>CM050674.1:3952655-5270206 GCA_027574665.1 Rhynochetos jubatus
AGCCCTCTGCACATCCCCAGGCACCGTCCTCGCAGCGCCAGCATCCCACCGGGCACCGTACGAGTGGACGCCACGGCACGGTGGGGTCAGCGCTACCGATTTGACTGCAGCAGGGCCAAGCTAGCGCTGCCGAGCACTCCAGTGAAGCAGGTACTACTGGTCACGGTAGTTGAAGGCAAAATATTTCATGTCATATTAGGGCTGGGCTGGGTCTGTGTATGTGGTTAATTAAAGAGGCTCAGCTAGAGAGTGGTAATTTGTTAAGCTGCATAACTTAATTGCTAGCCATCATCTTCCTATCCCCACACTAAGCTACTCCTAACAGGAAAGAGAAGGCGTTGAACTGTGTCCGTTAAAATTTATTCCTTTGGCTAAAGAGGTTCAACGTCTGCGTGCAGATAAGACTGAAGCATTGCCCTTACGGTTATCACACGCAGGCAGCTCCGTACGGCGCTCACCAGCTCTGCTACCGACGAACGAGCAGTGCTAGGAGAAGCCTCAATATTGAAAATTTACCTTGAAACCCAGCCTGGCCTTTCAGCTGAGAGCTGGCCACGAGCACAGCTCCGCGGGATGCCGAGACCCCGGCCACGGGGTAGCAGGGAGCCGGGGTGCGCCCGGGCCTCCCCGCGGGCAGAGAGAAATCAAAGGCTGAGCCCTAAAAAATTAAGGAGCCCTTTCTGCTATTCACCTCACAACAGAGTTTGTTCCTGTGATTAACTAGCAGCAGTCAGGACCAAGAAAGGAGCTTGTGCCTTAGAGAAAGGCCAGTGCCCCTCTGCCTCCAGACAGAGCAACAGCCCGCAGGCAGCGCTTTCTAACACACTGAAAACTGGACTTCAGTCCTAAAAAAGGTCTGCTTTAAAATTCCCTTTAGTGGAGAGAGGGTGGAGATCCAAGCTGCAGGGGTTCAGCTCACTGAGCCGTCCATATCCAAGTTTTGAGGGGCTGTGAGCTTTTGCCCAGGGCCACCTCAGCCCACATAGGAAAAAACCCAGTTGATCAGCTGGAAACTCCTCTATCATTTCATATTATGGGGTATTTTCATTTCAACATAACTGAGAACTTTTGAAGACCAGCTTTTATTCATTAGAAATGAAACTAGAGGATTCTTTTTTTTTTTTAAATGGCCTTTCAGGATGAAAAATTAAATGTTTTCTGCAGTGCCAAGGGCTGGCAGGTTTTAGTGGCTCCGAAGACAGCGATGGCCATGAAGGTTCCTCGCCGGTCACCGCCGCGTCCTTCGTGGCAGCTCGGCGAGCACGCTCACGCTCTCATCAGTGGCAGGCAAACCAGGACGACTTTATTGCCGATGTAAATCAGAGAAGCTCCGCCGGCTTCCGAGGAGCACTGCAGATTTATGCCAGGAGCTGACCCGGCATCTCTATTTTCAAAACTAGGGCAGATTGAAATATGCTGGTTTTCAATAATATATTCAGGTTAACAGGGTTTTTATATTTGGGCAATTAATCTTGCATAGACTGAGAACCTCTTGGGACAACGTGCAAAGGTTGCTAAGAAGAGGAAAACAAACACAGTTGTGTAACTCAGCTCTCCCGTGTCTTTCCTTTCATGAACACACATTGCAGTGATACGGCAGTGGCCTGCAGCCCAGCAGTAATATCACTTTAATAATCAGAAGCATACCAAGACGTAGCACAGAAATGGTTTTACTCAGAGGTAGTATTACCTCATCTTGTGTTACTGTAAAATGATACAAAGCAGAAATATTGAGACATAAATCTGTGGTAACAGAGGAAAACCAATATTGTGCTAGAGAAAGTCTTTCCGGTTGTTGCAGGACTGTTCCCCCCGGCAGCACGGGTTCACATGCAGAAGGGGAGGCCTGGGGCGTGCGCACACACTCGTGCTCATGTACCCGTGCACATGCTCTTACCATATTTAAAATCGCTCCGGATCCCAGTACTGATCCCTGGGTGGTGCCAAGGACTCTTCCCAAACCTGATCCTTGTCTTGCTGTGCTCCCTCTCGCCGTCTCTTCTGCCCAGCAGCCCTACTGCCACCTGCCAGCGCCTACATCACTACCTAATAGACACCGTGACAGATGCTGCTCAGAAGTGCGGACAAGCGAGGTGTACCCCATCTTCCTTAGGAAACAGGTATCTGCCCAGGCAATGGCATCCAGCCTGCCCCGATCCACTCGGGCAAATCTGTTATGTATTATCCCATTTTTCCATGGACCTCCATGTCTTCAGTTATCCCTTTCTCTGCTCTAAAGCTTGAGTATAGCTTTCCTATAGCTCTGCTATTTTTCATAGAATCACAGACTGGTTTGGGTGGGAAGGGACCTTAAACCCCACCCAGTGCCACCCCCTGCCATGGGCAGGGACACCTTCCATAGCCCAGGTTGCTCCCAGCCTCATCCAGCCTGGCCTTGGACACTCCCAGGGATGGGGCATCCACAGCTTCTCTGGGCAACCTGTCCCAGTGCTCCCCACCCTCTCCAGGAAGAATTCCTTCCTGATGGCCCATCTCAATCTCCCTCTTTCAGTTTAAGCTCCTTACCCCTTGTCCTGTGACTCCCTGCCCTTGGAAAAAGTCCCCCCCAGCTTCCTTGTTGGCCCTCGTAGGCCCCTTTTCCTCTTGCATTTGCTATTCCCCAGCCATGCGGCACCAATCCCAGCTCTACAGATTTACCGAGATCCTTGTGATTTGCCCCTTGGTTTTCAATCCTTCCAGCATATTACCCTCTAAAATAGCCTGGGAATACAACTGCTAGATGCCAGGCAAACCAGTAATCATGGGTTTGTACTCAAGCCCAGGGAAGGAAATACTACCAGTTCAAAACCGTTGAGCTGTCTGCTTTCCGACCAAGCTGCCAAAGCCCGGCGAAGGCAACGCTGCCCAGCAATTTGCGCGATCGCCGCGTCGGCGGCGAAGTGGCTGGCCGTGATGGAAACCATCCAGTCGCATAGAGCAGCTGCATCCTTGCAGGACAGAAGTTTCCAATCGCAAATAGCAACAGACTGGGAAAGGATGTGCAGGTGGCTGCTGCTTGATTAATGTGTGCTGCATCTGCTGTTTCAAAGTGGCAATTACACTGTATAAACACAGCGCCGCAATCGCACTGCATTGGTTTATACTAGCTGAAAAATCTGTCCCTTTACGCCTTTTTTTTCTTCCTCCTCCCACAAAAAATAATTTGCTTCTGAGCCCAGTAAAATGGAAGATTTCATTGGTTCTATGTTCTAACAGTGATATCGCATTCTGCTAGGAACCGGCAATTCTGCCTCTGGCCATGAAATTCAGGTAATGACCCATAACTGAAGTAAATTAGTGTTTAATTTCCCATCCCTTGCAGACAGCTTTCTAATGGAAATTGATTTTTAGCTTTTTTCTTTTTCATTTAACATGCTCGGGTAACGTCTTGATTCTAGATTCAAGTGGTTTCCAGTGAATTTTAGCCAAAAGGCTGGCGTACAGGTGACCACCGAAAGCATCTCGTTGGCCAATGTTGTGCCAAATGACGCACGGGGGGCGAGCACGGAGGGACTTCCTCGTACCTGCAGCGGGCTCCAGCCCTGCACCCACCCCCACGGGATGGAGTAAATCAGGACTCACACCCGTGTAATGGGCGCAGAAGTCCTGCTGCTACGGACCTGACCCCTTGTGCGCAGGCTCTTACGCCATTACCACGTTCGTTTGCACGTGGCACCATTTAATTTATACTTTTCGCCTGCCCGATGCCCTCCCAGCCCGATAAAACGGGGCTTTCCGGTCCCAGGCAGCCACCCGCTGACCTACGGCCGAGATGCTCATCCTCAAACCCAGCCCAGAGCCCAGATGTCCCACCTCCGCGCCGCCTGGCCCCAGGAGCCTGTCCTGCCCTCCCCACGGTTGCTCAACCACCACCAAATCTCCTGTCATTCTTGCCAAACGTGGGCCCTTGTGTAATCTGATACAGCCACCGGCGCACGCACACACCCCCTTTTTTCTGCTATTTAGGTAAAACTCAACCGACAATTTCTTCATCCTAGAGCAGCTCCAGCCTCGGAGGCAGAGCTGGCCTTGGGTGTCCAAGCCTTTTCCTTCGCAAGGCAGAGGGAGGCAGTAAGAGACGGTAAGGTTTTTTACAGCTTCTACCCTGTTAAAAGAGCTGTGAGAGAAACATAAGGTTTTATATCGGCGTTGTGTTATTTTCAACTCCTTTTCAGTTACTTCTCCAGTCCACCGGGTTAGTCTGGCAACTGCAAAGGAGTTGGGAGGAGGGAAAAATCGACTTTTCCCATTTTACTTTCCTGAAGTGCTACGGAGGACCCAGAACCCAGCTGGTGCTGTCTTACCCTCTAAAAGCTATTATTTTTCTCAGTGATTGGTTGATTTTCTGGTTCCATAGACACTTCAATAGCACTATAAATTGGCTGGTAAAGGAACTGGTAGTTAGAGATGGTGCCTGGGGTATTTGTTCCTTACTGATGTGTAAATCGGTTCGTACCGCTGGCGCGCGTTTCTCAAGATGAATGCTTGATGCATTGACGATAATAATAACAATTAGCATGGGTGTTAATTGTGAATTAAAATCCCAAGCAGAGATGCATGTGCAGATCAGTCCCGTCCTCGTGCTCCCTGTTTCCCTGACAGTGCCGGGGACATTTCCCCGGGCGAGGGAATTTTCCGTGCCCGCTTCTCCCTTCTTGCATTGCTAAAACCAACCTCTCCCAGTGGGTTTGCTCAGGTGAATTTTGTGTTTCTGCTGATAGCACAAAACTGCCCTGCTCCTGGCGAATCCCATGTTGTTCCCAATGAATGCTAATTTGGGTTTAATTCCTTAATGGATCAGAAGGGCAAGTGGAAGGAGGACAGACGACTCGCAGGTTCGGAGCCCTAGTGACAGGGGAAATAGAGGCAGAGGATGCCATGCTAGATGTTCTCCTTATCACAGCTGTGGGAGCATACTGTAATTACTAGAGTTCCTTCCTTTTATGCAAGAGGAAGACCGTGAGCAAATTAAGAAACTACTCTTGTGCCTCCGTTTACCTTCTTACAGAGGTGAGAATCCCCCTCCGCCTGCAAGAGGGATTAAACAACGTTCCTCGAGCAGTTAAAATTTGCTGTGAGGATGTGGTCTTGTTACAGACCTCACGTAAAATACAAACCCACGGTGCAAAACCAGAGGAAGTCAGAATGGATGGGGTTCTCCGGGCACGATCAGTGCGGGTTTTGGTACTCAGCATAGCGTGAGGAGGGAGAACAGCCCTGCTGAGACGCGTAGCCCCCGTGAACATACACTGAAGTTTTGTGCTGACTCAGGCGGTCGGAGGAGGAATGATAAAAGTAACCGCAGCTTTGGCTTCCAGGAACATAACCCCCGTGGCTGAACCCTGCCACACGAGTGTTGTGAGAAGCCTTGAAATAGTCACTTTGCTGGGTAGATCAAGGGGGGAAAAGTAACCATGGCAGAAATAATTGCCCCTGTTTCAGAGATCAGATGGGCAGAGGGGAGGCAGCAGCAGCGATGAGAATATTAAACACCTCTGCCTCGGAGACTAAAGCGGCATATGGGCAACTGGAGAAAAAGCTTGAAAGATCAAAGTAGGAAGAAGTGTCCTTTTACAGAGATAATCAATTACTGTTTTTAACTAACAGCAGGCAAAAGACTACTTGAAGGCACCGAGGAAGGATGTGGGCTCACACTGTTGGTTTTACTGTCCTGCCTCATGTTGGAGGTTTCCTTGGCTGGTTCATTAATCGAAAAGAAATACCTGGTTGGTATGAGAAGCTGAAAAAACCCTCATGGTGTCCATCCCGCAAAATATTCCCTGTTGCTTGGACTGTCCTGTACACTGGCATGGGGTAAGTCCTGCATCCCGCTCCCTCTCTCATCCTGCTGTTTCTGAGACAGAGAGGAGCAGTCGTTTCAAATCCTTTCATTGCTTTGGGGATATCCTGAATCAGCAGGGCACATCAGGTACACTTATTCCCAGCAGATGAAGTAGAGCCTGAGCCAAATTCTGGGCTGAGTTCCTCAGATTCACACTGTGGGCATCGCTTTTGGCCGGGGACGCAGCCATTGTAAACAGATACGACACCCAGCCGCTGCCCTGGGGAGGTTGTACGAGCCACGCAGGTATGAGACAGGCGATGGGTTTGAGAGTAGCAAGGGGACACGGATGCAGCTGTCGTGCAAATACGAGTGTCCTGCAAATCCCTGTTGCAAAACAATCCCACATGTAAAGGCTTTGTATTAGGGTTTTACTCACTGCAAAACACTAATGTGCTTCCCTCTTCCCAGCTATGCCTCCTACCTGATATGGAATGACCTGGGTGGCTTCAGCAGCAAAGCTATCGTCCCACTCGGCCTCTACGGGGCTCAGCTGGCCTTGAACTGGGCTTGGCCTCCCCTCTTCTTCGGTGCACGTAACCTGAAGTTGGTAATGTATCTGGCCATCCAAACGCCTGCTGGAGGCTTGCTTGCTGGTCTTTCTGCCACACGGGGTTTTGGGGTGGTTTGGAGGTTTTCTAACAGGCATTATGCCATTGTAGAGAGCTGCAATAAGAATTTTTGCTCAGATACAGCTCACACTCCACTTGGTTGTAGACAATGGTATCAGTCCCTTGCACCCCTTGCCCTGCTCCTGCCACGCAGATAGCTGGCCTGCCCAGAGCAGGGTGGGAGATCAGGGAGTCAATAGTCCGGCTGCTGCATCTCCTAGTTAAGGATTCGGGGTTCGAGATAAGGCCTTCTGGGGGTCACACCCTGCCCCGGCAAGCGGCAAAGTTAGCATCCCTTGGGGGGGCATATTAGCCGTGAGCAGCTTATCGAGCAAATGAGATGCACAGGGCACTACAGAGCCTGTTAGAGGATATGCATGAAGGTAAGGCACGGCAGAGATGGATGGGTGCTATATTCCAAAAGCACTTCCCCGAGGTGCCAAGGCCCGGAGGTGACAGAGGCATGGAGTGGGACTTAAATTTCCATCTGAATTTTGTCTCTCTGTGGATGAAAGCGTGTTTAGAAAGCTTGTTAAGTGATCATAGCCATCGGTACTAACACGAGCATGTTTCTGATCTGTCTGCGTTGGCGTTATGAGCAGAAGGGGGAACTGATCACCATGAACAGCGTATTAATCCGTGGAGCTCAATAACGAACGAAAAAGAAGAACATTAGTCTTGGCTCCTGGTGTGATACATTCAGATCTCACTGCCTGGAGTTCAGAGCCAAGGCCTGGGGGTTTAGGATCAATCAGTGCTAAATCTCCTCAATTCCTGTTCCACCTCACTGCCTTTAGTAGGATGGTCGAGAGTCGTGCCGGGGAGGGTTGCTGCACGTTCCCAGGAGCACCGGAGCCACTGTCTTCCCTCTGCTCTCCAGGCGCTGATTGACATCCTGTGCTTGGACGGCCTGGCTGTAGGCACGACGTGCTCCTGGTACCGCATCAACAAGGTAGCAGCCATGCTGATGGTGCCTTACCTGGGCTGGCTGGCCATGGCGACTTGCCTCACAATCCGCATCTGGAAGGACAACCCTGAGCAAAAACCAGGGAAGAGTGAATAAGAGCAAGCCAGGAACGAAGGCGTCTTGTGACACGGAACTGTGCTGATGTGAACCAAGATCCAATAATTCGTGGGATTCATTCTGGGACAGGCATCAGAACGTGCCTCCTCCTGCCACCTTCATCATGGTTGTGTGAAAGAAAGGTACATACCACGCACCCGTGTGTGCCATTAAACCAACCCTGCATCCTTAACCCGGGAACCCCCTTCTCCAGCGCTGCTGAGTTTGGGGCTACAGCTGTATGGTGACCTTAATGCTATCAGGTCACATTCTATTAGCCTAATTAGGATCTCATGATACCGGTGTAATTGAGAGTAGCAATCCTGGATATCCCTCAACACTGCTGCCATTCCCCCAGAGAGCAGAACATGTCACACACGCGGTATATCCCACCTCCTCCTCTGGGACCAAACAAAAATGCCCTTCATGTGTGCACACCACTTTTTAAGAACTTGATTTTTTTTGCTGTTTGTGCTGTTGCTTCATTTTCATGTATCACCTGGTTTGTGCTTTAGACCATTAACTTTTTATCTGCCAGCTACAGCGCAAGCAGTAATCTGTCTTGTTCTGCTAGTGAAAAGGAGACTGGGCACTTTGACTTCTATTTGTGGAGTATCACACTTCTTGAGTTTCATGCTCCAAGATAAAGCAGCGATGATTAGAATGCAAATGCTTCTCCCAGGAGGAAATTTCTCTCTTCCACCTCTGTGTGCTATTCCTCATCAGAAAAGAAAAGCAAACATCTGTGCCTTTGAAAAAGATACTTTGAATGTTGGGGGTTTTTTAAAGTACAGAAATGCAAGAGCCTTTGTAAACTTTACGAACTTGCTCACACTGCCCTGAAGCTTGTAATCACATGTAATTACAAAAAGCCCCACGCCAAGCCTGCCCGGTGCAGTGCAGGTATCTCATCCCAGAGTCTTTCCATTCCTGAATATTATTAATCAGGAAAGGTTAAAATACAAGTAGTTCTAGAGGAATGGGACACAAAAGGTGCACGACTAGCCCTTGTCCGTCCTTTATTCTTGCCTGTGATAAATCTGAACCGTAGGTGTTGCTGGCTACAGAGGGTATTTGCTATTATTTTTTAATGGATAGAAGCAATTATGTGCAGAACAGTGGTAGGTGGGTCTTCCTCCTGGCAGCTGACTGTAGAATAAGACGCGTGGGTATGCTTGCAAACTGGGGGGCGGCGGGCTTAGTTAGGGATGTAAAATAAATTGTATTTGCTTTTAATAAAACCAAGCCACTTTGGAGAATAAATCAATCCAAGCTATTCTTGTTTTACTGGTTGGCATGAGGTTTGCAGAAGCTCGGGGGATCCTGCCTGGGGTCCATGGCCTGGGCTCTGGCTCCAAAGGGAAGGGGATCGGCAGCTAGACTCATTCCCGGGTGCATGTGAAGACTCGATGGGTTGTGTGGGTCTGGAGCCCCAAGGTGCCTTTGGCTGGGGCCCCTGCGCAGCAGGGACATGCTCACCTGGGGATGCATCACCGTGACAGGGTCCTCTGTTATGGTTCACCCACAGCTTCAAGGTGAGGAAGTTAAATTTTGGGTGCGGGGTCCTCCCTGAGTCACGTCAAACCTGATTTTTAGAGATGCTGAATGATCCCGGGTCCAAGAGGTGTAAATGGCAGAGCTGGGTGCTCGGCAGGACTGAAAGCTGGGGCCAAAGGAAACACCAGGGGCTGAGAGCAGTTGAAATCTGCAGTACCTTTAAAACATGTGGACATAGATCTTGTTCTGCCGTTTTGATGCCATCCATTATTTTTCCCTTCTAGCTACAGGACACCTTTACCCAGGACTGCTGCTGCCAGCGTGGGGCTGTAATCTCCCGAGTGAAAGCTGCATAACAGCAGCCCGGTGGATAGATGGGGCTGTAAGCAGGAGTAGGGCTAGAAAGCATGAGCACTGCAAGCAGCACCAGAAAAATCATAAGATGTTTAAAAAAAAAAAAAAGAAAAAGTCCTATATAATTCAGGGCTTTATGTAACTGTATGTTACCGCTGAGCTTATTTGCAGTGATGCCTCGTCTGTGTCTTCCAAAAAGCCACATGCCAAAGGACAGGAAGATATAAATTATTTCTTCCTAAAAAGCAGGTAATATCTGAGCTGGAGATTCAATTCAGTGGAGTTAAGGGTGATTTAGGGCGCCTGAACATCATTATGCCCGTTCTTTCCTGGCTGGCATGGCAGAGCCACGAGGAACAGAGGAGTAGATGAGCAGAGCCACCTAGTGAAGGCAGGAGGGGGAAAGCAAACCTTAGTGCGGTGCTCTCTGCTTGTGAGGAGGGGAAGAGTATTATTTACATCACAGTGAAGTTGGTAAGTGGCTCCAGATCTGGTACAACCCTGCAACGTTTTCATAACACTTCCAAATTAAAATATGGATGCATATTCGATCAGCTTTCATAAACTAGTCCTCTTTCCCCTTCTTCCCATTTATTTTCTCTGCAGATAAAGGAAAACCCGGAATTAAGAGCAATAGATTTTTTTGATCTTTTCTTGTTTGCCCTCCCCAGTTTCCCAGCTGGTGTGACTAGCTGGTTCTTGTCTTCATTCCAGTTCCTCTTCCTTCCAGCCCACCTGTAAGAGCTTCTCCTTGCTACTTGCATTTTCTTGCGAGCTTGAAATCAATCAACAAAGTTAAACTCAGCAAAGCACCCTCCTGTATTAATATTTAAAGCATCATTTAGTATATTTGCTATTTAAACAGCTACACTAAAACCCCTTGCATAAAAATAACTTTAATGACATTTCAAAGTCAGCCATCTAGAAAGTATTTTAGTTACACTGTGCAGTGCAGACAGAAATCAGCCCCTGCACTGCGGGGGGGCTGATGCCCATTAGTGCTGCTTAATGGGGCTTGCGCTCCTGGTCGTGTAATGGCTGGAAGTGGCTGTGCATCCCTTGTCTGGATCCGGCCCTGTGTTACAACCAGACCACAGGGAAGAAGAAAAAATCCAAACCAGAGGTGCTAAAAATGCAAAGCACCATTAGGAAATACAGATTGACAGACTGGTTTGGGTTGGAAGGGACCTTAAAGATCACCTAGTTCCACCCCCTGTCACGGGCAGGGACACCCTCCACTAGCCCAGGTTGCTCCAAGCCTCATCCAGCCTGGCCTTGGACACTCCCAGGGATGGGGCATCCACAGCTTCTCTGGGCAACCTGTCCCAGTGCTCCCCACCCTCTGTGGGAAGAATTCCTTCCTGATGGCCCATCTCCATCTCCCCCTTTCAGTTTAAGCCCTTTACCCCTTGTCCTGTGACTCCCTGCCCTTGGAAAAAGTCCCCCCCAGCTTCCTTGTAGCCCCCCAGGCACTGGAAGGGGCTCTAAGGTCTTCCCAGAGCTTCCCTTCTCCAGGCTGAACCCCCCAACTCCCCCAGCCTGTCCCCAGGGCAGAGGGGCTCCAGCCCTCGGAGCATCTCTGTGGCCTCCTCTGGCCTCGCTCCAACAGCTCCATGTCCTCCTGCTGTTGGGGGCCCCAGAGCTGGAGCAGAACTGCAGGGGGGGGTCTCCCCAGAGCGAAGCAGAGGAGGAGAATCCCCTCCCTCGCCCTGCTGGCCACGCTGCTCTGGATCCAGCCCAGTATCCGGTTGGCTTTCTGGGCTGCCAGCGCACATGGCTGGCTCATGGCCACCTTTTCACCCACCTAAAAAAGCATACTGCCTTGCTAAAATCAGTGAAATTTTGCCTTTGAGTGAGACAGCGATTTCATGTGGAGTGTCTCGTGCATGAGCTCAGGGCTCTTCTCCCTTCACCATCTTCCTGAGGGGCCCTTTTTCACGGGGGATGCAGGAGCAGCACTGGGAAGTTTGGTGTACAGCAGCATTAGCCAGGCTGGATCACCTTAGCAGGCATGCAAGGTGTTTGTTTGTCCAGCCCCCCCTAAATTAGCTTATGGAATGGATACCACGTCCCACCCGGCGTCAGGAGCAGTCGTAACCCATGGCAGGACAGGTCACAGTCTGCATGACTGAAGCAGTGACTCAGACAAAGGCCGTGCATTCGGGACAGCTTTCCCGGGGTCATGGCATTTAGAGAGAAGAGCCCCCTCAGATCACCATGTCTAACGATGATCCCCCCCGCCAACCTTCAGCCAGGCTTTCCAGAAAGCCGTGTTTGATATTAAACTGGTCATTACACTTGATCTGAGCCCAAAGGGCACATCCTCTGCCTGCTGGATACATAATATTTGTGCATAAACAAATCTTTCTGCCGTTCAGTCCAGCCTCTTTTCCTAAGCCTTGTCTCATTCAATAATTTACCAGCTGTTCCAGAAGACTCTCTGGCTTCAGCAGTAAGGAACTTTAATTGATTTGCTGATGTCTGGAGCTGTGTTAAAATACAGAGTCAAACGCCAGAGAGGATTTGCTGCTGTGTGCGCGTGAACTTCAGAGCTGACCGCGGTTCGGCAGCTCTCCCCACCGCCCCTTCGTTAGCAGAATATGGATTCCTGTGGCTTTGAGCACCCGCAGCACGGCTGGGGCTCACCTTCCCCTTGAACCGCTCCCAGTAAAACTGCAGCAGAAACCCAGCAGGAAAGAGGTTGCGCTGCTTGGAGCTGTCATTAACTTTCCAGTTGGGCTTTGAATTAATTGGCCAGCCAGCAGCGCCTGCCAACAGCACAGGCTCCTTCCCGAGAGAGCGGTAATGGGCGGGCGAGGGCTGGGGATCTCCAGCCAGGGATGCTCAGGCTTTAGCTGTGAAGATAAGGCAGGCAAGGAGGTGAGAGCATCGCTTATCTCTGCCTGCCCCGCCTATTTCAGCTCTGGCATAGCACCCTTCATGGGGGGCAACCAGCCCACGCAGAGGGATGTGAGCACCATCCAGGTCGAGCCCGTGGGATGCTGCAGCAGCCGACACCAGGTTTCCTGCCCCTTCTTTGAAGCCTTGGCAGTGTGGTCCTGCGGTGGGAGGAGAGGCGAGAGCCTGCGGGGCCGAGGGGAAGGAAAGCTGCCTCTGCACATCACTGTCAGAGTGTTTATTTATTTATCACGTAACGGTAGTTACAGCTGGAAAAAGCAGGAGGGGGATTGCTGCCAGACAATGTATCTAGGGAGATGTTTTGTTAGTGCCACCAGCTGTCCCCTTGGAATAGAGAGCACGTCTGAGCCATGACTCACGCAGCCAGGGTCTTATTTCACTCTCACATCTATCCAAAAATATTCCTCCAGCCCGAGAATGCAACAAAAGCCTCCTTTTCCCAGCAAGGACTTTTGCAGCCAGGTCTCTTCTACCGTCCCTTTGTGATCGGGAACAGTAACAGCCATTTCCACTTCAGGAAAGCAACTCCCTCCTGCAATGAGATGCAGCAGATGACCTGCCCGGGAGCCAGGTCAAGGGAATACAGTTCTCCCTGTGTGAGCCACTTACTTAAGATGGGAAATAAAACAATCAGATTGTTCAGAGATACCTCTAGAGTCAGCAGAGAAACTCTTCTGGCTTGGATGGATGCGGGATCAGACCTTAATATCCAATACTGCAGCAAAGCCAGGAGGCTTCTCCCAGAGCCGGCTGTCACCTTAGCCTTGCCGTCACCTATGATGGCAGCTTTCCCGCTGCAGACGGCTCTTCAAATCTCACCGCAGGGTTGGTGCCTTTGAGGGCTACTCCTCCCCACTACTTCATCCGGCTCTGTTCAGGCATTCTGGCCTCCATGTCCCCACACACTATAGCCAGACCTTTTAAAACAGAGGGAGACAGGCTGCCAGATGTTGCGGGACACATCTGTCACAGCCTGGGGTGCAGGATTGGGGCCGCCCGCTGGAGGTTTCCCCACACACAGGGTGCAGCCGCTGAAGGGGATCACCCACGAGGGAAGGGAACGCACCTACCAGCAGCACCCAGCGTGCTGCGTACGGGGAGAGGCCGTGGGGTCTGCTGGGGATGGCTTGGTTTAGCCCTTCAGTTTAGGAGAGGCAAGGGGCTGATTCTTATTCCCCCTGCAAGAGACCTGACGGGCGTGCGGATCTCATCCCTCGTCTGTGGCTGAGCAGTGACTGTGCTGTGCAGGGTGCTCCAAGCAGAATGAAGTTCGTGGTCAACTAAATAACCTGTTAAATCAGTGGGGAGAGGGGCAGGGTGGAAGGAAACCTCAATAAAAATGCTGGTTGGCCAGTGCAATGATTGTAGCTCACCGAAGTACCACGGGGAGGTCCTTACATGAGGCTCGCCGCATCCCTGGCACCTCTCAGCACCCTCGCCCCAGCTCCATCTCTGAACTAGCTGACGGAAAAACATTTCCATCACTGGCTGCAGTCTCTATGCACACACGCTCCTGCACACACGTGTGCACTTCGGGGGAACTAGGGTCACTTAAAACCAACCCAACAAAACGGATCAAAGCTTTCATTCCAATGGCTCTAACGCAGAATGTCAGATTGACAGCAACTCCGTGGTGCCCTTTTATATTTTTGGTGCGGGCAGACGCCGCAGGGGGGTGGATCATGACTATTTAGTGCACTGCCCTAGATGGAGCTGCGAAGCAGCTGGGGAAGGGCTGGAAAGAGGTAGAGTCTCAGTGCCACATTCCCAAGATTAGATTAGAGCTCAGTCCTGAACCCTGCCGCAGGGCTAGGCCAGTGAAAGCTAAAGGCTGCAGGAAAGATGGGACCCCAGCCATCAAGAGCTTCCAAAAATAAAGAAAAGTGGGTCAGAGGGACTGGAGAGGGGTGGAATGCTTTTTTAAAGTATAAGAGTAAGAAGGAAACAAGCTGTCACTCATTAAGAGAGGATTCCCATCCCCAAAAACACTGCCTGAAATGTCAAAGGTGAGAGTAATTGGACAGGGGAGTTGGAATTTGAGCATAGTTACCGTGCAAGGGGAAAAACACTACACCTGCCTCCAGGAAAGTATTTTGAGCTTAAAAATAAATAAAATTCTGCACCATGAAAAAGAAAGATATATGTTCCACGGATAGGATGTCTTGGAGCTTGTCAAACCCTTGATTGCGCTGTTGTCACAATACTCTCCATGCCAGCCGTGTCAGTCATCAAATAAACAACTTCTCATCACTAGCAAACAGTGTGGGAGCAAAAGGAAGGAGGGGGATGCTCTGTCCCCAGAACGACTGCATTTCAATCATGTCACTAAAGAAAAGCTACAAAGGATATTGTAGCCGGGATAGGCAGGCTGTTGTTAGCAAGGGGGCTTGAAAGAGCAGCCAGAATTCATTATCCTCCCAATGGCATAAATTTATTTCACGTTGTGATTGTGCAGACCCCTCTAAAGTCTCTAAAGAGCTGACTACAACGGCATCGTGACGATTGAGTTTGGCCTGAAAGCAGGCATTGGCACCTATTTGATTTCTACAGAATACAGTTTATCCTCCTCAAAACACAAGGTTTCCCGCTAAGTACAGCCCGGATACCCAACCAAACATAGCTTAAATTTCATATTTATCCAAATCTTGATGATGGTGGGTTCTGAACTCAGCGCAGAACCCAAGATACCGGAGATTTGATTTCCAATATGCTTTGGCTAAAACATGCGTTCTGCACAATTACACATTTTCCACTGACATTCCCTTTCATGGCACGGCAGGATTAGCCTCGGAGAAAAACCTTACTCAGGTTTTCATCAGGCTTGGTTCATGTGGGATTTATACAAACTTTAAATGATAGAAATTTAGAGTGAGAAGTTGGAAGAATTTCATATAATCCTGAAGGAAAAAAAAAAAAAAGAGCTAACCCCTGCCCAGGCAAACATACAAAACTCTTTTTAGAGCTCGTGTGAAAGCTACATTACCCCCGGGTATCCTTCTAAGTTAACACAGCCTCTTCAAGAAATCTGCTGGATACAGCACTGAGCGAACCAAACATCCCAAACTCATGTCCATAAAATCCTTACAGCCCTTCTCACTTTGTCTGAAAGGCAGATCCCACACCCATACTAGTCCAGGCAAATCCCAGTCAGTACCTTTCCAGAATGCCTCCCGTACCCTGTCCTCGGCATGCTGCTGACACCGGTCCCAGTCACTGCTGCATACTCACACACACCCCACTTCTCATCACACCCCACCACAGCCGCTCATCCGTCTCCTCTTTGGCTCCAGTGCGATTCCTCGTTCAACATCTGCACCTTCCGCGGCGGCAGAGGTGAAGGGAACAAAGGAATACCGTGAGAATCGCTAAGCCCGGCAGTTTTCCGATGCCTACTCCTGCCCAGCCGCGTTACCGCTCCCAGTACGCCGGGCACTTCCCAAACACTCAGGCAACGGAGAGAAAAATTACGCAAGGGGCAGATTTTCAGCACGCGCACTTGGGGTTGCCCTGCATCAGAACCACGGCCCCGCTGCGAACCGTGAGGCTGACTGAAATACTGGGGAGAAAGCTCTGGCTTGCATTTACACCAGTACAATCTGACACCAGCTGCCACAAGAAAGTTTTACCCTGTTCAGCTCCTGTTTTCAGTGTTCCCCGCAGGGTGGAAGGAAAGGCAGGTCTCCCGCTCCTCTGAGCGCTCCTGCTGTGATGCTCCAGGAGGCCCATGAGGCCAAATCCACCAACAGTGGGGATTGTTCAGCAAACCAAAGGGGAACTACCCCTCTCCCCTCCGGCCTGAGCCAGAACAGCGGTCCTTCAAGGTCAGCAAGATAATGAACTGGCAAAAGGTGGGACATGGAGAAGTTGCCAGCTCTGCATCTTGCCAGCTACCTGTCACGCTGACGGATAAACAGATCCTTACGCTTCCAGGATGTTCCATGCCTTGCTCAACACGCCCACAGTGAAGTCGTCACTTAATTTTAAATTAAAAAGGGAGCAAGAGGGATTGTTAAAAAGACCCAGGGAAAGGAAGGGAAGGAGGCGACATCTGAGAGCCCTGGGTCATCCTACCCCATCCAGCCTGTCGCTGCTGCTTTGTTCCATATTTAGCTCCCGACAACTGTGCCCGGCGCAGGAACTCCCAGCTCTGTTTTTCCCTCCTCCCTCTGCTGTCTCCTCTCCCTTAGAGCTCTCAGAAATTGCTCTTTCTTTTTCCCAGTGGCCACAAGTTCATACCCCCGTACTCAAGAAGATGGCAGAAAAGCAGGAGGAGCCCAGCAACACCCAGAACGGTGAACCTGAAAACGCAGAAGAGGGTGAGGGCAAAAAGAAGAAGAAGCTGAAGCGGGAAGATCTGCCACCATTTGAAATTGTGACAGGGTAAGAGGTTGAGATAGAAATACGGGCGTGCGGACGAGCGAAGTGGGGATGGTCAGAGGTCTCTGCCTCGGCTCGTGTTGGGTAATCACAGACCGGGTCTTCAGCCAGGGCACTTCTGCGCGTTCCTAGAGGAGGTAAGCGTGGCTTTGATGGTTGTGGGATGCTGTTCACTGAGTTTTACCGAGGACAGGTTCGCAGCAGGCAGCAGACGAATCAGTTTTCTACGAGCAGGTCTGTGTCTGTAGCGTTGGCCGATTCCCTTACAGAGCAAGTACCCGCTGACTCCAAAGGGATCGCTTGTCTGATGATAACGGGATGGAAGGTATTGGCCCTTGATGAGCACGGAATATCGATTTCTTGGTGTGATCAATGGCTGTTGTCTGAAAGTTTCTCTATCTGTGGATTAGGAAAAATACCCCTGCCAGGGCTGATTTGCTTTATGGACCTAAGGGATACATCTTTCAAGAGAGCTAAAAGTCCACATTTCCAAGGGCTGCACACCCACAGCTGGAACATGACTTTCAAAAAAGTCTGGCTTGCAGAAAGGCACCAAAATAATAGACAGTTTTGAAGAGAGCAAAGCAGCAAGCAGCTCCTTTTGCTCCAGTGAGCCTGGCTTTGAAAAACAGCTATAACAGAGATCTATGAGGAAGCTGAACTCTGTCAGACGTAACTGACAGCTGCACCTAGGAAAAAACCTGTGCAATCTGCTGTCTCTGAGCATTTCAAAATGCTCATTGCAGTAGCAGCAAGATGCCCTGTGTAGCTTCCCCCTGGTCTCCCTTAGCAGTCACCAAGGCAGGGTTCCCAGCGTGCAAACCAAACCCATGATTTCTTCCAGCTGCTTGAACGTAAAGCTCAGGCCAGACTCTTAAAATCCCACTTGGAATCCTTCTGCCTGTGACATGATCACTGGTAAGGAAGGTTAAAAAACCATGAAAAACATGTTTTCAGAAACGGCTGGCATTTCTGAAAACAACGCGTGAGGCAGGACAGCACCTACAAGGAAGCTGGGGGGGACTTTGTACCAGGGCAGGGAGTGACAAGGACAAGGGGTAATGGGTTTGAATGGAAAGAGGGAGATTGAGATGGGTTATCAGGAAGGAATTCTTCCCAGAGAGGGTGGGGAGCACTGGGACAGGTTGCCCAGAGAAGCTGTGGGTGCCCCATCCCTGGGAGTGTCCAAGGCCAGGCTGGATGAGGCTGGGAGCAACCTGGGCTAGTGGAAGGTGTCCCTGCCCATGGCAGGGGATGGCACTGGGTGGGCTTTAAGGTCCCTTCCCAGCCAAACCGTTCCGTGATTCCATGATTCCAGGTCTGATCTCACACCAGCAGGTTACATTCTTGCACAGGGATGAAAAAACATTTTCTTAAAACGTGTCTGCTCTGAAAATCACTTACTGGGGTGGGGCTGTTCACAGCCTTTGGTCTGTCATGCACAATCATGGCAATAACACGTCTGCCAGAGCAGTGACTTTTAAGAAACGCACATCCCCCCGCTAGGAACGGAGCTAGGACACCAAAAATTGTTCATATAAGTCATTAGACTGATGACACGTGACAACTTCTAGGCACTTAAGACATGTACTAAAATGAATCTCAGTGAGGAAATTAGATTTTTCAGCCTTAGAGCACTCAACTTGTAATTAAAAATGTTAAGGAATTGGGTAGTGCCTTCAAATTCCTTGCTAACCCATCAACCTGGATAGGAGCTGCTGTTCTAATTACGGATGAAAAATACTTTCTTAGTGTCATCCTGCAATGAAATTATTTGTAGAAATTACAAGGGTGTTTGCAGAATTTGACAGGTCTTTCCGCTCTGGAAAGGCAGCAGCAAGAACACAAGGGACGACACGGTGGGGAAGGGGTAACAGTGGGATAACTTAACGTGAAGGTATTCAGACCTTTGGTGAGGGACCACAGAGCTGTCAGGGCGTGAGTATTTATACCATCCCCATCACAATACTATTTGGAAAGTGCCTGTAAGTATCTGGTGAATTCCTGTAGGAATGATGACCAAATCTCTGATGATTAGTTTATGACTAATACACTATTTCACATGAGAATGAGGAAGTAAAGCAGAAATGCTGACAGACCCTGAAAGGGGTACACAAAGCCCCAGCAATTTCTACTTGCATTTTAAGAACACTGGGAGCTCAGACTGTGGCTCGACCTGGTATGATCACTGTTTGGATTTTTCTAATGATTTACAAATTTTCAGCCAATAAAGCCAGCTATGCGAGTTACGTGAAAACACATAACCCCAACGGCGGAAGCACTTCAATTCAATTACATCGTGTTTCAGTTTTAGCCCTTGGATTAGGGGCATCTTACGAGACACAGCCAAGTTTTCAAGCTGTTGCTTACAGCGCTAATGAGGCTGGCTTACAAGAAAAATACTGGGAACGCAATTACTCTGTTTAAGAATATTAGGCCCCTTTTTTTGTCAACATTTGGCTCCACACAGTCCTGGATAAATACAAGCCCCGTCTGTGCATTTCATGACATTTAAGTAGACACGTTTATTTGTACTTTCCCCAGGGTGTAAACGAGGCTCCTTCTAGCAGGGATAAATCCCTGGTTCCTGTTACAGTTGATCATTACAGGCTTTCTGTAACCAGCAGGGCCAGCATGAATGTGTTTATCTGTGAATAGCTGTCAAAGAGCAAGCAGGAGGACACTGTTTTGTCAGCTCAGATAACTAAGACCATAGCACAAGTAGTCATGGAACAAATATTTAAATCTAAAGAATATGTCCTACTAGTCTGCAGCATCTTTTAGATGATCCCACATTCTTATTCTCTCATTAGGAGTTCTTCTCTCCTGCTCAGCATGCACCCGTCATGCTGGGCAGCTGCTGAATTCCTCCAGCCTCCCTGACTGCAGCCAACCTCAAAGCACATTGTCTGTTCAGTCCCGTATCATTCTTCCAGATCGAGGTGTCTGACTCCAAGTTTCAATCTTTTTCATCTCGGTATGATCTAACAGATGACAAAACACTGGGCTACGCAGGGCAAGCATTTGGATAACTGAGGTCTGAGGCATTTAGAAAAGCCCTAAAGATCATTGTTTAACGATGATCTTTGGAGAAGCAGGAGAATGAAGATTTCAGCTTTTACCTTCCCATACACCACCAGTGAGCAGTGTGACCATCTGCATCCTGTTGCTGGAGCAAGTGATTATTAACAGTATCGTGACAGTTTGGTGCCGTGAGCAATTTTTCAAGGAACCTTCCATATACACAAACCTTACCTGCAAGTCTTACACTAAATATGATGCTTTTACATGAGAGGGAAATGGCAAAACTTCACTAACTGCAAGAAAAAAAAAAGAAACCAAGAGGAGAAAATCAATTAGCCCAGCCACTGAAATATCTGGTGTTTGTATATTTTAACAGATTGCAAAGTCACACGCTAGACAACACGATCTGTACATTTAGCATTTACAGCAGTTCAGCTTCCAGTGTAAGAAATACGAGAATGGAACTCACATCTCCCAGGCATGTTTTGTTAGCATTATCTTTCCTTAACGTTGGAACAGCGACAAAACAAATAGGTGAAACAGAGATAATATTAAAATATGAACACCTCCTGCCATTCAAACATGGGCAACCAGGCTTGCCAAGAGTTAGCCGTTGACTGAGAAACAGCCTGTTCAAACCAGACTTGAGCTCCCAAAGGAGTTGGCTGTTTTTTGCAGTAGTTGATGCAGCTATTTCAGGGATGTATTTTGATGCTCAATTGTTTGCAGCGTTTACTCTACCCAAACACACGACACAGCTACAACACTTCCCCTTGCAGTAAGTTACGGGGGTCACCTGCCAAGAACCCTATAGCTCAGAGGTGAGATTACGCCGCGTATGGCGGTTGAGTACGCATGAGCCTTACGGTACAGGTGGTTTGTTCTTGCCCGCTTTGCCACTGCTGAATCACACGTGACGGGGCTTTCCAATTACTCAAGAGAACTGGAGAAACCTTGTGCAAGTCTCTGCTGCTGGGACGAGTCACAGAGCGAGGACTCAGCTAAGCCCTGTCAGGCCAGAAGTTCACACTTGTGCCAAATGTGCCCCCTGCTCTGGTTTACCTGGGATTAAGCGGATTCTTGCTAACCAGCACACACAGCTCATCGCTTGCTTATGTGTCCATGATCAGCACATTTTCCAAGCTCTCAGCCAGCTACTTAGAGTTGGAAAATGCCCTTAGCTTTGTTTACGTTTTTTATCGGAAACTTATTAATTAGGCCGATGCATATTCCATGTTGCCAGGACAGATTTAGATGAACACCCCAGATAACCTTAGGCAGACGCCGAGTTAATAAGCAATAAGATCCATCCAGAAGGCCTGACTAAATACACCACTGAGTCAATACATCCTGGAACAGATCGCTGCTGTCTAAACAGTTCATCAAAACATTCAGACTCAGTCTCATCACTGATGTAACCGCTTTGCAGTCAGGAGACTTAAATCAGGAATGGACTTGCATGTGACTGACGTGCTGCATTTAAATACGTGATGTTATTTTGAAACAACTTATTGTAGCCTTACAAACTTAGCTCTGAAGCAAGGCAATGGGTGGCCCCCATCAGACCCAAAAGAGCTGGACTTCAAAGAAATCATTAATTAAAGAATCATTAACTAAAGAACCGCTCGTTATCGAGGATATAAAGCAGGAAAAGTGCTGTTCATGGAAGCATGTGAATATTTTTTGTCTCAAAGAACAAGAGAAAGGAGTTCAGGGAATAAGAGGCTCTAAATTAGCCTGATAATGCTCTTTAATAAAATCAGTGGAAGCCTTTCAATTCATCCAAAGAAAACGAGACTCGCTCTAACACGTAACTTTAAGCCATCTAACATCAGGGAAAAGAGGTCAAAATGCTAAGAAAAGGAAGTTAAGGGAGTCTTTCTGGGTAGTTCAGAAATTGTGCAAGCCAGCGCAAGTTTCCCTTATTGCAAGGCTTGTGCAAGCTCTCAGTGCAAAGCAGAGAACCACAGACCAGATCATACCCAAAGAGCAGGATTTGTTTGCTCATTAATCCAAATACAAGTCTGCGTCCACACTGCTGCCCATCGCTCTCTAACACGCTGCCAGCGAACACTAATAGGATGGAAGACTCCCAGACAGGCTTTTCTGGGGCTGAAGTCCCACCTTGCACAGATCTCATCTAAGTGGAACTGAACAATGTAAGGGTTTCTTTATATTGTTTAAGAAGCAGCTGAAAACCTGCTTCCAGTAAAATTTCTGAAGGCAAACGTACTCTAAACGTGCACCGTCACGAATCACTGATATGTGTAAAGAATCATGGTGGTCCTTAACCCGCAGCAACAGCAGATATTCTCAGCAGAGATGCAATTCTAGGAAGAAAATTGTTTCAACTCTTACATCTTGTTGCATTTGGAAGACTAACGATCTTCCTCTCTCGATACAAAGTACAACCGTGCCAAACTAACCGCATCAGCTCTCACACCGTTTGGCTGGTACAGTACACGGATATTCCAAGTGAAGTTGTTCATCTGTAAAATCATGCTGTTGAGAAATCCAAACCAGAAGTGGGAACTATAACTCCAGGCCTTTTACTGCAAACCCGCGTAGCAGACCTGAATGGATGCTAGACGCTACTGTAGTATCATAAAATATTAAGCAGCAAGGGCGTTCTTTCATGTTTTAACTTTCTCCAAAGCCAAAAACGCCATGGAACTTCGGCAGCAAGAAAATTCCTGGCTGCATTGAGACAAGTATGGAATATACACACACCGAAGAGACATTTATGAAACCTTGTAAGTGGAATTAAACATTTATGGAACTTTTAAACTTTTAAAATAGCACAGCTAAAGAAGCTTGGCAATAGCTATAATTTACTCTGAGTTATGTATTTAGACAGGACACTATTTCCACTTCTTGTCTAAGCAGAAAGCCATTTGCTTCCAGTCCGTAATGTAATCTTTGCAGCCAGGAATTACCCCAACAACTCCTAAGTGCCTGCTCCCTGGCCTTTCTGCTCAGACATTCCCGCTCCGGCACCTTGGTTTGCACAGAGTATCATGCTATTGGGGTGTTTGATGCAGTCCCAGCCAAGCACTCCACAGGACATCTGCTAGTTTTAAAGGGCATCAGATGCAGCCCTTATTCCTGACCTACAACCATCCCACATTTCCCACTAGCAATCCCGCAGCGCTCCTCACTCCCATATTACTATGCGAGCGGAACGTACCGATTTCCATTCTCTTCACTCTTTTCCATACCATTTCCCACGTCTCTGGAGATGTCCCGTGAGACATTGCATCACAAATTGTTCCTTCCTCTCAGCAGAGCGACACTTTGCCTCTTATTCCTGCAGCCTCGTTGCTCTCCCCAATTAAAATTTCCCAGAGTCTGAGAATCTCTCCTGACCTTTGCTCAGCGTACCCCCCGGAGAGGCCTGACATTATCATCTGACTGTAGATGAGACAGGGATGAATAAGACACACACTGTTTTACAAAGATTCATTATTGCCTCACTGGGAATATCAAGGTTATAGGTCCACCTGAAGCTCAGATGAGAGGAGTACAACACACCAGAAGATTACTGGTGTGTAATAAATGAAATGTTGCGTTACCATTTTTCATTATAACGCTTTGGCTACTCGGTGCAGCCCTCACTCCCACCCTTCGCAGCACATGGCAGGTCACAAGGCGTATTGTCAGCAACACCCGTTTCATCTTCGCACCCAACGTCCTCCGTGGGCTGGTTCGCGTCGTGATGTATTCCACAGTTAGCCGACACGGGGGGCAATCAGGAAAGCCGGGTACCCGGCTAGAAAGGGACAGGTACTATGAGACGATGCAGCGTTCCTTTTTCACCGCTTCCGTCAGCAATAAAAGCTACACACGGTATTTTAAAGGACCAGTTTTAACTTCCCTAAACAACAGCAGGCAACCTTGTTTGGGTGAAAGGCGACTGCGAACACCTTAGTTGCTGCAACGAGTCACTTTGGATTACGCTCATTTAGAAACTCAGAGGTGCACAACATGAAAAACCATGAAAAAAAAGTATTTGAGGTTCATCAGTAGCATCCATGAGACAGCTGTGAAACGTCAGTGGGAAATGCACTTCTTCATAGCGAACTTAGACTTGATCTCCGATACTTTTAAACCAAAGACACAGCATAACCCCAACTGACTGTTAGTATTCAATGGACACTGGAAGAAGAAAACTACAACTAGTCAGTCACACTTGTCTCTACTCGGAGGAAATCCAGACTGCAAAAGCACTAGGGGTAAAACGTTAATTAGCAATGCCAGTTATCATCCGAGCAATTTAGGACAACAGATCCTGCAGAGTAACATTGCCCCACCACACTGAAAGAACTGTATGAGTGGCCTAGAAAACAGCAGAGCAGTTCAGCTGACAGGTGCATTAAGGGTGTGAAAATCCCAACTGCTGTCCTGCCTTGCCAACAGTAAGTATCATAGTTACAAAAAATTCATAGAATCATGGAATGGTTTGGGTTGAAGGGACCTTAAAGCCCACCCAGTCCCACCCCCTGCCATGGGCAGGGACACCCTCCACTAGCCCAGGTTGCTCCCAGCCTCATCCAGCCTGGCCTTGGACACTCCCAGGGATGGGGCATCCACAGCTTCTCTGGGCAACCTGTCCCAGTGCTCCCCACCCTCTCCGGGAAGAATTCCTTCCTGATGGCCCATCTCCATCTCCCTCTTTCCATTTAAACCCGTTACCCCTTGTCCTGTCACTCCCTGCCCTTGTAAGAAGTCCCCCCTCAGCTTCCTTGTAGATCCCCTTCAAATACGTTTCCGAAGCAAGTTCCTCCTCACATACCAGAAATTCCAGGAACGAGTTTGTTAAAATGAACTGACAACAACTAGGTACCGAGCCTGGAAGCCTCAGCACACAGCAAACCCAGCTCAATCTCTTGTACTTTGTAATAGATTTTTACCCTATTCAAAGGCACCTCCTTATAATACACAGAGACATGCAGCCACCACAGAAGCAGCCACTTGTCCAAGATCACGCACAGGAACTAAACCAATGCTGTCACCTTTTATTATCTCCCCCTTAGACGCTTCTCTCCTCTCCACTTTCTCTACAGGGAGCGCCTCCCAGCCATATTTTTCAAATTCCAGTTCAGGAATGTGGAATACAGCTCAGGCAGGAACAAAACCTTCCTGTGTTACGTTGTCGAGACCCAAGGCAAAGAGTCAGTGACTTCCCGGGGTTACCTGGAAGACGAGCACGCAGCCGCCCACGCAGAAATGGCTTTCTTCAACACGATTTTACCCAAGTGTGAATCAAGCCTCCGCTACAACGTCACCTGGTACGTCTCCTCCAGCCCCTGCGTGACCTGCGCGGATCGGATAACGGAGACCCTGAAGAAGAACAAGAACCTGCGTCTGACAATCATGGTAGGGCGCCTCTTCATGTGGGAAGAGCCAGAAATGCAGGCTGCCCTGAAAAAAATGATGTCAGCCGGCTGCAAGCTGAGGATTATGAAGCCTCAAGACTTTGAATATGTCTGGCAGAACTTTGTGGAACAGGAGGAAGGAGAGGAAGCAAAGTCTTTCGTGCCATGGGAGGACATTCAAGAGAACTTCCAGTATTACGAGGAAAAGTTGGCTGAGATTTTGCACTGAAGCTCACGTGAGTAATGGATTTCCACTCTCCTTGTGTTAGTATTACAGGCTCCTCTGTTTTATTTCAGGCAGTTAAAGGTGTAACCCTAAGCCTGTCTCAGTTCCTGTGACTCTCATACCCACCCAGCGGGGTTTGCCTGTCCCTGAATACCGAAAATAATCCTAAGCAGTACCTTACCCCTTCAAAGGTACTAACACTACAGCGGGCTCCTCCACAGCAGACACGTCAGGGATTTAGAGCTGGTTTTGTCTCCTCAGAGTAAACACTTCCAGGAATAAAAAAATAAAAAGGTACGAGGGTCACTAAGTGCAGCAGGAATATCCCGTTGTTTCCCACATGCGTGATACTCCAGACACATGGAAACAGTGAGAAAAGAGGATTTCCCCCACCCCCCAAAAGTCTAACCTTCTAGAAAAAACTCACCACTACAGGAAATCAGTTATCATTGCAGAATTCCCTTTCTTTTTGTTAAGGGGTACTAAAGAGTCACCTATTTAAGCCATGAAACATGAAAGCATTTAAAGCTTCTATCTCTTTTCTTCCCCAGGACCATTTCAGAAATGATTTATGAAGAGAGATGCAACAGAGTGGGGACATCTGGGACACTCCCACTTCCCAAAGCTTTGATTCCAGCAGGATGGAGTACCAACTTCCAGAAGACTAGGCCCTGAGGGACTACAAATACATACACAACCCAGCTCTTTGGTGTTCGGGATTTTTTTTGGGGGGGGGGGGGTGGTGGTGTTATTTTGTTTCTCCCTCTCCTGCCCCAAACCAACCCACGCTGCCCCTGCTGACAGGGAAAAAGGCAGCGACATAGTGTGCGGTTAAAGCCCTGACTGATACGGATTGCAGCGCACCCGGCCTCGCGCACTGGGGTACCTTATCAGAAAGGTCTTAGAACTAAGCTGCCAATTAGATAACGTGTTTAGAAAGTGCATACTTGATAAATGTTAAAAAGAAAGGGATTTAAGGTGAAAAAGGGGTTTTCTTCCTCCTCAATAGTCAGAGCTGTGATTTAAATTAGGGTGAACTGGTCTATTCTAAATAACGATGGAGCCCGAAGTACTTGATTTCAAATACACCAAATACCTTCCCCCCTTGTTCAATGATGTGATATAAAACAGGGAAAAGCAAAGTGTAATAAAACTGGAAGTCACTGCAAAAGCCTACAGCACTGTTTATTCCTTCTGTTTGCAAGAGGTCCTAAATTTAAACTGACAAGCCAGACAACCTGGGACAGCCACGTATGAAATATTTCATAGCTGAAGTGCAGCGTGATGAGAAGGGAGAATTATTGCATGCCAGAAAGATTTCAGGAGTACATCCAAGCGTGGGAGACAGAACATGGGCACACCACTTTCCATACAGAACAAGGCACAGACCAAACGAGGGTCACGGGGACGCTCATCAGCTAAGAAACAGAGGCAGGTAAGGTCCCTCTTCCCAGTGCCTTCTCCTGCACTGTCACAAGCTGGAGCGGTGCTAGACATACACTAACCGCTGATGGCACCCGTCTCCCAGCTCAGCCAACTGCACTATGTTCTGGCATAAATTTTCAAGGCAGAAAAATCAAGTGGCAGTGAGAACACTTCTGTGGAGCCACTGTGGATTTCATTTCTCTGTCACTAGACTGAAAAACCAAAGGTAAAGATGCATAAGGACTACATCAACGAACAGCCTTGATGTCCACTCTTCATCAGCTCAACACGCCAAGTTCCTATTTGTGCTGTTGAGTTTATTTTTTAGAATATTTTTATATTCCTACTGAGTTTATTTTTTCCCTAGTTGTGTATTTAGCTACAGCAATTACCCGCCAAAATCAACTTTACAAAGGATGGTCAACAAACAGGGAGAGCAATAATATAAAGCTCTTAAAGACCAAACAGGATTTGCAGATCTGCATCAAAGAAACCACATAAATCAGATTAACCCACAACGCTCGGAACAGAAAACACTCCACCCATTCAATTAATTGTGAAAACCAGTCAGGAACCCCCACTTATGCTACAAACTTCGACAGTTATGTCCCATCTTTTAGGTTTATTCAACATATCTGACATTTCTCTGGGTGTTCAGTATGAGGGAAGGCAAAAAGATCTGTTATTATGGGAGGAGGGAGGGTGGAAAACAAAGGAAACGAGGAGTACATGACAGTTCTTCACTACTGGAATCAAACTTTGAAAAATCAGGTGTTTACCAATGAACTGTGATTTGCCTTTGGTACTGGTGACATCAAACACCAACCTACACAAACAGCTCAGCTACCAATGCAGCAAACAAGAAATCTGAAGAACAAACCTTAAACTCCATACGGTGACTTTTTACAGCAAATGTGTCACTCACACGTATGGGTTCTCAGCAAACTGAGTTCTGCAGACTAGGCAGGTTATGTGGTACGGAACGCACCCACAAGGCTTCCTTAAACACCTCCAGCATTCCCCTTCGGAACGCGGCTGTCCTACAGAGCGCAGCCCCAAGACACAGAGACGTGGGTTTGTCTTCCACAAGGACCGTGCTCCGATCCCACAGCAGCGTACGGCAGAGCTCTTGATTTCACACTGTCAGCATGATTCTTAGTGAGCACAATCTCAAAACAAAAAAGTTCTGTTCGTGGCCAGAAGGTAGAAATGAAATTTTTAATCCTATAACGACCAGGATAAGTAATCCCCGTGCCACACTGGGACATTGCAAAACTTCAAAAGCAGTGTCAGGGCTCCACAGCTCATCACTATCAACCGTAACTACAACCCAACAACTACCTAAGCGACAGACAGCTCCTGTTTCACTCTGCACAGGAACTGTCAGCTTTAGAAGCTCTAGTGCAGGCAGGTGCTCCGTGGAAGACCAGTGACATCTGGTGGCTTGCTGGGATGACTGGGAACTCCCAGAGGGCTACCACAACACTCCTGCCTTCTTCAGGGGCTCCCAAATTAGCTGCTCTGGAGCTTTTTAGTGCTGTTCCTAAAAGCTGCTGCCAACACAAGAGCGAGCTACGCTCAGTAGAATGTGCGCAGCATGCAGTTTCCTCCCTCATCAGTTAACAGGTTTCCACTCCTGAAAGCCAGGGAAACAGGGCTCTCTTTAAACTCGCTTGCTCACAGAGAGTAAACCGTGATCTTTATGTCTGTGTCTTCAAACACTTCCCCAAGCATTGCTGAAACTTTATTCCAATCCAGGCGGTCAAGTCCACATCCAATCCTGGAAAATAAGACATCGAAAGAGCTGTAACAGCCTGTTCCGGGGCATGCGATGCACAGCTAGCCCTTGGAGCAGCTACAATTGTATGTGGCGCTAACTGAGCCCACCATAAATCAACATGATGCCATAAAAAGAAGGAAACAACCAAGCTGTGTGTTTCCCCGTCATTCCAAACCACCGGGGAACGTAAATTTCATTGGCACAACTGATCGGAAGAGTTGAATAGAAGCAGATCCTTCAACCCCTATTTCACAGCAGGGGATCATCTCTCAAACATCCTTCTAGGCAAGAAACGTTCAAGCGCTTACAGGGCAGTAACTCCTTCTCTTACCTAGGCATGGAAATGTCAGTAACTCCGTTGTTCAGGCAGTGAGCTTTCATGGCTTCTAAACTCTTCCGCATGTTCTCGTAAGTGGGTTTGTGAGAAACCTTCTTCTTCGTAATCTAAGAATAAACGTCAAGGGTCAGCTGTGCCTTGGGCACGATCGCAGGAAACTATTTTCTGTTTTAAAAACCGCGTTCCACTACACTCTGCAACTCCACGCTCAGACTCGCTACCGCGAAGGGAAAAAGAATGATGCTTCGCAGCTAAAAACAGTACAATTTAGCAGCTAGTTCTGTCAATTTAAAGCTTAAACATGCAAACACAAGAGAGCTTGACTTCTCCTTGACTAGCAAGATTGGAGTAATACATCTCACGCTTCTTAATTAGAAGAAACTCAACCTCACAGCTGCTAAAGCCACCATCATGATATCTAACAGCGTTTAGTTACAGGGAACAACATGAGCAATGTCCCACTCTTACCAGGTAGTAAATATATCGGTCGTCTCTTTGGAGAACTGCCACCTCCCCAGTCTTCTTTTCTGAAGAAACGAAGAAGGTACTTTTAAAACCCTTTCACTCCACTCCACAACCCCCCCTGCACCCCAAGTAGCTTGGAATACCCTTACTGCTGGAAATCAAGGTTTTCCCTTCAGCTCCTGTACGTGCACCCCACGTGTATCACTCACGTTGATCTAACAGCTCTTGTACGCCTCCAAACTTTTTCTTAAAAAGAACAGCTATGCCTGCACCCATGCGACAGTCCTCGCTGATGCAGTGAGCCAATGAGTCCGTCTGGGGGCAGGAGAAAAGGTCCCCCTTGACGCACTTGATCTGGAAAACAGCACAGACAGAAAAATAAATAAGGTGAGGGTGCACACCCAGGTAAGAGAGTAGTCAGGTAACAGGGAACCTGGCAAGCCTGTGCAGTAGAGTGTAAGGCGCTGAAATTAAGATGCAGTTCACAAGCAAATGAGTTGGCATGAATTATGAACCCGACACGCAGATAACCATCTTTTCTACAAGATCAGTTATAACGTGCCAGCTCAGCAGCTAATTATACACTACAAGTGCTTAAAAAGGAAAATGACATACTCGAGTACCACTGAACTAGTGCATATCCCCAGCACACTACTGGTGTCTGTGCTGGATACCCCCATTTAGTGAGGCAGGTAAGCTCTGTGCTGCTGTACGCTGTCTGGATCACTGACACAAGCACAAAAAATTCAGCAGTATCAGCCACTTTTCTCCAAAAAGCTACACAGTACAGGCAGCTGCCCTGTTATCAGAGGGACGGGAAGGCTTACTTTACAGAGAGTGGCCCACATAACCCATTTTCTACGCACTCTCTCCTCCTGATCCTTGGAGAAGCTTGTGGCCATGGTAACGTGGGGTATGGCGAAGGCTTCTGTGGCTGTAAAGATGACAGAGAAAACAAAGCAGAGTTATCAGGAACCCCGAACTCGGCAATAAGCTGGTGTGTCAGGCGGTGCAAGGCTGAGCCTCCTTCATCTATGGGACAGCTGGGACAACTAAGACACCTCCTAAAAACAGGACAGGAGGTGGCTAACACCCCTGAGTAGCGCGGAGCAATGCTTCCTGCTGCGGCCCCCCAGCCCGGGAGGTGCAAGCAGGCCCCAGGCTAGGGTCACCACAGGCCTTCCCGCCGCCAAGTCACCCCTGCCCCCCTCGGGAAACCCTCCAGCAAGCCACACCCGCGGACACGGCGTGAAGGAGCCGGCGGGCCGGAGCCTTGGCCACGCAGGACTTTATCAGCAGCCCCCACATCAGCCCACCCAGCCCTTCCCCCGCTCCGGCACCGCCGCCTTGCCGTCACGTGAGCGTGGCCGCCATTCCCCGCCGCTCTAGGCAGGCAGGAGGACCGCCCTCTATGCTACTCGCCGAGAACATTCCGCAGGCCAACCTACCGCCGCCCCGGCACATGCGCAAAATGCTCACGGGCGGAGCCTAGAGCGTGGCGACAAAGGGGGTGGAACCGCAGTCGGCGCCTGCGCATCGCAGGTCGCGCCGGCCCCGAGAGGCGCGCGCACGGCCCGAAGCGCAGGCGCAGTAGCCGCGGTTGGGCAAGGCGCAGGTGGGCGGTGCCCGGCGCTAAGGGCCGAGGGGAGGGAGGCGGGGCCATCCGGGGCGCGCGCGGAAGTGCGCCTGCGCCGCCCGTGCCCGCCCCCTCCCTCGCCTTTGTTCGGGGTTGGGCGCCATTTTGCGCGGCGGCTGAGTGGAGGCGCTGATTGGGTTTCGGGGGCCGGTAGCGGAGCCAATCAGCGCGGGACCCGAACCGGGGGAGCGAGGCACGGTGAGTGCGAGCAGCCAATATGGAGCCCCCGAGCGCCGGCCCCAGCGCCGGGATTGGCGGGGCCGAGTGACCAGTCAGGAGGCCGCTCGCAGGGCCGGGGCCGGCCGGCCGGGCAGCGGGGGAAGCGAGGGGACGGGGCCCGGCTCCTCCGGGGGGGGGCGGGGGGGAGCGCGCACCGGCGGGAGAGGGGCTGGGGGCGCTGGGCCTCGGGAGGAGAGGGCCCGGGACGGGGACGGGCGGAGCGTACCGGGAGGTGCGGGCGCGGGCCGAGGGCGGCAGCGGCGGAGGAGAAGGCGCGGCTGCGGCCTAGGCTGCTGAGGGGAGGCGCGCGGCGGGCCCGGCCTCCCTTGGCGGAGACGGGCCTTGCCCGTGCGGGGCCGCTGGGACGGGAGCCGGCAGGGCCCCGCCCTCCACCGGCCGGGTGGGGGGAGCGGAGCGGGCGAGCCTCCCCGCCGGCCCTGCTGACAGATGGGCCGCGGGCAGCCCGGGCTGCCCCTCCTCCTGCTCCCCCTCCCGCTCCTCCCCGCCTTGCCTGGGGGAGGTGGGGGGAAGGCGCCGAGTGTGCGCCGAGGGCAGGTCGCTGCCCCCCCGCCCTCCTCCCCGGGGTGCTGGTGTAGCGGGTGTGCGCCTTCCCCGTCCCTGGACGCCAAATGTGGCCGGCCACGTGCTCCTCCGTGAGGAGAAAGTGCCCTGTGTCGGGAGCCCCGGGGCTTCCTCGCTCTCCCCGCCGTGAGCAGCAGGGCGTCGCGGGAGCACGGCGCGGCGTGCTCTGCCCGCTGGGAAAACCCCAGCTCCGAGCCTTTCTGCAGTAAAATAAAAACGTCCCTGGATGAACTCCCGGACTTGCGAGCTTGAGGAGGTTGGAAACGAAACCGGGGTACCGCGTGTTTTATCCTGTCGAACAGCGGGAGATCAGGCCGCGGCCTGGCAGCGCTGTTCGGTTAAATCCCGTCCGTGGCTTTGTGTGGGTGTCTGTCCGCTGGTGTCCTTCGTGGGCAACCACCGTACGGGTGGGCTGACGGGGCGGGCCCTGGAAGCCTTGGCCGATTGTGTAAGGTTGCTTCAGGGTGCAATATGTCTGGAAAGGATGCTTTCAAGCTGGCTCAAGTCCTAGCACAGCTTATCGCGCTGCTTTGTTCTTGGTGTAGTTTATCTGCCAGGAGAACTTGCTGATGTAGCTCCTACAGCCTGATGTGTGTAGGAATACATACTGCTAGAACAGTAAGTTGTTTTCAGTGCAGCCAAGGGGCTGGTGAGGAGGAGCTGGCTGGTGAGATCAGCCGTGGGAGGAGCATGCCAGTGAAGCAGATCACTGATCCTTAAAAATTAACTTTAATACAGTAACGCTGCTGCTCTGCGTCTTAACGAGGGGAATGAAATAATCCCTTGGAGGACTATGATCCAGCACGTCTAAATTTGTTTGTAACCGGCTAGCCACAGCCGGCGCAGAGTTAGGATTACAGTGCTGCTAATATTTTAAATAAACAAGACGGGCTTGATGCGGGCGGTCTGTGAAGAAGCGTTCCCAAGTAGCAATGTGCCTGATGGTTGGTGGTGGCATTAAGGAAGGTGGAGAACTTCGGCAGATGCGGTTTACTGGCACCCTGTGCTTGCTACTGAAACGTTTCCCTGAAGAATGAAACGTGGGAGCTGTTCTCTGACAGGCCCACAAGCATTTAAGGCAGAAATGAAGTATACAGTGCGAAATTGCAATCCAAACCTGGGTAGACAGCATCAGCTTCAGAAAGAGTATTTTTATCTTCTATTCTGTCAGGCTGGGAAAAACAGTTACTGAATGGGCCAAGGATAGAGTTAAAATTGCAGCAAAACGTGCCTTTCGGTGCTGACTCAGCGTATCTTGGTGATTGCCAGGGTCAGTGTCATAACATCCTTAGTTTGAACAAAAGATCCGGTAGGGACTGGGAAGGTTCTTGCGTTGTCGTGGCTGTGATGAACATGCTTCTGGTCTGTCGTGATGCGTCCTGGTTAATCAGCTTTTGTAGGTAGGTGACGTTTAGCGTTAATGTGCGAGAAAGCAACAAAATACAAAATCATCACAGGTTTTCTTAGGTCACGGTGAGGAGTAAGTTGATGGAAAAGTGTTAAGGTAAAAGCAAGACGCTCAAGTACAGAGGATGCTTTAAAGAGCAGGAAGTGCGAGAGGGGTCATTACAGTACGAACCACACCAACTGTTACAGTTGTGAGTAAATTTTGCGTGCGTGTCCTTGGAAACTGAAGGAGCCGGGGTTATTTGTTGCATTAGACCTTGAAGATTAAAGTTACCCGCTGCTTTTTCAGTAACGTAGCATAAATCAAACACTTGCTCAGTCACGGCATAAATCAAATACCTCGTTAAAAGTAGTAGTAAGAATTCTTCCCTTGTTGAGAGAGGTGTGAGGGAGAAGGTGACTGACTGAACTGCGTATTGTATTTCAACAGTATGTTCTGCATGTGTGTAGGCAAGGGTCCAAGGAATGAGAGGCACAAAGGATGGAAGCAGTGAGAAGCCTGCTGGCTATTTTCAGAATACATGGAAGGAAGATAAGAAAGCTGGAAGGAGGGAGTGCTGTGTAGTTGGGGAAGGAGAGGCTGTTTCACTCAGCTTGGTCGAATTCTTGAAATGTTGTTGAGTTTTACACCTAAACTTTGTATTTTGCAAGGGTTTTTAGAGATAATATCCATCTCTTCCACCAAGGTGCAGTGTGGGCAACAGTCCGTAGCCCAGAATACACAGACTTGGGGGTGAAACGGGTTCATAGCTACTACGTGATTTGCTGAAGATAACGGCAGGATTGAGATGCATTTCACTTCTCGGTCACGTCATGGGTTCTTGAAATTAAAATTCTCCTTTTGCTACTCAGAGTAAGGTGACATTATGAACGAGGTGTTGATTAAACAGCAGCTCTCGCTGTGTGATTCTGACCTCAGTGTCAGCAGATGGTTTGCTTTTCAGCTACTGTAAGATAATACCTGTCTTGGGACAATAATCACAGGGGTTTTTCTTGTCTTGCCAGATACCCAGGCTGAGGTGGGCCTTTGACCGCGTTGGAACTGAATCGCTATGGAGCAGTACACAGCGAATAATAACAGTTCCACAGAGCAGATCGTTGTGCAAGCTGGACAGATTCAGCAGCAGGTATGGAAGGTGATAACGGGTGAGCTGGCATCGCCAGTGCCGAGTTACAGCGTTTGTCCTTCTTGGAGTTTTGCAGAACTGGCAAGATGGTTCATGGTACTGCCTGGGTCTGTGTTTACCTGACTTCTGTCACCTGAGCAGTGGTCAGACTTGGACTGAAGTCAGAGTAAATACGTTTTTAAAACAATACTATTATGAAATTCAATTAGTAAAGTTGCAGGTATACAAGTTAACAAATTTCAGTGTAGTAGGGAGTTTGCAAACTGGTAGTGACATGAAGGAAGGAACAAATCCTCTCTGAAAATGGAACAGAGCATTAATCCAAATAGTCACACAAGGAGCAATGTCAACTCCCTCCAGTGTTGGAACAGGTTTTGTTCGAGCCCATAGAGGCCTTCTCCAGCTTTCTCAAAAGAAGTACTTATTGAGATCCTTGGTTTAGAACTCCAGGTGGCTCACAGCGAACACACGGTACAGGAATTGCAACAAAACTTACAGCTTTGGGTGAATTCATCCGTTTCAGAAAGAAGTTTCTAGTTCCCGTTACAATGTGCAGATGAGTAGGGCTGGGGTTTTTAAGGGCTTGTAGATTCTTTGCTGTTGTTAAGCTTCACCCATTTGGATATAGGAATTTTCAGACAAGCTGTGCTGCTGTTTGTTCTAGTTTGAGGCAAGAGGAGTTTCTTACGCTTATCACGGAAATGAATGAGCCACTGCGTTATGTTTTCAGTGCTTTGTCTTTTGGTAGTGGGGACCGGCTTCTTCCCTTGAATTCAGTTGAACTTTTCAGTCAGAACAACATTGTACTTGAGGTTTAAAAATTATGTATTAAGAATTATCAAAAATACCTGCTTCCAACAGGTAACGGAAAATTTATTTTGTTTTATTGACACTTTGGAGGTAAAAAGGAGGAAAAAACGTATCTTGGCTTGTTTAATTTTTAGTATATGCTCTTAAGGACTTTCAAATACAAAAGCGTTGTATTTGACATAAAATATTTTTCTAAAGTAATTTGTTTTAATAGGCTTGTTGGAGTAGAGCTTTTAGTAGTGAGATGTCCTTCGTGTCCCAGAACGCTAACACAGTTAACGAGGATTATTTTGGGACTCTTACTCAAGAGGCTAAAGATAGAAAAGGCTTTTAGATGTAAGCGCTCTAGCAACTTCTCAAGATTGTCCTTCAGGGTGGGAAGACATTGATGCAGGGGTGACAGAGGAAGCCGAGATTGTAGTCACCTGTGCTGCGCAGAAAGGAATTTACGGCCTTTATTGTAACCAACAAGGCTGACCAAAAGCTGAGACCTCTTCACAGTAAGAAACCTGGGCAGTGAAAGGGAACAGTTTGCAGAAGGGTAGCAGTCTAAAACAATGAAGCTGAGATTTTCATTTCTGCAAAATGATCTCTCGTGTTCTTTGTAAGCGACTTTTGTCTGGGATATGGAAGCCTTGACGTCGGTATCGTGGTTTTGTTGGTATGCTGTTCTTAGGTTTGCTTGTCGTATTCACATTCCTTATGTTCCCAGAGCAGGGTGTATGAATTTTAAATCGCCCTCTTCCAGCAGAGTGTCGTCATCTCTTGTCAGAGCTGTGCATTTCCATGTTTCAAGCTATTCCTGTTCCTATTCCCAGCAGCAGGGTGGTGTCACTGCTGTCCAGTTGCAGACTGAGGCCCAGGTGGCATCCGCCTCAGGCCAGCAAGTCCAGACCCTCCAGGTAGTGGTGATCTCTCTAATTGTGTTCGTGAGCACTGCATGACTCTCACCATCGCCACATATCTAATGCTGTGTTTTTTCCAGGGTTTGAAACAGGAGCAGGAAAATTTGTGAGCGGTAGTATCTCTGCTTCATGCTAGCTGAAGGTTTTCCAGGAAGAGCGTGGGGTTAGAGCTTTTCATTGGATGTCAGGTGCACGCTGGAAACCCTGATGCATTCATGAATTCCCGCTGCTGTAATTCTGAAAGGGAATAGTGATTGAAGTGGGACTTAAAAGGAAAGAACGCCAAGATGAGGAAGTAACGGTTGAGATACAACCCAGAGAATCGGTGTAGTTTCAGGGAGATCAGATTTGTGATACCCACTGTAAGTGGTTCTATCTTTAGTATAGGAAAGAAAGACAGAGAGGTGGTGGATGACCCACCAGCTTTTTCATCTCTGATTAAAAAGGGCACCTGGCGACAATATTGGCCTTTCTGGGATTGAGAGATCCGATTTCTTATTTACGTGTGAACACGGGGAAACCCAGAAGTATGTGTCCTACCAGTAAATGCCTCACAGACGGGAAAGAAACACGAGGTTAATTCACACCCAGGTTTCTTTCCAGGTGAAGTATACCCTTTAATGCAAACTTGATTGCATTAGCTCACGTAGGAGGCTTCTACAGGAGTTGATAGACCCTGGATAGCTGTAGCACTTCAGTAGTGCGTTGTTCATTTGGTGTTTGGGCTTTAATTCTTCAGAGGAGGAGAATTCCAGAGGCTGGAGTGGCCTTGCCAGGTGTAAAGGTGAACACAGCATTTTTTATGTTCAGAGTTAATACACAAAAAGCTGGCTGACTTGAATTGCTTTGGGTCACTGTGGCCTGGTCATCGTCCTGTGTGTCACCCTTCTATTTTTTTTTTTTTTTGGCTTGCTCTAATACATTAACAAGAGCCCTGGAATGTGTCATTTCTCTTTCTGCTTGTTGGATATTGTACTGATGGCTGCGCTTCTTTGAGCATGCTTCTCTCTCTCTGTTGTAATTCAAACCAAGCACTATCGATTTTTTAGGGACTTGTATGCGATAGTTACAAGGCTGAGGCACAGAACAGTGCCCAAGGGTGTTAGGTGACCTGTAAAGTCACGATATTCTGTAGGGCGTTGATCGCTGAGGTACAGCCGTGGTGGTTTCCATGGATGTGCTAGCGTGTAATTCACTAAGGTATTTGAACTATGCAAAGTGAAGCTTTTTTTAGGTAGTTCAGTATGTGCTGCAAATCCGTCATGATGTTTAGCCCAGAATGTTACAGTGACTGAAGAGTCAGCATTCCCTGTGCAGATTCCCAGTTTACAGGCAGAAAACCCAAGAACTCGGTGACTTCTTACCAGGTTACATCGCTCTTGTACCTAAACAAGAGGGGTAAAGCGTGATGACCCAGGTCACTAGACTCATTTCACATTGGAGCCTCAGAGGTACGCTGTGTTCAAAGATATGTTTTGAGGAGTTTGGGGCCTTAGTGGGTAAGGGTGTTTGAACAGAGAGGTTTTCCCCTTGTTTTTCTTTTCATTGGCCTGGTGACCAGAGCCATACCTGGTCCCTGAGTCCAGAGACTTTACACCTAATTTATAAATCCATTGTAAGCCTTGCTGGGCCAAGAAGTGGCTGCTGCTCGTTTTCTTTCACTGTTCTTTACTGAACTACATCTTGTGTTGTTACATTTATAATTTCACGTAATAACCGTGAAAAGATTCCCTAAGAACATCGCATGCTTTATACGGGTTAGGAAATGGAAATGTAGGCATGTAATCGGAGAGAGTTGAAGCTACCACAGAATTGCTTATTTAGCGCTTTTTCTCATTAGGAACCCCAATTAAAGATTAGTAATAGTGATGTGGATAATGAAGTTTCTTTTATTACGCTTTGCTCTCAGGCTGTGCATGAAGATAGCTATTGTGTCTGGAAAATTTAGCCATGCTTTTCATGCTGTGTTGCAATTAGACTTGGAAGTTTTGGTTAGACTGCAACAGAAAAAAGATCATTTACTAAATCCAGTAGCACCTCATGGATAAAGAGTTTGAGAAACTAAAGCTATTTGATGCTGGTTCTGAACCCAGGTTAGTGACTGTGGCTCAGTTTCCGTGGTCACCGCGTTGAAATAGGTAAGCCTGTAGCCGCGTGTGGTAGCCGCTTCAGTTTCTGGCTTCGTGTCACCAGACTTTTTCATTGTTCTGTTTGTTTTTCCTCCTGTTTCCTAGGTCCAGGGTCAACCACTGATGGTGCAAGTGAGCGGAGGTCAGCTGATCACATCCACTGGCCAGCCGATCATGGTGCAGGCTGTGCCTGGGGGGCAGAGCCAGACAATCATGCAAGTCCCGGTTTCCGGAACCCAGGGGCTGCAGCAGGTGAGATAACCCTAATTTTATGTGAAATAAATTGCAGAGAAGGAACTGTGGTGTTCTTCCTCTGTCAGATAGTAGGTTAGCTTCAGCATTCTTAAAATTAAACTAGGCAAGGATGGTTGTTCTGCAGCCATGGATCTGGCAGTGAGCTGCCTGTTAAGAATGCAGTGAAAATTCTTTGTGTATTTGACTTCTGTATTTTATGGGACAGTGCAAACCTTTTAAATGAAGTCTGTTAAAATACAGCTGGAGTTGGTCTGGGGGTTTGTTTGGGTTAGTTATAGGGCCCTTGCTGTTTAGCCGTTGATCGGGTGCCTACTCAATTTATGGCTCGGAAAGAAGGCTTTTTTTTTTTTTAAATTTAAGAAAGCTTGCAAATAACTCCTGTGCTTGAGTTCATCTAATACGTGATGCTGAAGGTGAATTTAAACACTTCTGTTGCACAGAAGGTAATACTGCAGAAGGTATAGGAGATGGATTGTGTTAGAAGCAATTAATTGGAAATATTTGTCTAAAAGACAGGTTTTTTAAATTTAAACAGCTGCTCAAAGTGTGTTGCTCAGAAGCAAAGGGCAGAACTGTAACAGTGGCACAATGAAAGTGTTCTAGTGATTTGAGAAGGGGGTTTAGGAACCAAGTTCAGCGCAGTCCAGGAAGGCACATGATGTCTCAGTGTGTTGAGAGGTTTATTTAGTGGGGTTGTTTTTTTTAAGTTTCTTTTGTTGATAAAACAATGTATTTTGTGTTAGGTTCTTCACAGTCTGGTTGTTGGAGGAAAATTCATAACTTGGATTGTTATAAGCACACGCTTCAAACCATATTCCAGTTCCTCTTTTCTAACCTAAGAAATGTTCCACACTGGTGGAAAGACTTCTCCGCAAAGCTGAAGACAACGCATATATGCGGGAGTACTCCTGTGTGCTGGATAATTAACGCTCTGCAGATAGCCGAAATCTTAGTGCGATTTTTCTCTTTCACCTGAGTATTATTCTTCCCAGTTTCATGTGAATGATTTCTTTCTTTTGATGGTTTGATTGTGTAAGCAGTGGAGAACTACTAGGGCATAATGACACCAGCATGTTATGTTTCCTCTGTTCTGTGCGGTGGTGACTGCTGCGTCACAGGGAGGAGTAAATGAAAACTCTTCGTTTTAAAATGGAAAAAGAGAAGAATCAGTGCTTTCTGTTTCTTTGCAACACTAAATCGTCCTCAGAGATGACTTGGTAATGCTGAGGCCAAGGAGGGAGAAATAAGAGGCATAGTTAATGTTCCTTTCTGACTCTTTCTTCCACAGATTCAGTTGGTCCAGCCAGGTCAGATTCAGATTCAAGGTGGGCAGGCTGTGCAGGTACAGGGGCAGCAGGGCCAGACCCAGCAGATCATTATACAGCAGCCACAGACTGCAGTTACTGCTGGCCAGACACAGGTAACTGCACCAGCATGAAAGGGTTTTCTTGAGAGAAACAGGCAGAGAAACAATGGCTTAAGGTGTGGTTAAGTAAAAAAGGAGGAATTTTAATACTGAGGAGAACTCGAGAATAAATTTCATATTTTTGTAGTGTTTTCATACATAACTTTGGGGCAGAAGAAATAGCTTGCATGTCTTTATCCATTGTGTTTCTGTATTTTATTGGTTCATGGTTGTTTTTGTCTTATTTGTTGAAATCTGAAAACATCAAGTATTGCTAATTTCATACTTGCGCCATTTTGTGAAGTAGCCTAGTCACACCCGTGTTTTCTGCTGATTCTTTTACTTAGGACCAAAATTAAATTTCTGAGCAGAATTCTCCTTCCTTTAACATATTCGTAGTGAGACAGGAAACCTAGAACTTGTTTCTTTCAATATTAAATACTACAATGATAGAGAAAGTATGTGACATGTGCTTTAGGTGTTTTATCTACAGTTCAGTTGGTTTGTGCTCCATCCTATTTCTTGATGCTGGTAGTAAAGCAAAAGAAATAGATGCCTGAAACACCTAAAGCACCATGTGTTAATTCAGGAATTGTGCTATTGGAAAAACAAGCAATTTGTAACGTTACTATGTTCTTTGTTTTGTTTAGACCCAGCAACAAATAGCAGTTCAAGGACAGCAGGTAGCACAGGCAGCCGAAGGCCAGACCATAGTCTATCAGCCAGTCAATGCTGATGGAACCATTCTTCAACAAGGTATGAGCTTCGGTGTGAAGAGAGGCGGGATTCTCGCTGTCTTTTAGATAGCCCTGTAATTACCGTCGAAGGAGACGCTGAGCGAGTTGCAGTGCTAGTAGTGCCGCGGCCCAGACTGCGAGCAGAGTGAATGGAGGAGGAGGTGCTGATGTTGCACAGGATTCGGTCTGTGGTTCTTTCCCCAGGAAAATAAAAAATGGCTCTTTTCTTTGGCAGGGGCTGTTAGAGTAGAAACGCTTGAGGTTGCGTTTACACCTGGGAGTACATGATCTCTTACCTGACACTGGGCTTACTGTGCAAATACAAATGCAAAAACTAGGCAGTGGGAGGACCGGGGATGGAATTCCGTTAAGGACTTGCAATGCCTTTCTGAACCTTTTTGCATGTTATGGAAGGATGAGTGAGTAAAACAGAGAAGTGGGACTAATGGTGTTCCCTTCTTTTTGTGTGCGTGTTTTTGGTTTCTTTTTTTTTTTTTTTTTTTTTCTTTTGTGTTTTCTTTTCTTAAAGTTACAGTCCCTGTTACAGGCATGATCACCATTCCAGCAGCCAGTTTGGCTGGAGCACAGATTGTCCAAACGGGAGCCAACACCAATACCACCAGTAGTGGACAGGGGACTGTCACAGTGACGCTGCCCGTTGCTGGAAATGTTGTCAATTCTGGTGGAATGGTTATGGTACGTATTTAACCTTCCGTTGTTTTTAAAGGTTGAGGTTTAAGATGTCTCTACAGAAATGGTCTGAGATTCATGTCGCCTTAATATGGTCTGTCTTCTCAGTAGCTACCATTAGTTTAAACAGTCTCAGTTTTCAGTTTTAATGGGCTGTGTCCTATTGCAATCTGTGTGTTCTGTACTTCCTTTCTCCCTTGGCAGATTATTGGGTTCAGAAACCTAAAAACTGAAATTCAAATAAGCTGTTAACTGCTTATAATAAAATAAGCTGTTAAGCAAAATAAAAGCTCGTAATAAAATAAACTGTTAAGTGCTTACAGTAAAATAAGCTGTTAACAAGAAGAGGTTTAAACAGATTGAATCAAAGGATTTGAGGATCCCTTAATATTTTTCTCGGCTTCATCAGTGGACTTTTTCGGCCAATTCTTATTTCTTCATAGCGTGGTCTTTTAACTTGCATTTTCCTGCCCTCCCCACTAGATGTCAGCACCTCTACAAGTAATATTTGCTAAAAAACCACTTTGAAATTGTCATACAAATTAAATAAGTGATAAGCAGAAAAAAAGGGACGCAATGGGCATGGCCGGTGTGCTTAATTGTACAACAAGCAGTAACATGGTCATAGAATTATCTATTGTATTGAAATTTTACCCTAATCAGGAAGAAAAACCCCAAGCACGGCTGATGTGTAATTGATTTGTTTAAATTTGTTCTGCAGTTCTTTTCCATTTCAGTATGTGCATTATCTGAATGAAACCAAACACCTTCCATGTTAACTTTGTTTTGTGAATTACTTTTTATGCATTTGCTTTGTGTTCTGAGCTGCACGTCCTACAAACATATTCTTCTCTGTACAGATGGTACCTGGAGCCGGGTCGGTACCAGCTATCCAGAGAATACCTTTGCCTGGAGCAGAAATGCTGGAAGAGGAGCCCCTTTATGTAAATGCCAAGCAGTATCACCGCATCCTTAAGAGGAGGCAGGCACGTGCTAAGCTTGAAGCGGAGGGAAAAATTCCCAAAGAAAGAAGGGTGAGACTATAATTCGGCTCTAATACAGGGTTACTCTATGAGAAAGGCACAGAAAACTGCCTGTGCTGGAAAACGAGGACTGGAATCTTGGTGTTCTTCAATTATTATCACGTATTTTTTTCCATAAGCTCCATCAGCGTTATTTTCTTGCGTCCCTTGGTGGCCGTCCTGCTTCCTTTGCATGCCTTTAGTGGTTGGATATGGATGGAGCTGTATTGCAAATGGGCATTTACTGCAAACACTGAACTAGACGTAGTAGGCTGGTCTCTCATAACCCGCTTCGTATCGTTGCAGAAATACTTGCATGAATCTCGGCATCGTCATGCCATGGCCAGGAAGCGGGGAGAGGGTGGCCGTTTCTTCTCACCAAAGGAAAAAGACAGCCCTCATATGCAGGTAAGTAGAAATTTGTCTGGCCCTTGGACAGCTGCCACTTCCAGTTCTTCAGAATACACTCTGGAGTGTCTTTGTACTGCTTTGTTTGCTCTTCTCTGGGCTAGGCTGCTGACCTTCGTCCCTCTCTGCCTTTGAAACGTTTCAGGCGTTGTAAAGAAAGGCTCTGTCTCACTTCTCGCAGATACCAGGCGTCTGTTTGCCTTGAGTGGATAAATTACAGTAATATTGACAGAAAAGTACTCCCTTTGTTTTACAAACAGAATGCTTGTACTTTGTCCTAAGAAATTTAGTCTTCGCAGCCTTTCTGCTTGCATACTGAAAGTTACTCGTTTAGGACATGAATTCAAGGTAGAGCCAGACACCTTATCGTACATCTGATGGAAGATTGAAAAATGGGACGATCTGATGGTTAGCTGCGTACTGGATTACGTTAAAAGTGCAAGGCAGACTTTGAAAGGAAGGGACACAATAGAGTAGAACTAGAAAATTCTGTTGTTGGTTAGTGCTTTGAAGCAGTCCTGGCGCTTTAGCAGAAGAGTATTTCTCATTCTGAAGGGGAGGCCTTCCCAAATACTAGACCAGTACCGGGTCTTCCTTATCACCAGAGGCAAAGCATTACTAGGCACTGTGAGGATTTGTATATCCCGTTCTCTTACACTGGCCTGTAAGACATAACATGATGTGTTTAGAGGTGAAGGGACTGTGCAGGAGTGTCTCCTCTCGACAGAGCTGTGTGTGATTCTGCTGTTAATAAAAACACAGATCAAATGTGATACGTGTTTTGAATCTGCAGGATCCAACTCAGGCCAATGAAGAAGCAATGACACAGATGATCAGAGTCTCCTAACCACTGCCTAAAGAAAAAACAATAACTGAATAGAATTCCCGTCCCTTCTGCAAGCCTGTTCTACCTTTCCAGCGTATCAAGCGAGTCTTTCGGTGGGACAATCACCATATCACAGCCTGTCCTTTTCTACAGAACAAGCACCACATTTTCAGCAGGTGGTCAAGATTTTAACTGCAGTTGACTCAACAAATAAGAAACTTAACGACTTTCTTGGGACACTCTTCTGATCCAGCGCAGGGATGTCAGAGTCTGACTGCTCATGCCTTTTGTTTTGTTTTCTTTAAACATCTCTTGCATTAAGATTGGCCGCGGGGTGAGAGGGTGCCACTGACTCGGTGATCAGCAATAACTCTGGCGTGCTGAAGCAGGGCCAGCAAAGACCTCTTGGAGTTACGGCCTGTCTGTACAGAGACATCATCCAAGTAACAGCAACCAGCACTGACGTGGCTACACCCCAGTCCTTCGTTTTCCCAGCAGAGACTTGTTATTTACACCCACTCCTTACGCCTTTGGACTTCACTGTCAGCTGAACTGTTCCCTGTTGTTGCAGCTGCACTTCAGGAACTGGCAGAAACTGAAGGGAGTTCTTTTCAGTTCCACCTTGTACCATATGTAAACAGCAAGCTCTTCTCTGGGGAAGGTTCAGCCATCCAGTCACACTGATAGAAATATTTTGAGATTATCGCAGGATTTGATGTATTGTGTATCCGTTCTGAGAAGTGAGAGGGGAGAGGGTGATGTGGGGCTAAGGATTTAAATAGTTAAAGCAATCTCTTGGTGTTTTTCGGTCTGTTTATTGCCAGTAGTTACTGCTTTGGAAGAAGAATGGATGCTAGTACAAAAATTATTTAAACTTCTAAGTGAGTCTCTTCCAAAGGATTTCTTTTTTTAATCTTCCTTCTATAGTTGCCAGTCCACTGCGTGGCTCCTCCAAAAGACATCTAATCTGCCAGCTCGGAGTGACAGCACTTGAGCATCCTTGTGATGGTGTTTCTCGATGTCTGTCCTAAACCAGTTCTACAGTTCTCTCATTCTGCACAGTGAGGGATTGTTTCATGACAGCAGAAGCGTAGGGCAGCCCAACTCTGCTCGTCCTGGTGTAACTTGAAGGACTGTTAAACAAATGAAGGCAGATATTGATGAACCTTTCAGGCTTTTTATAGACTACCCTCTTTAATTAAAAAAAAGTGGCACTTAATGAAAGAGGAGTACTTACATTTAAAAAAGGATTTTTAAATGACCTGTAGCTGGCTTCTAGCTGAGCATCATGACAAAACATATCTTTATCTTTAATTCCATAGCCCATTACAGATTTTAAACTTGCTCCATTTTTACTGATTTGAAATTTGGCGATGGAAGCTGTAGTTGAGAAGCGTTTTAACAGGTGAGACTTGCATCTTTCCATGCCTGTCTCCTCCCATCCTGAATGAGTTTGACAGGCTCTCTGTATATCACCTGCGTGTCATAGTCTCGTTTCTCTCGGTCTGTGTGTTCTGTCAGACGTAAAACTGCACCGTGGCAGCTAAGTGTGGGATTGGAAGTGTTGCCCGGCATTGTCACTGGGGGAGGGGATGATGAACCTCAGTAGGTAAAGTAGCAGAGGGTGGGGTGTTTCGGAGGAAAGCATCCAAGGACAGGAGAGACTGGTTTAAATTCAGTGAAGTCTGTTTTCAAGTGACAAAACAAGTAAATTTGAAAAATACAACCTGTATTATCGCCCTGCTGTGTTCTTCCCGTTTACTGAAAGCTTAGGACTAAATGCAAAATGGAAGACAAATAAGCCACTTGTGGAAGGCTGGCATGATAAAAAAAGAAAGAGCCTTTAAATTCTATTTGCTTTGGATAAAAGAGAAAAGTACTAGGCCTAAAAGTATGAGAAGGTGGGAAGGAACGCAAAAGGAAGGAGCAGAAATGCGGAGAAACGTTAGATCACACTGCCAGCAGGCAATCCAGTACGCCTGTCTAGGGTCTGAGGATGACAGCGTTTAGGTCAGCCGCGTGTGGAGGTACAAATCCAGTGAAAGACAAAGCAGAAACGCAGATTTGGTGTTTGTATTTAGGCAGCTGGATTGTCTAAATGGAGTTCAGTCCCGTGTTCTTGCCCTCCCCACAGCTGACACGGTGAGCTGAAGCTGAGACAGAAACCGTTGGACACGCAGTGACACCTGCTGCTGTGGGAGGAAGTGGCGCCGTGATGTACAAATAAACCTCCTTTCGGTTTTGTCTTAAATTACGTTAGTAATCTAACGCTCTGCTCACGAACGAGGCTTTTTTCCTAATGATTCAACGGGCATTCGTTTACCTCCGTTGCGGTGACGGCATCTCTGGTGCCTTTGGTTGCTTACGCCTTAAAATACTTGGCCAATTCCAGCATGGTGCTTATTTTCTTCAGTTGGCGACCGAAATCCTCACCTGGCACTTGTGAGGTCACCCATTTCAGGAAATATGTAGCTCTCTTAGTGAAGGAATAACAAGAAATCTGGTTTAGTTGAATTTGCAGCATTACTGTAAATATTTTTTTTAGAGCACTTGTACATTTTGGCAGTGCTGGAGGAATATTTCTGTGCTGGAGTAAGACAGCGTCTCCATAACGTTTCTGCTCTTCAACTGACGGCTAATCCCTGTCCTGGAGAACCCCCTCTGAGAGCTGAAAGTTAGGGAAGCAAGATTATTGCTCCAACATAGGCATTTTTGGGTTTTTAATGAGTAATCCTTTCTTTTCTTAAAGAACTTGTAAACTTCTTCCAAACAGCTAGAACTTTCTTCCCCATAAGCCCTTCATATATAGGTTCTCTGATCCGTTGTTGTAGGATGTGTATTAAAACCTATGGATTTGTGTTCTATAGAAAGTCTTATCGTTAATACTTTAAATAGTGATGTGAAGGCCTGAGTGCTACTGTCATATTTTTCGTTTGCTTTGGGTTATGTGTATTCACTTCTAAAAGTAGCGTTTGCTTGGTGGGATTGGAGTTAGCGGTCAACACCGTGTTACCAAAAAAGTCTGCTTTCTTTTCCTGGGTAAATTCCTTAAATCGGAGATGTCATTAAGTTCAAACCTCTCGTAATTAAAGGCGAATTCTTCGTGGATTGGCTACACTTGTGTGAAAACTCCACTTTGGGAGTGCGTAAAAGAGGAGTGGAGAGGCCTCAGGGAGACTGAGAATCGTGGTTGATTGACCCAGAGAGCACTGGAGTGGCGAACCGATCAAAAACCAGGTTTATCCAAAAAAAAAAAAATGGTCCTCAAGTGATGCTAAATGGCTTTAAGGCCTTGCATGTTAAAAAGCTGAGGGGGGGAGGGGGAGGAAAGCTTTTCTTTGGGAATGGGTGTGGGAGGGTACCGAGATAACGCAACGTGAGGCAAAGTTTGTATATAGTTAAAAGTTTATAATTTTTTTTATATGATGCATTTTTTCAAGTGTATTTTGGTCTTTAATAGATGCAATTGTAAGTACTGTGTACACTATCCAGCTAATAAAAATTTATAAACCGAGCACAAGCTTTGGGTCTGGTTTTCAGACCTTTTGCTCTTTCCAGTCAAGCGGCAGCCGTGACACGGAATGGTGAGGGCAGGCAGTGCCAGCACCGCTGAGAAACGCCCAGGCAGCTGGCGAGCCTTCCTGCCCTCCGTGAGGGCTCAGCCTCCACCCTGGGGGATGGCTGGGTGTCCCTGCTACCCTGAGGGACGGCTGGGTGTCCCTGCTGCCCTGTGGGGAAGGGCCCTGGTGTCCATCCCTTCCATCCCTGTTCCGCCATCTTGCTGCCTGAGGGGACTGTTCCGCACGCAGGGCCTGGCTGCGGGTGAATGCTGGAAGCTGACTGGCTGAGGGAAGGTGGGGTGACCCACCGTGGGTGCTCATTGGATGGGTGTTGCTCTGGGGCGCCTCTGATTGGCTGGTGAAGAGGGCTTCCCTCTTCCTCGCAGCCTGAGGTAGCGCCTCAGGATGGCGGCCGTAGGGGGGTTTGCGAGCAGGAGCTGGGCTGCGGGAGAAGAGCTTGCCTCAGCTCCCAGCCCAGGGAAGCTGCTCTGAGCCTCCTGGAGCTGGGAAACGGCCTCACCGAGCTGAGGGAGGGAAGGACGGCTGCTTCGAGCTGGCCAGTGTTGCTTCTGGGTGTCCTTTGAGCACGAGGGGAAATGTCCGGTGAGTCTGGGCTGGGAGGAAAGATGGACTGCAAGTATTGTTCGAAAGACAAAACTACCGTTCTGCTAATGAAGAGAAAAATACCCTGAGGTCACACTGTGTCCCACTTCCTGGATATCAGGTGATACTTTGGTTTCTGCGTGCTTGCTGCAGGATCCATCGCACTGAGTAACTACCCCTGGCAGGCCATGCGGGAGAATCCAGTGATGATGTAGCACAGGCAGTGTCCTACGAGTGCAGCGATGGAATCTGTACGGGGTTGCATGTGTAAGGGATGGCAATCCAACTTCACGTTATCCAAATGCTGTTCCAAGGCATTCATTCCTTTATAGTCTTGGTTACCTTCCAGGAAGGTGATTTCTTCTTGTCCCCAAATTCCCAAGTATCACATCATTATCTTTTTTATTTTTGCCAAATGTGACTGAACATCATTAGAAAGAGCTTTTTTCTTGTGTTTTGGCACAAAGGGAAGTTTTCCCCCTGAAGAGGATTGGGCAGGCTTTGACAGGTTTGAGATGGTCCGTTTCCATGTCCGCCTGCTAATCCCTCCCAGGCGTGCTGGTGTTTCCACACGTGCTGCTCAGGGTCTCTCAGCAGCATGGTACCCTAAACATTTGCTACGGTAACATAAATACTTGCATCAAGGCTGAGGTCCTGCACCGTCTGGCAAATCTTTGTGTGGTATCAAGTAATTGTTTTGTTATTGCTGAAACAGTTTCTGTGGATGTTTACGGTTTGCAGAGCTCTTTGGGTTAAAAGCCATATAAAATAGCTAAATGTGTTCTGCCTGATTTTTTTCCCCACGTGTTCTTGGGTAGGCAGGGGATGCACTGAACTTCACCAATGTTTGTAGTTATTTGTGGGTGCCCCATCCCTGGGAGTGTCCAAGGCCAGGCTGGATGAGGCTTGGAGCACCCTGGGCTATGGAAGGTGTCCCTGCCCATGGCAGAGTGTGGGACTGGGACTGGGTGGGCTTTAAGGTCTCTTCCCACCCAAACCATCCTGTGATTTAATTACGCCCTATTATTTAAAGAACAGTAATCCCTACTGCAGTTCAGAGGGTTTGGTGCTGCCCTCACTGCTGCAACAGCATCTCTCTGCTAGCAGAGGGTGAACACACACACGGATGTCACTAGCTGGCAACAGGAATGAAAAAGGCAAGTTTTACCCCAAACACTGCAGTGTTTCTTTCTCCTGCAGTGGATGATGCTTTCCAAGAGAATCAGCTGTAGTGCTGTCTGTACACCAGCTGTAAAACATCTTGGAAATACTGGATGAGTGCGTCTTTGGCTGCACTGAAAGGGTCCCAGAGCTCCGATGGAAAATTGGCGCGTACTTCTAACGCCAGCTACAATGGGGCATAACCACACGGCCTGTGTTTTGTCAAAATTAGGAGGATGGTGTCCCCATAGGCGAGAGGTGTTTCTCCAGCAGGCAGTTCAGAGCAGCCAGTTAGGTCCTGCTGTTTGGAAGCATTTTCTGAGGGTGCCTTTTTCCCTGTGCTGAACGCACAGGATCTACCTCCTAACCCGGCCCTGGCGCTGCCAAGCCCTCCCGGGCTGGCAGTCCGTGTGGGTCCTGAAGGAAGCTGGCCTGGTTTTGGCTCACCGCAGTGCTGGCGGCTCTGCAGTCACAATGAAATGCCGAAATGCTGGAAGTGTGATTGTTGGCTAATAGAGCAGAATAAATCCTCAAGGACAGTGCAGCTGGAGATCCGTGAATGCAGAAGAGCGCGAAGGGCAGTGGCCCTGGGGAGCAGGCAGGGATTGTAGGCCCCGAGGGAACGCCCTCAGCACATCATAGGTTATCTGATTACCAAGCCACTCGCAGATTGATTTTTACAGCTTTTTGCTTTATTCTTAATTTGAAATTCTTTTCAGTTCCCTAACAAGAACAGGAACAGACTAATTTAAAACCATCCCTCACTTTGGAGAGAAGTTCCTCTGTCTGCTAACCTTGGGCTAGTCACAGTTGCCAGGATCTTGTCCTTCATTGCTTAGTTTTCCTTTCTGGTAATCAATATTCTGCAATTGCTGGGTTTTGGAGAGAAGTGAGGTAGGAAGGTGAGAACCATTGAAGGGGTATTCTAAAGTGAATAGGGTGGATAATATTTTGTCATACTAATGTGCAGTGGGACAGGGTTGGTAAACGGGGGTTTCTCTTTTTTTAGGCTGTTCATGCAACAACACTTTGCTGATCCTTTGTACTTGGAGGGCTCAGACAGAGTCGTCATGTGTCAGTGACTTCCAGAGGAAGAGGAAAGGTGTGAATGAGTCAACCTCATTTGGTCTAGCAGGACACTCCCTGGGCTCTGTAGTTTGTAGTATACGCAAAATTCGGTTTACTTTCCCATTTTGTTTTCTATGGGTCTTTCAAGACACAGAGCAGAACTGGATGGTTTACACAGTGACTAATAAAACAACATCCTTTTCAGCTCTGCCTTTTGCTCACATCTCCCTGGCCTCCTAGGCACAAGGCAAACCTTACTCAATTTGCAAAACCGCTGCGGGAAGGCACTGAGTTGGCATAGTACCAGGGCGATTTTAGCAGAATCTCTAGAGTATCATTTATTCCATGATTGCTATGTCCTTACGGTGCACCGTGGGCGAGAGCTCTTTGCAGCCAACAGCAGGTAACAGCTGAAGGTGCCCAGCCATTCGCTTGCTCCCGTTGGAGATGAACGCGATCCTCTCAGTGTTTAGTGCTTTTGAAGTGAGAGAAAGAAGAAACAAGTTACTGATTCAGCGTAGGCTGCAGAGGTTGTTTAGGTTTTACCTTAGAACTGAACTACCAAACATGTCAATCTAAACTGGGTCGTATAACAATTATTCCTTCAGTGTAGGCATTTCAGATTACTAGTAAATCTCAGTTATTTGCACAGAAGGAAAATACCTCATAAGATGTTACCAATTTGGAAAGATTTGACAATATTTCTTGTGGGCTTGTTTTAAAACAGACAGTTATGTATTTACATTTTGTGGCAGAGGACTGATGTCCTCCATAGAGGTAAATTGTCCCTAGAAACCCTCTGAAATTCACCCTATGGAGTAGATCATCTTCAGCTCTGTGGGAAGAAAGATGTGCATACCGGTGAGCCCCCCCGTTAAGTTACTTATTTAACCTTTATTACTTTCGGATCTGAGGCCCCTGGATCGTTCACTGCGTATGCCATTGCACCCAGATGAGGAATTTGGGCGAACAAAGTCTCAGACGCTTTCAAAGAGTCCAACAGGTTAAATAAGAGATGAATTTGTATATTGAAGCCTACTGCGTTAACCGTTTCGCCTTTCCTGCTGTGTATCATTGCAGACCTTAGCAGTATGGTCCTCACACCAACACTTTTGACATCTCAGAAATTTCCCGGAGCATAAGGCTGTCAGTCATTAATTCTTTCCAGAGTTGGTTAATGCAGTGATGATAAAAAGAAAGGGGATAAAAAAAAAAAAAAGGAAATAACAGTATGCAAGAACAGAAAATGGGAAGTTGGGGCAGGAAATGAAGAATGCAATCATGCAAGCCGGTTTAGGAAGCCAGAAATTGATTTCTTAAGCTATTATTATGGGTTTTTTCTAGCTTTATTTTCAGACAATTTGAAATAGAGGGACAAAATGATCTCAGATGTAATGGCAAACCCCCTGCTCTCACGTGACCACATCAGACCAGTCAACAGAATTTCCTTCTCTCGCCACCACCCTTCAGAACTGTACAAGCACGCGCAGGCAGAGCGGACTTTGTATGATTCATGGACATATTCCTTGTCTTCTCACATTCCTTTCCTCCCACACCGCCCTGTATCTAGGCTGGAGACTTCTTGTAATCTTAATATTAAAAAATTAAAACCATTTTTGTATCATAGCCTCCTCGGGCTCCAGCTGACAGAATGAAGATGAAAATCTCAAGGAGCTGAATTTTGGGATTTATCCATAATCCCTGATGGCTGTTGGCACTTATCACCATGATAACAGCATTCAGTAATTTGATCAAAATGTGTGTAATTTATAATAAAGTCCAGCTGGATTTATATGTGGGTGTGGCATGAATAAGCAACAAGCACCAAAGGCAAGAAAATACTAAGTTATTTCTTTGTGAGAATAAAGAACTACCTGTGGGTGTAAATCCTGCACCCACGTGTTCAAGCTGGAGACATTTTATGCTTTAACACAGACAAATATTTTTCAACGAGCCCCTTGTTTACTAAAACATGTCCAGGGCATTACTGTTCCCTCTGAAGTCCTGAAGTCCTGTGTTAAGAGTACAGCAGGTTCTTTATCACTTTGCTAAGCTGGATCTTAGTGGGGTGGGCAATAACTAACCTTTTCTACTTGAGTGGTTTTGGAGTTCAAGGTCTAAAGGAAGCACAGTGTTCCTGTATCTCACAGCCCTCTGTCGACGGTGGCACTGTATCACTTGCTACCAGACAGAATCAGCTTCCTGTATCTGGGTTTATAGTCGCCTGTCGTTTAAAAATAGAGCAAATTGGAGAAAGCAAATGCACCGTAGCCTTCCACTAGATTTGCTTACCAGCAGCTGGGTTGTGTTGCTGTGCTGTCAGAAAAGTGCTGGTTTCTGCATCCATGCGACTCGCCCTCTCACTTGCTTTCTGCCTCTCATCCCATACATACCCAGCTCCAGCAGCTGGTTGCAAACGGATTGTCTCTAAGTGTAGTTCAGAGAAACTGCGAATAAGCCCCAGGCTTCGCTGCTTCGTTTAGGTGGACCTGTTTTTCTCTTTTCAGTTCCAGAATGTGGAGCTGTGGCTCTGAAGGTAACAATAGCATAAAGCACAGACCCCGAGGAAACTGAAATGCCTGGTGGTTCTCGGGCGTGGAAGGAAACTTCTGGTGAAGGCTGTGTGTTGACATGTGTAACATCTTCCAGCTGCGTGTGGGGTTGGTGCCTTCTGACAGCATATACTGTACTACCATTCAGTTCCCCATCTGGCATTCTGTTTGCTTTGTTTCTTTTGTCCTGCTGAGAAACCACAAAGAACGAGAAGTTAAAAAGAAATTCAGCATTTTTTGCTTCTGAATATTAGTCTTAGTTCAACCTGCAACCACGAATATTTTTTCCGCCTAACATGAAACTGGGGAAGAGGGAAGTGGGATGCATAGGAAAAGGGAATGTGGGCTCAGAGAGGTTTAGAAAACTTCTCTCACACAAAACTCTACTTTCTCAGATTGAAGGGCCTAGGTAGAAAGGTGCAGCAATGGTTAACACACCGAGTATTTGAGGCGATTGCAACTACCGAAGTTTTCCTTTGATGAGAACCTTTGGTGAGAGCACTGAAGATTCAAGGCCAGTGAGCGATCAAAATTATATATTTGTTATTATATGTATTTTTTGAGTACTATAAACAAAAATATGCAGAAGGGCTGTGAGTTACTCAGATAACTGAGTGAGGTTGTGTGTGCTCTGCACCAGGAGGTCAGACAGTCAACAGACACAGAGAGCTAGCGTTAGCCTGCTAGCTTGGGTGCGTGCTGCGCATCCACTCTAGGGTGCATGGTACCACCCCCGTGAGTGATGAGCACACAGCCAGTGTCTCTGCGTGACAGAGACCGAACAAAGCCCCAGGAGCTTGGGGTTTCTGACACTGTCTTACCTGCAGTGCTGCTTGACCGAAAGGATGTCTGCCAAAGTTCAGCCCTTTTCCTGCCATGAAGGACAGAATCTTCGCTGAGTGTAAAACCACACCTTTACCTTTTTGTTGTAAAAATCCCTACCCTCACTATCCCTCCCCTGAGACTGAACTCCCACCTTGCATTGCACTCAGCTCGGTCTCAGTGCCTCCCTGGACAGTGATTGCTATGAACAGACCTTCCTGACATTCAGGGTGGTGGGACAGCGAGCTGTAGGGGCAGGAAAACTAGACAAGAGGATTAGGGAGCTTTACCTGCCCTTTTCCTTCTGATGTAAGTGGTGATGAGGAGTATAACAGTAGCAATCAGGGCAGTTGTAGGCAGGAAGGAACTCAGCACCATGAGAGCATAGAGAGTCCTGCAGGGAAAAGTATGATATCTCCATTACTATTTGGAGCACCAGAGGTGACCAGGTTAATTTGGGAGGGGATTTTGTGTGTTTAAAAATGGGTTATAGTTCCAGGATGAAAATTAAGCATGCAGATATTACCCCTGCTGCCTCTAAACAAGCGTGGTTCCCTGAGATCAGTACTGATCTACAGCCACAGAGGATCCATCCCAGCTGTATTTTCTTTGGCACTTGGCAAGCCTGGGGAATACTCAGGAGCTTGCATTCTCTCCCTGCAGTAATTTGCAGTGCTACCGAAGTTCAAAGGCATCCCTCATCAGGATGCGGTAGCCCTTCTCATGGTCTGTCTTTGATCAGGATCATTAATAGGGTCACCTTTGATCAGGCCTGGTGCAATAACGCTCGTCTGACATGCTGTGTTGTTTAGCTGGGATTGGTCTCAGGCTGCTCTGCTTGTACAAAAGGCAGAGTCACTGTAGCATTGCGCGGGCCATATAGTTGTCTCTTTTTAACCAGGTAGAAAGGAAGAACATGGTCAAAGTGAGCTTCTTCAGTAAAGGCCTCACCTAGTGCTCCTGAAACTGATAGGAACCTTCTACAGCTTTCCATGGGGCTTGGGGAGGTTGGACCAAACTCTGCAAGGGACAAGGGGAAACCCCTTTGTGTGTGTGCACACACGCTTCAGTTGTTTGCCACACCGCTCCTCAAATCCTGCAGTGCATCTGGAATGCTGTGCGTAGAGCCTGGGAGTCTTTGTTTCTTACCTCTGGTCCTTACTGCTGTCATCCGTGGAGTTGGCTGCATCCCCCTTCTTTGTGGGAAGTGAACTGGTGTCTATATCTGCATGCCGATTCTGGTTTTCCCCTTGAAAGAACCAAACCCAAGAGCAGGTGATTTTCCCACATCAATTCCTCCCTGGCGACATTTTCTCATGCTGAAACATCCTGCTCTGTGGGTCTGTAGCATGGTCCGGCGTTATTGCTGGCTTGTTCGCTGTGAAATTGTGAGGTTGCACAAGAATCTTCTTCCTGTGCCATTTACCAGTAAAGGAAGGTTAGTTAATCACAGGGATGGGATCGACCAGTTCCTCAGGTAAGAGATGGGAGTTTTGTTTAGGTTGTTGGATAGTACCTGTTATCAGTGTATAGAAGTGAAAACATCAGGTGTGCGCCCAGCCCACACCTGTGAGTCCTACTCGTAGCAAGTAGCCAGTAGAACACACGTACTGTGATTCCAGTTTTCCTCCCTTTGGGTTGTGGCCCTCTGGTGTTTTTTCATTCTTGCAAAAGATTTGATACTTGATTGCATGATGCCTTTGAAAACCTACTTATTCAATGATTACATCCTGTGCAGAGGGACAAGGGACAGTTGGTTTCTGCTTTCCTTACAAGCTGGGGTCCTGTGGCAGATCAAAGGGAAAGGACAGCTCCTGCAGGAGGCAAGTTTTGTAGAGGGTTTAGGCCAGCCATGATAATTCATACTGTTTAGAGAATGATATGAAACCTGAGCTGCTTATCTGGGCGCTTGAATGCTGTTAGAAAGGAAGTGTCTTAGAAAGATGGGTCATGTGAGTCCCCTGCGCGCACACATTCTTCAGTCACATCAGAAAAATCAGAGTTGTTTCCGCTGTCTTCTGTTTTTCCGCCTCCTGCGCTGGCTAAAAGCAGGGAGGAAAGTGTTAAAACAAATATGGAAGTTTTTGCAGTGCCCAAGAGATGAACTCGAGTAGAAATCCAAGGCAAGGATTCAGATTGCTTGGAGTCGGTTTCCTCTGCTGATGTAAATGTGAAATTGCATTCGTCAGTGAAGCCAGGACAGATTCCCCCCGACCCCCGCCCCCTGTTGGCTGCAATTTGTTTATACTATTAGTATGTATCAAAAATCTGTTTAAAAAATAGAAATTCGGGAACTATCTGTGTCTCAGGAAATTTCCAGGCTCAGAAGAGAGCGCTTTAACATCGACCTGTAATCTTTCTTGTCAGATGGTAAGAAATTGCTGACTTTTAGAAGATCATTAATTCTCTGATTAACTCACCCAAAACTTCCAGCATGATCCTATTCAGTAGTTTGTTTCTCCCCTGGAAATGGCTCTCGAGATGATATTCTCCTGAGTCATTAAGTCGGAGCTTTTTCAGCCACACTAATCATTTTCCATGAGAAGTCATTTATCATTTCAGTCCTTCCTACTTTACCGACACTTGGATCAGAGTTATCTCTGGTAATGGGTTGACATCTAATTCAGGACACCATTTTGCACCAAATAAAATGCTGAAGTTGCCCGATTTGGCTACCAGCAAAGGAGCAATGGAGGGACAGGGAGTTCCTTCTTTTTCTTTTTTTTTTTGGCAAACAGCCTTACGAGTTCTAAAGAAAACAGAGGGTGATTCGTTAGAGGAAGAACAGACAGGAAAACGAATCCCTGTGGAGGTGTACGTCTCACCCAACAAAGGAGCAGAGCTAACACCAGCACAAGGCAACTTGCGTAAGAGGAGGAAGTAACCAGCCCCAGGCCGAGGAGGGTGGTCACCGGAGATGAGCATGGGGTGGCAAATGGGAAATGGAGGTTTCTGCCACCCTTTCCGAACAGGGCTGTTATTGCTGCACATTCCCCAGGTGCTGGGGCACGGAGCCACCGCAGCGGATTTCCTTCGCTTCTTACGCGTGTCCAGGTTTAAGGTGGTGATGCTCCATCTCCCGAGTCTTTTACAAGCGTTATCGAAGCTTTTCTGTGTGAAAGGTTTCTGCGACTGTAAAACACTTCACGGAATGGCAAATTTTGTGCAAAAAGGAAGTATTGCTTTTCATTTTTCATCAACTTGAAATATTTCTGTCCCAAACCCATTTGTTTTTGATGAATACAATTCTACAAAATGGTATTTGTGAGGTTTGATGCTAATCCATAAAATATTTTCTTTTTTCTCCTTTGAAACATTTTCATTTCATACAGCAAAAATAATTTCCTGGCCAATTCTGCCTCCCGATACATGATACCTATCGTGGCTCTGCATTGAGCTATACAGGGTTTTACCCTGTCCTCGATAACCTCTAGTGGGACACGCTGTGTTTTGCTGTGAAACAAAAATGGAAATGACACATCATTTTTCATTTCTCTTGGCTGTCTCCCACCTGGTGCACTGCTGAACTCGCAGCTCACCCTCAGGTGAAACCACCGTCTCTGTTCTTTGCAGCAGAATATTCTTCACATCACCCCACACTGATATGTGCCAGAATTCTCTCTTCAAAGTGCTGCATGATCACAGAAAACCAGCCTCATCCAAAGTCTATCAGCTCAACTGAATGATACAGCGCACGGTTAAGGTTAATCCTTTCTTTTAAAGGGGAATTCAAGGCTAAGACTGGACAAGATTTTTCTTTTTGACAGCTCCTTGCACCAAAATTTCTTCCCATGTAAATTCTTGTGCAGATCATAGGAGCACTTAGCTCTGGAGGACTCTCCCTCTGTATGCAGAAACACTTGCGTGTCCTCTCCTGCCATCCATGATTCTTCCAAAAAAACCCCAGAAAACGATGCTACAGCCAGTCACAGCTTAGTGTGCCAGTTTTTCTTACGTTACACCACTGGGACTCTCACGCTGGGCCTCTGGGAAGCCTAATTTAACCCTGCAGGTTTGCCTAAACAAACATCTAGCCATAGTGCCACTACCCTTTTTCCATTTTTACTCCTGTTCCTTTCTGTGGACTCAGTATTTATTTGCAGTATGAAAGCAGGCAGCAGCTAGTCTGGATATGACAATACCTGATCCGTGACGTAGCAGGAGAGGGCAACAAACAGATTTTCCTCCCCATATGTTGGGTGATTTCGGGCCGAGAACTTCACAATAGTGGGAGAGGAAATCTCAGAAGGGCAAAGTTTGTCAAATGTTCCACCATGAAGTTCAGTTTCTGGACAAAATACAGAACTACTCTAAACAAAAATCAGAACCCAAAAGCTTGTATAAATAAAATAAGCAAATTTCAGGCTGAACGTTTCCTTCCCTCAATGACCTGGGGGTCTCATTCTGTGCCTGGCTATAGATGGCCCAAATAAAAGGTGTTTAAGCAAGTAACAGTGTGCAATGCAGGCAGAGAGCATCCCGTTCCTAGGAGGAATGCAGAGTCTCAGCCTTACCTGGTAGTGCCAGCAAGAGCAGCAGGGCTGGAACCCCCACCATCCTGAACCAGAAAGTGGTTTAGGGTACAGAGGAAAATCCCAGAGCTTCTTTGTCACTGAGAAATTCTTTGTTGAGAATAAGAGCTAACTTGCTCTGTCACGTGCTGCCCAAGGTGATGATGCCCGTTCAGAATTGCTGAGAATATCTTTAACCACAATCTTAATGTTACTTCTGGGGTAGGAAGGCTGTATAATGTTTACCAGCTGCTTTTTCACTTTAAATACATTGTTGTCTAGATAGCCATATTTGACAATCAGGCTGTGTGGCTGGGAAAGAAAGAGGCATTTTTGGTCTCTAGTGCTACCCTGATACATTACAGAGCAGCTTTCGGTTGGATGTGCTCATGCTTACATGCAAGGTTTATATCCCTGGTTCCCAAAGCCCTTGTATAGTGGTGGACACCCGTCACTGTGCCATCGCAGGGGCAGCGGATGGCCGTGCCTGAAGTCCATGAAAGGCCGCAGCTGGAATGAGGACCCAGATCTCCTGGTTAGAGCTGTGATTCCCTTGCTTTATAGCACATCTAGCTAGACGTACTGAATCTAGGTGTGTGCTAGTACAGCTGCAGTGGTGTGCGACTGTGGATGGGCTAATTTACCCTCCAGAAATAGAATCATGGAATGGTTTGGGTGGGAAGGGACCTTAAAGCCCACCCAGTCCCACCCCCTGCCATGGGCAGGGACACCTTCCATTAGACCAGGGTGCTCAAAGCCTCATAAATAAAGGAAATCAGTTCAGACAGAACACAATCATACACAGCCTGATCTGGTTTGGGGGTCTGAGCTGCTGTTCCTGCATGGTGCTGAACGGAGCTGGCTGGATGTGCCATTCTGCCCAGCTGGCTCAGAGCATGTCTACACATTATAAACACACCAGCGTGTTCTAAGTGTTACTCATCTCTGGGTGATGTGGTGATCTGGTGTATCGCAGCACTTCATTATGAATCCACGCTAAGTCAGATAATCAGTTTGATTTTATTGAGCTTTATAGGCCGTGCAGGGAGAAGCAGTGAGAATGTCCCTGGGTCTTCCTGGGTGAGCTAAATGCAGCTTCACTTTGGGGAGTGATGGATCACATGTCAGTAACATCCCCTTGAGAGGGTAGAAAAAATACAGGGAGAAATACAGAGTTCATTCTTTGTTTGCAAAATCAGTTGAGAAATGAGGAAGCAGGCTCGCAGCTGCGTGCAGACTTCACACCCCTCTCTGTTACGTTCTGCAGTTCCTTACGCCTTTCCGCCGTGACTGTTCACCAGGGAGCCACGCTGTCCAAGGCAATTTTTGGGAGACAGTCTTCATCACCTTGGAAAGAAAGAATCTTTCACGTGGCACTGCTCTGGGATGACATGATGGGTCTCAGTTCAGACCCTGGGGATGATTATCAGGAATAACTGTGCCTGGTGGTGTGGCGCAGCTTCTGGCAGGGGCTGGAGATGATAGCAGCGCATTGCATTGCCACAAGTGTGTCAAAAGCTTCAGTCTTTAGAGAGTGGAACCTCAGCTGAAAAGCCGATTTCTGGGCAAATCATCGTATTAGCTTTCGATACACAACACCTAGTTCTGGCTATATTGCATCCTTTTGGGGGAAGTTACCAAGTGTTTTGTGGAGACATGTAGGACACCTTGAAAAAAGCGGTTAGTTCTTTAACACCCGTCTTCAAGGAATCAGGAGAAACTGCTTGGAGATTTGAGACAGAACCATGTCGTTCCGTTTGAGGATGTGTTTGTGAATTGCTTAACATGTGGTGATGTGTTACCTGAACTTCTCTCTATGTCCACTGGTGTACCTCTACTTTTATTGGTAACAAAGCATTTGCCAGTAGCTGTATAGAGCAGCAAGGGTTTTTCTGACCTATCAATGAGCTGGGGGAAAACTGAGCAGAGCTCTCTTACCTTTACCATGCCTGGGGAAGCATCTCTGCACACAGATGAGTCTGTGCTGGTTCTCTTGACAGAAAGACTTCATATCCCTCCTTCCCCCCTGGCCCTTGACCCTATCCTCTTCCACTAGATTCAGGAGTTACTGGCAGCACCTTTTCAGTTCAGTTGTGTTGGAAGTTTTTGTTCAGTGCCAACGAGAAGAGGTGGTAGATGGTGACATTCCCTCTCTAGGGTGATAGGTGCATCGATACCTATGTTTAGTGGGCGATCCTTTTCTTACAGCGGGTGGCAAAGCTTTGCCTGCAAACTCTTGATGTTCATTTCCCTGTGGATTCCCTCTGGTTTAGCCCTAAGCACTGCTCTCCCAGGAGGGGCTGATGGCATCATGTGCAAGGTCACCAGCGAAACGGAGGAGCTGCTGCTCATTCAAGTTTGGGTTCTTCTGCTCTGTCCTTCTGTTCTTCCTGCTGTTGCCAATGACAAAGATCAGCACAGCCACCGTGAACTTAGTAACCAGGAATCCAGCGATGATATAGAAGACAGTGAAATCCGCTTCAGGAGGGATGCTGTGGGAAACCATAAATACAACAATAAAGCTCAGCCATGGAGGGGACTGTTCAACCTTTAAAGAAACTCTTACAGTATACAGCGTGAAGATGGTAACATCTCCTGCAACAGGCAGTCCCTGCCCGTGCACAGCAGTGCCTGGGAGGTTAGAATGACTGTAAGAGGTTTTGGCTGCAAGGTCTCACATACGGATAAATTATCATCTGCAGGAGTTGTTTTGCTTGCCACCAAAGCACTGCATTTGCTGGGTTAGGTTAAAGCTGCTGTTTAGAAACCACACAGCAGCTCTGAGAATTTTCATGGATTAGGAAGAGGTAGAGAATACCCCTGTGGTGGTATTCCTCTCAGCTCCCAGTGGGGTTGCTGATGCCAATCTGACTTAGTCCTAGGGAGGGTAATGATCACAGCACGAGAAGGAGTTTCATGGCTTACCTGGAGATGCCCTGCACAGCACTAGGCTCCTCTGGCATTTGCGTCTCCAGGACAGCTGATGACAGAAACAAACCAGTTCAGTCTGCAGATGTTTCTGGGTGATATTCGGTGGTGTCACCACCACCAGTGCCCCAGCTAGGCATAGATAACCCTAGTGAGACTGGGCACTGGGCTGTGTGCTAGGAGATTAATCTGGGTAGCAACAGAGGGATGACATGATAGATGTCCTGTAGCAGTGAGATCATGTTGCTGTAAATCAGGAACTACAAGAGGCAATGAAACACAGTACCTCCTTAGAGTAAGACAAAAGTAGATGTTTACTAAAGGGAGGCCTTGGCATCTGCAGACTCATGTGAAATTTAAGTAGGAACTCAGGAACTCATGAAATTCAGAGCCCCAGAACGTACCTGTCAGCACTTCCACTTGCACCTTCCTTAAGCTGTTTGTTTCCCCCAGGTAGTCACTTTTGCACTGGTACAGCCCAGCATCCTGCTTCTTGAGCCACTTCATGGTCACTGTCAGGACTCCTTCACGGGTATTGTCACGGATGGAGGTGGTGCCATTCCTGACCTTTAGGAATGGCAGCCAGAAGCGTCGGGCACTCACCACGTGTTGGCATTTGGTCTCACTGATCTGTTTGCACCAGCTCTTTTCTCTCCACCGCTGCTGCCAGGGATTATAGGTGCAGTTGACAGAAATGGTGTCTCCCTCCATTCCGTACACCACAGTGACATTCTCTGCAGCACAGGATGCTAGGAGGGAAGGAGGAAGTGGTGAGCCAAGTCTCTTCTATATCTCTCCCTTACCACTATGTTTATGGTAAACTTCATTATTGTCCTTTACAACTCTAGTGATGGCTGCTGTCAACTGTAAGGCTGTCACCTGTCTGCTTCCCCATGAAGCATCCATGTGGTTGCCCCATCCCTGGGAGTGTCCAAGGCCAGGCTGGATGAGGCTTGGAGCACCCTGGGCTATGGAAGGTGTCCCTGCCCATGGCAGGGGGGTTGGAACTGGCTGATCTTTAAGGTCCCTTCCAACCCAAACCAGTCTGGGATTCTATGGAAGGTATGATGTGCTCAGATTCAGAGTCTTAGTTCAGAGTTTCTTGAAATATGTCGGTAGTGATCCCTCTGACTGGTGTGTTACTTGGCTCTTGCCAGACAGCTATTCTTGGGGGCGGGGACTGAGGAAAGGAGGAAGTATCAGCTTCGTTAATATTTGCAGATTTTCTGAAACTCAGGGAATTTTGGTCCTTGCCTTCCCTTCTGGCCCTGCTCTGGAGCTCAACCACATCACACTTTCTGTATCACTGGGCTCCTGCCCGGTAAGGGGAAGTAGTTAGTCAGCATGATTAGGGGATTAAATACAAATTTGCATTTTCCTCTGGTCCTGAGGAGCACGAGGCTGGGCATTCAGGTAAATTGAGTTGGCATCAGGCAAGCTGTCTTGATCTTGAAAAGCTCTTTTTACAAGGCAGTTTATAAAAACATCACTTGACCCAAACATGACATTGTTCTGTGTAACTCTCCCGAGCAACCAGGCTTGCTGTAACACCCCTGCTTTGCAACACCCAACCTGCTTGCTTGCACACAGCTGCAGCAACACAGCTTGCTTCAGGTTTTGGCCGGGAGCTCGGCCCTTCCATATGTGTTCATAGATGCGGATTTGGCTCTGGAGTACCCTCTTCTGCAGAAAAGCTCCTTTGCAGTAAATGCCCCTGAATTTATCCCCATGTTAAGGCTATTTACACAGCCAGAGAGAAGCTACACAGCCCTGGAAAATGCTAGAATAAAAGTGACACCTACAAACCAGCTGTTTAGGAGGTCACCTCTCAATCCCATTCCTAATTTCTAAATCCAGGGGTTTAGCAATTTTTTTTCACCCTAACTGTTAATATTCTACTAGTTTTCATCATGTTGATAGCTGCTCTTTGGCTGCTTGTTCTTTTTTTTTTTTTTTTTTTTTTGCCTTAGTTCTTTAGTTCTAATTCCCATTCCTCTTTATGGCAGGCAAAGGCAGAAGGGACAGTCTGAGCTATTAATACTTCCAGAGAGAAGTGCAGTGAGGTATTTGTGGAAATCGGTATTTTTAGTGGAAAAATTTAGAGGCTAGTGCCTTCTATGAACCCACGGGTAATGATAAACCAGAAGTAAATTTTAAAGTAGGCTGTTGTGAGGACTTTGTGCTGGCTGAGCCTTTTAATAGCACTTCTTAAAAAGATTTCAAACATTCTGAGTGAATTGTAAACTATAAAAAAGGTCTGAAAAAAAAAGGTCTGAAGGTCTTTCAGGCTTGACTACAGCAGGGCATAACAATGGATCTGGGCTCTCCAAGTACCCACACGTGCAAGTCTATATTCTGCTACGTTGCTCCACTCGGTTGTTGCAGTCAAGGCTTACCTCACTGCATGTCCAGTCCAGTGCAACCCCCCAGACATTTTAACTCCCTCTTCCATTTCTCTTGTGGACTCCTCCTCTCACCCAGTTCTGCCCCTTCAGTTCCTGGAACGGCCCCAGGATTTTGTTTCTTGGCTTTGTTATAAATAGAAACAGCACTGTCAAAACCCTCTTGACCAGAATCCTGGCATTTAAAGATTTGCTGATGTCTCTGTAGAAAACTTTGTGTCATTATCTTTTCAACCAATTCTGCTGACAGGTCATTTACTACTTGTGTTACGCTTCCCTTGTTGTGGGCTACTGAAAAAAATGTATAGCAGACTTTTTTCCAAACTCATTCAGATTTTTGAGGCAGGTTTCTGTACTCCCAGAGCCTGAATCTGTTGCCTTTCTGTGCACTGCTGCAAGTATTGGGTCTCCAACGTGTGGTTGGAGAGAGAAGGCTGCCAGCTGCGAGTACCAGCAGGGTCTTGTGCCTCCTTTCTCAGTTCAGATGAACGTTGCTTTCCAAGCTGAAAATAGTCAAATGCCCAAGATTTCAGAGCTTTCCCCTTCACTGAGTTTCCTTTTCCTCCCTTTGAACCCCAGCTGCTGCAATTTCCATTCGAAGCACTACAAATGCAAACAAATAGGATTTTGCAATTTCACATTTCACTCTGAAAAGGCACCCGAGACTCCGGTCAGCCGTTTCCTGTTCTGACTCAAGGATCCCTGAGAGAAAAACTGAGCACCCAGCACCGGGAACACCGCTGGCCCTTTGTTCAATCAAGGGAAAAGAGCAAACTGAGGAAGCAGTCTGACATCCCTGCAATACACCTGGGGAGGCGTAGCGTGCAGAACAGGCTGCAGTGCTCCACGTTCCCTCTGCTTGCATTGCATCGGACCTTGCAGAGTACGCAGGCAGGACTACTCTTCATAGTGTTTGTACTGGTCTTCCAAGGAAGAGCATGCTACAATGAAGGTGTGCTACAGCAAGGAAAAGCTACTCTTTCAAGACCTGTGCAGTCTTTTCCCATAGCATTCTCAGTAATCTCGTACCAGGTGCAGGTAGAGAGCAAGCTTTGCACCAGTCCTTTACCCTGTTAACTGAACCCCGAGGCCACGTATGCTTTCTTACCTGACAGGAAGACCAAGAAGATGAGGTGCACGAGCTTCTCCATGTCAGTTGAGCAGAGAAGGGGACAAGAAAGGAGTCTGGAGAAAAGTGAAAAAGGCTCTTGCCCAAGAGCAGCTTGCTTTTCCCCCCTCCCTGCCCTGTCAGAAGGAATGAGCACAGGAACTTGGCATCTTTTTTGTCCTGCATATTGAGCAATTCACCAGGGATGGGCTTTTCTCTCTCGAGGGCTGAAAATACAGGCATCAGCATTGCCCACTCACAGCCACAATTTAGTCTAGACAGCCTGAAAGAGGGCATCATGTGATGATCTGAAAGCATGGTACCGGCAGTCCTCTCCACTCAGCAACGGTGCCTGCTCGCCAGAGCGGGCTTTACGTGCAAGCTTTGCACGGGGCGAATTTCTGCAAAGCCAAAAGGGAAAGGGCAGCTCTCATCAAGGCTCTGCAGGTAGCTCAGTCAGCATCACAAAGGTGAAGAGAGGGCAAGGACGTAATCTTGTGGTTTATTTTCAGGAGAAAGAAGATTTAGAAGAGCCTGCAGATGAAACATTCCTATTTGACATATAACCAAAACCAGGAAGACAAGAACACTGCATTGGGTGAAGCTGTGAGGTGCTTTAAATAAGCAAACCAGATATATTTATTTTGTCCCTAGCAGAAAGGACGTAAGATCAAGGGATGGGGGCATTGATTCCGAACCAGTCGGTGCCATACTGATGCCATAGTTCAGGACTGCAGTTAGGGAGCCTCCTGTAGCTTTAGCAAACTGGAAGGCTGTGGATGGGGTGCTGGGTTTTCTATTTGAAATGTATTTACTTAGAGATCTTTCATGCAAGTATGAATAGACCCTTGCTTCTTGACTGGTGTTCTTAGCCGCTTCCTAACAGGCAGATAAACCTGCAGGTCTGCCCATGCATAAATGTGCCTTCTTTTTCTTTCCTTTAATTAGTGTTTAAGAAAACAGTACCTTACAGTATCCAAAAATTCTCTGTGAGGCTTACTGGTGGCAGTTGTTCATTCGTGCTCCAGTGAGCACTAATCTGGATTCTCCTTGATCACAAGCAACTGTCCCCCTGAAAATGTGTCTCTTCCACTCAGTTGTTTTCTACTATTACTCTTCCATTGTTTGACCTAGTGTAACTGACTGCATGAACAGCAAATACTTAGGGGAGTCTTGGGCTGAAGTACCCATTTCCTGAACCATTTTCTTTTTCTTTCTGTTATTTCAAGATAAACATGTCAGCTCTGAAAATCTCAAAACATAGCTCAGCTTCTGTGCTGCAGCCAAGCAAGAGAAACCTACTGGATGTGACTGGCTTGTGAATAGGGAGTGGTTCAGGCTCTTTTAATTGGCCACCTCTCCACAGAGCTTGGTGCAGCCAAGTGAAGTGCCAGGGTTTCGCTGGTCTTTTGGAGACGTTAAGCTGACCCTCAGCAAACTCATTACATGTTGCTCACCACATGACTACAAAATAAAGGCAGCATATGGTCATTTGGAGTATTTCCAGCAGAGAGAGGGAAGTAATGGAACTTTTCAAGGGGCTGGTGTGCTCTGTGCTACTGTCTGTGCAGCCCTTCCTCGTGTCTGTCTCAGGGCTTGTCCTCGCAGTTAGCACAGCAAGGCAGATTCTTTTCAAAAACATCCCAGTGCGCTGTCCACTCTGGTAGTGCAATACTGCATGTTGTTCCCTTCTTTCCCTTCTCCAGAAATCTCATTTTTGGGTCTCCCTGTTTGTCTGGATTCCCCATTGCCTTGTTTTAAGCAGCCAGTCTGGGTGTTCTTGGGAAAAGAGGTTGCAAGACAGCAGGCCATCCAGAAGTTGTTGAGCAAAGGAAGGGCCTTTGATCAGGAGGTGATGAGAGGATGGGGCAGTCTGCACAAGCTACACACGGGAAGCCATGCCTGTAAGTTCAGATTTCGGCTGCTGCACCTTTCTGCTTTCAATGTACAGGCCTCAAAGACTGCATAAATATGCTGTGGATGACCTTGAGAGCAAGTTCAGCCCTCAAGATTGGAAATAGTTGGGTTGTCTAGAGGGTACAGTGTTGGAGACTCACTAGTGTAATCCACAGCAGCCACACTGAATCCATCCCACAACCCTCTGCACTCCACACAGGGACATTTGTACATGCATCCAGTAGTGTCATCACCTTCATTCCCTCTACTCCAAACTCCAGCATGCACACGCTACTTCTTGATCTAAAGCTAAACATATAACTTTAGTTTGAAAGCCTCTTACCATCTTACTTCTTACATAAGCAGACCGATAAATTGATGTTACAGGGGAATTTGCATTGTCTCAAAAGGAGCACATATTACTTAGATGCGCCGTTACTGTCTCATAGCTACAAGACTTTCTGGTGCTCAGATTCACATAGTACAATCCTCAGTTTGCAAGGTTTCCAATGCAGTGTATCATCATGTCGCAATGCATCCTCAAGCTATTTGCCTTCAGGTAGATGCTGCTTCTGCTTGTTCTTATAATCCACTGCTCATACCCCCACCCATGAACCTGGTCATTTGCCATGTGAGTTTTATCCCTAGACCACTGGAATGAGTTTGCTTGGCCGCAGTAGCTGAACCCTTAGGAATGGGATAGAGTTTCTACCAGTGAAGACAGTTGAAATACCAAACCCATCCACGTCCAGACAAATACTGCTCTTTTTCAAAAGGTCAGTCCTCCACACCTGCCTCTCCAAAAGAGTCTGCATTTTAATGGCACTGAAGAAAGCAGATGTGCAAGGGATCCTGAGAATTACCCAGCACCTCTGTCTGACCCGAGAGAATCCGCACACTTGCGGCAAAATTCTCTACTGACCTCTAATAGGAGAGAGGTCTTAAAATGCATAAGCAGTATACACATGGCAGCAACAACTTAGATCTTTCCCCAGTGTCCATCCACCCACCTTCTATTCCCCATTCCCACTTTGCATTCCAGTTCTTTTCTCCCATTTCTGGATTGTTTTGGGATTCTGCACTTCATCCTTTGTCATTCGTTGGTAATTGCTTGAGTGCAATGACAGCATATTCCACGTTTTCATCTTTGGATTGCCCATCTGCCTGATTTGGTTCCACATTACAGTAGAGAGGATCCTCAGGGATGAGCTGGGATTTAAAATTCAGGGTAACATATTTCACGTCACTGCTGTCATCCTGGTGACTTTTCATTGTTTCAGGGCTGTCAAGCTATAAAAAGAAAGGGAAAACACTCAGCACAACTCAGTGCCAGGCCACAGCTGTTATTGACAGAACAAGATTTTCCCAGGAGGAAAGGAGAGGCCATGTAAAAACTTACCTTTGGTTATGACAGAGGTGAAAGAACAGAACAATTTTTCCTTCATCACCTCTCCTTGATACAGGTTACAACCTCATCATCTAACCTTGGTTTTCAGTCTTTGAGTCATCTCTCAGAGACATCTAGAATTTGCTCCAATGTGGTTTTTTCCTACTGGAGTTTCCTTACATTAATTAACCCATCTCACTCCAGCTAGGAACATTCCTCTCCCGCTCACAGCCAAAAGGAGTACCAACATCCTCATCACATGGGTCAGCCAGCTCCTTGTGGACTATTGGTAAGGGATTCAGGTACCATATGGGAAACCTGTTGTTTTCCTTACCTGTGCTGTGATGTCCTCTGGTTTCTCATAGGTGTCCTCTGCTTGACTGTTACCTTTGGAATGAGCCAAAATCAGAGGTTTTAGAAGTAGAGAAGTCCATGAAATGGCTGGGCATTGCCTATGCTTGAGGAGTTTTAGGGAAGGCTGTAGGGTTTCCGAGGGATAGGAGTGATGGGTGTGCCAGTGGGACCCATCTACTCTGAATCTTTCAAACACATTGCTCTCACGTCTCCTCTAACATGTTGGGAGGTGATCTGTGCAGAGTCTGGAGGAACATGGGTTTGACTTATTGTGAAAGGAGATTACAACCAGGAGCCTGCCTTGAGGCTGTCCGGGCTGCATCAGCCTTAGCTACCCCAGGGCACTGTGAGTTGGGAATAAGCTCGCCTGGAGTGGAAAAGTGATGGCCAGAGAAGGCCCTGTTTAGTACAGCCCAGAACACGAGGCGTCCCTGGTCTCCACCTACCTCTTCTCTTCAGCTGCTTGCGCCGCCTGACACACAGTGTTATCGAGATGATGAGTCCCACGATGAACAGGCTGCTCAGGATCCCAGAGAGCAGGATGAAGGTATTTACATTTGAGCTGAAGCCAGGAGAGCAAAGGAGTTACCAGTGTTAGATGGTAGCACAGCATGGTGCTGCCACAGCCCATTACCAAACAGAGAGCGAAGAAAGGGACAGGAATAGTTTTTATGCACTTGGAATGGGGGTCTGGTTCTCCTGCAGCAATGCTATCTTGATTTTTCTACCTGGTTGTGCCTTCTGTGCTTTTCCTACTCTCCAGGCTTTTAAAACAAGTCACCATTGAAAGTTCAGAGCATAATTCCAGGGTCTCTGGAGCATCTTCCTCCTGTGCTTTGCCGCCCCTGGCACACTGGGAGCTGGCGTGTGATCGTACTCCTAAGTGCTGCTGTAGTGTTGGTGACAGCAGATGCCCAAAGAGGACAAAAATCCTTTACATTTAACAGCCTGGTAAATAGAAGGATAAAAGAGCAGCCGGGGACTATTTCACTGTTAAATATTCACAGACAGGAGTGACCAAAGTTGAGACAGAAAGGCTTAGGGGCAGAATCAGGAGGGTTCTATTGCTGCAAAGAGCACAGCCCAAGGAGATAAGGATAAAAGAGTAGATAGCCATCTACATTCTAGAAAGTTGTGACTTGATTTTATCAAGCTGGTTTTTCCTTTGTAATTACACTCTGGGCAGGAGCTGGAAGAGGAGAGGCCATCTTTGGTAAGGACACTGTCATATCTAATTCCTCTGTCAGCAGGAGTCTTCAGAATGCCCAGAGCCTGCCTGCCCAAAGGAAGACAAATGTACAGGGGACGAGACATTAATAACTCTTGTCTGTGTTCAAGCTCAGAGACTTTCTTTAGACCTTACCTCAGCTCTGGGGTGATGCCAGAAGGGGTTGTTTGACTTGTGCCTGTAGTACTTGACAAATTTGTTCCAGACGATACTGCAATCACAAACATTAAGAATAACGCTGCTTTCCATTTACCTGCTAAATTTCTCATCTTCTGGATTGCCATATTCCTTCAGTGCTGCTCTGCCACATCCCTGAAAGACAGGCTGCAGCATGGTGCTGGTCTGCCACGATCAGGTGCCTAAATGTTATCTCTTATTGTTAAAACATCATTCTGAAAGGAAACCTAGAAATCACAGGTCTTTAAAATAGGGGTCTAGAGGTTGTTCTCTTGGCAACCATATGTGAAGGTCTTAATAGTCTGTGAAACCCAAGGGGTGAGTTGCTATAAAGGGGCAGAACTGCTGCTGTGAGAATGAGTGACTGAAACACCCCTGTGAAAACAATTGAAGTTGCTCTCAGGCAAAAGAGAAGCTACGCAGCTCATGCTTGTGGTTCAGCTCTGATCCCTGCTGCTACTCCAGAGCATGATTGGTGTGAGAAGGTACAATGATGGAGGGTTTGGGCAGGAAAACACATGCAGATGTAACATGGGAGGGGGTGTAAGCTGGGCAGCGCAGAGACTAAGGGGAGAAGGAAAGTGAGTCTAGAATTTACAACCAACCACCTTTCCCTACAGGTCACTACTCACCCTCAGAAATACTGAGCGTAACCTCCACCATTCGGTAAAGACGATTGTATTCATGAAGCGCACACCAGTACACGCCGGAGTCCTGTGCCTGCAGCTTCTCCATGGTGACGGTGATAATCCCCAGCTGGGTGTCATCCTGGATCCTGACTCTGTCTTGCTGAGCTGTCCTGAGGCGCTTTGGAGGCTTCCGATTCGTGGTGACCAGTATAGCACATGATTCCGAAGTTTCCTCTTTACACCAGGCTTTGCTCACAGCCCCATAGTATGAGGTGTTGTACAGACAGTGGACAGAGACATCACCTGACTCACCGGCCGTGTATTCTTTGGTCCCTGGAAAACAACCAGCACGTTTGGTGAGATCCAAGCAGGCACAATGGCACCCCTTCCCCATCACTGGAATACATGCTGTGGGCTGAATCTCCCTGGATGTCCTTCTACCTCCAGACATGAGGAGCAGAAGGAGGCTGGACCCAGATTACTCGTGCAGAGGTGAGTCACAAATTGGGTAGGGTCCTGTTCTCTTCCTTTGGTTCTCCCGGGGACTGCATGCTCACAGGCGCACAGCCTCTAGGGTTTAGGGGGCAAGGACCAAGGAGGGGTGGCTGTTGTGGTGCCAGAGCAAGAGCAATGCCTGGCAGTGGGGGAGGTCTCCAGCAGTGCCCAGCATGGGTTAGCCGAGTGCTGAGCTGGGGAAGCTGCTCCTGGGGCCTTTGGATTGGCCCTGTGGGAAGCAGTTGTGAAGAGTGGCCCTATTCGTGGGAGCTCATGGGAACCTTCCCTAAGCCTCTGCTGGGAGCAGCCGGAGGATGAAGGGCCAGACATAAGCCTTGGCTCCACAGGCCTCTTGGGCAGCTGCCTTTGTGTCCACCAGGCAGACAGGCAAGCAGGGAGAGATGGGTGCCAGCTGTGCAGTGGCAGCACTGGGCTCCTCCATGGTGTAGCACAGGATGGGAGGGAGAACAAGCAGGGGAGGTGGGGCTGAAAACTGCCAACAGGCACATTTGGCTGCCAGCAGGTACTCACTCTTGGACACAGAGAGCCTGACCTCCATTATCCGAGTGGGAAGAGGTTCTATGTAGAGTGCACACCAGTACACGCCGGTGGACTGGGCCTGCAGCTTCTCCATGGTGATGGTGATCATGTGCTGCTGGGTGTCATCCTGGATCAAGGTTTTGCCTCCCTGGGATTTGCTGGTACGCTGTGTTGAAGGGTATGTCTTCACAATGATGTCACACTCAGTCTCAACTCTTTGACACCAGACTTTTGTATCCGTGCTGTACACTGAGTTGCTGTACGGGCACTGCACAGAGAGACTGTCCAACTCCAACATGTGCAACTCTGCGAAACAGCACGTGTGGTCACTGACCCATGAGTGGTGGACACACAGGCATCCGCCACCCAGCCTGAGCTGGACACCTGGGTCAAACTCTGCCCTGGGGCAACTTCCTCATGGATGGCCAGTCAGTCAGGGCAGAGGTGAGTTAGGACAGGACAAGAGGGAGCTGAGAGCCTGCAGGGCCAGCTGGGTCTGTGGGGCTCCTTCGCACCGTGCCTGGGTGAGTGGGGAGGGTGGTGAGTGAGGCTGGGGAGGGTGAGTGGCTGGGGAGGTCAGGGGAAGCTGCTCAGCTGTGTGGGAGAGGGGAAATAGAGCAAGGGAAGGAATGACGTTGCTCTCTGACAAAACTTGAGTTTCCGTGGGGAAAAAGGTACTTACCCTTGAAAACATTCAGCGAGATTGTCTTCAGCCAATAATATCCATGATAGGAAGTACCATACACACAGGAGTACATGCCCGAGTCCTCTACCTGGAGGTTAGTCATGGTGATGTACATGGTCCTATAGATGTGATTGTCCTGTAGTGTAATTTCCCCCCTTTTGGCCCTCTTTGTGGATGAGTATGGCATTTCGCTGGTTGTCCTCACTAAGAACTTACATTCTGTACTTCCTCTGAGGCACCAGGCTTTCTCCAAGCTGTACTGAGGCAGTGATGCTGGGTAAGGGCACTGGATATACAGAGTGCTTCCTTCCGATCGGCTCTCCTCAGCATCAGACGATTGGCCTTGGAGACCTGCAAATATCCGATGTGGTGAGGGAGAGGGGAGCTGGTGCAGGGCTGCCCACAGCCTCCTGACAAACACGGGCAAACTCTGCTTCCAACCTTCCTCCCTGGGCACTTGTGGCTGGAGGGACTCCAAAAACCGCCATCCATTCCCCCTGCTAAGTCCACCTGCTTGGAAATGGGAAGGTTGGTTTCTGGTGGGCAGGGTTGAGCTGGGACCACAGCTGTGATTTAAAACCCCCAGACATGTGGGTGCTAGAGGTGTTGTACCTTGAACCCTAAACGGAGCCATGCTTGGCGCAGTGTTTGGAGCTGCCCCAGCAGCCCACCCTGTTGTTAGTGCCGCTTGCTGCAGGCGAAATGGAAACCAATCCCTCCCCAAGCAGGGGATGGCAGTGGGGGGGCTCAGCTGCCCCTCAGGAGCCCAGTGGTCATCTGTACAGGATGTGGCAACGGGGCAGAGAGAAGGAGCAATGGCAGCGTGTGTGTGCAGGGACAAATGCTCAACCTGTGGCTGGGACTGAGCTTGCCCCCAGCAGCCTGCATCTCCTCCCTGCCACAGCCTCTGAGGATGCCCAGTGACTCAGGGTGTGAGGCAGTGCTGGATGCAGGGCTGTCCAGGCACCCCACATAGGCAGTCCCTGCTCTGGAGGGTTTAGCCATTGGTCCTGAATGCTCCTGCTGAAGAGCTGGTGGAAAGATAGGGATTGCTGGGGGAGAGAAAGAGAGGGAGAGAGGAGCAAGGCCCATCTAGGGGCAGCTCTGCCCAGAGCACGTCTGTGCCAGACAGACGGTGTTGAGTGCTCTGCACACACAGGTCGAGCACTGAGAGACAAACAAGCCCTTGGGGATGGAAACAAAGAGCTGGCAACCTTTCTGCCTCAATTCCCCAACCCAGGCAGTGTGATGGGAAATGGGTGCTGGGGCTGCTTTGGAGGCCATAGCTCTGCACTCCCAGGGTTGTTTGTCCTGGGAGCCTGGAGGAGCCAGATGTGTGGTGGTGGGAACTAGGACTGCCCCTTCCCTCCCCATTCCTGCTGTACATTGCTCAGTTCAGAGTCCTGTCTGTGTCAGGATTCCACCCCCCACTGTGGAGCTCCACAGGCAGCGGGGAAGGGTGTCCCACTCCTCCTAGGTGCGTGGGAAGCCCGAGGCATGCCCAGCCATTCTCTTACCTGGGAAGCAGAGCGGCAGCAGGAAGAGGACTCTCAGCTCCATGGATATCCTCAAGCCCAGGAAAGGGGCATTGCTGGGGACTGCCCAATGTGCCCTGTTCATGAGTCTGCCTTGTGAGCCCTCCTGCCTCACAGTGACGCTTTTGGAGGAAGTACTGAGGTCTTGCCTTCCCACGGAAATCCTTCACCATGTTTTGCAATAATACTGATATTAAGATAACTTCAGGGTACATTTGAGGAAGTGGCTGAGAGCAGTGTTCTGCCTGTTCTGATGGCAAAGCCCTTTGCTGCTCTCACCTGGCTGTTGTCACACTCTGCCCTCATGCCAGAGGCAGCGGGACACACTTTTGGCTGTCTTGAGCCATGAAGATGGAGCAGGTCCTTTGCCCTGGCCTCGTCCTTCTCTCTGGGCTCCCAATGCAACCTCTCCTCAGGCCCTTGCTGCAAAGTCTCCTCAAAGCCAGAGTGGGAATTGGGTTTCCAGACCTTCACCAGCCCAGCCTGTCCCCTTGTGCCATGTGCTCTGCTGTGCACAGAGCCCTCGGGGTGCCGACCCCTGAGTGCCCAGCGGGACAAACCAGAGCAGAACCATTTGTCGTTTGGACATTACACAGGAATGTCTCCACAGGCACAACTGAAGTGATTTTAAGTATAGGGGAAGCAAAGCAAATATTGAAATAGTCCATTCAGAGCAGCTTCTGACGTGGCTTACTCAGCTCACTGTGAATGGACAGCTAAACACAGCTTCCTGGCTCTGCACGTCCTCGTGGCTCCCTTGTATGATTCGGGAACTGGTGATGATAGGGTGAGGGAAGTAGGAGTCAGGAGCATCCTAGTAGGTAAAATGAACTGCAGAGTTGTGCTGGTTTTAGATGGGACAGAGTAGCATAACAGGAGTACAGAGAGGAGAGAATGGATGGAGCAGGTGGGGCAGCCAGCCTGGGAAGTGAATTATTCTGCAAGGAAAATGAGGACAAAGGAGTTTCTCCAATTAAAAAATAAAGAGACACCTATCAAGACACCCAGCTTAATTTCCTTTATTTAGAAAAGGAAGAGCTGTCATAAAGAGCACACCAGTACTCCCCAGTGTCTTGTACTGTGAGCTTCTCCATGGTGACGTTGAGAACTCCCCTTTGGGCGACACCACAAATGGTGCATCTTCCTTTCCGAGCGTCATTCTCATTCTGACCACTCGCCTTTTCTGTGCTGACCAAGACAGCACACTCTTGCCCGACTGCCTTTTTGCACCAGGCTTTCCATGCAGTCTTGTAATCTGCAAGTGGTAGGGGCACTCAACAGAGAGACTGCAGCTCCCTACCAACACATTTGTGGCTTACTGGAAAAGGTCAAACTGGTTAGTAAGGTCCAGAGAAAAAGTCCCATTGCACAGTTTCCTGCAATTAGAATAAGCACAATATTGTAATCCATAGGATTTTAGCTACAGGAGGGTCAAATTGAACTGGGATAGTGAATAAAAACTAATTATTCAACACACTCTGACCTTCTGAAGAAATCTGAGAATAATATAGAATCATAGAATCCCAGAATGGTTTGTGTTGGAAGGGACCTTAAAGATCATCTAGTTCCAAGCCCCCTGCCATGGGCAGGGACACCTTCCATAGCCCAGGTTGCTCCCAGCCTCATCCAGCCTGGCCTTGGACACTCCCAGGGATGGGGCACCCACAGCTTCTCTGGGCAGCCCGTCCCAGTGCTCCCCACCCTCTCCAGGAAGAATATCATGTCCCCAAACAAAGCAAAGCTGCTTGTAACAGCAACATCAGGAGTCTTTGCTCTGAATTTGTCAGCCAAGTTGGTGATCAGAGAAAAACAGCCGAGACAGAGAAAAATCAGAGGTATCTTATGCCCAAGAAATTACAACTTTTTTTCCTGGAAATGACAGGGGTGATATTACAAAAGTCTATAAAATTGGGAATAGCGGGGAGAGAGAGAATGGGAGCAATAATTCACAGTGTTATGAGAAGGAAGTCACTAGTTAGGAGAAAAGGAAACTCTCTGCACTGCAGCGAGTGTGGAGTTCACTGCCACAGGATGTTTGTAAACCAGGAGTTTATATGTGTCAGCAGAATGAGTAGATGAATTAAAGAGAATAAAAAGAATTTACCCATTGCTATTATAACAAAAATATCCTCTCCAGAAAATCACTGGAGGCTGGGAGAGTATTCTGGAGAGCTGCTTCTATGCGCTCTGGTTTTATACTCCTTCCTAATGATCTGCTCCAGCCAGTGTTGGAGCCCTTTGGTCTGACCTGCTGTGGCTATTTTATGATTTCTCAGAAACCTGGCAAGAAGGTAATAGAAAACACTGAAAAGGTAAGTGGAGAACGCGAGGCAGAAATCTGCAAAATGGCCCACATTTTCCTTAAAAAGGAATAGTCGCTCTTGGAAACGGACAGCTTAATCTGAATTCTTTGGGAAAAATGAGAACATGAACAGTGTGCAGCTCAGTACAATCCTGAGTCTTCAACCTGCAGCTTGTGTTGTGACAGTGATTGGCCCCTTCTGGGTGTCATCAGCTGCGGTGCTTCTCTCCAAATGGGCCTTGTTTTGATATGCCACCAGGCTGTAATCGGTGCTGACAGAGATACCACATTTGGCTTTATCTTCCCCTCCACACCAGGCTGCCCTTGCAGCATTGTAGTGCTGGGTGTTATAGGGACATACAACAAGATTTTTCAGCTCCACAGCAGAGTGGTATTGGAGCACTGCAAGAGAACCACGGAATAAATCCCAGCTAAGTGATGACACATCTTCTGGCAACGACCTACCCACTGTGGGATGGAGCCTTCACCAGTGACATGCAGAGCCTGGTTTCAGCTGTGTCCCAGTCAAGGCTGACTTCAGCTGGGACCTCAGCCCTGTGCACCTCACACACCACCCACTCTCTCTGTCTCTCGCTTAACAACTTACTTTCCCACAGTGTCCCAAGTTCTGACAGGAAGAAGCTCCTGGATTTAGGTGTGGTAGCAAAATACAAGCACTCAAGCTCTCCTTTCCTGTTACCACAATCACAGCAGAGCTGGGAGAAACTCATCAGTATTTACAGCTGAGCTGCCTCAGCCCATTATCGAATGAGTTGGTATAAAACCTCTGGTAAGGAGAAGTTGTTCTCTTTTTCTGACTTTGTGGAAGAATCTAGCGAGCTGCTGAGCATGTTCTCAGCCTGCCTTATCTCTGGTGGTGGCTTTTGGGGATGAAAAGCCTCTTGGAAAAATAGCTGAAAGAATGCAAACATGGGGTAAGCCTTAAAATAACTTGTTCTTTTTCCACAGAAATGGAGAAAAAGGAGACATGTAAGAACTTTGAATAGGATTTTGGCTGAATTCTTGGTCTGAGGAGCATGTGATCTAGCCATAAGGTGACAAAAAATTAGGGAGAAGGGAAGTCTGGGGAACATTCAAATGTTTCCCTCAGGTTTGATGGTTATTCCACAGCCATTATTTTGTGCTGTCTGCCTGTTGATCAGTATAAACCTTGCAGTAAGACAGAAGAAGGCTAGGGGAAAGGACCGCAGCGAGCAGGCAGCGGAGTGTTGGCAGAAGCTGGTTCTCTTGTGTTTCTTGCTGTGGGGGTCTGTCCGTGCCTCGTGCAGTGTCACGAGATGTGTGGGAAGATAAAGTGCCAGGCTGGCGGAGGGCATGCTGTTGTTTCAGTGCTGGCTCACAAACGTTCCCCTGTTCAAGAAGCTGTGATGCCTCATAAACAGAGGACAGACTCCTCACCATATTTTCAAATTTTCCAGTATTTAGCTCTCTCTGATGAAACAGAAAAGAAATACTGTTTTATTGCAGTGTCCCTCTGCACTGCTAATAGGAAAATGGGGTCTTTTCCTTATTCCAAACTCACCCTTTACTCTATTGTAAAGGATAACACAAACTTAATGTAAAAAAAAAAATCTTTCACAGAAAGCAAATCTATTTTAATGTTTAAAATATCACAACTTTACACTAAAGTATAGCTTTCCTTAAGCAAATGTTGCTGTCTGTGAAGCTCTGGTGCAGAAACTGTTCTTTGTGTTGGGGGATTCCTTGGTTTTAGTCTGTCCTGCTTGAGCATGAGTCAGAAACAGTCCCTTAAAAAGGGAAGAAATTGGGCTGTGTGGCTGGATGCCAGCTCTGCTGCAGTTCTGCACAAGGTCTTGTGATGGCTGGTGGGTTTGATGTGTGTTTTTGAGAGAAAGGGAGGGATCAGGCAGGAAGCTGTGGCTGTTGAAAGATGAGGAGATTCTCCAGCATTGGTTACAGCTCAGCACTGTGCTCAGGGACAGATCTTTTCATACTTACTCAAGCTTTGTGTCTAGAGATACAGTGAGCACAAATATATATGGAATTATATTCCCTCTGTGGAATAGTTAACAGGCCTGAGCTGGCTCTGTGGAGGCTTCAAAAGACTGAGGATATAAAAGGTTTGGTAAGGAAACAGAAGACTGTCAGTCGTGTGTGATAGTAAGTCTGTGCTAGTCGTTCCCAGGGACTGCTGAAATAGCATTACGCTGCTGTCATCTGGATGATCCCAGTTCCAGAATTATTAGCAACTCTTTTATGTACATTTGCTTCCTTGCTGCCTCCCAAAGACTCTCCTTTTCCTTGACAGAGGCTTTCAGGGAGACACTTCCCCTCAGAGTTGCTTTTTGTGCTGGATCAAAGATGCAGTGCTCTCTGCATTTAGCCTGGTGTGCCTCAGTACCTGGGGTCCTGCATCTTGATACTCAACTCCTGAGAGGCACTTACCAGCCATGAAACACATGCATTGAGGCCTTCCAATCTTCACACAGCTCTAGCCTGTCCTTAACCAGCTGTGATTTCTATTAAATATTGCACATGTAGAGGGAGAATCGCTGCCAGGACAGCTGCACCTTGAGTCAGTGAGCACATGGTCCTTCTGGGGAGTGGTGGAGCTGGACCAGGCAGTGCCTGGGGAGGTGTTGATTGCATGATGCACTTATACCTGTTTTTGAAGAGATCTGTGCCTAGAGTGACCTGGCTTATGGTCCTAGAGAAACCAGAATCTGCCGGTAACAGGAATGTGAACTTGGCCCATCTCCTTTCCTAGCAGTGCAGAGCATTTTTTCATCTGAAAAGAAACTTGCTTTGGTAGTAGAAATTTTCAGACAATTCCTCTCCTAATGCTGTGGAATATGCAAGTGCAAGAGAAATACGTACCTGGGCTGCCTCACCCCTTCTGGGAAACAGAGCAGCAGCAGGAATCCTGGTTCCATGCCTGTGCTGGAGCCAAGAGAAAGGGCAGTGCTGAAGGCAGATCAGAGGGTTAGGAGATGTCTTCTCTCTGTACCCTTCTTTCCCACACTGGTATTGCTGGAGGAAGTGGCTAAGCCTAGTGGTTTCCCACTTGGCTTGACACAGAAATCCTTCACTGCTCTTTTACAACCGAATCCATACTGGAATAATTTAATTGTCCATATCAACAGGGCTTGGCCGGTTGATGACACAGATGCACTAGGTAGAATTCACTGTTTTATTTTCCCCATTCCATCAGCAGAAGGCACACTTCACCATCTTGCTACACTTTCACTGTTGTCCCTTAAAGATCCCTGGGAAAGACCTGTTGAACCTGCCACTAGCAACATCATGAAAATCAGCCCGCCCTTGGCCTCAGAAAATGGAGAGATGCTTCTGTTTTCAAAGGCACATCAACCTCTGTGTGACTGATTCTGAACCTGGGGCCCCGCAGGCTCAGGCTCAGCCCCAGTGAGGTGAGGGAAGGAGAAAGACACAGGGTAGAGCAGTGCTGCAGCTCTGTATTTGTGCACCTGCTGGGGAGAGCTAATGGGGTAATGGGGAACAGCTTCTGTAGCTTTCATCCTCCTTTCCCCTGACCTCTATGAGGAACTCTGCATGCTGGAAATCAGGACAAAGCCAGCTGTCCTCCAAGTGAGCAATTCCACCTGTGGAATCCCCAGTTCAATCATCAAGCCCCAGTGCATGTATCATAGCCACAACCAAATAGTGATACAGTCACGACTCTGACGTGGGCTCACTCCTGCCTCTCCCACAGCCAGCTTGACCTCACATAGCTGCTCTGGGAAGCATAAGTGGTGGCAGGTCTTACTTGTCTTCACTCTGTGCTTTCTTGGCCTTACTCTCATCCTAGCTGTTGTAAGGATACTGCAGAAGAACCATCTTTCCACTGCTTCCCAAACACCTTGTGCTTGCCATACTGGGAAACATGCACCTAGTCAGTGGATTTCCTTCTGCCTCCCCTTGAAATCCCTGTGCCCTTCCCTGCCCTTCAAGGCAGTGACAGTAAAGAAGTGTAAGGACAGTAAATCCCTCTGCCAGCACATGTGCTCCCAGTGGCCTCCCCTGGGCCAGTGCCTACCTGCCTCGCTCCATCAGAGCGGTGCAGAACAACACTACTGACACCCTGACTGCAAATAATTTCCAATTATATGAATAAGCAGCTTATTAACAACGCATTCTGGCTAATCATTTAGTGCTAGATATCTTTGCATTGTCTTGTCCCCAAATCCCTCTCTCATCAAGCGCTTGATGCTCAATAACAAGAAGGGAGAACGCACTTGTTCTCTTACGAACAAATCCCAAGAGTCTGCAATTAGTTCAGTTTCTGCAACCGGTTGTCTACAAACTGAGCCAAGAACCGTGCCACACTGCAGCGCCTCATCCTCTCCCACAGCGTCAGCAGCTGCCGTGCCTGCTGGAGGTCCTGTCTTCGCGGAGAGAAGCGTTTTGGGGCAGGACAGGTGATGAAGAGATGGCTCTCCAGGACCTAGCGCGTTGGTCGCGAAGGAGCAGTAATGAAGTTGGTCCTTTTGCTGCGTCTCTGACAGAGGATCAATATGGATTTCAATCATAGTATCACAGGAAAGGTGATGAATGTTATCCCAGGAGGTCTCTTAAGCCAGTCCAGTGACACACAGGAGGATCGGCTCTTTCGATGCAGTTTCTAATGATCTCTAATTAGTTTAGGTTGCAGCATTCTCCTGGTGACAGTCCAGTGCTGTATCACCCTCGTTTGAAAGCTGCTCCTAATATCTGACTCTCCCTGCTATTTAAACACCTCGCTCCCTTTTCCATCCACTGAACTCAGAGAGCAGATTATTCCCTCTCTTGTGCCCTGTATCCAACAGTGCCTGCCGTACCTTGCCTCAGTCTTTCCGCTCTGGACTAGCTATCCCCAAGGCTTTTAATTTCCCCCCCCAGGTTGTGTTTCTGACAGCTTGGACCATCTTTTTTCCTTCTCTGAACTCTCTCATGAATCCACCTCTTTTCTGCCTGCCTATTTGGAGTCCCCCCAAGCCCCCTAAACTTTCTTTTGAGCTTTTCATGCAGTCAGGGATGAAACCATCACTTCTGCTGCCTCCAGCAGAAATTCCTGCTTCCCGTTGATTTGCTCTTGTTGCAGTGAAACCCATGGAAACCTCTTTTGGGTTTAAGGGGTGACGAGCACAAACTGGAACGAGGAAAAACTTTGCTTTGAGGGTGCTGAGCATGGAAGGGGCTGCCCAGAGAGGTGCTGGAGTCTCCTTCTCTGGGGATATTCCAAACCCGCCTGGACGCGTTCCTGTCCAACCTGCCCTGGGTGACTTTGGCAGCGGGGTTGGACTGGGTGATCGCCGAAGGTGCCTTCCAGCCCCGACCGGCCCGTGATTACACACTGCTTAAAACGTCCCTGGCGTTCCGGAGCCTTCCCAGCTGCAGGTTTCCCTGCCCCGCAGGCTGCCCCTGGCTGAGCGCTGCAGACCTGCCCGAGACCGGCCGCAGCAGCCGTGGGGCTGCTCCGTGCGGCGGCAGAGCCGGTTCCGGGGTGCGAGGCCGCTAGAGGGCAGGGGAGGATCAGGGATGGGGTGTCGGACCGGGGGCTCCGCCGCCGGGGGGGCTTCGGCAGCCAAGTTCCCCCTCTGCTCGCAAGCAGCCGGGTAGCTGCCTGGAGCTCGGCAGCCAGGGGAAGTGCGGGCCTTGGCAGGGCCTTCGCCGTGTGCCCCAATGAAAGAAAAACACTTGGCTCGGCTGATGGGCTGTGCAGTGACCAGTGCCCCAGGGCTGTTGGGCCTGTGCCATGACAGTGGGACTGTGCCGTGACCAGTGCCCTGGCCTGTTGGGACTATGTAGTGACCATAACTTGGGCTGTTCAGGGCTGTGCAGTGACCATAGCTTGGGCTGGGGTGTTGCCGCTGGCTCCAGGCGTGTGCTCAGGCATGGCAGTTTGTCAGTCCCCTGTTTCCCCTGGCTCTGGGAGGCAAGTGCCCATTAAGCCTATCTTGTGCTTGCAGGAGTTTTTGAAGAAGCTGTGGATCATTGCCTCTCCATGCACTGTGCCTTAAGGGAGCGCTTGAACAGGCAGGCAAAGACCCTTCTTCCCAAAATAGTAAGCTGGCTGCAGTCCTAAGGCCTTATCCGCCAGATGACGGAGCCTGCCTGGCCCTTCCTGGGGCATTGCCACCACTTGCTTCTTCAGTAGAGCAACACAACCAGTCCTTCACCCTCATCTAGGCCTGATGCTCTGCAGGGATGCGTGTGGGGAATTGATGCTAAATAATCCTCAGAAAGGGAGATGCTAGGATAAGGGAAAAGTGGTAGAAGATGGTGCAGAGAAACGGTAGCTTTGGTGAGGGCAGGAGCGTGGCTGGGGGGAGGCAGGCAGAGCTGGGGCCGGAGACGCTGGCTGTGTGTGTGCAGGGGCACGCGGGACAGGCACTCTGTAAGCAGGACATGGGCCGTGGGCTCTGCTCGGCTCTAAAGGAGAAGAGGCCCCACAGCAGCAGCTTAGCGAGGGGCCTGGTGTTTGGTCTGTTCCACATCAATGGGGCGTCCAGCTGTGGCTGAGGATGAAAGCAAGCGAGAGAGAGAGGATTAAAGGCTCCCAGGGTCTCCTCTAACCCGCCTAAGACTCGCCGAGAGGGCAGTGTGCGGCTTCAGGAAGGCTTCTTCATATGGAAAATATTATGTGAGGGAGAGAAAGGGAAGGGGGAAGGGAAGAGGGGGAGAGGGAGACTTCTGTCCAGTGAGTGTTGGGGAAGACTGATCACAAAAAGCATTGAGGAGGCTCAGCCCCAGCCCAAGGAGAAATTGCTGAGCTCTGCCATGCCTGAGAGTGTGGTGGGGCACTGGTGTGATGAGTTTGGGAGGCCTGTAGATGGGCAAGAGAGCACGAGGTCCAAATGTGCTAAGAGCACATAAGAGCAGAAAAATAAAGGGATGAAAGAAGAGGGGAAGTGGAGAAGGGGAAAGAGGAGGCTGGCAAAAGGGAGGAGAAGGAGAGAAATGGAGAGGGAGGTGGTGAAAGGTGGAATGAGGGACATGGAGGAAAGCAGGAGGTGGTGAAAGGCCGGCTGTCTGCTCCATTGTGTTATTAACCAGGTCGCCAGGTGGAAGTGCCCCGCACACAGCCCTCCTGGCCTGTTTCCTACCCCCACCGAACTTCTCCCAGGAATGCTTGTGATGGGGAACAAATTGCTAACAGAAGTGAGACATTTTGCACTGAACGCGAGCAAGTTTCCAGTGAAAGGTTTCCTGTCAGCGGGTTGGGACGGGAGGGCGTGGAGCCTTTCTGCCTGCTCTGGCAGAGTAATCCCGCGAGTTAACACGAAGCGTTGGTTATAGCGCAGGATAAAGGACCTGAGGCTGGGCTTTCCTGCCTCCTGTTTTGGCTGCCACCGTTTGGCTGCTTTCGCTCGCCGTTATTTTCCGCTTCGCCCGCGTGTGGCATTCTCGGTCTCATTAGCCCTTCCTCTGCTCCCCTGGCCACCCCCCACTGGTGAGATCTCCCAAGTATTCACAGGCTTCCACTCTACTTTCCTCCTTGATTTATACTGTTGAACTGCATGACCTTCCTTGACCTCATTTTCATGACAGTGTGAACGCACACATCGGCACTCAGCAAATGGCAAAGATACTCCCTCCCTTGCAGTCCTGCCCCGGGAGCTGCAAGGCCATTAACTCTCCCTTTCATACGTGGGGTGGGTTTGGTGTGTGCCCACGCACTGCAGGTGGGTGCCCCAGCACTCCCTTGCATGCCCAGAGATGTGGAAGGTGCTGGCTAAAAAATGCTGCTCTGTGTATCTTTGCACATGTGGAGAGTGTTGAGCTGAGCTGGTGTGCGTGCACAAGCAGCATGCAGGGAGATGCTCCTGTGTGTTTCACTCTCTACACAGACATGCAGAACTTCCCCATCTCTATTGCCTGTCCTACGAAGGAGCCCCTTCCCAGGGAGGGTGGGAAGCACTGGGACAGGTTGCCCAGAGAAGCTGTGGATGCCCCATCCCTGGGAGTGTCCAAGGCCAGGCTGGATGAGGCTTGGAGCACCCTGGGCTATGGAAGGTGTCCCTGTCCATGGCAGGGGGTGGGACTGGGTGGGCTTTAAGGTCCCTTCCAACCCAAACCATTCTGTGACTCTATGATATATGGTCTGTCCCTGTGGGAAATGCACACCAACACTTTCCCTCCTTTCTGTCTAGGTTGCTGTGTTCTTGGTCATCGCCACAGTAGCGGAAAACTGGCTACGTGGGCCAGACACGCCAAAACACAGAGCTGGGAGATGTGCATTGACTCCCTGGTGTGGGCGTACTTGCCAGGTGAGGGAATTTCTATAACCACAAATATCCTGGTGCCCTGTGACTCCTGATAGAATGGGTGGGTTTTAGCAGGAGAGGGAAGAGCTCACTTCTCCCTCCTCCCTAGAAAACACATAGCCAAGTCTCTGCTCCTGGGTCTGAGGAATTTCAGACAAAAGTCTGAAGTTCTTAAGTGTAGGAGGAGCAGCCAACCGAAAGGTGCTGCTGGGTTTTGGAGCGGCAAGTCAGCTATGATCCTGTTTGCCATGCTCCAGCTGCACCCCAACCACCCTGCCCTCTGACATCCCAAAGCTGAGTGTCTTCCACACTCTTTTTAAACTCTTGGCAAAGCAGCTTTGCCCCCTTCCCCAGCCCAGTGGTACATAAATCCCTTTGTCCCCTAGTCTGGAAATCTGCCTTCCTGTCCCTCCCTTCCCTGCCTTCCTGGGAAGTCAGTGTGGATATGGTGCTGCCGGCTTGCCTGTCTGAGCTGCTTAGTTAAGAATAATAAACAAACTCCTAAATGGAAGGATATTCTTTAAACCTGCCTTGTGCTGCCTGCCAGGGAATGCAGGCAGCAAAGCCCACCTCCTGTCCCCCTCCAGCCCCAGCTCCAGGCTCTCCTGAAACCTGATCTCCTTTGCTGTGGAGCTGCACCATGGCCTCTGTGTGCACCTTCCCCCTTGACCCTGTCTGGATTCTCCTGTGCTTTTCCTGACACACACCCAACAAGCACCCGCTCCTCGCTCAGGCACACACGGCACAGGGTGACGCTGCCACATCTGCACTGGAAGCAGAGCCAGAGGTACGCTATGCCCACTGCACGGATGGGCACGGGGTGGGTTTGCACATGTCTCTGCTCACCCCTCACACGGATATACACAAACACTCTGGGAAAAGCAGTGCAAACACCCACTGTGCCAGCAGCTAGAGGCTGCTCACCCCTTCGGAAACCCACTGAGGCTGTGTGTGGTGGTCGGAGGCAGAAATGCTCCAAGGAGTTCACTGACACATGGAAGTGCCTGACATGAAAAGCAATGTGGCACTGAATCCGCAAGGAAGCGACAACCTTGTATCCCAGCATGGCAGCAGAGCACAACTATAACCCAGCCAGCGTGTCCTCACCTCCTTTTGCAGAGGTGTCCATCCACCTCTTGCTGTTTTTCTCTCTTTCCTTCCATATATGTGCACTCGCCCTTCACTCTCTCATATCCCAGCTTTCCGCTGTGTACCTGCTGGTCCGCTCTCCCATTCCCTGGAGGTTTAGGTCTTGCGTGCCACCCTTGTGCTTGAAACACAGACCTTCCTGTACGCATCCGTGTGGCCTTCATGCACTCTGCTCTTTGCAGGTTCTCTGACACAGGTCTGTCTTTCTCTGTCTCTCCGTGGTGCCCGTGCACCTTTTGTTTAGGCATATGGGCATCTTCTCCCACCTTCTCTTGCTTGTTCCCCCCTTCCAGCTCACACAGCTTCCCAGCTTTCTTTGTGGCCCATTTTCCTCATGCCAGCATTCACATCTAGCAGGAAGAGGTTGTCAGTTAGAGGCTAAGCAGTTCCTGGGACTCCTCGGCCTTGCCACACTTTTCAACCCACTTCTCATTTTTCTACTTCTCTTTTTGTAATTTATTGTTTTCAGCTCTCCTCCTCCTCAGTGCCTGCTAAAGGGAACTGGTCTCCTTGCCTCCTCTCTGCTCTCTTCTTAAGAGAAAAATCCATTTTGCTCTTTCCCCAGCTCCAATTCCCCTCCCACCCCCCTTCCCAGCCCTGAAACCTTTTCCTGATAGTGTTGCTGTAACTGTTCAATTAAACGAGCAATTACAAAATCAATCAAACCGAAACGTGTGCTGCGCGCTGAGGGGGGACCGACTGCAGAGAGGGGACGTCACCTGAGCCTGTCCCAGCCTGAAGGCAGCTTGGCTCACGGCTCAACTGAAATTGTCTCGTTTGATGGTGAGACGTTGCTCTGAGGACAGGTACTGCGTCTGCAGGGTCATGCTCTGCTATGTAAACCCAGCATCACCCGTGAATTTCCCCTCTCTGGGAAAATCCTGGCCAAGCTGTTCCTGTTAACCGTGGCCTTTGCTCTGAATTGGCCAGTAAGAGGGCGCCAGTTGGAATAGGTCGCTAGGGATGTTCAGATGAGAGGGGTTTCTGCAGCAATGGGAAGGAAAGAAAAGTGGGTTTTGTTGAGTAATTTCATGGGGTTCCACCTGCTGACTTCCTCTCCCCTTCTGTGGGTGTGTTTCTGCTCCTGCTACACACTTAACAAATGTCGAATCAGCATGTGCCACGGCTCTTTGCCACTCTCTACTGTTTTCTCACCAGGCAACACTCACACTGTCTTACTACCCACCATCCGTGTCTCCTCAGAACTACAGCCCTGATTTTCACTGCAGGAATTCCCGTTTGACGCCTGCAGCCCTCTTGGTGCTGTCAAGCAAGCAGCCAGACTGTCCCTGACGCACAGGCACGAATCCTTCCAAACCGATGGCAAACAAGGAGAGATGAGCTGGAGAACAGGTTGGGCTAAGCTGAAAATGTGCAAAGCAGATGAGTTTGGGTTCATAGGTGGGCAAAACCTTGGCAGCTTTCCAGCGGCATGAGGAAATCGGTTTTAGCATACGATATTTACTGAGGACACCCAGATCCTGCTCTTGGTTCCACCAGGGAAACCCCATCGCCGTCTCATCTCTTGAAAGGCTGAGGCAAAGTGATGAGAATCTGAGGCCAGAGAGCTTAATGGAAAGGATGGGGAAGGCTTTCTGTCTTCTTAGGAGCAGCGTACATGAAAGGAGCACCTTCTGTAGCACCCATGGGGATGTCAGAAGCACGCCTTTGTCTTGCTGGTGGGTTCTGCTCCTGCTCGTCAGGGAAGACTGTGCTCCCAATTTAAGGGAAGTGGGAATGGAGCTATTTAATGAGGAGGTCTTATCCCAGACTTGATCCTGATTTTGCAGAGTCAGAAAAACAACATCCCAAAGGCTTATCATTCCTTTAGGAACAGAAATCTGCTGAGTTTCCTAAGTCAGGAGTCCAGTTTGGCTTTAATTTTTAGTGAGTGATACTTAAAGCCTGGTCACCCTGCAGGTCCTATGGAAACACAGGACTGGCACACTTCCTAATGCAGCAGGAGGTGTGCAAAGCAATTAGCAAGGATGCTTTAATGAGGTCCCTCATCCCCATTTTTTCTTAGCTTGGTCACAGCCTGTTTACTAGTGTTATGTATATTAAAATATTGAAGGTCAGCACCAATACACAACTGCCACTTTACACCTGTTCCAAAGTTCCTGGTGTCTGACAGTGCCATTCAGTGCTGTTGCAAAGCCTCATCCATTTCCCCATCCACCTGGAAATGACAAGATGAAGAGGGCTGGAAAGGGAGGAAATTTGGTAGGGGGAGCAGTGGGGGTATGTTTGTTTTTATGCCACTTGTCTTGCTGATGCCGTGGTATCTTGGGTTGTACCGGTACCATTTAGGGTGTGTTTACTGGGTAATCCAAGGATGCCTGGAGCCTGTGGCCCTAGTGTTTGAATAATCATGGAATCACAGACTGGTTTGGGTGGGAAGGGACCCTAAAGCCCACCCGGTGCCACCCCCTGCCATGGGCAGGGACACCCTCCACTAGCCCAGGTTGCTCCAAGCCTCATCCAGCCTGGCCTTGGACACTCCCAGGGATGGGGCACCCACAGCTTCTCTGGACAACCCGTCCCAGTGCTCCCCACCCTCTCTGGGAAGAATTCCTTCCTGATGGCCCATCTCAATCTCCCTGTTTGTGTGTAAACCCATTAGCCCTTGTCCTGTGACTCCCTGCCCTTGGAAAAAGCCCCCCCAGCTTCCTTGTAGGTGCCTAAATACATCTTTCAAAGCACATCAAGACTGTGGCATCAGCCTGGCTGTTTGGCCCTTGTGTAGGCAATGCACGTCTGTCTGTGAGCACTCTTCCGTTAGAGTATTTTCATCTCCTCCTATAACCTGGGGAACTCCCTGAGGTAGTTTCCTTTTGCTCTCAGTTCTAGGAAGATTTTTAGCTTGCAACTTTGAGGATAAGACAGCTGGTACCGCTCCCTGTCAGCCTTCGGTTAGAATGGACAACTGCAGAGCACAAAGGAGATTCCCATTTGGACCCAAGTATCTGGGAGAGGACTCATTCATGGAAAGGATCCAAAAGGCCAAAGAGCAATGTAATTTCCAACCCTCTTATCCAAAAGTTACCGATGTCTCGCTCGTGGCTCTGCCTGTCCCTTGGCTCCCTGTCCCTGCTGGCACGTGTGAAATGGCTCAGCCTGTGTCCTGCCAGAGACACAGCAGGGCCATCGTCACGCCGCATGTGGGGAGGAGCAGGTTACAATTTGCTGATCAGGAGGCAGGAAAATCCAAGTGGTTCCTTGGAGGACAAGCCCCGCTGCAGCAAATAAAGGCTACAAGGAGGCTGCTGGGGCAAGAGCCATCTGAGTCTCTCCGATTTGTTGAGGTGGATGAACAGACCCAAACACACTCGGTTTCAGGCAGGTGGGGAGACTGTCTCTGCGGAATTGACTCCTGATGTATGGAGGGCTCGCTCCTGACGTAGTGAGATGAATCACAGGGAGATTTGGCCCCTGCTCTGAGCTTAGGGCAACGCATTGCCTGCTCGAAGTGATACACACGCAGCTCACGTGCTTATGGACCCCAGCCTGGCATTTCTGCAGCCCCCAAGCTCCTGCTGCCCTTGCCAACACACCCTGGGGCTTGATCCCACTGGGGCCTGATCTGCTGGGGCAGTCCTGGGCGAGGGAAGCGTGGCTGTAGTACAACAGATTGGATGTGCTTGGGTGCAAGGCCATGCGCTCGCGGTACAGGGGTGGCACTGCGTAAAAGCCTTGGGTCACGTCCAGCTGTGGGTTTGCCATCTATATTTGGTAAAAAAAATGATTTGGAATTGTTTGTTTGTGGCTCCTTGGAAACCCCCCTTAAGAAACAGCTTCTTTTGTTTGGTTACTTGGGAAAAATATTTTCTCCCTCTTCCTTCACTATTTTGAAACCTTAAAAAAAGGAAAGCTTTAAAGAGCCCACGAACGTCCAGGATGGACTGTCAGCGGCAGCTTCTCTATCTCTCCTCGTGGCTCAGCGCCTGCCTTGGTCTTCGCCTCTTCCAGACACTCTGCTCCACCTTCTTGTAAATTCTGACAAGGAAAACACTATTTAAATGTCCTCAAAGTTTCTCTTTCCATTGAAAAAGGGGATTTATTCTCTCTCTTTTTTTTTTTTTAATCAGAATTAATGTGATTCTAATGTGTTCCTTTTGATCTTCAGGGGATTTTTTACACTGATGATCCCTAATTTTGAAATGATTTTTTTTTTTGTTTTAATTGTTTTAAAAAGCTTTAGCGTAGGGGAAAAAAAAAAATCCATCCTACTTCTTTGGCACATCTTTAACCTTTAAGTACCTCTGGAAAAAAAAATATTTAAAATATATTATACATTTTTAAACAGGGTGCTTTTGACAGGTCAGTTTCAAACCGCTCTCTCCTTTCTTGTGCTGTGTTGGAATAAGACAATTTTGCAGCTTGGATTTTTTTGACAGTTAAATTGCAATGTAGGCAGAGGGTGGAATAGGGATCCTGTCTCTTTAACTCTCTAACTAGACAAAGACTTTTCCCCTTTGAGAGCTGAGCCCGGGATCAGAACTGTCAGATGATCTCGTAGCACTTGGGAGAGTTTGCAAAGTCATAATTATATCTTTTAACCTGTCTTGCTCTTTGCAAAAGAAAGGTCCTATTATATTGAAATGAGATTATTAGCCATCAAATACTTTCTTTCTTGGGATTCTTCTTCTTTAAAAAAAAATTCAAATACCTTAACTACTTTGCAATTGAATTTTTATAAGATTTACTTTTCACTAAATAAATGTTCTGTAGCAGTTATTTTTTTAAAGTATTTTTAAAAGGGTGTTTTCAATATGCAGATGCGAAAAAAAATCAGACTAAATGTCTGAAATGTCACCTGTATAATTAAAGGAAGGTAAAGTTTCCGAGCTCAGTTCAGTTTTTTTCCCCTGGCTTAGCTGGTGAGCTTTGCTATTCAAAACCCTGCTTCTTTTCCTCATTTCATTGCCAAAAATATATATTTTTTTCATGAAACCCTATCATTTTCAACCTCCCATTTTTTTTTTCCCCCTGTGTCTTTTCTTCCCCACACATGAAAAAAAATGAAAATCAAACCCTAAATGACTGGGGAGGTTTGGGGTTTTTTTTTTAAACCCACACAATTGCACTGCAGTGTCAATATGTGCGTTAACAAAAGGTGATGGCTGCACTAAAGCAATTGAGGAACACCAAAAAGCTTAGTAAAATATGGTATCACATTCAAGTAAGAGCCTCTTTCAACGAGCTCATCCAAGTACCAGTTGGCAAAATAGTTACACCCAGGCCTAACGTGAAACTTGAGATTAGTTCCAGGTTACACAAACAATAAATACTTAGCATGTGTTTCAATATCTAGCTGAATAAGGATTGAAAGGAATATAAAATAGCTGAAATTTGTGAACAATCTGGGCCTGATCCAAAGACCTCTGAAGTCCACGGAGGATCCTTCCACCTGCTACAACGGCTTTGGCTCAAGCACCCCTTTGGTGGAAGTGATTGGTCACTTTAATTGAATGATTAAAGCGCTGTCATTTATAGCTCTATAATTCAGATTGTGTCAGCCTTTCCATTATAAACTCTTTCTTTTCAAGGGTGGGTTATGTCTTGCCCATAAAAATTCATTCTGAGATTAAATTCAGCATGTTCCGATCTAACAAAGGAATCATTCCTCGTGCAGGCAGAACTCCCCATTAAACTCGCTGGGTGCCAGGAGGTCACAACTGGTTTACTCTCTTTAAGGGATTAGATACATTTACCTTTTTTAAATGCTCTGTAGGGTGCACAGGGCCCAATCCTGCAGCACCCTCAGCCATGGGAGTAACGACCAGCGCCAGTGGTTAAGATAACGCAGACTATTGCTGTGCGTAGTTACTCGTGTGTGTATGTTTGTTAATGTCACGGGCGGGTATATGTTTGGTGCACGCCCTCAAGAAGGTCCTCAGTTGCATGCTGTCATAATGTCCACTTATTTCTCCTGACTATATACTTTGTTTTTTAATACCAAAGACTAAAGGCCATTATTTAATGCACATTTCCTTAACCTTCACAAGAACATGCCTCAGTCATAATGAAAACCAGGAGGCTGATAGACAAGAACCTCCCTGATGTTAAATAAGGCCTTGATTCCGAATGTGTCCCACCTTGAGGGTTCATGAAGAACCTCAGGACAGGGGAGTTAAGAAATTCATTGAGCTGCACTTTATATGAACCTGAGCACCTGCTGAATGTTAAGCACTTCTCCTGTATCTCTAGAGCTCCCCAGTGTTCCTGTTGCTTTGGTATTGAAACGCCTCCCTGTCTCACCTGGTGTTAATTATTCACAACCCTGTTACAAACGAAACATTTCTCTTTTTGTCCCCTGGTTTACAGGACAGACCCAGTGCCTTCAAGCAAACTACCTGACCCTGCATCAGCGGGTGTCCTCTGTCCACCCAGCTTTCGGTTCCCGTTTTCACACTAAAGCTGCAACACCAGCTACCTCTGAGTTCAAGGTAGGAGCAAATGTCTGGTTTTATTTCTGCATTTGCGTCCTTATATTTCTTTTCCAACTGGATGAGTCAAGAGGAAAGAGTGGCAGATATTCCTATAGTACCTCAATAAGCTTCCTTTAAGTGTCCGTGTGTGTGAGAGGGTCGGGCAGGTAAATCTAGAGAGCCAATTCAACCTGTGTAAATTGGCAATGTCCCCTTGACTCACTGGAGCAGCTCCAGTCTACACCACTGAGGATCTGCCTTGGAATTTCAAGGCTTTTCATTCACCATCATAAATATATCTTCTTTTTCTTAGCAATAAAATAGTCCGTAGGGTAGTTCCAAAAAATTAAGAGAAGTTGTTGGCAGATGTGTCTATTAGTTTGAGCTGGAGATTTTGGGCTTTTTTGAGATCTGAGCTCGGATGCGGGGTAGCATGGAGACTTCTCGATGTCCACAGTAGCTTTACCTTTGGCCGTGCAGTCAGCTGAGCTGTCCCTAGAGGAAGGTGCTTTGTTTGCCAGGGTTGACTGTGGGGAGGCAGAGAAGATGTTTAAATGAGACACCCTGGGAATAAGCGAAGGAATTTGGGAGCCTCCCCTTCCCGCACTGACAAGTGACCCGGGTGAGTCCTTGAGAAGTTCACTGAAGTCGGTACCTTTGTTCCAGCTTTTGACAGGGTATGAATGAAAGCAGTAGGTGATGGCCCACTCTGCGTATTTGAAACGTGGAAAATAGCGCCTTTCTCAACTGCAGATTCCGATGGAAAACGTTCTCAGCCTTCTGGGAGTAAAATTCCTCAGCGGGGCAGGAGGTGTTACGCCTTTGGAAGCCCTGCAAAGTCAGGCCTGTCATTGCAGTGGAAGGAGATTGGGGTTGGCGCCTCTGTGGGTGTGAGTGTAAACATCCACCTGGGTGTGCCAACTAGAACGTGCCCTAGCTTTGTTATTCCTAAGGCCCGGCTCCACTTAAACTTTCTCCTGAGTGATTATCGATGTGCTTGCAGTTCCGGGGGATGTGGAAATTGGCTTGTTTACTCTAATTTGGCAACAGTGAGCCGTCAGCCCTTTGAGGCACTGGAGTGCTTCCTTAAAGTCAAGAGTTGCTGTTCAGCAACTTTGCAGAGCAGATCTGAGGAGAAACTGAGCCCATACTTTGGACAGAAACATGAGATCTCAGTCGGCACAGCTCACCTCAACCGTACCCCGAGCATTTCTTCCTGCCCATCCTCCCACTGCTATCACCGGCCTGTGCTCAAACTCACCGAAGCCAGTGGAAACCAAGGTGAAATGTTGTATAAATTCCCAATCGGTTCTTAAATTGCCTAGATTTTTTAATTTGGTCCTGGGACTCGTTCAGGAAAAACGTCAAAGCCTTCTGCTCCGTTATTTGTGCTGAGCTAAAAATAACTTTGGGGGCCCCACCTTAACTGAACACACTCCCTTGAAAACAGAGCAGTATACAAATTCCCGTGTGCTGGTTCTCTTAGATTTCTGGCAGCCAGAAACCAGTCATCAGAAGCCAGAAAACCATTACTCGTTGTGGTGTCACCCTTCCTGATAGAAATCAGTGGGTCGACTGGAACCCAGCAAGCGGCAGCTCCAACACACGGAGGAAGGACTTGCTTAATTTCCGGCTGGACGTGGCCAAGCCTTCAGTCAGAGCCACCAATACAGCATCTAGCACTGTCCGTGCCTTAACGCCAGTGTAAAGAAAAAGCACTGCAGCAGGGGAGCAGCCCTCTGATGTCTTTTGCTTCTAATAATAGTGCAAAATCTGAACAAGGAGTCTGGGCAGCACCTTGACAGCTCGTGTGCCTGCCCTCCAGGCAGTCTTCCACAGGGATTGTCTGCTCCAGCCAGGCATGGGGCTGGTCCTGGTTGAATTTACATTATCAGAGGGGATGATACTCTCCTCCGCCATGTCTTTCGTCTGTGGACATTCCTTGGGAACAGTAGTGTGTTATGGTCCTGGAAATGGATTGCCAAACTGTCCTCATCAGGTCTCTGTGATGACCTGGAGGAGATTGTTGGTGGGCTGTCCAGCTGCCCAACCCAATTTATGTGTGCACCTCTAAATGCCTTGTCCTTGGAGTCCTTTGGGTCAATCACCACCTTTGTGAGGTGGAGCATTTCTCCTGCAGCAGCTCCACTTCTCCTTTCTGGCAAGATGGCCCTGTCACCCTCAGATGCTCAGCACTTTACAGGTTGGATCAATGGGCAATTGCTCCAGAAACACACTGAACTTCCCCAGTCTGGGTCTCTCTGTTTTTTCAAACTTTAACAAAACCCCCAGAGATTCGAGCAAAAATAGAAAGAATAAGAAAACAAGTTCTATCATAACTTTTGTCAAGGGCAGAGAAATAATTTCCCAGCCTGCTCTACTCCTTCACAGCCCCAGAAAGGTTTTATGAGCTGAAGCAATCAGTCTCTCAGGAGGTGCTTGAGAGGAAAAGGGAGACCACGAAACCAGGGCCACATTTCCACCTGGACTAACAGCGGTGTTTCAGGCAGTGGAGGCTGAGTGCTTTCCCCTGGCCATGGCCTGGGCCAGCTGACTCTGGCCTGTGGCAAACCCCTTAGCTCAGCGTCAGGGAGCCGACACCTGGCTCCTCTCTCTGGTGACCATTCCTGGGGACTGGATACATCTTGATTCCATATTTTGATTTTACAGGTCCTGCACAATAATCACCTCTTAATTCACCCTCCCTCCTCTCCTCTCTCTGCTGAGGAACAGCAGACGGGAGATTTCATGTGCCATAAATATTTAGATTGTGCCTGTGTGTTTATAACACTTGCCGAGAGTGTAACCGGAGCAGCTCACACTCGGCAGCAACACCTGACGCTAGGGAAAGTTTTCCACCACCTCATATGGAGCCAACAGCCGTGTGCCGCAAGCCAGCCGTGCACCAGGGACCAGTAGCTGTGTTGTCCTGCCCCGTTCTCCCCTGCCACACCGACGAATAACAACAACAATAACCGTTGGGGCATGCTTTCGTGTCCCTTAGGAGCTGCTGCTCGAAAGGACCCTGGAAAAAAGCTGTGGTTGGGGTTGAAGGGAAACTTTTTGCAGTGTTACCATGGGTATACGGCATGGGGGGAGCATGTCCCCTGTGTGATCCATAGGTTCTAGGCCACGTGTTCTAGGAGACCCATAGCGCTTGTATGTGTCTTGGCCTCTCCAACATAGCTCAAGTGTCTTAATTGCTTGACACAGTTGCCTTAAGAAGGCAGAATATCTAATGCAGGAGCTTTTTAAGAGTAGGTTAGACCTCAGGAAGGACAGCAAAGCTGATATTTACTTTGGGTGCACAAGAGTAGGCCAGCTGAGGTTCTGGACACCTTTCCATAGCTTCCTGGAGCAGGCCAAGCTGGCGGTGCCGGTCGCCCAGGTTATGTGGAGTGGGTAGACTGGCAGCCCAGGCTCTGCAGCTCTTCCTTGCTGGAGCAGGAAGTGTCCGTGAGCGCGTGGCCGTGTCTCCAGCCCCTCTGGCTGACGCACAGTGGTCAGCCCTGCACTTTCCAGAGCATCGGGTCTCTTTAGTGTTATGGAATTTTTTGTGCTTTAATAAATGTGTTTTTACTAATGTTTCTTTAGGGGAAAATATTTTTCTTTTGTTTCTCTGTGTAGCCTCTTTAGGACTTTCTGGGGAAGTGAAGCCAATAGTACTAGCTTTGGCTCTTTTTTTCCCCTGTCCTGTGCTATTTTTTCCTCTCTCTTTTTGGAGAGGAAATAAATCTCTGTTTTCAGTCCCTTCCCTTGCTCCTATTCCTCTTACCTGTTGGTTCTCAGTTCCATGGCATTAGACACAGGAGCAGTGACTCACAAACGTGGGAAGGATTTTCCTCCCTGAGCAGGCAATTTGATACTTGCCTACTATGGGCATTGCTCAACCCTTTTCCCTGGAGCCTTTAAGACTTGTTGTGGTCAGAGGTAAGGCATTACAAGAGACGGGTTGTGAGCGATGTCTTGTTTGGTAAGTGTTGGGCTCTTTAAAGATTGGTCTGTACTACCAAGTGGCAAATGTTGAATTTGGTGCAGTGAGCACTGGAACTAAGCAGGAAAAAAGAGAGATAGAACCCTTCCTCATCTTGTTTTAGAATAAATGGATGGAGAGGAAACATAAACTCAATTTTATGTGGATTATAAGGCACCTATAAAGAGAGTCATATGAACTGAGACACTTGGCTCTGTTACCCTAATGATACCTATGGAACAATATGTGAAACCTATTACACTACTCTGGATATATGTGTGTATATATATTTATATGTATGTACAGAGAATGAGCGGGAGAGAGACGAAATATGGGCCCTTTATTTTTATTGGCTTCTGCAAAGAATAAATTACACAGCAAGGGCAAGGTTAAATTATTGTAAATGTCTGTATGAAAGGCATCACTTAATTATTAACAGTCCGCTACAAATAAAAGGTACATATGCTAAAATGGCCTGACCTGCTGGCTTGTGGGTTTTTGTTTAAAATTGTTGGTGAGGCCCACAGCTGACTTGTTCTCCGTCAGACAGGCTGGAAAAAGAGGCAGGGTAAGATTTCATTGCAGAGTGGGTTATATCCCTCTCTACCAGATGTTAAATGAATGCCTAGAAAATGGGTAAGGGGAAGGTGGGGGCTTTCTGAAAGTGGGGTGAATCACCGTGAGGAATGAAGGACATGTGAAACCACCTGGATGGATGGGGAAAGAGGGAAAACCCAAGAAGTGACTGCTTTACTCACTGTGAAGTGTGCCTTGCACTCTTTCTTTCTTACGACTTACCCACCAATAAGGCCACAAAGGATAGGAGTTTCTGACCGCCGAGCTCTTTACCCTCTCCCGGTTAGGGAAAAGTTGGAACCCCTTTAAAGAGCTGGTTATCCCCCATGTCCTGTGGTTCCGTGACGCATGTTGCCAGGACTGGGAGCTGCACAAGGTGAGCAATAAACCCAAGCACTCCTGGTTTCTATTTGTGAAAAGACAAGATAGTGGCCCAAACTGCCTCAATTCTTTTTGTTGCTGGTGCCTCACAAGTTGGCCACCAGTGAGGGTCATTGCTTTGCTTAAGATAACCTCACAAGAAAGCTGAGGCTGATGCTGCCATGTCACTGCCACTAGCTGTAGCTCCTCCCAACATCATGCCTCTGGAGAAGGATATTGGGCTCTCTGGCTCTAGCTTCCCAACTCCGCTGATCGCTGTGTTAATAGGAGCAGGAAGGTGAGGCTTGCAGGACCCTTGTGCAGCATTTGTATGCTGTAAAAAAATCTTTGGGTACATAAGATGCTTCACTCTTACTTTTCATTTGGACAGTTGCTGCCCAGAGAGGTGGGGGAGTCTCCTTCTCTGGAGACTTTCCAAAGCCCCTGGACTTGTTCCTGTGTGATCTGCTCTGGGTGATCCTGCTCTGGCAGGGGGTTGGACTGGATGATCTCTAGAGGTCCCTTCCAACCCCCGACACTCTGTGAACCTCTGTGAACAAGTAGCACCGTAGGGCAGAGCCATCTTTGCAGAGACGACCTCTCCCATCCACAGTTTGACTCCTGTCAAAGGCAACTCAAATGTATGAACAGGACACCTTCCTATTTGCATCCACTTACATTTGCAGAGCTTTTCAATCCTTTGGGCTGCACCTGAGGAGTCCGCAAAAAGTACTCAAAGAGAAAACCTTCCCAGGATGGAATTTCCAGAGGGAAACTTGGAGGCTTCAATAGGTTGGAGGGAAAAAGAAAAAGGCTAAAAATCCATCAGTCTATATGAATGAAAGTACTCAGTGGAAAGCTCTTCCTTTCACTCCCTTATGAAATTAAAACTGCTTTTGGCAAGGCAGGAGACATCTCTGTGATGCACATTCAGCTGCAAGGCCAGATGGAATCCCTCGGAGCGGCTGGGCTGACCTCCTGCATACCGCCTGCCAGGGATTTCCACCTGCGCGCTCCAAGTGGTCCCTGGTGGAGCTAGGGCATTGTCTCTTGGGGGGGGGCATCCAGTCTTTAAGGATCCCAAAGGATTTGAGAATTTGCTGTCTTTGCTCCCCCTTGGTAAGCTCTTCCAAAGGCAAGATGTGCCAACAACACCATTTGCTCATGTGGAAAAACAAGATGACTAAGAAAATACTCAGTGTGAGCTTGATCCTGATGGGTTTTAATGCTGTTTGGCACCTGAGGAGAAGGGACAAAGAGGAGGAGCCCAAACCAGCACCATCCAGTGATCCCTTCACCCATCTGTAGGTGTGCTGCAAAGCATCCCTGCCCTTGTCTTTGCCTTCAGGTTTAGTAAAGCCACATCATGTTATTGTACAGCGCTTTTACAGCGGGCTGTCGTCCTGTGTCAGTGAGACAAGTCTGTAAAATGTCCATCTTTTCTGCCATAGTACTAAAATTCCCATCAGTGGCTGCGTCTCTGCTTCCTGCCTTCCCTTCATCCCCTTGGCTTCGGCTGCTCTCTGCAGGAACGTGCGTGAAGGCTTCCCAGCCCGGGTTGCATGGCCTTGCCCTCGTTCCAAGGCTCGGCTCTGTGTAGAAGGTGTTGAAGAAATGGCTCCAGACAAATTGAATTTTGGTGCAGTTTCTCATCACATCAGACCTCTCTTCTGCATGAAGGTTTGAAAACGTGAGCGTGGAGTGGCTGGGGAAATTCCAAGGCTAGCTGAAGACTAGCTGGATGACAGGGAAAGTCTCTGTTCTAGATGATTCGTCAGGCCCTGTCTCTGTCTTTTGCCTTTGTGAGAATCCAGTCTTTCCCCATAAAGCCCTTGATGACAGTGGGAGCAAGAAAATACTAACCCACTGCTGCTTTCTGTTTTGGTCACATATGAAAGAAGAGCAGAGCACTTTAACTCTACTTGTAGACAGGAACAGAATTCCTCGCTGGGAAAACCTGACTCCACAGGAGGTATGTCTTAGAACAAGGGGGAAAGCGTGTCGTGACCACGCCAGCCAACAGTAGCACAGCCTGCTACAGACCCCATGGGCTGCTGAGAATCTCTATCATTCACATCTTATGAACTGGTTTGGCGCGTCTCCAAAGGCCGTTGGCAGCTGTTCAAGGCCTCGCAAGGTGCTGAACACGCTGAAGTTCCCATTGTCTCCGCCGTCCGCCTGCGCGGGGATGGATTACCCGCGCTTCCCTGCGTGAGTGGGACCGGGATTTGGCTGGGCTTGGATGTATTGATGGTTAGCTGGAAGTCCAGGGGAAGGTTTTGTGAGGTGGCTTTTCACCTTGCATGTGGGCTGCAGCTGAATCCCCAGCTTAACGGCTTCTTGCTTCTCATGGCTGTCGCTTGTAGCTGGATGTAGGACGGTTGCGGCTGTGGCTACGGCACAAGTGTCAGGACTGTTGATTACATCGAGATGTACGACAACAGGGATGGAGATGTGTTGTTGCAAGGCCCTTGTGTGGAGCGGTTCGACAGCTGGCGAGTGGGCAGTGTTGTTTGCTGCTAGGGGTTGTAGCTGCAAGGGGTGAATGGCTGTTGGTTTGAACTGTGCCTGTTCTCACAGGGGGTGCGATTTTACTGTTTCTTTGTTTTCTTGGGGTTGTGAATAGGTGAGAAGGGCTGATTGCTGAGCAGGAACAGAAGAACTGAGGGAGCTGGGGGCAGGCTGAGACGAGCCCTGGGAGAGGAGGACCTTTTTCCAGGGGCAAGAGCGGGGCAGGAAGAGGGGCACAGCTTGTGGGACAGAGCTAGTCCACGAGCGTGCTCCTAGCACGTGTATTCACGCACGCCGTCCTCTCAATTGGTCCTGAAAGGAGCTGTGACTGGGGATAAAATGTCATGGTAGCAGCCAGTGGCTATAAAATCTGGGGTCTAAATGAAAGGGAAAAAGTGACAAGGGGAAAAGCGAGGTCGGCCCCACCTTGCAGGGTCTGCGCTGGAATGTGTTTGCACTCCAGGGTGTGCAGTGCCTGAGAGCGCGTTAGCAGCGGTGTTGAGTTAGTAATACGAACCCTACACAAATACCTCCGGGGCAGACAGGTCCGTTGCAGGCTGTGTTTATTTAATAAAGAGCCAGTGAAGTAACTGCAATTTCATTGTCAATTTACTAATGCGTTACAGTTATGTTTCTTAACCTCATTGTTTGGGCTCAGGAGCTTGCAGTGCCTGGCCAAAACTTTCCTTTTTTCTCCCCTTTATCCCCCCCCTCAAGTGTAAAACACGTTTTATTATGACTAGAATGTCTTCTATTTATCAAAAACTGGGATTAAACCCCTCAACTCCCCCCTTTCATGCACATATTCAACTTGGCAATGGGTTGGTTTATTAACCTCCTAAAAGCCTCACTCGCTGGGGTTTTTTTAATTGTTTTTTTTTAAGAGAAGGAAAAACACGCACGTTCGTGCACACACTGACACACATTCGCACACACACGCACGTTTTAAAAGTTCATCTGGGAAGAATACAATGGAAACTCTGGCTGGAAAGAGATGGAGCTGTGCGTCTTTGTGGTCTGGGAAGTCTGACTACGGCCTCCTACTCTTTTGGACGGAAATCTGGGTTTGAAACACGCTTGCACGTTCTCGATTTAAAAAAAAACACAACACACACACAACCCCTCCCCATTGCTGAACTGAGAAAAGAAATGAGCTTTTGGATGAAGATGGAGAGAGGTTGTCGGGGTGGTTCGGAGGGCTTGTTTTGGTCTCTGCAGGGGCGGTGTGGGGAGCAGGGCAGTTGCTTCCAGCCGAGGTTTGGTAGATGCCCTGATCCCGCATAGGTCCCTGCAGTAGAGGACTCTCCATCTCTCAAAGCTGTGAGAAGAGCCTTGGGTCCATCAAGTCTGACATCAGGGAAAAGAAACTACTTCCATTTTCTTCTTTCTCCCTAACAACTCCTGTTGCTGCTGGGTTCGTGGCCAGGCTGAAGATTGGAAGGGAGGTTTTCAGTGGGTGCAGCTTGGTGTGGCCCTGTGGAAGGTTCCATCGTGATCCGGCTAGATAACACCCTTGTGTGTGCAGGCAGGAGGGTTTATTTCAACCTGTTGGCTTGTCCCCAAAGATTGGGTATCCTGGAAGGAAACAGAGGGTCAGACTGTGTGGAAATGGTTGGAGAACTGTGATGAACTGCGAGAAGCTCCTTTCATTCTCTCCCTTTTCCATCCGGGAATTCCTGAGGGACATGTGCACCTTTGGATGGTTCTTCAGCCTCCATCAACACGTCCCAGCCCTAGTCCAGGATTCGTTCATCTCTCCAACCCTTCTGGGCCGTTCTGGCTTCTCAGCAGCCTCCCACCCTGTAGATGCAGGCTGATAGTGAGGTTGGGTTGGAGATAGAGGTGGGATGTGGGAAGTTTGGCTCTAGAGGGAACACAGGGACCTTCTGGAGTTCCCATCCAGTCAATGTTTTAGCTCTGTGATACTGAAAGCATCCCTACCTCACCACTGACAGGGACTGGGTTGTTTGGGGGAGCAGCTGTACCTGTGGGTACATCCTGTGTCTGTACATGTGTCTCTACACACCTGTCAGTAAGATGACATTCAGCAGGCAAAATTCAGCCTAGCTGCTGCATACTTATTGGCCCACCCTTTCTACAGCCTCAGAGCAGCCACTCAAATTGGGGGGTTTCACGTTCTGCCCAGAATCCTCTCGATTTCGTTCACTTAAAGCGCTCCCGATGCTGTGCGTTTCAGCCGGCGTATCTGCCTTGACTTCTCAGCTGCTGGTTTTAACAGGAGGTTCGTCTCTCCCGCTCCTGCACACAAGCCAACATTTCAGCGTGGGGCTTTCCCCACATCTCGCTTTGAACATATCCGAAGGCCAAATGCACTGCAGGCAGCTGTAGCACCCTGCCCTGCCCTAACCTCTGCCGTGACCTAGAAGAACCGCGCTGTCTGCTCCGTGAAAGGATTTGATTCAGCCCTTCATGCCGGATCAGCACTCAGGCCCCTCCGCAACACAAGCTACCGGTCGTGACAAATTACATGGGTTGGCTTCAGGAGGGCGCTGAGAACTGACCCCGCTCGCCTCACCCCAAGGCTTTGAAGCAGCACTTGAACTGCAGCGCTTGGCTGGAGGGAGGCTGGGTGTCCGCTCGGCCGGCTGTGTGCCTCCAGCCCAGCGCGTTCGGAGCGGGGAGAGATGGCTGGGCTTGTTCTGTAATTAGAAGGAAGATTTCTGCTAATCTCCCTCTAAATGAGGGTCTAATTCCTAGAGCAGAAACTTGTCAGCTGCTTGTTAACAGCCTCTCGGACCCGCGCTCACGTGTCTTTTATTATTTTTAGGAGCGGTTTTGGTTGTGCTTTTCTGGTTTGGAACAGAAGTGTAAACTTTAAATGTAGGGTCGTGTCTCTTCGCGCTGGCCGTGTTAATAATACGCTGCTTAAATCAGATGGTTCGAGAAAGAAATACAGCAGCCGTGGTAGTAGGGATGGGGGACACTGAATATTGAATTTACTTCTTTATTTTTTTAAATGTGGAAACTTTTAGACACAATCCCGGCCCTGTGTTTAAGTCATTAAAACATCTTTAAGCATTTTCTGGTTTTAGTTTTCTTAGCAGCAGTCCTTTTCCTGGAATGTATTTTATTTTTCTTTTAAGTTGATGAAAAAAAAAACCCCACACCAACCCAAAAACCCACCCCTTGCATTTCCAGGCGATTTTTTTAAGGGGAGTGAGGAGAGGGAGGGCGAGGGGAGGCGGGGGAGGTTGTGAGATGAGGAAAGTGAGAGAACAGGGCCCTTTCTGTGTTTTATTTCTAATCCGCAGGAATCCATTTTAGCCTTTTATGGCTGTTGCACTTGCTGACAGGATTTACATTCTCCGTATGTTATCTGAAACATCACAATCTGTGGCTGTGGGATTGTTTCATGCCTGGGTTAAAAACACGCCAGTGCTTCTGGGAGGCTACGGGGAGGCAGACAGGGAGTGCGGTAAGAGCACGGAGGAAGAGAGAAAGCTTTTTAAAAAAGGGGCAAAAAAAAAGAAAGGGGGGAAAGAAAGAGCTAAGCACTTTGCAGGAGCTGCTGCTGGCAGAGTTCACGCCCCAGACAAACTGATGTTTAAGTGAATCAGGGAGGGTATTACAATCCCTTTGATTCCAGCAGTGTTGGAGCACAGTTTTGGTCTAGAAAAGCAGCTACGGGGAGAAAAAACCACCCTCTTCTGACTCTCCGCAGCCCCTCCGTGCTGGGTGTCTTTCGAGCCGCGTCGTTTGCCTGTCCCAGTGCACAAGGGGAGGGTTTGTGCCCAGCACCGCTTGGTGCGAGCGACCTGTTGTCCACGCAGGACCGTCCAGGTACCAACCGTACCGGTAGCACCAGCGCTCTGATGCTGTGCTGTGGACAGATGGATGACTGGATACACAGATTTTCTTCTGGCCTATGTATAGAGAGCTCCTTGAAAAAATTCTTCATTTTTAAGAGCCTCTCTGGAAGAAACCAAAGATGCTGCCGTTAAAATGCTGACTTTGCCAGGTGTTTGCGGAGAAAAGAGCAAACAGTGAGAGTGTGATGGCTGTTTTCTAACGGCTACAAACATTGCTGTGCCAATCTGGGGTATCCGTCAAAGGAACCTGCTTTTTCAGAGAGTGCCGAGCCTCTGTCATCTCAAACACACATCCCTCCATCTGTCTTAGCCTGGATACCCAAAAAAATATCTCTTATCTCTTTTCCGTGCCTTGGCTGTTCTCCTTTGGCTGCACTGGTGCTGCAGTTCGCTCTGGTATTCCCTGCTAAGTGAGTTGATGTGTCTCTGAATGCACAAGAAGGTGCCATTCTACATAGTTGGTTTTCTGATCATGGCCAAACTCTAAGCTCTTAAGGTAAGGACTTCAGTTTTTTAATAACTCACGGGAGAACCCAGGGAAAATGTAAGTTTTATGGAGTCTAGAGAATATTTTTAAAGGATTTAGATGTCTGGAAAAAGTGTCTTAGGAGGTTTAACTGCTTTTCAGTGGAAAAAAAAGATTAACAAATATTCCTATTTCTTTGTTAGTCCCTTCCGGAGCAGAGCAGCAGCCACGTGTTCTGGGAAGGTCTGTGATCTGAGGGCCAAATCCCAAACCAGTCCACAGCCCCACGTAGGGTGGGCTGGAACTTGGTCCCATGTGGTTTATGGGGTGAAAGCACCATAATTAACTAGAGCTTTGAGAGATTATTCTTTTTGGGTTGGCATAAAATTCCCTGGGCTGTTAAAAGGTCCATTTTATCGATTTAGCTGGGATGAAATCCTGCTCTGCAGGAGACACTGGAGATGGATCACGGCTGAGCATCAGCTGGGCCTCTCTGCCGAAGCAGGGGGTGACTTGGGTTGGTCTGTGGTACCTCAGCCCTGAAAAGGCAGCCGTTTCCAGCACAGGTAACCACGCAGCAGGCTCCACACGCGTCGCGGAGCGGGTTTGGTGCGTGCACCATCCAAGAAGCAGCACGTGCCTGTTGCACGTGTCTGCGGGGCCATGTGCTCTCTCTGTCTCATGTGGAGTTGTGCTCAAGCCATGGGAGATGTGCTGGGCAGTGCTTGGCCCATGCTCGTGTGCGTGTGGCCAGTGTCAGACACACAGATCCTTCCCGATCACAAGTTTGATCTGGAACTCAGCTCCTACCTCCCTAATAGCCAGCATGCCCTGCAAATCCCGTGTTCCACGAGCAGCCAGCATGGAGGGGTTAGTGGCGTTTTTACCAGGTACCCCAGCAAAGCCCCTGTCTCACAGCCCCTCGTGCCCCGCAGTAAATCAGCCGGCAGGCAGCGCGACCCACCGCACGCCCCACAGACCATGGCAGAGCCTCTGCCCCCCATCGCCCTCCCGTCTCCCCTTCGCTGGAGGGAGTCATGTTACTCTCCCCATCCCCGTGATTGAAAGAACCCACCTGTGTCTGCGGGGCCTGTTTTGGATTCCTGGGAAACTTTAACCTCTATTAATACCACTGAATTATTTCTTCATATGGCAAAGTACTTATGTAAACCGATCTCCTCCCGCCTTCCCCTCCTGACTTGGAGGAGGCAGGCACTCTCGCTCAGATGGATCTACCTGCTCTCAGGGGGCTTTCAAACCCTCCACATTCCTCTGCGGCGCTGCTTTTTGTTGCAGAAGGACGTGCGTGTGCTGGAAGCGAGCACGTGATGGGAAAAGGGGGAGAGAAAGAAGAAGGAAGGGAGGAGTGAGATCACCCAAATAATTGGCTTGGAGACCGCTGGAGCAGCAGCAGGTTGTAGCGTACATTTGTCTGTCTCTCCGTCAAGTTTTACTGAGCTGATGTCTGGCTCGGACCTCCCCAGAGCTGGAGTAAAATAGGAGTAGGCTGGCTGGGGTCAAGTGGGCTTAGTTGTCATTTACACCGACACCTCTTTTTATATCACACCGGCTTCCAGCACTGACAGGCTGGTGTGAAGGGACCTTTGTGTAAATGAGAACCAGGCCCACGAGGTTATTTTGGCCAGTGGCGGTACCAGATTGTCCCAGCCACAAGCGTTCAGAACTTGCGAAATCCTGAGACCATCCTGAAATTCCTCAGGTTTGATCATTATTCTTTCATTCATTTGTTGGGGTTTACAACTCCAAAGGCTAAAAATGTGCTTTTTAAATACGAACAAACGAGTGAAAGATAAAATATGTCATGAAATCACGGGACTCCAGCAGATGGGGCTCAAAGAAAAGAATGCCAAAATAGCTGCAAACTGACAGGGCTTCTTGGTGTCATTCAGGGCAGAATCCAACCTTTCCCATGAAGCAGGATGCTTCACTGGGCAATTGTGCCTTCCTCCCGGTTGTCACCTGGTCCGTTGTTTTCAGGCTTGTACAACTAAGCTCTGAGGGCTCCACTAAAGCAAACGGTCCTGAGGCCCAGGAATGGGTCCTGGCTCCAGCTACCAGGCAGCCAGAGCTGGCTCTGAACCTGGTGGAAAGCCCACAGTCACAAATAATCTAGTACACTTGCAAAAGACATCAGCTTTTCAAACCTGATAGCAGAACAAGCTGGAAAAAGAGGAGTGAAAAGGTCTGCAATGTTTTACCCCTGTGCTCCCCCAACAAATGTTTTGTTTGGGTTTTTCTTTCTTTTTAGGCAGAGCTGAGATTTGAAATTCCACCCCAGTTTGGAAATTCAAAATCCATTTTCCACTCCTGCCATCCCCTTTTCTGTACGGCTGAGGAAAAGGGACTTGTGAAAGCATTTTGCTGTAGATGAGCACCAGGTTAGAAGTCAGCCTCTGGTCCATGCGTAGGGAAATGGTAAACCTTCGCACCCCCACAATTCAGCCGCGCAGGATTTTCTGTCCATACCCACTGAATTAACCTCCTGTAAGGCTACTAACACAGCATATGTGAAAGAAATGTTAAAAGATGAGTCTTCTCTCTTAGGCTCCGTGTGTGGCCACATCCCGTAATGCAGAATTAGTGCAAAATGCAGGATATTAAATAGGAAAGTCAGCTGTGTTGCCTGGATTTGACCTGCCATTTGGCACCAGTCAGATGAGAGGGTTCATTGCCTGTGTCCACAGGCTTTAGAGCTACGGGGTATATCTGATCTCTGCACCATATTTTAGTGATGCGAAATGCTGGGTGGATGCTCTTATTTGAGTTTGTGTGCGCCGTGTCAGTCGAATGAGAGATTCTTTCTCAGACTAGAACCACTCTGTCTTTTCCTTCTTTTTATCCAAATCTAACTAAATAATTTTCTGTTCCCTCATTGTTATATCTCCGACCAACAACTCTTTGATCAGTGGGAAGATGATGATGGTCCATGCACTGTCCAATTATCAAGCTCTAATCAATGCATCTCACCCTCCCCTGGCTCGCCAGCCTGACCCAGCAAACAAAGGGCTGTAGATTTTTGAGTGGGCTGGAGAAAAGTGAGGAACCACCATCACTTCATATGGGAAACGAGGACCAACGTGTCTGTCCAAGAGTGACCAAGGCATTGTAAGTTGGATACAAACTCAGATCAAAAGCGTTGGAACTTGAAAGCCTCTAACCTCAGCACAGGCAAAATGGGGCATTGGCTTTACCAAACAGGGCTTCTTACTTGCCTGCCTTGTCCCTTTTTGCTGGTGAGCTGTCCTGGGTTAGTGCTCTCCTCTCTCCCTCAAGCACCAGGCACAGCAGGTACCAGATTTCAGCTGAAGCTGCGAGATGACACCATGGAAACAGGCTGGACCCGAGTGTCCGAGCTGTCTCTCCAGCCTAGAAGCTGTTCAGGTCTCTGCCCGTGACTGCTCCAGCGAAGGATGATTATGTACTGGAACCAGCTATCCTGGGAGCTAGTGACTTGTGTGACTCCTGGCGTCTTCGCATCAAGACTGCCTTTCTGGAAGGGGTGGGTTAGTCAACGCAGGGTGTTGGGTTAAGTCTGGACAAATCAAGACACAGGAATTACTGAGTAAAATGTCCCGGCCTGTCTTCTACAGGAGGTCATCTAGATGATCTGTTTGTCCCTTCTGGCCTTTAAATCCACTAATCTATTTTCCCTTCCAGGAAATATAACTATATTCTGAGAACAACAGCCCCTTAGGAGAAAAAAAAATAAAATAGAGAGAAATAAAGAAAGTGGGCCTTTGAAAAACAACAGCAAAGCAAAAACCCCTTCAACTCTAAAACAAACTAAGGTACAAGGTGCAATTAACAATGCACAAACAGCAGAGCCTGGAATGTAAATTGTATTTAAATAGGGCCGTGAAGAATGTTTCAGTCCCCTAAATGGCTTCTCTCTCCTGCTGCCTTGAACCTCCAATCAAGCCCTGCCTGGGAGTAATTTGGTGCTGGAAATTGTTGCCACACGAACAGCTGAAGGCTGGCAGGGTCACCGGCCCCCCGTGTCACAACCTGTCATTTTAGATTAAGATATGCAAAGGCGACACGGCTGCGAACTTTCCCTTTGCTGCTGTGGCTGCGTCCATCCCCTCGGCTGTAATGAGAGGAAGGCGTAATTGGAGTCAACTGCTTGATTATGATAATTGCTACTGTCTGGGGGAAGAAACAGTTGAGTCCTGGAGCTTGATCCATGCTGCACCTTTTGGGTGATTGCTGTCTGTTTGCCAGCAGATGGGCCTGGCAGAAAGCATCCTTTTTGGCCCCACTTTGGCCTCTTGACCTCTGCTTGACCACTTGTTGACTCCACGATTTCAGGCAGGGTCACGGGGTTTTCTAGTTGTTCTCTGCTTCCCACCAGAGGATTGGTCCTGAAGGATTTATCCCCTAAGAGGGAAAAGGCCTTTTTAAAATTTATCCCCAGCTCTTCACAGCAACACAAGTGGGAGATGAGGTGCCATATATTTCCCACTGGGATATTTATCGCTTTCATTGTATGTCTCAGCAACAATCTGTGGGAAATACCTCCAGGAAGCTTGGCTGGTCAATCTGTCATACCCTGCCTATTTTTATTTGCTGAGAGCAGAGATGGTCCTGGAGGTCAAGGCACCGGGATGGGAACAAGGAGTCAGGCACCCGAATTTCAGACCTTCCGGCAAACCTTAAGCGATCTTGTCTGAGTTACTCCATCTGTCTCTTTACATTGGTGCCCCTGAGAAACAGAGATGGCCCCTTCCCTGCATTAGTTTGTTTATTAACGCTTTTAAACAGTCTCGAGATCCTGAGATATCAAAGGGAGGATCTCACAGTTAGGGTGTGAACCTGCGGGAAACACTCTTGTACTCCCAGATCCACCACAGGCTTGGACAAGTCTCTTAGGCTGGGAGCCTTGGAGCTATGTGCAGTTTCAGTGGGAGTTAAACTCTTAGATACCCTGGGAAGTTGGGCTATAAGCTTCACGTGCAGCGATTTCCTCCCCGTACAAGGCAGCCGGTACCCATGCCCAGCAGGGGTATGGGCACAGAGGCGTGTAGAAGCCCTGGAATGGAGATCACATATATAATTAAGGTGGCAAGAGACATATTGTTAATTCATGGCTATAATTTATTAATACCAACCTTAAGTGCAAAGCTCAGCTCTAGCTGTGAAGCAATAAGCACTGCAACAATAGTAAATAACCAACAAAGTAAGTGGATAATTGTGTCCCTGGTATCGTATAAGTTTAAGAAGACTTTTTCTAATGTTCATGTTTTGAAGTATGGAGAGGAAGGCCCTGCTCGCAGAGAGGGAAAGATTTAAAAATCATCCATAATAGAAAAGTCCAGAGCTGCAGGGGAAGCTGAGCGTGGAGTTATACCCTGTTAACGGTCGGCTGCGAGGGGCCGGGGCTGTGAGAGCTGGGGCTCACGTGGTCTCACGCTGGCCGTGTAAAGGGAATCCTTTCGCAGCCTTTCCCCTTCCTGAGGGATGTGGGCAGAGGCAGGCGTGGGCAGTTGGCTTGCTCTCATTCTGGCAAGTTGAGAACATGAGCTTATTTGGATGAGTATGCATTTTTCTTTTTTAGTAATGAGGTGTCTCTGCAGAGTCCCCGTGGGCTCTGTGATGGCAAGCAGCTCTTTCTGAGTGTATCAGGCTGTTTATTCCGAGTGTGGTGCGCAGCCCGTGTGTTTTAGGGTCAGGCAGAGGCGGATCCTTTTGCAGTTTGATAGGAGGAAGTTTAATTTGCTTTCCAGGGTAGATTAAGGATCTCTGTAGCCCAGAGCTGTGCAAGAGTATTAGCCTGACAGAGCAGATCTCGGGGCGAAGGTGTAGCTGTTATGATAAAACAGCTACCTGGATTTCTTTAACAAAATAGTGTGCTAAAATATCCGTAAGGGCTCTGGATGACCCTGTGTTTGCAAGGCAGCTGCCTTCTCTTCGGCTCTAAGTTAGGGAGAGACTACTGCAACCACCTGGCCTCCCACATGCCAAAGGCCAGAGACTAAAATCAAAATGGTTTTCCCACCAGCCCATCCCGTGGGGCCGAGTTGGCCCCAGAAATATGCCCACCTGAAGGTCTGGGCTCTGCACCTTAGAATACCTTGCTGCACAGCAACGATTTCCACAAGATCGTAAGGAATCCAGCTGGAAGCAGGGGTGTTAGCTTCAACCTACAGGAGAAGAGCATCGGCTGTGAACTCGGGCCAACCGGCTCCGTGCAGGTAGCGGAGACACTGACTCTTTGTGGCCTCAGTGGACACTGATGGTGGCTTCCAGTGTGTCTGAGGGCTTGTGCTCAGCCTGGGAAATTGCTTCCCAGGTCTAACATACAAGATCAAAGTCAAGTCAGGCTGGAGTTAGGGCTAGCACCCTTTTCCCCCAGAAGAGATTCATGTGTTTTTACTCATTTACTCCCGTGGCCTCTTTTTGGCATTGCTTTGAAACAGGCGGAGGATCAGCTGAAACCTGGGCTCCGTTTGTCCAGGTGCGACCTCCAGCCGTGGCCAGTCCCAACTGCCTCAGAGGGTGCTCACGTGCTTGTAGCACTTAGTACGACAATTCGGGACCCTGGGACTGAGGTCTGCGACGCTATTGATTCTGTTAATTTACGGGATAACCACTCCTTTGGGAGAGTTTCTTCCTAATCTCCATTAGTTAGAGATTGCTTTATCCCTTGCAGCAAGGAATTTTGCATCCCTTCCCATTTTAAGCTTTCTTTTCTTAAACTTTATCCCTAGGAGTCTGGGTATCATTTATTCCAATTTCCATGGGTTTGAGGTTTTTTTCTTTATGGTTTTTCCAACTCCACTGAACCCTGGTCTCAAGAATATCTCCGGGAAGAAGTGGAATGAGGACTGCAGTTGAACTCTGCTTCTATATATAAGCACAGAGCCTTTTGACAGCTTTATTTCACCAAAAATTGCCAAAATACACTCAGAGCCTGTTCTCTCGCTACATTTTCATTTTAAATAGGAAACACCAAAGGCAGCTGACAAAAACCTCTTCTCATACACTTCCAATTTTATTTTACCGAATTCTGAGCCATCATTTGCTGCCAGCAGTTCCACCTCTTTTACCCAGGAGCTGGTGCCGCTGCTGTTGCTGCTTTGATGGAGTTGCAGGCGTGGGATTCTGAGCCGCACGTGGAAATGAAGGCTCCAGGGCCGTGTCCTGCCAGATCACAGGTTGAGGCTGCAAACCCCTGGCTGTATTTTGCAGGGAGCTGCTGAGAAGGTGCTTTGTCCCAAGAGCAGCTTTTGCAGACCTCGCAAGGGGTTGCCCAGCACCAGGGTGTCAGAGATGCCCTTTTGTGGGAAGCGTGGGATATCGCATGGCTGAGCTGCTCTTGCTGTGCTGGTCAGGGCATGGGGACCGCCAGCACCCTCTGAGCTGAGCACTGACCTCTGGGACCCCTCGCGTGTGCCGGGCCGGCCGTGTCCCTAGCACTGTGCATCAGGCGAATAAAGCCGTGACCTCGAGGGAGAGGCAGGTCAGGACACTGGGCACTTGGGAGCGTGGTGGCCGTAGTGGGATGGATGCAGAAATCAGGCACTTCTCACAGGGAACGGGAGTCTGAAGATGTTACCTGGGAGTTAGTGAAAGATTTGGTTTTCTTGAACTTTCTTGACAAGCGCTAAAGCAAACCTTGGGCTTGGGGTTGTGACTTTTCTTCCTTCTTTGAACAAGTCAAATGTAAAGACACATTTCACAAACCTTTAGCCCTCAGAAAACACCGCCTCCCTTCTCTGGTGATGCTGCAGGAGTAAAGAAACCCCCTGCCTCCCCAGCTCAGCTCAGCTCCAGGGCTGAGGCTCACAGGGGGAGAAAAGCAGCATCTTGTGCGGCAGCTGCAGTGGGCTGATTTGGGAACGGTGGTCCGGCAGCTCTGCCCCCACCCGCAGGCTGGTTTTGAGGCACATGAGCTTCCAGCACCCATTTCCCTTTGAAGTTGGAGGTGAAGGCGGCAGACTCCTCTGCGGGATGGCTGGAGCTCTGAGGATGCCAAAGCTGCCTAAGAGCAGGTTGGTGCTGCTGCCCTGGGACAAACAGGGAGCGGGGCTCCAGGTCACGGTGCCACTTCTTTCTCTGCACCATGTCTAATGGGTTGAGGAGGATGGGGTGTTCTCAGTTAAAATCCTAGCTCAGGAAGAGCTTTAAGCCTGCTGTTATCTTAGTATTTAGTGGTTAGGTGCTGGAGGTGCTGGTGAGGTGCCGGCCGCGGTTGCTTTGTGGCTGGGAGAGCCGGGGCTGCGGTGGCACACCACGGCCGGGCGCCGGCAAGGCCATCCGGGAGAGGCCCTGCTTTAATGCAGGCAGGTGCTAAGCCCAGGCGCTTTAAAGAAGCTTTACCTAAATCCCACTCAGATGTGGACACCTAACTTCCCCAGCCGCTTTGATGTGCTCACCGAGGCCTCTCGCTCGAGCTGCGCTTGCTGCTCCGCGAGGTTTATCCAGGGCTGGTTTCTGAGTGGGGAAGGGAAGGGAGGCACAGGCAGTGAATGGGGAAGCATGGATGGACTCGCCTGAGTCCCCTACCAGGCTTAATCCGCAGCCCACCACGCCATCCTGCGAGCCACCCCTCAGCTCCCAAAGTCCAAGGCAGGAGCAGGATCACCTCCATCTCCCGCTGGCATCTCTGTGCGTGCCTGGCGTGAGGGGAGAGGCGTTGCGCTGCGGTGGCGAAGGTCAGATGTCTTCTGAGCGTCAGATTAAAAAAGATGGGAGGGGGGGTGGGCTGCATTTTTTTTTTTTTTTTTAAAGAGAGCAAGAAAGAAACAGTAAATGCATCAAATAATAATAAAAACCCACCCTTTTCTTTGAGCCTGAATGTATGCTGGTGCAGTGCTTAGGGGATTAATCTCTTAAAAAATAAGTGCCATGTGAGTAGACAGGCAGTGATTAAGGTTTTAACTGATCAGTCTGCGTCTGACAGTGAACCAGCTATTATCTTAACGGAATCAAACGAACATTCAGAGCCTCCGCTCAGCCCCAAACATGAAAGGAGATGTCATCTGCTGGCAGTTGGCAAGCCGCAGGGGAAGGGGGAGAGAGAGAAAGAAAGAGGGAAGGAAAGCAAAACAAGGGTGAGAAAAAGGGGGAAAGGGAGGCACAGCCAGGGAAAGGAGAAGGAGTGAGAAAGGATGGAAGTGTAAATAGAAGGAAGCAACAGAGAGAAAAAGAAAGATAAAAGGGGGAGCAGTAGAGGTTGGAAAGGTGTGGAAGTCTGTCTGCTCTTACGTTTCTTTCCTTCCTACTTGTACATTTCCTTCCTACTTTTCCGTTTCCTTCCTTCCTACTTCTCTGTTTCTTTCCTTCCGACTTTCCTAAATGGTTTGGAAAGTGTTCCCTGAACGTGCTGGGCCTTTGGCAGCCCTCTCCAACCCTTGCCCTGCCTTTTCCCACACTGGCTGTCGCGCTCGCCGCCAAGGTCTCCTCTAAACCAGGGAGGTCTAGCACTCTTGAACCTGAGGTCAAAAACAAGAGGGAGGAAAAGAATGGCCTTCAGGCCAGAGGAAGAAACCAGGGCAACCAAGCTCTTAACGTGATAAAAGGGCTTTATCTCAAAGCACTTAAACAAAACACACAAGCCTGAGAGATGAGGCTCTGTCAAGTATCTGCCAGGGCCGCAGCGGATTGCGAATCCCCGCAGGACAGAGGGGCTCTTTCTTTACACTGTGCAGCCCCCGGAGCTGGGGCCGGTGCAGGTGATGGGTGCTGGGGAAGGGAGGGCAGGAGGGATTTACCTTGGCCGGAGGCTGGCAGCCAGGGTAGAGCCAGTAATTCACGGGAGCTGCTTAACCACAGAGCAGAGGGGAGCAGCCTGGAAGTGAGTGGCTTTTAGAGAAAAGATTAAGGGCGCAGGGAGCAGGAAGCGGGTCTGGAGAGGGGCAGGAGGGAAGAGAGACAAGGAGACACCCAGAAGCAGGTAGACACAGTCCCATTCCCTTCCTTTGGGGGTTCGGTGTGAATCAGCATCATCCCGCTGCAGTCAGGGGATTGATGCAGCTTACAGGAGCAGCCCTCTGCAAAACCAGGAGCCAGGCTGGCCTCAGGGACAGAGCATTTTCCTCTGGGATGTGCTGGGAGGCTTAAATGGAGCAGTTGCAGTTTCCAGTGCAGGGGAATGTGGGCTGGAGGCGGGAGAGGCTGCCTGGCAGAGAAGCAAGAGCTGCCTGGTCCTGTTTGCATGGTCAGTTCACATCAAGGGGGACAGCAGGATTTACAGTCTCGAGGGCAAAGAAGTAGCTTGGGCTGGAGGAGAACTGGAGATCCGAAACAACAGGGGCTTGTTAGCCTGGGGGCTGCAGTCGGTGGAGCAGGACGGCATGGCTGGGAGATGACTGAGACCAAACAGCCGAGGGTGTACGCTAAGGAGTTAGAGGAGACCCGAGGAGGCCGGGAGCTTGCTGGGCCTCTTGTCAAAGATTAGAAACAGGATTATGCCGCGGAGAGGGGAGTACAGGTCTCTGGGTTGTTTCCTAGTGCATGGGAAGGGGAGGGGAGTTACACATGCTGGAGAAAGGCAAACGTCTTGCAGCAGAGCTGAAGGTCCCAGTCCCAGGGAGGCGGCAATGCCTGCCATCCCCCCGACATGCAGCCCGAGGGCCCCAAAGATGCACTTTGCAGCAGCTGGCCTCTGGCACAGATCCACCTTTACAGACAGCCCAACGCTGCTGACATAAAGGCTTAAGGGCTTGGAGGCAGTGCCCTGCCTTGTCCTGCCGGGAGACCCCCCACCCCAGGTTCTCCAGGCTGCAAATCCCACCTGCTGATCCACTTTTCCGGAGGGGCTGAGGCAGCTTAACTCCTTGTGGTACCCTGCTCCAAAAGGACAGGCTGTTTCCTGGGGCTCATTTTTTCCCTCATCCCTTTGGGACTCAGCCCCATCCCTTCCCATTTCTCACCAAAGGAGATGTGGTGCTTCTTGCCAGAAACCCCCTCTTGTGGGAGAGATGTCCCTTTTTTGGGGGAATGTCCCTTTTTTCAGGGAGATGTCCTGCTCTGGCCTGGGGTGCTACTCTGCCTCTGGCTGCCACGCTCCCCTCTTTGTTCCATGAGCTTTAGCACATCCTCCGCTCCACCAGTGGGACCCAGCACACTTGCTGAGGTCCCATATGTCTCCCTATAGCGACAGGTGACCCCAGGTGTCCTTGCCCCATAGACCCCCTTGTCTCTTGCTTGCGCTGTCTGCAGGCCGACAGCGACTTGCCACAGCTCGGTGAATCGCAGCACACCAAGGACCCTGAGGAGCCGCCCGGCTATGAATTTCCCTGGGTGCAGACACCACTGCCAGGCTGTTATTCCTCCGTGCTCTCCATCCTGACTCCATCTGTCTGTGCGGTGCTACCGCTCCATGCCAGGAGGGCTACGGGACCGCCAGGGTCACGACTGTCCCATTACGGGGCGAGATTTATCATTGGCAGGTGTGCTGCGGGATGGTATATTATCCAGGATTATGAACTGTAACAGGATAATCTCTCTAATGTAATTCAAGCTCTCGACATGGCTTATGGCTCCTTAATGTACCTCAGACTGAAGAATTACAAGAACATTTTCCCCCCTCCCTACCTTGTCAGCTCCTAAATGATTTAGGCAATCGCCTGAAGCCAGATCTTGGCCTCCAGTCATAACTCAGAGCAGTTCAGTAAATATGATGGGGAAGGAGTTTTCCTGGCTTTGCTCTTTCTTCCTTCCACTGTGCTCAGCCCTCGCTTAGCCAGGGACTGAGTGGGGAGAGCTGGGGTACACAGCCCTGCCCTCACCTCCCCATCATCCTCCTGCAGGCTTCCTCCTCTTCCTGTCCTTAGTTTTGGATGAATTGCTGCCACACAGACCCTTGAGGGCCAGACACAGAGCACCCTGGGAGACACAGGACCTTCAGGAGATGCTCTCTTGGGAGGATTGTGCCTTGGGTAACCCTGGGGTTGTCCCCGTTGGAGCATCACCTTTGCCCAGCGCACCAGCAGCCACATCAGCAGCAGTGTCTGGGGCAGGAAGGTAGGGCCTGCATGAGGTTGTCCCCGCGAGCAAGGAACGTCCCCTTGCCTGTGCCTGTGCCATGACACTAAGCCACCTTTAGCAGCAAAAGGCACCTTCCCAAGGTCTCTGCAACATCCCTGAGAGATGGGACCCTCCTCCGTGCAGACTGGCAGGATAAGATCTCTGCTGTCACCACCAAGACGGATCTCCAGCCACCTGAAGGAGGGTTGTTTCCTTTTTTCCCCCTTCCTGGAAGCTTCTCCAAGACAGAGCCTCATAAATCTCACCTCCCAAACCCCTCAGGCGGCCCGTTGTCTCCATCCTCTCCATCTTCCTTTCTTTCCTCCACCGTGAGGCAGACGCGCAATGCCAAGAGCCAGAGGTGGGAGGTGGGAGACCCCGGCCTTGCTGTCCCTGCCGTGCCGATGGCCTGCTGTGACCCCGGTGGCACCTGGCAGTGCCTCTCCCTCCCTTGTGCTGTGGGGTGTCGTGATGGGAACAGCGTGGCTTAGAGGGGCTGTCCTGGGTCTTCCTGGGGCTACTGTCGTACAAGTGATTAATAGCAACCAGCCCCTCTCAAACACTGGGAACCGGCGCAGCCGCCCGTTGGATTCCCTTTCGGATAACACAGCAATTAGCGACTCGGTACAAAATCACCCACTGGAGACAGTTATCTGTGTTGGATGTCCAGGCTTGCTCCGTGCCCGTGCTAAGCCAAGAGGAGCCTTCCCATCTTTTATATAAATGGCTTTTAATTCTACCTCTCTGTTCATTCCTTTGACTTAATGTTGGGGTTTGTGCTGTTGATCTTAAGTGGAGCTGGGTTCATCTCCACGGATGAGGTTCAAGGTGTAACGCATGGAAAAGATGAACGGGACAGGCCCCTCTGTCTCAGCAGTCTCGTGGGCTGGGACTGCACCGAGGGGGTGGGGAGCAGCAGGAGCTCAGTCCAGCGCTTGCTGAGCCCTGCTCGGAGCCCTCCTCTGAAGCCCATCTCCTCTGGACACCTCTTTCCTGCTCCTGGGTGCTCCCGCAGCATCCGGGCAGTCTCAGTCCCACCGCACCTCCTCCTGCAGCTGCCTCCGTGACCCCGATGACAAATTAAACTTTGTAAACACCGGGGGGGCGGGGGGAGGAAAGAAAGCAAAAGAGGAGAAAAAAGCGGAGATTAAGAACAGGAACTGCAGGGATACAGCTTCCACCCGGCAACCGACTTAAAATAAACATCAGATATGCGGAGCGAGGCCGGGAACCCGCCGCGGCTTGGGAAAAAAGTGACACTGGAAAAAATACATATCCTTGAGCGCTACCGGTTTTAGGCCAGGCACGGGCTGGTTACCTGTTGCTAATGTGAGTGCGGCAGACGTGTGAAGTGCTGAGCGCAGGCTGGAGCGGGAAGGAAAAGGGGAATGTGCAAAAAGGAGGAAGGGGAAGACGGCAATAATGCACAGGGGGGAGAGCGGGAGGGATGCAGCGTGAAGTTGAGGAGCAAAGGAATAGCTGAGCTGCTCGGCGGTAGAGAGCACAGTGGGTTCCCTATAAGCACGGCCCTCTCCACCCCTCCGGGGTCCTGCCCAGACCCTCTCCTGGGTCAGTCGGGTCTGCCAAGGCCCAGCCCTGTGCAGGGGGTCGCACCATGCAGACCTGTGTGTGTCCTGCTGCTGCTGCGACCGCTGATGCCCTGGGACTGCCCGGGGACTGCTCAGCGCCCGCTCCGGGCTGTGCACCCACGCGGGTGGGCATCCCCCGAGCATCCCCTGGAGCTGCGGGGAGGGTAAGGTCGGACTCACAGGGGCCCAGGAGGGGAAAAGAACCCTGGAGAGATGGAAAGCAACGATATGAAAGAGAAAAGGAGGGAGATGAAGTGCTTCAAAGGGAACCAGCCGGCTGGTTGCACTTGCTGGGGACGGGGACACGAGGTTGGCTCCGTGACATCCAAAGGAGAAGCCCAGGAGCTGCGGGCGCCTGAACAGAGACCAGAGGAGAGGCAACAAGAAAGCAGAGTGTCCTCTAAAAATCTGGAGGCAGTGCGTGTGGTGTTGAAGCGTGACGCCCTGCCTGCTCCCAGCCCGCGGGCAGGGCACCCGCCGGGGAGCTCCAGGCAGCTGTATTTACTGTTGCTATTTGTTGTCGCCCTGGCAGCCTCCGCAATGTGAATTTTCTGTGTCACTGGCTGAGAGGATTCCAGGCAGGTTTTTGATAATGTGGGTTTTTTTGTAAACCAGGGAGGGAGAGAGGGCAAAGAAGCCACAGGCTAGAAAACTGCTCTGCCCAGAGCTTTTAACTCCTTCGTCACCGAATGTCTTTGGCTGGAGTTTGTGGCTAAAGCAGCAGAGTTTTGCTGGAGAGCTGGATACAGCTGCCTGTTTTCCCTGCCTGCAGTGGGAGGAGGGAAGCAAGGGCACTTGAGTGCTGTAGGAGAGATGTGCCAGCCCAGCTGCCCTCCCTGAGTGCTTTGTGCACACACTTCCAGTTTGGGGAGCACAAGATGCTTTGGGGGATCCTTAGGGTCCTCTCGGGGCCACTCAATCCTGCAGGGATCCCTGGCTGATGCCCTGTGGAGTGGTTTAAAGAAGGAGGAGTTCAAGGCTTTCCCCATGAGCCCGACAACAGCTGGGGAAGGAGGATTTGGTGTGTGGGATGAGCAGGTACTGGTACAGGTTGGAAGCGGCTTTGGACCAGCACCAGCAAATGTGGCATTTCCACTACACGGTCCTCCGCAGAGATGTCAACCCATCCCTTAATTCCCAGCATCAAGAAATTAAACACCAGGCATCCTTTGGCAGGTCCCCATGACCCTGCCCGCTTATTCTGCTTCCTCCCTGCTACCCACATATCTCCCCCATCCGCTGCTCAGGATGTGTGTACTGAATCACCCTGTGCCTCAGTTTCTCCACTTGTAAAAGGGGAGAAGCTGAGAAAGCAGCAGCAGAAAGCGCTGCCCAGCTTGTGACATTGGCCCTCAGGGGGATGGCCAGAGGCAAGGCCACCCCCGTCCAGGCAGGTACCCACCTGGCACGTGCTCCCCGCCAGGCCCACAGCGAGGAGCTGCATCCCCGCAGTCCGGAGCCCCAGGCTCTTGCCACTTGAAAGCCAGAGAAGAGATTGCAGAGGGTTTGATCTCACCATAAACAAACTCGAAATCCAAGTGTAATCTTCTCCTCCTTTGTTTTCAGGCAAACAGAGCAGCAGCATCTGTCCCCTCCCTGCACTGCTTCCAGATCTCTCAATGCGCAGAACAGCAGCACCAGAATCCGTTCTTTCTTCCTTTCTTTCTTTTTTTTCTTTCCTTTTTGTCTGGTTTATGCTTTGGATAATTAGTGTATCATGGAGAGATGGTGCTGGGGGACAGGAAGGAAAAGCTGTTTATACAGTGAAGTAACTGGCAAAGCATCTTCAGACCTGTCTGCTTCCCAGGTGGCACCTCCGGCTTAACTGCTTCCTTGCTGTGACACAGAAGGGGGATCTCTGCCAACCTTTGCCATCTCCTCCCTAAAAACTTCCTAGGATTAACCCTTCACTCACTCTCCCAGAGGAGAAAGGGGGAGTTTCCTTCTTGTCTGGCACCTGATTTCTAGGCAGACATTGTCAGAGGAGGGGGCAGTGACCCCAGGGCCATGTGTGGAACAAAGAATGAATCCTTAAATCTGTGTGGTCAGGCAAACAAGGGGCTGTTCTGCCCTGTGTTTCTAGTTTTGGCAGCCAGCAGTGCTGCTCTGGGGTCCCTGTGGTCAGCCTTGGTTCCCTTAGGAAAGGGGAAACTGAGGCACCGAATTATCTAGGCTCAGACAGCAAAGCAGTGCTAGAGACCAGTTCCAGCACATCTTCCCTCTGAAAACCCGTCAGGTTTAACGCCTGAAGCCGCCGGTCACCTTTGCTTTCCCAGCCAGCAGTCCCTCAGATTTAACACTTCTCTCACCCAGGCAGGAGTGGCTGTGTGAGCCAGCCTGATTGACACATGATTGACAGAGCCAATTAGCCCAAATAAGCCAGCTGCATTCAACCTGGTCCTCCAGAAGGCTGGGGGAGGAGGGGAGAAGCAGAGGGGAGGCCAGAATCCAATTCCTCTCCCATCAGGCGTGATTGCTGTTTTTGTTTTATTCTCAGCCTTTTTTTAGATGTCTTGGAGACGCGGCATCTCGTTTCCTGGATGCCATTCAAGCAGTGCTCACCAGCTTCCCATCCGGTTGTCAGAGAGCGCGAGGGGGTTGTCATCACCTGGGCACGTTTTCCCAGCTCTGGGATTTCCCCAGGTAAAACAGGGAACTCCTCGTGCCCTAACACATTCCAGATGAAAGTGAGATTCAGGGGAGCGATGCAGCCCCCTCCTTGCACCCAGGCACGACAGATGGGGCAAAAGGATGCGGGAGGCAGGCAGAGGCCCGGTGGGTTGGTCTCAGAGGCGGGCAGGGAGCTGGCTGGGGCTTTCTCTTCTCTTCTGGTTGTCCCCTTGGTGCGGGGAGTTGGTGGCGGTTTGAAAAGAAGCAGGTCAAGGAGGCTTGGTTGGGAGAAGGAAAGCTGGGAACACGCAGTCACAATAAGGACAGGCTGTGTATGCAGTTTGTCTCTCCGGAGATCTGGGTTTCTTCTTTCTCAATGTTTTTTGACTCATTTCCTCAGCTCGCAGTCAGATATTTACTTAACCTTGCAACTGCGCTGCACGGGGAATGCCAAGTTTGGGGGCTGCAAGCGCTCTCCCTGCTGCCGTGTTTATACATGGAGGCTAACACGCTCTGCACACACTCACGTGCGGGCACGAGCAGCCCCTGGGCACACACACACTTGTGCACGGGGGACACGTGCTTGTCAGCGTGCACACAGGGTTGGCACCTCGCTCCCGCTCACAGCGGGGCTCCGGTGGGCAGGGAGGTGCAGGCACCTGCCAGCCTGTAGGGCCGTGACAGACGCATCGTGCGTGCCACAGACAGATTTGCCCATGCCAAGCCCGCATGATGCAGGAGACAAATCCCTTTGTGCCCCTGGACCCAACTCCTTTCACACTCATTGGCTGTACTCTGTGCATAAATGGTCCCAGACTGATGCACGTGTTTTCATCCAAATACAGAGCAGCCAGTACCTGGATTTTAGTCACCTCCGCTGTGCTGTGGACAAGTCCAACAAGGCTGGGACACTGCAGAGGGAAGGAGCCCACTCCAGGGGTCATGCTTTTGCCAAGACTCTTGGTGGGCTAGGCATGGCACATCTGTGACCTGTTGTTCAAGCTTCTTCCTTCCCAGCTGTTTTTCCCAGCCCAGCTCAGATGTTGCCATACTCCCTCAAAGACTGCCTTGTGTTGGATTTCTGGGACCCAAAGCCTCTTTTATGGGTGTAGAGTCAGCCCTTGCTGACCACCACCAAGGCCTGGACACATCCCAAAACCTTTACAGATTGTGACCACTGTTGAAAGGGTTCATTTCTTCCCCTAATGAGATGCAGCCCTCGCTGGGGGCACTGCAGCATCTGTTTAGCAGCTCATAGCAACCAGGCATAACAATTTGGTGGAGGGATAGAGAGGAACGCAGTTTCAGCCAGGCCAGGGGGTTCACATGGCTTTTCCTGCAACGATTCTCTCACTTCTGCAGTAGCTGGAGCTGGCCAAGAGATCCCATCCAAGCAGCCTTCGGGAACAGTGATGCTTGGATGGGGTTGGTGCAGATGCGGTGGGGAAAGCTGCAGCGAGCACAGGGCTTGCACGGTGCCTGCAGCCCAGCCAGAGCGCACTGGGGACGGCCCAGGCTCAGAAATGCATCCAGCTTAGTCACCCAGAGCACTTCCCGCAGACCTGCAAGCTCTGCTCTCAGTCCGAGCTGCTTGACCTGCACCAGCCGAGAACAAACAGCCGAAATCTTCTGGATGGAGGCCACGAGCCCGTCGCACGGCCCGCCTGATGTGCCAGAGAGCCTCCTCCTCTCCGCAGCCCAGAACGACCGCGGCCAGCTGATGGCAGAGGCTTCCCAAGGGCAGGGAGCGGGCAGGAGCCACGAGCGGGCGAGGAGTGCCCGTGTGCCAGGCAGGAAACACTCGTGTGTGTCTTCAGCAGGGAGAGGCCGACGCACCGTCCCCTGCACGACGCCACCGACACACGGAAACTCACGGGGAGCTTTTTGCAATCGAGTTTTGCCCCAGCTAAGTGCACATGAAAAAGTCATTCAGGAAACCGCTTGAAAACAGTCTCTCCCTCTTACATGTACACACACACTCGAGGTGTCAAATGATTTGGAATCGGCCAAGAAAGGTCTGATCAGCGTTAGATGAATGGAAAGAATCCGGCTGACTTAGTGAGCTTTGGATCCAGCCCTGAGTTATTAGGAAGTAGCTATCAAACCTTGAAGCAGGCAGCTGAGAGAAGTGAAACTCTACCCAGGTGTTAGAGATCCTTAAACGGGGAAGGAATTTTTCTTCCTCTTGGCCCTGAAACAACAACAATAGCACTTTTTTTTTTTTCTTTTTTCTTAATGCCTGTTCCTGAACAAAGCAGGCGGGCAATTATCCTCATCCTCGTCGCTGTTATCCGAAGCTGTTTGAAGTCAGAAGTGGTCACTTTGCCAAGGGATCGCACCCTACAGCCTCTGCCAGCAGCTCTTACACACTCAGCCCCGGCAGCCGCAGGGCTCCGGTCCTCCGGGGCGGTTTCACGATGGAGTTGCAGAAAGCAGCAGCCCTGAATGCACCACACAGCCGAGTGTTTGCCAAGGGGACCCGTGGGGCGAGATTTTAAAGCGAGTACGGCAGAGCAGGAGGAAACTGGCAATAGGCCTGGAAATTTAAAGCCCTTTCACTGCCCAGCGCTTTAAAATAAAAAAGTATTTGTGATAAATTAATGAATTAATATTGTTCTGCCTTCCTAAGTCATCTCGCTCGCGCTCCCTCTCCGGGGATGGGAACCATATAAGTACCTCAATGGATAAACATCAGCCTTGCTGATACTGCCTTGCCGCTTGTCCTCGCCCCAGCTGCCTAACAGCGAAGGGAGTGTAATTCCCCTAATTCCCTTGATCCCAGTAACACGTCCCGGGAGGGTCTGTGGCTGCCAGGGAGGTTCCTGCACCACGTTACGGCTTCGCTGGCTTGTGCAGGTCCTTCCCGGAACCCGCCTTCCCGGCTCAAGCATTTCTGGGAATGAGGTCCCAGGGCTGTTGGTTTGGGGAGCCTGCCAGGATGGTGGGGATTTGGGGGAAATGCATGGGGCCCCTGCTTTGGTTAACCCCTTCCGCACCGGCGACAGGTTCGGAAGCTGCCGCAGGGGTAGGCCCTGGCTCTCCAGGCTGGCTCTGGCGAGGTGTGATGGGCAGCACCTCGCTCAGCCCCAGGAACGAGTGCCTCACCCTCCTGCATGCCCCTTTTCCACGTCTACCGAGAGATGATGCTTCCCTGCGTTTCTGGTGGAAAAAGGGAGAGAGGGGAAGGAATTTCCAGGCAGTGCAAGGCAGCAAGAGCCAAGTCTGAGCCTCGCAAATCTCGGGCCCATACCTCACGGGTTAAGCGAGCCGAGAGGGCCGTGTGTGCTAAGGTCAACACAGGCTGCACCTGCCCACAGGCTCCTGTGCGCGGCAGCACAATTGATGGCTTGTTCCTTTCATAAGTGCCGTTGGAGCGCGGTGCCCAGGCCCTGAGCCAGCCTGCTGATCACATAAAATATTATTTGTGTTTAAAAATTCCAGTAATTGACTATGCACTGGTTTTTTCCAAGCTTTCTGCCAAGGGCAGTAAAATCAAAATCCGTCCCAGGTTATTTTCATCATGCAAATTCCCATTTCTGTAAACAGGAGTAAAAGCAGCAAGACCCACTGCTTGCAGCCGCGAGGCTGGGCCGGCAGCCAGCGTGTGGCGGGGAGCGCTCCAGGGCCGGGGCCCGGCCGGAGCAGGGGGAGGTGGGCTGGGAGCAGGCAGCACTGCAAGGTGCAGCCACTGAGAGCTGCCCCAGCCAGAGCCCTCCCTGCCCTGGGGAGCAGGGAAGGAGGGATATAGGGCTTGGCTGTCCCCTTGTCCCCTCCTAGGACAGCCTACATCTTCCGCTCCTGTTGCTCCAACTCCTCCCTCCGTGAGACCTTTCTCCTGGGATGTTCACTGGAGCCCAGCTCCTCTCCTTGCCCAGCTGCTGGCTCCCAGCTCACACCAGCTGCTCAACCCCGGGTCTTGGGATGCTCTAATCTTACGCAGGGATCTCCCCAGTCCTCACCTCTCATACATCAACACAGCCTGGAAGAAGGGAGTGTCCCTCGGACAGGAACTTGGCATTTCCTGATGGAAACCCCCTTGCAGGCCGAGTGGAAACAGAGGCATCCACAGACGGTCTGCGGCAGGGTTTGGCTGGGCTGCTCAGGAAGGCTGCTGCTCCCATGCTGGGCACCTGGGGAGGTGATAGTGGGGGAACAATGCTGCTTAGCCACAGTGGGACAAGGCTGGATCCCCCCCAGCTTCCCACCTCCCCAGCTTCAGCACTGGTTTCTCACACAGCTCCAATGAGGTACAGAACCCACTGGGACCCACCGGGGCCGGCACAGCCCCCAGGGGCAGGGGCTCTGGTGATGCTTTGTTGATGGGTTCTCAGCCATCCGTGGACACTGCAAGAACCACGGTGTCATGAGAGATGTCCCAAAGCAGGACACCAGCCCTAAACCCTCAGGGGAAGCCTCTTTACCTTAACCCGAGTGTTTCAGAGCATGACTGGCAGAATGGTGCTCTCCAAGACCTGGAATATGAGGGGTAGGTGTACGGCATCCCAGTTATTTGACTGCAGCTTCTAGAACCGCGCAGACCTTGAGGTTTCGAGGCCAGGGCTAGGAAGAAGGTGTAGAAAGCAATAGAAAGCATTACCAAAAACCCCCCAAAGCTTCTGAAGTTGCATTAGAGAGAATAACAAGCTCTAATTCTTTGCCTTGGGGCATGCACCAGCACGGCTGGGCTGAGGTTAGGGCAAACAGCTAGATGAATTATCCCATTCTCGTTCATTATGAGACCTCTTTGTACCCATTTTGGAAACATGTGGGAACAGCTGAGGTTCAGGGTGGGACTCCGGGCCACACAAGCCCCTGACCCAGATGGAAATGGTAGTTTTGTTCCTATGGGCCTTTTGGTTTTGCACACATAAGCAAAGATGACATTTTATCCTCTTGAAGGAGAGGGGAGGGGAGACCTCGCTAAGAATTCACATCTGTTTTGGAAACAAGTCAACGCAGGAAAACTACCCACATGGAGAAGTAATGTGGTTTTGATTGTATTGCACTCTATAGAAAGTAGCGCACACATATTAAACTATATTAGACAGTATAATAATAGCTTACAGTTACTCTGCCTTTCATCTGGACGTGCTTCACCAACGTCACAGAGATGCAGAAGCCTCTTTCGCTGCCACCGAGATGCAACCACCTCTCTCGTATCTCTGCAAATTTGGGTCGGCACAGCACCAACCATCCACCCAGAAATGCTTCTCAGGGCGCAGGGAAGCTGGATTTTGGGATCCGAAAGGTTCCGATCGCCAAGCTAACATCCAGGGTACGGTGACATCTAAAAACGAATGGCTCAATAAGGACTACAGGGAGGCAACTGCGTTATGTTTTATTTTAAGGTGATCCCTGCAGTCTAAATCTTGGCTAATTACTTTGGCTCCATCTTAGATGTTGCATGATTAATAGATATGGATATGTGTTTAACTAAAACCTATCACGTTTGAAAGGAATAATAACAATAATAGGTTTTTCCATCCATTGAGATCCAGACCACTTATGATAATTAAAATTGCATGACACTGCCAGTGAGGGTCTTGAGCTCGTTTCCAGTTACCCAGGTAATCCTGTTCTGCCTCCCTTTATTGCTCCAGGGATCTCAAGTGGATACTGGCATTTTATTTTATTTTTCCCTTGTCCTCCTGGACTGCTGCGTTGTTCCGTAACGCAGCCGGCAGCTTCTGTCCTGCGGCACGGTCTGGTGAAGCCCTTGGGGATGTATTTGGTGTAAGCAGCCCGGTCACGGAGGAGCGGGATCTCCACCGAAGGCCAAGGGGGTGAGTGCGCTCCAAATCCAGCCGGTAGCGGAGGCAGCAGAAGGGATGAAAATGCTGCTCCAGGAGCACGTCCAGCTCCAGTTTGAGTTTTGCCCGCTGGGCCCTTCTTTGGTCAGGGTCCCACTCATCACTTACGTGACTCGCTCCATGGCAGGGGAGAACGCTCGCCTGCGCTGTTTATACGACGGCAGTGACTAACAGGCTCGGCTCCGCAATTGCAGGAGGCTTTGTACAAACAAGGAGATGAGAGGCAGAGGGGAGGGATGGGGGTTGGAAATACCGGCTGTAAACACAACACGTTTCAAGTAAAGACAACTTGTAGCTGGGTGATCCAAACTAACAAATGCTGCGAGAGCGGAGCAACAGGGAGGGCGACGCGCGCCCGTGTGCCAGCGCGGAGCTGAGCTTTCACAATAAATGATTAAAGCATGGTTCAGATCCCGTCAAATGGAACGGTGCTAATCTAATCACAATCCATCTGGCACTGCCACATCTGTCCCAACACCTCCACCTCTTCATTTTCAATCAGCCTTAAATAGTACATAATTATTAATGTCTACCCGCCTGTCAGACGGCGCGGGGGATTCACTTATCTCTCAAGATCGGCTAAGGCAAGACACTGATACCAGTGGATCTAGTGCCAGGCTCGGAGGGCAAGAAGCCTTTTGCCCTTGGGTGCAGTCCTCCCTCAGGCACCGTGGGGCCAGGAGCGGAGGGTCATGTACAGCCCCTGGAAGCCAGCACCAGCCGGGACTTGGCAGCTGGCAGTTGATGGTGATGGGCTCATCAGCGTCGCTCCTCTCCATCACCTCTTGTCCGCAGCAGCAGGTCAGGGTCTCGGGCTGGGGAAAGGCAAGGAGATGTGCCTGGGCTTGAGTCTGTGGGGTGAATACCCCACTTACCCTGGAGCAGTCCGGGGCCGGCTCAGGTACACGGAGCCTGATGGCCTGGGCCAGGCTGTTCTGACCTGCTGGGGGGCACTCGGTGTGCTGGGTGCTGCTTGGTGAAACACAAGTGAGCTGGGAGGGAAAACCTCGCAGGGACTGAGACGATTCACCTAAACCTTGGTGGATTGCTTTTCTCAAATCCAGAGCTCGCTGGCGTTCGCACAGGCTGTTGCAATAGTTGGGTTTTGGCTCTTCCAGGAAACAGGCCAACACCAAAGCCCCAGCTGCAAACGGGTTCTGTGCCTCGGATAAAACCTGCGCTCGGACCGTTCCGTGTGGGCTCTCCGCAGCTCTGGGCCACACTGACCAGCCCAACTAAGCAGCCCAACATCTTACCAATCCTTAGGGTGAGTCTCCCAAAATCTGGAGAGTTTTAAAGCCTCAGGAATCGTGTGGTTATGTGAAAATCTCATCTCTTTTCTATTTTATAAAAACAATATTTTCTTGTCCTTGTGGCTGAGATAAAGCTCAAAAATATGAGCTGGAGCAATGAGAAACCCAGAAAGTAAACACTGTGTTTTTCCTGATGATTTTTAAGCTCGCTGCCTAAGGTGGGGGAGACACGAGCCATGACTTCCTCATGGTCAGGATTAAAGCCCTGCTCCTGCCCAGATCGAGCAGTCAGGCCCGAGCTTCTGTCCCAACCCAAATATCTGCTCCGCTGCAGCTGCTGAGCTCAGCTAAGCCAAAGGCAGGGAGAGAAGGGCTGGATGGCAAAGCTCAAAAACAGCCTTAAGAAAGGAGAGCCGAGAGCAAATACCTTGTGAAAGTTGAGTGAGCCACCCCTGGATGTTTACAGAATAAGTTACCAAATAACCAGTGTCTTGGGGATATCTGGTGAGCCCTTGAAACAAATATTCATCTTTTTTTGATCAGCACGATCGATCCGTGGCTGGCGCTTGGTGCTTAGCTGGATTTGGAGGTTGAAAGACTCCGTTGCAGTTCACAGTTTGTTCACAGACAAATCCTGCTGGTTTGTTTGTTTGCAGGCCTTTCTTCTTGGAAAGAGCCTGCTCAGCACGTCCAGGTGAGAGAGCCACTTTCACACCACCCTGGGCATCTAAAGCAGGGGAGTTAAAGGCAGAGCCCGTGGAGGGAGAGCTGAGCAGTAACAAGGAGGGCTCCCCTCCTCTCCATGCGGCTCAGGGGAGGCTGTTTCCATCGCGCTCGCAAGGGCAAAGACAAGGGGTGCAATCTGCTCCTTGGTGCAGTGACAGCGCTCGCCTCCAGCCGCAGTGAGGTGGAGGAGCCGAGTGAAAGACCCATCCATTCCCCAGGTCTTCTCCAACTCCGCAAGCTTCCTTAGAGTCCCAAACCCATCACCTGCGATGGACAAGGGGCTGGATCTGCCCTGGGTCAGACAAGGTTCTTGGATCTGGAGTTTGGGTGTTGAAGGGGGTGACAGCAGTTCGCTCTGGTCTGGGTCTATCCCGGCTTTCCAGCAAATGTTGGCCCATGGACTGGTTTGCTTCAAAAATAAGAATAAATCAGTGACTTCTTTTGGCTCGGATGCAAAAGCTTGGGAAATGGCCTTGATTTATAGGCCTCTGGTTGGTTGGAGTTCCAGGTTTGCTTGAAGTCTGGCGACGATGCAAACAAAGGCAAACCCAAACCCCAGCTAATCGAAACCACTGGAGACGATCCTCAGGAAAGGGCCATGCGCTGCGTTTGTGGGTCCTTCCTGGGTCCCTGGGCGTCAGGCTGACTTTTGGGGCAGCTCTGCTCCCCACCCTAGAATTATGTCCGTGAAGAGGGAAAGAGCATTGATCTGCTCTGCTCCCCAGGAAGCTGGTTTTGGGGTACAAACGTGGCAGCAGCATGGAAAGCAGCAGCTGTCCCCAACTTCCAGGGAAACATTCCCAGGCGTCTCGTTCAGCCTGACCATCAGTCAACCTTGCCGGGCTTTGGCTGCCTCCCTCGCCCCGTTCCCATTGCCTGGGGAGGGGATGGGGCGGCAGTCGGGGGGGTCCCCTCCCTATTTCTGTGCCCCCACCCCCGGCAGGCACGGACAGGAGACACCGCCCCTTGCCATCACCTCCCGAGGGGATGCCGTAGAGGTGAACCCCCTCGGCCCCCCTTGCCGCAGCCAGGCCATCCCATGGGATGCGTGGAGCTGCCGTTGCCCACCGGGGCATGCCAGGGGGGAAGGGGGGACGGGGCCGGCCGCAGCCAGCAGGGGGCGTGGTGCAGCCTCGCAGCCCCCCGGCCGCTGCCCCCGCCCCCGCTCAGCCCCGTGTCCCGTCCCCCCCCCGCTTTCTGCCGGTTTATTGCCTCGATCATCTCTGGACACTGCATTCGCTTTGATCTCTGGAAACTTTGGCATCGCTCCTAAAAATTATATGTATATATTAGGGGGAAAAAGGCAGGAGAAGAGAGCAAAGCCGAGCCTTTGTTCCCCACAGCTGTTGTGATGCTGCAGCAAATCTCCACGCAGGTATTAAATGCTCACCATTGATCAAACAGCCGGTGGTCCGGTGTTACCGGCACGGACCCGCTGAAACCGGGTTATTTACACGAGAAATAATTTGGTTCCTGAGGTCTTGCTTGAGTTAAAGAGGAAAAAAAGAAATAGAAGCGCAGAGCGGCTGGGAGGGGAGATGGCAGAGAGCGTGGGGGACCTGGCCAGGCGCTTCGGGGATGCTCTGGACCAGGACAGGAGCAAGGCCGTGAGCAGGGCTGCAGCACCACGCGGTGCCGTGAAGCGTTGGGATGGGGCCGCCCTGCTTCTTCCCCACGCGTACCCCAAAAACATTCAGTCCTCTAGGCATCCCTGTCCTCCCCACCTGGAGCTGGGACATCGGAAGGCTGTGCCAAGGGTCCTGCCTGGCCTGGGACATCCCGCTGAGGGCGGAGGGAGACCCTGGTCAGAGGAGAAAGCATCCTTCCCTCCTTCAGGGCGATGGGCGAGGGGCAGACATGGGGACAACGCGGGCCAGTGGGAGAAGGACCCGGCTGGCCCAGGGCAGAGCCCTGCCTGCCGCTCCTGCCCGCTGTGCCCGTGGGACCATCGCTGGCCGCGGGCACCGTCCCAGGGCTGCCCCTCGCTGCGGCGATGAAACGAAGCGCAGCGGGTACAGGAGCGAGGCCGGGGCATCGTCTGGCTCCCACATGTGCCGGGGTTGTTAGGAAGATTTATAGGGGAGAATGCGAGGCTTTTTCTTTTTGGCTTTATAATAATACATTAGGCTTTTAACCTCTGACCGGGAGCTCTGGAAAGGGGATGATCCAGGCATGGGGCGGCTCCCAGCCCTGCGGGAAAGGGGAGCGGGTGGGGAAGGGGTGTTCCTCCCCCCCCAGGCTGGGACCCCGGCACAGCCGCCGCCGCGGGGGCCGGGACGCGGTGCCGGAGGGGTTAACGCGGCGCGGAGGAATGTGAGAGTTTAGCGAGAGGCGTCGGCTGTCTTGAGGTCACCTGTGAGGGATTAGCCGGGCGGGCAGACAGTTGTTGTTTGAGGACTGTCTGAGGCCGGGGAAGGGGTGGCGGTGGGCCGGGGATGGAGAGGGAGGGGGCTCGGGGGGGCTGCGGGAACGCCGTGGCCCCGCGGGTGGGATCTTCCTGTCCTACTGCGCCGCTATCAGATGCGTTTGTGAAAGCCCGACTGTAAACTGGCTGTCTTTTCTGCTAAGGAAATAAATCCATCACCAGTGGGAAGGGGAGGAAGGGGAATGGGGAGAAGGAGGGATATCCCCACAAGCCTGGCTGCAGCATGCCAAAGCCTGCCAGGTCCCGGGTGGGCAGCAGGGATGCGGGGGAGGAATTGAAATGTTGCAGGCATGGCCAAGACCCAACAGGGCTTTTCCACACGTGGGCTCCTTCCACGGCAGGCACCCCCAGAGATCTCCCTGCAGTGAGGACCATGAGATAAGCCGGTGGGTTCCCAGGCTGAGCCTTGTCTGTTGAACTCCCCAGCATGCCCCCCCTCTGCACTGCACTGGGCTGAGCCTTCACGCCCTGCGTTTGTACGCGCGTCTGAGCTGGCGCCCACAAATAGGCCAGTTGGAAACACAAAGTAAGAGGGACGAACAAGAACAAGATATCCGTGTGGATTTCTCAACCTGGCCCGACAGGTTCAGAAGGTTTAAATGGGAACTGACCCGCCCACCTAAGGCTGCACTGTGGCACTCAGCACCTCCCAAGCATTTCAGACCCAAAACAACAATAATTTCTCCTGTACCTCCAAGCCTGAAGAAAAAAAACCCACCATAATTCATTGCTGGGTTGACTGATGTGTTCATGTTTCAGGGGGCTGCAAGGGTGGACCGGGCGTGTGTGGGTGTGAGGTCCGGCCGGGCAGAGCTGAGTGTGCCAGGGCAGCGTGGAGGAATCGCTGCATTTAGCTCCGAGCATGATCAAGCTGAGGTTTGATACACCTTCCCGTTGTCAAACTGATTCAGGGGCTTGCTTGGGACTGTGGTACCTGCCTCTTTGCTGCCTTGATACTGACGCCCTGTAAAACCTCACTCCTCCACCGCTTTGTCCTCTGCCCCTGGCTTTGCCCTCTCCGAAGCTGGATCCATACTCTCTCCTGACGGTTTGTGATTCAAATCAACACGTGACTTTTTTCCTGTACCTATTGCTGTAATACCTAGTGTGCCTCTGCAGATGAAAGGTATTATATGAGGATAAATTCTTAATCATCACAATAATCAATCATTCTTTACCTATAATTTAGCTGAAATTAATCCAGCAGATGAGCAGAGGGCCAAATGGTAATCTGCATCCTGGGTGTCTTTATTGACTTGGAAGGAGAGCACCTTCCGTTAAAATAAAGAGGAAAGCTTGAAAAAGTGCACCCAGAAGTTTTCCATTTTAAAAGGGAGAAAATTAAAAAAAAAAAAAAAAAGAAAACCCCCACAGAATAAACACCTTAAACTTTTAAAAAAAACCCTCCTCACGATTTTTAAAGGCAGCCTCTGGCTTTGGGCTAGATCTGACTCACGGTTTAAAACGCTGAAGGGAGGGCACGGAGCTGTAATAGGCAGGGAACACCCAGTGCTTACCTGCAGGAGGTTTATCCTTGTGGTTTATTTAAATAAAGGAGCCCAAGTTGCGTTTCAGGGCTTGTCGTTGCCCTTACGCGCTGGGTTTACACCAAGGAGACCTCCCTTCTGCGGAGCGCTGAGCAGGTTTGGTGATAAACCAGGAGGCCGCGTGGCTGTCCTGCCCAAACTCCGATGGAGAAACCTAAAGCAAAGAGAGGTTCCCTGGGGCTAATGGATGCTTTTATTGCACCAGCACTGTAATAAAACACAAAATAAACCAACTTTATTGAAATTAAAATGGAAATGGAAGATCTGCCTCATGCATCCATCCTGGCAGGTAGAAATCCCAGCTCCATCCGTGCTTCGTCGGGCTCCAGACCCAGGTCTGGGTATTGCCCTCAATCTGCCTCTTCCATTGCACTTTCCTGCGCTGACCCAACCGGTCCCAGCCCGCCATGGAGCCAGGAGCTGCACATCCATGTAGGAGTGGTGAGACTCTGCCCCCCGCATTTGTGACCCGGGCCAGGAAAGGGTGAGGGAAGGCAAAGGGCTTCTGCTTCCCGGGGAGCTGAGCCACGCGGGGGAGGAATAAATTGCTCCGAGTTTCCCGCTGGGGGATATTCGTAACACTCAACTTTAATCTGCTTATGCTCCTCGTGCAGTCGGTGGATAGGGAGAGGCTTTTTCCAATGGCAATGCAGAGCACCCAAGGGACAGGGAGAGGGGTGACATGGTGGGTCTGGGGGATGGCGACATCTCGGATGTGTCAGCAGCTGGACGCAGGGAGCAGACCCGCTCCTGACTCATCCTTCCCAGCTCTGCGCCCAAGCTCGGCTCCTTTTCCCACTCATTCTGGTGGTGCAAAGCAGCTGACAGGGCAAATACCTGAGGGTGTGAGTGCTCTCTCAAGATGGCACCATCCTGCTTGTGGTTTGTGGTGGCCAACACAGGTCCCCAGGACGTCTCACCAAGAGATGCTCGGGCTTCAGGGGATATCCCTCTTCACACTGGTGCTCCTGGGGTCAGAGCCAACCCCGAGTGCCTCTGGGAAGGGATCTGCTTAGACCAGATCCATCTCAGGGCGGGTGGCTCCTGCACCCCAAAGAGCACCCACACCCCCCCGGCAGTGGTGGTGAGGCTCTCCCTGGCCAAATGCCTCCCAGCTGCAGGCTGAAGGAAACGTTCCCTGAGCCGGTGGAGGGTTTCTGGTAGCGGCTGAGGGACAGGATAATAAAACAGGAAAAAATTAACATGTAAGAAAACATAGCTGCACCTGAAGCAACAGAGGCAAAGAGAGTCAATGCAATTCCCCTCAACACCAGAAAGGAACTGTACGTCAGGGGAACAGGCTGGTGCCCCCCTCCCTCCCTCCCGCTCTCGCTAACTCCTATTTCAAAGGCAGGCAAACAACACACTGTACTGTGTGGCATCTCCACTCTTAAATCTTCCTGTCTTCGGGTTCATGTAACCTGAGCCGGCAGGGCAGGATCTGACCCTCTCGCCGAGCCATCCGGGGCACAGCCTTGGCTCTGGCAAGAAATCCCCCAGCTGGGTCTCTCAAAGCCCCCGAACAAGCCGAAACGTGTCATCCCGGGAGAGGCAGCTGGTCCAAAGCCCTGCTGCAGCCTCTGATCCTCAGGGCTTCGGGATCCAACCTCACGGGCAGCTCCCGGCACCTGCAAGGCACACGTGATGCTGGCACGGGAGCAGCGCGGCAGGGGCGCAGGCAAAACCTGACCCGTTTCGCACCCCGGACGGCTGCACGGGGCCAGGGACTGCGCCCACCTGCCTCCCCGCGAAAGCTGCTCTCCGTAAACCTCCCTGCCATTCAGCTCTGCTGCACCTCCGTTACTCCGTCTCCGCTCGGACGTGGCAGCCGGAGAGCGAGCATGTCCCCAGCCGTTTGTCTCCCCGCCTCAGACCCGAGAAAGAAGCGGGTAAAGGCGAATGTGCGTGTCTGTGCTGGGGGATAAATCGTGGCTCCGTGGGGCCCTGCGGATTGGCCCCGTCTGAGGCTGAAGGGAGTGGTGAGGAGCGGTCCCAGCACACCTCAGGCCTACCTCCCTGTTCTGTCACCCACAAAAAGTGGGGATGGGAAGGGGTAACAGAATCACAGGCTGGTCGGGGCTGGAAGGGACCTTCGGCGATCACCTAGTCCAACCCCGCTGCCAAAGCAGGGTCACCCAGGGCAGGTTGGACAGGAACGCGTCCAGGCGGGTTTGGAATATCCCCAGAGAAGGAGACTCCAGCACCTCTCTGGGCAGCCCCTTCCATGCTCGGCACCCTCAGAGTGAAGAATTTTTTCCTCCTGTTGAGATGGAATTTCCTGTGTTCCAGTTTGTGCCGCTTGTCCTGTCGCTGGCCACCACTGAAAAGAGTCCGGCCCCGTCCTCCTGACATCCACCCTTTAGACATTGGTAAGCACTGATGAGATCCCCTCCCAGTCTTCTCCGGGCTCCACAATAGACACCCACGCAGCCAGACACCCCCAGACTCCCAAGGGGCAGCACAGTGCAGCCCCTCACCCCCTTCCTTGTCCCTGGAACGACTCGCGGGGGGGTGCTTCGCATTGCCCTTCACGTTGCAACGGCCTCGCCAAGGGAGACGAAGGCGTTGGCTGGAGGCAGCTCTGGCTGGAGCAGAGCTGGCACTCCATGGGTCAATGTCTTGGAAGCCATCTCCTGCCGTGGGCCAAGTGCTGCTGTTTGTGTTGATTGGTTTGGTTTGCTTCTCTTTCTCTCTCTCTTCCCCTTTCTTTCTTTCCTGCTTTCTCTCTTTCTTTCGCAGAAAGACATAATCTCTCTCTCCCACTCGTGCTTGCTCTCGCTCTGTGAGAGCTGATGCAGTTAATTGGAGCTTCTTGTAAGTGAACATTAACACAGGCAGAGCCAAGAAGACGTCTTGGCAGCGAAATATCATTATCAGTTCTTGAGCTCCAGCCAAAATCCCCTTGCGGTCAAAACACAATTCTTTAAACTAAACAATTAAAGATTTGTGCAAGTGTTGCTGCCATGAGTTATCAAGGACGGGGAGGGGCTGCTCCGTGCCCGTGTCAGCAGAAGTTAACAGTCCTGCTCCCTGGCAGGGACGCAGGTGACAGGCTGACACGTCCGTCAGCGCGGAGGCACGGGAAAGGGGCCCTGGGAAAAATCTCCACCGTGGCGGCATCACGCGTGGGCTGGCAGCCCCGCGGCGGCCACGGGGCTCGTTCGCGCTGCGCTGCCAGGCATCAAGCTCTCCTCTCGCCGGCGATGTGGTTTGGTTCTTCCTCTTCCCTCTTCCACCCTCGGTGGAAAGTGGCTTTTAGGTTTAGTGGGAGTTTCTGTCTGAACAAAAAAGCAAAATCTCCAGGTTTTCAGCGGTTTGTCAAAAAAATACGCACAGACCCTGTCTCCTTTCCTAAAGGACAAAGTATCTTTTCCTGCATGGACTGTTTCTCATGTTGGTGCACTCAAAACCACATAAAAATGAGAGAAAAAAATCTTTAATTATTATTTTAGTCGTCTTTTTCCCCCCCAAGTTCAAAAGATTTCCCAGCTTGATTCAGCTGCTGAAGCGAAGGGTTTGGGAATCCACCCTTTCCCCTCCCAGCACAGACAGCAAAGCTCTGGAAACCTTTTCCTTCAGGTTAGTCCCTCATTTCAGCCTGGTGCAAACAGGGAGTAAATCAAGTGAAAAGGGATCAGTTCAGACAATTTCAAGTTGCGGGGGGAGCCCGCCGTGTCAGGAGCAACTGAAGTACATCAGACACCAAGCTCCATCCCTGCGTTCGGGTGGAGCTGCCGCTGCAGCCGGCAAGATGTGGCAGATGAGCGGAGTGACGGGAGGGAGGATAAGTAAATGTGGTGAGATGGTGCCAGGGGGCAGAAGCACCGTCCCTGCGGCTGCAGACGGCCGAGCTGCAAAGGGTTAATGGAAGAAAGGCTGTTAATCCTCACAGGGCAGGGAAGGGTGTGCGCGAGGGGGGTAATTTTGAAGAGATGCAGAAATATTCCTGGATAATATATCCCCTTTTCAGTGCTGAAGTTGATGTTCCAGGCCTGGGGTGAAATCAGCTCCCTGGGATGGGCGAAGTGGGGGCTGGTTCCCCTTCACAGCCAGAGGACAGGGTGCTGGGTGCCGTGGGTGTCCCCAAGACACAAAGTGCGGGGGATGAATCGGGGCAGAGTGGCCTGAGGGTTCAAATGTCTTGAAAGAGGAGAGATGAGCATCTTTCCAGCCTCTTGACTGATTTCCAGCACGCTGGGCATTCTTGTTATCCACAGTCCAAACGATGTTTTAATCCTGCCAGGCACTGGAGACCTTGTGGCAAAGAGCTCCAGGAGCTGGAACAAACTCCCCAGGTCAGGTTTATTTGCTCCTGAGGATTCTCCTCTCCTCCAAGTGCCTTGCACAGCAGCTGCCAAAGTTTGTTGTCTGATTCTGAGAGATGCCAGTATCTTCCTCATGTCATTCCCTGTCTTCATCTCCCTTCCTAACCCTTCTCCCTGCCCATTTTAGTGTTTCTTCCCTTGCTTCCTTCTGCCTTTACAGTCAGCCCAGGCAGGGCAAAGACCTACCGGTGCTGCCCCACAGAACCCGACTGTCCTCTACTTTCTGCTCCTCTGATACCCGCCTTTTTCCCTTCTATCCCAATTCCTTTCCCCAATCCTCTGCCCACCCCTTTGCGATTCTTCCACCATCCCTCTTTGCTGCTAACTCGCCAAAACAAGTGTAGCTCTGCTGTTAGGAGCACATTCCTATGTAGAGTAGCTAATAGAGGAAATCATGGACCAAACGCTGGCTGGTTTCGAGGCAGAAGGTGTGGAACCCCGACTCGCTGTGTCTCTGATCACAGCAGCCCTAGAAGGCAGGACTTTCACACCAGTGCCTGCTCAGGAGTTCTTGAGGATGAGCGTTCAGCACGATGGAAAAAGAAACTGAATCAACACACGGATACCCAAACCTGCCAGCATCTTTAAATAATAGCAACACCATCAGGCATCCCAAATCTCATCTGTTGGGGTTTAGGCATACCTGCAATTGTCGTAGATTAAGATGAAGCTTCTGTGATGAGAAGATTAGCCAGCATGTTGCTGCTAAGTGATTTTTCAGTCTGCCCAGCGCTGAGCTGGGGCTTGGGTCTTGCTGGTGCCGTGTGACGCCCCTGCCAGGCTCTGCTCGCCGGCGCTGGGCAGGATCCTTGGAGGAGGATGGATGTGGCCGCATCCACAGAAGGAAAATCAGTCCTGCTGGGTTGTTAGTGGCAGGGCTAATTTTGCAACAGAGCTGGCTGGAGCAGCTTTCCCCCACCTCTTGTGCTGTCGGCCAGCGGAGCTGTTGGGATTCGTGCGCTGGTTCCTCATCACAGCAGCAAAGCCCGAGCCCTCACCTGACCGCCCCGAGGCCAGATCTTGCCTCACAAAACTGGCCACATTAATGCAGCACGAAACCACCCACTGCTGAACTCTCGGCCCAGTGTTCCTGCTCACGGGACTGCGCAAATCCCAGAGAGCCAGGTCATGCGCCGGGACCCTTGCCGAGGCTGAGGGGATTCAACACACACCGTGGCCAGGGCGAGGACAGGACAAGGGGTAACGGTTTAAACAGAAAGAGGGAGATTGAGATGGGCCATCAGGAAGGAATTCTTCCCAGAGAGGGTGGGGAGCACTGGGACAGGTTCCCAGAGAAGCTGTGGATGCCCCATCCCTGGGAGTGTCCAAGGCCAGGCTGGATGAGGCTGGGAGCACCCTGGGCTATGGAAGGTGTCCCTGCCCATGGCAGGGGGGAGGGCTGGGTGGGCATTAAGACCCCTTCCTACCCAAACCAGTCTGGGATTCTGTGATGAGGGCTGGGAGAGGAAAGCTGCATTTGGGAGCTATCCATCCCTGTTGTCCAGGATGGGACATGTCTGGGAGCAGAGCAGGGGCCATCGCTTCCCCCACATGCAGAGTCCCAGCTCAGAGTGCGTTGCCTCTGGGCCGAGAAACAAATTCTGCCGCTGTGATACTGCACAAACCCCAGCAGTAACCCCGGGGCCACTCCTTTCCTGATCCTTCAGCCTGAAGTAAACCTGAATTTGTGCTTCTGGACTGATCCCTTCACTCAGGGAAGGCCCCTCAGAGGGGAGCTCATTGCACTTGTTCGAGATCGGGGGGGGAAAACGTGACAAAGGGGAGAACCTCTCCCAACACAGCGATGCACGAGGCTCCCTCTCTCTGGGCACAGCTCCTCTAAGCCATCATTTATCCCCAGCAACATCCAGCCCATGTACCCGATTCGGCTGCACCCCTTGAGATAGAGTCCTGTGCCTGGCTGCACTGAGAGCCGTGTATAAACCACATTTTCTCCTTCACACCCACTGGCCGCGGCAGGCTGCGGAGGCCCCTCTCGGCGCTTCCTGGGGACAGTCCCAGTGCCACCTGTTCCTATGGAGAAAGCTTTTTTATCACAAACACTTGGTAAACAGCTGCCGCCGGAGCCCCTTTCTGCCTGCCCTGCGTTTATTCGGAGAAAGTCAATAAGGAAAAACAAACATTCCTCATCCTTGTGCACACACATCCCTGGGCCGCCACAGGACCGGCCTGCTGTGCGTGGCAGAGCTGGGGCTCCCAGATGGTGCCCGAAACCAGGGCCACCGGGCACGGCCCCTAGTCTTGCTTGAGGGCAGCTGGGAAGCAAAGGAGGACGCCCCATCTTTGCAAAGGGATTCTCCCTTCTGCCCTCCCCAGGAGCAATTCCAGTAGGGTCAGACATGGATCTCAAACCCTGTGGGCATCCCTTCCCAAAGGGACTCTTTTCCAGCCAGGTCTGGAGATTGCAAAGTTGAGCTTTGAATCGCCCCGTTGCACTCACCTGATCCCTTCCCACTCCCACACGCGCTTCCCCGAGGCAGGGGGAGAGGAAGAGGGCAGACAGGATCCCCCATTGCGACAAGCGCTCGCAGAGCTGGAGCCAGGAATTAACATGCTCAGGCTGTAATTAGGGCTTCAGCACCGTGACACCTTTACAAGTGTCTTTATTTAAAAGCAGGTAAATTGGAGGCTTCCAGGTTGGGTACGTTAGCGGGGGGAGGTGATGGTGATGATGGCGGGGAAGGGATGAGACAGGAGTGAATTATTTTTAGTGGCATCCTTGTGCTGTGACAGGTTGACCGTGGCCTGGGTGATGGGTGGGAGCAGCAGAATCTGGATGGAAGTTGGTTGGAGTCAATGGGAGGAGTATTTCTGTAGGTCCTATGTCTGTCTGTCTGTCGGAATGACTGTCTGGGAGAGCAGGGGTGAAGCTGTGTGGGTCCGAACCCCTCACTGAGAATCGAGGCTGTGCTCATCCCGTTACCTGCCCCGTTCAATCCACCCGCTTCTATCAGCACGGGTTAGCCTCCACCTTCTCCACCAGCAGCCGGCTAACGCTGGCCGCAGCAGTCAGGGAAGCAACCCCACGAGGAGGGCTGGAGCAGGAGTAGCGCAGGGGCTGTGGGGAGCTGGCGGCAGGGACCGGACCTCCCACCACACCTGTGCCATCGCTGCCCAAGCGTCGGGCACCCCTCCTCCTGGCCCTGCCGCTCCAAACCTGCCAGCCCAGCTGGTTGGAGAGACAGCTTCAGCGTTCGGATCCAGATGATAACACCGGCAGCCTGGAAGTTCAGGGATATTCAGATCTAGACCAATCTCTAGGCTTCTTTTTTTTTTTTTTTTTTGACAGCTGCTGCCTCTACTTTAGGCAAGGACATTAGCGCCGAGAGGAAAAAAAATTTGATTTTAATGCAAGCCCCAGTAATCAGCTATTTGTGATGGAATTTTATCTGTCCTGGTCTCTAAGGGATGAGAAGCAAGCAGAGAGGAAAGAAGGGTCAGAAATTAGTATGCAGAAATATCTGATCAGCCAAAGTAATTTTCTTTAATAATCGTATTCATACTGGCTGCTCTCCGCTCACTAGAAGAATTAAGTATTTAATAGTAATATATTTCATCTGGCAGCAGTTCCGTTTCGTTAGGAGCTGTGATGCCTCGCCGGGGTGGGGGTGGGCAGGGGAGACAGCGGTAGGAGGGCCCCGGCGCGGGGCGAACAAAGCTGCCTCGCTCGGCGGCGGGGACCGGTGGGCTGGCGGGCTCAGCCAACCCTCCCCGCTGCCCGGCACCCCTCGGGGAGAGCACGGCACAGGGCGAGCTCGTTATGGAGCTATAATTAAAGAGGAGCGTGCTTCTCTCACGAGGGGATGGAGGAAGGACCCGTGTGCTGCCATGGACTGTCGAGACGTGTTTCACGTTGGGTCCCGTGTCGGAAACCCTGTGCTGCATCCTCTGGGCTGTGCGACACGGGGTCACACCAGAGACACTGGGTTTCTCCCTGGTCTTAAAACCTATGGTTCTGTAATTACCAGGAGAGACACTAATTATTATTATTGGCATCCGTTCAGGAAAGTGTTTAAATGCACGCTTAACTTAAGCATGTCCGTAAGTCCCATCGACTCTAATGGGGCTTAACTACATGCTTTAACGCTGCCCTGAATATTGATGTTTTCCCAAACTGGTGATTATTCACAGTCCCATTGTAAATGCAAGAGCCCCCCAGAAGCCTGCAGCCAGGGTCTGTCTGCCACATCCCCGCAGCCACCTCTCCTTCGGGAGATCGGCAGCGTTGTCCCGCAGTTTCCAACCTCCCGACACCTCCGGCTCAGAGGAGAAGGGTCCCTGCAGCAGCACCTCTGCCCCTTTCTCAGGGCAGGATGGGCTGAAGGCACAGGGAGACACGTCCCTGCTCATCACCCTCAGCCCCGTGTCTCCATCACGGCTGCCCCGGGATATCCAAGGCAAAGGAGTGGGGTCATCCGCTCCGTGCCAGCCCTGGCTCCAGCACCAGGAGGATTTGCACACGCTTTGGGGGGGAAAGGGGGGGTTGAGTGAGAAATACCAAGGAGAAATTAATCCATATTTGCTCAAAAAAGAGACAGAGAGAGAGAATTTCAAATGTGAGTTCAAATCCTCTCTGTTCTTTTAAAAGCACATGATATAAACAGATGGAAAGCGATGCTGGCAATTCAGATCGCTCCGTAGTCCGGAATTAAATACCTGTGTGTTAAACCGACAGTTCTCCAGGCATGGGGGAAGGAGGCAGCCGCGGATTTCAGGGTGCCTTGGCAGAACAGTGACTTGGGGATAAACTGCCTTGGAAAGATGGGAAATGCGCTCTTACGGGCCGAACTCTTCCAGAAATAACAGCAAAATAGTATCCCAAACCCTTGTATCGTCGCTTTCTGGACCAATTACAAGCAAAATATCGGTGGCAAAGAGCACAGGTATGGAGTGATGCCAGCTGATACACGAGGGGCCAGACCTGTTCCCTTTCTTCCTTTCTCTCCAAAGGTTTGGTACTGTATTTCCCCACGTGTGCTAAGGGAAGAGGCCAGCACACCTTCCCCTCTGCCCTGTCTCACTCCTGTCCACCCCAGCTCCTGCGCTCGCGCTGGCCATGTGGCCTCTGCGAGCAAGACCAGAAGCTGAAGTGTAAAACGCCAACAGCTCGATGGAGCTTGCGAATGTTCCGCTGGAGAAAGCTCTAGTGGGCCGGGACTCGGCTCCTGTGACAAATACACTGCAGTGTGGGAATAGTGTGTAAATAAAGAGTGTAGCTGGGATTAGCCTTTTCTCACGGCAAAAATAATGAAGACGAGGGGTGTTAAAGCTCTGAAACTCCAGTGCTGCTAGTGGTGGGCTCCAGCTGATAAGCAGGAGAGGTGATTTAGGCTGCAGAGCTCCCGTTGGTTGTGCATTTGGGGTTTTACACGGTGACGGGGTTGCCCAGCGCACAAACACGCTCCCTCGAGGGACAGAGAAACCACTGAGGCGATTTGGGGTTTCAGGTCAATTCGCATCTGGCCAAAGCTTATTCTTATCCTACACCTCCTGCATGTTCCGGCAGACCCTGTGTGGGCGGGGGGGAGGGGTGTCTGTCTGCACACCCTGTGCCCTTGTCTGCACTGCGCCCAGTCCCCGAGTCACCCAGCTGACGGTGACATGAGAACGGTCACAGCTCAGTGCATACATGACGATGTGCTGAGTGGGTGTGTGGAGGGATGGGGGGTCACCCTGCCAGTTCCCACCAAAACCCCTGATCTATCTGTTATCCGGGAGTACCCCATGATGCCATGCCCCTCCAGTGGGCAGCGGGTGCTGGCTCCCACCCACCCCACGGTTCCTGCCTTGCCTCGCTCTCTCCATGGCATCCTGCACCCCGGTGCCTCCTTTCCTCCCCTCAGTGTTCCAGCACCTCCGGGGATGCTGGCAGCATGGCAAGAGCAAGCTCGGGACACCACTGCTCCTGCAAAGGCCCGTGCCAACGGTCCAGCTCCCAGCAAGCACCCTCATCCCTCTCCAGAGCTGGTGACCCTGGACATCCGTCCCACGCACGTCTCCCCTCCTTCCTCCTCCTCCTCCCCAAAGCGCGGTCTGCAGAGCGCGTGTTTGTGAGCTCACAGGGAACGGCGGGACACGGGCCTTTCTCTCAGCTCTAATGAAACCCTTTAATCATATTCAAATAGGTTACTGTTCAGGGGGAAAATAGAAATATGGATTTGATAGCAATAAATTTCCCTGGCTGGCTAAGCCCAGTTCTTAATTGTCCTGTCCCAGGGCTCGCACATTTCATTGTTCGTTAGGTGCTTAAGTCCCTGCTCTCATTTTGTGGCGGTGACATTACCGCTGATGGCTCTAATACTCTCATAATTTGAAAGGGGATTTGCATGATAGAACGCAGAGTATTAAAAGAAAAAGAAAAAAGGAGAGTTAAAAAAAAAAAAAAAAAGGAGGGAGGGGGCGAGGAAGGAGTGTGCCGGGGGGGGCAGGGGAGCGGATTCAGCTTCCACTTAAAAAAAAAGTCACTTTCTTCAAAGTCAAATCATTGTTTTCATTAAAGTGGGAAAAAAAAAAAGTGTCTCTTCTGCACAGTCAGTCCGGCCTGGCGGTGGTATTATCCTTATTGTTGCTAATGGTTATTAATTATTATTATCCTGCTACACAGAGCACTGCGGACGTGATGTCCCCAATGTCCTTGGGACAAAGAGAAAAAAAAAAAAAAAAAAGCAGGGTGTCCGAGCCGGGGCAGGCTCCCGGCCGGCCGCAGGGTGAAGCCAGAGGGGTTTTGCCGTGTCTCCAGTGCGAGGGTGTCTTGGCAGGAGCCGTGGCTGGCATCGCTGCCAACCGGGTCTCATCTCAGCAGGTTGATTTTATCCTGGGGTGCCCCACTGCCGGCTACTGCCCAGGCTTTGGTCAAGAGGTGACGTGGGTAGGAAGCACAAAAACTGGGTCACCTTGCTGCCTTTATCCCCAGAGTTTGGTTACTGTTTTGACACAAACCCAAATATATCATCGCTCCTCAGCGTCCAGGGAGGCTCAGACCTGCGCATCGGAGCCGGGTCGGGTTCTGCACTGTGCGGGGCTGGAAACCAGACCCGACTTCAGAGCGGAATTTTCCTAGTCACTGGCTTTTAAAGCCGGGAAGAACCATTATGCTCATCTGAGCTGCAAGTACCAGACCCGCTCAGCACCTGGGGTGTCAGAAATCCTGATGTGGATTTTATAGTGGCAAACCTCTCTCGGCAGAAAAGGAGGGACACGAGTCTCCAGGCCGTCATTTTACAACCTAAAGATTTGGGGGGAGCAGCGATTTCTGCCTCTGTGGCTGGCGCAGAGACCCCCCGTAGCACCTCCGCGCTGTTGGTACTACCGTTACTAACACGTATAGTAGTGCCCTGTTGTGGCTGGATGTCCCTTTGGTTGGGCTGGCTGGTTTTGCCCAGCCAGGAAGAAATTCATCCCAACTCTTGATGGTGACTCAGTATTAATTTCCTGAAAATATCTGCAGTCCTAAACCTCTTTTGAGGGATTTTGCTTTTCCCCTTGCTGGCTGGTTCAGGGGGAAAAGAAATGCACCTACATCAGAGTCCACAAAGACTTCCCTTGCACAAGCCAGGAATCGCCCAGCCTTTCCCTGCCTCCACCTGTATTTATGGAGCGAGCGCTCGCCAAGCTAAATCACAGCCACGTCACCCAGTTCAGGTCCTTTGGACCAACACCAGTCCACAGGCCACCAGCTAACTGGCCACGTCCATGACCGCGGCATGTCTTGAAAGAGGGTTTGTGCTTGATGACACATCTCCAGCTGCCCTTGCCCTTCCCATCCACGTGAGAAAGAAACACAGAGAGCGAACCCACAACCAAAAATTAGCCCTGGGGTAAAAAGCCCTTTCTTCGCCTCTTTCCATGGAGGCCACAGTTATATTCTGGGCTGAAATTTAGTGTTGGTGGATGGGCACACTGCAACATTCCTTTACTTCGGTGCACGGGAGCCTATGGGAAGGTTTTTATCCATCGGCCGTTTATTTTCTAACAGTAAGTGGCAGTTGGAAATGCGTTAATTATTATAGTGTCCGAGGCTTGTGCAGAGATCATATTTTGGCTGCTCTTCTCTTATCAAGCAATTTAGCATCATTCAAGGTGAGAAAGGGCCCAGTGAGTGAAAATCAGCCCAAGTCTATTGATCTCAGCAGAACTGGAGTCATTTACCCTGACTGGGATGCTGCTTTCAAGTCACCATCCTCTCTTTTCCCTGGAAATCCCTCATCCATCCTCGGCAGTGCAGACACACTGGCAAAGCCCCAGGCCATGCATCCAGATGCTCTCCTGATTTCTCTGGGTCTGCACATAGGCTCTTCCCGGGCTCATGTCAGTGGAAAGCATCCTCTGACATGTCATGGAGCTAATTTTAGCCCCAGAGCCACACCCTGAACTCTGTCCCACACATCAGGTATTGACCAGCTGAATTCACCACGTGGGAGGCACCGAGGTCCTCCTGCTCAGCTCGCCCCACCTCCCCCAGGGCTTCCACAGGACAGGGCTCCCATCCCAGGGAGGAGTATTGCTACCTCTGCTCATTCCAAGACTACTCACCACCCATTTCTGGGAATTTCACCTTCCCTAATGCCCATGGGAAGGAGCCCAAAGGGCTCACAAAGAACAGAGATTTCTCTTTGTGTGGCTGCAACCCACAGACACGCAGACGGACTCGGCACCCAGCCTCTGCGCTCGCAAGGAGTACATGCCCTAATTCCCAAATTCGGGTGGATTTTGCCAGCCCCATCCCAAGCTGTTTGCCCTACACTCACTACCAACAGATCCTCTGGCAAAAGCACGTCCAGGTTTCCTTGCCTTGCTCTGCCCAGGCCTGGGGCGAGAGCCAGGGGTTAGCCACAGGCAAACCCAGGGTGCAGAAAGAGCTCAAAACCTGCCGGAGAGGGGCAGGGAGCACCTGCCCTTCGCGGGGAGCGGGATTTGAATCCAGCCCGTGCGCCCACACGTGTCTAAACCCAGAGAGACCCTCGAGGGTGCGAAGGAGCCAGTTAGTGGTGCGTTGAAGGCAGGATCCTGGTCAAAATAGGATCACCTCATCTCTCTCCTATTCTATTTTCATCACCGCGGTGTTGGACCACTTCCCACTAACATATTTACCCAGCGAGGTGACAACCATCTGTCTCCTCTTTATTAAAATACTCCAGGATTTTCCCCCATGAGTCGTCGTCCTTGGGAATGGGAAGAAAGGATGTCAGCGAGCTGGAGGGAGGACTGGGAAGTGGGTCATACCCTTCAGGAGCTCTCTCAGCCCCTCCAAACTGGGGCACGCCGTGAGTCCGGGGACACGGCGCTGTTTGGGCTCGGCTGCGCGACTGATCGCGGGGCGGTTTAGCCTAAAGCAGCCGTTTCAAACAGTGCCGTGTACGCTGCCAGCCCCCACCGTGCAGCAACTTGCTCCCCGATTACGTCACCCTGCATAAAAGGGAATTATTCAGACCTTGGTTTCAGCTGAAACAATACTGCAAATTAGCTAAACGTGTGCTCCGCTCCCCACCCGCCCCCCTCCCGCCCATCTTCCAAGGAACAAGGCCTGCCTGCTGCAGGTTGACATAAGACCTGCTCGGAGGTTTGGGGGATTAAGTCACTGAAGCCAATTTTGTGGAGTTTAGAAAAACGCCCATTTCCTTTGGAAAAAAATTAAAAAAGGGACCTTGAAACACCCACCCCACCCCTCCAGCGGTGGGTGCAGGAGTCGCTGTGCACCAGGGAGACCCTCCTGCGGCACTGGGCTCCGCTCCCGGCACCTTGCCCTCCGTAGCCGGGCTCAGCATCCCTCCTGCTGCCCCGGGACCCCTTGCCTCAACCCCCCAGCCTTTTGCTAGCCAGCGGTCTGTCCATCGGTTGCTCCCTCCAAAGCCTCAGCAGCCTCCGCCACCACGGAGGTGGCCGTGCCCTCGCGTTGCCACCCCAGAGCCCTGTGCAGCTCTGGAGGGGAACCCCCACCACCCTCAAATTGTCCCCTGTGCAGCAGAGCAGCCTCCACACCCTCGGCCCGCTCCCGGGTCGACGGTGGGACGTGGGCCATCTCCCAGCACGTCTTCCACCGCAGCCGTCCCGAGCCCCGCTCGCCCCGAGAAAGCACCAGAGCCAAAGTGGAGCTTAAATATTTTTGTTCTCTCATTCACTTAGGGATGGAGGGAGGAATGAAGGGGGGAGAAGGGAGAAGAAGGGGAGGGGGACAAAGGGGGTTTAATAGGCTCCAGTGACAGCACAATGTCCACATTGGGAAAAGATTAATGACGAAAATTAATCGCATGACCTTTCTTTCGAGGAGCTGGAGGTGAGGCGAGCCATTAAAGCCTCTTATGTTGTAATTAACGTTTGAGGGGAGAAAAGACTGGCTTTAGAATGGATGTGATCATTTAATTAGGGTTATGCGTCAGTGCCACAACAGGTTCAGAGAAGTCATAATTTAACTATAGCTTTAAATTACACAGTCAGAAGGCGGGTGGCAGGGTTTAATGGCAGGGAAGCACTGCCACCACGGAGTAGGGAAAACAATTAAATAAACACCTCGAATGGGAGAAGGAGAGGAGAGATGGCCAGGGCGGTGAGGAGGGCATCCTGGGCAGGGAAGTCACGGTTTGGCTTTGTTTGAACGGGAATCCCATGAAATGAGAGCAGGACGGACCTCCAGCCGCCTCCGTCCAGCTATACGCCGTCAGCCTCGTGTGTCCTCACCGATCGAGGTTTCCAGGGCTGCGGGGGCTCCTGCTCAGCACAGGATTAATCCGCCAGCCCTGATTTGCCCTTCTTTCACCTTGGTGGACACGGGTTGTAATTTAATACATGGCGGGGCTCTATTGCCCAACACACCCGACCCGTACCCGGTATTTGCTGCTCCCACACAAGGTGCGAGGCACCCTGTGGTCAACTCCAGGGCACAAAAGCAACGTGTCTTTACAAATACAAGATTTTAGGTAAAAAGTCAGGCTTTCTTTTTCCTTTTGAGAAGAATAATTCACAAAAAATCCCAAGAAAATGCCTAGTTTTCCCTTCCCCTGCGTCAAAACATCCACTTGGCGAGAGGTCCGGCTGCTTCGGCGCAGCAGCAGCTCTTCTCGGGGAGCGCCGCACGGCTCCCGGCCGCCCCGGGGCTGCACGGCAGCGGCACTGCGTCCCGCTGAGCTTTGGGGTTTTTTTGGGGGAGGGTCGGTTCGAAAGGGAAAAGTTGGGTCGTGTTTGACTTCGGCGCAGGGAAGAGGTTTAACAGCTGCTCGGTGCGGCGCAGGCGGGTGTATATGTTAGAGAGGAGGTGAAGGTGGATGTGTAGAGTCTTGGAAAATTATATGTGAGAAATGAGTGTCATGATCAAGTGCTGCATATTGGATGGATTATTAAGGTTCAAAATTAAAACATATACAATATTGCCGATGCCAAGAGCTCTCTAATCATAAATCAGTTCCCCTGACCCCTTCATAATCATGAGATTGCCCTAAAGAGCATGAGATTTTACATAATAATAAATGTGAAAGGGTGTTTTTTTTTTAATTGGCCTTCTGGTTTTTTGAGCCTGCAGTGGTCTCATTTTCAAACTCTTCTCTGCAACCAGAAGGATGTTTGATTTGTTTTTTAGCGAAGGCGGAGGTTTTTCTGTAACACCGTATCTTTGTGAAGTTATGCTTTAGGAAAAAAAATCCACATTTCTCATGAGCCCTTTCTTTGGTAACACGGCAAACAGGAATGAGGAAACTCCGAGATCCCGGTGCTGATGCTGAACTCCCTGCACGGCGCAGGCTGGGGGAGCAGCCCAGTAAACGCCGGGTTAAGTACTGCACATCGGAGCTCCTTAACTTGAGGGTAAATCGCAAACAACTCTGCTGCCTTTGGCAGAGGCAGAAATTTGGAGGAAATAGTTCACTGACTCCAACCAGCCGCTTAAAATCGGGATGATACTCCTGCTAAAAGGGAAGACGTTTTTACATTCTCCTTTCCTTTCATCATTCGCTTGGGTTTTCCTCTTGCGCTCACCGAGGGACTGTTACTACTGCCGCGCGCCTTTCACTCTGCTTTGTATCTGCTGGGCCGTTCAGTGAAGGTTCTCCTGTCTTCCCACCAGGTTTGGGCTGCCAAACCTTGGCTTCTCTTTGGGCAGAATCCCTGAAATTCGTACAGCACATAAAAATCGGGAAGGAAACCCCCAAACGCCAGCACATTACTAACCGTACGCTCTGCAAACCCCTTTCTCTCCTGGTGCACACGGCCTGAGTGCCCCTTGCTGAACCCCAGCTAACACAAGCCAGCTTTGTGTCACCGCCACCGTCACCGACAGCTTCTGCACCGCTCTCCGCGAGAGCAGGATCACGTCCTGGCATTTTATTCCTGTCAGTGTTTTACTCTCAAATGAGGGTGACCAAAAAGGAAAAGGAAAGCGCACAACTCGCAGCCCTCATTTTGCCCACTCGCTCTCAGCAGAGGGGACCCCAGGCTGCGCTGGGTGCAATCCCTTCATCAATTTTGAGGCGAAATGCTGAATTTTCCACCCTCTCTGCATTTTAAGGCCTGCAACAGAAGGGGAGCGTTCGCCTCCACCACGCTGCAGAGCTGCTTCGTTCCCCACTCCCGCGGTCGCACACAATGGCAAGCGCAGCCACGCTCCCGCTCGCCACCACAGGAGCCGGCGGATGCCAACAGCCTACCCGGACGGCAGCTCGTGTCCCTGGGGCTGGCAGGAGGACCCCGTCCTGCCTTCAGGACAGCTCGGCAGCGGGCAGCTGGGTTTGCTCAGCAGCCCCCGTGGTTTCTGCGCCTCCAATTCGGCGAAGTGCACAAGCACCTGCTTAACGCGGAGAGCGGGCTGAAGTCCATCCCTGCTCAGCAAGGAACTGGAGCCAAAGTGCTTTGCTAAATCTAAGCCAAATGCAATTCTGGGCTGCATAAACAGAGGTATCCACTTGTCAGCAAGGCTGTGCACACGCCAGAGTACCTGCCTGCGCACGGCTGCATGAACCAGGCCTCTGTCTTGCTTCACTCAGTGCCTCGTTGCTGAGCGTTAAGAGATTTGAGCCAAATCACCCCCAAATCCCAGCCAGCAGCAGTGACCTGACCATATCCCAAATGCTTAGAGCTTTGGATTTTGGGGAATGCATGCTCAGATCACTTCTGGACTGAGCTTTGGAAAAAACAAGCAGCGTCCAGCTCTGCCGGTCTCTGCAATCTTTACGAGTGCACCAAGCCTTCCCAAGGACAAGGTTGCTTTGCCCAGCTCATGCAGGACAGTTCAGGTGACCAGGGCGTTATTCCTGCTCTCACGTGGGATGAGAATCAGCAGACAGGAGAGCTGGGCTGTTTTCCTATGGGATAGATATGAAAATAACATTTCTCTGCCCATACTGCTAGAGAGATACAGAATAAGTAACAAACAGGTCTGCTCCGGAGCAGAGGGAGCTTTGTTCCTCCTCTGTGCTCAGCTGGGGTATTTGCATGCTCAGATGTGTGGAGGGATAGAAATGGTAGGAATGACAGAACGATAGAAATGAGGATCTCAATCCAATTCCCTGTTCCATCCCACATCCTCACACCACTGTATGCCAAAGCAACTGCCTGAGCTTCTCCTGCATACCCACCTCTGCAAGAAAGCCTGGGATTTGGGAAGAACCAAGTGCAAAAAGAGCATCAGCCTCTCCAAGCCCACATTATTGCAAGCTTCATCCTTTGGGATGCGCCAGGAGCCCGGTCACTGCTGCCCTGAGCTGTGCCCTCCCCAGCCAGCATGGTGGCCCACGTGCTGTCGTGCAGAAGCCTCGTCAATCCCGGTTGCCAACTGCCCCATAAACCCCAGTGCCCTGGAAAGAAAGAAAAAGATGGAAATGGCTTCTCTCCTTCACAGAGGTCTCGTGGCCTTAAAACTTAATAGTCTCTCAAATGCCGTAATGCAAGAGGGGACTTTTATGGACTCGACAAGGGATAATATTATTAAGGTGTGTTATTATATTAGTTCCAATATTTCATGAGATGGGGTGGGGGGAGAGGGTAAAGAATAAAACCTGGGGTGTCCTGGCTCGGTTTATCCCTCCCCAGGGATGCACAGAGGGGTCAGTGACAGTTGCTGGTGCTCCTAGGGTGGCAATGCCACTGTCATCAAGCGCACCTCCCACCCGCCCTTCCCTCATCTCAGGGCAGATGTTGAGGGTCCTGCCGGGAGGTGCAGCCCTGGGGGGGCTCTTCGCTTCCAAAGCATGACAGGGTTGGAGGGGATGGCTGGGTGAAGCTGGCTAATGACCGGCAATGGAAAGCTTGAGCCACCATCAATGGGGAGCAGATGGAGAGGGCTTGGGAAGGAGCAACTTTTGCCATGTTGGGAAGTGCCATGTTTGGATCCAGGAAAGTTTGAGGGAGGGTAAGACTGGCACATGGTTTTCTTGCTGGTGCTCAGCTCTGGCTGCCCCTAACCCAAGCTCTGAGAGACGGGATATTGGCTCTGCGTGACCGTGGCAGTGCTCATGGTGTGCTCAGCTCTGGCTGCCCCTAACCCAAGCTCTGAGAGACGAGATATTGGCTCTGTGTGACCGTGGCAGTGCTCATGGTGCTGCAGGACGCCCCGGTGTTGGGCTCGGCATAGGGCTCCCCAGACCTCTGGCCAGGTGGGGATGCAGATGAGGCACCCAGCGCCCAGGAACCATGGCTGGCTCAGCTCTGAATGGATGGAAGGTGCTTTTTTTGCACCCAAATCCCTTGAGGAAGGGCTCAGCAGTGACAAAGGTTTGCTGGAGGGGGTGAGCAAACATCCAGGGATCTCCCTGTCCAGCCATCTCCACCACGAGCAGAGGCAAGGGCAGTCCCGGTGATCTCCCATCACCCCATCCACTAAATGTCTTCCCTCTCCGCACAAGTGCCCCTCGATTGTTTCCTTTCCTAACTCCATCTCTTTCTCCTTCTTTCCGTGTTTCCCTCTTCTTTTTCCCCCCCTTGCTACTTCTCCAAGCCAAAACGCCTGCTGGGATGTTGGAGTCCAGCCACTGCCCAGCTTTCACCGTGTGTGGGCAACACCAAACAAACAGACTGTAAATAAAATACCCTCTCTCTCACACACACACATATTTTCTCCATTACCTCCGCTAATACTGTCTTTCTTCCATCTTGAGTTCAATGTTGGTTTTTGTCTCTCCCCAACCCCTCCTCCTCCTCCTCCCTGCAATTTATTCCAGCTGTGAAAACCTCGCTGCCATCCCCTCTGCCACACGGCCGGATAGGTGAGTGGCAGCGAGAGAAGCCCCTCTAAGCCACTGTGCCTAATCTATCCCACATGTAGGACTTGGCGGATGTCCCATGCCGGAGCCCGGCCGGACTCTGCGGCTCCTGCTGAAATCAGCCTGGTCCTTTACGGGCTCCGACCCAGAGGCTTCCCTCCCTGCGCCGGCGGAGAGCAGCACCTGGGATGAAACGGGCCTTCGGGGTCTTTTTGTTCCTCTTGCGCTTGGTTTGACGGTGTGGGCTGGTCTAGAGGGACAAGGTGGGAGCCAGCGGGGAGGAAGGGGCACCATGAGGAGGACAAGCCAGTCCCTGGGCTGAGCTGAAGGGTGCCACGAAGCCGATCTTCGCTCATCCCAATACCCTTAGGTAACGCTTTCCCAACATCAGCCCGTTGGGAAACAGGTACCACCCTCCCCGTTGACTGCTGGGGAAACAGCACGATGGGGGTGTCTTGTCCCACATCCCACCCTGAGCCCTTCGCAGGGCTGAGGGAAGAGTTTGGCTCTGTAGCCACACACAAACTCACCCCCCACCAGCTGGGAAAGGGACTCAGGAGCCCTGACATCCCAGCTGGATGCACTGAACTGCTCAGCTCTAACATGGTTAGATCCCTGTGTGGCTGACGAGACAAAAACGAAGTAAACCCTGCGCATTATTCCAGTCCCACGACGCTGTATTAGTCAATAACGCGTCCTTGTTCATAAGCACGGGCACGCATCAAGAGATCAGACCGTCAAATCCTTCCATTTCGCTGTTGCATTGGGGTTTTTTTAATAAATACATATCGAGGCTTTTGCAAAACAGAAATGAGAAGCTTGTTCAGCGGTTGGCAGAACTTTGTGCCGGAGCCAAAGCGCCGTCCTGCCTGCCAGATCTATTTGTCTGTCACTCGGAGCTGCCAGTCAAGGCAATGCCACCGGCACCCAGGGGACGGCTGACAGCAGAGCCCTGGAGACTCGGTGGGGGAAGAGCCTTCCTAAACCTTTAAAGACCACTTTATTTAACAGATAGCTTTAGTTAAGCAGTGGTTCCTGCTGGGCTATTTTCCTGGCTTCCCTGTGGTCTCAACACCAAGCAAATAGACTGGAATTTCCCGTCGCGGCCCAGGGGCGCAGTGAGAGGAGAGGTATAATCCTCGCTTTCAAGCAGGTTTGGGGCAGAAGTGGGACATGCCCATTGTCCTGTAGTGCTAATCGCAATGCTCGATGTGGCCTCAAGGCTCTCTCTGTGTCTGACCACGTGACTTGGCCTGATTTTAGGCTAATGAGGACCTTTAGGTGTCCCTTTGCCCCCTCTATTCTCCACCCCAGGCAGATCTCGTTGCCCAGGCCGTGCTCCCACCCACACTTGGCAACAGGGAAGACCTCGAGGAGGCTGTGTCCTCCTGGTGACACCAGCCCAACCTGGACAGCTGAAGGAATTAGCACAGCTGAGAGAACCTATTCAAAATGAAGGGATCACTGGCCCTTCCCTGATCTTCCTCCGCTGAGACGGAGCCTCCTGCAACACCCGCATCCACACGTGTGGATTTACACCTGCCTCTCACCTTACTGTCAGGGCTGCAGAAAGCAAGCAGAGTCTGTTGGAGGACTGATGCTTCAGGGAGCTCCGTTGCACCACGATGAGTTGGTTAGCTACAACCTGGGCTTTTAAATAAAGCTTTTAGAAAGGCAGGAACTCGTAAAACAAACAGATAGGAGCTCTTCTTAGCGAGTCTGCGTCGGGGGCAGAGCAGAGGATTGCTGGGCTAAAAGCAAGCCGCGTTTCCTGAATGCAGCGCATACTCGGGCTGTGCGTTGCGCACACACCGGCAAGGTCCTGACTCCTCCAAAGTGAACATCTGCTCAATAAATGTTGTCTCCCACCTGATGGAAGCAGTTGAGTAAAGGTGTGGATTTGTTCCAGATGGGGAACGTGGGTGCCGTCGTCTGAACTCAAACCAAAGAATCTGCGTGTTGAGCTCTGCTGAAGGGACCGTCCTCTTCCCCGCTCCCGCTGCTTCCAAGCGGGAGGCAATGCCGAAAATGAGAGCGCAATGCGAAGGTGCAAGGATAAAACGCCAGCCTCTGCTCTCCTCCCCTGCCTCCTGTGCCTTCTCCCCGCTCCCCTGCCCCCCCGGCCCCCATCTTGCTTTGCACGGCCGAAGCGGTGTGGTGAGGTCCTTCCTCTGCTCTTGGCCCTTTCTGGGGACCTCCCTGATCATTTCAAAGAGCAAAAAACTTTGGCTGCAAGCTGGAAATCCCACCGCCCAGAGGCAAACAGCTTACGGCACGTGTAACGTGCTTAGCACTTGTGCGAGGTTTGGGCCTCGGGTGATGGGGAGCAGGGGCAGGACCGGGGGGGACGGAGGCGTGGGGAGGGTGCAGCAAGCCCAGGAGGGGAGCGGACCTGTCTTGCGTAACTCCCGGGTTATTGACTGCTGGGACATGAAGGTGGAGAGAAGAAAGGAGAGTAATGGCCCTGGATTTCCCCCAGATGTGTGGCGGGCCCACATGATTGATGGCATCTGTCTTTCGCTTTATTAAACTTGTGCAGCCATGTTCAGCCAGGGATTTGCAAGCGGCTTAATGAGTATTAGGGAGGAATCTCCTGGCAGGACGGGGAGATTTCAGGGGTTTGCCGAGCCACTGGCAGGAAATGTCCTGCACGATGCGGCAGGTCTTGCAGGACAGGGGCTGGCACGCCGGGAGCGAAGGGAAGGGCGGAGGGGTGATGCCTGCAGGGATTCACTGCCCGAGGTCGTTGTCCCGCCCTGCAGCAATGGGATGTGGGTGCTCCGGGTCTGGAGGTGGGTGCTAGTGAAGGGAGCCAGCTCCGGGCTGGGAGGAGGGCTGGGGCTGTCTAAGGAAAAGCTCTGTGCACAAACGGGCCAGGACATCGGCAAGGAGTGATGGCAGCAGCCCTGCTTGGCTGTCTAGGTCCTGAATCCAGACTCAGAGCTCGGACAGGAACATCCTGAGTGACAGTTCGCTGGTGTGTTTGGGGACAAGTTGGTGTGAGAGTCCCTTCTCCATGGGGCTCAAAAAGCGTTTTGAGAGACGAGTTAACCCAGACTCTGAGTTCTGTCCTGGTCTCTGCCGCTGGGTCAGAGCTCACCTGTGCACAGGCTTGTCCCTGCAGCCTCTCCCTCCTCTTTCCCTCTTTGACGGGGGATATCCGAATGCCAAGACCTCGTGCCATAGGCCTGCTTTTCCCAGTTAGGGTGGATGCACATGCACACGTGCACGAGTGCACACACAGCTCTCTCTATAATATTTGTGTGTCTACATGCGGAGTGGGAAAGACCGACACAGAACTTTTCATCTGCAAACATTTTCAGCCTAAACGCCGGATTAAATAGAGAAGTTTCTCAGCTGCGGATGAACTCGGTGCCTTCCCCATGGGCCCCTGACCCAGGAAAACACTCCAGGATATTTCCAGGTCAATTCTCCATCTGTATTACATGAACCGCTATGTGAGGCACCGTCTGCACAGGGCATCGCTGCGGTGCTAGCGCAAGGCCGCGGAAAAGCTTCGCTTTCCTCTGCCCTGAGCCCTGGAGGTGCACAGCACCGCAGCCTCCTGCCAGCCCCCACCACCTTCCAAACCCTGCGGGTTGCGTTCCCTCCTTTCAGACACTGTGACCCTTTTCTGCATCGCTTTAAGGCCCTTGTGTGGATGGAGACACCCCTGAGCAAGATCCCGCGGGATGAAACGGTTTGCTTTTCCCTCTGCCAGCCTCTCTCCTTTAATCCCTTCCCTACGTCACTCCCCGGCTCCATCCACACCCTCTCCACCCTGGGCACGTCACCATCCCAGGTCTCTGCACCAACTCAGGCCTCTGACGCACAAACAGCATTTGGAGATAAATCAGTGTGGATGCTTTCCTTCCCTGACTTCTACTTGGTGGGGTTTGGGGTGATTTTTTGTGCGTTTAAACCGTCTGCCTTGGCCCCAGCACCTTGGCACTTCGTTTTGTGTTGTAGAAGCAAGCCGTGCGTCTTGGGTACCGCTTCCACAGTGTTAAAGGGTTTCAAAAGAACTCTCGGAGGGGATTTCAGGAGAAGGTGAGCCCAGAGCAGCAGGATCCCCGTGAATCCCCTCGCACCGTGGCGGGGCTGCCCGCGGAGTCACGGGGGGCGATTCCCCCCTCCACGGTGAGACACGAGGAAGCAAACCCTGGCGCTCCAGCCCAGCCCCGCTCGGGAACGTGCCCTCTGGCCTCCCATCCCTCCTTCCTCCCCGCGGCCTCCACGCTCCCTCCTTCCCCAGAGCCTCCCCCTCCCTGCCTCCTCCCCGGCTGGGTTGTTTTTCTTATTTTAATTTTTTTTTCAGGGATTTTTTTTTTTTTTTTTGGTGCCTCTCTTTGTCAGAATTAGTCAGGGCTGAACTGCCTCCACTCCCCAAGGAGACCCTATTTCACCCTGCCTAAAGTTCACCGCCTTGTCAAACCGAGCTAATCTCCTGCCGGGGAAGGAAAAAGGCTCATTTCAAACTGCTGCACATTCGGGGAGCGGCTGGGGGAGGAGGAGGTCTTCCTGGCTCCAGCCTGAAAAGACCCCGGACAATAATACCCCTTTTGTTCTAGGACAGTGGGAGGGGGCTCGGCGGTAGGAATGAAAGATGGGGGATATTAAAGGAGCAGGTGAAAGACATGCGTCTTCAGCAGTCACAGATAAGAGCCGACCCCCTTCTAATCTGACTGAAGCTTATTATCTTACTGCCACAGTCATTACTATTAATATTAAATACGGAAAAAGAAAACTGCATGAGACAACAACCTTCAAGAGGCTGCTTTAAAGCATCAGCAGCCGCGGAGGTAAAGCCGGTGGCTTGGGCCGCTTTCGCAGCCGGGGTAAAGGAGGTGTTTCTCCAGGGATGCTCAGCCGGCAGCTGCCGGTGCAGGAGTTTGGCTGCAAGTTGTTTCTTTGGGCCAAAGCATTTTATACCTAAAACTCTCTGAGCCAGTGGCTCTCTTACTTTTCTTGGCAGAAAGCACCAAAACAGGGGTTTCCTGGCATACGTGGGGCAGCAGAGGAGCAGGAGCTGGGGTACGTACCCCTTGCTTGGACTCTTTGGGGGGATGCTGGATGAGGCCATGGTGTTGGTGACTGGGTTTAGCGGCGTCTCCCCCAGTTGGGATGTTTTATAAGGGAGACTAGAATGGGGAAGCGGTGTGCCAGCACAGCCTGGCACAGCGGAGGGAAGGGAGAATCTGGGAAACACAGGGCACATGGAGAAACTCGCTCACTGGTCCCGTCCCCCCTGCCACGTGCCTTTTGCTCGCCGAGCATCGCTCAGCCAAGGGCTGCTGACTCACCTGGGGTCACCGGGCTGCCTGCGGGAAAGGTGGCCCCAGGCCCACCATGAAGCCCCTGCGACTTGCTCCCGGGTCCCCCCAGCTCCCTCCCTGCCACAGGTGGCCTTGGGAAACGCACTCGGTGGCTCTTTGTCCCCTTTCCCCCTCTGCAAGGTTTCCTTTGTTCCAACCAGTCCGTAGGCTCTCCAGGGCAGGGGATGCTCCCGGAGCCTGTTTGCACAGCGTTCGCCCCAGCAGCCCCGCGCTGCCTCTGTAAATACCAGCCGCGCAGTGAAGCCGGCAGCCGGACGGCTCCGGAGGTCCCTCTCCCACCGGGAGTCCTGGCTGAGCAGGAGGGGAAGCAATTCCTCTCCCAGCACGGGAGAGAGGAGATTCCCAGCCGAACAGAGGGTTTATTTTTGCTATAATTTGACAGCCCCTGTTTCCGGGGCGCTGATGCTTTTTGTGCACGGAGGGGAACGGGTGGATTTGGGAATTGGGCTACTTATTCTCTGTGTTACCAATTGTTAGCTGAGCATCCCAAGTCCAAGGAGCCCTGCTCCCAGCCTGGCTCAGGGTCCATGTCCTTCTCCCAAGCAAGGCCAAATTCCCTCCCCAAAGCTCTGGACCAGCACTGCCCCTCCTGCGAAAACCCGAGCACGGAACCTGCTGAGCCGGGGCTAACGAAGGTGGGTCCGAGCAGGCTCTTTGTGCAGCAGCCGGAGCAAAAGCTCCGCTGACACACCGGGATGTTTGCTCTCCCTGATGACCTCCAGCCCTCCTGCGGCAACTCCTCTATGGTGATGGGGGGACTACAGCAGCCTCTGCCAGATGTGAGGGGTTTTCCCTGCTGGAAAGCTTCAGGGGGGCCTTCACCACCCCGAGGAAGGGATGCCGGCGGCTGCTCACAGCGCTTGCTGGACGATCATTTATTAACCATGCTGGGGCTGGAGGTACTGAGGGGGGAGAAAGCCCCAAGGAGGGGATTTACCCACTGATTTGGGGAGGGAGATGGGGGCCACAGCCCCCACCTAGTGCTGATGTTGCAGTGGACCCTGAGCATGAGGATGCAAAAGGATCAGTGCCAAGCTCCTGGCATGGCTGTGCCTCGGGAAAATACAGCCCACTCCATCGTAGGAAGGGACCAGCACGGTCCAGCCCTTCATCCAAAGGCTCCCGGGTCTGATCCTGAACCCCACCAACCTCATTGCAACAAAAGGGCCTCTGAAAGGCCATCCGGGGCCCTTTCCCCGCCGTTGCACCTGCGCGAGGCGGGCAGAGCTGGGCACGGCGTCCGGCAGCCTTTCCCAGGACGCGGTGGGAGAGCTGCCGCCCGGGCGAGGCACCGAGGAGGAATGTTTGCAGCGGCCTCCTTCCCCTACAGTAAACATGAACGGATGACCCCGGAGCGACATGCTAGGGTTGAAATAGTCTGTCTGTGCACTGGAGAGCCGTGGGAATGCAGCAGCGGTTACGTCACGCCGGGGAGACGGCGTGGCCTCGGGGACCACGGGCGCAGCCGTGGCCTCCGCGAGTTGGGGCTGGGGGGTGTCCGATCCGGCCGTGCCCTGGGCGACAAACGCGTGCAAGCTGCCAGACCTTGTCTTTGCCAGGAGGAAAAGATAACGTGATTATTTATTATCAGGGGCTGGCTGGATGTAGTGAGGGGAGAATGGCTACTCTTGCGGCAGGATGCTGTTATATCGAAATATCCTTCACCATCTACGGCTGGAAGAATTGGGCAGGATAGAGAAGGGAACAACTGTTGCCCAGCAGCATGGCTCTCCGTTTCCCACCTAAGACAAGCTTCTGGAAAGAAATGGGAACAATCCCCGCAGGGAAATAGCTCAGAGCCCTGCAGGAGCTCACTAGGATGGAGCAAAACGGGAAACGCCTGCTCTTCGAGCTAACGGGCAGGTCCAGAAAGCAACAAATCAGGGCTCATTCTGGTACACTTTACTATGGCTTTGTGGATTTTCAGGGGGCTGTTCCACGAGCCCAAAGGCCTCTGGGCAGTTTTTTACCCTTTGTGCCAAAGCAGATGGACGTAGCCATGCTCTGAAGGAGGCAGGAGCCTGGGCGGCCGCACGCAGGGCTGCCATGTCGGTGGCATGACCGCACCGTGCGCCAAGGGGAGCCGAGCCGCGCGGACCGGCACAGGGTGATTTACCGCCCCTTTGGGTCCAGGGGAGGACTGAACTCCTCATGTGGGAGGGAGCCCGCAGCTTGCCACGCTGTGAACAGATTGACACCTCCAAACAGAAAAGGCCTGGCTGTTACCTCTTGTAACTCCCCTTTTAAACACCTCAACTCAGTTATACTACTTTACCCTCTTACACAGAAAATTCATCGTGTTATTATGGGCCCCACACTGTTAAGTCTCAAATACGTGTGCACACCGACTGCACAGGGCACACCAGCCCCAAAAGAGCACGGGAGATCCCGTGGCTCGTGCTAAGGCAGAGGCGGGAGGGTGGCTTGTTGCTGGGTTTCGGAGCGACGTGTGTTTGTATAAAACGCGCCCGCTGCGGCAGGGGTGGATCCTGTAACAATATCATGCATGCCGGCAATTTTCCACTCCTGTTCTTCAAAGCCAGGTACATTTTTGTTTTGCTCTAGACAGCCTGAATGTGCTGTTCCTTATCTAATCTCGTATTGCTGTGTCTGTTGGACAAGGTATGCAGCATGTGGCACTTCTGAATACCGGCATTCAGGACCCGCAAGCTGCTCGGGATGAGCTATTAATATTCCTGCATTTCGCAGCGCACAAGTCTTTTTCTTTGCAGATCTCAAAGCACTCGTTTAGTTAGTTAGTTCATTATTCTTCCAGTTTATTGACCAGTAACAATATAGAGACAAGCCAGCCCTTGACACACGCGTGGAACCACATCAAGTCAAGGGAAGCGACACAACACCGGCCATGTAACAGCAGCAGAGAGGCAGACAGTCCCCAAAATAAACCGAATTCCCCACGCTGCATTAAACGTTGCCTGATAATGTTCAGCTCAAAACAGGCAGGACACCCTGCAGTTCCTGAGATGCAGGCTATTCTGGTCTTAACAAATATTAATTAAGCCTCTGAGGATGGATATTTCTTGTGTCTTTTGCTCTTGACACAACAAAAATAATCTGAAGAAGCTACAAAAGTAGATAAAGAACTGTGTTTACTAAATATGTGCAAATACCCTGGCCCGGCTGGATACACAGGGATGGTTTACCCTCCCCTCCTGCAAAGCCTGTGCCCAGCCGCGTGATGCCATCCCAGCGATGGGAACAGCCAACGTTCCGACAGAAACTGGGTTTCGCTCCTTCATTTTAACTCAATATTGGAATGAGACAAACCAACCTCCTCTTTGGGAGGCCCAAACCACTCAACTTTGGGCAATGCAGCTTGAGCGGGCCACAATGTTTTCCAACTCGAGAGTCTAAATTTGGGCTCACAATCCCATCTTTGAAGCAGCTGAACGTAACGGAGTCCGTAACTCCTGGGGGGGTGGAGATGTGCTGTGGTTAATGCTGTGGTTGTTGTTATCATCACCAACCCCCAAACAGGGTGTCGGGTACTTTATAGCTAGTCGGAAGGAAGAGTCTCTTCTCCAGGGACAGCCAAATCTGCCTCTGTAATTAATTGCGGGAGCCGGGGGTGTGGATGATCGCAGGCAGACATATGTACGGACTCGGATTCGCACGGCAGTGGGTCAGGAAATGGGGTTTTCTCTACGGAAAACACGGGCTTTGTTCAGGGCAGAAGTCGAATGGAGCTCGGAGCTCCCTCAAAACGCAGCTGCGGGAGGAGAGCGGGGGGATGCAGCCAGCCCCCGGTCCCAGAATGGCCACCAGCGTTTGGGAAGGGAACAGGGAAGGGGCTGGCTCCAGTACGGGTTGGGTTTCAGTGAAAAGTTGTATGATTCCTGGGGAAAAAGGCACATTTCAGGCACAGAAACCTTTGCCACCCATATTGGCATGGGAGAAAACCAATTTTCCATTGCAGCCCCCCCCCCCCCGAGGCGGTTTCCAGCCGCGGGCGGGTTTATACGCACACACCTCTTGGGCCGTATAAAACCGCGGCTCAAACTTTTCCAACCTGGGGGCTTGGCTCTGGGCACCCACCGCTGGCTTTGGGCAGCAAACCGGTGCCCTGGCTCTCAGAGGAGCTGGAGAGCCGCAAATCCCACCGGCGCTGGACCCGTTCGGGCAGGCTGGCAGCGACCCCCGTGGGGTTTGTGTGTGGAAACGGGGGGGGCTGGATTCAGCGGGTTGGTCCATAAGGGTCGTGCCACCGGATTTTCTAGCCGATCCTAGCGAAAAAAAAAGGCAGGAGGGGGCAGGGAAGGTGGAATTAATAAAAGAAAGGGTTTAAAAAAAGAACGGAGAAGAAAGTTTTAGGAAAAAAGGAAGAGAAAAAGGAGAAGCAGCTTCACAAAGTGACACTGAATTCAAAGCTCTTACTTTGGCTTTTCCACCTTGGAAGCATGAAAGCAGCTAAATTAGCAAAACAGAAGTAAACTGTTGACTGCTTCATTGCAGGATTAAGTGTGATAAATGGAGGTTTTGTTCAGCCTCTGTCCAGATGTTGTGTCTACGCTGGGTGGTTTTTTTTCTTCTTCTTCTTCTTTTTTTTTTTACATTCTTGGCCTAAGGCCCATATATATTTTGGATACTGCAGGGAGTATATAATATCATTGGAAAATGATGTGGTCTGGTAACCTTTTAAATAACATTTCCTCCCTCCTCTCTTTTCTAATAGTTTGTTTTTCTTTCCATGTTTTCCTTTTATTGGGGGGAAATTTTTTTTGGAAATTAATGAGGCCAAAGTTTTAAAACAAACAAAACAAACAACACCCCCCCACCCACCCACCCCCCCAAACAAACCAAAGCAAAAAAACACACCATTTCCCTCCCCATTTAGAGCGGGGGGGAAAAGAGTTAAGGGACTTGTAAGGGCGCAGGCTAAGGATGTGTTTGGGACTCCTTTTTTTTCCTGTCTAGAAAACCTTCCTGATTATTTTTTAACATTCCCAGCGCACTTGGCCCAGGAGCCAGGCCGGGTTTGGGACAGCAAGTTCAGTTCCTCGCTCCGTTTGCATCGTCAGAGCCCCCCGACCCCAAAAGCACTGGGGTTTTTTTGCCTGGTGTTTCATGAATCGGAAGTACCTGTCGCTCCTGGAAGCGCTGGACACGGAAGAGGCCGATGACCGGCCTTTCCTGAATCTCCGACAGCATCCAGCAGGAATTCAGACCTCCCAGTTTAAGCAAAACAAGCCGGGGGAAAGTGGCGAGGGCAGTGCCCACAGAGCATGGGCAGCCGTCCTGGTGGCACGGCTGGAGGGGATGAGGTTGCCGACCCCTTCCCCATGGCCAAGCAGTGTTCCCTGGGATTTTAGCATCCCAAAAAAAAGAGCTCAGCCTTATTTTTGCGCCTCCGCCACGCTGTGTGTTTTGGAAGTGTCGGGGAGCTGCTGTACCCCATCACTCTGGCTTCTCTCATGGGAACAGCACCTCGGCTCCATGCCCCCTGTGGGGGGCTCCAACTTTTTTTTCCAGAGTCCACCTTAAAATCCCATCTCGGCGGTGGCTGTGCCTCCCTTGGCTCAGCCTGGCTTCGGGAGAGGAGCCCGGCCCAGGCTAAAATTGTGCTATTGACTCACCCGCTGGCAGCAGGCTGCGAGGCCGGCACACCACTTCAAGGCAGTTAAAAGAGCATTTGGGGTCTCGCCCCATGGAGGAAGGGCCACGCAGGTTTAACCCTGGGGTGGCAGAACCCTCCTGCCCTGGGGGTGAAGCCCTTGGGTGTGCTGGCGGTGAAGGGGAGTAAATAGGGGGGTAGCAATTAGGGGTACCAAAATGGGTTGGTTTAAGCATTGGTACCAGCCAGCGTGGGGAGGTAGGGCAGGACAAAATGAGGGGGTTCACCATCCGGGGTTTTATCCCTCGGAGCAGGGTCGGGATGTCAGCGCCTGCGTTACTTAAGGTTTGTAGTGACTCTGAGAGCCCTTATCGCATCCCTCTCTGCCAGTGCAAGGTGAAGGGCAAACCCATTGGCTCCGTGCAGCTTGCTCCTGGGGTTGTTGTGACTGTAAACCTCTGGGGAGGGATGGGGAAGCCCCCCTAGGGCAGTGCCCAGCACAGAAACCCGCCGTGGCTCTCCTGGTGGAGGCATCGCGCGCGGGTACCCCATTCCCAGGATAACCAGGATGGCTGTGCCACCGGGTACACCCAGAGCTGCAACGGCCCAAATCCCCGTTCCCCAGCACGGCCCCGTCTCCTGTGCGTTTTGTTTTTTCCAGGGTGACGTTAAACAAACCAAACTCCCCCTCCAAAAATGAAAAAAAGGTGAGAATTTCAGCAGATAAAAACGCAAAGCGGCAGCCGTTTGCAGCAGTAAACACCTTGGAAAGCCGCTCTCAATTTTTCTCCCCACCACCACCTCCCTGCCTCCCCTCCTCTCCCTCTCCTTCCCTCTCTCTCTCTCTTAAGGTAGCAGCGTGGGAGCTTTGCCAAAACATTGCGGTCCCGTGGGGAAGCTTTCCTCTCACTGAAAGAGCCCTTGCGCCTGCCAGCCCAATTAAAACAACGTGAAAGCAAAGCAGCATCTGGAATTGCGCTGCCTCTCACAGCCAAGTCACAATTGTTTAGTCTGAAAGTCGTTTCAGGGAGAGCGGGGCTGGCTGGCTGCGCAGTGGCCCCCACATCTGGATTTGCGGCTAGACAGCCTCTTTGGCTGCAGTCCTGTGTGCATGTGCATTTTTAACTTTAGGATATGCTGACAAGTTAAGAAGTCAGAAAGTCAGTCACAGTAACAGCCTCCGCGGCCCCTTCCTCCCTCCCTCCACCCCTTTCTAACACACACACGCAGTTGACTAAATACAATTTTCTGACATCCTTTCATCTGGAGAGAGTTTCTTCCCTTTCCAGCCTGCAGCTCGGGTCCCCGATGAGTTATTTGAGCTGAGCCAACACATGTGAACAAAAAGTCTTCTCTTCGCTTTATGCTCAAGGGCCCGTCTGTGCTACCCACGTTTTGCCGGCAGTGGGGCTCCGTCCTGCTCACGCCGTGGGGACCGCCGTGGCCACCTCGCTGCTACCCTGGGGGAACAGGCTGCCCTGGGGGTTTTGCCCGACGCCGGCTGTGAGCTGCTGACGGTGACGTGACAGGGACTGGGATGTATTTGGGGCTGAGCTGCCCATTGGGGGGTGCAGCCTAAGGGGGAGGGCAAGGGCGTGCAAAATCTGAGCTACCGGTCCCACGCGGCACCGTGGGAGCACGTCCAAGTCAGCCTTGCCATGTTTTGGCCAAAGCTTTTGCCTGTAGGTTTTTTTTTCTTCCGAAATTCTGGCTGTGGCTGAGGTGTCGGGGTGTTGGTCATTCATTCGGCAGGCAGGAATCCCCAAAAAAGGGATGGGGAGGGCAAATCTGCGCTTTTACAGGCACAGCTCAGGAAAGGCCAGTGTCCACGCTGCCGTTAGCAGCTTGCACTTGTTCACACAGCGCTCAGAACACCCTGAGCCCCACCACTGTGGTTTTGCCTTCCCAGGAACCAGGGCAAAGAGCCACCAGCGCAGGGCTGGCCCCGGAGCTGATGCCTGGGTGGCACCGAGACAGACGCTGTGCCATGGTGAGCCTTGCTAACCAAAACGCTGATGGGTGAACACGTGGGCCAAGTGCACGTCCCATTGTCCTGCAGGACCGATACAGCGGTGAGAGGCTTCAGAGAAAGCCCTTTTTATAATGAATGCAGTCCCTCTGAGCTACCAGAAGCACTAGCATGATGGAGCCGGCAGCGCCTTGCCCGCCTCCTGCGTACATCCATCCTTTTGCCCAGCTCAGCTTTGGCTCCATCTGCCTCCTGTCTCACAGGGAATGTTTCCATTTGCAGGGAGGGCGTTGTTACGGGCTGGGGGCCCCCGCTGACACCTGGATCCTCGCTAGGTTCTGCTCTCAGACCCACACCCACCGCACAAAGGCTGCTCCACATTATGGCCACGAGTTGGCAAAAGTGGCTACTGATCTGGGAGCTGGGCCCTGTTAGGGTTTGGTGCAGAGACCCCGAGCGCTCCAGGCTCATGGATTCCCGTGGAGAAACACCTACCCAGCCCGTTAAAGCAAATGCCATAAATCCAGGGGCGAGGGGCAACACTCCGAGGTTTCCCCAAGCACAGGAAAGGCCAGGACTGGGCAGCTCTTAGCTCTTTCCCCTGGTTTCCATCTAGAGCTAAGCTTATGCTGCCCCTCGCCCCAGCATCAGGCCTGCACTCAGCCTGGGTTAACCAGAGCTGGGGCTACTACCCCTGCACTGCAAAGGAGATTGAGGGGGGGTCCCAGGGAACAGCTGGCTGCCCCGAGCCCCCTGGATTTGGGGTGAGTCACTGTACTCGGGCGGATGGCTGCTTTTCCAGCTGCCCTTCCGCACGCTTTCCCGGTGTCCCGCGCTGCCGGTGCCTCTGCCCGTGTACGCGCAGGAGCGTCGCTACCAAACTGGTTTAGCAGCTCTGGAGGGCGAGTTATGTTGTTTCGAAAGGTTCCCAAATACGTGTTGTTCGCAAAGCTCTCCTGTATAAATAAATACCAGCATTTCTCTCCTGACCTTTGCTCTTTTGTCGGGTTTCTCCTAAATGCAGAGCATACAAAACCGCCTTTTATCCCTGGAATCGCCCTATCTCCATGGCTGTGTGTGCGTGGTGGTGCAGAGGGACATCTGGGAACTGTCTTCTTCATCCTCCTCCCTCCCGGCAGCCTCGGACCTTGGGCTCATGAGACACCCAGGGTTTCTCCTGCCTTGTGCTGAGGGGCCGGAGGAGGGATGGAGAAGCAGTGCCATCAATGCCAGCATTCACAAATCCCATGAGAGGCCTCCAGCTTAGTCCGAGACGGACTGAAAACCCACACCACAATGCTGTAATGCCCGACCCCGATAAATGTGTTGGCGTTTTCTATATTTGCCTTCTGCTTTCCAGGTAGCGAGGTCACGTCTCCAAGTGTGGCCGGGTGGCCAGAGCTTTTGCAATTTTATCAGGAGTCTCGTGGTAGCCAGTGTTTACTCTGAAACCTGTCATGTGGCTTTGTTCCCTCCGACTTGCTAAAGCCCTGGGAGATCCAGGGAGGTAGAGAGCCACGGGGAGAAAAAATATTCCTATAGCAATAGAAGAAAATACCACTTTTAGGAGCCTAGACCTGATTGCAACCTTCTCTCTGCAGGGCCCATATCCCAGGTTGCTGATTTTCAGTGGTGCAAGAGCAGACCCTCGTCCTCTGGCTGTGCGGGAGAGACCCCAAGGGTATTGGATGGCTGAGCGTTGCCTGCACTGGCTCCGAGCTCTCACCCACCCCGAGGTCGCTCTTGCCGTTGGAAAGCAGTGCCTATCGATAACTCCTGATTGATGGTTGGGTAAACTCGCCTTGTTTACCGATGTGGGTGTCATACCGACAACAAACAGGTCTCTACCTGAGAGTGTCATAAGCGAGGGAGGACGGTAAATAAGAAATGACACGTAATGCTTCAAAGCCCCGGGCTGCTGGAAGCAAGGGAACAGATTCCTCCTCTGCGTGGCACGTTGCAGCTGAAGCAAATCGAAGGCTCGGTCATCTCCTTGGGAAACACTGGAGAAAACGACGTATACAGCTCGAAAGAAAGGAGAAAGAACACGTTACCCTGTCACTAGGTTGCAGGGTCTTTGGGGAAGGGACTGTCTTTATTCGGAGTTTGCCCAGCACGTGGGGGCAGCGGGGCAGAGCTGCCAAGACAGCTCCGTGCTGGCACCAGTTGGTGCTACCCTGGGGTAGGGGCACCTTGTGCACCCCCGCCTTGGAGCAATCCCCACGCCATAGCTGCCAGCATGCCAACAGGGGTCTGGGACACCCAAGCTGGCTGGCCAAGGGCCCCCTGTACCTGGGGCCGTGGCAGGAGCCCAGATCGTGTCTTTCTGCATCCTCTCCTGCGCTACATCCAACGAGCGGTAATTACAGAATCTCCTAATTACCTCACTCTGGGTGCCAGGCAACCCCCAGCTTTGGTGAGATTAGCCTGGCTTTCACCAGAAAGCCCATCGAAGCCTCACCAAAGCAGCTACCCCGGATTTGCATGGGTACGAGCGAGGACAGAAAACGCCCCTTCTGCCAGCCGCCCCGGCTGTGGTGCCGGGAACCAGTGTGCAGGCTGCCAGCTCTGCTTCCCCCTTTCCCAGGTATCTCCGAGCACATCTCACTGCACCCAGCCTTCCTGCTCCTGCTCCCCCAGCCCTCCCTGCTGGCAGGACCCTGGGGGACACCCCTGTGCCCCCACGTGCCACTCTTCCCCATGCACGGCGTGGGCTGCTCGGCCACTTGCAAAGGGAGCAGGAGGATTGGGGGCTCCCAGGCGTGACACCATCCCTGGGGTGATCCCTGCCTGGCACTGCCAGGTCTCAGGCGGCCTCAGCTCTGCCCGTTGCAGACCAGCTTGGCAAACCCCCCCGACTCGTGTGAGAACCTATGGGTTCGGCTGAAGCCTGCAGTAGGTCACTGCAAACCAGGGGCGAGACGCAAAAGGCCCCGGTTAAAATCGAGGTGTGATTTCTAAGCACTGTGGGTAATTGTTCTTCAGCTCCTCCGAGAGCACTTTTAATCTGTCTTCTCCCATTTCTTCTCATGTTGGAGTCAGAAGTAGCAGATCAGCCTTACTTGATGCAGAACCTTCTAGTATTTAAACTCAGTTCCAATTCCTCCCGTTTACTTCCCAGGTGTCCTTGAGCACACCACTTCCCTCTGCCTCAGTTTCCCCACCTGTGAAATGGGGCTGAAAACGCACCGAGATGACGCAGAGCGCCGCGGGCCGTGCAGATGTCCTGGCTGCGCTGGCAGTAACTCCGATGGCTCGTGTTTTGCCGGCGGTTTACTGAATCCCGCTCCGTGAACCCGTCGGTGGGACGGTGGCGTGCCCCGGGGAGGTGCTGAGCCATCTGTGGCGGGTGACGCTGTAAATGTATAATCTCAGGGAGCCCCACACCGATTGCAGGGATGAAAAATTTCATGGGAATAATACACGCCGTGGGATAACGCCGCGGGATTCTGGAGCCGCGGATGCCGGGCGTGACACTGACAGGAACGAAACTTTTCATTCACTCCTCCCTGCCCGCTCCCCACCGACCCGTGCCGCACGCACGCACACACGGACTTTCTGGGGTTTATTTTATATTTTCCCTCGTAAAGATTTGTGTCCGTGCTGCTCCCGTATCAAAGCCGGCAGTGGCCCCTAGGATAAACATGCGGTCAGAAGACAGAAAACTCCAGGCTAAAACACTATTCGTTTCACCCATAGCAGCATAAACTGAGAGGCTTTTAAGAAGGGCGAATGGTTTTCAGTAAATCTCTCATATCAGCAGAAACCTTTGAAAGAGTTTGTTTAAAGGCTGTGGAGATAAACAGCCCGGCCAAGTGTTTGTTTAAGATGTATGTACTCTGTGTCGACTGGTAGGCTGGTATTTATATCAAGGGGGAGAAAGGAGGGCTGGGAGCTTTTTGACCCTTTGCTAGCTACGGCTGCACAAACTGGGCTGTTTTGAGAGCTGGAGGGGCTGGTGTCACGCAGGACCCCGGGGACAAAGCCAGGCGGGTGCCCGAGGCTGTGCGAGGGCTTTGGGCGAGCGTCAGCATTTCTCAGCTGCGCAGAAGTTCCTGGCTGGGGTCGCCGTGCCAGGCACCGTGTAGATAAATGTCTGGCGAGGGATTCCCCGCTTCGGACAGCCTGCAAGCTGAATGAGCCCCACGGAGGGAAGGGGAGGAAGGAAGGATGTACAACCCTGGGACGCAGACGGGTGAAGCTCAGCTCAGGCTGCCCTTGGCGGTGCAGCAGGCTGGGGCTGACACGGAAGCTCCAAGTCATCGCCTGAGCCCCGCACGGAGCCTTCAGCTGCGGCTGGAAACGGCCTTTTGGCGGCTTAGCAAAAGGCGGGTTGGATAAAGGTGTGTTGTATGTCAAGTGACGTTGGCTGTAAGGCAACAGAGCTAGAGGTGGTTAGCAGCGTGCTGGCACGTCCCCGCCACGGTGATCCCAGAGACAGGACCATCCTGGGAGAGCTGAGGGGACAAAGGCCTCTCCCACCGTCCCAGGGGAGCAGCTCCCCAGGCTGGGGAGGCGCCGTCTCCACCTCTTGCTTTCCATCTGTTGATGTCCGAGAGCCAGCTTTGCCCACCGTCCATCCTAGCCACGTACGCCCCCGAGCACCCGGGCTCAGCACCTGAACAGTCCTGCTCCAGGGCCCTCTCCTTCAAGGGAGAGGTTTGGGGGGATCAGTCTGCCCTCCCCTGCCCGGCCGGGAGAGCTCTCCAGCAAAGGGGGGAGTGGAGACTTTCCTGGCGACCAGCCGGTTCTGTCACCTTCTCTTTCAGACCTGCCCCTGTAAATCATCTGGGTGATTTTTCCCCCCCTAAACTAAACAAAACGTGGATGCTTAGCAGCCTGGCTCTGGGAAGGAGGTGCAGTCAGAAGGGACTTGCTCTAGATTTACCCTCGTGTAACAAGAAGCAGAATTTGGCCTGTTTCCTGGGCTGGGAGGGTATGTAATATCCATCAGCTAGGCTGGGCACGTGAACAACACTTAAAGCATCTTTCCTCATCCTGAGGGCTCCCAACAGCACATACAAATCCTCCAGGTGCACTCAATGCTCCTGCTGCCCCTTCTAAGGCAGATGCTGGGGTCAGGATCAGTGTCCTCCACATCTGCTGGACATGGGAAATGAAGGGAAAGTGCTGCAAGCAGCTGAGTCTGTCAGGTGGAAATTAAACTCCAAGAGCTAAGCCCTCAACTCGTTTAAATCAGCATCTTAACACCGGTGCTGGTGGAGGAGCCCCAATTTACACTGGCTGATTTGGCCCAGGGAGTTTTGAAATCCAGCCAATGCTCGCAGCTTCCACCACAGGCAGCCCAGGGGCACCTGGATAAAAGGGGCTCAGTCCTGGTGTTGTGTTGCCTCAGAAAGATGGACCTTCCCTCCCTGTGATGGTATTTACACCCTTCAGGGCAGTATGTTGGCACTGTGGTTCGTAACTCCTCATGTGATGAATGAGGTTCATGTCCCAGGAGCGTTTAATCTGGAAGGTGAGTCTTGACTTGAGTAGTAAGTCCCCAAAGCTGTAGATGGGGCTGAAAATGGGTGTGATAATTGTATGTGATGGTTTATAGCCAGAAAAGTATACAGGCTGCTCTCCTAACCTGCTGTGTTTTGAGTATTCAAGCTGCTGTGGCCCCCAGCTCTTGCAGATGTCATGTAGATTCATATATAGTGCAAATCTCACAGTTAAAAAAGAAAATTCCATCCACAAATAGAGTAGAAACTTTTTTTAATTAGCATGAACTGGAGTTTGGAAGGAAAAAACCCCTTCAACTGACTGAAGGTTTTGTTTACAGAAAATCAGATGATCCTGTTTGGAGCTTTCAAAACTGTTGTCATATTTTCAAGTGTTAGAGGTACTAAATGTTCCCCAAACAAATCTGTTCAAAACTGCCCCCCCACACCATTTCTCCCCTGCACAAATGAGGTGCTATCCGGCTGCTCCTGTTTCCTCATTTCTGCTCTGAAGGATTGCTAAAGCTGACCTGCTTTTGAAATGTTCTGATTTGGCCAAACCCAGCAGGTTTTGTTGTATTTACCCTCATTTCTCACCGAACTGCCTGTTCAGGTCACCTGGCTATCGAAGCGCCTTGAAGTTAGTGATGGAAATCCTCATTTTAGTCCTCCTGCAAACATTAATGTTCAAGATAAGTCTGGGGGGAGCACCCAGCACCGCTCTGCGGAGCCTGGGTTTCCCCGCGAGTCAGGGCAGCGCTGCCTGGCAGAGGATGCTCAGGGGGTCGGGGATCTCACCGGTGGCGTCGACACCTCCCTCTAATATCACCTTTTAGGTCTTGTTATGAAAACGGTTGTGACCTGCCTCGGTTACGCACTGCAGTACTTTGGTACTAAGTTTTCCCTGTCCTAAAGCCTCTTCCCTGCAAGCGAAGCCCCTTTCTGCCCCTCCTGTGCTGGGAATAAGGAGAGCGGTTGATCCCCGTTCTCTTCGCAGCAGCCTTTTATACCATAAGGCCATTATCATCCGCCCTCCTTAGCCTTCTCGGGGCTAGACTAAACAGACGCAGCTCCTCCAATCTCCCCTCCTGGGTCATGTTTTCCAAACCTCTTATCATTGCTTCTCTGCCTGCCTTTGAACTCCCTCCAGCTCACCCATCTCTCCCCCGACGGGTGGCAGGCAGCGTGGGCTGGGTACCCGGCCGAAGCCGCCGCAGCATCCCCGTGCGCCCTGCTGCAGGCTCTTGCTCTGCACGGAGCAGTTTGGTTAACACCAAGCTTGTAACCAAATGTAAATCCCAGTTTGCTCTTCCTGGTGCTGCTGGCTCGCCAGCCGTTCAGAAAGGTGTACTTTTAGCTTCTCGCTCCTACAGCCGTGCCGTTGGCCTGGCTGCAGCTCGTTAGGTCATTTGTTCCTCTTAGCGCGATGGTTTTGAACGCTAATCCTGGCCCCCCAAAAGGCAGCCCCTCTCCAGGGCGTTCTCACAGACACTGTACACGTACTCTCTGCGTGCAACCTAACTCACCACCAGAAATATTAACCAGGCCTGGGCTGGGGGCAATCCTGCTGGCCCAGCCCTGGGAATGCACTTTCAGCTCGATAGCGAGGCGCTGATAACTCCTGTTTCCCACCCAGCTGCAGGAGGATGATTTCATCTCCAGACCGTGATACCTTTATTTGCTCATGAGAAGGCTGGGAGGCTGCACCAAAGCCTTCCTGCAGCGAGCCTGTGCCGCGTCTGCCGGGCCAGATGCCTCCGTGCAGGGAGAAACTGCCCTGACAGTGTTCTAGGCAAACCCATCTCCTCGCTGTTATCTTTTAGCTCCTTACAAATTGATTGCTTAATAATCTATTTGTGTATTTTTCTGAGTATCAATTTATTCTGACTAATCCCCCCCCCTTAATCATAGACGTTATGATTGTCTTCTCCGTTCCTCTGGGAGTTCACCGCCTGACATCCTGCAGATGCAAACCAATGGATCAGAGAGGGCTCTAGTCCCTCCTTCCATACGAGAGGGAATCACGGAGGTTTCTCCAAACCCAGCCCTACTTGGACATGTCCCACTCGGAGCGGTGGCAGTGTCTGAGGGGGAGTTTGTGACCCCCCGGCTTAGCACGGGGCTTGGCTTCGGTGCTGTGGCGCTGCTCCTGCAGAAGGACGGAGCGGTGCCAGGCTCGCAGCAGAGTTCTGCCAGGCCGTCTCACCTCTGCCCTTCCCCGTGCCCATCGCCTCGTCGTGTATCAAAACCAAATCCTGAGCAACTGCTTTCTTTGCTCGGTGGGAATTTGGAGCTTCTCAGTTCTTTTTCCAGCCCATAAACCGCCCATTCCCCTCCCTGGCTTGGTCCTCCTCCACCCCCTTCTTGTTTCTGTGCGAAGGAAAGCCCTGTGCGAGATACTGATTTAAAACCCAGAAGCCAATACTTTTCTTTTCAAGCCTCAGCATTTCATCTCTCCTCTAAGAAGGAAGGAAGCCCCTTTTGTTGAGTACACAGCCTGTAATTTCCCTGTCAGATCCTAGCAGCAGGTCAGTGTTGTGACTGACTGAGTGAGGATCGCTCCCTTAAGGGTAATTACACTAAATTTCCTTTTGAAGGACAGCTTTCTCTGGATATGATACAAGGAACCCGCTTTTTTCCATTCACTTAAATTCATGAATTCAGCGGCTGTCACCAAGCGTGCAGCACTTGGGGACTTACACCCCTTCCAGCTCCAAGGCGAGGCCCGAGGAGGCGGCACTGGGGACATGTGGAGGAGTTGAGCCGGGATGGACCACGCTGGGAACAGGAGCTCGCCGTGGCTCCAGAGGATGGAAGAGTGCTGCGGACCAACCTGGGAGTTCTCTGCCCACCTCCGCTCATCGTCGTGCTCTTCCTCTCTTCCTTCCACCTGGGTGGCATCGCAAGGCTTCATCCGTTACTTCCTGGCATCTCGATTGCTCCCGTGGGCTCACCCACCGTGTGTCCAGGAGTCACTCATCAACAACAAACAGTTAAAAGGAAGAAAATAGGCTGGAAATATCAATGCACTTTGGTAACAATAAACCCTGCTTTTAATTTATGCTAATATGTAGGGTTGTGGTGACAGTAAGAACAAAATTACAGAGTGGCTTTCTAGCTGGTAATTATCCCTCCATTTTCGTTGCTCGGGAAGATGGACACACAATTATGCTCTCTTGCTGTATATTAATACGGATTCTTGACATCTTCAGCAGACCTGGAGCTGTCATCGGGCTTTTTGTCTACTTTAATTGAAAATTAATGGTTACTGTGTTACCACGGAAACCGTGGCAATGGACGCCAATAGCGCTCACATATCAAACAGGCACTGGTGGCATTGTCTGTCCCTGTTGACCTTGAAAGTTAAAAGAAACTTAAATAAAAAAAAAAAAAAAGAGGGAGGAGAAGGGTAGGAAATAAGGAAAACCCTTGAAAACGGGGGGTTGGATACTGCGCATCACGGGGAGGGGAGAAGGGGAAAGAGGGAGGCGAGGGGAAAACTTGGTGCCTTTTTGTAGCTCAACAGGGATAAAGAGGGAGCGTCGAAATGGGAGAGTCGGAGTGGGGATGATGTTTGGGTATATGAACCGTGCGAGTGTCTCATGAGCGGCTCCGGGGCTGTGTGGGGCTCCGCGGCCTTGAGCGGCTGTGTGAGCGCGGGGCTGCCGGTGTAACCCTCGAAACAGCACGTGAAGGGGAGGGAGGAGGGTGGGCAGCGCTGGGGAGAAAGTTAAGGGCTCGTGGGGAGATAAAAGGAGGAAAAAAGGCAAGAAAGATGGAGAGAAATAGGCTGAAGGGGAGTCCAGCTTTGCTTTGACTGGGAATACTGCCGGGGCGGCGGATGGGTGCAGATGGATAAAGCAGCCCCGCCGGCGCTCTGGTGAGTGTTTCAGGTCTGCCGCCTCCTCCAGCTGCACGGCACGGGGGGGACCTGCAGCCCTCCCTTCCCCCAGAGATAAGAGCAGGAGGAGAGGGCTGGGGGTGCATGGGGGGGACCCTGCTCCAGTGCCTGGGATCACTCAGCTATGGGAGGGCGGGGGGTGAAGGAGGGCTGGGACCAGCCCAGCCAGGGACCCTCAGCTTGCTCTGTCTTGGTCAGAAGCAGGTGAGGCTTTTCCTTCTAGGAAATGCAATTTTTGGTAGGGTTTCCCCTCCCTAGCATCCAACTTTGGCTGTCTCCTCTCCTCCCCAGGGGAAATGCAGCAGTGCCTGCCCTTTGGGAGCTGCTCCGTGCCCTTTGGCAGTGCTGCAGTGGTGGGAGGAGGACCCCAGAGCAGCCCTTGGGAAGGTGGAGCTCGGCCCTGCTTGCCAGGGTCATGGCAAACCCTTTCCCTGGGGAAGTGACAGGGGAAGGAGAGTGACGTACCGGGTGACGAGTGGCTGGGTGTCTTGGTGACAAGGTGGAGAGCGAGCAGGGGACAGGCAGCAGCCGTGGGCAGTGGGGTCCCACTTCCCTGCACCTAAACGAGCTGCCTAATCGGCCTGGCTTTTCCTCTTTCTTGCTCTCCTCGAGGTTCCCGTGACCCGTGTCCCTGCTTTCAGGAGCTGGAGGACGGGGGGAGGCAGCTGCTCTTCCCATCACTATCAAATGCCACTGGAGAGCGAAGGGATTTGCAGCTGGTGAGGAAGTTGTCACCAGCCCGGTGTGCCCACTGCCCCTGCCTGGAGCAAGACAGGGATGTCCCAGGCTGAGAAGTGCTGTGGAGAATGGAAGTGGGAATAGCTTGGTCAGCAAGGAAAACAGTGGTGTTTCAGAAATCCCTCTGAAACGGCAGACATTCCTCAGGCACCTCGATGCTGCCTAATGCATCCTCCCACGGGACAGCATTTGATCTGCCCTCCTCTCCCTGCTGCCACCAGTCCAGCTGCCCCAGGGACAGCAGAACATGCCCACTGCATCCTCAGTCCCCTCGCAAAGGTCTCTGGATACAGCACGGAGGTGAACCCCGGCCTCTTCGGGAAGGCGAGCGGGGGCTTGCCTTGTAAAGCCAGGAGCCTGTCCTCCCGAGCAAACAAGAAGACAAACACAGCGGAGACACGTCTGAAAGCCAGAGTCTTTTTTCATTTTCCCCACATCCCTGATCCCAACCTTAATCCCCGCTCTGAATCCTGTCAGCCTGGCTGTTCTAGCACTGACATTGCTGCAGGCATCCTCTCCGCTGCCTTCCCTCAGATCTGCCTCCTCCTGGGACGTCTAAAGAGGACTCCGAGATTTCTGTGTTACTGGATGATTCACTCCGTGCCCTCCAGCAAAGCACTGGGGGTCCCCGGGGGGGACGCAGGCAGAGGGGGACGGATGCTGTGCCGGCGGATGCTCCAGCGCGGCAGCGGGGATTTGAGGATGGTGTGCGGTGGCTGCAGGATCTGGTTGTGGGGGTCAGCCAAAAGCAAAGGGTGAGCAGGGAAAGGGTGCTGGTGCCTCCTGCACTGGTGCCCGGTTGCAGGGGTGGAACTGTCACCCCGGGACCGCGTATGCTGGTTTTGCTGTCAGGTTGTTACGCTAACGATGCGATGGAGTATTTTGCCCAACCAGCCATCGATCGGAGGCTGTAAATGCTTGGTGATAGACAGATCACCGGGCTGGGGGCTGCCGGGGGAGAGCAGCTCTGGAGGAGCCTGCCCGCCTCTCCTCGCCCACCCACAAGCCCGTGTTGGCGTGAGCGAGCCCACAGCGTGGCCGGGGCGGGGATAAGCTACAGGAGAGCGAAGGGGTTTCTCTGGGGTGGGTCTCCCAGTCCTGTGTTCAGAGGTGCCACCAGCCCTCACGCCTTTTTGTGTGACACTGCTCCCAGCGCTGGTGCGGAGCCCTGGGCTAAGCCCATCTTGCTGTAACCCTCTGGGATGGGGAAGGAAAACTGTCTGTTGGCTGGAATCTTCTTGCTTGGCTTCGTCCAGTTGCAACAACAGCCCAGGGCCTGGATTGCTGCAGGGTTTGGGGGTTTCTGGTGCTCAGGTGACACTGAATCCCAGATCCAAGCACCTCTGGGAGGGTGGAAAACCAAGGTTGTTCCATGACTGCGAGTCACAGGCTCCTTGTTCAGGCAGATTTCCTCAATAAAAACCAGCCAAGCTGAACTGCAAAGTCCCCAGCAGGAATTACTCTCGCCTTTGGGAGGGATGATGAGTTCTCACACCCACCCTCAGGCTCTGCAGCCCCTTCCCCACTCCCCATCGGCTCCCAGTGGAGAAGTGGTGGTGTAGGACCAAGCCTGGGACCCCAGATATCATGGATCACAGCAAGGAAAGGAGCAGTGTCTTAAGGACCTTCAAGCTGGTAACAAGCCAGAGCTCAGTTATAGGGTCACACGTAGGGTCTGCCCCACCGCTGACCCCTGCAGAGGGGGTCTGTCCCTCTGCTAAACCCACCTGGGGCAGCTGGGAGACCCCCAGGCCCCGGCACCCTCTCTCCACCCTTGAGCCACCGCTGCTGCAGAGGGTGTCAGTGCAGCGGCATAAAGCCTTTACTGTGTTTCATGTGGGCGCTTGGAACACGGGCCACGGGTGTGTGTTTTTATTCTGTACGTGGGGACTTTAATAGTACATGTTTGGATTTTATTAGCTTGCGTACGTGGGTTTTATGACAGGAAAGGTGGGCATTTTAATGAACTGCTCAAGACACAGGAACAAGAATGGAAAGACATTTTCAATGGCCCTTTAATAAATAACAAAGGACCCGTCCATTTAAATGTTGTAAGCAATAAAAAGTATGTATATATTGTTGAACGTACACAGTTCCTGGGAAGTTAAAATCCATTATTAACCTAAAAAGCAAACTGTGCCCACCGCTCAGGTAAGAATACTTTTGCTTTTGGGGTCGGCGATGCGGGAGGCTCTGAGTTCTGCACGCCCGGGGCAGGAGGGACCGGGGCCAGGGTCGGTCCCTCCGGACTGAGCGGAGAGTTTGGAAGGGCTGCCTTTGCTCACTGCGCTCCTTGGAGCAGCCCGGCACCGTGGTGTGGTGGAGAGGCTCATCTCTGAGCACCGCTGCGCCCTACGGCACGTCCCGCGATGTCAGGAGGGAAGAATGCTCTATCCAGGACCATAAAGGGGTTCGCACCCCTGGGAAATTCCCCTCGCTGCCCCGCTCCAGCCCTCTGCTCTTCCCCGCTCCCGGCAGGCAGGGCGGGGGGTGAGGGCAGCGCATCCTGGCCGGTTTGGGCAGACGGATGAGTGTGCTGGCCACCGCCGTGCCCTGGGGATGCTCCGCCGTGCCCGGCCGGTGCCAAGGCGGTTGCGTCGCCGAGCAAGCCCCGTGCCAAATCGGAGCGCTGTCTTTTGGCATAAGTTCTGCTGGTTTTCAAACGCCCGCAGATGAACGTCAAGTGGGCTACAAACCCGGCGGAATCCTGCAGTAACCCGATGAGGGGGGGAGGGCTGGATTCCTGCAAGAGCCTGAAAATATCTTTCTTTTTTGAAATGTTTGTATAGCATGACTTGGCCGATTTACCTCATAATATCTCACGTTGGCCTAAAGCCGAGGGCATTAGCGAAACTGTGAGCCAGATGAATGATTGTAGTGCTTTTTCTTCTCCCTATCTGCTGTTATAATAAAAAAGGGCCTTCTCCATCCAACTGCCCTCCCACTAACCCGGGCTGGGCAGCGGGACCCCGGGCAGTGAGGAGGTGGAGGGGGGTGCGGAGGCGAGCGCAGGCGGTGGCAGCAGGGGCTGGGTGTTTGCACAGCCAGGAGTGGAAAAAGGCATGGAGAGCCTTTATGCTTCCTGGCACGGCCACCGACCAGCGGAGGTGGGGGCTGGAACCCTGGAGACGCAAGATCTGCGGGTAGAAGCGCTACCCAGAGGGAGCTGGTTTGATATTCCCATGCAAAGTGTGTTGGATGTGGTTCCCAGCTGACTGACATCCTCTCCCAGAGGTTGCCGACACCTCCAGATGCCATCTAGGTGGTCTCCGGGATGGCATCTGCCCTGGCGTTCATCACAAGGACAACAGAATTTGGGGTTGGTCACCTCCTGGCTGGTGTGACTCACAGCAGGAGGTGACACGGGTAGAGAGGTGGCACATCCCACCATGGCCAGGAGTCACCTGGGGCCGCAGGAGCTGACGGGGGAAGCGTCCACACCTCCTGTGCTTAGCACAAAGCCCCTCTGCGCCGGGAGAGGTGTAATAAGGCACGTCGAAACCACGGGTGCTCTGCAGCAAAGGTTCGGTTTACAGGAGTAAAGGGGCTTTAATATGAAATAACCCCAATTAACCTGCAACAAATTCCCAGCTCTTCTTTTTTGATGCTTGCGGGGAGAGGAGCAGGACCTGGAGGCCTGAGGAGCAGGTTTGGGCTGCTTGTGGAAGGCTATAAAAATTGCTGGGACTGGAGGGGGGGTCAGGAGAACCAGTGGGGTCCGTCTTCCCCCATTCTCCAGCTCAAGCCCTGCGATGAGGGCTCGCCGTGACCTGCAGCAAGAAGTTACCCACTTTACCCAGTTAAATTGCTTTAAAAGAGGGACAATTCCATCAAACCTGGAGAGAGATGGTTTTCACACAGTTTAAAAGTGTTCAGACGTATAAGGAGGTGCGTTTGCTGCGTTTAATTGAGGCAGTTCCAACACAGCGAAGGCTTTGGGATTCGGGTCGTAGAGATCAGGAGTTGTGGCTCACATCGGGTACGCGCCGTGATTACACGCTGAGTAACGGGACCTGCACCCCGTCGAAGGCAGGCACGGCGGTGGGGCGAGGGGTCTCGTTTCAGGAGGTCGGTGTGAGGGAGATACAATACCCGGTGCTATTTCAGGACAAAGGGGCACTTTCAGCCCCGGCGCAGCTCTCCCGAAGCCGGTGACGGTGCATCGGGCAGGGACATCCGTAACCGGTGCCACTCACCCAACCGCTGCCGCATCTACGCTCGGGTACCTGATTTGGCCTCCGGGAATTACGTCACGATTAATTGCTAGTTTCCTCGGTGATGGGATCGGGCTCTGGAGTGAGCCCAAACGCCAGATTGGGATGAGCCAAGCTCCCCGGCACACCCCGTTTGGACCAGGCTAGGTGCGCGCCTCTCCGAACGTTGGTGACCTCATGCCGCAGACATGGATGAGGTCACCGGGATAATTGCTCTCCTAAAACGATGTGTCTTGCGGGAAGAGGATGTTATGAAGCCGGAGAACTTGCTAGGGCAAAAAAATACATTGCACACCCTTGGCCGAGAGCACTCCGAGGGGAAACTCATCAGCGGAGTGTGCCAGGACCTCCAAACAATAGACGGCATGCTCCGGGGGCATGGCAGGAGAAGAGACACCGGCAGGCAAGCTGCGGCGCTGGGGGAAGCCAGCGGGATAATTGCAGGAGTAAGACGTTCGGTACCTGGCGGGGAGGGAGAGGGGCCTTGCAGGGACCTGCCCTCCCCAGGGCACGTGCGGCAGGCGGGCAGAGCTGGGTACACACGCCGAGCTCTCCCGATCCGGGCTGCGCACTGTGCTGCAAGTGCTTTTCCTCTGGGAAAGGGCCGTGGTCATCCGAGATCTCCTTTGCCTGCTAGGCTGCCTCCTTCCCCCCCCCCCGGGCTCCTTCTCCCCTGGAAAACTCCGCTTCTGCCGCTCCCAGACAGATCAGTGCAGGTGCCTGGGGGTGTGCGGGGTGCCAGGTGTGGGTTCACTGCCTGGATGAAACCTCTGCAGCGCTGTGCCTCAGTTTCCCTACATGGAAAACAGCAGGAGTGATGCTCTGTTACCCTGGCAAAGCCCTCAGAGAGCTTTGCTTGCAAAAATGTCAGTTATCGCTCATCTAACCCTCCCTTCCCTCGCCAGGGAAAGCTCGGATATCTTTTATCCTATGGCATAAAGTTCCTGCAGCCTGGGAGACGTGGGCTCCGCTCCTGCGGCGGCGCTCGCTCAGGGTGGTGTTCCTTCAGCAGCCTGTTCTCAGCTGTTTCTTCTCCCCGCAGCCCCGTGACAGGTATTTGAAAAGAAGCTGAGAATAGTCCTATCAAACCTTTGCGGTTATTGGGACGAGCCAGACTTTACGGAGACTGAAGATGAGTGAGTTTCAGGGGAAAACAAACAGAAAGACTTTTGTCACTGCACCAAAAAAGGGGAGACGAAAAAAAATAGGGGGAAAAAAATAGCCACTCTATGGAAAAAATCAACTCTTTCCTGAATAAAGCCGAAAAAAAATGCTGCTGTATTGAGCTGTGACATATGGTTACACAAATAGAAACCACAGAGGGGAAAATCATGTTTTCTCTTTCATTATTTATCACTCTCTAACTGTCTCCAGCTGGGTGAGTAAACAGCCTCATTGGGCTGTAATGAGAACAGCCTGCTGCCACTGTGCTCCGGGCTGCCGGAGCCCGGTGGTGCGCGGCGCGCGTGCGAGCCGGCGTGGGACGCGCCAGCCGTTGCCTGGCCAAGGAGGCCAGCCCCGGGCTCGCCACGCTGGCCCGCGGTACCCACGCCGGCCCGCGGTCCCCACGGCCTCGCCACCAGCACCCGGGAATGCGGTGGGATGCGGGCACGTGGCTGCCCTGCAGCATCCTCCCCTCGGCGAGCGCTAACTAGGTGCAGGTTTGGAGTTAAATTAAACGGGCTGCTCCCGGTTATTGTTCAGGGGAATTATGTGCCCAATTTCCCCCCTGAGCCGCGTTGCAAATTGACTCCTAAGTGTCCCGTGAAATGGCTGCATAATGTGCGCATTTGAGAAGCGGGAGGAACGCTCTGAGAGTTTTGCCTCGCTTCCCTCTCCACCTCGCTCGGGTCTGAAGCCGGTTTTAGTGCCAGCTTTCGCCCACCTCACAGCTCTGACTGGGTTTAATCGCAGGTTCCGAACGGATCTTCCCTCCCGTCCCACCTTGAACGGCTCCAAGAAGTGAAGTTTTGCAGCTCTCGCCTCTCTGGGGACCAGAGGCCCCTTCCCACACCCCAGACCCTCCTCCATCCCCAGGACCCCCAGCGAGGAGCCTCTGCACGGCAGCTGGCCCCCATCTCCCGAATCCCACTGCATTTTCCCGCTTGCTTTACTGAGGGGGGATCAGACTTTAAGATTCAGATCCCCTTGATTAGGGCAGGCTTTGGATTAGGCTCTGAATTAGGTCAGGGGATGGGATGTGTCATCCTCCCGCTTGCTTTCCTGTTGCCCTCCTGCATCTTTCCCGGGGCACGGCCGAGCTCCAGCCTCCCTGGCCAACACGCAGCTCGTGCTCGTGAACCAAAGGGCGAGTTACGCCCGTCAAGGGCACAACCACCACGGCCCAGCTTCCCACAGCCCCTCTCCCTCCCTGGTCCTTGCACCCAGTGCAGGACCCTGGGGAAGGTGCGGTCGTAGCGTCGAGGCGCTGCGTCCGTTCGAGCCTTTTCAGGGGAGAAAGGTCTTAGTTAAGATCCAGAAAGTCCTTGAGCGTCAACGGCGCTGACGAACGATTTCCCATGAAGATTAACCCATTTCTCACGTCAAGAGCAGCAGCCATCCCCTCTGTGCCGAGTGGCGTTCCGAGTGGATCCGTGTCCGGCCAACAAATGAAAAACTGTGAGTAAACAGAAGCATTTTTAATGAAAACCGACCCAATTTTGAATGCCACTTCTCCTCCCCCCTCGGGAATAGTATGTGCCAGAGTTTGAGCGAAATTAGGTCATTGTTGAACAAAGGTCATGAAAGAACATGAAAAGGTTTTTAATGGGAACCCCCAGGTTTTATGGCTTTTTTGTGGAAATCCCCTCCCAAATAAAGTTATAAATAGAGTGACCAAAAAGTGCACAGGGCGAATCGTCCCTGTCTCTACGCAGTGGCTACTGCTCTGAGAACCCAGCTCGCACCAGCCGCAGATTTCACCCCTTCTAAACTTGTGAGTTTTCGGAAGAAAAAGAAAAGATCTTGGTGAGAACCTGACTGGGTTTTTTTCCCTGACTGAATCTCTGCATCCTTCAAACCTACTGCCCTCCTGCAGCGTGGGTGTACGGCCCGAGAGACCTCGGAGCTCAGGGGTGCGGGCAGGGAGGGCTCGGCTGCGCCTCTGATTCAGCCCAGCACAGAAGCACATGCTCCCATCCCGTTGACTTAGCACTTAAACGCCCGCCTTGCTGAATCAAAGCCCTCTTACAGTAAATACTCACTTAGCTTTCACAATCGCCATCTGATGATCTAATCCCTGCCCATTTCCCCGGGAAGGGCTCGCAGAGCAGCTCCTTTCTCCAGAAAACCAGTGCGGGTGGGCACCAGACTGGAATCACTGGGAAACACCTACAAATAAGTCAATAAAAGCAAAAGCTTGAGGTTAGATTCACCCCGGGAAGTTTTCCAAAGTGCGGAGGATAGTCGACGGGGGCTCCTGTAGGATTAGGCCCCCCCCAGTGCCCGCTCGAGCGCAGACAAGGTGTGTGCGGATGGAGCAGCAGCCTGAGAAACTTCTGTCGTTGGTTTTGGGTAATGAGATGGGGACCAGGTGGCCTGATCCTGGGACAGAGGCAGCTCTAGTCTGTTTGACGTGATCTTTAAAGGCTCCCGTGCCTGTGTGCGTACACACACACACATACGTGTCTGCAAATGCAAAACTCAGTGCGTATTTTCCCCTCTTTAACCCAAGTTTGCTCTCGATTGCATCTGGTTGGGGTGGTTGCTCAAGGTTCTGGTGGCGACTTCCCCGTCTGGTCTTGCAGGAGCAGCTCACTCCTGCCGCTGCCCAGCCCCACGTGTGCCCAGCTCAAAGCACTGCTGCCACCCCGTCCCCATCCGTGTCACGTCTGCAGGGGCCAGGAGCCAGCCCAAAGGCGCAGAGAGCAGAGCCACGGGCTGCACCAGGCTCGTGACACGTGTCCCTGTTGTCCCCAGGCTCACGGGAGCTGCTCTGTGGCCCTGGTCAGGATCCCGGGCTGGCGTCAGACCGAGGGATGCTGCAGCGTCGTTAACCCGGAGCGGGGCAGTGGAGAAGCCCTCGGTGGGGGAAGCGGCGTGAGAAGCCGAACTCTGGCCCCAGACAAAGCGCTTTTGTGCTCCTGCCGGCGAGTGAGCGGGGATGGCTTCCTGCTGCCCCGCTTTGGGGGGCTGCTTCCCTCTCCTTCCGTGTCCTGTCCTGCTGCTGGAGCATTAAACAGGCCGGATCCTGACCTCCAGAGCCTTCCTCCAAAGCCACACTGCCAACCCGAGCCCATCTCGACCCCAGCACCGGCTGCTTGGCCGCCTTTCCCTCTCCTCCTCCTCCTGGCCGTGCTGTTAGCATCCTCCCCGTGTAAATTTTAATGAATTGTCATCAGACCAAAGTAATCACCAGTCAGCAAAACTTAATTTTACAAAAAGACAAAAAGAGGCTTCGCTCTAATTGATGGAAAATTGGTCGTTTCTTGTCAGGTTATTGTTCATTTCCCGCTCGCTAATGACTCCGCTCCCGCCAGCCGTGCCGGGGAGCCCGGCGAGCATCACGCCGCGCTGCAGAGCGGCCCCGGCACCTCTGGCCCTACGCGGAGCCGTTATGAAACCTGGGATGAAGAGGAATGTTTTCATTAATGAACTTTCAAAAAGCAACACGATGGAAACTTTGCGAAGGAGAGAGGAGGATGAGCCAATGTCCTGCCCAGCCGCCCCGGGGGAAGCGGTGGGAGCGATGGGAAGCACCGGGCTGTTTTCGTACACGGCACACAGGCAAGCGAACAGTGCCGGTAAGAGGGAGACGATGACATTTTTGGATGCCTTTCTGTTTTAATCACCCGAGATGAGAGCCAGGTAAATGAGGTTGGTGCAAAATCCGGCAGCGCTTTGCTGAATCTATGGAAGCAGACGGCTTTTCATGGACCAGATGCTGTCCCTTTATCATGATGTTCATGGGATGGGAAAAAAGAGATGGATCATTTTCTTTCCCTTCAAATATTGGCAGCCCAAAGGAGAACAGACCTGCCTCACGCTAGCGCAACCACTGTTATTTACAGATCATATTGCAGTAGTGCCCAGGGCCCCTGGTCTGGTCCCATCTTGTTTGGTATTGTCTGAACGCACCCGGGGAGTATGTGGAGCCCCCGGCCTCCCCGCGCTGCTCCACGGGCTTGGTCTACACAGGCTATTACGGTAATTTGATAAGCCAGTTCTTCGTGATATGAATCTTTGCCTTCGTTAAAGGGAGGAAAAAAAAAAAACCCCACCATTGCATTTTGATGGCTCACAGGGACAGTTCATTAAGCAATCAACTCTTTTAATGAAATATTTCTTTGTTAAAATATTCATTGATCTGCCGCGGGTTTGCATGGCGAAAGGGAAGGACCGTGTCCCAGATGCTTTTCCGTTGAGTCTTCCCAAGCACGCACCTAAAAGAGCGGGGTTGTGCCCCGGCACTGCAAACACGGTAATTCCCACATCAGCCCTTGGCAGGCAGCCTTCGGGGAGCCCGGCCGAGCCCCCGGGCTGCAACCAGGATCTGGGGCTTCCTAGATATCCCCCTCCCCGTTATTATGCCACGGGATGGCTGAGGTTTTACACACCACCTCTGGGGCTTCTTTGGAAGAAGCAATGGGGGGACGCTGGGGTCCGGCTTGGGCAGAGCAGGTTGTGCCACAGAGGCCGGGAACGACATGGGGTTGTTGTCATAGAGACGGGGCGGGGGGAAAGTTGGGCCAAGAATGAGCGGGAATGGGCAAATTCCAAGAGGACAGAGGTGTGGTGGTGGGCAGCGTGGGAAGAGAGGGGGGACCGAAGGGAGAGACTGAACTCCCAGCTGGGTGCGAGGGGACCCAGGACCCCTTTGCACCCACGGGGCAGCGCAGCAAAGGCTGTTTTACATCCCACTGGGATTCTGCCAGATGCTGTGGCCCTGGAGTAAGAGCAAGGAAGAGGGAGCTCAGAGTGCCGGTACGGAGAGCGCTGGCAGAAGAAGAAAGAGAGGAGGGGGAAAAAGAAATATCAAAGAGTGAGAGATGAACAACTGCAGACAAAGCACCGAATCTGGCCTCCCTCCTCCCTTCTCAAACCTTACACCATGAGTAATCCCCGCCACAGCACCGTGACGACTCAGACAAGTAGTCACCGTGCGGGTAAGCATCTCCCCGAAGGAAACAATGCAGACAAACACGGTGAGTGGTGAATGCAGACGTCCTGCTCTGGATGAGTAACGCTATTGGAAAAGCAGATAAATGAGAGAAAAAACAAAAGAGGGGAAATGGGAAAAAAAAAATACCCAAACCATGGCACATGCCAGTGGGAGAGAGAAGCCAGGTGTCCTGTCTCCGTGTGCTGGTGGCATGGCATGGCGTGGCGCGTGGGCTTCCGAGTGAGGGGTACGGCTCTGTCAGGGGCTGCCACGGCACCCTGCAGCACGGTGATCTGCACCCCCTCCCGCTCCTTCCTCTCCTGGCTGAGGCTTGCAGACACGGAGGAAAATTGGTCACTGTCTGGAGACCCCCCATGCCACATCCGTCTCTCGGTGTGGGAGCAGCACACCCAGGTGCCGGTGTTTTCACCTCTCCGCTGTCTCGCCTTTAACTCTTACCCAGCTGAGTATGGGCTGTCTGACCCTCCTCTCTGGGGAAACTGAGGCACAGCACAGTTGCAAGCCAGAGAGGCTGCAGAGCCTCTGCCTGGGCTCCGAGGCTGTGCTTGGGATGCTGCACCCCCCCACATTTCCCCCCACATTCTCCCTCTGCAGAGCCGCCAGCCCCCGGGGGTGTCAGGATCCCCCTCCTCAGGGGGCTGCTCGCCTGGGGAGACGCTGTGGGGCTTCCTGGCCAAGGGCAATGGGAGCACGCTGGCCGGGGCAGGGGCCAGCGATGCTGGACCCCGGGCAGACAGCAGCCTGTTGCTTTAAAAGGGAGCCAGGAGCCTCTCATCACTTACAGTAACTCGGTGCATCATTTCTTTGCCTTACGCAAGAGGCGAGCGGGGTCCAAGATCGCAGCGTCGGCCACGGCCCCGCCAGCAACAGCCGGATTCCTCCAGCAGCCTGTGAGCATGAGCCGAGCGGGGCCTGCCTCCACACCGGCAACCTCCCTCCAGGGCCCTGGGGGTCTCCTTGGGACCCCTTGCCTCGCCAGCCCTGCGCTGGCTGTGGATGCAGCGCCCAGAGCTGTGGGCTTGTCCCAAAGAGGACTGATCCTGCATCCTTCCCCGCTCGCCCTCTGGAGCATCCTGCCCAGAGACCGCAGCTGGGAGCAAACGCTGCCGAGATAAAGCCCTGAGTAGTCCAGCGCTGGACTCCAGGGAGGTGAGGGAGAGGGGTGCAGGGCTGTGCTCCGGGCACTGCATCTTCACAGGGTGCTGCAAGCACTGCTCAGAAATGGCTGGTTATTTTGGGTGGAAAAACAGCTCGTCTGTTGAAATTTCCGCCTTGGAAGGGATGGGAATTTGCAGAGCTCCCTCCCCAAAACACGACCCTGGAAGGAAAAAAGTAACTTTCTTCCCTTGTTCTTCTTATTTTCCAATTCCCAGTTTGCTTCATTCTCTTCTTTCCATATGCTTTTTCTTTATTTTGCCTTGAAAGGAGAGAATCCAAGGCAAGGTGGGAAGCAGAGGAATCAGGGGACATGTTCACATCATCAGACACAGATTTTTCAAATGAGCATCTTCAGAAAAGTCAGGTTTTCTGTTTGAATTTATTCTTCCCATAGAAGAAAAACTGGAAGACAAACGAGATGTTCTCCACCCTCAATTTCCCAGGAACGGCCAATCCATAACCTGTGGCAAACCGGCTCTGGATCCGGCCCGGAGAGGACTCTCCTGGAGGGTGAGGATGCTGCCCGGTTCAGAGCTGCTCTGTCTGGAGTGGGATGTAGAACAAGCCCAAACTGCCCTTTTCCATGGAAGATCTCAGCTTTCCGCCAACCTTACAGCAAACGGAATTTTTCCCATCCCAGGTAACCACAGGATCAAAAACCTTTGGTTGAAAATTTTCACTTTTTAAAGATTTTCAATATTCTGGTTTGAAGAGCCAACACTTTCTGGAGGAGAGAAAAAAAAAAACCATTGCCAGGAAAAACAATTTCCTGCAAATCAGAGTTTGGGGATCAGTTGCAGGGGCACGAGTGAGGATGGGCATCATGCTCGGAAGAGCTGGCACATCTCATTTTCCTAGAGGAGACGTAGGACACTGGTGGGACCCGTCCCATCCCCCGCACCAACTCCTGGTCCTCCAGCCGCGCGTCTCGCTGCGTTAGCCCCAGCCGTGATGCAAAACGTTTCATCCAAGGGCTATGAATCCTGTTCCACCCTTCTGGAGGTGGAACATGCCCGAGGCTTTGCCTGTTGCAGGATAAAAGGAAGTTCTTCCCTTCCTTCTTTCCCCCTCTCTCTCTTTTGGGAGTTCAGCGCTGCAGTGTGAGCACCCGGGGTCCCTCTTCGCTGTCACCCTTCTGGGAATCTCCCAGCCACCCCTCCAGCATCCCTGCTGCCCATCGGCTCTCCCGCTGTGGCAGGAGCGAGGTGATCCCTCGGAGACCAAACCCCAACGACCCAAGCGCCGTACAAAGCCAGATTGCTCCTCACGCCTGGTTTTTTCCTGGCTGACACAGATGAACAAAGAGGGATCCGTGGGCCACACTCAGTTCACAACCTCCCCTTGGCGGAAGGCTGCCCATGTCTTTTTGTGCAAATCCTTCCCGCTCGGATGCCATTTGATGTCTTCAAAGGGGCTATTCTTACGTCGAGAAAGGAGGGCAAGCGCAGGTTTGACGAGGCTCGTCACTCAACATTATTTTTCACTCAGAAAAGTGCCAGTTTGGGATTAAAAAATATATATTCTGGTTTTCATAGGCTGATATTTGGGTGAATAACTTATAAATTCAGAACACCAGGTCTACAGATTTGGGGAGACGAGTGGGAAAACAGCTTTTATGTATCTGGCAGGGAAATAAAACTCCTTGAACCCACAAAAAATGCCTGAAGAGAATCATCTCTGCCGAGCCAGGGACAGGCAGCAACTTGCGGTGCCTGTTTGGCTGCTGCAGGGTCAAGGCTTCCTCGGGGAATGATGGTGGGGCAGGGGAGGGCAGCGGGTTTCGGGGGGCTGCCCCTCTGCCTGTGGGGAGGCAAATGCATGGCACTGGTCTCAGAGCTACCAAATCTTCACGGGTTTGCAAGGTGCCAGGAGGGATTTGTCTGAGCTGGGGGAATCGAAGCTGCTCCCCCTCCCACGAGGTACCGGAGATGGGATGGGGTGTCCCGTATCTCCAAAGCCTGAGCACTGGAAGAGCTCTGGGCGCTTTCCCCCTTTGTAACCCCTTCTTTAAAATTTCCCTTTTGAGCAAATAAATAGCTAAATAAGGGAAAAGTTGCTTCGCAACGGTGGCTGCGGGGGCCTGGGAGGCGGCAGGCCTGCCGCCTCGGACAGTTCCCGGGGACGATGCTCGGCATCCCGGCTGCGGGTCCGCGTGGTCACCCGGTCGCCGTGGGACATCCCGCCGTGGGACATCCCGCCGCGGCTGTCGGGAGCAGGTGGAAGGCTGTGCCACGCCACGGGTGCCAGGCTGGCATTGGCGGGGTGCGGAGCATCCTGCTGCCCACCTCGCAGAGGGCCCGGGGGCTGCCGGCAGTGGATCCAACCCCGGCAAGCGATTCCCTTCCTGTGATGGAGAAAAGGCTGCCCGAGCCGGGAGCACGGGGAGGGCTGGCTAGAGGATTTTTCATCTGGTTTTTGATTGCAAGGCAGAGGGGAAAGCTGTCCCTCCCCGAAGGAAAGCGTGCTGGCAGGAAGAGGAGCCCTCCGCTGCCTGCAGCGCCGTGGGGCCGGTGTACCCTGCTTCCAAGAAACGGGTCCTGGGGGGCCTCTTCCAAGAAAGTCGGCGCTTGCCACCGGGACCTGGTTCTGTAGGAGTGGGTGTGCGGCAAGCGCTCATCCGATGGGAGCCCCAGAGCTGCCTGGAAACAAGCCGAGCCCGCCGGGAAATCCCAGGCCTCCGCAAGCCTCGGGTTATGACCCGGGTTTAAGGCTCGCAGCCGGCCCTGCCCTCACCCCCCGCCCCCGTCCTGTTTGTCCCCTCGAGGGAAGATGTTTGGGGGGGCAAAACCGATGGGTTTGCTGGGATCTTTGCTGAGGCCACTGGAGCTGGCGGGAACCAGCTTTTCCATCGGACAGGAATTCCCAGATACACACTTTTCATTCCAGAATAGGTTATTTTCTTAAAAAAAACAGCGTTTCTGTAAAAGATTAAATTATAGGCAGAGAAAATCCAGGTGAGCTGAAACGCTTTTCACTCCAATTTCACCTTTTACAACTATTCTATCTGTCCATAAAATGGGAATTTCAAAGAAGCTGCCTTTGAAGTAAGAAACGGAGAAGGGAGCACGGTCACACCTTGGTGATGCCGAAACGTTCTGGCTGCGACCCCACGAAAAGCTCCGTTTCACTCCTCCCACGGGAGATTTGGACCATCCGTCCCCAACCCACCCAGCTCCCGGCGGCAGGAGGGACCGTCACCTCCCAAACCGCTGCTCCGAGCCCCCCGCCGCAGCCGCAGATGCTTTGGGGTCCCGCGTGTGGGTGATGATGTGGGTCCAGCATCCGCGCGGGTGGAGGGGGGGGTTGGGTCCTCCGTCCAGATGTTCAGGTCAAGCATCTGGGTGCGGGTTTGGGTCCAGCACCCGAACACGTGCTCTGCTCCGCCGAGGGCTCTGGGGGTGTACCCCCCGCTAGCGGGGCGGGATGTACCCCTTGCTGGGGGGGTGGGATGTTGGGGTGTAACAGAGTGAGGCTGGGGGGGCGAGATGTCGGGGTGTAACAGCGGGGATGGGGGGTGCTGGGGCTGCCAGCTCAGCGCCTTGCTCTTCCCATCTGTAAAGCGGGGGCACGTTGTGGGTGGAGGTGTGTGTGTTCCCCCCCCACAGCCGCCCGCTTCCCCGTGCCTCAGTTTCCCTCCCGCAAACCCCCACCCAGCCCCAGGCCATCGCTTCGCCCCGGGGACCAAGCGCAGCAGAAACCAATTAGCGCAGCCATTAATGAGCAAAACGCGGAGGGGGAGAGAGGAAGAGACCGGGGGGGGGAGAGGGGGGACGACGACACGCCTCCTCCCCCACCCCCCAAAAAAAAAATATCAAAGGGCGAACGGGGGGTGCGCGCCCGCTCCCCACCCCCTCCCCCCCGCCGTCTGGGGGAGGAGGCGACGAAAGGCGGCGGGGGGGGACACAGCCGGGCGGGGAAAGCGGCTGCACCTGCTTTAGAGGAACTATGGTAGGGCGGCCGGCGCCCGCCCCGCGTTGCCGCGCCCGCGCCGCCGCCGCCGCGCCGAGCCGGACCTGAGCGCGGCGCGCACGGCCCCGGCCCGGCCCCGGGCTGCTCCGCTCGGCCCGGCGCCGCCCAGCAGCCGCTGCAGGGCGCCAGGGGCGGCGGCGCCGCCGGTACCCGGGAGAGCATCCCCCCCTCTCCTCCTCCTCGTCCTCCTCCGCTCCCTCCTTACCCCCTCCCCAGCCACGCTTCGCCATGCCGCTCCGTTCCTGAGCTCGCAGCCCCCGCCGCGGCCGCCCCGTCGAAGTTTGGGGAAGGTGGGGAGGGGGGCGGGGGGGGGGGGGGAGGGGGTGTGAGAAGCGGCGCGGCCGCATGTCCAGCGCGGACCCCGCCGCTCGGCGTGACCAGGTGGGTGAGAGCGGAGCGGGGCCGGGCGGGAGGGTCCGTGCGTGTGTGTGTGTCCCCCCCCCGCCCCGCCGCAGCTGCTGCCGGCGGAGGGGGGATTTCGGGACGCCCCCTTCCCACATCCCCTGTTCCCGGCAGGTGTGGGGCGGGCGGGGGGCTCCGGGGGTGTGTGTGTTTCGCCGGGAGCGCGGCGCGTCACCTCCCCCCCCTCTCCCCAGCGCCCGGCCGCGCTCGGAAGTTTGTTGCGGCGCCCGGACAAAGGGAGCGGGGCCGGGGGGCTCGGTGAGCGGGGGGGGGGGGGGGGGGCTCGGGGCGCACCGGTGGGTGGCAGCGGGGGGGTCCGCACTGCTGTGCGGGGGCCCCGGGGCGGCGGGCGGGCGGGTGCGGGGGTGTCCGCCGCTCCCCGCCCCCCCCCCCCCCGAGGCGTTTTCCCGGCCGGCGGAGGTGGGGGGGCAGCCCCCTCGGGAAAAGGAGGGGAGAGGGGGGGCTCGGGCACCGGGAAACTCGCGCTGCCGCCGGGAGAGCCGCGCTGCCCGTGCCGGATCCAGACCTGCCTCTGCCCCGGCGCCGGGGGTCGCGCACCCCCGGGGAGGGGGGGTCCCGCAGCGGGGGGAGCGCGGCCGCCCCTGCCCTGCCAGCCGCCCCCGGGCTCCCTTTGTTGGTGCTTCCCGGTTTTCCCTCCATCCCGTCTTTTCTCCCCGGTTGGTTTGTTGTCATTCGGGGGGCTTGGGTGGGGGGGGGGTTTCCCCCCCTTCCCCCATTGTATTTCACCCCAGCCCCACCGCTCCCTGCCCACGAGTGGCCCAGCGGGCGCGATTCCCTCTTTCGGGAGGAATAATAAGTAAGTCGGTCCCAAGTTTTGAAATTCCTGGGAGAAGCAGCCGCCGCCGTCCCCGTCAACCTGCAGCCGGACCCGCCGTCGCTCCCACTTCGCCCTGGAAACCCTCTCAAATAATACCCCAAAGCTGCAAGGTGAGGGGAGAGGAGGATAAATGCACTTCGCGTGGAGCTGGAGAATATTCCCGAGCGATTCCCGCAGGTTTGGATTCCGGAGCGGGGCTTACGGCTGCGCGGCGAAGCTCTACCCCGCGTTCCGTGCCTCCGCGTTTCGCCCCGTTGCGAAGTTTGAAAGGCTTCGCCGTGGCTTTGTTGGAAAGGGGAACGGGGACGGGGGTGGGTTTTGCCAATGGTTTGGGGGGGTCTTTGTACCCTGGACGCGACGGCCGCAGCCCGCGGGAGGTCTCGGCGGGCTGGCTGGGACGCGAGCGGCAGCGGCTACCGCGGGTATCGGCAATGATGATTGGAAGGAGGTTTTTATTACGGAGCTGTCGTCTTCTGGGAGTTTGGAAATTCCCAGGCAAATGGGGTTTATCGAAGCTGGCGGCCGGTCGCCGGGAACCCCGGATCGGCCTCTTTCATCCCGCTCCCGGTGTCCGCCGTCCTTGCGAGATGCTCTCCCGGCCCCGGCGAAGTTGAGCTCTTTCTATTCTTCCCTGATCCATCGCCCTCGTCCGTGTGATGAACAAACGCGCCTCTGTCTCTGCTCCCCTCTCCTCGTCTCTCCCGCTAAAAACGGCACTTCAGAAAGCGCTGCCTGAGCAGCGCATCGCTCCGAGTGTTTCTTTTGGGGGTAGGAAATCTGTTTTGAGTTGGCAGGCGCGTTCTGATGGTGTGTACAGGGGAGAACAAGTGGAGTGTAATTGGTTTTTCCATTTGGGAGTGATTCCTTTTATTTTTTTTTTCCTTTCTCCTTTAAAAAAAACCAACCCCGAGCCAAGGGCCGTCTCTCCCGCTCTCCCCTCCCGTGCACTTTTTAATACAAATAAAACAACGGAGTTGGGGAACGCAGGAATAATTCCCAGGCAGCTGCAAACTCCGCTTTGCTCGGAGTCGGGCGGCTCCCGCTTTGAAAACTTGCGCTGGGGTATATATTTTTTTTTTTTTTTGCTTAATATAGTCCTGGAGGAATTTGTGTCCGAATTCCTCTCCGGGATCGCTCCTCGGCTTCAGGCAGCTCTTCCATCCCTATCCATCTTGCTGAGAGCCGACGATACGCGGAGATTTGCCTTTTGCCGCGCTCGGAACCAACTCGGCGTCGGATTAAAACCTCACTTTTCCGCCAGCGTTGTAAAGCTGTGCAGCACGCAATAAAATCGTTATTGGTTTCTGTATTAAAAGGTTAGGTTGTTTTTAACCCAAACCAGAAGTAGGATTTACTCGGTTACAAATTTCTTCTTGCACCCTAAAAAAAAATTGACAGGAGGGACGTCGTTTCGCCCCGCAACGGGCGTTCGGTGTTCAAGCGACCCCAACGCGTGTCTCGCGCGGGCGACGCGACCCCCGGGTCCTCGCGTGGACGCGTTCCCTTTCGTGCCTCCCCGTCCCCGCGGTTAAACGCAGCGAAGTCTCGGGCTCTCGTGAAATCCTCAACTCTTGGTTCCTTTGTGTTGTTTGGTTTGTTTTTTAAATCCACCCACCCCCCTCCCAAAATAATCCACCAAGCGCCGGGGTGGGTGGATGGAGAGAATCCTCAGATTTGGAAAATTTACCCCGTTCTACTTGGTTGGGGGGTTTTTTTGTTTTACTTCTTCCCCCCCCTCTTCTCCAGGTTGCTTAAATCAAGCTGGGAAGGGGGATGCGTCGGGGAGAAGGGACGAAATTTCCCGTGCCGAGCCGGGGAGCTTTAGTCAGGGCGGCGAAGCCCTCGGTGCCTCCTGCCTTTCTCCTGCCCTTTGTGGTGCCGGGGCTGGGGGCGAGGCTGGAAGAGCTCCGCTTGGACTGATGCTCCGGAGCTCCTCTTTGGAGCTCCTACCTGGTTTTTTTTTTTTTTAGTTTTATTTGAATTTATGACTTGTTGCCGCCGTTTTGTCGGGTTTTCTCCCCCCTCGCACGTCCCCCAAGCCCCTTCGGCTGGGGTGTTTGGTGGGGGGGGGGGGGGGACGAGGATGCTCCCTGCCCTGAGCATCGTTCCCGTGATACAAGCCAAACCGCCCCGAGAAACCGGCCCCGTCGCACAGCACGAAGTTGGATTCGATGCGGGGGGAGAGGAAAAGTGTGGGAGAAGAGAATCAGCGTGAGAAAAATCCACTTGCCCCCCCCGCGCCTGTTTTAACCTGTGCACTCAGGGTGGGGCATTACCCGGACCCTGGAGTGGTGGGTGCCGGGGAAGGGGCGAGGGAAGGAGGATGCGATGGGGAGGGCTGGGAATTTGAGGGGGGGGACGGGACAGAAGGCTGAGCAAACACAGCGAAATGAAATAAAACGGATTAAAGTTGATGAGGGGGGAGGGAGGGGGCTGATACTCTGACCCGAAAGAAAAAAATACAGATAAAAATTGATCCGTAAACGCCGCGTCCAGCCCCGGTTCCCTCTGGGAACGCCGGGTGAGCGCGGGCTTTGCGTCCCGGTTGGAAAAGGAAGAGCAGAGCGCTTTGGGGGGGGGGGGGGGGGGGTGGAGAAAACAAAAAAAAATAAATCTGTGCGATGTATAAAACCAAGTGACACTGAAATATCCACTGCGGGCCCTCGCCCTTTCTCTGGGAATAACCCGGCAGGAATGCGAGTGCACTCAGTTGTGAAGTTCCTGCCCGGAGAGCGCAGGAGCTTTTCTTTTCTGCCGCTGGAGAGGGGGATGCTTTGAGCCCGCTGATGTCTGTGTCTCGCTGTGGGGCTGGGGGAAAGGGGGGTGGCCAGGCCCTTGGCTTCCAGGGGGTTCTCGCCTTTTATTATAGCTTGCTTTTTTTTTTTCTTTCCCTCTTTTCCTCTTTTCTTGCTGGTCTAGGGAGGGTGGATGGGGGGAGCGAGGCCGGAGGAGGTGTGGGGCTGGGTTTGCCTTTGTAGCAGCAAGGTGGGGGGCGAGCCATGCCCCCAGCCGGGCTGGGGCTCATTCTTTCCACCGGAGAAAGGCGGGAGAGCCCAGAGGATCCCGGTTTTTCTTTTGCTGTTCAAAAGTAACACACGTTTATGGCTCTTCAAGTCACGTTTCCCGCTCCAACGTGGGGTTTGATGTCCTGAAGTATTTAGGCAAATCTGCTTATTTATGGAAGGGGAGAGCTGGGTGGTTTTCCCCCTTCATCTCCCTTCCCCACGGAGGTTCTGGGAGCAGGGGGAGAGCCCCCGGGTTGTGGCTGTGGCAGGTGGTTTGTGGAGGTGTCGTGGGGATGCTCCGTGCTGCTCGCACCCCGGCATCTCCCCAGGCGTGTGGTGGGGGGCTCCCAAAACGACCCTGTCGCTGGCTCCGTGTCACCTGCCGCTTCTGGAAGTGGAAACTTGGAATTTCCTGTCCCCTCCTCTTTGATTTCCAGCTCCCCTGGCGCGGCCACGGTGGTTGTGTGGGGTGGGGGGCACCTCGCAAACCTGGCTCTTGGGGGCTTAATCTGCCCCGGGAGGGATGAGCCATGGGCATCTTCCCCTTGGAGGGACGGGCTCTGGGCTGCCAGGAGAGGGATGGAAAAAGGGAGAAAATAAAACTGTAAATGCACTTGGAAACCCATCGTTTTCCCGGGGAAGATGTAAAATCCTCCGCGTGCCACTTCTGAGGAGCCCGATGTGCCGGAGAGGAGCGCAGGGGCAGCTTTGGAAACACAACCAGGGGCTGTGACATGGGTTTTGCAGCGAGTTGCCGTCGGGTTTGTGACCCTGTTGAGCTGGCCCTGCTCGCCCCTTGGCCAGTAAAGCTCGCCGCTCTGCCAGCTGATGGGAGAGCGGTACAGGAAGGGCTCGCACCCATTTTATCATCTTGCAGAACCTTCCCCCTCCCCCTGCTAGCTGAGCTGCACCTTTTAAAGTCAAATATAACTTGTAGAACCAGGATGGGGCTGGGCACAGCTTGAAAAACTTCCTAATTCCCCCCCCCAGCAAGCGTTCGTTGTACAAAATATAACGGAGATGCTGCTTGAGGATGGTTTTTTAAACTTTTCCTAATTTAAACCCCTTTTGGCAAGTCTCAGTGCTAAAACATGTTGCTGGTAATCGGGCTGCCCGCGACAAAACCGTGTTTGCGGACGGAACGGCATCAGGGAACGGGAAGAATTAAGAGGCAGAAGCAGCGGAGGAGGAGAGCTGCTCCCTTCGGAGGTTGGCGACGCGATGCTGCGGAGGAAAGCGCAACCCGGCCGGCCGCCGCGTTTTATTTGATAAAGATCCTGCTGGAGGAAAGATTAGATCTGGGGACGGAGCCGGAGGGAAGTCATTAAGGGATTACGATGCCTTGTGCCGGCGGCGTGGGCACGGGGCTGGCTGTAACGGTACCTGGATATCCAGGCAAAGGAGCCCTGCGTGTGCGAAGCGCTTGGCACAGGGAGTCGGGATCCTCTCGCCTGGCTTTTTTTTAAGGGAAAAAGCAGGAAAAAGCCTGTGTGTGTGATCCGCTGTGCGGTTAGCTCGGATAAAGCCGGCCGGTGTCGGGGTTCGCCGGCCCCCGGCGACGCTTGCCACCCGGCTCTCGCGCCCTGGCAAGTTGGCACGAGGTCTTCTGCGGCGCGTTCTGGCGGAAACCCTCCTGTGTCGCCGTCGCCGGGCCCTGATTGGCAGGAAACCTGCTTATTTTTTACCATAATGGTCATATTTTTAACCATAATGGGAGTGGAGGGTGGTTGTGGGAGGAAATTTCACCTGGTCCCGACTCTGCCGGGGGCTCCTGGGTGTTTGTGGGAAGCGAAAGGTGCGAGAGTAAAACTCCTTTTTTTCTTTTGTGGTTTTTTTTTTTTTGAAGATTACTTTCAAAACCATGGGATGGTGCAAAAAAAATAATAGTTCGTTCTAAGGTACTAGAGGAGGAAACAATTCCCGTGGAGGCTGTGGTTTGGAGGTGATTTGGAAGCTGTTTGCCCCTTTGGCAAGCCTCCTCCACGTCACCGGCTTCGGTGGGGAGCTGGCACCGACCGGGCGGGAAACCGTGGATGCGGCTGGGAAGCTACAGCCCCCCGGGCAGGAGGGAGACCCCCATGCGATGGGTACATGCTCGGTGTGTGTTGTGCGGGCTGTTTGGCAGCTCCCGAGGCTCGTCCCCGGGGGTGTTTTTGCTCAGGCACCGATGCTCCTGTTTAATCAAACACGGGGCTACGGCTGGGATGAGCCACCGGGAGCAGGCAGTGTTGAAACAACTTCAACACACCTTTGCCAGGTCGCTGGTGGAGCTGGGTTTAGTTTATCCAGCGGGATTTAACTGCGCCGGGGCTAATAAAGGCGTAAACCGCCAACGGTGCCGTCCGGAGCAGCGAGCGCTTCCCGCGTGCTTGGGCAGAGCGAGCCGAGCGTCGCGCTGCAGAGTCCCCTTGGGGGCTGGGACCGTCGAAGCCCCGACCCCTCCGACTGGTCATTCGCTTACTCCAAGTCTCAGTTTATTCCACAAACCGTGGATTTTTGGTGAGTGTCATCTTTTTGCCTGTTTATTGTGAATCTGCGAGGCAGGGGCTGTCCTTTATTCGTTCACCTGTAGCGAGATGTGGAGGGGGGACCACCTAGGAGAAGCTGTCACGGGCTTGGTAAGAGATGTCTTCAGCCTTAGGGAAGAGGGACAGCAGAGGAAGGCTCGAAGTAGGTTGCTTAATGCAAAATGTAAGGCTAGGGCTTGCGCTCCTGAGCGGAGGATGCGCCAGGATCCCGTCTGCCCAGGAGCATCTCCGTCAGGAGGGGTTGGTTCCGTGCCAGCAAGTTGGCTGCTGCTGGTTGTTAGTGGGAATGTGTTTGCCCGGTGACATTCTGCCGGTGCTGCTTGGCCTGGGGCCGGCTCGCTCGTGTGCTGGAGTTCACGCTGGGCTCACGGCTCCGTTGGGTGCCACCCGTCACGTGCTGGGATCGTGGGATGGGGGTTCCAGTGCGGGTGATTCTGCTTTGGCCACTTTGGGTGCTGCTGGGAGGATGATCCTGGGTGCAGGACTGTCCCCAAACCCTGCTGGGATGTGGGGCTCTGGGGGAACCTCGGCTCCCGGCTTGCCCATGGCTTGACCCCCAGCTTCCGGGGGGTGGAAACACCTGCTGGGATGGCAGGGGACATCTCACTGCCTTCCAGGGCCAGGGGAGCGTGCCCCACTGCAGTGTTGGCACAAGGCCATGGGGCTTTTTTGGGGCTTGGGGTGGTCACGGGGGTGTTGGGAGAGCCACCCCGGCCCCTGGGCAGTGGGATGACTTATGGCACGAAATACCTGGCAGAGCTGAAGTTCCTTGTGGAGTGTCGGGAGCTTTTGACTGAACTGCACCAGGGTTTGGGCAGGAGTGGTGGGCAGAGACTTTGTATTGGGGCCTGGGGCTTCCCACATGGTCTTGTGTCCCCTCAGGATGCCACTTGCCAGGCTGTGTCCTGGCAGCAGCACCGGGAGCCCTTTAGCAAGGGCTGCACTGGCTTTTGGGCTGCTCCATCTAGAGGAGCACACCCCAAAACTCGCCGTTCCTCAGCACGGGACTCTGGTACCTCAGACAAAACCAAAACACCTTTTAACAACCTGTGATATATTTGTCACCCCTCTTCTCCCAGGGGAGCTTCTTTCTCCCCCCTTCTCCATGTACCCAGCAAGGGACCAGCGCGGCCGAGCATCCCGTGGCCGAGCATCCCTGTCCTGGCAGGGAGGGGCGGGAGGAGGCGGTGAGATGCTTTGTGCAACTGAGAGGGTTTCCCAGCAGGTCCTTCCTCACCTGGCAGTGGGAGGGAAATTCCCCAGAGCACGGGGTAACTGGGATCTGGAATAAAATATGGCATCATTGGGCCTATTAAAAAACGGAAGAAGGAAAGAAAATAAAGGCAGGGTCAGGGAGGGAAAGTGTCCCGTAACTTTGGTGGCAGGAAATGTGGATGTTGAAAACGTGCGGTGCCAGGTGTAGCTGTGAAAACCCTTATTTTGCTGAGACGGGGCTGGTTGGGGGGGTGGCAAAGCCATGGTTTGTGTCAAATGCCATCTCCAGCTTTGCCCTTCTCTGCGGTTGTTTCCCAAGTATTTACACTTTTCCCCTTTTACTCCCCAACCTGCTTTCCCCGCAGTGAAGTCGCGTCCCAACCGGAGCGGATCTAGTTTTATTCCGTATTTCTACAGCGGGGTCCTGGTGGGATCTGGTTTGTTTTATGGGCAGGGGAGGGTCTCCCCCCTCCCCATCTCCTGCTCGGCTTTGGCTCCGCCGGGAGCAGGGTTTGGGGACCCAGGCTGCGACCTCTCCGCCCGGCACAGATGTTGGCCGTTAATAAATTAAAACCTCAAAATCGACATGATTTCTCATTTGGAAAACAAAAGGGGCGTTTGTCCCCTGCTGTGCGGGTAAATGTGGGGCTGGGGGGAGGAGGAGGGTGCTGCTGCGCGTCCCATCGCTCCCAATTTGTCTCAGCCGCTCGGCACCCGTGGTCTGGGGCTCTCATGCTTTGCTCCTGCCCCTCCCTCAGTGGGTCCTGTCCCTGCAGCCCCCCCCCCCCCCCCCCCCCCCCCCAGGCACTGGGGGTGGGTTTGTAGGCTGCTGCTTGCATGGAGGGGTCTGGGTTTGACAGCTGTTGCTGGTGTGTGCAGGTGGGAGGAGAGTGTGGGGTGCGTGGGGCCAGATCCTGCCCCCGTGCCAACCTGACCGGGGTCCATCTGTCCTGCTTTGCACAGGAGACCCCAAAGGATGGGAATAGAGACCCCAAAACTCCCTGTGCTGAGTGCCAGTGGGGAGGGTGCTGGCACTTCACCTGGGTCTGGGGTCCCCTCCTGGGGGCTGTGAGCGTGGGGCATCGCTGCTGTGTGCAGCGTGGGCGAGCGAGTGCCCACCCTGAAGTGCCCCTCCTGGGGCTTGTCTGGCTGCAGAGGCATCTGTGGAGTCTTGGGGGAAGTGTCCCAGGATTTGGGGTTTGTTGTGTGTGTTGGAGAGGGGAGATGCCCAGTCAATGCGCTCCCGAGAGAAACGGGAAAAGGAAAGCATCCTAAAATCCATCCCGGCGAGGGGTGGCGTGTGAGCGCGCCGGAGAAACCCCGGTAAGGGACTTCTGGCCGAGCTCTGCTCTCGTGGCACGACATGAGGCTGGTTTCATCCTGCTTCAGGTAGAAGATTTGTGCCTAAATTTGGGTCTGAGGTTCCCCAGCCCCTCACCTCGCCCTGGCAGCAGCGTTCGGTGCTGTGGGATCAGCCTGGCTCCTCTGAACGGGACGGACCCCCGGGGCCGGGCTCTGCCTGCCCTGACGGATGCTGGGGACTCTCCCGATGGCAGCGGGCAGGTCGGGGTCCTTCCCTGCTCGGCACGGCTCTGTGGGTCATTCACGCTTCTCCTTTTAAGCCCGGATTTTATTTATACCTGGGGTGGCAGAGTCTGTTTTTAGGGCCTGTTTCAAATCCCTTGAAGTCTTTCCCTTGATGCCGGCGAGCTCGAGCCCTGAACAAATGTCCTTTTCCCTGGGAAGCGGAGCCGCGGCTCCGAATCTGGGTCAAACTTCGGAGCTGTCGGAGCAGCCCCGTCTGCGCGTCGCACGCAGCCTTGTTCCCACGCAGGCGTCGCGCCGGTGCCGCCACCGGCATCGCCAGCCCTGCAGCCGGGCAGAAGCAGTGCTGGAGCGATTTCCCGCTGGGATGTAGAGCTGGTGGTTTTAAAATACTCGCCAACGCCTGCAGAAATGCAATGAGATAAAGTTTAGTGGACGAGGGAGCTCGTTTGGGGATTGATACTGGCTTTGGGGAAGGTCAGTGCCATCCGGTCGCTTGTGTCCCTGCCGTACCGGAGCAGCGGATGCTGCGGTGGGGAGCGTTGGTGCTGCTGAATTTCCAGCCGTAGGCTGGGGCTGCTGCGGGTGGAGACGGTGGCCGTGCCCAGCAGTCTGGGAGAGGGACAGACCTTGGAGGGGACGTGCATCTCCTTTCATGGCAGGATTGCTCCTTGCTGACCTCAGCGGAGGTCTCCGCTGGTCCTGGCTGGTATGGATACAAATGCTCTGGGAATCGCCCTGGGGCTGGGAATGGGTGGGAAGTCACTTGGTTTAGCTGGAGGTTAAAAATAATAATCGGTGTTTTAAAATTGCTGGCAGCGGGCAGGAGCTGTCTGCGTTGGGGCTGGCCGGGGGTGTGAGGTCAAGGCAGCTGGCACGGGCAGGTACCAGGGGCTCGTCGGCCAGGCAGGGAGGTGGGTTGTGTCCCTGGGTGACAGTTAGTGACTGTCCCCTTCGTGTCTTGCCTGGTGCAAGGGACACACATCCCAGTGTGGTTGCCTTCCCTCACCACTGTGTGATGGCTTTTGCTCTGGGAGATGTCACCTGGGTTGGTGTCCTGCCTGGAGGGGCTGGTGACGGACCCATGGCACCGTGTCCTGCAGCTGGTGATCACGAAGCCTTCTCTCCCTGCCCAGGGGGATGTGCTTTGGGGGCGGGGGGAGAGGGTTGTCTGTGACCCCGTCTCAGCGGGAGATGCGGAAAGATGATGTGACCTGATTGCGGAGGAGCGGTGCCGGCGGGGAGCTGGAGCTGTGATGGGGCTCACGCCAAAGCTTCCCACGCCTGCACCCAGCCTGAGGTGGGCACCTGCAAGATCCCCCCTGTGCAAGAGCCCCTGTACACCCCCAGCTACGCAGTGCCCTGAACCGGGCCTTTCTGGGTTCCCCACTGAAGAACACAGCTCACGATGTGGGAGCTGCTGCTGGGGTGCCTCGCTGCGGCTCCCGTCAGCCGGCGGTGAGTCCTCCCCGGGCAGGGGGGCACGTCGGAGCCGGCTGAGCACTGGGTGCCTCGAGCCCCTTTCTGCCCTAGCACCCATGGGTGCCCGCAGGGACTTGGCAGCCGAGAGCTGGCGCCGAGTTCAGCTTGGAATTGGTGAATCATAAACCAGTATTTTAAAGAATGAGGATTATTTTTATGAAGGGGGGGAGGGAAGCCCACAGGTTTTTCAAGTGTGCTTTGTAACGAGGATGTATCTAAGGCCACAGGAATGGTAATACCCGTCGGGGTTTGCACGGTGCTGCCTGTCCCACGCTGGCCTCCTTGGCCGCTGCAGCACGGGCGCTGATGGCCTGGAGCATCAGCAGCCTCCTGCGTGCTGCTCTTGGGTGTCTTTGCACCCTGTTGGGGATCTCACTGGTCTTGGGAGGAAGCATCGCCCACTGCTTGCAATGAGCAGGGATTCGGGAGGTGCGGATCACTTCGGTTCACTTTATCCTGCCGTAGCTCCGTCCCAATCCGTAAAGCAGGGATGTGCTGACTGGGTTCGGAAGGATGCTGTATCCTGATGTGCAGTGTGCTAAGGGCTGAGTTCCAGGGATGCACGGGGCTTGGGAGCCTGGATGGATCAGCGTGACCTGGGAATGCTGCGGGTGACGCTGAAGTGATGCTGTAGGACCAGATCGCCTTCCCGTGCTGCCAGCCTGGCAGCGGTCCAGGGGGATGCTGACACTGCGGAGGTGTGCTGCCATCCCGGGAACGAGGGGAGAAGCTCTTGCCGCATCCGCAGCTGCGGGTGCGCTGTGAGTCCCGGCGAAGGGTGCTGGAGGGGGATGCTGCTCTTCCTGGGAAGAGGACATGGCGGCTGAAGGCAGCTTATCCAGAGCACCTGGAGGAGGAGAGTGGGGGACCCTGGTGATCTCTTGGCTTTGGCACGGGGTCTGCATGGGGAAACCCTTTCCCTGGCTGGGGGATGCTCCATGCCTCTCCTTGTCCTCTTCCCGATCCCCTCCTCCGCACAGGCGGCATGGCCTCGCAGCCGCCCATCACCATTCCCGGTGCAAGACCCCGGGACAGCCCAACCTGTTTGCAGAGCGTGCCGCTTCCCAGCTTTTCAGAAAGCACTGGAGAACTTGCTCTCATTATTCCAGTCGCTGCTCTAAGCAGAGGTGTGGGGAGCCCTGTTTGTCTTTGGGGCTGCGGTTTGCTCCGTGCGGGTGCCGAGGCTGCCGGGGGGGTGCCGTGCTCCCGGCCAGATCGGGAGATGTTGAGTCTGTGCGAGACGGAGACGAGCTGTGCGGAAATAAAATCAGGAAGGTTGTTTGAAAGTGCCGAATCGGGCTCTGGCAGCGGCTGCCAGATGGAGCCGGCCTCGGGTCATGCTTGCCTCTGATTTGGATGCAAAAAGATGGACTTCAGACCAGGAGTTTGAAAGTGCCCAAGGATAGTTCTCCCCCCTACCCACCGTCTTTTTTCTTCTCCCTCCTCGTGAGCAGCATAATTTCTGGATGGAAACCAGGCTTCTTCCTGCATAGAAATGGGATTTGCAGTGGAAAGCATCAGTGTGCGGCAGGGAGCGCATTAAATAGAGTTTTCTGGATGAATTTTTGGGCAAACATGACGGAGCCTGGGAAAACTTGCAGCATCTTGAGTTCTTCCCTCCTGTTCGATAAGGCACCTTGGCTTGTTTTTCCCTCCCCTCTGGATTATTTAAAGGCCAGAAGAGACTTTTAACAACCTCCAGTCTGACTTCACGCAAACTCAGCTGGAAAATTTCACTCGGGGCCCGGTGCGGAGCGAGCGCGCAGGGGCTGGTGTCCCAGCGCTGCATCCCTCGGGGCCGGAGGCATTGCTCGCGCCGATGGCCCTGCCGTTGCTCCTCGTCCTGGTCCGGTTTATCCCTCACCTGTCCCAGGTCATTTTCTTCCTCCCCGGCTCTGTCCTCACCCTTTGCAGCCCCCCCTGAAGGGATGGGGCGGGGGGAGCTCCTGCAGCTTGGTTTTATTTTTATCTAAGCTTTCCCCATAAACACACCCTTTTTGGGAGCCTTCCTCTGCCCTGGTGCCGCCTTTACCATTCCCAGGGCTGTCGTGTGGGCACCATTCTCCCGGGAAGAGTCAGGACGCTTCCCCATGGCCCTCCTCTTCCTCAGCTCGCGTGGGTCAATGCCTTCCATGGCTTTATCCAAGAGGAAGAGCCCTTCTCTCCCTTGGGTGCCTCGTTGGGGACTGCCGTGAGCATGGGACCGCGTCCAGGCTGTCTGCTTGCAGAAGGGATGGAGGTGATTCTGCGTGTGCGGGGCTCTGCCGTGGGTGGGATGCTGCAGCAGAAAGGGTGGGCGCACCCATGGGTACGTGTCCCTGCTGCATCTGTTCCTGATGGGGTAGAACGTATTTGTGTGTGCTGGGCACGTGGGCAGACTCGAACCCAAGTCAGGATTCAGGGGAGATGCCAGAGGAGCCTTTCCAAAACGCTGATGCGGTGCTGGCTGCATCCCGGCAGCCGGTGGGGATGGACCCGGGTGCAGGGCTGCAGGGCGATGCTGGGGATGCAGGTGCGATGGCCGTGGGCCGGGCGGCAGCGTGCGAGTGTTCACGCGTGCACAAGCGTGTGCGTGCTGGTCCCTGGACCATGGTCCGTGCTGGTCCTTGGACCACGGTCCGTGCCAGCGTGCTGGTCCGTGGGCTCGGGCTCTGCTTTGGCTGGAAATGCATCCATCCCATGGCACACCAGCCCTGGGAGGTGCTTTTAATTATTTTATTAGGATTTTAGGGGTGAATGTGTGTTTGTGCTCAACCCCCCCGTATCCTAAACCCTCCATCCCGTGTGGAAGCACGGAGCGGCTCTGACAGCGAGTTGGGCGTGTTGGGAAATCACACGTCCTTCCTTCCTCCTGGGGTTGGGATTTTTCTTGGTAGTTTGGAGTATTTTTCTTTTTGCTCTTTGTGAATTTTTTCCCCCCACCCTATTCATTATCATTTTTGTTAATTAGATTGTGATGGGGAACGGTCTCTATTCAAAAGAAAAACCTCTGAGATATGTTTTTACAAGTGTGTGTCGGGGCGGGGGGGGGAGAGCAAAGATGCTTGAAAGAAATCATTTTAAAAATAATTTCTTCATAAAGCTCTTTAAAAAGAAGAAAAAAAAAAAGCCCAGGTCCCCTTCCCCCACCACGGCCACCTCCCCTCACCCCCCCCCCCTAATTAAACGATTTGAATTTTCACGTTAACCGCTTGGTGCTTCCTCGGCGCCTCAGATGATTAGAAAGGGATATTCATTTATGCCTTTTAAACGCCGCCCCGATTAAAATCAGAGAGATTTTTTCCTTCATCAAAATCTAACATCCTTGAAAAATTAATTTGATGCCTCTTGTTATCAATTAATTGAATCTCGTTGGGAGAGAGGCTTGTACGGCGGGTGGTTGGAGCTGGCCCTTCTGTTCTTAGCTGCTTTCCCCCCTCGCTGCCGCCGCCAAACACGGTGACATTATACAACTCTGCCTTTTTTTTTTTTTAATATATATTATTTTTACTCATCTCATAAAATAAAATAAATGAATAAAACTTGGTTTCTCTTCCCACCCTCCTCCCCTCATCCCCCTGAGTTCCCCTTGTATGAAAGACCCTTTTTCCCCCCCCTTCCTTTCTCTCATCCCTCTTTCCTATAACTTCCAAGGCAGTGCGGGGAGAGAAAGAAAGTTGGGCCCTTAGCAATTTCTTGGCGTAGCAAAGCGGCCAGGGTCCGTCTTTCTTCCTTTCTTTAACGAGGGATATTGGATATTTCATTTGAATCTCCCTCTTTTCAATTAAAAACGCGCGGCTCCTTCTCTTCAAGCCGCTCTATTCTCCTCCTCGGTCTCGGCAGCCGGAGAAGCGATTTTTCTTTCTTTAATATTTCAACTCTTCCCCCGAAACGGGCTTCCTGCGTGGTTTTTTAGGTTTTTTTTTTTTAATAGACTTCTCCCTCTATTAAACTTTTCCAATCTTCATCCCTTTATTTTTTCCCCTTCCCACCTCTTTAAACAAAAAGAAAAAGAGAGAGGAAAAGTTATAAAATCTGAAGAACTGGGTCATTCAGGAAGTTATTGAAATAACTTAAAAAATAGGCATTCACTTCATTTTTACTCTCCTTGGAATGACTCCACCTGGTTGCTTTTAGATCCAGACGCTTCCCTGGTACCTCTGTTATTTACGTCCCGTCGTGAATTTAGGGCTGGAGGTTTCGGGGGAGCTTGGGGTAGCTCCAGTGAGTGCCGAGGGTGTCGCCGCTTAGGGATGGGGAGGTGGGTTTTGGTTTCTCTGAGGAAGAAATCTGCGCTGGACACCCATCGATGTCCGTGGGGTGCTGGGATGGGGATGTGGTGGGGGTGTTCTCCGTGGGATCCCCATGGCTGGTGGAGGGATGCATCCCCCTGGTCCAGTGACCTGGGCAAGGGGTGATTTGGTGGCAGGGCCACCAGCGTGGGCGTCCCCCGCATCCCCCCCTCTCCATGCTCTGTCCCATCCCATCACAGTGCCAGGCTGGATTTGGGGTGGGATGCCGGTGCCTGCTCCAGCCCTGCCTGCCCTCGCTTGGGTGCCTCTTCTGCTCCCGCCTGGGGTGCCAAGGATTTTAGGGATGCTCTGCAGGGTGCTAGGGAGAGGGGAGACCCTGCCCCATGGGCATGGGGGGTCGCAAGGGCTGGGTCTGTGCCTTGGGATGTTTTTCCTTTGAATTCCCGTTTGCAGCGCGTGGGGTGGAAGGAAAGCAAGTTTTTGGGGGGTGAGAAATTGGGGTCTGCTCTGACCTCCCTCCCTGCTGCCAGGGCCAGATCCTGGCACCGCGGCAGCAGGAGCAGCTCCATGCTGGGGTCCCAGAGCTGGGGCATTGCCCCCAAGCCTCACTCACTGCAGCAGGCATCTGCTGGGATGCAGATGCTGGTCCTGCATCCCGAACCGTGGGGATGCTCCAGCACAGCAACGATGAACCGTACTGGGTGTGGACCAGCAGCACCCGCCCCACTGGTACCCACTGAGGGTGCTGCCCCGCTCCGGGTCCCTGTGGGCCCACACATGTGGCTCCCAAGCAACGAGGCAGGAGCCCCCCGTGCACCACGTCACTATTTAATTAGACGTCCCTGATTAACAAAACTTGGCGTTTGGCTTCCTCCTGCCCTCATCTTTCCTGGCTCCGAATCAATGGCTTTGATATGCTAATTAGGGAGTAATTTAATTTCAAAAGGCCGCAATTAACAAGGGTGTTGTGGACATGCTGTAGTTAAGCGGCGTAATCTAATTTGCATTAGTAACAAGCAGGGACTAATTAGAAGCTTAATTAGACACTTAGACGGCTCTTGTGTTTACTTTCTTAATGAGATGGAGTGGGGCTCTTTTTTTTTTTTTTTTTAATCTTTTCAAGAGCGCGGCGAGGGAAGCAGGATGGAGCAGGAACCCGGCACGTGCCCGCGTCCGGCCAGCCCCACGTCCGTGCCGGAAGGGATTTTATCTTCCTTGAAGCTTGGCAGGGAATGGGAGACGTGCCAGGCAGCCATCAGCATCTCCAGGGATGCCCCGTGCGCGATGGCTCGCTGGGGTGGGCGCCGGGCGGAGGATCTCCCGCGGGGTTGGCTACGGTCGGGGTGTCCTCGCCGCTGCGTGGGTGCGAGCTCCGGAGATGCTCCGAGGGAGATGTGTTTTGGAGAGGCAGGTGGGCTCGTCGCGACGAGTGCCACGTCCTGCAGACCGGCACGGCACGGTCCCCGGGGCTGGTAGTGGTCATGCTTCCAGGTGATCTCTGGACTCTTCGAAGGGGGTGACCCACCTTTTTGAGGAGAGGACCCTCACTGTGGCTGTTCTCGCTTGGTTTCTGTGTAGCAGCAAATGCTCTCTGCTGCCTGACGGCCACCGGTGCCCACGAGCGTGGCCGGAGGCTTCGTGGTGGGCACTGGGCCGGGGTGGGTGGGTGAGGAGGGCTGCCGGGGGTAAAGGTCTGCCCGGGGGTTGGTTCTTCCCAAAGAAGTTGCTGGGAGCGAGATGAAAGCGGGAGATGAAAGTGCCCAGAGGTGAGATCCCATTAAAGCAGTGCCCGGGCTTAGCCAGTCCTTGGTTCCTTAAATCTCTTCTAATTTACAGTAATGCTTTAGATTCGTTTCAGCTCCCCCAGACTTTTATTTTAATCCCCTTTCCACATTTCCATGTGTTTATGTGTTAATTAAAGGGTAAAAAGCCACTCTCCGAGCAATCCCGGCTGCTGCTTCTCTTCAAGCCAAAGCCTTTTAAGATTAGCGAGCCACTTCCTAAAGCCTTGGCGGTGCTGGATCCGGACAGCGGTGCTGGATCCGGACGGGCAGGTTGCTCAACTTTCCAGAGCTCGGAGCAGATCCGGTGCCTGGATCGAGCGTCTTTGAGCTCTCGTCTCCTCCCAGCCGTGTAGAGGAGCATCTCATAGGACTTCTGATGGCTTTAGGGGGGATATGCTTGGGCTGTGCTCCTCCATCCTCCGCTGGTACCCTACTGGCACGCCTGGGAGAGCCCTTGCCGTGCTGTGGGACAGTCTCCTGCTCCCCTCTGGGTCCTGGCAAGGCTGGAGCTGGGAAGAAGGGTCTGGAAAATCACTTTGGGGGCCGGTATGTGGCGGGAAGTGTGGAAAAACCCTGTGGAGCATCACAGTATCGGGTCGCTCGTAAACGCGTGGTGTCACCTGTGCTCTCCCGTGCAAAACGTGGTTTGGCACTGGGGGCTTTCTCAGCTCATGGAGACATGGAGAGGAGCGTTTTCCCGCTGGTGTTTCCCACTGTTTGTACTCATCCCTCCCAGGGGGTGCATTTTGAGCTAGGGATGCTCTTTGGGTTTGTATCTGGGGAAGCCGAGGGGCACCCGCTGCCGTCGGCGTAGGGACCCGCTGGCAGCGGGGAGGGGGAGCCCGCGATGCTGGGTCCGTGCACAGCCCCGGTGCTGCCAGCAGCCCGCGAAGGGCAGCCCAAAGTTACGGAGCCCCTGAGGACCATGTTATTGAGGATATTTAAAAATAGGAGAAGCAGCTAAAAGAGGTGTTCAGGCAATTGCTCCTTAGGAGCTCGGGGTCTTGGCTGTACCTGTTTCTGCAGGTCCCCGGGGGCTGGGAGGTGCAATTCTCACGTCCACGGAGCTGAATCGGGTGGAGAAGCGACATCGCTTTGGGCTGCCCCAAAATTAATCAGGAGTTTTTGGGGAGAAACCGCTCTGTAAACGCTTAGTCTCCTGCTCCTAAAGACCCAACATCCCTCGGTGCGAATCTTTGCCGTGAGTCCGCCGGCTGCTCGCCTCCGCGTTCATCCTCCCCTTCCTGCCGGGGCTCGGAAAGGCGCCGTGGCGATGCTGGGCTCCGTGGCACGGCACACACGTGGTGCTCCCGCGGGACCCCGGGGAGCGCGGCACATGCGTGGCGGGAACCGTGTCGGACAGCCCGACCAGCTGATCTACGCCTTCCCTTGCAGGGAAGCTCTGGGCATCCATCAGCCTGTTAATTGTGTTAATTAGAGAGTGTGGAGGTGTTAATTGGAAAACCCTGGTATCGTGCCTGTTTGGGGAGGGGGGGGTGTCAATAAAAATGAATTGATGGCTTGGCATGGCGCGTGCACTTTACAGGTTAGTGACAAGTCAGGGGATGTCAAGGAAATGTTACTGCTCAGATGAAGCAATTGTTAATTAAAATGCGAGGGTAATTAATATACTCTCATTGCCATATGGTACTGCTAAAGGCAGGGGGATTCTTTACTCGTATGTAATTCTCTGTTTCCTTTTCTTTGTCCTGCCAAAGGTACGCGTTTAAGTAAAAGGGGGGGGGGAGGCAGAGTGCTTGTTCAGTGAAGTGATTTTGAGTCTGAAATGGTAATTAGCGATCCATTTGCGCAGCTTCTGTTGCTCGTTGCCATTAGAGGGGTCTCCTCCCCTCTCCTTTTAAGTAAAACCATCCTTCTCTACTTTATCTGGGTGTTACATCTTCCGCGATGACTCTCTGGACGGGGTCCGTGCCTTTATGTCTGGAGGAAGGTCTGATGCTGATTAGATCCCCTGGATTGTCGGTGTATGGAGAATCCCTAAAATATTGGATGTGTTTGAACTGAAGGAGATGCAGAGCCGGAGCTGGGATGCTGCGGAGCCCGCCCGTCTGTGCACGGGGACGCACGTGTGCTCGCAGCCGGGTTTCACTTTTCCCAGCCCCTCCTGCCCCAAAGCGGATCCAGCCATCCCGGATCAGCCCTGCCTGGAAAAGTGCTCGTTCCTAATTTAAATCGACTTTATGACATTGCAGACACTGGCTTCATTTTTTTTTTTTTCTTTAAGGTTTTGTAAAAGTTTTATATGAATGGAAATATTTTCATTATTATTATTACTTTCCTTTATGACTTCCCTTGCAGTGTGGGGAACCCAGACGCATCAGCATCCCAGTAGGGTTTGGGAACGGGAAGTCGAGTTTTACTAGACTTGGAGAGGGAACCCAACTGGCCTGGTGTGCCGGGCTGCGGGAATCACCCGGCTGGACCCCAGCGCCGCTTCATCTGCTCCAGCATCCTGCCTCTGGCAGGGGCCGGGGCCGGCGGAGCAAGCCCACGGTTACAGCTCCTCCACGGGAAGAGATTTCCTCCTAATTCCCAAAAGTTAAGCTTCAATTTATGCCCTGAAGCCAGGAAAGTTTTATATCCTTTCCAAAACCTTTTTTTTTTCTTTTTTCTTTTTTTTTTTTTTTTCCTTTTTTAATACTTCCTGTTGTAACTCTGGATATTCTTGTTCGCTGTATAAAAGTCAAATCCCTTTTTGAATCCTGCCGAGTTTCTGGCCGTGGTGATGCCTTGTGACTGCTGGACACGGGCAGAGCCTGGCTTTCCCCTGGGCAAAACGCGGAGTTGGCGATGGATTTCGGAAGGAAAACGAGACAAGGAACAGCAATAATTTAATGTTTCGGCAGGCTCCTTGACATTGGGGTCAGGAGGAAGGAGCAGATGTAGCTTCCAAGGGCAAAAGGTGTTTTCTTTCTTCCAGGTTTTTGCTCCTAACGCAGCATCCGTAAGCGAGCATCCCATCCTTTCCCGATCCCTTCTCGGGAAGTGCCACGCTCTCGCCCCAGCATCCCGGCTCCGGCACTTTCCAACAAAACCAAAGCCCAGTAATCCCGTTAACCTTGAACTCTCCCGCAGCCGCCGGTGTGTCACCCTGCGCGGGTTCGGTAGCACCGGGACGGCGGGAGGGAGCCGGCAGCTCCACGTGGGAATTAATGTCAGTCATATACCCTGCGGAAATGACTTTTGAAATGCATATAATCTCAAACATGCAAATGAGAAGCTTGCTTCACCCTGTTTAATATGAATGATCAGCTTCTGAATAGCTATTATTACACGCCACATTTCAGCAATTATGTTGTTCGTGGTTTGTCTTTCTGTCTTTTGGGGCGGGGGGGGGTTGGGGAGCGGGGGAAAAAAAAAGAGAAGAAAAAGGGAGAAACAGTATTTCTTCTCCCTGTCCCTCTTGCTTTATTCCCCTCCTGTTTCAAACTTGCCGGCCGGCTGCCAGCGGCGGTGGGTGAACGTTGATCCCGCTCCGGCACCCGCCGGTGGGGAAGGAGCTGGTGTGGATGAGAGAAACTCTTGCGTTTTCCGCTTTTCCGCAGAGCAAAGCGTGTGTCGGGAAGGAGGGGGAGCCCCTCGGCTCCAGTGGGGCTTCCCGTGCCCCTCTCCCGGTCTGTGCCTGTGTCAGGGGCTGGATGCGGCACCGGGGGGCTCGGTGTTGGTGGCTGGAGCGCGGGGTTTGCTGCTGGATGTGGGGTGGTTGTTTTTCCTCCGGTGCCAGCCTGGATCTGGGAGCTTCTCCCAGAAAAGTGGACCCTTGGCTTCACAGCTGATAACCTGCCCCCTCATCAAACCCAACTGGGCCAGGACCGTGCGTCAATTTGCTTTGAAACCAAGCCCTGTAGCTCCTCGGGACTCCCTCCCGTAGCCCGGCTGCCTGGATTTAAACAGCATGGAAGACCCGGGTGGGGGTAAGGGGTGTGTTTAGCACCCAGCTCTGGGCAGCCAGCTGTGCCTTGGGGTGCAAGCAGCCTTTGCAGCCTGCAGCTCACCCAGTGTTCTTGGTGCAGTGGCCGGACAGAGTTCTGAACGACTGTCCCCAGGCTGCCATCATCCCATGTCTCTGCTCCCGGGATTGCTGCAGCACCCACGGGCATCTTTGCCAAGGCGAGCCTGGCATCCGGGACCCGGGAAGGAGCTGCCGCCTTCGGGCAGTTCTGCCCTCGTGCCCCGGGTGTGACGGGGCAGTGGGCAGGGAGAGTTTACAGGGGTAAAACCCATCCAGGGAGACAAAGTGTTGTGCAGTTGCCTCGTGAGAGGGAAGCCTGGAGTGGCATGAGATGACGTGCAGGAGCTGCAAAACGCGTCTGCCGGGGGCTCGTGCGGGGCTGGAAAAGCGATGGGTGTTGTAGCCCCTGCGCTGAAGAGCAGAGCACCCGGCTTGGCCCTCTGGGGACACCCAAGGGGTACGGCAGGAGGAGGGCGTGCATGGAGGCGTCTGGGAGAAAGGGAGGATTTTCCAACTGATGTTTTCCGGAGCGTTGCCACAGCCGTTTTGCTGCATCCCAGCTCCCTGGTACCTTTGGATTTCCTCGCCCGAGTGGCTTTTCCTGCTGGCAGTGCCCGTTGGCTGGAGCTGAAGCTCCACGATTTGTGGCAACGTGTCAAGCCGGTGAAATACTTGGCGCAGGCTTCGTGCGCTTGGTGTGCAGCCTCGCCGAAATTTCAGTTTTGCTGTCTCCAGCATCTCAGATTGAAGCATTTTGGGATTCTGTGAAAATTGCCCTGATTCCTGGGGTTTTATATCTTGCGTCAGGCAGGGAGAAAGCTGAAAATATGGTGTTTTCCCAAGGGACGGGTTGCACTTGCTTTGCCCGGGCGCTGCGCGGGGCTGGCAGCGTCTTCGTGGCAGCTCACGCTGCTGCACGTTTGGTTTTTTGGAGTAAATTGAACTCAGCTAAAACTGGCCGGGGTTTGACATCCCATCCCTGCGTCCCCCTGCTGGAGTTTGCTGGGGTCGGAGACGGGGCAGGGCGAGGATGGGGCGCGGGGTAGCCAGAGGTGGGGATGCCACCGAGGGATTTCAGGCTCTCAGCCTCTGTTCTCTCCTCCTCAGGTCCTGCTAGCAAGTCATGATGGTTGAATCTGCCTCGGAGACGATACGGTCCACTCCCTCCAGCCAAAATGGGGTCAGCAGCCTCAGCAACCAGCCCGACGGCGGCGGGGGCGGCGGTGGAGGGGGTGGAGGGCGCGAAGGAGCCACGAGTGGGGAGACCAACGGCGAGATGAGCCCCGTGGAGCTCCTGCACTTCCAGCAGCAGCAGGTAGGAGGGACACCCCGCTTCCTTCTCTTACCCACCTCCCACAAGGCGACATGGAACTGGGTCCTTCGAGGATTTGGTTTGGGGGAAACACTCAATTTTAGCCTCCTCTTGTCCCCAGGGCTGGCCAAGGAGATGGGTTGTACCAGGATTGGTCATCCCTGGTGAAGCTGGGGTGCAGGTGCTGCTCCAAAAAGCAGGTGCCTGTCCTTTGGGGTGCACATCCCTCGGGAGATGGAGCCCATCTGTCCGTGCAGCTCATGGATTGGTGCCTGCTGCCCCAGAGATGCTGTGTTTTGGGGGGAGGTCCTGCCTGCGCTGGTGGGGTCTGCCTGCTCTGTCCCCCGTCAGAGCAGGGAAAGTGGTGCAGGAGTTGTGAGCGCAAAGACCTGTTGGCTGTAAAATAAGGAGCAGGTTTTCTCGGAGTCTGTATTTGGTTATCCAGGTGGGTGACCAGAGGTGGTCCCCGACTCGCTGGGTAGGGGCTCCTGGTGCCTTCAGCTGAAGGACTAACCTCCTATGCATGGCCAAAACCACGTATGACCGCGACATGTGCACGCAGCGCTGAGCACACGTGTGTGCATCCCGGGGAGCCCGGGCACGGGAGCCGCGTGGCGCACGTCTCCCCTTGCACCGAGCGCGCCCGGGGCGGCTGTGGGGAGGGGGGGAAAGTGTGTGCGTGCCTGCAGGTTACCTTTCAAAACAAACTTGGGAGAAAACATAAATTTTCCTCCTCGGATACTAAATAAGGCAATGATCCCTGCCTCGTATGGAGATCGCCTCCCTGAGCCATAAATTCCAGCGTGAAAGCTGTAAAAAATTGCTGTGTCTGATACTTTAGTAGTGAGTGCTGTAAATCCATTACCTGAATAACAGCCGTTTCTCACGCAGTTAAGCCCCTGTTCCCCTGATCTGAAGGGTAATCATGCGTGTAATGCTGCTGCGAGTCACCCCTGCGAAGGAGCTCGCTCCCCTCCCCGTGCTGGCCCCGAATTTTGCTCAGCCGGAGCCAAACGGGGGGAATAGGAGATGCTTATTCCTGCGCAGCCAAAACGGTGCAGATCGGAGGGTGGTCAGCGTGGCCTTGAAATGGGCTTATCTTCTTTGGAAAATAAGGGGCGGGGGGAGAAGGGACTTGTGCGATGTGGAGCGCTGCTGCTTCTGGCTCATCCCCGTGGATGCTGCTCCCTGAGCTCACCCGGTAAATCCTGCCCAGCCCACGGCACGGCTGATCTTTAATTTCACCCTTTTGCCTTTCTTCTTTTGGATTCCCGGTGTCGTTACCCTGGGAAACTCGCCGTCACGTGGAATTATTAAGGCAGAGGGGTTTGGTGAACTTCCAAAAAACAAATGACAGCTGCAATGACAGCACCTTGGGGGGAGCAAAGAAAAAAAAACCCATCCCAAGGACTATCAATCTTCATGCTTCAGGGAACAGGCTGAGCACCAGCTGGGGTCAGGAATAAATGTCCCCATATATAGAGTTTTGCACAATTAGGCACTTTATGAAGGCTTTACACCATCCTCGGGGGCATCCAGCATTCGCCCCTTGTCGCAGCCAGGCTCCTGGACCACTGGGCTGTTCCTGTCCGACGGCTCCTCCATCCCGGCTCCCGAAATGTCGGTGCTCAATCCTTATTTAACTATATGAAATCCCCAAGAAACATTAGGAAGCCTGGAGGGGTAGGAACCCACTGCTCAACCGTCCCACTTCGGCTTCAAGGGCCACCAGTGGCTTCAAACTCCATGTCCGCAGGGGCTTGCCTGGGCGATGCAGCTCCTGGGGGCACGTGTTCTGCCCTCATTTTGGGCTGGTTTTGCACCTTTTGGTGAAAGAAACTGGTTTTGACTTCCCTCACTGCCCACTGTCCCTCTGCTTTCACCCTTTTGAACGAGAGGGCTTGTTTGCCCAGGGTAAAACACCCCCGAGGATGCTGCCCGGAGTTGGGCACCCCAGGTGGGAGCTTGTGGGAGGTGTGTGTGTCGTAGGGTGCTCAGGGACCCTGTTTTGTGCCCTCTGGGGAGTCCTGGGAACAAGAGGACGTGGGTGTCAGGCTGCACCAGCCCGCCTTTGGCAGGACAGGGTTTGCCAGCCACGGCACCGCCGGTGCTCCCCCGCAGAGCGCAGCTTCCCCTGCCGTCCTCAGCTGTGCCTGGTCAATCCGTCCTCCCGGATCCCTGCGACTTCAGAGCATCCCATGGTCCGGAGAGCCTGGTGGGATGGGATGGGGAAACAGCATCCCCCTCCCTCTCCCCCTCAGCCCAGGGGACGGCAATCCCTGGATTTCAATGGCGGGATTCGGTTGAAAAGCTTGAATAGCGCGCGCCCGCATTGTGCCGGGGTTGGCGGAGGGGAGAGGTCGGCCGGGGGCATGGGAGGGCTGCCCGCCGGCCGGGGTCTCCCACCGCCGTTGCTGTGGGAACGTGGCGAGACCTCCAGCGCGCCGACATCCTCCAGGCGGGCTCCAAAGGGCCCGCCGCCTTTGCGCATTAATGAGATTTTACGATGGGAGAAGGATGTGGGGGACGCTCGGGTATCGGGGTGTAGGGCTGCACCCCGCGGGGGGGCAGGGGAGACCCCCAGGTGAGCATCGCTCGGGGCAGCCGTGCCGAAGGGGACTGCTCTCTCATGATACGGGTCTCTCTAAGGTTTCCCTGAATTCCTGCAATAAAAATCCCACAGCTCCAAGTCTTATCCCAGAGCTGGGGTGTAGAGCTGTGGGGTGCAGAGAGGCTGAGTCTCAGGGGACGTTGTGGCTTTGGGGGTGCAGGGGGTGGCAGCGGCGCTCGGAGCAGGGATGTCCTGGGGGGAATCACGGGGAAAATCGCCGAGCCCGGCAGCCGCACGGTAGCTCTTTCCAACTTGCAATTCCATGGAAAAGGAGCCATCTGGAAAATCCAGCCGCTCCAGTGGTGGTTGGCATTTTTTTTTATTGTGCAAAAACCCACAATATTGGAGTTTATTGCAGACATATGTCAAAGAAATGTTAAGGTATTAAACAAAAATAGTGCTTTTTCTAAAAATTGGACTTTTTTGGTAGTTAAAAGAAGGGGGCGGCCGGGGGGAGGAGCGGCACTTCTCTGCCATAGGAAAGATAGCATTCCATAAAACATGTGATCACATCTCAAATATATTGTGTAATCCGCTATTATTAGGGTATTTAAGATAAAAATGAGACCGGAGCACTTAAGTGAAACTCATCTCTCTATCAGGCTCCTTGATTTGTAGTTCATGTTTTACTGAGTACAAACGCAGGAGGGATTTTTCCCTTTTTTATTTTATTCCTGGGGTGGGATTGTCGGGAGCTTGTTCCTTGCGTTGTTCACTACTGGAAATGGGTTTAACCCCTCCCCTGCGAGGATTGAAGACTCAAGAGCGGAGGAATAAAGTCCGGGAACGTTCGCCTGCGCGGCGGAAGGGCGAGCGGCCGGGGCTGGGAGAGGCGCAGACCCGGCTGCGGAAAGGATTTTATTTTTCCCCTCCCCCGTGAAGAATTGTGTCATTTTTGTTAATTTTGATCTCTTCGAGAGCCATTTGGTTCTGGTTAAGCAAGACCGGGGCTGGGCTGGGTGGAAGTGCTTCTCAATATGGCATCATTTACCGTTAATATCCATCTAAAAATACCCGCGTGTGTGTTGTTTTAATAGCTCTAATTCTGGAATGTGACGATGTCATTTTTATGAGGTTAGTGTAAAAAATCTCCTTTTTTCTTTTTCTACATTTTTTCATCCCTTCCCAACCTCCCTCTACCCTCCAAAAGGAACAGAGAGAAGATACAGACTATCCAGACCTTCTTTCTGCCCCCCCTCCTTGCGAAATGCTTGGTTTAATGTAATTTTTAGGGTGCCTTTTAACCTATTGGAGGTTAAAACCCCATGCAAAGCTTTGATCCCATCCAGGTGGAAAATCCCTCCGCTGTTTTTGGGCAGTATTTCCCATCCCGAGGCCGGCGCACCCCCACCCCTGCGCGGCACGCTGCCTTTGGCTCCGGCAGCTGGAGCGTCCGGGCACCGCTGGGCGTGATTAAAAAGTACACCCTCGTAAAATGAAATACCTGGTAGAATAAGGGAGATTTGAAAAACACCCTGGGCAAGATTTTCCGTTGCTCTGTTGGATTATTTTTTGAGAGGCTGAGGCTTGTGCCTGTGGATGGCTCCGTCCTCGCCAAAGCTTTTTGAACTTCTTGACCTGTTTCTTCCCAGTTTTACCAGGCAACGGGAGGCCTTGCGGAGGCTCGGCTCGGGCAGGTTTTAAGGAGCAAAAGGCAGGCAGGCAGGGATGGGTGATTAATGTAGGGGTTGAAGTGTGCGTCAGCCACCTTAAATGGAGTGGGAGCCGCTGTCTGCTCTCCCCGGGCTCCTCCATCGCTGGGCCAGGATGGGACCTGGTGTTTCCCGTGGGAGAAAGTGAGGTTTTGGTGTTTGCCGTAGGGAAGGCAGGCAAAAGCTGCCCCTCCTGACATCCTGGGGACCCTCCATCACGGACAGGTGTGGAGGGGTGGAGTCCAACCGGTTTGAGTGAGGATCCAGCCTCAGTTTACCCAGCAAACCATAGGGGTTTGGTGTCTCTGGGTAGGGGCGAGCATTGTGGGTGCCCCATCCCTGGGAGTGTCCAAGGCCAGGCTGGACGAGGCTTGGAGCAACCTGGGCTAGTGGAGGGTGTCCCTGCCCATGGCAGGGGGTGGGACTGGGTGGGCTTTAAGGTCCCTCCCAACCCAAACCATTCCATGATTCTATGATCCTCATGGGATGGGTACTCCGAGAGCCCCCTTCCATGGTGAGGAAACCTCTGCTGCCATGGGAGCAGCTCGGAGCAGGGCATGGCAGGGTGTGTGCTGTCTGCGTTAATCCCAGGCGTGATTTATTTATTGACCCCGTCCCAGCACACACCTTCCAGCGTCTCCGAGCGCTCAGCCTTCTGCAGCATCGCTCCGAAACCCTCAGCGTGGAGCACGCAGAGGTGCTGGCGGGGTGACGTCGGGGTTGAGGGGCTGAGCCCGGGGGGAGCTTTTCCTCCGATGCCGCGCTAAGAACTTGTCGAAGCACTTTGCAGTATTTTAGTTGCCTTTAACAGTACTTGTTCAGAAACCAGGATCGCTTCAGGCTACGTTTCATTTCAACCACGGACCCTAGACCCAACGCTGCCCGGTTGGAGAAATAGCACAAAATGCACCCGGAAACTGGTGCAACTGTGGCTGAGATTTGGCTGTTTTCAGTTTTAATGCTTAAAAAAATGAGGGAACAACTAAATTAAATGAGCAAAATCCCACCAAGTTAAAAGCTTTCCTACCCCAGGCATGGTTCTGCCAGGGTAGGGGGCTTTGGGTGTTGCACTGAGGTGATGTTTTATATCCCCCCCAGGTAGCCTGGGGTAGTTACGGGCCACCCCCAGTGAAGTCCAGGTCACCATCCTCTTCCTCAGCACTGAAACATGTTGCTGCTCTTGGGGAAGGCAAAGCCAAACAGCATCAGCTCCTGACCTGAGTGTCTGAGACGTTGCAAACTTTTTTTATGGGATAATTTGCTGATCAAAGGGAGCCATCCAGGAGCATGATGAATTTGACACAACCCATTCGTTCCTAATTACGGGTAACACGCTAATGACTCTTGAATAACACCGTGCAGCAGGATACAATTTTTATTTTTTTTAAATCATTTTTTCTCCGGTTCACAGAGCCAGGAGGTAAAAACCCAACCACTCCTACGGGAAGACTTTCTTCCTTCGGCTCTCACATCTCCTTCAGCCCTAAGGAGATGTTGGGGGCAACAATTTCCTCGCGCATCCCTACAAAAAGGCTTTACCCCCCCACCCAGCACCTGGGCTGGTGGTCCTGCTCTGTGGGCTGAGGGTAACAAATGCAGATAACGTGGGGCTCTGCGTCCTGAAATTCAGTTTTTGGGACTCCAGCTGCCTTTGAGCAGCCGTGCAACAGGTTTGCAGACCCCGGCGCTGCGAACTGGAGCATCCTTCATTTGCAGGCTGAGCTGGACTTAGGCTGAAGCTGAAATCGCTGCCGGGTGGTGGGGAGGGAAGAGGGGGGGCAGCTCCGGGGCGCAAGTGGAGAGGCCCCTGTGTGCAATTGTAAGGCCATGTCATTTTTTTTTCCTGTAAATCTTGTAATTTCGTGCTTCAGAGCACAACAAAGTGAGAGAGCCAGCGGGGAGTGAATTAAATTCCCCCCTGAGAGGCAGCGTGGGGTGGGCGGCCAGCGGTGGGGCTGAGCTAGCCGGGCTCTGGGGACTCGGTGGCAGCCATTGGCCAGCCAGTATTTGGGTTTAGAAGGAGAAATTCTGGGAAAAGTCCTGTCTAGCACTTTGCCTGGGTGGTGGCATTGCATCTCTCGTGGTTTTCCCCTCTTTTCTGTATTTTCCCTGCCTGCTGCAGTGATTTTTGTTCTGACTGGGACCTCCCTCACTGGGCCACCTCCTCCCGCTGCCTCTTAGCCTGGGTGGCACCGGTCCCACCAGAGCCCTTGGCCCGTGGGGGCCCCCAGGGCCATGACTGTGAGTGGAGGAGCAGATGTGGGGTCCCCCTGCCCACGGACCCAATCCAGGGGCTGCTTGTACCCATCCCTTGCACGAGCCAATTCTTTGCAGCGTGATGGTCCTTGCAAAGACCAGAGGAATTTCATGTGGTGCAGATGGAGAAACTGAATCCCTTTGCACCTCTGTCAAATGGACATGTGGAAAAACGTGTGTGTGTATATAGATACACATATATATAGCCAGTGTGCACACGTGGGCTGCGGCCGGTGGTCCGGCACCCATCCTCGGGTGGGTGCCTTGGACCTCCCGTCTCTGCTACACGCTGATGCTGAGCAGCCGTCGATTGACTTCCTCCACCCTTAGCTTTTAACTGGAATTACTGTTTTCATTTCAAAAAGTAATTAAAATATCAGACCTTGAACTGTCATAACTGTCACATGGTTTTTGTGTTCACATTACCGATGCACATCTATTACCGTTAATAACAGGGAAATAACGTGCCCGTGGAGAAACGCGCCTCGCGCTGAGGCTGCGTCGGCTCCGGGACGTGGACCGCAGGCTCGTGCCGTCGGTGATTCCCAACGGCAAATTGTCATGTTTCGTCCTCAGGGATTTTATTTTTCAATCATTTAGATAGAAAAAGTGCCACGTTAGTGGTTGTGTGGGTTTTGAGCATCCCCAGCAGCCGGCCGGGGATGCTTGGGACGAGGCGGTGGGCATGGGGCAGCTCTGGGTACACCCGTGCTGGGCACACCGGGCTTTGGCCACCCCTGGGTGCAGCCCCGGCGAGTCACCGCAGGAGCGTGATGGTAGGATCCCGCCTGCTTTTGAAACTCCTGGGATTTTGACTTTCTCGAGGCTGTTTGGTTCACACGTGCGGTGACAAACCCAGCCGGGCAGAGCAGAGGGTGCCGTGTGCTGTGTTTGGGGCACAGCTGTTGTATTTTGGGTCCCTTGCTATGAAATTACATGGTTTTTAAATAAAATAGGCAAGGCTGTGTCCGCTAAACCTTCCAAATTCAACAGCAGCTTTAGAATTGTCTCTCGTTTTGCAAACGCGTTTCTGACACCTGTCTGCGTGCAAGGAGGGGGTCAGGTGGATTAATTCGCAGGAGAAAAGGGATGGCACAGCTCGGACATCCTTGGCTCGCTCTGTCCCTTACGCTCCTTCTCGAGCAACGGCAAAGAGGAGCACGAAATGGGACCTTTTGGTTAAAAGGCAGGTAATGAGTCTTCACGGATGCTCCGTTGAGCCGCTGTTTAAGGGGGGTTGAGGGGTGCTCTGTGCTGAGCTGCGTCCGTGCCATAGGCGATGCCGCTCCGGGTTTGACAGGGAAGGGACGGAGAGGCAGTGCACGGGCTGGGGCCTTTCTTCCTTATAGCTGGAAACGTGGGGAATTGACAAGCAGCCCTTTCTCGGGGCGCGCGGCCGGGAAGCCGGGGCGGTGATTTACGACCGGGGTGATGACAGCCGGGGGAACCACCGAGCCGGACCCTGACCCTGATGCAAACCTGTCCTGCAGGCAGGGCTACAGTGGCTTAGTTGTTAGAAAAGCACCCAAAAAATAAAACTAAAGGGAAAAATACTCTTTAAAAGCGAAACGAAGGAGCGTACGAGGATGTGGGTCTGGGAGCAGCAGCCGGGTACCGCGGGGTTGGTTTTGTTAGGGCTTTCTTCCCTCTCCCAGCTCCTGAACGAAGCTCCTTTTCTCAGCTTGCGCTCACACCGGTGCTGGGCCGCGCTGGCTCCTCTCTCCTCCTTGGCGCTTTGCAGGATTTCCCTTAATTTCACCTGCTTTCGTCACTGGCCGACACCGCTGCGTGCGGCTCGCTCGCTGCTCGCGCCTGCGTGTGTTTCCACAAGTGTTTTTTAGGGATTTGTGTTGGTTTCTCCCTCCTTCGCCTGTTGCGCGATTTCCCAGCGAGACACCTTCATCCCTGCGAACGGGTTAAGGAAACCTGTAACACTTTCTAGGCAAACACACATAAAAATAATCGTCTTGGTCGCTTGTGCGAGTGGCTGAACTCCTCCTGCATCGTGGTAAACTCCGTGTGGGTGTGTTCGTGGATTATTAGTTCAGGGTGTAATCCTGCACTTGGCCTGACCCGAATCTGGGCGGTGACAGGGACGTTTTGGTGCCGTGGCGTGATGATCAGATGCAAAATTGAATATACACAGCAACTTTAGACTCGAGGGGTGTCAGCTGCAGCAAAAACGTGGGAGCTCCATGCGGGGCTGGAATAAATCAGCCAGGAGCCAGCCTCTCCACTGGAGCCCAGCTCTGCGGGTCAGGCACCAGCTGTGCCTGGCCGAGGGATGCGTGTGAAAACCTGCCAGAGGCAGGGAGGTGCTGGACCTGGTGACTTGTAACGGGATGTACTGGTCATACTGGTGTGGCCGGAGAGAGCGAGCGAGGAGCATTGGGGAGCGCTCCCCTCCTCGTGCATCACTCGCACCCCATGAATCAAACCCGTGGAGAGCCAGTCTGGCCAGCCCCGTGTCTGGGCGCTGCTCCGGGGAGCGGGAAGGCCGGGAGGAGGGAGGAGGAAGAGGGCACCCTTCCTCCTGCCCACCCCGCTGTGTCTCTTTTGCAGGCTCTCCAGGTGGCACGCCAGTTCCTGCTGCAGCAGGCCACGGGGCTGAGCTCCCCCAGCACCAATGAGGGCAAGCAGCCGGCGGTGCAGGTGAGCCCCAAGGACGTGTGTCCCCCCCCATCACCCCCTTTTCGGGAAGGGCTCAGCTGCAGACTGATGCTGTGGGAAGGTGCACACGCAAACACACATCGGGATGGCTGAAGCACACCAGGAGCCCACAGACACTGAAATCCCCTGTAAACTCCCCCAAATTTGTTGAAGGGGTGTTGGGATTTTTTTTTAGTGGTCCCCATCTGTGCTGACTTTGTGGGAAAGGGCGATGCGAGGGAAGGGCTGGCTCCAGGCGGGATAAGGACTGGGGAGACAAGGTCACTGTGTGCCACCATACCCTGGGACAGCACCTCGGATAGGGAGGTGCAGAGTTTCCCAGGGTCGAGGCACCCCAGGGTTGGTGCTGGTGCTGTGAGTGGGGCTCAGGGGCTGGGTAAGGCAGGGTCCCTTGGGGCTGGAGCCCTGGCAGGTCCTCCACAATGGGACAGGGCAAAGGCCTGTTTAGGATGGGGTTTTGGGGCGCTGGCAGGAAAACAGGGCTTTGGGTGGATGCAGCACCCTTGGGTGTCATCCTGTTCCCATAAGGGAAGTGGGACAGCCCCTTTGATGCCCTCCTCCACCAAGGGAGAGGGGCAGAAAATGGGAAGGAGAGGGGCAGAAGAGGGGTGTGAACCTGGAGAGAGGGGGAAGCAGAAAGAAGCAAAGCCCCAGCGATGGAAAGTGACAATTTAAATAGCTGTGCGGAGGGGCTCTCCCTTCAGGCTAATTAAATTTATCGGAGAACAGCAGGTTACCTTATTAGAGCCACGTGGGTTTAATTAACAAAGGAAAGTAATTAGCACAAGCACTCTCAGAGCTGGAGGTCCTGCCTATGCCAGGCTGAGTCGGCGGGTGGGCGGCGGGAGCCGGGGCTGGGACGGGCTTCTCTCCCGGTTTGGGAGCTGCGTGGCCAGGGCACGGCTGAAGCTCGGCCGGCAGCAAGTGCCACCCTGGTGCTGCCAGTACCGGGCTGGGCTGGGGGAGCCTGGAGACCCTCCACCAGCTTGAGAAGCTGCATCTGTGGCCGAGCAGCGGGAATTAGTCAGGGCTTCTGCGGCACAAACAAGCGGCTTTTTCCAGCGGTGCTCGCAGGAAGGAAATGCAGTCACTGCATGGAAAACGGCTGCGAAGGACAAAGGCAGCGAGGGTGAAGTCAGATTCCGGTAACCGGCACCTCGCTCCCCTCCGTGGGTGCGTGTCCCTGCCCACACTCCTCCTGCCCATCCCTCGCTGCTCCCTCCGCCGCGTCCTCGGCTGCGATGCGCGCACGCTTCGCTCGCTCGCTGCTCGCTTAACATCCCATTCCCCTCTTCTCTCCTGCTTTCCTCCCCTCCCGGCCCATCTGGCCAGCGGCTTTGCCGGAGTGAGCTGGATCTGCTTTCCTCTCCCCTCCTCCCTTTTTGTGTTGCAAAAGGACTTGTGAAAGTTGTAGACGTGAGTCAGAAATAGCTCATAACTCAGCAGCGACCGGCCTCTTCCTCCCCCCTGGCCCCACCGGCAGCTGGAGCGGGATCTGACCGAGGGGAGATAGAGGATTAAGCAGACTCCTTTGAAAGGAAGTTTATCTAAGGCAGAGTGGTGTGGATGAGACTGGCCAGGACGGCTAGAGGAGGAGGAAGCCTGGGTGCAGGAGCCCCTGGCTGGGGGGGGAGAGGGGAGCACAGCAGGACCTGGCGGGGTTCATCGCGATGTTTGGGAACTGGGGTGCGCGCAGCGTGCCAGCCCAGACCCCCGCGGGCTTTACTCGCAGAGATACAGCTGCACCGCAGCCCCCCGGGTCTGGATTTCCACATAGCTCAGGTATTTGGGGCTGGAGGGGCGGGATAAGCTGTTTCAGTGGCCCCCCTCAGCTCTCCACCAGCCAGCACCCAGCCCAGGTGAAGCGGGCACGAGGGTCCCAGCGTGGGCAGAGAGAGCAGGAGCCCAGCACCCAAATCCCAGGTCCCCATGCTTGCCGAGACCGTGAGCTTGCAGCCCCCTGCCACTTTCTTGTTGGGGACGGACGTTTATGGGGCGCCAAGCCAGCGGGAATATTAACGACAGACGGCAGTGGCGTGCTCTTAAAAACAAACAAGGAGCTGCTGGGCTCAACAGGATCTCGGGGGTTTTTTTGGGAGTATGAACCCTCTCTCCCCGCAGATGCCTGGAGGTGTGCAGGGAGAGCCTCACCGCTCACACTTGAATTATAGATGCATCTGAAAAAACGCCGAAAAAACTCACGCTGAAACGTTTTTAAATGTTTGGGTGTTTTTTTAATTTTTCTGCAACTTGAAAACTCTTGGAAACTTGGCAGATGCCGACAAAGTGTTGCGTTTAAGGACTCCTGCTGCAGGGTGCTTGCGCAGGGCTGGTCGGGAGCAGTGTCCCCCACCCGGATCCCGCTGGCGTGGGGGGATGCTGTGGCGTAAAGCCCACGGTACGAGGTGCTGGAGCACGTTTGGGAGGGCACTGAGGTGTCTGTCCGTGACCCATGTTTTTGGTGCTGGGCCATGTGCGGCTCAGGTGCTGGTTTTTGGGGTCCCTTCCCCAGCTCAGCCCTTGGAGCTGGGGGTCTCCCAGCCTCCAGCAGGAGCAAGTTGCTGAGGTTAAAAAGCCTCTGAAATGGGAGAGGGGCTGTGGGGCGCTGAGGGAAGGGGAGAGGAGTTTGGAGCAAACTGCGGGAAATTGCTTTTCTTTTGTCTGCTGCGGCGGGGAGGGCAGTGGAGCGGAAAAGTGTATTTTGTTGATTTGAAACTTGAGTGAAATGGGTAATGAAGACAGATCAATACCAGCCCTTCTGCGTTCCCTCTCCAGGAAAAAATACAGCAGCCTGTCCGTCTTGGCTCGCGCAGCGCTAGATTTTTCCATTTGAACTCGCAGCACCGCTGTCCGTCCCCGCTCCCCCCGGCACTGCTCCCCCTCCTCCTGCCCGGAGCCCCTGGCTGTGGCAGCCCGTAGCCTCTGCCACCGCCGCCGTCCCCGTTTCGGGTTAACGGGGGAGCAAAGGAGTCGCTTCAATCCCCGCAGGTTCCATCGGCGTGACAAGCCGTGCCCGGCGCCCCGTGCCCACGGAGGAGACGTTGGCCCTGGGGATCCTGTCTGGGCGATGCCGGGGGGCAGCAGCTCATCCCATGCCCGAGGAGGGGGCTGCCAGGCAGCGAGCGCTCCCGCATCCCCCAGCAGCTCCCATTCAACTTCTCGCGACTCCAGCCCAATTATGCACAATTAGTGCCTCCCCGGGCACGCTGGGCTAACGAGGATGCTCGTTGGCTTGAACACGCAGGGGGCTGATTCCTCCTTTTCTTCACGGGCAGCCGAACATCAGAGGCTGGCTGTCCTCCACGCGGATACGCCGGCGCCCACCCCCTTGCTCACCCCGTGCTGCTGCCCTCCTCGCAGTGTTTGGGTGGCCCTGTGCCACCCATCAGGGTATGTAAGCCGTGGCTGGGGTTATGCTGATGTGAGTGGCACCCCTGACTGGCCCCGGGCGTTCAGAGCTCTTCCAGAGGGTCTGAGCCAGCCGAGTCTTGGGACACGTGGATGTGCCTGCGTGCTTTGGCTGGGTTAAAGGGAAAGGTTTGCACTTCTCCAGCTGCTGCAGTGAGATGTGGGTGCTCGGGGAGGGGATTTGCTCATCCCCTGCCCCTAAAAACAGTAGACCTGAAGCTGCTCTTGGTGGTGGTTGTTTTCCAACCACCGCTTCTGTTCCCGGCTCCCAGCCTCCATCGCCAACCTCCTCGGTTTGTTTCTGTTGGTTTTGGAATTGAAAAGGGTGTTTAAAAAAAAAAGAAAAACAGCACAAACATGTTTGCTGTTGTTTCTAATTGGGAATTAAAACCTGAGATTAGATTGGAGACAAGCATGTGCAGCGCCTTGGGCTCTGCGGGGAGCGTCGAACACCCCAGGGAGCTGCCATGTGCCTGTGTCAGGGAGAGCTTCGCTCATCCCGGCGGTCCCAGACCCCTCCCCATACGAGGTCTGGGCTGCGCCTGCCCTGGCAACAGGAGCTTGGACATGTGGTTTTAGGTGTGGATCTGGAGATGCTCCTTCCCGTAGCGTGGCAGTGTGCTGCCCCGGCTCCCCGGGGACGCGGTGGCTCCTGCGGCATCCTCCCGGCGAGGGTGACGGCGGGGCTGGGAGGTGAAGGTCAGTGCAGGGATGCTTTGAGGCTGAGCAAACCGCAGGCTTGCTCACACGCCCCGGGCTGATGGGGGATGTCCCGGCTCTTGCGCTGTGCCAAGCCAGCTGTCTGGGGGGGTCAGGAGGGCAGCCGTCCCTCCGATGGCAGGCCCGCGACGCTGGGAGCCAAGACCGGCCGTCGGGTCGTGGCTTCCCCCACTCTGCCTCGCGTTGCAGTCCGCTTCCCGTTTTAAAAAAAAGCATCATCTAAGAAAAAATTAACTAAAAGCATCAGTTCCCCCGTCCTGCTGCGTTACGCCCGACCAAATCCTGTTTCGCTCAGCCGGCTTTGGCAGAGTCGCTCTGCGCTTACGCCGAGCGCAGAGTTTCCCCTGGTAATACCCGTCTCGTTTTCCACCCGCTGCCTGATGATCCGCGTCTGCCCTGTCCTCTGGCACGGAGGGATTACAACCGGGACCGCCTGGAAAATCACCCCCCTCGAGATCCCGCTCGCCGGTCAGAGCCGCAGCGCCGGGGCTTTCTGGGAGGCAGCCGGAGCTGTTAGTAAGCAGTTTTTTGCGGGGTGGCAGCCAGCCAAGGCGTGAGTCAAACCCTTCCCGACTCGGTGTCTGGCAGATGCCAGCTCGTGACGTGCCAGCCGGGGACCCACCACTGCTGCAGGGCTGGCTGCTGGGACCTGCTTCCCAAGGGATTTGCTGGGTGCGGTGATGGTCCCCAGCTGCTCTGGTGCCTGGGGGAGGCACTCAGCTGCCGCGTGGATGGGATGGAGAGGAGGCAGCTGGGTGCAGCTGAGCCCCCGTACCCCACTCCGCTCGGCGCCCTTTGGCTCTCGCTTGGGTTGTTCACCGCCGTGACCGTCTGGATCTGAGTTTTGGAGGCGATTAGTACCCAAATCCCGCGTTATCCGGGGATGCCAGGCTGGCCTTGTCCCTTGCCACGGGGCAGTTTGCACACTGGTGGTCACCGAGTGCCGTGGCCACAAGGTGAAGGGGCTGAACCACCCTCCTCAGCATCCTGGGGGGCTGCCCCACTCCCCATTAGCAGATCAGCTGCTGGTGGGGCTCTCGGCCGGGCTGGGGGCAGATATTTCCATCCCTGTCTCATTTTGTTAGGGCTGCAGCTGTCACTGTCCCCCCCAAAAGGCACCCGGGGCTGTCACCGGAGCAGAGAACCGCAGCACCGCGGTTTGCTGCCCTGCGCCGGGGTCGAGCCAGCCGCCGGCAGCAGCCTCCCCGGCACCCGGCATGCGTGATGGATGGCCTCAGTGGGAGCCAAACTCCCTCTATATGGGAATTTCCCCTCTTACTGAAGAAAGTTCCTGCCTTCCCTGGAAACCTTAGTTGGGAGGGAGACGTTTTCCGTGCTGGGGGGAGAATCTTCACGCAGCTTCAGCATCCGTCAGGGCTCGGGGAGGTGGCAAAGCCCAGCCGCCCCTCGCAAGAGCCGGCGTCGGTTCACCCCGTTCACACCTCACCCCCTCGCAAAGCCGCCACCATTTCCCCGTGTCAGCTCCGCATCCGAGCACGGAAGAAAGAAAAAAAACCCCATTTAATGCAGACAAAGGTTGTATGAAAATATAATTCTGCTTTTGTTAGCAGCCATCAAACTCTAAAAAGCGTCGCTTTTGTTTTCTTGTAACATTGTGAAAACCTCGTGTCGGATCGAGAGCTGGGGCCCTCTCGACTAATCGCCTCTCCTTTGTGTTTTTAGATTATAGGGGCAATTAGTGTTGTCAAAACCTCTGGCAATTCTCTCTGCTCTTGACAGGGTGTCAGTCCGCTGGGCGAGAAATGGAAGGTGTTATAACTCTCCGGTAATTAGGATGCCTCCGATTTGAAAATGCCAGCAAACGTGTACGAGAGGCCATGGCGGCGGTGGTGGGGGGCGGGGAGGCCGCCCGGATGGGGGATGCGGATGAGCAATTAATTAGGGACTCTCATTCCAAGCACGTTGCCAGCTGATGAATTGGCAAAGGGAAATTAGCAGGATGCTTAGCTCCCAGCGAGCGGGCGCGCACCCCACTCGCTCTCGTCTTGCCATCCTCGCGAGCTTCCCTCCTTCCCAGATGTTCACCGAGGGCTTTGCACAGCTGGCTGCGAGCACCTGACCGCCGAAACACCGGTGCTGGTGCCACGGGAGGTGCTTGGGTCTCTCCTGGCTTTCCGTTGGGCGTCAGCAGGTGCCAGAGCCCTCGCAGGGCTTCGCCGCTCTTTGCTGGGGATGCTCCTGCATCCTCTCGCGCCCTCCACGGCTGGCCAAGCGGGTGCAGTTGAAGGCACCCCAGCAGCCCTTGGGTGTGAACACGCAGCAATTAATCAATAACTCTGAGACGATGGCAGCAAGGGGGGAATATCGCTGGCAACAAATGAAACTCGGCCTGCTTGCAACACCTCCCTCCAGCAAAATGCCTGAGTAAACAGATAAGCCTTTGCAATCTCTCTTGAAGGTCAGCACGCTCCAGCCTGGCGGGACGCCCACCACGGACGGGAGGGACTGCACGAGGCCACCACTGGGGTCCTGTCCCTGCTCCGTGTCCCACCAGGGTGGTTGGAGCTGGGAGGCAGCCCCCAGGGTGGGCAGCAGGTCCAGACTGGGGAGTCTGGGCATCGCTGGGGGCTCAGGTCAGGAGTGGCTGGCGAGTACTGGGCTCTCATTTGGACTTTGCTGGGTGCTCTGAAGCCAGTTGCTTTGTTTGTCCACGAGGGGATGAAAAGTTGACTAATTTGGCTCAAACTGGGGTCCTTGGCTTGTGGGGAGCCTGGCTTGGGCTCTGCCGCATCCCATGAGCCGAGGAGTTGCCCCTTCCTGGGATACCCTTGAAGACCTGAGGCTGCTGGGCAGGGGCAGGCAGGTGACTGCTGGTGGCTCGCCGACTGCCCTGCTCCTGGCCAGCAGCGGTTATGTGCTGTCCTAGGAACAGGAAGCGCCCAGGAAGGGTTCTTACATTACAGCAGAGCCTTAACCCTGCCCAGAGCCTTGGGAAGGGCTTTGGGCTGGTGGGATCAGCAGAGGGCCAGGACAAGGTAGTGGTTGGGAAGGCAGCCGTTGCTCCACCTGAGCAGGACCAGCGGGGCTGGGATCCATCACCGACACCTTCCCCGGCTCTCCAGCACTTTGCTGTGGGGGTGTGGACCCGTGTTATGATAACCAAAGGCAGGGGTTGGCAGGTTTTCTTAGCCCTCCCTCCACTTGGCGTGGTAATTACGTGAGTTACTGGTGTCAACTGGAGGTAAAGCTTTGATGTGTCTGTGGAAAACCTGGTAACCTCTTCCTCTGTCCTCTGCTTTGCAAAGTTATTTGGGTGATTGGTATCTTCCCTGCTTCCTTTGGCATTTCCCTCCTCCCTGCATCTTCTGGCACCCCGAGGGAATGAGCGGTACCCAGCACCTTTCCTGTGCTCGCAGGAGGGGAGGGAGCTGTGGTTTGGAGGTGGCTGCCACATGCCGCTGGCTCCCCTCGATGCCTAATTCCCCTAGCTATGTTGCATTTGAAAACAGGGAGCTTGTGGTTTAGGAAGATTCATCCTAGTGCCAGCTGCACCACGGGGCATCTCTGTGCCATCACCATGTCCCCAGTGGTGGCCTTGGCATGCCAGGACACGGTGGTGGCCACAGGCTTCTCTGAAGGTGACGCAGGGATGGTGGGCATGGAGGATGCCCCAGGAGAGCCTGGGGGTGGGAGGCACTTGCAGGCTATTGACATTTGGAGAGGGTTTTCCAGGGTTGGAACTGGGAGTGGTGACATGTCCTTCCTCTCTGCAGGTCCCCGTGTCCGTGGCCATGATGTCCCCGCAGATGATCACGCCGCAGCAAATGCAGCAGATCCTCTCGCCGCCCCAGCTCCAGGCCCTCCTGCAGCAGCAGCAGGCGATAATGCTGCAACAGGTAACGCTGGTCCTGGGCTGGCTGTACATCGGCTGGATGCGCCCGAGCAACTGCTCACTGGTGTCCGTGAGTGCTGGAGCTCCTTGGGTACAGGCAGATGGGTCCTTTCCTCCTTGGGCTCCTGCATTCCCCCTGTAATTCCTTGGGGATTCTCAGCATGTCCAGCACCAAGGGATGAAAAGAGCTGCAGGTGCTAGCAGCTGACAGATGATGCTGCCCTGGGTGAGGGTCTCAAAGCCCCAAAGGCTCCTGCACACGGGCTGGTTTGGACCTGGCCAGCTTATGGGGGGAGACGGGTGCTGGGAGGGCTGCACTTGGCTTGGGGGACCCCAACCAGAGCCCCCACAGCCACTGCCTGGCTCCAGACCTGAGCTCGTTGTTTGTTGCTCATGGCCCCGCTCGGCTTTTCCGGAGCGCTCCATCAAATGTAAAACATGGGGAGGGAAGAAAAAGGAGGAGAAGGAAAAAAAACAAACCTCAGCTCTGAAACAAAACAGGTCTGCTTGGGTGAACACCTCCGCCGGGCGGGAGGGAGAGGAGAAATCCCACAAGCATCCTCCACACCCTTCCTCTGCCTCCAGTACCTGTTTACTCCAAACAGGCTGATAAGGATTCAAGGTTGGCCCCAGGGAAAGAACAAAGGGTAAACACTACCCTGGGTGGGTCCTTCTCCGAGCCTCTTTGGAGCCGGATAAAGAAACACGTTTGACTGCAAATTAAACAACCCAGGCCGGAATAGCTCGCATTCTCCACCAGAAGAAAACCAAACATCACACCTCTCACCCCTGACCCAATGTTCCCGCAGCCGCGCTCGACCATGGAGCAGAGACCTGGCTTTGATTGGCTTTCGGGTAAACACCCAGCCCTTCCAAACCTGTTCGCCGACAGAAAAAGCAAAGTTGCTGCTGTCAGCGCTGTCAGCCCCGAGCTGATAAAGGCTACCCAGCATCCAAAGGGGCATTCCTGAGCCGCGCCGTCGCCCTGCCACAGGGGTACGGGCTGGATGGGAGGGGGCTGCTGGGTCTCGCTGACCTCCGCGTGCCTCCGGCCCCTCCTTGCACGCAGCAAATCCATCACCGACAGTTTATTTAGGGGCCGGGGCGAGAGTTGGCGTCAATGCCGGCAGGTCCCGGCGCTGCCTCCTGCCGACTGGGACCCTCTCCGGTGGCTCATTGCGGGGCCGGGGTGTTTTCCTCTGTGTTTCTAGCCAAGCAAACCCCTCTGCATTTGAGCGGGGTGCTGCGAGGAGCTGGGTTGCCTGTGCTTTCCGTGGTGCCCATGAAGGCGGATGCAGGTCTGAGCCGCTGGCACTCATGCAATTGCACTAGGGGCCGTGGCTGCTCCCAGCCAAGAGCCCCCCAACTCTCACAGTGCTTTCCCAAGGGTGTTTTGGGGTCCCACTGTGCCAAAAATGGGGGTTCTGCACTGCTGAAACACTGGGTTACATGCCAGAGCGCCTGGGTCTTCTTTTCTCAAGGGGGTCACCCACCTCCTGGTGTTTCACATCCACCCTGTCAAACAGCCTCCCCCTGGGACAGCTGCAAAGTCCCTGGGATGCTCAGGAATTCGGGAGTTGGGGCAGGGGGTCACCCTCCTCCCTGCTCCCCGGCAAGGCGGAGGCTCCCGGGCAGGCTGGTGGCAGAAAGCCAGGGCAACCGATGGCATTAAAAACCAACAGGTTTGGCACTGGGGGTGTTTGGGGAGTTAATTGCTGTGGGGATCCCGAGCCCTTAGGAGTGTGTGCCCAAGGTTTCTCCAGCAGCTGTGACCCCTTTAGCGGGTGCTTTTCCTCTTCTCCTGCAGCCAGGAGCCTGCCCTGACTGCGGGGGGCCAGGAGCTGGCACGACTGTGGCGAAGCCCGGTGCTGGGCACGGGGTAGTGCGAGGCAGGGAGACACGAGCAGGGTGTTTCTGCTGCTAATCCGGGCTGCTCTCTCTCCTTCTGTCCCTGCCCCCCTCCCTCCCAGTTGCAAGAATACTACAAGAAGCAACAGGAGCAGCTTCACCTGCAGCTATTGACACAGCAGCAAGCCGGAAAGCAGCAACCCAAAGAGGTGAGCTCACGCGGATGGGTTCTGGGCCATCAGATCTGGCTCCGAATAAAAGGGGGACTGGCAAAAAACAAGGCGTGTGTGAATCCCAGCAGCCAGGGCAGCTGGCTGGGAGCCAGCGGCGACAGGACACAGGGGCATCCTGCTCCTGAGGGTGCTGGGGCGGCTGGTCTGGGTGCTGCGAGCTCCTCCTCCCTATCTGCGATCTGGAGCGTGCGCTGAGCTGCATCGTTCTCAGCGCCACGTCCTTGTCGGCGCATCTAGAAACTATGGGGCGGGTGTGGGGCGCGGTGAAGTCGGCGGGTGTGGGCAGGCAGCGCTGGCAGAGCCACCGGACCTTCCCCAGCAGGAGGGGCAGGTCGCTGCCCCCCCAGCACGGAGCGTGGGGTCCCCAGATCCTGACGTTGGGGGGCAGAGGAGGCTGAGCTCAGGCAGCTCGGTCCTGTTGGAGCTGGCACAGCAGCACCTTGGCACATAGGCAGGGCTGGTTGGGTGGAAACCCAAACCGGGGCTTTTCCTGGCAGGAAAGGTGGTTCCGCGAAACCCGGGCGCTGCGTGAAACAGCAGCGATGCCGGCAAAGGGCTTTTTCGTCGGGCAGGGGATGCTGTCAGCCCCCCGTGACCTGGTCAGCAGCGGTGGGCCCTTTGCTGGGGAGGTGGTTGCACGGTGGAGAAGCGTTCAGGTGGGTGTGATTGCATCAATCTTGTATAACTCCCTTTACACAACAGGTCTTGCCGTCCTTTCCCGTAGTGATGCTCTCCGAGGCGTTGCGGCTGTCTGAGCAAGGCTCGGTTTTGGGGATGTGCCGGTTGCACGGAGGCTGGGGGCTGACCCTGACCAACAGCAGGCAGACAGCACCACTCCCTTCCTTTTCCTTACGTATTTTTGCCCCTCTCTCTTTCCGTATTGGTACACACGGTCTTGTACCGGGGGCGTTTTGCATTGCACGTGCTGCTGTGTGTCTGGCATCGCTGCTCTCTCCATAGAGCATCCTTCCTTGGGCTGCCAGCGCAGAGGGTTGGGGAGCTGAGCCGCTCGGTCCCTGTCCCCAGCCGAGCATCGGTAGCAAGCAAAGGGATGGCTTGCTGGGGCTGTTCATTGCAATCACCCTTCCTGAACCCCCAGCACCCTGATTTACACTCATCACCTCTCAGCACTTCAAAATTCAGCTTTCTTTTAAGGATGAAAGCGTTCAAGCCCTGACAGAGCATCGGGGCGGCTGCAGGGGGGCTCGGTGGCGAAGCACACGCCGGCGCTGGGGGAATAGGGCAGCTGGAGCAGCTCGGGGTCGGGCCGGCGCCCACTCGAGCCTTCAATAGACTTTGACCCGGGCTTTCATTGCGGGATGTTGGCGTATTTACGCAGCGTGCATGGGGTCAGGCTTTATCGGAGCCATCTCCAGGAGCTGGAGTAGCTGCTCGTGCTCCGGGAACGGGGGAGGCATAAATCTGAGCTTCCTCAAGGACTTTCCTCTTGGCTGTGGCGATGTTATATTGCAGCAACGAGCGGGGATATAATTAAGCTCTAACAAAGGGCTGGCTTAGCGGGCTCCTGGTTTAAAAAGTGCATGTTAACTTTTAATTAAATGGTACAGAGGAGATGAGAAATTATCCGCTAAGGAAGTCTGGCCAGCGGGAGGGAAAGGGCATTAGATGCCGCTAAAGGGATGCGTGTCCAGTTCCCAGCAGCGTCACCACCCCATGGCCCCGAAAAACAGCGAGGGGGTCCCCACAAGTAGATGCCAGTGTTTTCCCTCCCCAAAACTCCAGCCAGGCTTTGTGGGGTCAGCTTAACCCCGTGAATTTGGGCAGCTGCTATTAATAAAGCCTGCGTTGTGCCTGCCGGGAATGGCCATGCTGTTGCTTCCCCCCGACGGCGTGGGGAATAGCTGGCGTGTCTGGGATGCCGCCGCAGAGCTGCTCTTGGCCGGCGTCGGCTCCTTCATGGAAATCCACGGCAGTATTTAATTACGGCCCCGCTGCAAGGTTTGTAAACCCAGCGCCTTCTGCTTTCCCTCTGCTTGATTTCAAGGACTTGCCTTGGTGTAATTGTAAGTCGGCGGCTGTCTGCGGGCACAGAGGGGGATCAGCAGGTGGGAACGGCTTTGTGCCGAGAAAGGCGCCGGGAGCAGGGAGCAGCATCTCGTGGAGAAGCGGTTCAGATCTCCCAGGGAGGAGCAGCACAGCTGGAGGTCCCCCAGCGGGTTCAGGGAAGGGGAAAAGCAGGAAAAGAGGGAGCATAGAGGATGGAAGTGTGTCGGAAGTGCCCGTTGCAGCATCCTGTCCCAGAGGATGCAGAGGAGCTTTGTGTCCGTGGGCTGTGAGGAGCTGTGCCGGGATGGGGATGAGGAAGGGCATGAGCAAGGCGGCTGATCCATGCATCCCACTGGGATGGGGCTGAGCTGCAGCACATCCCAGCCCATCCTGGAGCCTTTTCCTGCTTTAGGGTGTAAGGGTGAACCCCCAGCAGCATCCTGAGCACAGGGAAGAGTGAGGAGTGGGGTGGGGGCAAGGAGCTGGGGTGCAGGGCTGGGCTGGCTCTGGGCAGCCCCTCGCCCTGGTGGCAAGAGGCAGCGAAGCTGGTGTCTGCTGTCCCATCCCACTCTTTCCCGGGTCGCTTTCCCTCTCCAAGCGCAGCTCCTGCAAGCGGTGTCCGGGTGCAGAGACCCCAATATCCCTTGGGGGTGAGGCCAGTGGGTTTTCATGTGCCCCCAAAGCTGCCGGGGGGGGAGGGGGGGTTGTCCTTCTCCTGAGTCTGGCGGGGCAGGGGAAGCGGGTGGCGCGGGGGGGCTGCCTGCTGCCTAACCTCAGTGTCAGCTTAATGAACTGCTCCTGTCAGTCCCGTGTGTCACGCTGAAACTCCTCCTGATGTGCTCATAAATCAAAGTGACGGCGGCTCTTACCCGGGTAGCTGCACCCAGTCATCTGCGTCTAATGTACGCCGAGCCCAGGCGACGCTCCGGACCCTGAGCCCCCGCACTGGGACGGGAAACGGGACTGGGATGGGGGGGCAGACGCAGGATCTGGTCCTAACACAGAGCAAGCTCCTCCGGTGGGTGCTGGGGGTCCCCTCTGGGAGGGACTCAGCCGGTGTTTGCCAGGCTGGGGCTTGCCGAGGGGAGAGGAGCCGAGCAAAGCTTGTGGGGTGAGAGCCGGGGAGAGAGGTTTTCGATAAGGCTGGGGCTGAAATTGAGGTTCTCTCCTCTCCAGGGCAAAACCCCCGGGCTGGTGGGTGCCATTGGATGGGTCTGCACATGGGTGCACCTCTTCACCCATCACCCCCGGGGGTTTTGAGCAGTTGGTTGGTTTTGCCATGCAGCCGTTGCTCTCAGGGACTGGTAAATTGGTTTCCCCAGGGAGAAGTGATGCTTGTTTGGCTTAGACCGGGTGTGTGTGCATCCGGCGGGAACCAGGACTCGTATTCCCAGGGCTGGTGACTGTGTTCGTGGTGTGGTGAAGCTGGAAGGATGCACATGTGGATTTGAGGCACGTGAAGGTGCAGGCTGAACGTGGGCATCATCGTCCCAGCCCGAATCACGCAGGGGTCAGGGTTGCCCGGCCCCCCGGGCACTTGGGGAGGTCTGACTGCGCAGGCGACGTGCCCCAGGGATCCTCATGACTTCATCCGCTCCCAATTTCCTCCTGCTCTGCAGCCTGGAAGTGCCATGAATGAGGCTGTGTTCACACAGAGCTCGGGCTTGCCCCGAGGCCCCCGGGGAGGGCGGCGGTGGGGCTGGGAAGAGGCGGAGAAGCCTGTCCCATCCCATCCCATCCCAGCTGCTGTTTCTAACCAAGGCGAGGACAGCCACATCCATCCCACGCAGTGGCAGAGCTTTCCCTCAGAGGGGATGGGGACACCATGGGGACAGCACGGCCTCTGTTCAGCCCCTCGAGCACACAGCCTGGCCCTGCCTTTTTCCCTCTTTCGTGGGCCTATGGTCCACGGTCTGCCCTGGTCCCAGGGCCAGAAGCCCTCCTGGCTCAGTGCCTGGCTCGGGAGCGAGGGTGAGCGTGGGGATTTCTCTTTGCTGAGCAGAAATCGCTTTGTTTTGTGCCTTTATCTTCAAGCATCAGAGGTGCAGGAGTGAGGCGAAGCCAGAGAGGATCCAGACCTGAGGCTGGGGGGCCAATTCTGCTGTGGCCAAGAGGTAGACAGGACAGGGGCATCCCGCTGAGGCTGAGAACACAGATTTAAACTCTTTCTGTGCCCCAGACCGGACTTGCAGTCGTGTCTGACGTTGCAGACCGTGGGATTTTGCAGGGCAGTGCCTGGAGCCCATCCTCGCCCCCCCGTTTCACAAAGCCACAGCCGAGCATCAGTAGCATCTGCCAGGGGACAGCCCTGTATCCCACAGAGCTTGGGGTGCTGCTTGGGGTACAGCAGCGCGTGCCGATTCCAAACTAAGCCGTGAGCTGGCTTTGACACGGAGGGTCTGTGCTGTTCCCTGTGGAGCGGAGAGCGAGATGCAGCCTTGGGGGTCATCGAGAGTGCGAGTTGGGGCTGTGCCAGGTCCCTGGGATGCTTGGTCACCGGCGGCCTGAATCCTCGTGATGCTCAGATGCAGCCAGAAGATATAAAAAAGGACATTTCCTATTGCAAAGCTCTTGGCTCATCAGTGAGAACATGGGCATGAAAATGCTTCTTTTTGGGCCAAGCAGTGGGGCTGCAGAGTGCTCACGAGTGCAGCGAGATCGGGGGGAAGCACCTTAGCTTTTAGCAAAGTGCTCGGCCGAGGAGGGGGCTTGCTCTGCCAAGAGGGACCCCAGCACTTTTCTTGCTGGCGATAACGGAGCTGCCACGGAGGGGCCGGGCTGCTGCTGGGGCTGGTCGGCGCGGCACAGCCGGCTCACTGCCTGCCAGCCCGGCTCCTCGCAACCCGCAAACAACGTCTGCGCAAACAGAGGGGTTCAAGGGGTTACGGAGACGCCTGCCCCGCTAATGAGGCCGGGCAGGCCGGGGGCAGCTCCCCTTTCGTGGCCAGCTCGGATTAGCAGCTGCCTGTCCCCATCCCTAATTGAATTCTCTCCCCTTCAGTTAATTCTCATGGATTTCTTGGTGCCTCCCCAGGGACCCGTCCTGCATAACTAGTTTAGGGCCGTCTATGCCGGTCAGAGTGTGGCCAGCTCCTGGGGATGGATGGGAGGGTCGCCTGCCTGGAGGATGCTTGTGGTTGGGGTGGGGGTACCAGTGCTGGTGCCCAGGGTCTGGGTGGCAGCTCCCCCACAGATAATTTTCTTACCCCCACCAAGAAGGGCCTTGTAATGGTCAATTTTGGCAAATAGGGACCGTTTCCCTGCTTAAAGGAAGATGTTGTGCATCTGGGTGGTCTTAGGATGCCTTCTGGGGGCTGGAAGCCCCCTTCAGTGATGCTCAGTGCCCGTGGGACCCCGCAGCTCAGGTTTGCTGCGGGTTCGCTCATCTCGCAGGCAGAGCTGGTTGCTTTGAGCAAGCCCACAGCTCTGCTCACTCCCTCTCTTTCCAGTGCTTTATTTTTCCCTTCCCGTTTCCTTTTCTCCCCCTCCTCTTCTGACAGATCAAAGCCTCTGTCCGGCTCAGCCGCAAGCTGAGCGGGCACGACACGCACGGCCACGGTTCTGGCACCATGGGCATCCCTCGCCGCCGGGCCCCTGCCTTCCCGGCGAGGCTCCTGCTGCAAGGCTGGAAATAACACGCTTGGATTTCTCCCTTTTGTCTCCGGCAGCCGTTAGGGAACAAGCAGCTGGCCTTCCAGCAGCAGCTCCTGCAGATGCAGCAGCTCCAGCAGCAGCACCTGTTAAACCTGCAGCGCCAGGGACTGGTGAGCCTCCCTCCAGGACAGGGCACCGTGCCCCTGCAGACCCTGCCCCAAGGTAAGGACCCCTACCCAGAGTGGGGGGTGCATTGGGGGACCCCCATGGCTGCAGCTTCTCCCAGCTCTGGGGGAGGGGGGGCTGGGGTGTTGCTTTTCCTGAGGTGTCCATGTTGCTTTTCCTAATGTGTCCATGTAAAGTTTTGGGGCCTGATTGCATGAATGTCTGGAGTAACCTGGGAGAGTTTGAGCTGGGTTGTGTGCAGGATTGGGTCCCCAGCTTGGGTGCGGGGAGCCGGGGTCTCCTCCCCTGCGGGACCGGTTCCATGGGTGCTGCAGGTGGCTTCTTTTAGGCTTCCCGAAGGGGCTGTGCAGCCTCTCCTCCCTGGCTGCTGGCCCAGAGGGCTGTGCCCGGTTCTGGGGGATGATTTCCTGGTGCACAGTCCATGCTGGGGAGCCAAGCTTTGCCAGCCAGGCAGGGAGGGAGCCGTTGGGTCCCAAACCAGCCTGGTGCGTGGGTGCTGCTCCTCCTCTGTGCTCACGGTGGGTGCTTTCTCCCCACACCGTAGCTGTCTGCCCCTCAGACCTCCAGCAGCTCTGGAAGGAGGTCACGGCCGCCCAGCCCGTCGAGGACAGCATTAAGCAAGAAGGTCTCGACCTCACCACCAACACCTCCAACTCTACCTCGTTTTCGGCCGCCAAGGTCTCGCCTCCCATTTCCCATCACCCTCTGCCCAATGGACAGAGCACCATGCACACGCCGAGAAGGGACAGGTAGGGCCAGGTCGGGCCCTGGCACTTTGTGTTTTTACCCTCGGAAAGGTGGAAGGGACTGGGATCTCTCACCCATGGGGCTGGCAACAGGGCTGGGAGGGCTGGGGGGTTCTGCCCACCCTATAAACAAATCCTGTCACTGTTTTGCTGTGCCCATGGAGGGCAGGGAGCCATCGCTGTGACATCTTCCGTGGATCCCCGAGGGCTGACCCCATGCACGGGAATGCTGGAGCATCACAGCTGCCCCACCTGACAGTCCCTTTCCATCTTTTACAGCTCTTCCCACGAAGAGACTCCCAGCTCCCACCCGCTGTACGGCCACGGAGAGTGCAAGTGGCCCGGCTGCGAAACCCTCTGTGAGGACTTGGGACAGTTTGTCAAGTAAGTGCTCCCCTTTTTAGGGGAGGTTTTCCTGGAGGAGGGGAGAGCTCGCACTCTTGGACCAGGACAGCATGGTGCTGTTGGCGGGGGACACCCTGGAAATGGGTCCGGACACCCCAGAGTCTGTCTACCCCACACTGGGGGTGACCGTGCTAAAGGAGAAAACACACAAGGTTGCTGCTAGAGAAGAGCCCCAGTGCAGCGGGCAGGAGGGGGCAGCAGGCGGGGGCAGTTTGCAGCTCCCCTCCTGTGGGGCGAGAGGAGGGGAGGAAGCAGATGGCGGCACAGCAGCCTGCTGACACTGCTTGTGGGCTCCGGCGCTGACTGATTAACTCTGCTGTCGAAGAGCCCTCTGCTAGCGTCAGGGTCAAACAAATTGTTTTCACGCTTCGTCAGAGGTTTACTTAATTAGTTCATTTGCAATTAGATCTCTTTGTAGCCAGGATTTTTAGCAAAGACATCAGAAGGAACTGACGGGCTTGCTTGCTCCTTCGCCCCCCGCCTCTCCGGCTGTCTGCTCCGCGCGGCGGCCGAGACGCACCAACGCGCACTTAGCTCTCCATCGGTGAGATTTTGGGTTTTTACAAACCGATCCCATCCGTTGCCATGTGCTCAGGGCTGGCTCCAGCGGGAGCATCCCGTGTTCCCAAGGAAGGAGCTAGGCAAAGGCCTTGCAGAGGAGGAGGAGGCGTGAAGGCAACCTGGGGGAGACCGGGGAGCGTTGCCTGGTGGTGACTGAGTGAATGAGTCAGGCTCCTGCATCCTCCTTCTGCTGCCTCTGACTCACGGGGTGAACCCAGATAAGGCATCTCCTCCTGCCTCTCTGGGCATGTTTACATGGCACAGGGCAGATGAGCAAGCTGCGGTTTGGAAGCTGGAGCTGGGGTTGGCAGGGGCTGGGTTGCAGTGCCCAGAGAGCCGTGCTGTAGGGTCCTCGACAGCACTAGTGAAGTGTTTCTGCCCCCTCCCTGTCAACCTGAGCGTGTGTCAGGGTGTGGGACAGGCGGAGAGACAGCAAACTTGAGCTGCCAAAGGCTGAGCCCAGCTCCAGCGTGGAGCTTGCTTTGAGTCCGGGCACCTCTGAGCATCACCTCCCTGGAGTAGCTGGAAAGCCTCAGCGCTGGGGTGGAAAGGGGCAGCGCATCCTTCAAGCAGTGGTTTATAAAGCCTGTGTGGGTCAGTGGGAGAGAGCTCTGTTCCCGCTCAGCACAGCCTATGCTCTCAATAGCTCTTCCTTGGAGAAACAACTGTGCCCTCGGTCTGCCACGCGGGCAGAGGAGCGGGCAGCCCGGTCCGGCGCAGTGGCGCTGGGACACCAGCGGGGTTTGCTCGCACACGGCTTGGCAGCTGCTCCCACTTACCCAACCTGTTTTCACAAGTTGGGGCTGGAAGTCTCTTGCAAACAGCCGGGTGAGATTCCTACTGTTTTCCATATCCTGACTGAGGGTAGATACTCCTGAGGCACCTTCTCCTGGGATGTCTCAGCGGAAATATCTCAGTTTTGATCCTGGAGAACATCGGCCCACGGCCCTGGGACGCCTGCGTGTTTCCCAGTGCCGGATGCCACCTTTCGGGGTGTTCTGGGCTGGCCCTGGTGCAGTTTGCCCCTGTCCCACTCCTCCAGTGAGGACCCCCCCAGGTTTGCATCCACCCCAGCAAGGACATGACCCAGCCATGCGGCATCTTCGGGGCTGGGTGCGTCCCCAGGCTGCCGCTTTGCTGGGTTAGGGGGTGAGGACCCCCACAAGGTGCTGCTGGCATGTCCCTGGCTCTGCAGCAAGTGGCGTCCTCATCACTGGCTGCTCCCTCTTGCCAGGAGCCCTCCACCTCCCTGAGAAGGAGGGAGGGCGGTGAGGTGCTTTATAAACATGAAGTGCCTTATAAACACAAGGCAGGAAAGCAGCCGGATGAGGAGCACTCCGGAAAAGTCACCTTCTGCCTTCGGGGTTTCCTCGGAGGTTGTAAGTAAATCTCCATAATGCCGCCTTTGTCCTGGAAACCTGCTCCTCAGGTCCTCCTGCCTGCGCTTGCCAGCAGCCCTTCTCCGGGACTTTCCATCAACCAGTGGCTGCTCCTAAACACCGAGGGGCTGCCCCGGGCAGGGCTGGTGGTCTACAGCCACCCTCCAGCCTAGTTTGAGGAGGAGGCACAGCCCAGTTTGCTTGGCCACCTTTATGCCTCAGTTTCCCTTCTGCTCGTCACGCTTTGGGCAGCAGCGGCGGAGCATCCCCGGGTGTTGCTGCGGTACAGGGGGGTTACAAGTCAGGGCTGATCCCAGGGGCTGCATTTTGGGCACATCCAGGCATAAACCCCCGTGTTCTTCTCCCCAGACACCTCAATACAGAACATGCACTTGACGACCGAAGCACGGCCCAGTGTCGAGTCCAGATGCAAGTGGTACAGCAGCTGGAAATACAGGTGGGTACTGCCCCAGGCTCGAAGGAGGCGGGTTGGAAAAGCTGTCTCCTTTCCAAACACTGCATGCAGTGTCTTGGCTGCTCTCTGCAGGAAGGGGGCAGCAAGGTTGGGGGCCACTAGCGAGATAACCAGCTGCCCAGTGCCATGGGGGCTCAAGACCTGAGGGACCCTTAGACTGGTTCTCCCTCTGATAGCAGCATCCCTGCATGATAACGATGGGGCTGGAGGAAGGGACAAGCCACCCCTCCTGCTCAGAGCATCCCTGTGGGTACAAGGAGATGCCACAGACCTGGAAGCCACGTGTCACCCTCGTGCTACTGCAGCGAGAGCCACGGGGCTGCTGGGCTCTTCGGAAACCAGGCCACTTATTTTGGTGACAGAGTATGGTTTTTGGAACCCGATTTCAGAGCGCTGTTTTTGGAAAATCAGTTCTTTAAATAGCGCCTTTCCCAGCATCTCCGACTCCCTGACGTGCCGTGCGTAATTCGGTTAATAGAGTAGGGAGGGGGGGATGTGGGAGGAAATGGAGGGTGGAGGAGGGAGGGGTCTCCGTCAGGGAGTCGCTCACCAAGCCGGGTGTCTGGGTACCTGTTGGGTCAGGGGCTGGCAGGAGCTCGAAGCGGTTTGTGCCCGTCGCTGGGCGTGGGGTGGGTTTCATCGCGGGGGATGCCAGCCCTGGGGGCAGCGGGCCATGGTGTGCAGCAGCCTTGGCAGCCTCTGCCCGGCGTCACGATAACAGGGGCTGTGGGGTGGGGGATGCAGCAAAACCTTCCCGGGAGGGGAGGCAGAGCCCTGCAATCGCATCCCGCTCCCCAGCCCTCGCTAAAGCGGGAGGTTAAAAGCAATTACTGGGGCTTAAAGAGGGGAGGGAAAGGAAGGGAAAAAAGGGAGGGGGGAGAAATAAAAAAGGCTGAAGGGTGAGCAGAAAGCTGTGTGTGCAGTGGAGAACCTGCCACCGGAGCTACCAATTATAAAGTTTTCAGCGCGGAGCTCCCGCTGTGCCGGCGGAGAGCGTCTGCATCACGAGGGGAGACCTGTCAGCTCTAATGAGCACCACGGCAGCACGAAAGCATCCGAGCTGCTCCAAACTTGAGCAAACTCCACTCCTGCTTCTGCCTTTAACTCCTTCCTCACCCGGCTCCCAGCACCGGCACCTTCCCAGGAAGAGGGCTTGGCTGAGGGGGGAGGAACCAAACACAGGGGAGCCCCGAGCTTGAGGGGTCGCAGTGGAAAGGGAAGGTGACGGGAAGAGAGCGGGTGTCAGATCCCATCGCCTCCGCCAGGCTCAAAATCTCTCCTGGTGCCACAGTGAATATTTCACCCTTCTCCGCACTCCGGGGAGTAAACAGGCGGGAGCGCGCAATTAAAGCGATGTTGCACGTCTGGATGGATGGAAGGATGGACGGGTAGATGGACAGGGAGTGAGAGGCAGCAGAGGCTGGAGGAAGGCGAAGGGGACAGGGGTGGTGGGCACTGGGTCATGGGGACCAGAGCGCCCGGGAAGGAGAGCGAGGGGTGCGGTGGGTGGCCAGGACATGTGAAATGACTCTTTCATCACAGAATTGTCATCCGGCTGCACATGCAGAGCTGGAGCAGCAGCAGCCCCTGTGCCCCCTGCAGTGGGTGCTGCAGCCTCCCACAGAGCCACGGTCCCACTGGGGGATCAGGCAGGAGGTGGCTCCTGCGGGGATGCTGGAGGATGCTGCCTGCCCACAGACAGGACTGGGGGCTGGGTGGGCAGCTCCTCCGGGCCCTGAGCACGGCAGCGTCTCCACAGTGGCTGCCAGCACTGCCTGACCATCTCCCTTCTGCTTCTTGCCTCTGCAGCTGGCAAAGGAGAGCGAGCGTCTCCAAGCAATGATGGCCCACCTTCACATGAGACCTTCAGAGCCAAAGCCTTTCAGCCAACCTGTAAGCGTGCGTGCCCCTCCTGCACTTGTACGTCCCCGCAGCTGCCCCCTCTCCTCCCCCTTCCCCTCTCCGCTGGCTGCCATCCCCCTCTCTGCCCTGCGCATGGTCACTGTGGCCCGGGAGGATGGGCTTCCCGGGATGGACATACCCTGACTCTGCTCCAGGCCATGTAGCTTGGTCCCTTGTGCCCTGCGTGAGGCATCGGGGAGGAGTGAGACACAGCCTGTGTCAGCTTAGACATGTAGTGGGAGCATCCCCATCCAGCAGGAGCATCCCCATCTGGTGGGTGCATCCCATCCTGTGGTTGTGTCCCATCCCTGCCAAGCCCAGCAAGTGCCCCCCTTCTGTGCCACCAGCCAGTTCAGGCCCCACCAAGCTCCCGGTGTGCCGAGGGCTCTCCCAGCCTCTTGCCTTCCCCGTGCCAGTGCCCAACTGCCCGCCCTCCCTCCTGCCTGTCCGTGCAGCTGAACCTGGTCTCCAGTGCCACCCTCTCCAAGAGCACTTCCGACACGTTCCCCGACGGCTTACCTCATCCCCCCACCTCCGCCACGGCACCCATCACCCCCTTGCGGCAGGGCCCCTCCGTCATCAGCTCTTCCACTTTACACAACGTGGGGCCCATCCGCAGGAGAAACTCGGAGAAGTTCTGCACCCCGATATCTTCAGGTGAGCTCTGGGATGGGGCTCAGCGCCCTCCATCGTGCAAAACTCGGGTCCCAAAGCCGGTCCCTTCACCCCCTACTTCCCATTTCTTGTCCCTCCTACAGAACTTGCACAGAATCACGAGTTTTACAAAAACGCGGACGTCCGGCCGCCCTTCACGTACGCCTCGCTCATCCGGCAGGTGAGTGGCTCCCCGCGCTCTGGGGTCCGGCTGTGCACCCCAAGACCTCCCCATGGGGCACCTTGGGCGAAGCCACGCTCTCCCCAACTCTCCCAGTCCTGGGGGAGCCCCGCACCCGCTGAACTCCCTCTTTCTGCCCCTTGTGCTTCACCATGGGGCGTCAAAGCCAGGCGGCATGCCGGGGCGTCGTGAGTGATGCTCTTGTCCCCTCTCTGGTTCCCCAGGCCATCCTGGAGACCCCCGACAGGCAGCTAACATTGAACGAAATCTATAACTGGTTCACGCGGATGTTCGCCTACTTCCGGAGGAATACGGCCACCTGGAAGGTGAGAGCAGCCCTACTCACCCCATCCCACCCAGGGGTCGCCCCATCCCACCCGGAGCTCGCCCCATCCCACCCGGGGCTGCCTGCTGCGGGAGATGCTCCAGCTTCTACGGGCATCTGTGGTAAAGGAGTTCTGAGATGGTGCAGGAAGTGATTTTGTGGATAAATCCCATATTTTTCCCTCCCCAAAACGCATCCCTGCTCTCTGGGGACACATCGTCCGCGTTAGTAGGATATGGCAAAGGGGTGCGCTGCAGACACCCCGGGGTTTTCCGCGGCGCTGGGGCTGGAGCGGAGCCGCTCGCTGTGGCACCGGGAGAAGGACAGAGAAAAGAGCGAGACACTCGAAATAGGAAATAAGGTTAATGGTAACCCGGGGGCGGGTGGCGCGCTGCGAGCGGGAGATGCCGCAGCCAGGCTGCGAGAGGCGGCGGCCGGGTCTCGGCAGTGGCCGGGGATGCGGATGCTGGTCCGTGGGGCGAGTGGGAGCACCCGCGGCTGCGCTACGAGACCCTGAGCGGGTGCCTGCGCCCGTTGGCTCCCCGGTGCACGGGAAAGTGTTTGGCATCGAGGAGCCGTTTGTGACTGGCCTGGACTGATGCGTGTGAATTTTGGGGCAGCGTCGGGGCAGCACCCGCGTGCTGGGGCGGCTGCGGCCTCAGTTACGTAGAAATCACCAAATCTGAGAAGTGAGAAAACACGTCGTGGCAGAAAGGAGCGGTTGGGAGAAGGAGCACAGTTATTGTCCCGGCTGGGAGGGGTTTATTTATTGTTTCCTGCTGCATGGATTTATTAAGATAAGCTGCGTTTTGCTCACGCACCACCGTGGCAGAGGGAGACGGACGCTTAGAAAAGAAAATTAGAATCGGCGAGGTGCAAGCGAGACGGTGCCTTTCGAAAGAGTTAAGGGAGGAATCGGTTATTCCGGAACGCAGGGCCCCCCCGCGCGTCGCCTCCGCAGATCAGAGCTGACCGCAGCCGGGATCGCTTCCCCGCAGCCAACTTTGGGTGAATTACGGGTGTTTTGGCACCCGGGCGCTATGGGTGACCCCTGGCTTCGGGGGATGCCCATCCCAGCATCCCTGCCTGCGGAGTGGGGAGGAGGGTGGTGGGAAGGAGTGGGGCAGGAGCAGTCAGCTGGTTTTGGCCGTGGCCCTGCGTGGGTCTGGAGTCCCCCTCACGGCACGCGGGCAGCACTGCAAGCCGGCGCGGCGAGCATCCCTGGTGCATCCCTGGAGCACGGCTGGCCACCGCCACTGCCGCCCCGGCCAGGCCCACGGGGACACCCCCGCGTTTGGGGAGAGGGTGGGCAGTGATGGGGAGCACTGGGACAGAGAGACTGGTGTGGCCGCTGTTCCCAGGACGGGGTCTCGTCGTGGGGCAGGGCAGGGTCTGTTCGGGCAGCACTTTCTCCACTCTGTGCCTCAGTTTCCCCATCGGTGGAATGAAAGGTGAAAATGCCTTTTTCCTTCCTTTTCACTATCTAAAAGGAATTAATATTTTGGGGTTTGTTCTCTGCAGCTCCCCCACACCCCCTGTTACCCAGGGGCAGATGTCTCAGAGAGGGGCATCCCCCAGCCCTTCGCATTCCCTTTTTGCTGCTCTTTATTTCTCCTGTTCCACCACCAAAAGGGATGGCAGGGAATTATAAAAAGCCAGGAGAGGATGATTCCCTTCACAACTTTCCGCGTCCAAGGCCAGGCTTCTTTTGAAGGAGGGGGATACGCAGGAAAAAATAACGTGTTTCCGCTCTTCAGCAGAACACTGTTTGTGCTGCAGCTTCTCCCCCATCTCCTGCCTCAGCTGCCCCCCCGGGATGGGGCAGGGGTGCCAGGGGCTGAGGCGGGTACCCCATCCCCACGGTGGGACAGAGCTGCAGTGTGGCATGGGGGCCCACGAGGAGACCCCCGGCACGGCACGGGGAGTGGGGCCGGGGACGTAAAGCAAACATCATTAGAAAAGACAAAGATGAGAAGCAAACAGAGCAGCCAAGTCTGGCACTGAACAAATACTCTGTGGAAATACAAAATCCACCTTGGGATGAGGCAAGGACCCGCCCCCCCGGCACTGGGCAGGAGGATTCCCATGTCGGGGGTCTCGCCTGGCACCTCCTCGGTGTCCCGGGGACAGCGCCCTGCCCGACACGCAGCACCGGGGACGAGGCATCCCAGGCTCCGGTGATGCCGAATCGCATCCTGCCCGGTGCCAGGATGTATTTTATCTCCACCTTTTGCAAACACATACCTGCCGGTACCTCGAAGCAGGGGGGTGTCACCGTGGGGGAGAGGGGGGACACTGGCTGTGTCTCTGCCCGCAGGAAAGGTGTCGGCTTTGCCACGCTTCTTGCCTTTAATCAGAGCTTTGTTTGGACGAGGAGTCCCCTGCACGTGCAGGAAGGAGGAAGGGGAGCGGGGTCAGGATCCGGCCCTGGCGGGGGGAGGAAGTCCTGTGTTTGCTTGGCAGGGGACAGGGGTTCAAGGGCAGCGGCTGACCCAGCCCTGGGTGGACTTCAAACCCCCCAGGTGCGGGCAGGGAGTGGGGTATTTGTGGAGATGGTACAAGGACAGAGCGTGGGCCGGGGGCTCATCCTGCTCCCTGGTCGGGGAGCAGAGCAGTGTCTGGGGTCCCCCTTGGATTTCCAGCTCCCTGGGACATTTCTCTGTGGTGCTGAGTGCAGCTGGACCCTGTGGGTGATGCCAGCACTGGATTTGAGGACGAGGGGTGCCGTGGCCCCCGGGGCAGGGCATGTCCCAAACGGAGCGTGTCCCTTTGGGTGACAGCAGCAATGGCACTGAGCTGGGACCACACTGAGCATCACCTGGGGAGCCAGGCCGGCTGCTGACCACCAGGTTCCTGGCTCCCCCCAAAAAATCCCATCAAACAGCACCGACTGTGCCCAAAACTTCCCCAGGAAACGGCTCCTGGGAGCCGCTTGCGAAGTTTCCCCTTCGGAAAGGCGAGAGGAGCAGGAGCCTGCCCATCCCCGCTGCCTGCCACCGGCGCTCGGCGGGGATGTGGTGGCAGCACCGGGGATGCCGGGGCGGACGGCGGGTAGTGGGCATAGGGCAGGGGCCAGAGGGAGGATGGGTGGATGGATGGATGGATGGATGGATGGATGGATGGATGGATGGATGGATGGATGGATGGATGGATGGATGGATGACAAGGGAAGGAGCCCAGCTTTGTCTAGTTTTGTCCTTAAATTAAAAAACAAAGGGGAGACAGTGCGATTTGATGAGTTTCCGGGAACTCTAACACTTCCCAACGCGGGAGGGGGGGTTCAGTCCTTGTGTCTCCTTTTGCCTTGTTGTGTTGGCCGGTTCCTTTGTTTATACAGCCCCCGTTCGACCTTTTAAATTGCTGTTAATGTTTTAGCGTAACGAATTAGTCTCTCATCACGAATCAGGACTCGAAATAAAAAAAAAATAAAAAATAAAAAAAAAACCCTCGGAGGCCAACTTCCTGAAATTGGGGTCATTCTCATTTGCAAGGCAGAGAATCTGAGAACCTTAATGCAAGGAAATTTATTCAAAGGCAGAGCCCCGGCGTGATTAGGCCCTTTGTAATTATAGCTCGGAGAGATTCCACTCCAGCCTCCTGCCTCCCTCATGGATTAGCAAGTGAGTCGGAAAAATACACAGGATTTAATTAGAGGCAAATTAAAATTGGTAATGAAATAGGGGCAGTAGCAAATGGCAGGGAGTTGGAAGGGGAAAAGGGAGCTGGTATCTCTCGGGGCTGCGCTGTCTGCCTACGTGTGTGTCTCTTTATTTTACATTTAGAAATGTAAAGATGGTCGATGTAAAGAAGAAAGGGAGGGAAAGGACCAAAAAGGGAGGGTGAGGGGAAGGAGAAAGAAGGGAAAAGATTAGCCGGCTTTGCCGAGCATCGCCGAGTGAGCTGCAGCGGAGAGGGTGGCTCTGCTCCGGGGTCCTTGCTGGTGGGACTGGTCTCACGCTGTCCCCATCTTCCTCGGCATCTGGCCAAGGTCCATGAAACGGGGTCGTATCCCACGTGCGGCTCCGGGGCTTGGCTCCTAAACCCTCTGGGTGCTGGTGGGGTGAGTGTTTGCCGTAGCCCCGGGTGGCTTTGCAGAGTGTTTGGCTGTAGACAAGCCGAGCACGGCCACGGCATCCCGGAGCCATCTGGACACACAGCGGCTGGGCGAGGAGGAGGATGGGGAGGAAGAGGAGGGGTGCGGGTGGCGGGGCAAGGGCTGTGTCGCTGAGCTCTCCTGCCCGCTCTGCCCGCAGAACGCCGTCCGCCACAACCTGAGCCTGCACAAGTGCTTCGTACGCGTGGAGAACGTCAAGGGAGCCGTCTGGACCGTGGACGAGCACGAGTACCAAAAGCGAAGGCCACCAAAGATGACAGGGTGGGTCCTCCTCTCCTGTGGGGCACAGCCCGGGAGCCACGCACGTACGCCCCTCCGCTGCCCAAGCCATCCCCAGGCCGGGAGCGCTGATCTATCCATCATTCTGCTTTCTGTCTTTCTGCAGGAGTCCGACTTTAGTCAAAAACATGATTTCAGGACTCGGTTATGGAGCACTTAATGCAAGTTACCAGGTAAGGACGCAGATCCATCCCTGGCAGGGATGTGGGAGCACTGAACCTTTGCTGCTCCGTGCATCCTCCGTGCCTTGAACCGCTGCTGCTGTCTGTTGCAGGCTGCGCTGGCAGAGAGCAGCTTCCCGCTGCTGAACAGCCCCACCATGATCAACACCAGCTCCGCCAGCGGCATGCTGCACGTGGGCCACGACGACGTGAGCAGCACCGTGGAGCAGGTCAACAGCAACGGCAGCAACAGCCCGCGCCTGTCCCCGCAGCAGTACAGGTCAGCCTGGCCGGGGGCGAGGGGACGGTGCTTGAGGGTGTTACTGGGCTGCTGGAGGGTTTGGAGCCAAGGGACAGTGGCACATCGGGCACCGGGAGCTGCTCGTTGCCTGCTGTGGCTCCCATCCCCCGGGCGAGGGGCAGAGCAGGGACGAAGGGGGTTTGGGCTGCCCTTCGGGGGGTTGCAGCAGCTCCCTGAGGCTGAAGGCTTTCCTCCTCGCAGCCATCCAGTGCACGTGAAGGAGGAACCCGCCGAGGCAGAGGACGACAGCAGACCTGTCTCACTGATGGCCACCACCAACCAGAATGTGACGATTCCTGACGACAGGGACCTGGAGGAGGAGCTGCCGGTGGAAGACTTGTCCTAAGGACCCCTTCCTCCTCCCCACCGAGGGGCAAACCCTTCCCACCCTCCCAGCCGGAGACCAAGCGACAGCTCCCACCTCCCCAAGGTGACCTTCGGCGTTAATCTGTTTTTTCAAGGCACTTCCACAAAGCAAAAGGGTTTCCTTGGTGCGACAACCTGATGGTGACGGCGCGTCCCTCCTGCTCCCCACTGCCCCATGCCGCGGCCCCGGTGACTGACCGACCCCTGCCGTGGGGGACGTCCCGCGACACGAGAAGCAAAAACCCGAGAGCTGGACTTTTTCTCCCCTTCTCCCTTGGTTAGTGACTGGTGAACGAGGATGGTAGGTTGTTTCTGTCCGAAATGGTCCCTCCTTCCTTCCCCGTGCACGGTGGGCATGGGGAAGTCACCTCCGTCCCTTCTTCCCCTGCGGTGCTCTGCTGCCCGTCGATGCTCGAGCCTCCACCAGCAACCGCCCCAGGGAGGGCAGGCGATGGCAGGATCCCACCATCATCTCTCCGTCCCCCAGCGGGTTTTGCACTAGGAGGGACCGTGAACCCTGCCCACGCGCTGCCTCCACCCAGCTTTGGGGGAAGAAACAGCAGAAACAGGGGCGAGTCCCCTGCCACAGTCTGGACGTCGGACTTGCACCGCTGTCCCACAGCTGGGGAAGGACGAGGCCCAGCGCATCAGTGGGACTGTGTCCCCTTTGCCTTGTCACCTCTGGCAGGTTGCTAAACCGCCTGGCGAGCAGAGCAGCCGCCCTGGGTTGGCTGCCCTCCCCGAACCTCCCAGTCCCCACTGGTGGTGGGAGCGGGTGGCACCCAGCAGCGGTGACCATCCCCAGCTGACCGCCAGCGCCGGGCAAGGAGGACACAGCTCCCCGCTTCCTTCTCGACGCCTGCTGCAGCGGGTGACAGCTCTCCCAGCCACGCAGGGACGGCCAGCGGCCCGACCGCGACTTCAGGGCAAGGCTCCTGGTCCCCTGCGCGCCCCGCTCCGAAGCCAGGGCGGGGGGTGCAAGGATGGGCAATGGCGCGGGGAGGCAGCACCCACCACCACCAAACCTCCTGGGGGGGCACCCACCGCGGAGCTGGCGTGGGCAGAGCCCGGCGGTGAGCCCTGCTCGGCCACCCTGCCCGGTGAAAACCCCCGTGGTGGCCGATCCCGGCCGTGGCCGGCGGGCCGAGCTTGGCACCGGGGCTCCCGCTTTCATCTTTTCGTTATCCTTTTTGTGCGTGCGTCCAGATGGGAACATACCAAAAGATTTTTAGAGACAGAAGGTCCGTAGTTCAGGTGAACAGATGGTTTTAATGCCAAAAAAAAAAAAAAAAAAGAAATATTAATAATAACGAGAACAACACAACCAAACACCCCTCTTCTCCCTGCTCTTTCTTTCTCCGGTGGGCATGTGGGTACCCGGTGCTGGGCTCCCCCCGGGCCAGCGGCTGCAGCATCCGCGGTGCCCTGTGCCCGTCTCGGGGACCAGGACCCTCCTGGCACGGCCGGGCTGGCGCTGGCCGTCCTGGCACGCTGCGGGGTTGTGGGGAGGGGACTCTGCGTGATGTAGGTGCTTTCGTTTCGGAGCCCGGCTCCGGGCCCTCCCGAAGCCACCCCCGGCACTGCTCCGTCCCTCCGCGTCCCCAGGTTGAGGTGGCGGCAGGGGGGCTGCCGGCCCTGTGCCAGCACCCTAGGGGCTGTGTTTTGGGTTGGGGGGTGCATTGGGGGGTGCTTGTTTGTCCCCGTGCATCCCCTCTGTCATGTCCCCAAGGGGCTCTTGGCCTGGTGGCATCTCCCTGGGGTCACCCCAGCGCATCCTTTAAACTGCCTGCACAGAATGGGGGGTCTCTGCCTCCCCCCACAGCCCCCCGCAGCCATCGGTGAGCCTGAGCAAACCCCCCCCCCCTTACCCTGTGCCACCCCAGCACCGTCCGGGGGATGCCAAGACCCTCGGGGAGCAGCTGCTGCCCCGGGGGGGGACACGCAGCCCGGTGGGGGCTATTAACGGGGGGTCCCCGGCCCCCCCTCATGCTGCAGACGGTCTCTTTCCCCTGCCTAAGCCCCCCGTCAGCCCCGCAGGACCCCCCGGCCCGGCCCTCGCGCGGCTGCGGTGCGTGGGTGCCCGCCGCCCCCGCTAGGGGGCGCCACGCGACCCGGCTTTGCCCCGCGCGGCGGCCGCGCTGGGCCGGGACGGTCCCGGGAGCCGGGGGCGGGTGGGGGGGCGCGAACTGACCCCCCTGCGCTGCTCCAGCCTCGAACCCCGCCCCGAAACAACCCTGCGGACGCGTATTTTCCGCACCTGCTCGCGCTGCTGTTTTAACGTCTTTTTCCTGGGTTTGTTTTTTCTTTTTTTTTTTATTATTATTATTTTCTTTTATTTTTATTTTTTCTTTTTTAATTTTTTCCTTCTTTCTTTTTTACTTTTATTTTTCCCCTTTTTCTTTTTTCCCTTTTCCTTTTTTCTTTTTCCCTTTTTTCCTTTTATTTTTCTCCTTTTTCTTTTTTTCTTTTCCCCCCTTTTCCTTTTTTCTCTTTTTTCCTTTTATTTTTTCCTTTTTTCTTTAGTTTTTCCTTTTTCTTTGTTATATTTTAAATGTTTTTCCCTTTTTCTTCTTCTATTTCTTCTTTCTTTTCTTTCCTTTCTTTCCTTTCTTTCTCCTCTTCTTCTCCTCCTCTCCCCGCCCCAAATCTCGATCTTAAGTTATTGTTTTTAACAAGTTTACAGCTGCCACAGGCGGGTGTTGCTGGCGGAAGGCTGGCGTCGTGCATTGCTGCTTTACTTGTACGAAGGAGCGGGGAGGGCTGGAGGGGATGGACGTTGGGGTGCAGCCCCCCGCTCCCCCTCCGCGGCTGCTCAGCCATGGGCAGGGCATCGCCCGCCTCCAGCCAGGCTTGCGGCTCCGCGGCAGGGACAGCGGTGCCTCTTAGGGCACCCGGTGTCACCCCTCGTGCTGTCTGGGTCACCCCAGTGTCCCTGGGGAGGGCACGACCTGGCCTTGGCCTGGTGTGGTTTGACCTTTCCGGGGGGGGGGTCGCAGCCTGCCGCGGGCACGGCTGGTGCCAGGGATGCTCCGGGTGCTCGGGAGCGTGCACGGGTGCGGGGAGAGCTGCAAGCCCTTGCACCAGCACGTCCCCACCAGCACGATGCGCGCCCGGAGTTGGCAACCCCTCCTGCTTTCGGTTTTGAGCTTTCGCAGAGGTACAGACATCCCCACAACACCCCCCACCCGGGGCGGGGAGCTCCGGATCCCCACGGGGCCAGCCAAAACCCCCGTACGCCACCACCCCATCACCCCCAGACCCCGCGAGGACAACCTGGCGCCTTGCCCCCCCCCCCCCCCCACCGTATATTCCTATAGGGATGAAGTGCTCCGAAGAGCACTAAATATATATATATTATATATTAAAAAATAAATATATAAATATCAGGAGTTCTTTAAACACATGCACAGGTTTGGAAAGTCCTGTGGCTCCAGGTGATGCCTCTTCCCCGGCCGTTACTGAAACGGGAATCACGGTGGGTGATTTCACGGGAAACGTGCCCGGTTTGATACTCAGGGGTAAATTTAATTCATTCTCTTACCCCCACCCCCCGTCCCGGCCGCCTCTGCAGGGTCCCATCCGAACTGTGTCTTCTTCCAGCCTCGCCCTCACCCACCCTCCCTCACCCCTTCTGGTTTATGGGGGGTTTTTTTGCTGGTTTGAATTTTACAAAATTCTGCGCGTCTTACCTCAAACACACGCCGGAGGCGGGGAGCGGGGAGACGGAAGGATAAAGGACCAAATGCAATGTGTGATGGAATCGTATGTCTGTATATATTGAGATATATATACTGGGTTTAAACACGCCAATCTGAATTGTTCCTTTGGGGGGGGGTGATTTTTTTTTGGTTTAATTCCTCTTTCTTTCCCCCCTGCGAGGGGAAGGTGTGGGCACCTCTATAAGGAAAGGCATTTTCCTAGTCTTTCTCACTGAAGGAATTACTCAAATTTTCCATGTTTTCCTTTTTTTTTTTCCCCCCCCAAATGGGTAGGGTCGTCGGGGTCAGAAACCAGTGCTGGAAGGGGTGCTGGTAGCACTGGGGGGCTGCTGGGGAGGCCAGCGGGGGCGAAGGGGAAGCAGCAGCCGAACCTGCGTTAAACCAAAGGGTGTCTTTGCTTTGTTTACACGCCTGGCCAGCCCCGCCGCCCAAGAGGATCTCCCTCATCTAGGTTTTTGTCCTGGAAGCGTTGGGGAAGGTAGGGACAGGCCAGAGCCGGGGGACTCGGGGACCCTCCGCTCCCCGGAGCTGCCCGCAGTGGCCCCGGGGAGAGCCTGGGTGGGTGCCCAGGCTGGGGGCATCCCCATCCCCTGACTGCTCCGGGAACTGCTAATCCTGCCAAAACCTTTCCCTTTTTCCCCTCTTTTTTTTTTTTCCCCCCCATCCTCTTTGGCGTTGGGTGGGAAGGTGACGCTGGGGAGGTGGGACGAGGTCCGAGGGGGCCGGAGGGTGGAGGGGAGGGAGGATGTGTATAAAGTGACCCTTTCTCTCCCGCCGCCGCCTTCACTGCCGCATCCCTCGTGCTGTATAAAGGAAATAGCGTTGCTGTGTATTTGTACTCTGAACTTCCGTGTGTCTGCTTTGGCAGACGGTAAACCCTTGTACAGTAGGTCTAGCTGCATGTAATCTGTATGGACAATGGCATTATAAAATGCAATAAAATAAATTACCTATCATGCTGCTGTGCTGGCTGCTTTGTTATGATTATTGATTTCTTTAAAATTCTGTGGTTTTAATCCTCGTAGGCTCTTCAGCAGCGAGGGAGCGATGGTCAGTCTGGGCAGCAGGGAGAAGTGACTTGCCCTGCTCTGTCCATGCTGGGGTAGCTGGGCACTGCAGCAGCCAATTTAGGTCCCAATTTCGACCCTTCCCCAGCTCGCTCCTTCCAGCACCGCCACGTGAAGCCGGGGGACTGGCTGAAATTCCTGTTTCAGGTGGGTTTGCTGAGCCGTGGGGTCGCATGGACAATGCAGCCCAGGGACGCTGTGGGTGCCCCATCCCTGGGAGTGCCCAAGGCCAGGCTGGATGAGGCTGGGAGCAACCTGGGCTAGTGGAGGGTGTCCCTGCCCATGGCAGGGGGTGGCGCTGGGTGGGCTTTAAGATCCCTTCAACCCAAACCATTCTGTGATGATTCTAAGACGATGATCCTGCCCACAGGGTGTTGGCTGATGCTGCTGGTGGTGGTGGTGCAGCGGAGCCCCACGTCCGCCGGTGCTGGGAGCCGTACGGTTGTTGGAAGGTGCCAAGCCCAGGGTGTTTTGTTGCCAGCACCAGCCAACACCAGAGAGCTGCATCTACCGACGGGGTGCTTAGTTCCTTCTGCAAGTTCGATCCCCTCCGAGAGAGGGGACCCAGCAGCACCCACTCAGTGTCCGCAACCTACCCAAGCACTGAAATGCTGCTCCCTGCATCCCAGAAACCTGGGAAGTGCTTGAACTTCCCTGGATATGCTGATTGCAGGACAGCCAGCCCTGCCAGCCCTCCACAGCACCCGGCTCATGCTGGTGGACTCCCATTGATGGACGGGATGGGATGGGATGGGATGGGATGGGATGGGATGGGATGGGATGGGATGGGATGGGATGGGATGGGAGCGACCCCTGGAAAAGCGCAATGGCAGCTCAGACAGCAGTGTCCCTCTGCTCCCTCACCAAACAACCCCTGCTGAGATGGGAAGGTTTTCCTAAAGGCTGGGCCAAAGGTGAGTTGCTGGATGTTGACTGCAGTTACTGCCGTAGGAGACCTGTCTGCCCAAATGAAGGTTAATAATTAGTAGGTAAGAGAGGTTTTGCTGCTACTCTTAGGGATTTTGTTCTCCAATCTCTTTGTTTTAAGACCAGTTTCGCAGTGCAGCCCCTCCACCACGTTTAACACAACCACATCCTTGCTCTTCAGAAGCCTCTTGCTCAAGCAGCAACAGCAGCACCCACCAGCCTGGATGCAGCCACCCTCTCTCCCTTGTGTCATGGGACCCCGGGCAGCTGGACCCACAGCACCCGGCAACAGCTGGACCCACAGCACCCGGCGACAGCAAGCCCACAGCTCAGCCTGGCGACAACAGTGAGCGAGGAGGCGGCTTCCCGGCACTCAGCATCCGCAGCCGGAGCCCTGCAGGGTTATTCAGAAGCGTTTGGTGCTCGTCGAAAGCAGGGCCAGGTTTGCAGCCTCGATATCTGCCCTTTAAAAACAAAAAAAGCGAGTTTTTTGGCAGTCTCCTCAGGGAATCGACTTCCCAGGGCATCTGGGCTTTGCCATCAGGAACTTTTGGCCATTGCGTTATTTTTTTTTCCTGAATATCCTCGGTCCGAGTCCCGGCCAGAGCTGCAGCAGCGCGGGGACAGGGCTGGGAGCAGATTTCAGCCACCACCGCGGCCCCCAGCCTCCTCGCAGCCCCACAGTTCACAGCCCAGCGAAATGGCTGGCTCCCATCTGCGTCTAGACCCTGCCAATATTAATAGACTGTTATATCCCCTTTCCCTCTGCTGCTCCGTCTCAGCCAAACTTACTTAATCTTTTTTCCAATGGCCCTTTTCCAGGGCTCTTTGAACCGCGGCCAGCTCGCCGGTGGCTTCCTGGGGCACGCTGAACGTGCCGCCGCCAGCCCCTCGCCGCCAGCCCGGTGAGCCAGCACCCATGGGTGCACGGGCCGAGCGGAGAGGCCGGCGTCCCCGCCGTCCGCCAGCTCCCCAGGTCCCACGGGGAGGGTGCGGGGGCTGGCGGCTGGGCGCAGGCTGCCGATGGCTTGGGGCAGCATGTGGCTTTGATTGATTTAACACTTGGAGAAAGAGCTTTTAACTTTTAAACTAGAAACTTTTCCCTTTTTTTTTTTAGCTATGGACATGAAAGCTCTCTTGGTTTGATTGCTAAACCAGTACGTGGATGGGGGAAGAGACTGGGACCAGCCATTCCCCTCAGCTCCACGCACCCAGAGAACAGTGGCAGGAGGCACCCACCCCTCCCCTCCTCTTCCCTCCTGGGTGCTCCAGAGTTTACATCCTCGTATCCCACCCTTCTCTCCAGCTAACTCGAACGCTTTGCCCCAAATCCACGGGAATTCCACCCAGCCCTGAAGCACGGCGTGGGGTTTGCTGCCGGGAGCTGAGCCCCTGACCCGGGGCTGAGTCGTTGCCTCGGATGTGCCCAGCCGGCACGGCTCTCAAAGAGTTAAAAAGCACAAAAAAGGAAGGAGTGTTTTTGGTTGTTTTGGTTTGGTTTTTTTTTAAATAAGCATTAAGGAATTGCAACTGCAGCCAGGAAGGGATGTGGCCAAAGCCGCCTTACTCTGAGATCTGCTCCCCTCCCTGAGCCACTGATGTCTCAGGGGGTCTCTGGTCTCCCAGACTGTATTTCCCACCCCCCCAGACCTGGTCTGAGGAGGGGTCCCGAAGCGGTGCCAGCAGGAGAGGGGCACACACAGAGCAATGGCCACCCAGCCACGGGCTCACTGTGGGTTTGCTCCCTGCTTTAGGCTCCCTTTTGCACCCATTGTGCTTCTCCTGTTTGTTCGTGGGGCTGGAGGCTGCACCTGGGGGTCCCAGCCCACCCTCTGCCCGGGCGCTGCTGGACGGGTAGAGTTCCTGTAAGAATATACTTTGGCTGCGTGCAGCTGATTTATCTTCCTCTTGCCCCTCAGACAGGGATGTATTCCCTGCGGAGAGGCCGTACCCGAGTTAATGCCACCATGGCATCGTGTCGGAGCAAGGCACAAGCCGTGATGTGCTGTGGCCCAGGGCTGGGAGCCCCCTGCACCAGGGACCTCAAAAACCGACGGGAAGAATAATTGTGGCTTTAGTAGCGGGAAGGAAAAGACCGGGAGTGGGGAGAGCGGGCGCTGGCTGGTGTAAGGACCCGCTTTTGCCACCCCAGGCTCTCCGAAAGCCTCATGAGTGCAGAGATCTGGAACGTCACCCCCAGGCCAGTGGGTGCCCCCACCCCAGGACGGGGAGGGAGGACAAAGAGGACCTTGTTGACGAGCGTGAGCACACCGCATCGCTGCCCGCGGCAGGATCCGGCCACTGTGGCGCTCCGGGGGTGGCGGGGAGCCCCGGCGTGGCTCCGGCCAGGGCAGCCGACGCAGGTGGTCACCCCCACCCCGACACCAAATCTGCTTCGCTGAGCCTGCCCAGGAACGTGCCCAGCATGAGCCGCAGCGCAAAGCGAGGAGAGATGCTGCCCCCACGCAGGGACGGTGCTGCTGGGCGTCACGGCACCCGTGTCCTCCTCAGCCATCCACTGCCTCGTGCCTCAGTTTCCCTCTGTGCAAATGGTGACGCTCAGTCCCCTGCCCGGCTGGGACATGGCCTGCTCACCCCACAGCACCGGGGGGGGGGGTGTGTGACCAGCGAGCCCCTCACGCCAAGGTCCCAGCTCTGGGGCAACCGTGGTGGGTGGCAGTGGCGGGGGCTGCTCCGACGTGCACAGCGCGACGCTCCCCCCGACACGCTCACGTGCCTCGGCCTCCCCCCAGTAACGGCGCTTGCACAGGCCCCCAGGGGACAGAGCGTGGCGCGGAGGGGAGGGGGGAAGTCTTTAATTTTTCCATCTTCAAAAGATGAATGTTCGTGGGGCCCCTTTATTTTTTTATTTCTTTTTTTAAATGTCCATTTCCTTTTTTTTTTTTTTTTTAATATTATTTACAGAAATAGCTCGTGACTCATCAAAATCTTTCAGCAGCAAATCGAAAACAGTGGGGTCATTCACTGCGAACCCAGCGCCTCTCCTCCCCTTGCACTGAAGGGTTTGAGAAGGTTATTTTGTTTAGAGGTTCTGTGTGCGCCCAGCAACTGGTAATTACGTTAGACGGATCCGGGGAGGGGGGGTTATGGCTGGGACCCTACGCAAACACGGCTCAGCCTGCACAGCCCGGCTCTGTGCCGAGCCCCAGCCCAAATCTACAGTCCCATTCACGGCAGGTTAACCGCACGCTGCGGCTTGGGCTGGCTTTGGGGGGGTGTTTTTGTTTTCGGATCGAAGGCATTTTCTCTTATTTATTTTTCTTTCAAAACTGCGAAGGGTTCGCGAAGGGATAGATGCCGGGAATGTTGCAAAACCCTCTTTGAACTGCGAAGTCGGGGGTTTTAGCGCTAAATCCTGGCCAGAGTCAAGGTCGGGGCGGGGGGGGGGGTGTTAAATCTCTGCTTCCGCTCTTCTGCGCCGCTCCCGGGCTGGGCGACGGGGAGCTATGGGGTAAAGGGGGAGCAGCGGAGCCGGGGGGCGATGGGGCGCAGATCCTGCTCCCGCCGAGGAGGCCGAGACGCAGCCGGGAGCTGGGAGGACTCGGGTGGATTTACTTTGGCGTCAGAGGAGCTGGGAGCGGCGGCCGATGCCAGGGTTTGTGAATGTGGGTCAGCGCAGTCACACACCTACAGAAACGGCCTTGTTTTCCAAAATACAGCCGGCTCCCACAGTGCCCTCCGGGGTGCAGCAGTCCCGGGTGCATCGCAGGATTAACCCGGGTGTAACCAGGATTAACTCGCACACGGCACGGTGCCCCCAGCCCCGCTCCTGCCCACCCCAGCACCCCGCAAGAACTGCTTGGAGGGAGTTTTCTTTAGAGGGGACAACACTCAGGAGTAAAAAAATACTTGTTTTTGTGGAAAAGGCTCTTGTCAGCGTGGCGGGTACTCAGCGTCGCTGAGATCTCGCCGGACTTGTTCGCACCTCCCTGCTCGCACCTCCCTGCTCGCCTCCATTCCTGAAGCTTTCCAGCCCAGGGATGGGGCTGGAGCTGCCACGGGACCACCATGCCCAGAGTCCCGGCAGCGAGGGAGGGCGCTGGGGGCTGGTTCCTCACTGTTGGGCAACAGCGATGCAAAGCTCCGGCGCGGTTGTTTTCCAGGGTCATTCATGGGAGAGCAGCGGCGGGGCTGGCTGCCGGATGCTGCCGGTGACGTGCTCGAGCCATCCCTGAGACGCAGCGCGCTAAGGAGAGGTCGGGAAAGGCTGGGGCCCGGCTGCCCTCGGTTTGCGCTTGCCAAATTTCTCCTCCCGCTTCTGAATGAACGTGGGATGCGGCAGGAGAGAAACCCCAAAGGGAGGAGGCAGCGAGGAGGTGGCGGGGGGACGGCGGAGGAGGGCTAAGCTCGGGGTTAAGGCAGCAGAAAGCAGGCCCACTGTCACCCATCATCAGATGGGACATACCCTGCCCAGGTTCGCAGGGAGGGGGCAGAGCCCCAGGGCACCGGGAGCAGGTACGAGGGCAAGATTTTGCCTTACGCCAAAGGGACATGGGTAGTGGAAGAAGGGAGAGCGCAGACTTGTTTTGCAAGGTTGGATCCTGCCTTTGGCTTTGGAGTAATCCCTTTCATTTGGAGGGGGAGCGGTGCTGCACCTCTGAGGCTGGGGGTGTCCCTGCTTGGGGCACAGGAGGCTCAGTGGGATGGCCCATGGGGCAGGCAACACCACGGCCCCCATGTTGCTGTGGGTAAAGCCCTGCTGCTCTCCAGCCCCAAAAACCCTGCAAAGCACTTTCCTGCGTGGCTCAGCTGCTGCCGTGCCTCGGTGTTTGCCAGCCCACGTGCCCGTGCAGCCACCCTGGGGACTCCCTTTCCCCCCTCCCAAAGCCAGGGCTGCACAGGGGGAAGATCCTAGGCCACCAAAGCGGTGACTCAGCCTCCCAAGTACTCTTTAATTATTTCTTGTTTCGGGTTATCAGGCCGAGCTGTCAGCAGAGAGTAAAGTGCTGCTAATCCTCTCCCAGCCGTGCAGCCTCGTGGCCTGAGCGGAGCACATGGCACCCAGGTTCCCAAGTCCGTCCTCCCCAAGGCAGAGCATCACCTGCCCGAGCAGCCCCCCTCCTCCTTCCTCAGGTTCAAGGCATTCCCAGGGCTGCTGGGTCCTTCTTGCGTCAAGCCCCTTTGTCCGGTGGGGCCATGTCCCCTAGGGCCGGGCTCACGGGCGTCTGAGCAGGTAAACAGGGAGGAATGTGCGGCGGCGGCGGCGCGTGGGGCTGGCGTGTTCCCGGTGTGACTCACAGACGCTGCCTCAGAGGCCGGTGATGCCGGCACACCCCACGGCCCCGCTCGCCGTCACCAGCGTGGCCGGCTCCACGCTTGGACGCTGCTTTAATGAACCCTTGTGGAAAGCTGGCTGGGTCCTGCTGGGGCTGTGGCCAGCGGTGTCAGGTGAAGGAAATGATCCAGCCACTGTCTCCCGGCAGGGTGACCTGTGCCGGGGACGGGACATCACGGTGTCCGCCGATTCTTCACCCTCGCTAACAACGATGCACAAAGAAAGGCTCCGCAGCAGGAGCTCTGCGGCCGGGAAGGAGGGTGCATGGCCCCGCATGGTGCTGCACCCTGTGCTGCTCCCCACGCAACCACCCACCCGGGCAGGGAGCACTCGGGGCTCTGGCCGTGTCAGGGTCCCCATTTTCCTGGCCTGCCACGCAGGGACTGTGATGTGCAGCGCCCGGCGCAGCAGCGTGGGCGGGATGGTGCTGGCTGGCTCTCGGGAGGATGCAGCTCCAGCCGCGGGATTTTAGGGCGGCTGTAGGATGAGGGCAGGAACGCTCATCCCGGAAGGATTATTTAAAAGGCACAAACCGTAGTGCCATGTTGGCTTTAAAACAACGATTCTTGGGGTCTTGCACGACTCTCTCCATCTTCCTGGCTTCAGGCTGCAGCTTTCAGAATGGTCCTGAGCCCGTCAGGTCCCTCCAGTCCCCCTTCGTGCCCCAGGCTGTCTCATTCCCCCCTCCCAACCCGTTTCCTTTCCGTGTGGCCGCAGTGGTGACGTCTCAGCGCTCTCCCCTTCTCCCTCTCCACGCCAAAAGCTGCCCCTCGGCGTAGGAGACAGCCCCCCCACGGCAGCAGGGCCGCGGCATCACCAGCCGGGACGCGGGGCACCCGGAGCCGTGCCGTGGGTTCAGCCCTGCTCCGGGAACCCGGAGCCGCAGCTCTGGATTGCAAAACGGAGCGATGGCCCAGACCCTCAGCGCGTCCGGGAAGCAGTGACCGAGGGAAGTGCTCGCTCCTGGTGACCCCCCCGGCCCCACGCTGCAGAGGAGGGCAGCCCCCCAGAGCCGTTCAGCTCCGGGCTCACGCTGGCAGCTGCGTGGCCTCCGGCCAAGCACCCGAGCGGTTGTGGCCTCTTTCTGTGTGCTTTGCAATGCTATTTTTTTTTTTTAAAAAGCAGGAAAACACAGCAGTGTTGTTAAAAAAAACTTTGAAGGTGTCCCACTGGGTCCTGCATGAAGCTCTGCACGAGGATGAGGCCTCGTGGGGACCCCGCAGGGACACAGCCCCAGAGCCACCCCCACGTTGCCCCACTTGAGACGTGCTGATGCTGCTTGAAACCGTCTTCAGGCCGTCGCACTCGGAGCCACCTCCGATCCCAGCACCTCCGGGCATCGCCCCGAGGAGCCAAACCTCATTTACCAGTTGGGGAAACTGAGGCAGGGCGGGGTGAGGGGGATGCAGAGGACGTGCCAGCAGTCAGGGACAAAAGGACCCTGTTTGCTTCCCCACCTGGGGTGCAGAGCGGGCAGGCTGGGGCATCCACCCCAGGGTCCCCAGCGCAGCGTTGCCACGGGAGTTTCCCTCTACTCCCCCCCCCCCAGATTTTCACAGGGGGAAACACCACACTGAGCCGAATGCGTAGCAAAGCTGTGAAATCCCACTTTTCGAGGCTGGCGGGAGCCAGGCAACCTCTGCCTGCCCTGCACCTCCCACCCCCCAGCTCTGCTCCATCCCCCAAAGACCCTTCTCCTCGGCGCAGGCGGGTGGTTATTTGTTTGTCCTCGCAGCTTTTTTTTTTTTTTTTGGTTGATTTTTTAAGGAATTGGGGGGAAAAAAAAAAAACAACACACACACACAAAAAAAAAAAACCAAACCCACAACCCAAACCCAACCCCGCGGCCCCGACCGGCTCATTATAGGTCGCCGGAGCGGCGGGGCTGGGCGGCGGCGGGGCGGTGAGCGCTGCCGGCGGGGCCGGGGGATGCGCGGCGGGGGCGGGCGCGGGGCTGGGCGGCGGCGCGGCGCCCCGCGGGGCCCCAGGTGAGCGCGGCGCCCGGGGCGGCGGGGCCGGCGGCCCGCACTCAGCGCTCTCTCCCCGCCGCAGCCGCCGCGCCCCCCCCCCGCCCCTCACCCATGTCCCAGGCCAGCAACCACCGGCCGAGCCGCCCGGAGCCCCGCCGAGACGAACCGGCCCCGCCGACAGGTACGCGGGACTCTGACCCGGTTGGGGGGTGGGAGTGGGAACGGGGTGGGGGGGTGTCTGTGCACGGGTGGGGGGTGATGGGAGGGAGTGAGTGGTGGGAGGGGGTCGGGGGGAGTGTGTGTGCACGGCTCCGGGGGTGCCTGCACCGCTGGGGCGGGGGGGTGCGCAACTGGGGGGGTGTTTTTTATATGTGTGTGTGCGGCTTTGGGGGTGCACGGCTTTTGGGGGGGCTGGCGCAGAGTTTGGAGGGGTGTGTGCACGGCTTTGGGAGTGCACGGCTGGGAGGGGGGGGGGGTGTGCCCCGCGGGGGGTGCGTTGCTGGAGAAGAATAGTGTGCGTGGAGTGGGGGGAGTGGAGTGTGTGTGCGTGGCTGGGGCGGGGGGCAGCGGGGGGTTGCGTGGCTGGGGGGGGGGGGGGGGCGTGTAAGCGCGGCTGGCGAAGGGGGGGAGCGTGTGCGTGGCTGGGGAGGGCTGGGGGGCTGTTTGTGCGAGTGTCCAGGAAGTCCGGAGTGTGCGTGTGCACATCCCTCATCGCGTGTGCACGGGCGTGCACGGCTCAGGCTGCGTGTACACATCCCTCATCCCCTGTGCGCGCGTGCAGCCGCGTGTGCACGGGCGTGCACGGCTCAGGCTGCGTGTACACATCCCTCATCCCCTGTGCGCGTGTACAGCCGCGTGTGCACGGGCGTGCACGGCTCAGGCTGCGTGTACACATCCCTCATCCCCTGTGCGCGTGTACAGCCGCGTGTGCACGGGCGTGCACGGCTCAGGCTGCGTGTACACATCCCTCATCCCGTGTGCGCTTGCACGGTGGTGCACAGCCGCGTGTGCACGGGTGTGCACGGCTCAGGGTGCGTGTGCGCATCCCCGATCGCGTGTGCACGTCCCTGACCGTGGGTGAGTGTGCACGGTTGTGCACAGCTGAGTGTGCGGGTGTGCATCCCTCATCCCGTGTGCGCGTGCACGGTTGCGTACAGCCGCGTGTGCACGGGTGGGCGCAGGTCGGGGCGCGTGTGCACATCCCCGACCGTGTGTGAGTGTGCACGGTGGTGCACAGCTGAGCGCGTGTGCGTGCGTGTGGCTGGCGCGGGGCGAGCCCCCGCAGCTGCAGCCGAGCCCCCGGGGGGGGGGGGAGTTCGCAGCACAAACTTTTGCAGCGGCTTCTGTAACTCGGCCAAGTGCGGGGGCCAGCGCAAACTCCCCCCGCCCCGAGGTGCAAGGGGCTGGGGGCGCTTGGGCCCCTTCCTCACCCCGCGGCGACTCCGTGGGGGGGGGTGGGATCAGGCCGTGGGGATGTGGATGGAAAAGTTTTGGGTATCCTCACTTTTGGGCATCCTCGCTTTTTTGGGGAGGTCCGGGCGGTGTGGTGGCTCTGCCCAGGGTGCGAGGACCTGTGGGGGTGTCCCGTGGGGGTCGGTCCCCGCCAAGGTTCACGTGTGGAAACCGCATTAAAAGCCCCCCTGCGGGGAAAACTGGGAAGGCGACGGCGAGAGGTGAAACACCCCGTTGCGTGCGCTGTCGGGCCAGACACAAAAGGGGCCAAATCCATCCCGGGACAAGCTCCGAAAGCGGCTGCCGGGCAGCGGGCTGTGCCGCGGGAGCACCGGGCACGGGGAGCCGGGCACGGGGATGCGCAGAAACCGAGCTCAGCGCAGCTGGATCTCGACCCTTGTTGGCTTTGGTCCGGCGGGTGGCTGGGCCCGAGTTTCGGAGAATACATCCTCTTGTTCTCTTCCCCCTGCTTTTCCAGCTGGATGCTGCAGGCTCCGCTTCCCGGCTAAACTCTTACGCCGCTTTGTGCTGTGGCCGCGTCCCGGCGCCGAGGCAGCTGCAGGGGCTGTGCCGAGCTTATTTCGCTGAAAATAAGCTTATTTCTCTTCCTTCCATTCGTTTTCCCTTCCAGGTGGGAAATGGTGAACTGTCAATGCACGGACATAGTGCAAAAAAGCCTTTTATACGGGAATTCGCCCCCAGCCTGGCTTGGGAAGAGCGCTAGCCGCTCTAAGATCAAGCGTGGGTTGTTTTAAAAAGGAGTTCAGAAATCTGTTAAACGAGTCGGGGAAAAAAAATGGCCTCGCTGCTTTTCCGCATTCCCAGCTGCGGGCTGCACGGGAGCGGCGCGAAGGTAGAGCAGGGATCAGCCTCCTGGGTGTCCTGGTGTGGGGAGCGGTGGGAGCTGGCTGGGGTGTGCAGTGTCTGGGAGCCCCGGGGCATCCACGAGTCACCTCCATCCCAAACCAGCCCCTGACCCACCCTCCTCTTTCCCAGCTCATCCCAGAGGGGAGCGTGGAGCAGGGGTGGCTAAACCTGAGCGGAGCTGGATCAAATTCGCCTCCTTTAGACTCCGCTTTTGCAGTGTCCTGGGGATGGGGCGACAAGGGGGTCTCCAGGACACCCTCAATTTCCTCCTGCCCAGGCTCCTGGGGCCAAATGTCACGCCAAGAGCATATCCCTATCCTGTCTGAGCGAGCAGCTCTCCGGTTCTGCGTCTTGAGCTTTGAATTCTTGCTCAACTTACTCCTTTCTTTCTTCGGTGGGTTCTTTTCGCTGAGCGATGAATGAACAGGGTCCGGTTTGTCTTTCGTGCTCATTCGGCCCCGTGACGCGTTTCGGTGCAGGGCCATTATCGCTTGGGCAGCATCCAGGGGCTCTGTCACGCACCACGGAGCTTGGGAATTTTGACTCTATCCCCTTTCCGATGCTTTGCAAATTAGACCAGATAATTTGGTTACGCCGAGCCTGCGGAATAAACGGGGAAGCTGCGAGTAGTTCGGCCCAAGTTAGTGTGTCGTGGGCAGGGTCGGGCTGGCGTTGCTGGACTCGGTCCCGTTTCCCAGCCTGAGACGCAGCCCGTTTCCCGGAGTTTGTCCCTTGGCATCGCTGGGGATGGGCCCGGTGCCGTCGCAGCCTCCTCCTGCCCCGTGCAAACCAACCCTTGGAATAGCCACAGGTAGTTTGCGGAGGAGCCTCCGGGAGAAGAGGCGATTGTCGTCTTCTGCGGAATGTGTGGGGTGCCGTCAGGTTTTGGTGGAATTAACAGAAAACGGGAGAAAAACAGAAAGTCCTTTGGCTGATGGGATTATTTTTGCCCTTCCTCCCCTTCACAGGGAGGAAAAGGAGGGGGAACAGGGACAGCGGGAGAGGGGCTTTCCGTATGGGAAGGGAACCCGTGTAAAGATGCTGGAGGCAAATCCATCTCCAGGGAGAAAAGCTCTCCCTCAAGTCTGACTCCGCTCGCTCCCACCTCCCTCCTTTCCCTTCCCAGTGGGACATCTGCGTAGGGCCACCACCGTGTCCCCCCTCCGTGTCCCCCATCCGTGTCTGTGTCCCAGCAGCTCTTTGCTTGGAGCTGGGCAAAGACGGGACACACGCAGAGGCACTTTTTTTCCGCTAATTCTTTCTGCCTGTTCCCAAGGAGTTTGCCCCGAGGTGTAACAGGAGGCGGAAAGCTGTTGCGTGCTGTAGCCTCAACAACGAAGCCTCAAGAATGGCGAGTGGCTCTGCTTCGCTCACCCGGAATACCGGGGTCCGGCTGCCTGCACGAGGATGCTGACGCCCTGTTCGGGGTCCTGAGCGCCCACAGATGCCCCGAGCAGGGGAGGCTGCGCAGGAGTCGGTGCCACCATCACTCGGGTACCAACTACCGGGACTCAGTCCTGCCCTGGGATGGGGGCAGAAACAAAGACAACCCCCTGCAAGGTCAAAATAAAAGGGTCTTTGCTTGCCTTAGCACTGATTTAAATGCAGCTGGTTGCAGATTTGCACACAGACATCCTGTAAGCGCAAAGGAGCCAAAACAAAAAAAAAAAGCCCTACAAGAAACAAAATTATTTTTTTTTAACCCCAGATAAAGAATTTTTGTGCCAAAGGATTCGTTTCTGTTTTCTTTCTCATCTGCTCGTGAAAACGCTGGATTTTTCTTTTCTATCCTTTGAACAACAACAAAACTACAAAGAAACCTCCAAAAAAAGGGGCAGATTTCTGGCTTTTTTCGAATGTCTCTGGTTTTGAGCAAAACAAAGCAGGCCCTTCGGGGCTGTGCCACCCCGGCGTCCCGGGCCCGCTCCAGCTCCTTATTGAATTTCCTTGGAAAGCGCCTGCTTGGATCTATTAGTTGCAGAAACCCAAGCTGTTCTCGGGGCGTTTTCTGTCGTTTCTCTGATTTTTTTCCCAGCGCTCTGCCTTGCTCGGGCCGTGCCCCGCGCACCCTCCTGCGGGCACCGGCAGCCTCCCGGCGCTGCGGGGTTTGGCACGGGATGGAGCCATGTCGGTCCTTCCCGGTAGCCCCTTCCCGCATCCCCCCAGTGCTGCACTGGGGTTGTACTGGTGGAAACGAGCTATTGCGTAGCAGCAGGGATGGGGTAATGGGGATTTTGTTTTTTGCCCCAAATCGCAATTTTCAGGCTTTGCCCACCGCAACCACACGCATGCACGCTTTTGCACGGCTCTGATCTTCAGGCGGGCTTTGGCAGACGGTTGAACTCATTATTTGACTTGGGGGGGGAGAAGGTCCCACCTCAATCCAGTGCTGTCCCATTGTCTTTCCACCAGTGCATCCCCAGCTCCGCGATGGAGCGGATCAGGGGGCGGGTAGTAGCTTCAGGAAGCGCTTTCACCCCAGCCCCAGCCCCTTTGGGGATGCTCCCTGTGGGTGCGCAGGAGTGCCGGCTCCTTCCACAGGTGCGAGCGGCCGTGCCCAGGGCAGGAGGGTGCTCACCCGGTTCGGCTGCTTTCGGTGCCAGGGCTGGGCTGCCGGCGTGTTCCCGGCAGCGGCTGTGCCTTCGCGGCGCAGGGAAGCCGGTCGGCTCGCTGACTCCGCGAGCAATTACTCGCTCCACCCGAATGGCTTCATCGTTGGCCGGCCTCGCCGCCTTCCTTCAGCGAGCAGGCGTGCTGCTGCCCCGCCAGCCGTGCCATGACCGCTGCAGAAGAGCTTTTCGCCTCGCCCCGGCCCCGTTCGGACCACGCTGCAGCCCCCTCAAAGCTATTCTGGGGTCTGTGCTTAGGAGAACGCCTAAGCCAGCAAGCGTGCACGCCAGCGGGGAGTGGAGCACCAGGACTGCGATGCTTTGGGCAAACCCCTTTTGGCGTGCCTCAGTTTCCCTCTCGAGCCGAGCAGCGCTAAGGTTCGGTTTCACAGCGGGTGTGGAATGTGCCGCTGTGCTAATGCACAGCACGTGGAGATGGGGTAATGTGTGACGGGCCCAGGCGTTAAACCGTACGCTGGGCCCATCTCGGGCCGTATAAGTGCAAATTATTATTCGTGTTAATAATGATGTCCAGCAGCTCACATTTATCTGCTCTTCAATTAACTTTTTTTAAGGACTCTTAGCAGGTTAGAAAGACACAAATTTTCCCTGGCAGAACCTGTGCTGGTTTGACCCCGTAAGGTTACGCAATTACTGTACCGGCATGGTCCTTAATTAGACTCTCCATAATTTTCCCCAGCACAGCCATGTGGCTCCTTGCTCTGTAATTCCCAGAATCTCCTTGGACCTGATAGGCATCGCGTTAGCCGCTTTCCAGGCTTGGAGGATAATTGCTTGTCCTTAAGGACACCCCAGATGTCGCAGGATCTCCTCCTGCATCCTTCTCCGTGGGGTCTTACATCCTTTTGGCCAGCACGGGGGTTAGCCTGCTCCGGGGAGCGCCGTGCCGGCACGGTGCTCCTCCGAGCCAAGGAAAGTTGGCTCAACCCCAGGCTGGGTCTTTGCCCCTTTGTTTTTCCTCATCGTTGTTCCCCACTCCTTGGTCCCACAGTGTATTTGGGGTGTTGTATGGTTTAGGCAGAGGCCAGGCCTGATGCTGGGAGATGGGCTGGCAGCGTGGGGGCTGAAACCTGGTCCTGCTAGGTCTGGTTTGTGTCCTGGGGCAAGTTGCCTTGTCCCGTGTCTCCAGCTTAGGCTTAGTTTAGTGCTTCTTCCTTCTTTCTTCCAGTCCCAAACGCTGCCTTAATATATATATATACATGTTAAATATATTCTTACTGCAGAAGGAAAAGTTGTGCACCGTTCCTGCAGCGACGGAGGCACATGCTTCCTGCAGTGATTTTATTCCTTACCTTCCCTGAAACCCCTTCTCGAGGGTTGTCCCCACCACCCCACTGTGCATGCCGTGGGGTACGAGCAGTTCCTCCACGAGGCTTGCTCTGTGCCTCCTTTGCAGGAGCCGCTTGAGTCAACGAGGACTTTTGGGCAGTGGGATTTGTAGGGACACCTTGGCACGGGGTCTGTGCCCCAGGCCTGGGGTCGGGGAGATTTCAGCTGGGGTTGAACGCTGAATGTGAACGGGCTGGAGAGATGCTGGTCCTGGCCTGTCTGGCCGGCCCAAAATTCCTCTTCCTACCCACCCGCTGGCTATAAATAACAAATAATAACAACTCCCAGGCTGGCAAGCTGTTTGGGGTTTTGTGGGTTTTTTTGCTTTGTTTTGCTTTTTTGCATTTAGGAAGTAACTTTTCATAGAAACCAATATTTTTTTGACCGGATTCCTCATTGTCCCAGAACCGAACTGTTTACCCAAAGCTTCGCCCAGGTGAGCGGAGAGACACTGGGGCAAACACTTCCCGGGAGGGGAGCAGAGCCGTGCTGGAACTGTCCCAGGCGTGCTCAGGAGCTCTGGGCATTTCTCCTCCTTCCCCTCTCACCCTCCTTTTCCTTTCCCTGAATATCATAGAATCTAAAAATGCTTTAGTGCATTAATTTCAGACTGAATGTAAATAAGCCTTTTGGATTTTTCCCAGTTGAGCAAACTTTCAAACCAGAATTTTGCTTTCCTCTCCTCCAGCCTGGCTCGTGGGATTGGCAGGATTTGCTTCAGTGCCGTCTCTTCTGCACTTGGAACCACTTAATCAAGCTCTAAAATATCCCTTGAATAGGTCAGACAGGCACCTGATTGGGCCAGGCAGCGTGTACGGGAAAGCCAAGGGAGATTACACGCTCTTTTTATCTGCATAAAACAGATTAGAAAGCTCCCAAACTAAATACTGCTGCAAGGTAGCGTGTTGTTAATGGCAAATGCCTCACTAGACTGTCTCTGTTTGTGTCTCCATCCAACATTATCTCGTCCCTGACCAGCCATTCCGGAGGGATTAAAGGCAGAGAGAACGGGGACGGGAGACTCTCCTGAGCATCTCCACATCGGCGGGAGTCATGACCCACGGTGGTAGATGTGGATGCTCCTCGGGTCCAGAATCGCTCAGATGTGGATCCAGACCCTTCTCCATCCCTTTTGCAACGGGTTGACACCACCTCATCCAAACACGGGACCGCAGCCGGCTGCGGGGAAGGGACCCCCCAGGTCGCTGTGAGCCGTAGGATGCTGTGGCCGCGCTGCCTGCCCCCGGGGTGGGGGGCTTGTTTGTGCTCTGCCCCGTCTCACCAGCTGCTGACACGCTGCCGTTTCCTTTTGTTTGTCCAGCTTTTCGGGGATGGGTCAGCTCAGTCCTGCAAGCTCATCAGGAATTAAGCACACTTCCCACCCGGAGCGCAAATAGGTTTTTTTCCCCTAACCAGGACAACGGCTGGCGGTTGTCCCAGCAGCTCCTGGGGACACCGGTGATGTGAACTGGGTCCTTCCCACAACCAGCGCTCCCCAAGGGGCGTTTTGCACGTCTGACTTTGCGGGAGTGGTACCAGATACGTGGATAAGCAAACAAAACCTTGCAGCTTCTTTCTATCTTTCCTCTCCTCCCTCTTTTTTCCTCAAATCTGGCGGCGCGTGGTGGACTTCGGAGCGCAGTGATGTGTTGGGGCTTTTACGACGGGTGGATTTGGACTTTGTAAATGGGGAGAACAGTCAGAAAACTTGACCCACCTGCATCTCCCGGGCTTGGCAACCAGGAGGCAAAGAAAGTAGCTCCATATCTATCTGCTTTCTGATCTGTTGTGCCTTACGGCAGCGCTGTGATTTACTGAATTATTATTTTTAAATGCCTTATTATCTCTGTTCTCATAAACAAAAGATGTGAGTCGATCTCCCTGTGCCACATGACCTTCGTCTCTCCCTCGTATTTTACGAAAGGTGATGCAGAATGGGGGAGCAGAGACCTGGACTCTCCTTCCAGGGTGTTTCTCCCTGCATGATGAGTGTTTGCCCCGGCTGGGGGTGCAGGTGCTATGGGGGTGCAGGCAGGGAAGGGGATGGATGTCCCGTCCCGAGGGCCAGCTCTCTTCAGGGTTCTCTCTGGGCTTGTGGTTGCTTTTAAACCCAACAAATTTAGGTCAAGCCTGGTCTTGTTCTGTCGGCAGCAGGGTGATAGCAGGGGAGGGAAGGAGCTGGTCCCTGCCCCAGTGGCAGCAGGGACAGGGGGACCCTGGGGAAGGGGTCCCTCACCTTGTCGGGGATCCCCTGCCAGACCCCACTGATGGGGAGACGGAGCTGCTTCTCCCTTCCCTGCTCACCCGCCCTGCTCAGCTCGGTGTGGTCTGGGAGCGGGGACCCCTCTCCTGGGGGTTCTGTACCCCAAAGCGAGTGTTTGGAGGAGCGATGTGGGCACGCAGCCGAGGGGTCAGCATGGGACCCCTACGGCGCTGCCGTCTCTCCCTGTGCCCCCAGGGGTGATGCCTTCTCCCTGGGTGCATTTTGCCAGGCTTGTTTGGGAGCCGCTGTCCCAGTGCACGAGCATTTCCCTGTGCATTCCCCCTCCCTTTCCCCATGGGTTGGAAGGTGCCTGGGAAGTGGCCAGACCCAGCCATCCAGCAGCGCAGGCAGGGCGCTGTGGGGATGGAGCCTGCTGAGTCCACACGTGTCCAGCTCCCCCCAGCCCACCCCCCTGGGGTCAGGCTGTGACCACGATGGCAGACACAGCCCATCTCCATCTCACTCCCGGGGTACACAGTGCATTTGGGGGTCAGCACCATCCGTACGCTCCCCACAGGCACGCAGCAACAGGGGAGCGAGGCTGTATAAGGCAGGGTAGGACCAGCTTATCCAAATCTCTTTCCTATTTTTGTCTCTTTTCTGGCCAGCTTGTTCCAGTGGGAGTTAATTTAATTGCCATCTTCCTCCCTGCATCGCTGTGGTTGTGTGTGAGACCTCTTGTTGTGCAGGGTAATTAACTGGGTGAGGTGGGCAGGGCAGAACGGACCTCGTCTCAGTAGTCAGCGGGCCGGTACGCTCGCCATCCATACAGCCCAGTGCCGCTGCTTTCTCGCAGAGCTCAGGGTCTAAACAGACCGTCCTTGTCCTCAGCCCCTTGGGAACGTGCACGGAGCGGGCAGGAGAAGTGGTGGAGGCGGTGCAGGGTGGCTGTGGCAGGGATCAGCTGGAGCTCACCCATGGAGACGGCTTTCCATGTGCCTGGAGCAGCCGCCAGCCCCTCTACAGCTGCAGCATCCCATGTTCCAGTTCTTTTTGTCGGTGTCAATCACTCGCTCGGAGGGGAGCACTGACCTCTGGGGGGATAGCAGAGCAGGGGTCTGGTGATGATGGGGCTGCTCTGGGCAACCCCAAAGTCTTGGCTGTTGGTTTTTAAGCCCTGAGCACACTCCGGGCGTCTCGTAGCAGAAACCAGAGCAGCTCCCTGGCTACAGCGATGCCCGGCAACTCAAATCCCTTCCCGGGGACCATGTGGGAGCTGCACCCTCCGTGCTCTGCACGGGGCATCTCTGACTCAGGGCTTGGTCCAGAGCTCCCCAACCATCAGGGTTTCGTGTGTGGCTTTAACAGGCGTTAGATCAGGCGCTGACTAAACGCTGTGGGTCTGACTCAGGCTGGTCCAGGTTGGGGCATGACCAAGGACGTGGATGCAGCAACAAGTGGTTATTATTCACCTATACACCACACCTATGCACCAACACCTATAGGTAGATGACAGCCGTCTCTCTTCCCCTCTCTGTTTTGCCCTGGGCTTTCACAGGGGCACGGGAATGAGTTTTCCCCTTTCTGGGACTTGCGTACTCCCACTCGCTTGGGATTTGGAGCCAACGTTGCTGTGGAAAATTCAGCTGGATCTGCTGAACTTCCCTTGGTTGAACCCAAAAATCACCCTGCCTGCGGAGTGTCCCACAGAGAGCCACGAGCAGGGCTCTGCATCGGGATGAGCTTTCCTTCCCAGCAGAACCCTGCCGCAGAAGCTCCGGTGCCCCAGGCTGGATCAGCATCCTGGGGAGAGTGGAGAGGATGGTCCTGTGGGGAAACTGAGGCAGGTGGATGAGCACGTGGGGTGCGGTGGAGCTGAGTGAGCATCGCTCCAGGTTGGTTGCAGCCCCTCTGCGGTGTGTCCAGGCTCCTGCCAACCCTGGGGTGCGGATGGGGCGCCCCCCCTGCCGCCTCCCTTGTAGGGCCTCTTGTTATAATCCCCATAATTATACGTGTGAGGTCTGCCTGCCTTCCACCTCGGCTCCTGCTTGTAGGACCTTGTTATATTGAGTATAATGAAGTGTCCGAGGTCTCTCTCCCACCCCCCCCGGCCCTTGCCCGCCTGCATGTAGGACCTCTTGTTATAGCCAGGGAAATTATGGGTCTTTGGTCTCCCTCCCTTCTCCCAAACTATAATTTAGTTTTATATAAAGTGCGGTCCAGCCCCTGTTGTGCAAGCGGTTGCTATTCCGAGTTGTGGGGAGGGGGATGGAGCAGCGAGGAGGGGGCTTACAGTGGGTGGAGGGAACATAGCATCGTACTGAGCACCGTGCAGCCCCCCTCCCAAAACACCCCACAGTCCCCGTGGGGGTCAGCCAGCCCACAGGGCTGGCTCTGTGGGAGGTGGGTACACCTTCTCCTCGCTGGGTTTCTGCAAGGGGGGGTGTGTGGCGTCGGGGTTTATTCCCACAGGGAATAACACTGCTCTTACTTTGCGTTTTGCTTGCCCCATCGAGGGGGTCCCACAGGGGCTGCGCCTGTCCCAGAGCAAGCAGGAAGGCGAGGGGAGGTGGCAGCCAGTTCCCGCAGGGAAGACAGTGGCCCTTTCATGGGAAGGGGGGATGAAAAATCCATCTTGGACCGCTGAATGTAACCAGATCCCCCGGCTTTTTAGAGAAGGAATGTAGAACCTCGGGAAGGATTTTGGGAGGGTGCTACCGAACTGCTGGCATGGCAGGGGGGTGAGTGGCTGCAGAGTGATGCAGCCCCCATGCCCATCCCCAGCAGCCCGAAATCCCTCACGGTATTCCAGCTCTTCTCCTCTCTCTGGGGTGGAAGAGGAACAGGGTTGACTGGATTTGGCTCATGCCCGAAATCTCACATCCCAAAGCCCCGACCAGTGCCGTTCGCAGCGGCTGGGGGATGTGCCGTGGGTTTGGGTGACTGGGGGCGCTCTGCCCACAGCTCGCTGCATCCCACGTTGCTCAGCTCCAACCCCGTTTCTCTTGCAGAGGCGGGTGAGACCTCTCGGCCTTCGCCACGGCAGACACCAGCGGTACCGTCGGCAGAGCCCCGGCTGCCCACCCGCCCCACTGCCGGCCCCACGGCACCCAAGAAGGAGAAACCCCTGGAAGATGATGAGTCCCGAAGAGTCCTGACGAAGGGCCCCCGTCCTGAGCTCGCGGGCGCTCCCGAAGCTGTGACATGTGAGTGTTCACCTCCGCAGCGGCACATGCGGCCGGGTGCCCGTGCTTTAATGAGCTGAGGCTCGTTAAACAGGCGGGCAGCTGTGGTGGGAAGCCATCTCCTCCTCGCTTTGCTCTTCCCCACATCAAAGCAAAAGGCTTTAACTGAGTGTGAGTCATCGGGAGCCGGGCAAAGCAAAGGGCCACATCCAGCAGTGATGCCTCATCCTTGGGACCGGTTGGAAGCAGAGGGGGGAGGAGGGCAGGCAGCTGGAGGAGCGCTGGGTCACGTTGGGGTCTTGCTGGGATGCCGTGGTGGGAAGAGGGGCTGGTCACTGAAGGAAGGAGCTGACTGCTGGGATGGAGCATCTCCCAAAGCCACAGTGGGAGAGAGGAGGCCTCCCCCTGGCAGAACAGGCCCTTCCAGGGCTCTGCGGGTGCAGCCATGGGAGGGATGTGCAAGAGCCGGTTCCTGGAGCAAAGGGAGATGCCTCCCGCTGGGGCAGCTCTTGCCATGGTGTATCCAGGACAAGGGTGAGGCTGGTGCGAAGCCTGAGCGAGCAGGGATGGGCCAGTCTGGATCTGGTTTTGCTGGGAGCAGTGGTGGAGCCCAGCAGCACCTCCTCGTTTCAACTGCTGCAGACCTGCTGGTCCCCCCGCCCTGGGAAATACTGGGGTGGGGTAGGAGCAACGATGGGGACCGGGGTGCCCTTGCTCCATTGTCAGGGTGGGAGAGCAGAACTGGCAGATGTGGGAGACCAGGGGACCAGGCTCTCCTGGAGTCACGCTGTCCATCCTTTCCCTGGCCCCCAGCCTGGATCCAAAGGTTTTTCTCCCAGGCTGCCCCTTACGCACGCAGCCGTTTCCCTTTTGTTGGATGCGAGCGCACAGCTTTCCCTTCCAAGGGGCGTAAAGTGGATGGATGCTTCCCAACGGGGAGGGGGAGGGTGGGAACGAGGTTGCAAACTTGCAGGCGGGGTGGGAAGGGGGCGGACGGCAAAATCCGGGCGCTCCTGACAGCGTACGTGGAGCGAGGAGAGCGCACGTTTCCTCGACCAGAGCTCGAGCCCTTGCAAAGCATCTGGGAGCTGGGCCGGCTGCCCACAGACATTCTGCACCTCTGAGTCACGCTGCAGCCTGCTGCACCCTGCATGGCGTGGCCCCACGCAGCCCCCTGCCCAGCCCAGCCCCCCAGGGCACCCATCTCACGGGCCACAGGGCCAGGAGGAGTGTGGCTGCCCGTATCCCGGCTTGTCTGGGTGCTGGGTGCAGGGAATCCCCCCTCCTTCCCCACTCCTCCCTGGGAAATGAGGTTCAGCTCCCTACGGAGCATCGTCTCCAGCATTCCTTGCTTTGCAGTCGGCTCCCTGCTGCTGGGGGGGTGTCACCATGGCTTTTGGGGGTCGAATTCTCCCTCCTCGGTGGGGTGCACTGTTAGGCTCCCCCATGGGAAGGTGAAGGGGGGTGGTGCATCCCTTGATGCGGGCATTTTCGTGCCAGCACAGCACACACAAGGTCAGGAGGGAGCAGGCAGCAAGGGGCTGTTGGGTGCAGGGCCGTGTCCTGGGATCGCCTCCCCCAAGGCTCAGCTGCTGGTCGGAGCCAGCTGTGGGTCCTAAATAGTCCCTGGTTTCCCACCTTGGTGCTGGCAGGCAGATGTGGTGGGGGCCGTTGGGTGGGCTGGTCCCCCCCAACTCCTCCTCTGATACTCTCATGAGGGATTTTCATACGTTGCTCCCCCGGAGCCCCAGGTTGGAAACGTCTCTTTTTGAAGAGCTTTGGGCTCCTGTGAGTTGAAGGCTCGCCTAAAAAATGGAAGCTATTTTTCCTAACCTAGAGGTGGGGGGATTGCTGGCTGCCTCTCCCTGCCACTCGCTGGAGCCGGAGCGTGATTTTGATTTACAAACAGTTTAATCTGAGGAATGCAGGGAAATGGAGAAAGCCAAAGCGAGCGCGCCGCACGCCACTGCAAACCCCCGGAGAAACCCAGCGCTCGGAGCTGCGGAGCCTTTGCTGCCGTCGGAGGCTGCCGGGGTCCCCGCGGGTTCGGCCGCGGCTCTGGGCAGCCCCGGGGTGCCGCAGTGGGTGCCGCTCGGTGCACGCAGTCCGGCACAGGCGGTCGAGGGGGCTGGAGAAGGGTGAATGGGAAACCAGCTCCCCTCAGGGACTTTTTATCTGGGGGATGCACACATCCCATTTAGTCCAGGACCCGTTTCCCATTTCTCCTTTCCGCCCTTCTTCCAGCCCACTCTTCCCACTCAGCGCCAGTTCCTTCAGTTTCCCTTCCCAGTGCACATCAAAGACGCTTTGCCCAAGCGCCCGGTTAAACTCCCCCCGCGCCCTGAGCCCAGCTCAGTCGGGCAGAGCTGGGCGCTGGGTCCCTGTGCTTGTGGTTTCTTAACCTCCACCTAACTTTATTTTTGCCGTCAAGGGCGAGTGCAGGACAGGGACCGTCTGTGCCCCCCTCCACCCCGTGGGTCCCCCGTGTGCGCCACGGCCGCCCTGCACAGAAAGCAGCTCCTGTTCCCCTGCGGCCGGAGGTGCCTTTGCCCTCGAGCCTCTCGCCTGAATCATCCCTTGTTTACTGGCGCGGGAGAGGAAGATCAAAGTTTGGCCAAAGCACCGTCAGGCAGGATTTTATTTGTGGCTCCGATCGGCGTTGCTGCCGGGGGGGGGGGGGATGGATGGATGCTTGAACCCTCCCTTGTGCTGGGTTCCCAGTCCTGTCCCCCACCACGTGGATGTGGGGACGGGGCACGGGGCAGGAGCGAAGGGCTGAGGTGCCGCTGGCTCCGGCAGCTTCCCGGCAGGGCACGGGGCCACCGGCCTCTCACGGCTGCAGCGTGCGAGAGCTGGGGGGCGGCGCAGACAGAGCAGATACTTATTTTCCTCCTCCTGCAGAGAAGTTCAGCCAGAGGCTGGGGAGCCCTTTAATTAGTGGCCGGTTCACACAGGCCTGGGGAGACAGCAGCCCGGCTCGCCTGTGGTGCTTCAACTTCCCTGGCTTTTTACGGAGGGCAGCGGGGACGGCCAGGAGCTCCGTCCGGCAGCGCCGTGCCCGGGGCTCATGGGACGGTGGCTTGGCCATGGGAGTTGCTCTTAGCTGGAAGCAGCCACAGGCTCTTCTCCTCCCCGCGAGGCGAGTGCGCCTTGCCGTGCCTCCGTGCCCACTCCGGTCAGCCTCGGAAGCTGCGTCCCTCCTGCCCATGCTGGCAGCACTGGGACACTGGGAGACATCCTCCTCCAGGTCCTCTGCTTGGTTTTGGCAGTTGCAGCCCACCCTTCCCAACAAGTCTTTACTTCTCACCCCTTTTTTATCCCTTCCTATCCCTGGAGTCTCTGTCTCCTTCCCTCCAGCCATCTCTTCTTCCACATCTCCTTTTCCACCTCCACCTCCTTGGGCCATGTATGTGTTGACATCGCTTTGTCCCACCCACGAGGCCACCCCATGTCCAGCTGGGGACCAGGTTCCCATGCAGTGACAGCTGACTGGACAGGAGTTTCTCCCCTGGCAGAGTGCTGGGGGGGGCTCAGTGGGGTAACACGCTGCTCTCCCCCCAGGCCAGCCCCAGGTGCGAGCAGCCCCGCAGTCCCCCAGCCCCTGCACCCACCTGCTGCAGAACGGAGCCGGACGGGGGCCGGATCCAGGCGGTGCCAACGGGGAGGCAGGGAATGGGGTCTTCCGCCCCCTCCCCAGCACACAGAAGCCCCACCGAAAGCTGCAGTCGCACCACTCCATCAACAGCCAGAGCAGCAAGAAGAGCAAGGGCAGCTCCAAATCGGCCTCTTCCCACATCCCTATTGAGGCGCAGGAAGGTACCTGATGCTTCACTTCAACCCTGTATCCCTTGGGGTCTGTCCTGTAGCATCCTCCCAGCCCAGTGGGACCCCTGGATCTGGGCACCAGCCGAGCTCCCCTCCTGCAGGGTTGGGGGGGGGTCATCTCATGTCCTCCAAAATTGGTCTTTCTTGGGATCTGGTCCCAGGCAGCCGGGTCAGTCCCCAGGCATTGAGGGAAGCCCCTGGAGCAAGCAGTTCCTGGCTCCAAGTCCCTTTTCCAATCCCTTCCATTAATTCCTGAGGGAGGATTTCCACCCTTTTGTGTCTGAGCATCCATCCAGCCTGGCCATGGGGGCCGGTGAGCCCACCCCCGCTTACTCTCTGGCCGTTCTTTCGCAGACTGCTGCGTCCACTGCATCCTCTCCTGCCTCTTCTGTGAGTTCTTGACCCTCTGCAACATCGTGCTGGACTGTGCCACCTGCGGCTCCTGCACCTCCGAGGACTCCTGCATCTGCTGCTGCTGCTGCAACTCGGGCGAGTGCGCCGACTGCGACCTGCCCTGCGACATGGACTGCGGCATCATCGACGCCTGCTGCGAGTCGGCCGACTGCCTGGAGATCTGCATGGAGTGCTGCGGGCTCTGCTTCTCCTCCTGAGGGGCTGCATTCGGCTGGGGGGCCCAGGACTGGGTCCCCCTCCAGGCTCTCCAGCAGCCAAGGGTCCGGACGGTCCCTGAGCCGGCAGTGGGGACACCCAGGTGTGAAACACCGAAAGACGGAGCCCAGAGAAGGAGGAGAGCGATATCCCCCTGTTGTAAACCTCATCCTAGGAGCTGGTGAGCCAGGCTCGGATCCTGCCTGGGGAAGGGTGAATCCGTACGGCCGCGGGGGCTCCGGGGCTGGCCGGCATCCCGTCACGCTCTACCTCTTCCCCGTGCTGGGCCAGTGTGCCGAGGATCGCGGGAGTCTTCTGCCACCTGAGCCGAGAGCAGGAGCACCCGCCCCGTGCCCCGCAGACCCGCAAGTGCCATCTCAGGGTCCTGGCACTGGGGACAGCTACTGCCAGTGTCGGGGCTGCCCCAGGACAGTGCTGTGGTTTCCGCAGGGGTGGCACAGAGCATCCTCCCGTGCCAGGACACCCCCAGTGCTGGGCACAGTGCAGAGCCTTGCTCCCCACCGGGCACCGGGAGGTGCCGAAGCCTTTAGCCAGGCTGCGGAGTCCCCTGCTGTGGGACGCATCCTGCCAGCTCCCACCCCTCCTCGGTGCTGAGATCGGCAGCCAAGTGCAATACACACAGCCTGCTCCCCTCCCGGCTGCGCTGGCCGGGAGGAAGCTCTTCCTTCACCCGACCCTGCAGTGGGATTGCAGCCGGGGATCAGGGCAGCCGTCCCGGCTGGAGAGAGCCCGGAGCCGTGCCAAGCTGTTACCGACCCTGTGTGCATCCCAGGGGGGCGGTGGGGCAGGATGGGTTTGTTGGTGCCAGGTGACCCCCAGCAGTTGTTGGCCCCTGTCCCATCACCCTGGGGACGGGTCTCATGGCTGGGTGGGTGTGGAAAACGCCCCACTGAAGGGCTGGGAGGAAGGGGAGGGAAGTGTCACGGTATTTTATTTTTTTGTCCTTTTCATTTGTTACTGTAAATAAAGGTCTTTCTTCATTTCTGGCCGACGGCTGCGGCATCACGTGCTCCACAGGCTGCTCCCGTGGGGCGGCTGCTCGCAGCCACATCACATCCCCCATCCCTGCCGCCTGCACCCCCCACCCACCCCACCCCCGCTCCCTCCTGCAGCCATGGGGCACGGGGGCTGGTGCAGAGGCTGGTCCTTTGGCCTTGGGGACATGGGGTGGCTCAGTGACAGCCCCAGGGTGCTCCTGCTGTGGTGCTCCTGCTTTGGTTCTCCTGCCAGGAGGGGAAATGGGAGAGGACTCCCAGTCCTTTGATCCGGGGAACAGGTCAAGGTCCCAGTGTCCCTCAGCCATGGGACAAACCCTGTCCCCATGGTACCATCCTGTGCTCTTCCCGGGGCTCTGCCCTGCAGCGGGACCCCATCCACGAGTTACTTCATCTGCCCCAGGGACACAACTTCCCTAAAGGAGCAAATAAATGACGTGAATTCCCGGCTGCAGGGCTGGGGTGGGCGCAGGCTGCCCAGGGCTGGCCTGAGGCTGTGGGAGCTGGCAGCCCTCTGAATCCGGGTGGCCTGGGCACTCTTGCTGCCACTTCCCAGCCTTGCCGTGGGACCACGTGCCATGCTGTGCCATGCTGTGCCGTGCAGGTGTGAGACCGTGACCCCCTGCCAGAGTCTCGCTGCTCCTCGGGGTCTCGGCCGTCGCGGCGAGGCTGCTGTCTGGGCTGAAGTTGAATGAGGAGGGAAAAATACTTAAAAAATCGAGGCCAAATGGGTCAGTTGGTCACGGCGACACAGGCTGGTTTGGGATCTGGGCTGCCTGCCCTCCGGCGCTGCCGCTCAGCCGTGAAACCTATTTTTAGTGGTGAGCTAAAGGCGGTCGGAGGCCGGTGTAGTGCAAGTGCACGGAGGGGAAGAGGATGGTGCGGGCGGCCTTCCTCCACCCCACACATGGCAGGGAGGGCTCGGGGTGGCAGATTGGGACTTTAACCGTCACCCTGGCCCGGCCACCCAGGCTGAGCCCTGGGGAGGGGATGCACATTGCTGTGCACCCTGGGCTGGACAGGACTGGGGCCCCATCCGGCACTCACAGGGTTGGTGGGAGTTTTTCCACGGGCTCTGGCTGAGGCTCTGCTCCAAACCGTTTGCATCCTTGGCAAGGAGAGACGGAGGTGCTGGCCTTCCCCAACCTGGCCTCACTTGTGGTGCTAATTAGGGAGGTTGGAGCTGGCAAGGCTGCTCTCCCCACCAGCCACAGTAACGAGCGCTGCCGGAGTTGCTTAATGGGGAACAGATTCCCCCAGTACGGGAGGGCCCTGCGGGCTGGTTGTGCCGTGCGGGCTTGTGTCCCGGCATGGGAAGAACCCCCCTGCCTCCTAAGTGGCTTGCCTCCTTTGCTCCAGCATCAAATGCCCTTTTAGTGCTGCTCCTGAGGGACCAGGTGCCAGCACAGCAGCTCTGTCCACGCGGCTCAAAACCTCAGAGATGGGGAGCAGAGCTCTTCACGGAGCACGATGGACTGCGGAATGTGTGATATTCACACTTACAAATGTACTTTAATGCCGGCTGCCTTAGAAAAATGCAAATAAAACGGCCGTTGCCAGTGCAGGGCTGCCCAAAAGCGCAGCTCAGCCCTGCGGAGCGATGCCCTGCGAACCCACCCTCGGAGAGGTCCCACCTTGGGCACGGGCTGTTCAGGGCTGGGCTTCGGCAGAGCCAAAGCCAGACTTTGTCAGCCCTAACCCTAAGTCTGAGGCATGTTCAGTGCTCTCAGCAATGCTGACTGCTCTGCTCGCGTCCTGAGTGCTCCTGGAAATCACGGGTGGTTCTGGGATGTGGAAATGACAGACCAGAGCAGGGAATGTTGAATCAGAGCAACTTCAAGTCCCTGGAAAGGGCTTGAAAGGCAAAGTTCATTCCTCTGGAAGCAAGCTGGTGCCGGCCATCCACCTTGCAAACCAGAGGGGAATGCAAGAGTTAAACCCTCCTGCCTGGGAATTAATTAACAACAGATGTGCTCCGTTTTAACTAATTACTCTCCTGCCAGCACTTGGTTTTTATGGTTCTCTCAGAGTCAGGAGCTGTAGCACCGTGGCCACATGGATGCTGGCCCTGCAGGTTGGGCCCTGGGCACCCTGGGCTTGCCTGCCCTCCTTCTCCAGCCCAGCTTGGCCCTCGTTTGCCGTCTTAAGTGAAACGATTCATTAGCTTAAACTAACATTGCTCCGTTGTTGCTGTTTTTAAGGCAAGGTCCCCCCGAGAGTGACACGTGGCTTCCCCGGGATGGGCAGCACATCAACCCGGCTGGCCATCCGTGCTGCTGGTCCGATACTCTCTGCTGGTGATTTGTTATGGATGGACCGTGGGATGTATTAATGATGGGAGCATATTGTCTAATTGCTAATAGACTGCCAGGGCTGTGCGTTCTGGGGCTGCGGCTGTGCCGCCGGGCTCCCGTGCCGTGCATGTCTGGCAATGCAGTCAGCCTATAGCAAGATGTACAGCACAAGGCTTGGAAACCACGCAGGAGCGGTGGCAGGCAGGTGAGAAACCCTTCTGCTTCGGGGCTGGCCCGCCCATGAGGTTTCTGAGCACCCTCTTTCTCCGTGGACAGCAGGATGCTGTATGGGATGAGCCACGCGGATGCACCTCTGCTCCTTCAGTGGTGCTTTCAGCAGCACGAGCTATTCCCGTCCACAATCACAATCAATAACGCGAGAGGGGTTTTATTTTCCACTCCAAATACTTTCTTCATCCCGTTTCCTCCCAGTTCACACAGCAGACTGGGGAGTGCTCCAGCAAGGAGGCCCACAAAGCCGTCTCCTCCTCATTGCCACTGCAGTCCCCTGCTCCTGCTCCTGCCCCAGCCCCATGCAACCCCGGCCATCTCTTCTGAGGGACGAAGGGGCAGGTTTTGCTGGGGATGGCGTGAGAGAAAGGCATCGAACATGTGCGTGCACACACACACGTATACGCACACACGTTCACAAGAAAACACTTTCAGAGCCAAAGGGGAAAAAAATAAAACTCGCTCTCTGGAAGACACAGCAGCTCATGTAATCCCAGGTTCTGCTGGGCTGCCTCCGCACAGCGCGGCGATGGGGGGACGGGCTGAGGGGAGACGACTGCAGTCTATTAAACTTCCTTTGAGAACCTGCCAGACTGACAACAGCTGGAAGGAATTAACATTTCAGGTCCACCAGCTCCTCTCCTCGCTTTCACCCTTCCCCAAAAACCAGCTTGAGGCCACCGGTCCAGCAGCATCACTTTTTCCCTCTCCTTGGCATCCGATAGTATCTGGCCTGAGCTGGTTTCTTCCTTGATCCCGAACCTGCCAGAAGCGTGAGCATCTGACGATGGAAAAATCCCAGTGCCTGTGCTGGCACAAGCACCCAGCGCGGGTTCTTTGTGTCCTAGAGGGTTGGGACCTGGGTGGGGTGTCACACCGCTGCTCCAAAGTGGCTTCGAGCCATCTTGCACCCCCCATGCTCCTGCCCAAGGAGCCTCCTGCCCTGCACTGTTTGCTCGAGCCCATGTTTGCTGTCGCTTTGGGGTGTCCTCATGCACCCATGCTGCGGGGAGCCTTGGGGTTTCCCCTCCCCTCATTATGGGGACCCACATCCCGGGGAAGGGATGCTGCCATCCCGGCTCCTTTGCTGCGTGCGGCAGGAGCTTGGCAGGAGCCGGGGGGGTGTGGGATGGGATGGCTCCGTGCTGCTGTCGCCAGCAGAGATTACAGGGAAAGTTATCGTGTCTCGGGGGAAGGGGGGTGCAGCAGCTGTCTGAGCTCGGCGATAGCTGGAGCAGCGCAGAATTGGCAAATGCCGGAGGGTTTTGCTGCCAAACGGCAATCTCCCTGAAAGCGCTGGCTCCTCCAGCCAGCCTTGGAGGCTGGGACCCAAATGGAGACCATATATCCCCACGTTCTGCCTTGCTACCAAGTTGGAGAAGGAAAATGCAGAAACGCTCGTGTTAACCCTCTCCTGAGTGCCTGGGGAGCGGAGCGAAGCCGAGCAGCCCAGCGAGCCCCTCACCCTTACACACAGCCAGAGACCTGGGCAAAGAGAACAGACCATGGCTTTGCCCCGAAGAAACACGGAGACTCCACGGGACACAACAAGGGATAAAGCCAGGATGCACAGCACAGCTGGACCCATGGGGCCCATAAACTCATGTATATACTCATGGTACATATATCTAAGGACTAGATTTAACGCAACCCCTTCAGCCTCCTGCCCAAATCCAGAGAAACGAGGTTGAAGCCCAGCTGTAGGAGAGCTGGACGGACACACGGACCCCATCTCGCCCCGGTGGGTGTTTTCCCTTGCCCATCCTCTCAGCATCACCATGGGTCCAGCTGAAGGGAGCTCTGCCTCCTGGGCAGTGCTGGGGTGCAGCGCAGAGCGGGTGGCTGGAAGGAGTGGGTCGATCGGGTCAATCAGGGAGCAGATGACTTTTCCAGCATTGGAGAGGTTAGGAAAACAGGAGGGAGAACCAACCGCTTTGGAGGGGTTGATGGTGGGCTCGGTGTGTGGTCCGGCTGCCCGAGGAAGGCACAGCAGCCCTGGGCTTGGGCACGCCTGGGTTGGGGCATGGGAAAGATGGATCCTGTCCCAGCAACACTGTGCTCTCCGTGCATCACCATTACCAGGGCTAATTGTGTCTACTGGGCTCCTACCGTTGAGCCCCACGCTGGGTGCTGGGCCCTCCGTGCATGCAGAGCAGGGCCCTGAACCAGGCAACATTGCTAATAACACTGAGTGACTTGATTTTTGATTTAATAACATTTCCTACACCTTCAACGCCTTGACATGCCCATTATTTCATCTGCGGCGTTGGTACGAACCCCGTCGGCTCGAACATCTCCTTTTTTCCTGCCAGCAAAAGCTGCAGCTGTTGCATGAGCCACTTTTGCGTGTCACCTCATCCCTCTTGACCGTGCGATGCCGAGGAGCCGGTACACGAAGCCGAGGGCCGGTGCACAATGCTGAGACCCCCGAGCCGCCCCGCCGGCACAGGGGTACCTGCCTTGCAGAGCACGCAGAGACTTTTCCGCGCGGCTCGTCAGGAAGAGGTGCCTCATAAACCCAAATAGTGATTTCCTGCTGCAGTCGGTGGGAGTTGTTTTCTTTAAAAATGCAGTTGAAACCGGAGAGGAGATGGAGTTAGCTTAAATATCTGGGAGCTGGGGAGTTTGCTGTGTGTGAGAGAGCACCAGCGGCCAACACACACACGCACACAGGCGCATGCACCCGCCGGGGATGCCAACATTTGCAAGCCATTAACGGGAATATTTTGGGAGGAAAATTCAACCCTACCTTTAACCCCACACAGAAACAGGCTGAAAGGCCCCGGTGAGTTATAGAGTGAAAAAAGTGGCACCATTTTTCTTTTAAGACCAAAGCCCTCGTCCCTGCTATGTAGGGAAAGTTGGCACACATTGCACACACGTGCGTGACGGGGCAAACAGACCTTCACCTCCCACGCATTAATTCACTCCTGTTTATATGCCGGGCCTAGTATGGGCTCCTGCTCACACCCACCCGGCTTCCCTGTGTGCACAGATGCGGTGGTGGCACGCGGGGGTGACCTGAGCGCTCCTGTTTCCTCCGTGTTTATATGTGTGTGCGTGAGACAGACCCTACGGTGTGCTCTATAGTCTGCCTGACGCTGCGTGTATATGTACATATGCACGTACACACATATATGCACACATGTCGATAGGCACACGTGCATGTATACATATCTGGACACACATACACACATATTTTTATGCACTCATTTGTTTGTATACTTATTTTTCTACACTCACCCCAGGGGAACTATCTGCACTATCTTGTTGTTGCAGGCTTTGCCCCGAGAGCGGGCTCTGGCTTTCATTTGCCGGTGGGTGGGTTTCCCCTCGGTGCTGGGATGCCCCTTGCTGGGGCTGGGTTTCCCGTAGAAAGCTGACCCTCCTGCCCACTTGCCAGGGCCCAGCAGCCCCCTCAGCAATCCGGGAGCCATCCCCCGCCTTGCTGTTTGGTGTTAATTATTTGCTGGCACCGGTGATGCTGGAGGGATGCTGGTGGCTCCCAGCAGGTCCAAGCTCCATTTCCACCCAAACCCCATTGATTTCCAAGCTCGTTAGTGCCTGAGCCTCTTCCTGGTGATGGGCAATGAAGGATTTGTTTAGTTTTAGGCTCTCAGTTTCAGATTGTACTGACACCTGAGCATCGATGTGTCTCTGCCTGCTTCGATATCCGTGCTCCAAAGGGGAGATACGCATCAAACGTGCCTGGCTCGGTTATTTTGCTCAGGATTTTGGCAGCACGGAGGGAGCTCTCACAGCATACACTGTGCTGAGCCGGCAGTCCCTCGGATCGGCTCGGCTCGGCCAGGACACGGTGGCTCAGCCGTGCTGGCGATCACCCGCCTAATCTCACCCCTCGTGTGTGCTGCCTTCAAGCCACCTTTTATCTCCCTGCAATAAAGCAAATCCCGGGGGCTATCGCTGCCTTTCTGGTTGTGCTCAGCCTCCTCCTGGGCCTCCCGCCCGAGCCGGGGAGCTGCTCCCCCCTTGCCGCACATCAGCCAGGCAGCGAAGCCGCTCAGAAATGCTTTCCAGATGTTGCAAGCAATCGTCTCCCTCCCGCAGCCCGGAGGAGCTGGGGCACACGAGCCATGGGCACGTCTCCCAGGTGACTCCGAGACGCAGAGGCTGCCCCTCACATCCCACTCGGCTGCTCTCGGCAGGGGCAGTTTGGCTTTTCGGGCAACCCGGCGTTTGCCCTTTCCCGTTCACACTGGGACCTTTCGACGGCACATTGCCCAAGGTGTGAAGTTCTTTGGGTGCTCCCACCTGGCTAATCCGAATTTGCAGAGATTTAAGGCAATTTTATTGGCATGATGCTGCCCTCTAGTGAAGGGATGACCAGTCATCCCAGTCTCCCCGCCGCAATCACACTGGGCCCAGTTGCCCGACAGGCACTGGTCAGTCCTCGAGCCACTGGTTTGCTCCTGGAGCAGGAAATCAAGCCACGAGTATCCCGTTTTTATTGCAGAATTACTCGGCATCTGCATCTCCCAGTGACTTCCAGAGGCACCCATTGCATTAGCAAAGATTTCACACAGCTTGATCTGAAGCACCAAACCAAGAAAGAAATCATCGTTAAGACAAATTAAAAGAGATGTCAGAGGCTGCGCTGGCAGCAAAAGTGCTGGTTGGCTCCAAGCACCCCATGGAGATCTGCCCTGTCTCTGCTGCGGCAGTGACACCCCACCAAACAGGGGGTCCCCTGGGCTGTTTGAGGTGGGTTTTTCCCCCAAGCCTGGGGATCAGCCAGGTGTTCAGTATTAGCAGTGGGTGAGGGAGATGGAAGAAGGACCCTCCCAGCAGCGAATCACCTGGAAAGGGGCAGGGGTGGGGAACCACCTGCACTGGGGTATAAAAGGGTCTCAGGAAGGCAGGGCTCCCTTTGCTAGGATTGTGGGATGAGCTCTGTGGTGAGCAGCCAAGGTAAGTGTGTGTTCTGCTTCCCCTGGTAAAAAACAGTGGAAGGTGGTTGGGATAACCCCAGGATGGGGAAGCTCATTCCCTCCATGCACCAGGTCACCTTCCCCTTGGGCAGGGTTGCTTGGGCTGTACCAAAGATGTGGTTGGCTTCTGTGATTTTGGAGTTGAATCCTCCTGTTTCTGCCTATAGCTCTCTGCCCTAAACTTTTGATGCTTTCTTTTTGTACAGAACACCTCTTCCTTCCCAGCAAGGTTTTGCTTTTCTGAGTCCCAGGGTCCCCTGTAGCGTTTGAGACAGCATAAACTGCTTTCTGGAGGTTGTGTTGGGGCTTGGGGACAGCCAGGTTCCTAGGGTGGCTGTTGTCTCTGCTCTTCCCAAAATACCTGTAGTCTCTGGAAAGGCCTGAGTGTCCCTGGGTGCCTCTCACAGCCTTGCCCAAGGGCTGTTCTGCTCAACTAGCTCAATTGCAGGGTTGTTTCCAAGACAATAGATACCTCTGGCTCCACTCACCCAGCTCAGCATTCTCTATCCCCTTGCCTCGTACCAAAGGCTAAGCAGTCCCACAGCGACCATGCTGCTGCCCGTAGCTGTGGCTGCATTTCAGAGGATTCATTTTTACAGGGGAATTTTACAATCCTCCAGTCAGGGTAGCCCAGTGCATGCAACATCCACCGCTGTTCCCATTTCCTGGGGTGCAGAGCAAGGCTGGCCTTGCGGGCACAGCACCTAATGGTGGAGAGGAGGGTTAGCTCTTGCCTCACATTGCTCAGGTGTCAAGTAGGAATGAAACTCCTCCCCTCCTTTCTCTCCAGCCTGTTTGGATCCCAAATGTCAGTGCTGGCATCCTTGCAGAGCGCCTGGCACAGCACCTCTCTGATACCCCAACACCCTGGCTCCTGGCTCTGCAGGGATGGCACTGGGAGGAGACCCCTCTCTGCATCCCCATCTTCAGGACCCCCCTTTTTCTCCTCACAACATCCCTGCAGCCTCATCGAGAGCAAACACACGGGAGAGAGGAAGCAAAGGAGGGAGGTGAGCGTTGAAATCCCAGACAGTATTTCTTGGTTGCCACTGGGACAAGTTGCCCAGAGAAGCTGTGGGTGCCCCATCCCTGGGAGTGCCCAAGGCCAGGCTGGATGAGGCTGGGAGCAACCTGGGCTAGTGGAGGGTGTCCCTGCCCATGGCAGGGGGTGGGGCTGGGGGGGCTTTAAGGTCCCTTCAACCCAAACCATTCCATGACTCTATGGTTGTACATGGGAGCTGTTGTGGCCACATCACTTAAATAGCCCCCTGATTACTTTTCTGCTTAAAAAGTTTCAAGCAGTCTTGCAGCAGCCCAGGCTGCCTGGTGGGGTACATCCCGGCTCAGCCCCCAGCAGCACATCTAAGGTCAGTGCACCCCTGTACTGGCCATAAACCCCTCTGGACTCATCCTCCTGGGATGAGTATTGATGCCAGAGAGGACCACACCGCACACACACCCCCCCATCCCCTTGATGGCACAGACACTTATCACAACAGCTCCAATCCCAGCTGAAGCCCTACAGAAATAGCTGTGGCCTCAGCAGGGGCTTGCTGGGCACCAAGTGGGGTCCGGTGCAAGCCGTAATTGTCCCTGCCTGGTGTCTTTGTCCCTTTGGGTGACTCAGCTCGTGTTTGCTGAGCGCAGGTAACACACCCGCCCGTAACGTCCCATAAAGTGTGCGTTGTTCCTGGTTGTGGTTTACGTCCCCTCGGCTTTATGTTTACATTGAGTTATTTTCAATAAAGGTTTTTTATTGTCTGAACTATTTCATGTTCAATAAAGGCTGTTACTGATGATGGTTCAATATAGCATCATAAAACTTGCACGTGGCAGAAACATAATGAAATGCCCTTTCACGATAGTGTTGCACAAAGTAACCCCATGATAAATTCGCACTTAATAAAACCCCTTGTGCAGATGGGGGAAACTCTCACAGAACAGGTAACTTTTCACTGCTTTTTCCCCTAGGAGCCCATGGCAGCCGGCTGGGTGCAGGCACAGCCCCCTCAGGGGTCTCCTTCCAGCCAGACACAGGTGACAAGCCAAACTGGGGGGTGTCCTACTCTTTACCCTGTGTAGACAGGTTTGCTGAGACACAGACCAGGTTTTCTACCTTCCCTCCTGCATGGCTTTTGGGCAGCATGATGGCCACTACTAGCCCATGGAAAAAGCCAACTGCATGGTGCAGAAGGGCCAAGACCCCTCACCAAGCCTTTGTGCTTCCCCCCTCTCGGGGGCTATTGCATTCACCAGTATCTGCATGCGATGCCAAGGGATGCCCAGCAGCAGCACTTTCATCTCCCTGTATTTGACTCGCAGAGGCTAATGATGAGGCTTTGGGAAGGAAAAGTGGCATCTGCAGCCTCCCCGGCTGGTGAGACGGCAGCGTGGACGTGGTCCTGTGCTGGATGGAGGTAAGGGCAGGCTCTCCGGGTCAGTGCTTGCTGCTCTCTCCTGCCCTGGGTGGAGCAGGCTGAGATCCCTCCAGTAGCTTAGTGAGAGCAGAGGATTGGCCCCTGAAACTGGAAAAGACACAGAAAGCTGTCACCGTGGTGCACAGTGACCATGGTGTCCAGCTTGGTGGCACCAGGCATCACAGGGGGCTTGACAGTCGAAATTAGAGCATCTTGAAGGAAGGTGGGAGCTACCAGCTCCAGTTAGCACCTCCTGCTCCTGGATCCTCATCTGCTCTCTAGTTACAAGTGATAGGAGCGAGGAAAGGGCCTCAAGTTGTGCCAGGGAAGGTTTAGATTGGACATTAGGAAAAGATTCATCCCAGAAAGGGCTGTCAGACATTGGAACGGGCTGCCCAGGGAAGCGGTGGAGTCACCATGCCGGGAGAGGTTTGAGAGATAGGTTGATGTGGTGCTTAGGGACACGGTTTAGGGTAGACTTGGCAGTTGATGGTTGGACTCAGTGATCTTAAAGGTTTTTCCCAACCAAAACAATTCCATGATTCTATGCTCTTAAAAGCTTCAGAGAGAGATAACCACAGCAAAGGCAACTGGGCTCATCTTCCCTGCCCGCAGAGCTGCCAGCCCATCCCTGGCCTGTGCAAGCCTAAAGCACAGTTACTCATCCTTCCCAAACCTCTCCCTTTTCCCTACCAAATCTAGGGATATCCCCATTCTCACAACCACAAAACCAAAAGAAATATGCTATGGGACATAGAGCTGCATACCTGGGGTTAAAGAGGGACTTCTGCAGCTCTTCTGAGCTGTCCCATCTGGAGATATGCATCTGGATATTTAGTGCCAGCCTTGCTGGGGGACAGGAGGGGGAACATGGGTGGCTGACCTTATGGTGGCATGTAGGTGAGTGTCCCACCATGGCCAGGTGAGCAGGGAACAGATAAACTCTTCAGCAACCCCCAAAACCAGGTGGTTTCTTAGCTGTGACAGGGAAATAGGCAATGGCTGTGCTTGCTCTGCTCTTTGGTGCATCCCTTCTGCATTTAGCCCAGATGAGCAGAGAGGTGCTGGGGGTGGCAGATCTGCTGGGCTGGCACCTTCTGCCTGCATATTCCAGAAATCCTCAGGCTCTAGGGAAAGTGGAGGCATCAAGAAAAGTTGGCTGTTAGTTGGTACCAGCCTCGAGGACTTCTCCTGCCTGCTGAAGAGGTGTGGAGTAATGAATAAAAGTAGTAAGATAGGGAAAAAAATAAATCTATCTGGTTCTTCTTTTGCCAGTATAGCCAAGTATAAAAGAAAAACCCCTGTCCCTTTGTCCCCTCACTTGCCCTCTACAGATGCACATGCAAAATCTAATTAAAATTTAGCAGAAGAGGGGGGGGGGGGAAATGACACAGGGTTTTTAGCTTTAAAAAAAGAGAGAGAGAAAGAAAGAAGATCCTTAACAAAGGCCATAATATTAACAGGGCTGATTCGTCAGCCGCTACCTGATAATATAGAGTTGAGCGAGCTTTATTAACGTTGGAAGCCTTGGCTCTTTGTTAATTACGGGCTTTGCTAATGATTTGGAATATTGGCCGGTTCTGGGGGATGTTGATGAATAGAGACCTCGCTAAGATTTATTCCTAATTATCTCATTTGTCTCCCTCCATTACTTTTTATGGCTGAAATTTATGGAGCTATTACCAGGGACCTCGCCACGGCTCTGAGATGATTTGGGAGAAGAGAGATGTTTAATAATAATAACAATAATAATAATAATAAAAAGCTAGATTAATAGGAAACCGATTACGCAGCGGTAGGCGGTGGGGGCCGTTTCTGGGTGACCCCGGTCCTGGAGGCACGTGGCCCCCAGGGCTCCCCTCCAGCTTCCCATCTCCCGTGAGGGAGCAGTGTCCTTGCCCAGCAGTCGAGGGACATCTGGAGATGCTGAAAGAGCCGTTGGGAAATTCCTCCTGGCACCTGTGAGAGCTGGGAAACTCCTTTTGGAGGAGAGGGCAGAAATCCAGCTGGTTTTTGTGTGTGGTTTCTCCCTGCAGTGATCCCCATCCAGGTCTCCTCCCTCCCTCGCGGATGCATCGGCTGGATGCGACCGACGGGACCTCGAACTCTGCGCTCCGCTCCGACACGCGGCTCCTGCTGCCGCCCAAGAGCTGAAGTTAGCGACAACGCCGAAACCCCCAAAGCACCCCGGAGACATTCATCCAGCCCCCGGCCTTCCCGTTTCCCCACTCATCCCACCACAATAGCCCAGTGCTTTAACATCCCACACCCTGGGCCGTTCACAAGGGGGTTTTGCCGTGTCCCCATGGAGGGGGTGGCCGTGGCAGCAACGAGCCACATCCATCACCCCACCATGGGCCATGCTGGGAAAGCCAAGGGGCTTCCCAGCAAACTGATGCTTTCCTCCCATCCCCGGTGCCAACGCCGAGCCCACCACCCTTTAATTATCATGCAAAGCAATTATTTTTTCTCAGCTGCGCTGGGGACTAATTCTCTCCCAAAGTCTCCCAGTAAACATTTTCCCAGTACTATCAAATTTGCCGCACAAAGGAGAGCCGGGGCTGCAGCTTATCTCCGCCGAGTATTATTCCCCTATCTTCCGGCGTGTAAACCTACTCTCGGCCTGATAAGATGCCTCGCACAAAAGATCAAAGGCAGCGAGACTCTTACCGAGAGAAGGGTTTTCTTCCCTTTTTTTTTTCCTTTTTCTTTTTTTGGTGTTATTATAAATTTGCAGAGCCAGAAGAAGCTGCATTCCCGCCCAGTAACGCAGATTAAAATAATTACCCGCTGCTGGTTTCAATAGCCAAGAGGAAAAAAATAAAAATATTAACATTAGGGATCTGGGGAACCCCGAATTACAGCATCCCTCGTGGGGGCTTTGCTGCCTGGACATCTCCTGCAACAGGGCAGGGGACAGGAGTGCCCCAGGCATGGGACAAGCACGGCCACCACACACCCAGATTTGGGGAGAAAAGGGAGAATTTCCCATTGGGAAGTTGTGTCCAAGCAGGATTTTTTAGATTTATTTGGGATTTGGGGCTGTTCATGAGGTCCCTGGGGGCTCCAGGCACGTGTCCCTTGTCACAGGCACCGATTGCTGCGGTGGCATGGGTGGTTTGCTGAGTACCGGCACCCTGTGCCCGCACAGCCGGACCCTCTGTCCCCCCCAGCAGGCACTAACCCCCCGCAAAGCGAGGGATGCTCCTACTGCAACTCCAGCCACTCGTCAGCCCGGGTTAAACACCTTCTGCAAAAAGCATAACAGGGAAAAGAGGCAAAAATATTGCAATTATTGAAGCAAAATACGTCAACGCTTGGGGTTTTCCTTAAATAACGGGGTTTTCCTGCATGCATGGAAAGGGGAAGGGGCTGTGAAGCCCACCCCCCCTGCTTTTTGATAGGCAGCATAACTGGCACAACACACTTTGGCTGGAGTTAAACAAAGCGTTTTGGTGGACCCACAGTGCTCTTCCCAAAGTCCAGGTTTTATTTTCTCCCTCCTAATCCTGGCTGCAGAACCAAAACCAGACGTGCCAGGACGCCGTCACCCCTGTTCCATGGCACTTCCCTGACAGCCCCCTCCCCAGCGCTTCCCCTACACCTCACGGACGCTCCGAGACCCTTGACGCTTTCTGGGTGCTGCAAAAGGGACTTTACACCCTTTTTCTCCCCTGTTTGCACCCAAATGAAGGTTGGTACAAATGAAAACCAGGGCTGCCTGGAAGTTATGGGAGCTCTTTCCTCCTTGGGGCCGGGAGGAAGACAGCGAGCGATTGCTGTGGCTATTTCTGGGTAGAAATTTCGTGTCACTGCTCGGAGAGGACAGTGACGATGGAAGAGATGGAACTCGGGGACCCTGACCCAGCATAACCCCAGGGATCTCCACTTAAACACATGCTCCCAGCACCCTGCAGACCCCAAGAAGCCCCTGCAGGACCGAGACGATGCTCAGGCCCCTCTGTCCCCATTTTATCCTCTGAAGCTGGGCTCTCCCTATGGCAAGGCCGGCTGGCACCAGCTGAGGATCGGGCTCCAAGCCCAGGAGTGAGAACACCCCCTTCCCACCCGAGCTGCAGCCCGTCAACACAGATGGCAAAATCTAAATGTTATGATAAGGTATTTCTCCCAAATTTCCATCTTAATAGAATTACGAGCCTGTAATTACCCTACAAGCCTGAAAACCTGCCGGAATCCCAATTAGGAATCTGAGGACATAATTGGCCCCTAATTAGAAAGATTTGTCAAATGTGAACAATTTTCTCACCTCTTCATTTCTTTTTTCTTTTCTTTTCCCTCTTCTTTTCCCCCATGGTGAAAATATGGATATTTTCCTTTCCCCTCCACTTCTTTCCCCATAAACAGGGGGCTGCAATCTCCCAGCTGCACCACGCTCGGCATCCCCGCTCTTGGGAAAGACAAACTTCTCAGCAGCTGTTAAGCCACTTTTTTATATTTCCTGGAAAACTGGACTATTAAAAAAATAAAATTAAATTAAAAAAATAGAGGGAGAGACCTGCAAAACTGCAGCCTTGGGGGTTTGACTTTGCTCCTGCTGCAAAGATGGGCTGGCCAAGGGCAGCAAGGTTGTTGCTGGAGCAGCTCTCAGGGCTGGGATGTCGTAGCCCTGGTCGCACACAGCAGCAGCATGGACAGATCCAGATATTTGGAAGCAATTCCGCTTCCAAAACCGGGTACTGAGCTTAAACACGGTGCCAAGCTAACGCTGGCACGGCCCCACGCTGACCCACAAGCCCCGAGCCCCGCGATGCCCATTGCACACACACGCAGCCAAGGTATGAAAATCCACCCCTGGAGCAAAGCCATCGTGGTTCCCGGGAGCACCCAGCCAGGGAAGTGCGTGCAGCAACCCCGGCATGCCCGTTTTGGGAAGGATGGACCCTCATCCATCCAAAGCAAGCGGCCAAGTGAAACCCCAAGGGGGTTTTTGGGCTGAGGACCCCTTTAAGGGAAGTTTTGCCGCCCCAGCGATGATGCGCTCCCGTTGCGTGCTGCTTGGCAGGAGAGATGGAGCAAGGCAGGAAAACCAGAAGAACTCAGGGAATAAAGGGAGCAAGTGGATAGACGTGTCAGAAGGGAAAAAAACACCCCTGTGGGGGCTGTTAAGCATGGGGGAGGGTTGTCATGCAACACAGCACAGAGCAAAAGGTCTGCATCACCCATCCTGTGGGACCCTGCGGTGGAGCAGCAACACGGTGGGGGCCGGGGGGGGCCTGGGATGACAATTAACCGAACTGGTGGAGCGGGTTAAAGACGTCTGTTGGCACGGGGGGTCAGCACCCTTGGCAGACACCTGCTGCCGCAGACTCGTGTCCTGGATGGAGGTGCAGGAAAGGGGCTGGTGAGGGGCTTCATGGGGATGTCTCCAGGAGGAGGGTTGTGCCACATCACCCACACATTACTCATTAACAACCCCTAACGAGCACCCCCCGCTCTCTCCCACAGCATCTCTCACTCCCAGGGGTGTTTCTGCACCCCCATTCCTATCCCCTGCCCAAACCGGTGCCCTGTGCTGGGAGCACAATCTCCCACCTTCTTCCTCCTCCTCCCACAGAGGCTCTTTAGTTAAAAGCGACAACAGGAGGGGAGAGATGGGGGGGCTTGGGGGAAGCCTGGTTTTCCTAATTAACAATTAGCACAGAGTGTGCTGCTAATTATGTGGTTCCATGTAATTAAGAAGCTAATTAGTGCAGTGTCAATTAAGATTTAATTAGTACCCTTGTCAAAAATACTTGAAAGCGCAGTTTATATGCAAGTACTTCAATATTTCAATGGTCATGATCCCCCCAACGCGGGAGCGCCTGCTTGCCAGCCCTCGTCGGAGCCTCCTCACAGCTTTCCCGGGTTTATTGATATTGTCCTTTAAAAGGCTGTCGCGTGTAGCTGTGTAACAGACACTTGTATTGATTCTGCAGGCAGCCAGCGCTGGTGACGTGGCAGAGCTTTGCTTGCCACCAGGATGGAGCTCACGTTGGCTACCGGCATCCCCAGGGCCCTTGCCTGGGCCACCCATCACAGACCTGGCAGCCCCAGCACCTGCAGGACCCCAGGAGCACGGGGCTACCAGGGCTTTCTTTAGCATCAACCACCGCCAAGAAGCTCTGGACAACCCTGTGTTGCCCAAGCCCGTGCACAGGCAGCTTCCTCACCTCCAAGGAGCTCCCGGGCTCTTTCAAAAGCAAGCATGCAGCACCCACAGTGGTAATATTTTGTGCACCCAACTGCTTTCATTCTCTCCAAAGATGACAACGTGCCTGTGGGCACATCAGTGCCCAGAGCAAAACCTATGTCCGTCCAGTTGGGAAAAGCAGTAGAGCAGCTGGACCACACCACACATCCCCAAAGGGACACCTCACACCAGTGCTGGCCCTGCTGCTCAGTGGGGCTGTGCCCAAAGCTTCACCGAGCTCCAGACCCTCCCGCCACAAAGATGGGACAGCAAAGGGTCCCCAGATTGCCCAAGGAGCTGACGGCGGTGGCTGGCGATGGCAGAGCAAGAAGGAGACGTGAAGAAAGGATGGGGAGAGCCAGGGTGAATAATGTCCACCCCAACACCCGTATCAGCAGCATCTCTACAGCGCAGAGAAGAACATTCCTCGGTCTGGGCAAGGGGTGACACAGCTGCCCACAGTGCTCCTGGCTTGGGATCACCCAGGAATTTCTCATGACAGGAAGGGTGTGGACTGAGACAGGAGAAGGAAAGGAAGAAATATGTTGAGGGCTCTCAAGGCTTCAAGAGGCACATAAACAAAAACCCACCTACACAAACAAACCGAGGAAGCTCTCCGCAGTTTGTAAATCATCCTCTGCAAGCAGCTCGAAGGCTCCCAAGCCCAGAGACACAAGGAAAAGAGCCAGCCGCTCACTATTTTTCATCTTGAAGGCGTGAGGCTGCTTACAGAGTGTGAGCTTGGATGTGGTGTGACAGCAGCTGGGAGGGGAAACGGCTTCCCAAACTCACAGCCGGCTCCCAGGCTCCCCGGGAGCCGTTCCATGCCGGTCACCTCAGCCCGGCACAGGAGCTGCTGTCTGTAAGAGTCTGCTCCAGCAAACCCCTGCCCTCACCCCGGGCACTTTCCCATGTGTAAATCCATGCCCTGAGCACACACACACACACCTTGGAGCGTGCAAACTCCTCCAAAGCCAGCGCTGGCAAATTAAAGCCTGGCTCACTCGGGAAGCTGGTTGCCGCATGTTTTGGGCCTTACCCATTCATTTTATGCACTGTGGCAACGCTTACTTGGCTGGGTCAGGGATCCAGGTTGTGGCACCAAGCACCAAGCCATCCCAGAGAGCATCCAAGCAGGAGCTCTCTCCCACAGCCCCATCAGCCACACGGACATCTGGGGCTTTGGCATTGTCCCCCGCCATCCCACCCCTTGCTGAGCGGGTATTGCCAGGAAATGAACAACTCCAGCGCAAACAGGAAGGTTTAAGGTCTCAAGGAGGCTTGGGAGTGAGGTGGCCCACAGAATAATCTCCCTGGGCAGATAAAACCCTCCAGAAAGCCGGGTTGCACTTTTCAGAGCAATTCCCAGTCTGCCGAGCGCTGCGGTTGAGCAAAACCTCGCTTGGGACGTGGCGCCGGGTCCCAAACATACGTGCACAGAGCCCGACTCCTCGAAACAGCAGCTCCCAAGCTCCTCCTGAAGGACGGGAAAGCCTTGTCCCCTTGGCCGAATCCTCAGGTTTCCTGGAGGCAGCATCCCTGTACCAGGTCAAGGGCGCAGGCTGGAGCCCAACGGAGCCGGCGTGGAGCATCACTAGGAGATGGACCATTTCCCCACTTCTCCTGAGGGTTCAGCTCCTGCCCAGGTGACAGCAGCTGGGTTTACAGCCCGGGGAGGACCAGGGGTGTATTTTGTGCCTCCAAACTAATCGTGGCTAATTGTGATTCTGCTTTCAGCATCACCTTGAATAGTGGAACCCCCCTCCCCAAGGGTCAGGACAACCCCCCAGAGTAACCCCACGGAAGGAATCAGCTGGAAAGGAAGCAGAAACCAGGACAGCATCAAGTAGTTCCACAGACAGAGCTGGGAGCTCGTGTTCTGGGGGCTGGCGGGTGAGGACGGACCCTGTATCACCCCGTGGCTTCGAGCAGGGCTGTCCCACACGCCCGGGTCCAGCAGGTCTTTGCCATCCCACCCTTGGTATGCTGCTGCAGACCCGGCTCCGATGTGACAGAGGGGGACACGTAGATTTGTCACCTTGTTTTAAAGAAGAGAAAAGGAGATGGGAGACAGCAGCTCATCCTCCCAAGAGCCAACTCGAGCCCAGCAAAGCCTCTGCTCCGGACCCGCACAGAGGGATGAGGAGTCCGGGGAGCACAGAGGAAGCACGGGAGGTGCTGGGATTTTTCCACACACCCCCTTCTTTTCTCCCCCCTGCATTGTACGTGGCTGAGCCGCCTGCTCTCCCACAACGGCTGCCAAAATACAGCGAGACAGGGTATAATTACAGACACTTACTGCGGCCATTACACCACCAGCACGGTCTGCGCAAAGTGACACACGACCCGTCAACTCCTTATTCACGCCATTAAGGGGACTCATTAGCATCTTCGCTCAGAAGCAAAATTACCCTCACTGCTCATTTCAAGATGTCATAAATTTTAATTTAGGACCCAAAGATAGCACAATGGGAGCGAGCTGGCTCTCTCCGGCAGTCGCTGGCTGGCTGAGGGAGGTGGAGGTGATGGGAGGGAGGTGGTGGTGTTGGAGGGGGGAGGAAAGAGAAATGAAAGAGCTGGTTTGATGAAAGATGGTGGAATTTTGAGGAGAGATGGGGAAGGAGGGAAGAAAAGATGCGCCCAAAGGCCTGGCAAGTGCTCTGCCCCGTTGGAGACAATGGAGGAGGAGGATGCCTGCTGGGGGATGAATGCTTCCCTGGGAGGACTGGGAAAACAGGGGCAGTGCCGGATCCTGCCAGGGCACAGCATAGAGCAGAGCCTGAGTTTTGAGCCACCAGCACAGCCCAGCATCACAACTTGGTCCCTCTGATTCCCCTTCCCCAGCAGACTGCCCTGGCACAGCAGCATCACCCAGGGCTCAGCCCTGGCCAGTTTCTGCTGGGAGGTGTCCCCCAGCCACCCAGAGGGACGTCAGGCAGACAGCTCCAGCCCCGACTTCCCGGCAGGAAAGCAGAGACGGGACAGACAGAAACCCAGGCATGCGATGCTGCAGCAGAGAGCAAATCCCTGCGTGAGGATGCTCTTCACACCCGCGACACCCGCTTTGCTTTAGAAACAGATTAACGGCAGATAAGCAATCCCATTACCACCACTCCATATGCTACCACTCATCCGCTGAGCAGCGAGAGGAGCTGTGGGAGTGCTCAATCCATGGGGCTCAGCTCAACTCCTGAATCACCACACACAGCTGTCCAGCTTCACGTTTTCCCACTCGGACCTGCTGGGCTGGGACGTTTGCAGCCTGGGGCTCAGCGGAAGAGTGGGAACGTGCTGTCACCTCCCAGGAAAAGGTTGCTTTTATCCTAGAGTAAAAGTAGCCGTTGGAACTGCATCTGCACGGGGCATGCAAGGGGGCTGCAGAGCAACTTCTGCAAAAGACCTTTCATCCCCTCTCTCCTGCAGCCAAGCCCTGATAACCCCCCTGATGATTTTTTGGTACCCTAGCCATACCACGGTGACCATGGGCACCCCCTTCCCCTCTCCGGAGCACTCAACATAAGAAGGACTTGTTGGAGCGAGTCCAGAGGAAGCCACGGAGATGCTCCAGGGGCTGGAGCCCCTCTGCCATGGGGACAGGCTGGGGGGGTTGGGGGGTTCAGCCTGGAGGAGAGAAGCTCCGGGGAGACCTTAGAGCCCCTTCCAGTGCCTGGGAGGGCTACAAGGAAGCTGGGGGGGGACCTTTTCCAAGGGCAGGGAGTGACAGGACAAGGGGTAACAGGGTTAAACAGAAAGAGGGAGATGGAGATGGGCCATCAGGAAGGAATTCTTCCCAGAGAGGGTGGGGAGCACTGGGACAGGTTGCCCAGAGAAGCTGTGGGTGCCCCATCCCTGGGAGTGTCCAAGGCCAGGCTGGATGAGGCTTGGAGCAACCTGGTCTGGTGGAATGTGTCCCTGCCCGTGGCAGGGTGTGGGACTGGGGGGCTTTAAGGCCCCTGCCAACTCAAACCGTTCCATGATTCCGTGATTCCCTCCCACCCCAGCCCATGGGTGCTTGCTTAAACCATCGCAACAGAGGAGAGACACCTCCTCTCTCCCCTTCCCTGCAAACTCTGCCAGGACCAAACCCAATTACAAACCTCTTAAACTTTACCAGCTACCAAGCTCCCTGATTAATGAGTTCAAACGTCCACACCTTTAAAAAACAGGGGGGGGAAGAATTAGAAGAAAAGCAGCTCCAATTACAGGCAGCTGAGGGACTCCGGCCCACTCCTGTGCTATAAGAACATATATCCAGAAAGGTTATGTTAATTTTTAATGTACAAGACTGTAATTAATTTCTGGGGCTGGCTGGATTAGCAGAGAGTGTAAATTCCAGCCTTGGCTCAGGCTGCAGATAAACCAACACCGCTGAGGGCTGGGGCTGCAGGGCTCCCCGGGGCTGGGAGCAGCACCACACCAAGGCCACGGCTCTCGGTGGCTCCTGGGCACCCCGTGTCCCCACGCAAAACCCAGCAAGGACCCCTTCGCCAGCCTTGGGGCACAGTGTTGGTGGCACCAGGGATGGGGTGGCCACAAGGGGTCCAGCCGTCCCTGCACCATGACTGGAATTCAAGATGCTAAAGCATCCAAAGCCGCTTTGGAAAGGTAAAAATACAAAATAATCCCTCCAATGGCCTTTGGAGAGACTGCAAGGAAAGGGTCTGGGCCTGGCAGGCAGGGATCATGTGGTCTGGAAATACAGTAAGTTTTTAAAGGAAAGAAAAGGCTCCATTATTCTCCCATTAAACTCTCCCCAGCTCTCCCCCTCTCTCCCTTCCCTCTGTCAGTCTTCCGTTCGCTCACTGACTTCCCCCAGCCTCTCCGAAGACAGATCGTTCCCTTAATCACTCTGGAAAAGAACCCCAAGCCGATATAATATTATAATTAATTAATTCACTAAAAAGGTATTAAATTTCTTTTCCCCCCTGTGGATATTATCTGAATTCATTGACCTTTAGAAAAATCACCCTCTAATTGTAACCAGGTTCAAGTGCATTTCCAGCCTGTCCCTTTTACATTAATAATATCTTCCAGGACTCCACTATGCTGCTTAAATATTGTATAAATTTCACTGCCCCCTCAAAAAAGGAGAGAGAGAAAGGTATGAAATGAAAACTGTGAGCTGATTAAACCAGCTCTGGAGTGTGGGGGAAGAGGTAAAAGGACTCCACAGTGGCCTGGGAGATGGACAAACCCCAAACGGGCTTGGGATGAGGAATCCCACATGCCCAAGATCCCTGTGGTCTCCAGTTCCCAGCTGGGAGGAAAATCCCAGGACCCCAGGATGGAGCATCCTTGGGAAAGCAAATTGCCAAGCACTTCGGGGTGCAGCTTGCTGGGAGAAGGGGTCCCAGCATGTCCGCAGCAGTCGCTTTGGGGTGTCTGTGTAGCACGACTCGTGCAAGGGGCCTGGATTTCCAGAGGGCTTTCTAAACACTGAGACAAATGGGACACGGCCCATCTCAGCCCGGCCCTTCCCAGGGTCCCAGCACTTCCACAGGCCCCAGGCCCGCTGCTCCCTGCGTTCCTGTTACTCTTTTCATTCCAGGTCCCTGCTGTCCCCTGTTCTGGTTGCAGAGGCAAGGCTCTGCTGCTCTGATCTCAGCAAGACCATGCTCGAACGACAAGCCAGCCAGCAATTTCTCCAGCATCCAGCACTGTAAATTCAGCATCAGGCATGGAAAATCCAGCTGGGCGGCTGCTGTCAAGTCTATCGGGTATCCCGGGCCAAAGCTTCCCCCCAGCAGAAGTCCCAGCACTGCCAGGGCCAGTGGAGCAGGGCCATTTGTCTCTGGGGGAGACTTGGGGGTGCAAATTCCTGCTGCTCTACCCACCACTCGGGAGGCAGAGCTCAACCTCTCCCAGCACCCCAGCTTGTCTCAGCCGAATCTGGCACATGGGGCCACACACAGCCAGCTGGGAGTTGGGGTTTTGCTCCACGGGGCTTGAGCCTGGAAGGTTTTTATCCCATGGGGAAGGGGCTGCTCCAGCATCACTGCTCGGCACGAGCTGCCGCCTGTACCACAGGGGCTCAGTGGCAAGGGCCAGGTCACCTCCCCTGTGTCAGCCTTTGCATCCTCACCTGGGAGATGGGGAAACTGAAGCATAGACCTTCTCCATGCTTCCTACCCACACCTCATTTCCCTCTTTCCAGGGCTTTTTTTTCCCAGCACATTCTACCCCTCTTCACAATCACCACCCCTCAGCCCCAGCTCTCCCGACCCTCTGGTTTACAGCACAGGGCCACTCGTGCCGAGGCACCAGGAATTCTGACAGCCATTAAACTCTTCACAAGGGCTCCATGCACGGTCCAAAGGGCTCCCCAGCCCCACAGCTTTAAAAAGCTGGTGATGGAAAAACAACAGGCCAAATGCATCCTGGGAGTAACCCTTCCAAGCCAGGGACTCACCCAGGGACCAACCTAGCCCCTTCTTTTTGGAAGCAATTTCTGGACAGGCATCAGAGGTTTTCCAGTCTCTCCCTCTTTATTACATGCAAAGATTTAGTTGCCAAGAGCTGCTTTGGTTTCTCGAAGCCAAGGCGACCCTGCTGCCTATTCCCCCACCTGAAAAAGCCATCCCTTCCTCCTGACCTCATCCCAACCGTTGCCACAACAACCCCTGGCGACGTCACCGGTGGAGGATTAGGGCTTCAGGTGGGGAAGGAGCAGCAGGAGTAGCTCAAACCACAGAAGGAGCTCGGCAGGAGCCAGAAAGGAAATGAAGGGAGACAGGGAGAGAAGGAAAACCCAGCAACAGCCCAGCACAGAGGCAGGGGATAGCTTCCAGATTGCACGTCCCACACTGGAACCACGTGGGGATGCTTTGGGCCCAGAGAGCCCGGGGTGGAGCAGGGGAAGCCCCTTGAGCCATGTCCCACTCCCCTTGCTGCCTCTGCACTGCTCTTTGCTCCGGTCTCCGGGAAAGGGCTGCCTTGCTCAGGGAGCATCCCTCAGGGTGCTGAGGGCTGGGCTGGCTAGTGCTCGTTCCTTCTCGCTTCAGGACCAAGCCCAACTTATGTTGTATTAAAGAGGTTTTTTCCCCTTTCCAAGTAAACTTTTTGTAGAAAATTCTCTGGGACTTGAGAAACAACTTGCCAACAGCATCTGGGGGGGGCAGAGCAGAGATATGTCTCCACAGCAGTACCTAAAGAAGGTGCTGGAGAAGTCAGCTCTCTCTGTGCAGAGCTCTTGTCAGACAAGTCCAGTCTGGCAATAAAACAACAGAACCAAACCCCAACACCTTTCACACAGGGCATCCCAAGGGGACACAGCTGCATCCTTCTGGAGAGCGTGGTACCCAGGGCTCAGGCTCCTGGCACTGCACGTCAGAAGGTTTCGATCCTGCCCCAGCTGGGCATGTGTGCTTGCCCCATATCAGTCACCCCCTGCTCGCACAGCCCCTGCCTCCAGCCCCTCTGTGCTTCTCCAGGCCATTTCACCATCCAGCCTCTTCCAGGGGCTCTCCCTTTCCCCAGCTTTTACTGGCACGGGCACAGGGAGGTTAAAAACTCAGCAAGCGGGTTTGTCACAGGTTGAAGGGCCCGCAGAGAGCAGCAGCTGCTCAGCACTTCAGGCTTCCAGCCGTTTGGTTTTAACTCTCCTGGGTTCACCAAAGCCAACTCAAAGAGGGGGACGGCGCAGTGGCCCTGGCAAGGGGATGCTGCAGCAGGCTGGGAGCTCAAGCAGGAGATGCTCTTGCACCAGCCCCAGTACAACGCGCTGAGTGAAGGTGGCACTCTATGATCTTGAAGGTCTTTTCCAACCTAAATGATTCCATGGGATCTCTGGTATCGGCAAACCTCAGCATCAGCTGCCGGAGAGAGCTGCTTTTTGTGCAGGGGGGGTCGCACATCCCGAAGCTGGAGCCCAAAACAGCAGCGGTGCCATGAGCTGTGCTCACTCCTCTCCCTGCGACCCCGTCCCGGAGGCAGCTGGGGATGCGCATCCTCGCCCGGGCCGGGCCCCCGCCGGAGCCCCGGCTTCTCCGGCAACGGTCTGGCTCTCTCTTGTGGCTGCTCAGCCCCGGTGCAGCCTCGCTGCTCCCGCCTCGACCCAGCGGAGACGCGTGTATCCCGGGTGTGTTGTCCCCGCAGGACACGCGCGACGCCACCGCCCGTCCCGCGGGAATCAGCCGCTGCCGGCCCCGCTCCCGTTCGCACCCTCCCCGGGAGAAAAGCCCCACCGTCGCAGGACAGAGCACCGTGAGAGCAGCGATGCCACCCAGGGAGCACATCACGGGTGTGGGGGAGCAGATGTAAGGACCCCCCGGGCAGGGGGCAGCATCTCAAATCCCCCCCCGTGCGACAGCAAAGGGGCTGCGCCGGGACCCCCATCCCGGCGCTCTGTCCATCCCCGCAGGCAGAGCCCGGCCACAGCTCGTCACACCCAGCACTCCCTCCCTTTTATATCCCACTTGGAGCCTTGACACTGATTTTTTTTTTCCTTGGGTGGCTCACAGACTGTAATTAAGAGCCCTTCACTCCCGCCTGCCCCAGCTCCCGTCTCCAGCAGCTGCTGTTTAAGTGAAGGAAACCCCCTTTCGTCCTCTCTCTCCTTTATAATTTTTTTTTTCCCCCTCCCTTCTGAACATAAAGGGATGACAGTGCTCCAAGCCAGGGTCTTTTGCATTTCTGAGTTGGTTCTGTTAATTGGAAGGAGGGTTAAGAATCTGCAAGGTCGTTTCAATCTACATCTGACCTTCAGAGTAATCCTCTATGCCAACACCAGAGCATGTCATTAAAATGAGGCCCTCTACCATATCCCGGCATCCCTTTATTCTCTCCTTGTGCACATTAATTGCTCATAAGTTGATTTGATCTCCCTATTCTGCAAGAAGTAAATTGCCCTCTTATTTCGCCATTTTCATCCTGTTTTCTTAATTAGGCCCTTAAAAATCTCTAGGGCCTCAGCCGGGCCGCAGGCCTCATCCTGGGAATAAATTTTGATCTCAGCCTGATAAAGAGTGAGCAAACCCGGAGATTGAACAATGTCATTCTCCCCCCTCCCTCTCCTCCGCGCTATTCTCTTGACATGAAAAGGCTATCAGTTTTTCTCTGTGTTAATATAGGAAATAATTCACACTTCAGGCGTTGTTCTCTATTTAGTGCTCACACTCCCCAGATAAATCAAATCAGGGATTTTTTTTTAAAGTGTCTGAAACTACTTACTCTTTCTCTCTCCCCCCAGCCTCCTCGCTCCCCTTTTTCCCCTCCTTCTTCTTCTAATAAAGTTTCCAAGATTAGCCCCGGTGATTTTCCATCGTGAGAAGTCTATTTTAAGGTGGATTTTCTCCTATTTTTTCCTTGTGCATGTGTTTAACATCATCACAGAGGGGAACGGGCTGGGGCGGGGGTGGAGCAGGAACCTGGCACGTGGCTGCGCACACTGAGAACCACAGACGGGGTCTGGAAACGTGGCATGTGATGAGTTTTGTCAGACACAGGCTCAGCAGGATGCTTTCCAAGCATGCTTTTCCCATTCCTTGCGAGGGTGTTCAGCCTGCAGCGGGTTTGCAAACAGGAGGTGGGGAATATCCTGCCTCCTGTACCAGCGGTCCAGTGTTTTGCAGCATCCAGGGGCAATGCTAAGCCAGCCCCAGCAGCAAGAAGGGGGTGGCAAAGACCCCACAGAGCCCCCCAACTGCTCCAGGGACCACCCAACAGGTAGGAAACACACCTGAGCTCCTGGGATGGCTCCATCGCAGACCAGTACAGCCACCACAGACCTGCCCCACTTCACACTGGGCACCAGGGACACAACTCCTCACAGCTCTACGCTCTGGGGCCTTGTGACTCTTATTAATTAAGGGGCCAAGCCTGGTTCCAATTAAGCAATCAGCAGATGGGTCAGCACCTCACAAGTCCCAGCCGTCCTCAGCACCGGGAGCTGTGGATCTCCCTAGAGCACCTGGCTGTGGGGCCGGTATCTGGAGGGACCCTGAGAACCCCAAACCACCCCAGGACTGGCTGAATGAGAGGAACATCAGTGCTTCCCTCTCTAATTGAGCCAGGCTTTGCTGAAAAACAAAACACCCAGCCCCTAAGCAGCCCCCCAAAATCCAGGGCAGCTTCCCTGCGAGCCAGGGATGCTGCTGCAGCCCGACCTTTGGATGCAGCCTTGGCATGACTGGGGGAAAGCGGCTCTGGGTGCTTCGAGCACCATGACTCCCCCTACTCTGTGAAGAGAAGAAACAGCTCATGCTGCAACGCTCCAGGATGTTGTAAATAAATATATTTTAATGATTCTTCTTCCATTCCAGTTCATTCTTTTATACATTTATTTATAAAACAGTAGTAAAATTTTTTAATCAGAGCACAGTGCATTAAAAAAAGAAAAGAAAAATAAAACAAACAAAACCCCCAAAAGATTTAAAAAAAAATAATAATCCACAACACTTTACTCATGGTCAGGGGAGATGCAACATCCTCTGCCCGCCGGTGCCAGGAGTGGGGCACAGAGCGGGCGCGTGCCCCGGCCAGCCCCACGTGTGCCGGGTACCACCAGCCGGTGCCCAGCAGAACCTCCTTATAGCCACGATAATCCCAAGCAACCAGGGATTTCGTACGCCCACCCTGAAGCACCCGCGCAGACCCGCTGGTGCGCACAGACCCACGGATCCCCTGTGTCTACTGGCACCCAAGGACAGCGTCTGGGGTGCTGCGCCCTGCCGGGGGGATTACTCTCTTACGGGCACTAACAGCAGCACACAAAGGATGCCAAGGCCTCCCGTGAACACGTGGGGTGAAACAGCCCCAAAACTGCCAGCGCACGGCCCAGTGCCCCTCGCCCAGCGCCTCAGTGTCCCCTCTGCTCCCCTCCCCACGTCTCTGCAGTGTACTGGCCAGACCATTCCCTGTCCCAGTGCTCCAGGACACCTCCGACATGTCCTCACTCTTCCTTTCCCCATCTCCTCCCCACCTTCTGCACTTCCCCACACCCTCACATCCCACAGGCACCTCTCCAGGGGGGCACCAGGGCTGTCCCCCACTTTGCAATCCCACATCCAGCCACGATGGAGCAAGCTTGTCTCTCCTTGGCTGGGCTCTTCCCTCGCGGTCCCAACCCTGTGCCATCCCCCATCCTTGGTCCAGGATGGGGTGCACCCAGTGACCCCCATCCCCACATGGGCTCCCGTTCATCCAGCCACAGCTCCCGTGGCCCAAGGGGCTGATGCTGTGCGGGATCACAAAGGGGTCTCCTCTCCCCAGATCTCCCTCTGCTTCCCTTGGGGCATTACAACAAATTCATGTGGTATTCTCCCTGTGAACAGCATCCCCCACCCCTGCCCAGCTCCCTCCCTGCACCAGCTGGGCTGAGAAGGCAGATGATGCAGAGCCTGAAGCAGGTGCCCATCACCAAGCTCTTCTGGCTGCGGAACGAGCTGGTGACGCTGGGAAGAGAGATAAACCCCGTGAGCCAAAGGCAGAGTGGCAGCACACGTTTGGCAACCAGTACAAACCATCCTCTGGTTCCCAGCCAGAGCCTGGACCTCCATGCCCAGATGTGGGGCAGGACATCCGCTTCCAACAACTGTCCTCCAAAAAAAGTGTAATAACCTTTCATCCTTCCTCCTGAAAAGCCCCAGTTTGGCGTTACAGGGCAGAGGCACCTCTGCGGGGATGTCTCGAGGGAGGCTGAAGGTCGCTTGGCACCACGTAGCCCTTGTCCAGAGGCCAGAGAGGTTTTGGGGTGGTGGGTGCTGCCAGACCCCAAAGAAGGATCACCCTGCAAGGTGGACATCACAGAGTTGGGGGTCAACCGAGGATCAAACACCCCATCCCAGCCATTTTGGAAGCCCTCAACATCGACCCAAATTCGTAGCCTCAGACTCAGTTCACTCGGACAACTCCCTCCCTGCTCCACGAATTAACTTGCTCCAATTAGGCACCTCTTCTCCCTCCATCCCTGCAACCTGGAGAGGCAGTGGGTGCTCCGAGGAAGGAGGAACCGTGGAGGACGTGGCACTGTGAAGCATCCACAGGGTCCGGAGGCCACCACTGGGGAAGACTCGCTGGGGACAGGGGCTCCAGGAGCAAGGCGTCATGGAGGCCCCGAGCCAGACAAAAAGCTCTGAGCGTCATCCCTCTCCTCCAGGGACTCGAAGGCTCCTGCCCGCTCCAGCTCTGGGCCAGCACCCTGGGAAAGGGAGACAGTCTGGGAGGATTTCACCGAAAGGCAAAGCAGCCGAGATCACGCTCCCAGGCTGAGGAATCTGCAGTCAGGCCAACGCCACGGCAAGCCAAGAAGGTCCGCTCCAGCAAAGAAAAGCTTGCGAAAGACACAGCGGTACCCGGCGAGCCTTGATCCGAGACCCCCGTTGCATAGAGAAAAGGTACTCCTACGTAGATTCAAGTGCGCGGCAGGACGCGCTCCTCCTGCAAGAAGAGCGCCCTGTAACTTCACTAACCAAACTCGAAGGTCCAGTCCTCGCTCCCAGCGTTGGAGCAGCTCCTCGTCACAGCATGTCTGCATCCTCCATGCTGAAGCTGCTCCGGCGACTGCTGGCCTTGGAGGCCTCCGGGGACATGGCCGAGAACAGGGGGTCGGAGGCAAGGGGCAGCATGGTGTCCTGCATCAGCATCAAGTCCAGCTCCTTCTTGGATAAGGATGGGAAGGAAGCACTGTGGCCGGGCTCCAGGCTGTCTGGGAAGGCCCGGGAGCCGTCGTCGAAGCTCAGGCTGTGGGTAAAGTCCAGCTGGTGGTAGGGAGATTGGGGTGGTGGAGGCAGCGCCGGCTGTGGCTGCGATTCGGGGTCCAGCGGTGGCAGCAGTGGCTCCAGCGTCCCCTCGTCACCGCCGGCTTCTTGCTTGACCACTTGCTGAGCCAGCTCGGCCACGTTGACACCCGAGGGCGAGGAGGTGGGCAGCCCGTGGACGCGCGCCTGCATCTCCAGCTCCTGCCAAGAGAGCACGGGAGGTCTTTGGTGGGGATGTCGCACGTGGGGACACGGCACGTGGGCATCCAGGGAGGTGGCAGGGGCAGAGGGACCGAGAAGCTCTTAGGGAAGGAGCAGAGCAGAGGGAGGGAAGAACACAGGGAAGCTCACCTGGATGCGGAGCAGCAGCTGCTTATTCGTCATCTCCAGACGCCGTGAGTGATTCTCCAGGTCTCGTGACCTCTGCAAGTCCTTCTGCATCCTCTTGATGTAGTCCACAGACGCCTTCAGGATTGTCCCTTTGTTCCAGCGCACGTCCCTGCCGCGCAGGACGGAAAAAGAGATTGCCACCTGCATTCCAGCATCACGTCCCCTCAGCCCTGCTTTACCAAAAAGCCCCTCTGCAAGTATCGCCTGCCACGGGGCCGAGCATCGAGCAAGCCCAGGAGCCCCACAGTTATCTCAGCCCCACAGAAACCAGGGATACGTACAGGTCGTTGGCCTTGGGGATCAGCATCCCCAACTCTTTGATGCGGTCGTTGATGTTAAACCTTCGCCGTCTCTCAACTGCAGGGCAAGAAGAGGGGGATGGCGGTGAGGAGGCGGCAGGAGCAGGAGAGGCTCCATGTCCCACAGACCCCACTGGCCATGCTGCTGCCCCCGGGGGGGCTCAGGATGAGAAACCTCTGGGGCCAACCCTTTGGCACCTTGCTCCTGGCCTGGCCCAGCAGGTCTGACCTGCCCCCAGTGCGAACGAGAAGGACACCAGGGTCTCTCCTGCACCGCGGGCGTTTTGCGGAGCCAGGGAAGAGGGAGCCACGGCAGGGGGGTGTGTGGGTATTTCCTGAGGGTGAGGTGGGATGGGAAGGGAGACATGCATGAGGATGGAGAGCGATGAGGAAAGGACTGTGGAGGTGGGAGAGGGAAAGCCATGCCACCTGCGGGCAGCCAGCACCGGACTCACTCAGGTTGTGATTGTCTTTCTTCTGGCGCTCTTTCGCCAGGGCTCGGCTCTCAGCATCTGCAACACAGACCCACGATGTCACGCAGAGGGGACGAGGCTGCATCTCGCCCCACGAGCATTCCCGGCTGGTGTCGGAGCACCCCAGTATCCCCCTGAACCCCCTCTCCCCACCTGTGGGGACAGGGCAGCCCCAGCTAGCTTTGCAGCTCGCCGTCACTGCCAGCTCCCCACCGGCTCCAGGGCCAGGACGTACCTGTCAGCTCTCTCTTCTGGGTGAGGTCGGCGGGGCAGGAGCTGCTCGTGACACCTACAAGAGAGGCTGTCACCTGGGGGTCCCCGCTATAGACATTCATGTGACTGCTGGACATCGGAAGCTGAAAACCAGAGGGACAGGCGGGTTAGCTCCATCCGGAGCCGTGGGACCAGGGTTCAAGCCCAACTCCTTGGCCTCTGGGATGCGAGTGCGTAGCCCAGGTAGGTGTAATTGTCTTCCTGGGCCCTTAAACCGGCTATAATCTGAGTAGCAAAGAAAACAGGACTTCAAAGGGCGCAGCTGATCCCCTCCCACGGCCAGCATCTAAAATAGGGCAGATGAATCACATCCCAGAAAGGCCCGGCAGGATGAATCCCACTGGGAGGCACAAGCTGCCATATGGATGTGACCCAACCCAATGCCTTGGGAGATGGTGCTGCTCCACCGGAGCTTCCGGCCGGGAAACCTCTCCCAGCACCACGATCCCCCCGTGCTGCAGTGGATGCTTGGTGCCTCCCCGCACCCCTCTCCCATCTCTCTGGCTTTTCATAAGGGTTCCCAAGTGTCGATAAAGACAAAAAGAAGCCAAAGAACAGGCTCTTGCAGTTGCAAAAGGGAGATCTCCCATCCCCCAGCCACAGGGACACCCACCCCAGGGATGAGGGTGGGATGGGTTGGCACCCAGGCGTCGCTGCAGGAATGTGGCAGAAGGACAGGTCCCCCCGTCCCACCTCCATCCCTGCAAGCCCAGGGGTGTGGGACCCCCAGGCCACCCTCTCTCTTGCAGCCCGGAGTCTGATCTCTTCCTAATGAGCATCGGAGACTCACTGTGTTGGGCATGTGGACTTCGGGGTTCATATAGCCCAAAACGTCATCCAAGCGCATGATGTCATCGATGACCTCATCAAACTGAAAGGAAAAGGTGGTAAGATACCAGTGGGGCTTCTTTGTCCCTTTCCAGCCTCTCTGCCTCTCCCAGCAGCCCGGTGGCACCTCCTCACCTCCCGCTCGGGGTTGGAGCCGATGTTGAGCATGGCCATGGGGCTGTTGGGTGCACTGTTGCCCGCCGAGGAGGACATGACATGGCCGGGTCGGACGCCGGGGGAGGCAGCGGGGGGTGGCTTGGGAGAGTGACTGACGGGGCTGACGTGGGCAGCAAACTTGTTCCCGTAGGTTTCTGAGAGGTAAGCCTGAACCTTCTTGTCCCGTGACTTCTGCAGGTGGTACGTGGTGGGGTTCTCCAGGTAGGACTGAACCTGCAAGGAGACAAACCATCAGGGATCTCCCACACCTCCTCAGCCCCCGGGGTACGGGGGGACACCCCCCAGCACCGTACCTTGAGGACCTCTCCGGGCACAGGTGGTGGGGACTGGTAGTGGACGGGGGTGTTGATGGCCGGGGTGGAGGCCACCGGCATCCGCTGCTGCTGCATGTAGTTCATCATCATCTGCTGCTGCACGCGCTCCCTCTCGGCCTCCTGCTGCGCTTGCTGCTTCATCAGCTCCATCCGCAAGCCGATGCGGGACGCCATGGTGAACCGGGGGGGTGGGACGCGGGCGCTCGCCGGACACAGAGGTGACCCTGAAAGGGGTACACGGCACATCAGGAACTATTTTGCAGCAGGGAAACTGAGGCACGGGGAGAGAATAAACATCCTGGAGCACCCACACCAGCCGGTGACTAAGCCAGGACGATCGCCCTAACGCCAGACGGACGGGTCTGCCCTCCTGCCGCAGCTCCCCGCCACCGCTCTCCCTGGGGACAGGGGTCACCCCGGGGGGACACAGGCAGCAGCCGGGACCCCGCGCCCGGCACGCGTGGACTCACGTACTGCTGGGTTCAGCTGCAGCGTGCTTTGAGCCACCAACTTCCGAAACACTGGAGCAAAGCGAGAAGGGCCGGGAAAAGCCAGAGCCCGGGAGAGAGCGAAAGGGAAAGAGAAAGCAAGGGAAGAGCAGGAAGAAAAGGCCGGCGGGCGCCAGGAGCCGGCTGCAGGGTTTAACACTCAGCCCCTCTGCCCCCAAACCTCAGCTCCGGCGCGGGACGAACAACGCAGCTTCTGTGCGGGGCCGGCACGCGAGCGCGGAGGCCGGGGGAGGAGGCGTGCAAGGCCCCCACACCACACAGACCGGCCCTTGTTCCCCCGTACAAAGGGGACGGTGGCCCGTGGAGGGTCGGGAGAGGATGCCGAGGCGAGGGGAGCTGGCCTACCCAGGCTCTCCGGGACACGACTGTGGCTTTCCACAGGGCTGGGATGGGGATGCGGGAGATGCCGTGTGGGACAGGGACCACAGCATCCGTAGGGTGGGAGGGAAAGCTGAGCACAGGACCCGGAGCAAAGGCTGCCAGGGGAACAGGCAGGACCCAACACCCGGGGATTGCTCTGTGGCACCGTAACCAGATGAATCTGGAGGGTTTTGCTATTGAAACACAACGTGTAATTGCAGACAAAGGGGCCACAGCGGGTCCGGCACACCGGGGTTTCGGCGAGGCTTCTGATACACGGTGCCACGCGATATCCTAAGGGGGAAATTAAATCAAGCCAGCATGGACAAAAATACGATTACATGGATCAAGAGCCAGCTATTGAACGGCAAGAGGAAGGTAATTAATTAGTTATGGTGGCCCGTCTAAAGGGGGATGGGAGAAGAGGAGCCTGGGACAGTTATCAATCGGCGCTTCGTTAAGACAGCTGTCGCAAACGGCCTTAGAGGAGGGCACAGGGGGATGTGTTTGAGATGAGCCACAGCAGAGCCTTGGAAAAGCACCCAGCGATGCCAGGGACAGCCCAAAGCGGATCAAACGGGGCTTAAGGGGGGATAAACCAAGCTGATGCACGCAGGAGGGTGTAATAACCCCAAATATTGAAGGCAGGGTGAGAGGAAAAGCCTCCAAGAGCCACGAGGAGATGGGATAAGCCATCCTGGCTTGGAGAGACTGGCTATGCTTTGCAAGCCTGGCTCATGCCGCACGGTCGGGGCAGCGATGGGGAGAGGTGCTGGCCCCTTGAGTCAGCTAGTTTCGGGGGGCTTCCAGCAGTGGGGGAGAGCGGGAAAGGGATTTCAACCATGCATGGGAAATGTTACGGTCAGCCCCTGTGTTTGCAAGCAAGGAGCCACCCACGGCCCTGGAAGGCACCGTGAGCAGCAGCGGGGCTGAGTGCACCCCGTGGGTGCCTGCAAGGGGACCCCGCCTCCACGGCACAGTGTGGGGGGACGGGAAGAGCAGGAGGAGGAAGCCAGGGCAGCCAGCACCTCTGGTGCTGGGGAAACCCTGTTTTGAGGGCGAGGATGGAGTGGCCCCTCCTGGGGTGGGGGTGTCCAGGCTCTTCTCAGGAAGGGCAGCCAGTGTGTGTGGGCAGGAGGGTGTCATGTGAAGTGTGCCCAGGCGTAGCCACCCACGGCACGGCACCCCCGCCAGCGCTGGTCCCATCACCCTGCAGGGCTGCAGGACCCCCCCCAGCTGCCCCTTTATGGGAAATGGGGGTGTGGGGAGCCGAAAGCACTGCCCTCCCCCCTGGAAACTCCTGAGAAGGGGAGCTGCTGAGGGCAAGGATGGGGAAGGGTGGCCAGAGCCAGGCCCGATAAGGAGAGGGGGGAAATTAGGTCAGGTTTAAAATAACCCGCTTGGTTCTGCCTGGCTTCCCCTCCGCCCCCCGAAACACGCAGCAGCTTCTGCTTTCACTCTGAGTCAGCCCCGGCAGGAGGGTGGTGGGTGGGAGGGAGGCAGCCGGCGGTGGGAAATGATGGGGAGCCGGCAGCGTGCAGGCATCCCACCCCGGGGATGCAACCTGCCATCCCTCCGTCTAGGGGGCACGTGGGATGGTGCCTCCATCGGGGATGCCTGTTACTCCTGGGAAGGTGGAAGATGTTAGCATCCCGGAAAAGCACACCTAACGTCTCTCCCGGTGAGCTGGAGTTGTCCCCATGCCAGGGGCTGCCCCAGCTTGGTCCTCATCTGGAGGGGACCCAGCGAGGGACCATCCCATGGCACGGGAAGCGGCTTGCCTGGCTCCAAGCGGGCAGCACGGCCGGGCAGGGCATGCCCAGGCATTGGGTTTCCGCATGGACACTGCCAGGGCACCTGCTGGGGACACGTCCCCATCGGTCACAGAGAGCAAAAAGCACGGGAGGGGAGGGAGAAAGGTGGTGGGAGGCCCAGGGTGGGCGATGGAGCAACAGGAAAGGGATGGAGAGGGAGAAGAGGGGCTGAGGGAGGAAGCAGGGAAAGGGTGGATGGCCCTGGCCCCTCTCCACACCCCTACTCCACCTTTCCTGTCCAGCGAGCAGTTGGGGGAGGGGGCGACAGAGTGGTTTTTCCATGCCCAGAGCAGCAGGAACCCAGGTGGGCCCTCGACCCCCTCCCCATCACTGGCCATCAGCAGGAGAAGCCCTGGAGCCGGGGCTGATCCTGACCCTGGCTGCAGCCCCCAAGTCCACGGTGCAGCCCAAAACACCATCCCGGGGTCAAGCCACGAATGCAGGGAATAGGGATGATTTCCCAAAGGAAACTACTTGTGCTCGGAAAATCCCATAACGCTGCCCCTGCGTCCTTGGGGTGGGGGAAAAAGCTAATCCCACTTTGTTACAGGATCGCATCCTGACGCCAGAGCAGCCCTTCGAGTGGAAACCTCCCCGGGTGCTGGAGAGCGGTGAGCTCCATCAGCGCCGGGGGGCTGTCCAGGCCCCTCTCCATCGCCCCACACCAGCCCCACCGCTGGGACAACGCGCGGGGCCGGAGCCAGGGAATTAATCTCCCTTCAAAATATCTCCGCTGCTATTTAGCAACACGGTTATTTCTAGACCTTTCCTGCTTTTCCTCTGGGGGTGTTATTTCATCGAGACACCGACCAGCTCCCCGCCCCACGCCGGGGAGGCATTTTGGGATGGCTCCAGCCGGAGCAGCCCGGTGGCACCCGGAGCTTGTCCCCAGCAGGACTTTGCATGGCCCGAGCTGTCCCTGCGGGACCCCAGCGACACCGCAATCCCGGGCTGTGACAGCCAGCGGCGCAGGGACGTTCTGGAGTGACATCGGGCGCTGCTCCACGACGTGTGGGACCGGGTGTGGGGCACCCAGTGACACTCCCAAGGGACAAAACATCCGGAGCCACACCGCTGTCCCCACGCCCACGGTGCAACCCCCCCACCTCCTCCCCGAGCGCATCGCTGCGCCCAGGTGGGGGTTAGAAATAAAAGCTGCCGTGAGGCAGTTTCCAGATTTAGCCCCTATGAAATACAGGGGGGTGGGGGGAGGGATCACGTTTCCCTCCCCGGGCGCACGCACATACACAGAGCAAGTGCAAACACATCTCCTGCCCACCCATCTCCTGATAGGGGGGAGAAGAGGGGAGCGATGCCCCCGGAGCCGAGAACCCCCAAACTCATCGCACCAAGGAGCCACCTCCCGGGACTCTCTCCCTCGTGCGTGTTTATTTCCCGGTCGATTTGTGAGCGGAAAAATCAATCGGTAGCTTGAACCGGGAGCGGGGACCCCCAGGGAAGGAGGGGAGCCGGGATGGGGGTCATGCCGCCCGCGCACCCACCGCGCTGGGTCGCTTGATGGGTAACCAAGAGGGCGGCAAAAAGGGAGAAGAAAGAAGCGAAAACAGCTCCGCTTCTTGCTACCAGCAGCACGAGCCCTTCCTTGTTTTGTGTTTTCAGCTGCTGGGGGGGGGACCCACAGGGGCAGCGAGCCCGGAGCACCCCAACCCGGGCAGGGCGAAGCACCCACCAGCATTTTGGGGCAGGCAGCGGCCGGGGAGCCTGGCTGGGTGTCCCCCCCATGGCACTTGGAGCTGCCGAGCACCCACAGCCCACCCCACGGGTGCCCGCAGCCCGGGGATGGGTCACCCTGCTACGGGGGGGGGGGGATGATGGAGCAAGGGGTTACCTGGGTACGGGACGGTGGGCCCGGGGGCGTCTCTGGGTGCTGGGGTCAGCAGGTCGCAGCTCCTGCGTGCTCCTCTCCGGGGTCAGCCCGGCTCCTGCACCGGCCCCGCGTTTCCTCATTTTCAGGACGCGGCAGCAGCCACGCGGGGTGCCGGGGTGTGGGGGGGAAGTTGCAAAAAACCCTCCAAACCTGCTTGTTTTTCACAGCGCAGGGGTTGGAAATCCAGCTGAGAAAAAGCCTGGCAAAAATACACTGGGTGCTCCAGGGTGACGGAGCCTGGTGGGTCTGCTCCATCGTGCCCCCCCTGGGAGCTGCCTGCGGTGACATCCCTGTCTGCAGATACGCAGAGGGACAAAAGCTGTCCCTTGTCCCTCTGGGGGACGTGGCATGCAGGGATCCCCCACCCTCCGTGTGCCCGGAGCGGATGCAGAGCAAGCACAGCCGGATCTGGCCCCACACACAGCACACAGGGCCCCCCCAGCACCCACGGCTGGTCCCCACCAGTACAGCGACACCAATGTCACCAGCACCAGCCCGAATGGTGATGGCAAAGCCAAGGGATGACAAGGACATGTGTGATGCTCCACGCAGCTGGCACAGTGCTGGGGACCCCCACCCATGCCCCCTTTGAGCAACATGTCCCCTCTGCACCTGAGCTGGGTGTGCCACCATCCCGTGGCACCTCCCTGAGTGGACCAAGCCCCCCGCCAGGGAAGCCCCCCGCCGGGGGCCGGCGAGCCGCTGCAGTGCCACCACGCCAGCAACGCGGCTGGCACCCATCCGCTCCCATGCAGCTGGGACCGGCCCCGCGGCCTCTCCCTCGGGGCACTCGCCCTGACTTGGCAAGGCCAGCGCAGGGGTGATTTATGCCGTGCCAACGGTGTCAGGGGTCAGGCAACGTCGACACCTAGCAGGAGGAAGGTCCCCTTCATCTTTATTGGCATGTGGAGGAGTGCAGAGCTGCAGTTGACAGCCCCAGACCCTAGGAGGGGCTTCCTCACCAGGAGGGTACCCAAACCCTGGCAGTGGGGCAACCTCCATCCTCAGAGACCCTGATTAACACCAATGCTGGCCATGCTTGTGGCTGGACCAGAGGTCCCATCCAGCCTATGCCCCCCTGGGATGAGGATGGGGTGGTGGGAAAGGGGCGGATGGCCCCGTTTCCAACCCCAGAAAGCGACAGTGCTCTCCCCATCACCCACCCAGCAGGCAGGAGATGGGTCAGGCAGGTGGATGGCCAGAGCCACCCCAGCCTCGTCCGGAGGTGCCTTCCCCACGCAGCGAGCACGCTGCCCTGAAAGGGAGAAGGAGAAGGCGGAGGGACTTGGCAAATAAAAGCCGGGGTCAGTTGACAACGCCAGCGAGAGACTGAGTCACCGGGACTGTTTTTAGCCCCGGCATCTCAGAAACGTGGACCGCGGCGTTGTTAACAGGCGCTTGGGTCAGAGGCCAAATGTTTTCCCTTCCATGCGTTAAATACCGCTCCTGGAAGCGACCCAGGTATCCAGCGCAGTAAAAACATTAACACGAGTCTTGTATGACAGCAGGACCCCGGTTAAAGTGGTCTCCAAACTGCCCAGGTAAGCTTGACCCACTGGTGAGGTGTCAGAGACACAGCGGAGGGAAAAGTATCGGTCCCTGGCTACCAAGGGCCAGGGCGGAGTGTCCCTTGTCACAGTGTCCCCCCCCCAAGAATAAATGGGGTTCATAAAAAAGCCCCCCAGTTCTGGTGGCACCGAGGGATATCCATGAGAGCCCAGCTGCGTGTGGCAGCCGTTACGGGGTTAATAACACACAACCTTGCTCCAGCGCCTCTTCTTCATCCCAAAAAGCCTCTCCTTCACCCCAAAAAGCCCCTCTGCCCAGCGTGGCACGGCTGGGGACAGCTTGCATGCCATCACCCCGGCTGGGCACAACGGGTGGAGGCTGGCACCCACGGGCTAGATCCGCGTGCAGCCCCAGGAGCAGGGCTGGGGGAGGTGGGGGGGACCCCTGGGACCGGGGTCACTCCCAACCGGAGCAAAACCCCTTCCCACAGGGTGGTTGGCACGGCACAAGAGCCCTGATTGAAACATCACTGTCCGACTGACCGCCCTGGGAATTCACAGCCCGCCAGCGCAAACAGCCCGAGCCGACAAGTTCCTGCCCTCCCCTCCCGCCCCCCACCCTCAGCGGCAATTAAAAATAAAAGCGTTAACAGGCAGAAGAACGTTCCTCGGGTGAAGACGAGCCAACGGCAGCGCAGGGGCTGGGGACACGCTGCGGCCGCAGCCCGGCACCACCCGGGGCTGAGCGATTAATCAGCCCCGTATCGTGTCCGCCTTCCAGCGGGGAAAGGAGCGGGGTGACCTTGGAGGGGCCTCGGCGGGGAAGGACGCGAGGCCACATCACGTCCCGCTCACCTCACCAAGGGTCGCGTGCTCCCAAAACACATCGGAGAGAGCCACCACCCCACCCAGGCAACCCATGGCCAAAGAGCAATCCCCCAACGCCACCCAACTCCAAACAACCTGGGTGTTGGCGTGGTTTGGTTGGGTTTTTTTTTAAATAACAGCATAAATGAGCGATAATGGGAACTGGCAGGACAGCACCATCCTCGGTCTCCAGCTGGGTTTCAGCAGGACACATAATACAACGCACCACGGCACTGGGATTTAGAGGCGTGGCCCAAAATCCTCAAAAATACCCCAAAAATCAGGGAAGCTCAGCAAAATCTTGAGGTCCATGTGCCCCAAGTTCACGGTGCCACTTGCAGAGGTGACAGCGGCCACCCCGTGCCCCACTCCCCGGCGCGGGAGGCGCTCCCAGCGCCGCCTCCATCCCTCCTCCCTCCCTCCCGCTGCGGCCCCGTGCTGCTGGAAGGAGGTAATATTTATAAATACGCCACATCCAGCCCCCAGCGCCCGGCCAGGAGGCTTCTCAGAAGGCGGATTTCGTGTCACCGTACCGTGGCCGCAGCCCCAGCACCGTGGCCGCCCCGTCCATGGGAGCTGCAGCTGTTCCCCGGCCCCAAGAATAAACAAGTAGGGGACAGCCTGTGACTTGTCCTCCCAAACAGCCCCCGGGGGCTCTCCCCGCCACCATCCCAGCCCCAGTAGCACCTCTCAAGCCCCGGGGGGAGCACCCAGCCATCACCGCTTACCCGCAGAGGACAGGTTTCTCCTCTTCCCTCCTTTCCCCCCGGCTCAGCCCAGCGCTTTCCTGCTCCGTGAAGGTCAAACTCTGCTGTCAGGAGCCCCCGCTGCCAATCCAGCCCCTGCCCTGGCACCGTGCCGGTGCAACTGGGTCGGGTCCTCGCTACGGGTGCTGCCGCCTCCCCAGCACGGGTTACGCCGGTTTGACCATGAAGGAGCTCAGAGGTTTTTCCCACCAGGCTGGGCTTCCTCCAGGCGAGATCTTCGCCTGCCCTGAGCCTGGAGCGCTCCCCGAGGGGCTGAGCATGGCACCCACCCCGCTGCAGATAAGGTGGGAGCTGCAGCCAGCGCCGAGCCCGCTGGCACCCAACCTCCCCTCCTCCTGTGGGGTTTGCAAGCCAGGAGCAGGGACACGCTCCCTGAATGCCAGGCAGCTGCAGATTCCTCCTTCTTTCCTCCTAAAAATTCCCCAGCCCATGCAATTCCCCCAAAATCTCAAGGAAACAACCTGGGTGAAATCCAGAGCTGCTGCCCCCGCTTAGCCCCGAGGCTCCAAACCCCCCCTACCCATCCCCAAGCTCATTCCCCACCACTGCCACCAAGGCGTCCCAGCCCAGACCCGGCGCCAAGGAGCATCCCTCCGGCTACTCCCGATGCGGCGTCTGGGGGGTCCGAAGGTGCCCAGGTTGGGTGCCCCCTGGGCTCCGCTAATTCTGGCACCTGGGTGCTACCGCGGCAGCTGCACAAACCGCGCCGGAGGTTCGGCCGCGCGCTGGAAGGAGAATTTACAGCCGAAGCAGAGTCCCCAAATCGTGTGCCGGGCGGAGGGCAAGGGGCTGAGCCGGGGTGGGATGGTGGGAAACCTTTGGCTTCGCAACTGTTTATACAAGAAGTAAATCACTTTCATTAACAGCCTGCACGTATGGGAAGGAAAAAGAGGGACGTAACTGGCAGGGAAGGATGTTGCCTGGGCATTTCAGGTTTATCCGGAAAGAGTTGCACTGATTTAACTAAAGGAGGGGATTTAAGCAGAGGGCAGGGTGTGGGGAGTTTGTTGGGAGTTGAATGCACTTGTGGAAGGGTGACAAACCCCGGTAGCAACTCTTAGAAGAGTCTTTAAAAATAAAACGGCACAGCCGCCTTGCAAAGACTGCGGGGACCGTGGGGGACCACGTCACTGAAAGACCTTGAACCCCCTCCGGGCGAACGCACCCACTGCAAATCCCCTGGGCTGCACCGTGGTGCTCGTCCCTGCGCTCCCACTCCCACTCCCGTAGCACCTACCTCCCCGAAACGCCTCCCAGACCGCCCGTTGTGCCTCCAGAGCCGGAGCATCCCCGACTCCCCGGGGTGCTGCAGAGGTCCTACGGACCCACAGCACGACGCAAGCTCCCGGCAGTCAGGATCCAGCCCCACGCCACCCTCCCGGGCCGGATCCCCTCACCGCTGTGGCCAAGCTGCTTCTGGCAAGGTCCTTCCAGGCAGGCACCACGCTGCCCCACTCGCCTCCGTCACCCAGGGCTTGGCCCTTGTGCCCGCAGGGAAATCGTGTGGTTTCTTTACTCTTTCTGGGGTTTTTCTGCAATTTAATATTTATAGTGTTGCTCCGCTGCCTGTCTGTTCAGCAGCAAGCAAGGAGGAAGACCCTTGGAGGAGGGATGGCTTCTTCAAACGCAGCTGCCAGCGTCAGCTGGACAGGACCGGGGTCGACACCGGGATCGTGCCTCCACCTCCAGCCAACCCTTGGGTCTCCCTCGAAAGCGAGGAGCAGGAATTGGAGCTCAGCCTCCTGCATCCCTGGGCTGACCACGGCGTGGGACCCTACGTGCATCCAAATCCGCAAGGAAAACCCACTCCAACCGAAACCCAAGTGCCAAGCGCCAGCCCTGCAGCAGGGCACGACCTTGCAGTGAATCAGGGGGAACCATGGGGGCCCTTCCTGGGCATACCAGTGGGGAGAAAAAGAGATGAGCACGTATTTCCTGTCTGTGTGTTCAAGAAGACATCATCCTTTTCGTCCCTTCAAGCATTACACCATCAGCACCTCCTCCTGCTCCAGCCGTGAGGGTGACGGCAACCGGGGCTCGCCCCGGGAATCACCGGCTGCAGCGGGAATGCGCCCCAGCCACCTCCGCACCGGGACCGCACCACGGCTCGGCAAAGCTCGAGCTGTGCCTCTCCCGCGCCCATGAGGGTGATGCCACCGCAGAAAGGCCACCACGGGATGTCCATGGGGCCGGAGCCGGCGTGGCACAGCGCAGTGGCAGCCACACGTCTTTTACAGGGCTGTAAGGTGCCCAGCGCTGGCTCCCACGGCTGCAAAGCGCATCATAAATCTCCCTTGGAACACGGAGGGTCCAGCAAGTCATCACGAAACGTCTGTGATGGGTCCACACTGCCACGGGATGCCACGCCGCTGGCCCGGGGACGTGCCAGCGGCACGGTGCCACTGCCGGGGACACCGCTGTGCGCAGGCAACCCTGGCATGCTGCTCACCACCCCCCCCCCCGGGTTCCTCTTTGATGGGGAGCGGGATAACCCCGTGCAGAGCACTTACGAAATGTCTCCCATCCATGGGCGCAGCTCGAGGTCCCCCCCCAAACCCCAAACTCCAGGTGCCCGCGGTGACGGAGCCCAGAGGTGATGGGGATGTGCCACCAGCACCGGGAAAGCTCCATCCTGCTCCACCATCCCGCTGCACCCCCCAGGAAAGGAGGGAGAAACAGCAATCCGGAGCTGAGATCCCCTCATGCCATCACAACACCGGGACCCCAGCACCCCCCCAGCATGGGGGGAGCAGCAGAGAGCCTGAAGGGCTCGTGCATTTGAGTGGGGGGCTGCCCCCAGCATGGCCTCCCCAGCTGCATTTCCTCGCAGCCGCTGTTTCTCTCCCCGCAGGGCTGTGCTGCCCGGGCTCCATGGCCACCCCAGCCCTGGAAATGTCCCCCCCTGCTCCGATGATTCATCACTTTGTCGCCGCGCGCACAGGGCTCTTCCCTTTCCCCGCAGCACCGCCGAAAACCGGCGATGGGGGAAACCTCGTCGCGGCAAAGGCAGTGGCAGGGCAAGGGGGGGACGACACACACACCAGGAACACACGTGCCGTAAACTCGGCGCCGTGGAGCGTGGAAAAAGAAATAAAAGACCTGGCTGGAATCACAGCCTCCATCCCAAACACCCGGATGCTGGAGTCGCCCCGTTGCCGCCAGCTCCACCCCGGAGCGGTTTCCTACTGATAAGGGCAGGAGGTAAAGCCAACATCCCACGGGAGGCAAACCCAGCATCCCTTGGAAAACACGCCGGCTCCCCTCCACGCACCGCGGGGTCAGCACGTGCCGCCCGCAGCCGCCCACCCCGGCCATCGGCACCCACCCCGTAGCCTAAATCCGGCCGGTTTCTCAGCTCCAAGAGCCCAATTCCCAAAGGCCCGTTGGCCATGGTTTTCCCCATCGGATGCCCCAGCAGCAGGTAAGCGCAGGCTCAGCCCACACCGGCACCAGGGAAAATCCAGCCCCGCTCCCTCCTCCGGCCGGAGGAGCAGCCGTGCATGAAGCCAAGCCAACATGGCAGGGGAAACTAGAGGGCAGGGAGGGGGGAAAAAACATAAAATTTCCCTAAACTCCACACTTTTCGCTGCCTGCTCCGCTCTTTGCTGTTGTATAAAAATAATAATCCCAAACTCCCCGCGTGCCCAAGGGCCGGGAACGCGCGGATCGCTGCGATTCCTGGAAACGGGCCCTGCTTGTCCCGGGGCTCGCACGGGCTTATTTATTTATCTTAGAGGAGCACAACAATAACCACCAGATTTTCTTTTTCTTTTTTTTTTTTTTAAGGAAATTTCCCCATCATCTGACTCACTGCAGCTTGCGGGCTGTCGTAATCCTTCCTGCTTCGCAATTAATTCATGAATATAATTAATCGGTGCCTGCAGGTTAAGCGCAGCCCCTTCCCATGCCCCTGCCAGCGGGGCGAGTTGCAGGCTGGGGGCGCGGGGGGGGCCTCCTCCTGCTGATCCCCTAAAAACTTTGCGACATGGGGTACCCCAACCCTTCTCCTGCCTTTTGCACACCCCAAAATCAGCAGAGCTGGGGGGTGGCCAACTCGCCCGGGGGGGGGGGGGGGGGGGGGCGGTGGGGAGGACCCAATCTCCTGCACCCACCCCCACCCCCAGGTCGGGAGGGAATTGCACCTTGTCCCAAGGTGGGGGGGGGGGGGGGGGGTAGCACGGAACCCCCCGAGCAAAACCAGCGCTGCGGGTGTCAGCACCGAGGGTTGGAGCATCCGTGCCTCAGTTTCCCCACGCATGGGGTAAATGGTGCCGGGGGGGTGGGTTACCCTGGTAAAAGCGACCCGGGCAAGTCACCTAAGGTTGCCCTAAGGCTCGTAGTCCCTGGGACGCTCGGCCTTTCGGAGGGGGCACCCCCCAAGCTACCGACGACCCCCACCCCCCCAAACCGGCGACTCAAGCCCGGCAGCGCCGGGAACAGCCCAACCCCGACCCTGGCTGGAGCCTCTTGTACGGGGGGGCCGCTCCCGGAGCCAAGGGGGGGAGGGGGTGGGGGGTGTCGTTATTATTTACAGCAATGGAGGGACGAAAAAAATAAAGCAACAACCCCGCGGCTGCGAGTTCAAAGCGCCCCGGGATGGGGCCGGAGTGGGGGGGCACCCAGCACCCACCCCCCCCGAACGAGGGGGCCCCGCTGCACGGCTGCTCCCCCCACCCCCGACCCCGGCCCCGTTGCACTCACCCGGCGGCTGCGGGGGGAGAGGGCAACGCCAAAAGAAACGGAGCGGCCCGGTTTGGCTCGGCTCGGCTCCGCTCGGCCCGGTTTGGCCGAGCTCGGCTGCACTCGGCTCGGTTTGGCCCGGCTCGGCTCCACTCGGCCCGGTTCGGCTCGGTTTGGCTCGGCTCGACCCCGCTGCTCCCGCGCCGAGGGAGGGCAGCACTGCCCGCCCGGCCCGACCCGGCCCGGCCCGGCGCGGCACGGCACGGCCCGCTCGGCTCCGCGGGACGCCGGGAGCTGTAGTCCGGAGCGGGGCAGGGCCGCCCGCGCCTGCCGGGACTTGTAGTCCCCCGCCCCGGCCGCAGCAGGCGTTTGGGTCCGGTGCTTCCTCCCCAAACGCGGGCTTTCCCACCCCCGCAGCGGGCCGAGAGGGGGTGGGGGCCGGGGCCGAGGGGGCAGGCAGGGCTGTGCCCGGCTCGGGCAGCCCCTTGCACCCGTGTTGTGCTGCCCCTCGCGCCGGGGTCACGGGGCTCCTTGCACCAGGATTGTGCTGCCCCTTGCACCAGGACCGTGCAGCTCCTTGCACCAGGGTTGTGCAACTCCCTACACCAGGGTCGTGGGGGTCCTTGCACTAGGGTTGTGCAACTCCCTGCACCAGGATCATGCTGTCCCTTGCACCAGGATCGTGCAGCTCCTTGCACCAGGGTTGTGCACCTCCTCACACCGTGGTCAAAGGGCTCCTTGCACCAGGATTGTGCTGCCCCTTGCACCAGGATCGTGCAGCTCCTTGCACTAGGGTTGTGCAACTCCTCACACCGGGGTCACAGGGCTCCTTGCACCAGGACCGTGCAGCTCCTTGCACCAGGGTTGTGCAACTCCCTACACCAGAGTCGTGGGGGTCCTTGCACTAGGGTTGTGCAACTCCCTGCACCAGGATCATACTGTCCCTTGCACCAGGATCATGCAGCTTCTTGCACTAGGGTTGTGCTGCCCCTCGCACCTGGGTCATGGGGTTCCTTGCACCAGGGTTGTGCAACTCCTTGCACCAGGGTTTTACAGCTCCTTACACTAGGGTCGTGCAACTCCCTGCACCAGGATCTTGCGGTTCCTTGCACCAGGATCATACAGCTCCTCGCACTGGGCTTGGGCAGCTCCTTGCACCAGGGTCATGGGGCTCCTTGCACCAGGATTGTGTAGCTCCATTCGCCAGGATCATGCAGCTCCTTGCACTAGGGTTGTGCAACTCCCTACACCAGGGTCATGGGGCTCCTTGCACCAGGGTTGTGCTGCCCCTTGCACCAGGATAGTGCAGCTCCTTGCACTAGGGTTGTGCAACTCCCTACACCAGGGTCATGGGGCTCCTTGCACCAGGATTGTGCTGCCCCTTGCACCAGGATCGTGCAGCTCCTTGCACTAGGGTTGTGCACCTCCTCGCACCAGGATCGTAGGGCTCCCTCCACCAGGGTCATGGGGCTCCCTCCACCAGGGTTGTGCCATTCCTTGCACTAGGCTTGTGCAACTCCTTGCACCAGGGTTTTACAGCTCCTTGCACCAGAGCCAGAGCCTTGCCATGGTGGTGGGGGGCTGGCAGCGACCTGGAGACATGTGGGGTGCTGGGGAGCTGCAGCATGGGGTGGCTGCTGGAGGCCCGGGGGTGTTTGGCCCCCTCCGGACAGGACCCTCGGGGGTCTGGCAGCTGCCAGGGGTACTGCGTGGGGAGAGCGGAGCTTTAGCGTGAGATGAACTCTGGGGACTAGGGGTGGCAGCGGGAGGGAGCAGTGGGGACCCCCCGAGACCCCAGGGCACAGCAGGACCCTGCCACCGGGCTGCCGGTGGCAGCAGGACAGCGTTTCCCTCTGCGTGGCTGGGAGCTGCAGCGCGGCAGGACCCACCGTGGCAGATTTGGCTGGAAACAGCAGATTTAACGGGTTGTCACATGCCCCAGTGGGGTGACTGTCATCTGACCGGGAGATGGGTGTCAGACGACGGGTGATGGGCCCTTCAGCGCTGCATCTCCCGTGCATCGCCCCGTGCTGGACCTTGAGGACCAGCCTCTTGGGTCCGGTCTGGGCACCCGGTGCTGGCCCGTCCTGACACTGCATCCAGCAGCTCCTCTTCGGGGGGAATCCAGGCACCCCAAGATTCGGTCACATCTGCATCCCAGGCACACCACTCCCTTTCTTCTTATCAGCCATCCTTCAGGGCTGCAGCAATGAAGAGATTTACCCCTCGAGAGCAAAACCAGGGCGTTTTCCTCCGCCTGAGTGTCCTTGCATGACACTTTTTAATCCCTAATTTATTTGCAAATACGTGTAGGCAATTCCCCCAAACCTAATGAACCGAGAGCTGTTCACACGCAGCTCCTTGTCTCTGCACATCCTGCTCCAAACTGGTTTCTGAAGCCTCCAGCGACCACACCAGCTCAGCCCTGGGGTCCCCGAGCTGCGGCTGAGCACATGGTGCAGCCTGAATTTCTCCCGGTCATCCCTGTTTCCCAGCCACCCCCAACGGGGATCCGGGTCCTAATCGAAAAAGCGATCCCAAATTTGTCGTTGCTGCAAATGCAAAGGCTCCGTGCACATCCCAAAGTCCTGGCAGCGCCTGGAAACCCCGAGCGTCGTTGCTTTATGAGGATGAGACACGAGGCGGTTCGATTTGCAGCCCTTTATTCACCAGAGGAGACTTGGAGACTCCTCCTCGCCATACACAGGTCCGAGGGAGGATAAAGCATCGTAGGGACGGATTAGCCCACGGGGGGTGCTCAGCATCCCTAGGCTGACGGGGCAAAGCCAACTCTGTTGTTGGCCATGTCAAAGATGGAGTAATACTGCCGGAGGAAGAGGTTGCCGAGGATCCAGAGCGGCTGGCCGCTGGCAGAGGGCACATACGTGCTCTCGACCCCGACGGTGCAGACGCCGTTGTTCTGTTGGGGGGAAAAGAGGAAATTTCAGTGCCAGTGAGGAGTGGGGGGGGATCTGTGCTGCCCGTGCCTTCATGGTTGCTTTGACTGGGAGCAGGATTAGACCCTCCTTACAGTCACATACAGACATGCAGCGGCACCATGAGCTCAGGTACTGGGAAATAGGGCACTCAGGCTGCTGGAAACCCCTGCGTTTGCCAAAAAAGCTGCCTTTCCCCTGGGTAAAACCGCCCTGCGATGGCAAACGCGTGTTGGGGATGGTAAAATCACACCTACGTTTAAGACATAGACAGAGGGAGGCAGCGGTAACTGGGCTCCGCTGATGGCAAAGTAGAGGGTGGGCATGCTCGGGACGCTGCTGCAGCTGACGACCAACTGTGAAAGAAGCAAAGAGGGGCAGAGGGGCAGGACCCCCGGGGCTGGGCACCATCCGTCCTCCGGCTGTAATCCCAGCCACGCTCCCTAAGGTCCAGCACAGCTCTGACAGTGGCAGGGCTCTGCCGACCCAGGTTTATCGTGTTTAAAGGCATCATTTTTGGTTTACACCACGACGAGGGGAGACACACCACCGCAGTGTTGATTCAGGCGACACGTTTTGCCCCAGAGATGCCGGGAGCCCTCCATAGCTCAGCAGTACCACCCCAGATGCGTCCTAACCCCATGGCGTCAGCCCCCCGTGGCATCCTTCCCACCTACCCCGTAGTCAGTCTCCTCCGCACCCAGCGCCTGCAGGAGGGCTGACAGGAATTGTCCTGGGATGGTCAGCAGGAACGTCCCGGTGTCCACGATGCCGTGACAGCCTTGGCTGCACCAGCCGGTGGCTGAGGGCCCGATGGAGAACCTGGAGGGAGCGGCAGAAAAGGCATCACAAAGAGCTCCCACCCTCCAAGACCCACTCTGGGCCACGGTGCAGCACTTACTCCTCGATACCGATCTTCCAGTACAATTCCTGGATCACAGGAGCCCATACAACCTCCCCGGAGTACAGCTGGGGGTCAACCCCTCCGAGGATGACTTCCCCGCCATAACTATAGGTTGGGTTGCTGGAAAGACACAAAATTAACCCCCAAATCAGGGAGGCTGCTCAGTAGAAGGCAGTGTAGCATAGAGGTACGCGGGGAGAATGGAGAGGGAATGAAGAAAAGGATGGATCCAGGCTGTGTGTATGCAAGACCCGCTCTCAGAGGTCTCACCATGAGTAGTAGAAGCTGAAGATGGGTTCAGCGAGCTGGTTCTGCTGCAGCATGTTCTGCATCAGCGTGTTGTAACCGCCGATGCCAACACCTGGGTAAGCCATGCCCAAAATCCCATCGAAGTCCAGGTAGTAAAAGGGTCTGCTGGGCTCATCCAGGCTCAGGCCGAACTCCTGGTTCCTGATGACGATGTTCTGGATCTAGAGGGAAAGATGCTGGGAGATATCAGCGTGTTGGACATCCCCCTTAACAGAAACATCCCACCATGGAGCATCTGGGAGGGGGCAGGGGTGACCAGGAAGGTGACAAAGGTAAATCTGCACTGAGAGGTGCTGAGCTCCTCCCCATCTGCGATGGGAGATGGAGTCAGGAACAGCCTGGCTCATAGTCTTTGTCCCATCAGCCGTATTATTTCATTAAAATACCCACAGAAACGGTTTGCCTCAGTCAAATCAGTCTAAAATCACCCTTCACTGCGTGCAGGTCTCACGACGGAACGTTTCTTACGTCCTGTAGTGCAAAGCTGAGCCACCGGTGTAAGAAGCAAACGCTTATTGCCAAAGGTGTCCCTCAGCCCAAAGCAGCGAGGAAAAGCCCAGAGGACTCGGGCTGAGCTTGTCTGCAGATCCCAGTCTCTGAGTACATTTACCCTGACACACCACAAGCTCTACATGGGAGATTCAGGCACTGATATCCTAAAGAAGGAGGTACTTTCCGCTACCCCCTAAATTTTTTACCGCGTTGGACTGATCACAACCGCAGTCACTTCTTACCCTGATGGCAGCAACGCTCCCACACACCAGGAGTCACTTACTGTCACGGTGTCGTACCCTAAGGCCACCGACAGGTCACCGAACCCGTAGCTCAGAGTGTAGGTCACACCGATGCTCGAGAAGGTGGACGACAGGCTGGCGTTGAAGCTGGCGTGATTTGCTGCACAGAGAGAAGGTCACAGCGCTTGGGTCACATCCTGCCCTCGGTTCAGCATCCCTGTCCCCACAGGGGCAGAGATCCCAGCAAGGGGCTTCACAGGGAAGGGGTGATCCCAAAACCAGCCCCGCTGGTGTCACCGAGCAGAGAGCAAACACCAAACGCCATCGGCTCTCACTGATTTCCCTGTCACAGCTCCAGCCCGAAGTGTGCGAGGGATGCCTGAGAGCACAGATGGGAGGGGACCCCCCAGCCCCCACAGCCGTGTTCCCCAAGGGATGCTCACTGCAGGCTGGAGTCTGGCAGTAGGTGGAGGGCACCCACAGGTTGGCGGAGCCGGTGTCAAAGAGCACCAGGAAATTTTGCGGGGGGGTCCCGATGCTGATCTCCCCGAAGTAGAAGGTCTGTGAACAAGAGCGTGGGCACATTCCTGTTTCTGCCTGTTTTTTTGGGTGAGAGTTTTCAGCTTCCTGCCCTCTGTGAGCTGAGAAAGCCCAGCTGCTAAGGGGCTGCCGGAAGGGCTTGTTCCTTGGGTGCATCCAGGGCAGCTAAAGCGCAGAGAGGGGCAATGGTTTGCCCACGACACAACAGAGTCAGCAGAAAGGCCAGGAGCAGCAGATCTGCCCCGTAACCATCGAACCGTGATTTCCTGAGAAGGGAAATCGGTTCAGGATTAAACGTGCCGCCTCCAGCCTTTGTCGCCCAACAGCACCCAGCCCTCGGATCCAGGCTACAAAGACAGCACAACTCCTGCTCGTGAGCGGGGAGGGAGCCGAGGCACCCGCTGCAGAGCTTCCCTCAGGCAGGAAAGGAGGAGGGCATCCCCAAAAAAACAGAGCTGGGTGGCTCAGAGGTGGAAGTAAAAGCGTTAATACTTACATCCAGGTAGTTTGTTAGCGGTTCATAAGCTACAGCGTTACTGAGCAGGTATTTCCTACCAGGGTCCCCTTTGCGGCCCTTCAGGAAACCCTCCATCACCTCGTTGTCTCTCATCCACTCCCTCACAGCCCTGCCTTTCCTCAGGGGGATCCTGTGCGGGATGGAGATGGCAGCGAGATACTGAGTGACTGTGCGGCCTCATCCATGTCAGCACCCCCATGTGCCAGCCCCGCTCTGCAGCCAGACCCTGCACCCTCGCACCCATCCAGGCCCCAGGACTCACCTCACCATTCCCTCTCCAAGCTGGAGGCAGAGCAGGGCGAGCACCAGCCACCACATGGCTCTGGGTGCTGGTGGCTCCATGGTGGCTCCTGCACAACCCGGGTCGGGGCAGGGTGTATATAGCCAGGAGCCCAGCCCCTTGCTCCAGACACCCCTTCCCGCTATCGCTGCACCCACCCAACACCAACGCTTGCGGTGTGGTTATCACCACAGACGCCCTGATTTTGCTTCCTTACCAGGCTGTTCAGGCACCAGCAGATTGGCCAGTGCCCCTGATAAGAAGGCCAAATATGTGACATCCAACAAATGGCAAAATTCTGTTGTTATCTTGAAGCATTTTCACTTGCCTTCAACACCAGCGTGGGCTTTCCAGAAAACAAAGGCAGAACACACCCTTCAAAGCAAATGGGAATTCGTGACGCTGGTGTTCCCCTCTGACCCCTCCAGGCGGCCACCGAAGTGCCCGTGGGCCAGCAGTATTTCTTCCATCCAGGTCTACAGACTGCGTTACACCCAATTCCCCCAACACAGCTAGCAGGAAACAGCAGGGCTGGCTTTCCAAGCCTCCCGGGAACCAGCACGTACCCCCCAAAATGCGTCTTTCCAGGCCTCTGTCCTTTTGGCATCCTGCTAATACCTTCCCAAAGAAGCTGAGGTGGGGGCCTGGAAACTGCCCGGTATAGCAGCCCCGAAAGACGTAACAGGCCTTGACCTGCCCATTTACCACCGCTCAGCCGCCTCCAGAAGACACTGTGACCTGCTGCAGTTCAGTATCCGTGTCGGAGTTAGCCCGAGGATGCTCAGGTCACGTGCCTGGTGCGGTGGAGATGCTGTCTGCCATACGCCTCGAGCGATGCCGGTGGTACCCAGGCTGGAGAGACGCAGGGGAGCGTGTACGTACACACTCAGTCGCAGGGGATTTTTAGTCCCGAGAGATCCTTTCCTCCCCTGGGAAGGTGCTACCAGCCCTGCCAGTCCCTGAGGATCCATCCTGGCATCTGCTACCCCGAGGATGCTGCTCGGCCTCGTACTCTGAAGCCTGGGCACTCACCGCCTGCAGGAACTCTGCCATGGGCTGCAGGGGAATGGTGCCTGTCCCCACATCCCCATCACACCGGCAGCCTCATCTGCGCTGGCCAGTGGCCTCGTCTCCCATGGAAAACCTGAGGAGACAAACATGGGGGGTTTTCTGTGCAAAGCTTTCAGCAAAGGAGCCCTGGGTGGCTCTGCTTCTATCGCACTGGACCAAAATCCTTGTCCAGACCAAAATCCTTGTCCAGACCAGAGCTGACCCCACGGGGATCACCAGCACCCAGGGAGTGGGCAGGGGAGGGGCCAGAGCCACTCTCCCCAGGGTCGGGCAGGAGCAGCCCCGCTGTCCTTTGCCGTAGGGCACTTGCAGACATCCCAGTCCCTGGTGGGGGTGGACCCCAGCAAGAGCCTTGCTGCTCCCAACCTCAGGAAGTCCCCCAGTGCCCCTTCCTCCTCCCTCACATCCTGATGGATCTGCCTCTGCTTGCACGGGTCCTGCAGGGAGCGAAGGGAAGAGCAGAGAGCAGCAGGGACATGGTCAGCCTTCGCCCGTCCCTGCCACCGCTGCTGCCGGAGCAGCTCCAGCTCTCAGAAACCTCCCCGTTTCACAGGGGAGGGGAAATGCCCTTCCTTGCTATCCACGCCTTCCTAATCTCCGTCTCGCTGCGCTCAGCCTGTGTCAATATTTTGACACAAAGCATAGAGGAGTTTGTGTCCTTTCTCTGGTGAAATGACAGAGCTGTTAATACATCTGATAATGAGCTCCACTGATAAAGAGCGAAGAAATGAGTTTGGACCCCAGGAAAGCACGATGTTACCCCAGCCTCCCCCAGCCAAGCTCTTCCCCGTCCCCTTCGGCCACAGACCACTATTCCCAGTACTCCAGCTGCTGTTTTACCTGACTGACTAGCCTCGCTCGAGGATTTAGGGGTCATTTGGATGTCATGGCTAACCTAATCTGGCCTCATATTCCCACTTGGACTTGATCACAGGACCTTGTTAAACCTTACCCAGCTGCAAGGAAGATTAGTGGCTTCCCACGTGTACTGCTGGTGAGGTTTCCCGATGCCCAGCAAGAGGGACGGAGGTGGAGATCGACCATCCCCGTGGCTTTACCCTCAGCCGGCTGGAGCGATCGGTTCAGCCCTGCAAGTACCAGCAGCAGCAAGAGACAGGACAGCGTGTCCCCGCAGTCACTCCAAGGTCACCACGAACTGCAAGCACAGCAACGTCCACCGCGAGCAGCTAACTCTGTGTTTGCCTGAGCAGGTGCTGGAGAGCATCGCGCTGCAGTGACACTGCACAGCAGGGCTGGAGGAGGACGAAGCCGTGCTGCCCCGCCAGAAACCCGTACGGCCTTTCCAGACACGTACCATGCTTGATGGCACCGAGCAGAACTGGCTTTTTGGGGAATCCCTTGGGGAACTCCTGTCCTCGGGGCTGTGGTTGGTGTTTAAGACCAACCCTGGAGACCTTTTGGTGTCCTGAACCCCCCCAACCGCAGCGCACGGTGCTTCTCACCTGCAAAGCAAAGCCCTTGCAGGAATCAGGCTCAGGACACTCATTCTGGGCTTGTGCCTCACTGAGGACAAGGGGGGCAGAAGTGGGGTGCAGCCAGGCCCAAAGGCAGCAGCTGGGATGTGGGGGACGGCACCTGCCTGCTTGCCAACGCACGAGGTCTGCGGCCCCCAGCTGAGTCGCACAAGCCTTGCAGAGGGGACGGGGCTGGGCTGCGGGACACCTTCGTTCCCAAGGGCTGGGAAGCCAGGCTGCAGGAGCTGCCCCAGGGCACCAGCACGGGGAAGGACGGGTCGCTCCCGTCCCTGTGCCCATGGGCTGTGCTGCAGCTCAGCACCCGCCGCGTCCCGCAGCGCCACCCCCAAGCCCAGTATCGCTATAGATAAAGGCTGACACTCCCACAGCCACGACAGCATGTCAAACGCCTTTGTAAGAAACAAACAAACACATCGATTTCCGATTTGAAGCAGCCCAGGGACAGCTTCCCCAACGCTTTCCCCATGCTGACTCTGGGGAAATCTGCCTAGGAGTTTATCACGGCGTTTACTTTCCTGCAGGAAGAGTGCCCGAGACACGCAACCCATCCGTCTGCGCCCAGCCATCGCTCAGCGAACTCAAAAGGTCAGCGAGGATTTGGGATGTTGGGGTTTATTTGTAACAGGAGACGGCGAGAACTCAGAAATCCCGGAGGGACAGGGAGCCACGCAGGCCCGTAAAGAAACAGAAATGTCCGTAGGAACCCTGCAGCGCCCCAGCAGTGCTGGGTAAGGTGCGTTTGGCCAGGAGAGGATCTGGGTTTTGCTGCTCCACTCCTCTACGCCGATGGGGCAAAGCCGACGCGGTTGTTAGCCATGTCGAAGATGGTGTAATACTCCTTGAGGAAGACGTCACCCAAGATCCAGAGCGGCTGGTTGTTCTGGGGAGGCAGGTAGGTAGCCTCAATCCCCAGAGTGCAGTAGCCGTTGCTCTGTAAGGGGGGAATAACAGGGAGTCAGAGCCCCAGACAAGTACCAGGACCCTGCCAGCCGGGCTGCAGGGGGTTGGGATCTGCCTGGAAAGCCTTGCTGCTTGTCGAGAAGCAGCGGGTCCTTTCCTGGCCCTCGAGCACCCAGCGGGATGAAGCTGCTCAGCTAATACGTACGTTCAAGACGTAGGCAGAGGGGTAGAGCGGGAGCTGAGTTCCGCTGATGACGAAGGTGATGATGGGCATGTTCTGGACCTCACTGCAGTCAACTGCATACTGTGGAGAGAGGGTGACGAGGAGGTTACGGCTGGGACAGCACCCACTGTGAGAGGAGAGACACCCCGGAGCGTGGGTGTAACACACACTTTATCCCCTGGCAGTGCCACTCCACCTCATCCTTCCCTGACATGCCTGCAGTACCATCTTCTGGAGATGCCACATGAGTTTTGTGGGGCCTGGTCAAGCCCACGGCTTCTGGCTGACACGCCAGCCTCCCCGAGGCTCCGTGCGCACCTCCAAAGCATCCCCTGCACTTACGCCGTAGCTGGTCAGCTGGGCACCCACGGCCTGAAGGAAGCTGTTCATGTACTCCTGGGGCACCGTCAGCAGGAACGTCCCCGTGTCCACGATGGCCTGGCAGCCCTGGCTGCACCAGTCGGTTGGCGACTCTCCGATGGCAAACCTGGGAGGAGAACAGGGAGAAGGACATCACTTTGAACACCCACTGGCAACTAAACCTGCCTTGGCTGGATCTGTGAGTCCGGGATGCTCTGAAACGCCTCAACCCATGCTTCCTTCATCTGGAGGACAGCCGTACCACTCTTGTTACACGAGTAGGTGGTGCCCATCAGGTACAAACACAACTCACTCGTTAAGCGCAACCTGCCAGTAAAGCTCCTGGGTCACCGGTGCCCACGTAATGTCCCCATGGAAGAGCAGAGTGTCAATTCCTCCGAGAAGGAGCTCTCCCCCGTAGTTGTAGGTGGGTTGGCTGCAAAAACACAGAGTTACAGCAGCAGAGATCGGTAAATCGGTGCGATACGCGTGAACTAGTGAGGGACAAAGTCACAAGGAACCTGCGTGGGGACAGGCAGAGGGACACTGGTGCACACAGGATGTGCTGAGGGCCCTGGCAGATCTTTACCGGGAGAAGTAGAAGCTGAAGACGGGCTGGGTGAGCTGGTTCTGCTGCAGCATGCCCTGCAGCACAGTGGGCAGCCCTCCTGCTGCCAGCGAGGGGTAGGCCATTCCCAGGATCCCATCGAAGTCGGCGTAGTAGAAAGGCTGGGTTGGCTCCTGCATGCTGAGTCCGAACTCCTGGTGTGTGACGGCGATGCTGTGGATCTGCGGGGGGAGGGGACGCCAGGTCAGGCTGCGTGCTTGGGCAAAGCCGAGCAGCCGTCGGATGGGATGCCTGATGCTCCGAAAGCCCCAAGAGCTGACTTCAGGGTCAGAGATGGTGAAAAAATCACCAGCCAGCTGGGAAAATTAGCCGGAATTCTGATAAAAAAAGTAAAAACCCAACTGGGTAACTGATGGCGACAGTAACCACTTTATATCGGTTCTGCCCATCCCGGGCCTTGGTTTGCCCAAGTCCCATCTACACGAGACACGAGATCTGCCCTTAAGCTATTCCCCAGGCTCCTTCCATCAGGGCATCCAGCTGATGCCGGCACACAGCACCCAGGAAGACCAGGAGGGCAAAGGGTGCACTCACCCTCAGCGTGTCATAGCCCAGCGCCACCGTGACCGCGCCGCTGCCGTAGGAGATGGTGTAGGACTGGCCGTCGTAGGTGAAGGTGGAGGACTCGTTGGGGTTGAACTTGGCATGATTGACTGCGTGAGAGAGAAGAAGGCAAAGCCCCTGGGCACACGCTCGCCTGGCCCCGGGGCGGATTTCACTGCTGGTCACTCTGCCGGGATAACGCCTGGGAAACCGGCTTCCACGGTGAAGAGCAAGTTGTGAAGAGTGGAACGGGCTGTTCCTCTGCCTCACGGTTATCTCTAAGACAGGACTTTGAATCCTAGTTTTCCCTGCATCCCTCTCAAGAGAACAGCCGTTGTGATCACAGCCGCATCAGCTACCCAGCGTGAGCCAAGCCATCCGCAGTTAAATCCCCATCGCTCTCCCGCCGGCAGCGAGTTACACCGGATGAGCTCTGCCGGGGAGCGTGACATCAGCTCCATCACTCATAGCCTTGCTCTTCCCTCTGCCCGGCCACGAAAGGTCAGACACAACCACGGCGATTTCTGTGCTCTGGGGACACCCACGATGACCGTAACAATTTGGCTGTCGTTAGCCAGGCACATGAGTGTGGAGAGCTCTGTATTCCCAAGCAAGGCACCAGCTGGTACTGGGAAGCAGCTATCCCCGAGCAGCGTGCCGGGATCATTGTTGGTCTGGCACCGCGACAGGACTAGGCTGTGCTGCTCGGGGCAGCTGCGGTACTCACAGCACGCCGGCGTCTGGCAGTAGGTGGAGGGCACCCACAGGTTGGAGGAACCGGTGTCAAAGAGCACCAGGAAGTTTTGCGGGGGGGTCCCGATGCTGATCTCCCCAAAGTAGGAGGCCTGCAGACGAGAGATGGGATATCTCCGTTGGTCACAGCGTCAGGCACGGACCAGGCTTTCGCCCTGTGCCGGCATCACAGAATCGTGGAATGGTTTGGGTGGGAAGGGACCTTAAAGCCCACCCAGTCCCAACCCCCTGCCACAGGCAGGGACACCTTCCATAGCCCAGGGTGCTCCAAGCCTCATCCAGCCTGGCCTTGGACACTCCCAGGGATGGGGCACCCACAGCTTCTCTGGGCAACCTGTCCCAGTGCTCCCCACCCTCTCCGGGAAGAATTCCTTCCTGATGTCCAATCTAAAGCACCCCAGCGCTTTGCAGGGTGTTGGGAAATGCCAGGCTCAATCTTGCAAATAACAAAGTAGGCAGGAACGGACCAAACTCTGCTTTTTCCCCAAAAAAGATGTGATGTTAAATATTTATTCTGTTATACCTTTTGTTACCTAGAGAAAAGCATCGCTTTGCATGGCCGGGGACATCTTAGACTTTTCTAAAATCTGAAATAGTCTAAATAAAAAGTCTAAAAAAGAGTCTAAAACCCTAAAATTTTTAGACTTTTCTAAAGTCTAAAATAGAAGCTTAAAAAGATTGGGGGGAAAAAAAGTAATTTCTCACTCCTGGAAGCTCAGGCGTGAAGAGATCGCTCCAGCAGCTGGGGAGGCAAAGGGAAAGGGGATCGTGGTGTACAGACAGGCAGCGGGAAGGGAACCGGGGGTACTCACATCCAGGTGGTTGGTTATCGGCTCATACACAACATAGTCCTCACTGAAGCGGTATTTCTTAACTGGATCATATTTAATTTTCTTCAGGTAGTCCTCCAGCACTCCAGCCTCCCTCATTTTCTCCCGTATAGACTTGGCTTTCTTCAGTTTGATTCTGCACAGAGAGGAAAAACACAAAACCCAGACCCAAAATACAGCAGGAAATGAAAAGATTTGGGTGTTTTCAAACGATCCCTGGGCCCCTTTGAACCTTGCCAGGATGGGAGCCCTCTGCTCGGCTGCCCTGTACATCCCCAGGGGCTGCCATCCCGGCAAGGGACCACGATGGTCTGCGGCGATGCAGGAGGCTGGACTCGCACCCGGCTGGGCTGGGTCAGCATCCTCGGGGACACGGCACAGCCCGTGCAGCTTACAGCCCATTCACCTACCCTCTCCCCACTCCTTCTGCCGCAGGACACCCACCTCACCAGCCCCTCTGAGAGCTGGAGACACACCAGGGCCAGGACAAGCCACTTCATGGTGCAGGATGGCCACCGGTCCTCACACACCCTCTCGGTGACCACAGCAGATGGGCTGAGCTGCCCAGCCTCCCCAGTTTTATACCAGGAAGCAGCGACTCCCCCCTTATCTGCTGACTTCCATTTTCCATTACCGCCACGCGCACCCCCGGCTTCAAGGGTTTCTTTGTATTTTGGGCCACGAGGATTTTGAGGAGTTTGTGTCCTTAAGCGAGGTGCTCAGGTGAGAATAGAGCAGCACACGCCTTCGACACCAAGATCAAAGTGTTACCATCCGATAAGAGCCCGGTCCTTATCGCAGCAAAGAGAGGAGTGACCCAAACGTCACCGTGGTGGGACGTTATCTGTGTTCGTCAAAACCTGTTCCAACCTTTTCCCAAAACAAAGGCGCTCTTGGCGCAGGATGGAAACGCGTCGGACTGTTTGTCTGCCGTTCTTCCGCCCGGCCGTGGGACCTGCTGGCGTGGAGGAGGGATGGCTGCTGGCAGCCAGGCTTTTCCAGGCCACGGCGCAAAGAGCTGGAGCCGGCTGCTCTGCTCCCGCCGTCCCAGGGGTTCGGCGAGCCCACGAGGTTCTGTCTGCTTGCTCAGAGGTGGCTTCCAGCGCTGCTCTGCCTTCTGCTTCTTCACTGGGTCTGTCCTTCCCCACCTCTCCATCAGCCTCCCAGCCCTTCACCATCCTCTCCTCCAGGTTACAGCTCATCACCATATGGCAGAGACTTCAATCCTGCTTCTGCTTTCATAATATTTGGGACAAAAATCCCATTTTCTCCTATTTTCTTATTTTTATTTTGAAGAGTAACCAATTCTCTGTCCATCCTGTGTTAAAAGGCGGGTGCTGTGCCCCCCCTGCATGGTTTAACCCACCCGTGGGGGGTTTAACCCACCCACCCAGTCCTCAAACCAGCCCAGAAAGTCAGGAAATTCCTTGTTTGCTTTTTTTTCCCCTGTGGAAAAAAGAAAAAAAAAAAAAAGCAAACACAGACCTCCCAAACTGCCAACAAACACCCAAACAGACCAAAACGTTTCCAGTCATAACCCAAATATTTTCTAACAAACGGACCCAAACATTTTTGGTTATAACTTAAATATTTTCTAGCAAATGGACCAAAATATTTTCAGTCACAACCTAAATATTTTCTAGACTTTCTCTGGCCCCTCTTGCATCCACACTCCGAGCAGCCTGGCTCTTCACAGCGGGGACATCGCGCTCTCCCATCACTGTCCGCCGACAGCCCGGCATCGCTATCGCTGCTCTCATCCCGTGTCAACGCTCGGCAGAGATTTTATTGCCTCAGGAGCACCGGGGAGTGTGTGTCCTTTTCTGGATATTGAGACTATAATAAAGCAATTATCTTGTTTGCTAGCAGGATTGATAGAAAGATCAACTTATTAAGATTGGATAAAAAGCAAATTCTGGCTGAAAGCAAAGAGCAGTTATCAAAACGTCAATATACCGAGTGTTATCTGCAGGTCCCCACGGGGACTCAGCCTTGCCGAAAGACAAAGGAATAAGGTGCCCTCTACAGCACACACACACACATTCTACTTTTGGCACTTCTTGACCCAAAGTTGGACGGCCCTTTTTTTGCTGAGGCGTTTAGTCTAACGGGAATCGAGGGGTTGTGGTTTCTGCCATCAGAGATCCTGAGTCCCTGCGTGCAGCGGGACGCCGCCAGCACATACCCGCACCAAGGCAGGAATTCTCCGGGCAGCTGGGCAACCTGTCCCAGTGCTCCCCACCCTCTCTGGGAAGAATTCCTTCCTGATGGCCCATCTCCATCTCCCTCTATCAGTTTAAACCCGTTACCCCTTGTCCTGTCACTCCCTGCCCTTGTACAAAGTCCCCCCAGCTTTCTCATACCCCCCCAGGCACTGTAAGGGGCTCTAGGGTCTCCCCAGAGCCTTCCCTTCTCCAGGCTGAACCCCCCAACTCCCCCAGCCTGTCCCCATGGCAGAGGGGCTCCAGCCATCGGAGCATCTCCGTGGCCTCCTCTGAACTCGCTCCAACTGAGCCATTGATGAGCTTTTGCATCCCGTGGCCAACTCCGCCACCTCTCCTGGGACACTGCGGCAGGGCAAGACCAGCAAAGGAGCGGAGCTGTGAGCAGCAGCTGCCCTGGCCATCCGGGGGGCTTAAGCACTTCCAACACAATTCCTACTAAACCAGCAGACCAAACAGCTGCTGCAGGGGTGGGCACCAGCTCCCCAAAGCTGGCAGCTCTTGACAGGGTGTTTCACAAGATTAGAAATGGGCTCTGAAGTGGGATCCAGGCACCCCCAAGACCTCTCCTGCCTGCAGACACCACTCCCAGAGCCATCAGGGGACAGAAACATTTTCAAAGACATTGCCATCACCCTGAATTCCCTAATCTCTACCCATGGCAAAAACGGAGAAGTGACCGGTCCCAACTCCAGGCCAATTCACCACCTCGGTCCCTGCACCCCTTCCCCAGAGACAAGATGTTGCTATTTACCTCAAGAAACAGCAGCATAGAATTAACACACATGGATACCGGACTGCTGGGAGCTTCCCCTGGTTGTTAAAGTGTAATCAACATGGATACAGGACTTCCAGGAGCTTCCCCTGGTCATTAAAGTGTAATCAACATGGATACAAGACTGCCAGGAGCTTCCCCTGGTCGTTAAACTCTAACAAACATGGATACAGGACTGCCAGGAGCTTCCCCTGGTCATTAAAGTGTAATCAACATGGATACAGGACTGCCAGGAGCTTCCCCTGGTCGTTAAAGTCTAATCAATATGGATACAGGACTGCCAGGAGCTTCCCCTGGTCGTTAAAGTCTAATCAATATGGATACAGGACTGCCAGGAGCTTCCCCTGGTCGTTAAAGTCTAATCAATATGGATACAGGACTGCCAGGAGCTTCCCCTGGTCATTAAAGTCTAATAAACATGGATACAGGACTGCCAGGAGCTTCCCCTGGTCATTAAAGTCTAACAAACGTGGATACAGGACCTCCAGGAGCTTCCCCTGGTCGTTAAAGTGTAATCAACATGGATACAGGATCTCCAGGAGCTTCCCCTGGTCATTAAAGTCTAACAAACGTGGATACAGGACCTCCAGGAGCTTCCCCTGGTCGTTAAAGCCTGCTGCTCTCGCAAGCACCACGTCACCTAAACCCCTTCCTGAAGGTGCCGAATCCCACCAGCGTTCATGCTCTCCCCCTTGCCAGTTTAAACAGCCCACGTGATCGATTTCAAACAGCGACCTAGGCTTTGCCTGGAGCAGGACTGGCCTCCGCTTGGGTTCTCCGACCAAGAAAAGCTGCCGGTGGGAGCCGCAATGGCTCGGGTACGTGCAAAGCAGCTGTGTTTGTGAGCTGCGCGCAAGCACACGGTGCTGCACGCGCTGGGTTTAGCGGTTTATTTCCAAAACAGGGACCGTAGTACACAGGTGAACAGCTTCCAGCCGCGTTAAATGTTCCTCCTTTCCTAGGCAACCATGAGAACGGTTCCTGAAACAAACAGCTGGGCTCTAGGGCTGACATTGAACTTCCCAAACCAGGGCGAGGGTCGGCCGCTTCGTGATCGTCTTCTCTTGCGGGCGGTTTCTGGAGGAGACCTCCAGCCACCCTGCTCAGTCCCAGCCCCCATACAACCTCCTTATACACCCCAAAACGGTCCCCACCTCCCTGCAATAGCATCCACCCACCCACCTGGAGTTTACAAATGCCAGCACAAGGCGTTTTCCCACCATGCTAAGGCCTGTCCTGAAAACTCCAAATACCAGTGGCACGTGCCACGCTATTCTCACTTCCTTCTGACAGGGCCCTCGAAGCCTTCCTAGAAAGAGAAAGGAAAAGCGTTTCCTCATGTTTTCCTGGGATAGGATGGAAAGAATAACATGGGTTTACCACCACCTGTGTTACCTCCTCTGTTTCCCTCCCAGTTCTTACCTCCAGCATCTTACAGAGCCATGGAACGAACCCGAAGGAGACACACACCTGGGTTTGGGCTGGACAAACACCCCGCATCTTGAAGGCCTGCTCACTCAGGACGGCACAGAAGGCCCTATTGGCTCTTCTTAAATTCAATCCCGCTGGGGAAGAGTTTTCAGAGGGAAAGACCAAGCGAATCAACCCTTTGCACAGAGCAACGGGCAGCGAACCCATGGAAAGGCCCCGTGCCCAGCGCAGATCAGCACAGCCAGGAAGAGCGAAGCCGCATCTTGTTCAACGTAAGCAAAACCACCTCGTTCCCACCAGCCCCCACGTTCCACCGCTCACAGTATTACCTTAAATTCCCCGTGGTGGAATCAGCACGTCAAAGGGTGCTCCAGAGACTGTGAATATGTTCAACCTTCATCCACAGCCCATCAATTTCCAAGGCAACCTCACGATTTCCTCCTCAGGGAAGTGGAAATCCAGCCTACACCCTCATGATGGCTCTGCCCCAAAGAGAGACACCACGAAAGAGTCAGCGCCTTCAGCGCCTCGGCTCCCGCACCCCGCAGGCCACAGAACCTCCTCCAAACGTTTCTGCCCAGGGTTCAGCTTCCAGCTCAAAGAAGCAGCACGTGGGCTTGTCCCGCAGAGACACCCCGTGGGTCAGCAGCACACAGAGAGGCTCTGCACGCACACCTCTCTCTCTCACTGCTGTTTTTAAGTCTCTGCACCGTGCACAAAAGACAGGAGCACCCGATAATCATCATATTCCATTTATTCTGCATACATTCGTAGTGCACATTAATGTCAGACATGAGCACTCCTCACAGCACTGCCGCTGCTCTTCACCTGTAAAGGTGACACCCGGATGAGCTGGAACGAGGGACCGAATGGATATCCACGGAAACAACCTGAAGAAGCAATTACACAGCGAGATCAACCCCTCTGGTCAGAGCCACTGAATCCCCGGTGGCCAGAGCCCCGAAGCACCTTTGTTCTTCTGCCATATCAGAAATGTTCAGTATCAAAGACACCAGCACGAGTAACAACAAGGAGGATCGCATGGGAGGAGAGCTTGAGATAACACAGATGCATCTGGGCCTTTCAACTGTAAAATCACATTCACTTAGGGAAGAAAAACAAATTAGATCCCTTCTTTACAATTAGGCTTTTCCATTCCCTGGTCTATAATTGCCGACTTCAAAGCTCTCAGGATTTCCACTAATGCATTCACCTTTGGTCCTGTTCGGTAACAGGAATCTAAACCTGTTCTGCTACCTGCGCACGGCATTTCAAGACGAGCCAAGTTTGGGGGAAAGACCAACTTCCCACAAAGCCTGACAGCAGCCCTCCCAGAAGCTGAATGTAGGCTATGCGTTCATTAACAATCACTCGTTAACGATACTTCACAGTCAAGGTACCACCCAAGAGGGCTGAGCAGCATCACACGGAGGGACAGGGGAAAGATGTTGGGAGAAAACGGCTGAGAGAACGGACAGCTGTAATACCGAGCCCTGGTTTGGTTCTTCTCCCAGTGCACAGCGTGGCTCAGGTAGTAAAAATGACAATACTTCAGTGGTGACAAACGCGTTGGAGTCTCTTTGCAAAAATAATGATCCTTTAACCCTCACAATCCAGCCTCCCCTTTGCCATCCTCTCCCCGTAAGGCGGGTAGAGCTCTCAGATACTCAAACCTCCTTCCCTGGGCGAAAAGCAGGCACATGAAATGGGTTAAAGGAAAAAAAACCCCAAATTAAAAACCCCTCCCACGACAAAGGAGCACCAGGAGAAGCTATATTCCAACCAGCAGGTTCCTGGGAAAGGGAAGGGTAAAGGCTCTATTTATGCATTCACCAGTGAAGAAGTATCAGGGGAAGAAACCTGATTGATTAACTCAAAACTCAAACAAGAACCACTTAAAAAGGTTAAGACAGTCAAATTCTCCCTGCGCAGCACACAGCTGCTTAGCAAGCCAGCCCTGAACTTCAACCTCTCGAGCGGGGGAAGATGCAATACAGCCCCCAGCCAGGGCTACTCAAACCTGCTCCGCAGCGAAGCACAAACCAACCCCTCAGCAGGCCTCAGCCGTTCCCCAGGCTGGCCTCACCCTGCTGCCTAAGGCTTTTATTCGGAACCAAAGCGGTCAACTCCAGGCAGCTCCTTTTCCAAGTTACCAATTCACAGGGAAAACACGGAGGTGAACCATCCGCCTCGCAGAAGCGAGGTTGGGAGAGACAGAGACCCCACAGCCTCCGCTCAGCTGCAGGGACTAACTCCAGGGCAGGTTTCAGACGTACACGTGCTCACGCGCTTCCTCCGAGTCTCCTGCGTGGCATCAGCTGGAGACACAGAGCCCTGGATGAACCCTTTTTATCCCAAAACCAGATTTATGGATGAGGCCACAGAGGCGAGGCATTGGGCTCCACGGAGGCGACCTTCGCTGGGGGGATATTCCGTGGTTGAAGGGATAGGAGGGGGCACTGGGTATCCCTGGTTTAGTTTCCTATCCCAGTAAGCGTGCACACGTATGCATCCAGCGGGGAAGTCCAGCAGGTAAGGCTCAAATCTGCAAGATCCATCCTTACAAGGCGCCATCAAGACACAACGCGTAGCACAAACGTGATTTGCAACTCAAAGAAAACAGGGCCAGGGAAAGACTCCAGAGCTGTCAGGAGGGATCAGGAGGGAGAGGACTGAAGGAACCAGAAAACGCCGATGGCCTCATCTTTCAACCCAACACTGGTTTCTCCTCCAAACCCGTTTCACGCGTGGCCACTAGAGGAAGCTGCGACACTGGCGAGCACCGCTCGGGCTGCGACACGGGCAGGAACCCAAAAACCAGGGACACCTCTGCCCCAGGAGCTGGGATCAAACACACCTCCGGGCTTCGCACTTCCACACCACCTGAGAAAATGAACGTTAAGTTCTCCAAGCGTCCTGCCTACTTCACGCAGACGTTGCTCTTGTGAAGTCTTCCAGAAAAGCCAAAAAAAGCGGGAAAAACACTTGGACAGGAACCCGACGGGCACGCTGAAAGCCATAAACGACAAGGGGTTTCCTGCCTGCCTGCACGGCATTTCCCATTTAACCGCCTAAACATTAAACAAACCCGCTGCAAACGATGAGCTGCGCCCAGCTTTTCATTCCCAAAACTTCCTGGGGATGGCCTGGGACACCCCCACCCCGCCCCGAGCCAGCAGTGCTGCTCCCCGACCCGCAGCCACCAACGGGACGCGAAGCAGAGGACGGCGCGGAGGGCACCCACCGGATCCCTGCACGCGGAAAGCGCCAGGCGCAGCCGGCATCATCCTCATCTTTAAGGCCAAGGAAATTCTTCTCCTTTAAATAGGTGCGGCATCCTCCGCTATAGACGGGATAAGGGGTACCGTCCGGGAGCAGCGGGGATGGATCTGCTACGGGAGCACGCAGCTATCGCACACATCCCCCCGTCACCGCTGCTCTCGGTGTCCTGGGAAGTAGGGGAGCATCAGATTTACCGGAGAGGGGGGGCACAAGTCAGACAACGCGGTTCGCCTGGAGGACGCGGAAGTCAGAGGTTCAAGAGGTCAAAGCCAGCTTTCCCACAGCAAAGCTCATTTTAGAGCCGCCCAAGTGGGATCGCGGCCGGGGCTCGCGTGCTTTCCGGGGAGCTCGCAGCACCTACAGACCCTCACGCCAGGCTCAGCCCACCCGCTGGAGACGTGCAGCCAGGCTGGGGGCCACCGGGCGCATCCCAGAAGCAGCCCCAGGCCTCCCCTCCTTTCTCCCAAGACACAAGCTGCCACCCAACAGCACCTTCCCATGCACGTAACCACCCCGCAAACTCCCGTGCGGGTGGGAAAGGGCCCTCACGTCTTCCTCCGCGGAAAACTTTTCATCCTTCTTCCCCTTCCAGAGAGGAAAAGGGGAGTATTTTACGTTTCTCAGCTCAGGCAGCGAAAAGGCAGGTTCCTACGGAGGCTCCCAGGGCACTGCCACGCGGGAGTTGCTGGTGCTGCCCCAGAGGTGACACTTACAGCTTAGAAACTCTTTATTTAAAGCTTCACACACGTCGTTTTCCTATATACATGTATGTATAGACATCCATATACACATATTTATGAACAATTTCTTCTCTCGCTTCCCTAAATGAAAGCTGGATGTAGGGGGATACGTTACTCGCCTTTTTTTCTTTAAATAAAGTCATTTGGTAGACATATAAAAATATATTACTTGGGTTTCCTTTCAGTTACAGCTCACACAAGGGTTGGGGTGGAGAAAAGAATGGAAGACGGGCACAAGGACTTCCCAAAATAAAACAAAAGGGGAACAAACCAAACGGTGAATTAAAGCACATGGTGCGCTTTGAATTTCCAGTGCGAGAGCAAGCCAGGAAATCCACCTTCCGTCGGGCCAGGCACGGCGTTAGCCACGCTTTTATCACCATCCTGAACCGCGCGGCACACGTCCTTGCTCCCCAGAGGGTCACGCTGCCCTCCGACATCACAGCTCCAAACCCAAAAAGGCTGAACTGCAAAAATCTGGGAATGAAGTTTCCGGATCAGGTGGTCTATCGGGCTCTCTCCTCGCTCACGCACTTCGACATCGGAAAACGTGAGGGACAAGGAGAACACAGCGAGGGTTGGCAACGTTCCTGCTGGCGGCGGGTCGCCTGGCGGGGCACTGCATCTCTCAACCCCTACCCCGGGGAGGAAGAGGAGGAACAGACAGCTGGAAAGTGGGATTCCAGAGTAACCCAGAGCACTCGTGTCTCACGGAAACAGTTTATAACGGCCAAGAGTCACCCAGGGAGGGATTAAGCTGCAGGACGTCACCATCTGGAGAGGGGTGGTGGAACACCCTGCAGTGGGAGAGGAGCAGAGACCCTGCACAGGGCCTCACACGGAGGCCTGACAGCTCAGCTCAGCCCCGGCGTGAAGAGAAAAATCCACATCAAAGGCCACAAATTTACCCGAGAGCTGAAATTTAGCCCTTCCAAGTCCGTAGTTGTAGGAAACAAACTGCACATTCACTCAAAACACTCACCAAATATTTCTCATGGATCCAGCCAGGCACGTGGGTGTAGGCAAGGACTTTGATACAACTCCAAGCGCGGCTGCCTGGCAGCTCCGCTCGCGCGCCCACGTCTCCCGGACCGTTTCCCGCCCGGCCTCTGACAGTCAGTCCCAGTTAAAAGGTAAAAAAGACAACAGAACTTGATTCCCAGCCGCTCTTTTCCCCAACTGCAGCTCAGCAAAGCCACCAACCTCTTCTGAGAGCTGTCCCCCCCCCCCAAGACAGCAGTGAGCCACAGCGAGTTCACGTTTCATCTCGGCACCGGTTTGGGCAATCACCACCGGGATGCAAAAGGACATTTAATAAATAAAGAAGTAAACAAATAAATACATGGACAACACTTCTGAACGGCCACCAAAAAGACGCCTTAAAAAGCAAAAGAGGGGACGGCACCACTGAAGTTTTCGATACCAAACCTCAGTTCTCTCTCATCGTTGCGGTCTGCCCCCCCCCCCCGTTTTCGAGCAGGGTTAGGGAAACGGGGTTTATGTGATCACAGTGTCTGTGCCCATGGCTCTCTGCCCTCTGTTCACTTCGAGAGTTGGCCAATTTAAACTGAATCTGGGAGAGGGACGGAAGTATAAAAAGCTTCTACGAGCTCCAAGAAAACAGTGCAGTGCAGAGGGGAGGAAGGAGCGAGCCGAGGGGGGGGGAAGACCGCAGCATGAGCGCCCTCCCACAACACCAGGGACCAGCCACAAAGCAAAAACCCGACTCTGGAGTGGTCCTGCTGCAGAGCTCGCCTGGAGTCGCCAGGCACGAAATCCAGGGGCAACGGGCTTGATTTGCAGCGGAGCTCCTAAAGCAACTCGGTTTTGGAAACGCGCCTCCGCCGTGCTCGCAGCCCTGCCTCCGCAGCCCGGCTGTCGGCGCTGCCAGGCCATCGGCGGGGCCACCCTCAGCGCTGGCGCGTCACCCGCACCTTCTGCCCCTCCCACCGGAGATTTCACCTTCAAACAGCATCGTTAAATATCCCACAAGGCTTTAAAAACGAACTACACGGGAGAGACGGAGAGGGGAAGGCGGACAGAAGGACTCAGCCTGAAGAGCAGCTGTGGGAGCCATCCCATAACACCAGGTGATGGGGAAAACAGGGAAGCAGAAGGCAAAGGCGAATGGAAATCACGCCGGGCAACACACTGAAGGGCAGGTACCGAAGCCACGACACAGCGCTTGCGCTTGGCGTTCCCCCTCACAGAGGCAGGTCAGTGCTGTTATGTCGAGTTTTCCGTGAAGTCCCATCATCTCTGGGCAAGGCCCTTTGCAAACTGGACATGGCCGCTGTCTTTTTTAGGTCAATGACCGCGTAGGAGTCCGTCCGGCGGGCTTCGTGGGCGGCGGGAGGCGGGACGCGAGGGAGCGGCGGGTTCTGATGGCCCTTGCGCGGCTCAGCCTCCAGCTCCACCTGGATGTAGTTGAGTTGGCGCGGCTGCTCTGGACAAGGCCGGGGGAAGTCGAAGCTGAAGACGCTGGGCACGCAGCCGCGCCGAGGCTTTGGCAGGAAGCTGCTGCGCCGCTGCCCGCTGCCCCCGTGCAGCGCGGTGTTCTCCGAGTTCATGTAGTTCTGCAAGGGATCCTCTTCGCCAGCCTCCGAGTAGCCGTTGGGGGACGGCGTTAGCACGTCCCCGGTACCCACATCCTCCTCGCCCCGCCGGAGCGGCTGGCACTCCCACACCGGGGGCAGCGACGGCAAGTTCTCATAGTGCAGCAACGCCGTTCTGCGATGGGAGCAGCCGGATAAGCCCGTGTCCTCCCGGCCGAGTTTCAAGCGCCCGCCGCGGCAGAGAGAGGAGGCGCTGGGGGGCAGCAAGCCGTTGACGTTCTCATAGACGCACTGGGGCGAAGGGCACTCCTCCTCGCACTCGTCGTTGTTGTTGTTGGGGGAGCAGAAGCGTGTCCTGCACTCCCGATGGTGCCGACAGACGCGCCTGTAGCTGGACGGGGGACCTAACACGAACTTAACCTCCCCTGGCTGCAGAAAGACCTGGGGATTGCGGTCTTCCAGGGAGCAGCTGTGGTTCCTATGGGGGAAAGGAGGGTGGACTTCAGGCAAGGAGTGCATACAGTGTCGGCCCCTCAGCTCCTGCTCGCCGTTGGCCGTGTTGACGTAGGTGTGGGACTGCAAGGAGAGAAGCAGAGGGACAGTGAAAGGAGGAGAGGCGAGAGCAAAGCAGCTGCCAGCAGCTGAGAAACCAACGGGAATGGACATCTTTTTGGTGAAGCAGGAGGAGATGAAAGTATTTTGAAGTCGAAAAGATTTTGAGAAGCAAAAACCAAAAGCCGTTGTTGGATTTGTGGGCTGAAGGAGAGATAAAAAGGAGTCAGCTGCAGAAGATACACATCTATTTCGCACTCGAGGTGTATCATGGAATGGTTTGGGTGGGAAGGGACCTTAAAGATCATCCAGTTCCAACCCCCTGCCGTGGGCAGGGACACCCTCCACTAGCCCAGGTTGCTCCCAGCCTCATCCAGCCTGGCCTTGGACACTCCCAGGGATGGGGCACCCACAGCTTCTCTGGCCAACCTGTTCCAGTGCTTCACAGAACAAAAAGCAACGCCACTTGCACAGTATTTCCTCGAGCGACTTACACTGGCAGTGTTGCAGTGCTCACACCTAGCTAGGCTTCTCCGATAATGGTTGAGAGGAGCTGGATTTTGTAGGGCAAAATCTTGAATTTTATAACTGGGAGGAAAGAGCTATCAAAAATGAAAAGTCTGAACTTGGGTGTGTATCCGCATGTCAGTTCTGGGGTTGCAGCAGTAGCTGACAGACAGGGCAGTGTTAATCACCACACAGATACCAGTGGATTAAGGAAGCCAACTCCATCACCTGTTCCAGTCAAGTGTCAGAGAGCAGAAGACCCCAAGCGTAAAATGAAGCAAAAGAGGAAGAAAAGGATGACAAGGTATGAGGATGCCCTGAGCTTTGCTGGAAAAGAAACCCAGAATTGCACAGGACTGCCAGCAAAACCAGCTACTTGTTCACTGCTGGCAAACAGCGGAATTTAGGACACCCGGGTTTACCTGCTCATCAGGCCCAATAAGGGCATGAGTAGAGTCTTCACCCACAGAGGAATGCCTCAGGCTGCTCACGGAGGGGTGGCGGGCTGCGGAGTACGATAGGGTTTCTCCAGGGAAGCTGTGAAATCCATTGGGAAATCCTGGGACAGTGTAGCCCAGACCTGGGAGAGAATCAAGACATAAGCATTAGAGCATTGGTTTGATATACAATCGAGCTGACATCATTTTCACAGTCAGCTGGCCTCTCAACTGCACCATGTACATCAGAATCAGCCTGTCTGGGGAAGATCCCCATGACAAACAGGGCTAGGCCCTCTTGTTTAACTCAAATATTTAAGTCATGGAGACAGGAATTGGGCAAATCCAAATTCCTCAGGACTTGGTTTCCTCTAGGAACCACCTGATACTTGTAGGTGGTACTTAGAAAAAGCCACTTGGCAGCGGCTGGGATGAAAACCAACTGAAGGGTGACAATTTGACCACTCAAAGGGCTTTTTGTTGCCGTTTCCTTGGAAACAAAGTACCACATCGCAGACAAGTGGGGCCCTAAACATGCTGCACGGGGCACACGTGGACATAAAGATATGGGTCAGCAGCGTGTGGGAGAAGGGCGGTTTCACGTGAGCGATTGCATCGAGCACGTCTGTGTTCCCCTTCTCCCCTGACACAGAACGAGCCTTACTGTTGGGCGCCTGGGGGGTGCGGGAGAGCTCCCGCTCCATGGGGTGACTGTTCCTGGTGATGACAACAGGCTCTTCCACTACGTTGATACTGTTACACTGCATCAGGTCCTGAAGCAGATTGAAGATCTCCTCTGCTCTGGAACACTTGAAGGCAAAAATCCCTGCACAGGAACAAAGAGGAGGGTCAGAAAAATGGGAAAGCGATCCCACTTTAACGAGAGGATGTGTTAATTCCTGGCTCTAAACGAACAGGCAATTCTGATTTCTCCAGCCACAGGAAAACAACCAACAACTCGGTGGATTATTGCATCAGCAGAAATACAAAGCCACGACCGGCCAAACGCTGCAAGGGAAACAGCGGGCACCCCGGTGATCTTACAGCCCTCAACCCCACACGAGCAGAGGTGGGAAAGGGACAGGCTCCCCCATCTCCTTTCATCTCCGATCTTGGTTTAACTCACGTGGCACCCAGTCCAGCTCTCGCTGCCAGGGGAAAGCCTACCCAGTGACTACTCAAAGCTGAACTGGGCCCTGCGGAGCGCGCACGCGAGGGAGGGACAAGAATGGCGTATTTTAAGAACGTACGGAATTAAACAGCATCTCCCCAGACGAGCAGCCCAGACCAGAGCCGGCGCGTGCAGAGCTAACCAATCCCAAGCTGGCACGCGCACGCACGCACAAAAGCCATAGCAACGAGAACGGCATGGCAACAACGGCTGCCACCCCAAAGAATAAGGTTTTTAAAATTCTGGGAATGAAAAAATAGCCATTATCTGCTTTCTCCAAGGTGGGGAGCAGCATCAGGAAGGAGCCCTCCGCGTTAAATTAACCAAGCGGAATAAAATTATACAAGAAAGGGAGAAAACTCATCAAAACACAACATCATCCCTCTTGTTTCTGTCTGCTTTCAGGGTGACGAGTAACGGCTCTGCTTTACCACCACCACCTGGACCTAAATTAACCCCAAACACACACAGAGAGGGCAGAATTTTAACCCCTGATCTGGGCCCTGCGAAAGGCACAACAGAAACCGAAGAGAACTCCCACCGCTGGCAACTGGGAAGCACGTGATTCCGGGAGAGGAAACCCCCGCTTACATAAACACTGAACAGGAGCGTAGGGCAGTACAGATTTGCGCAGCGCGTTACGCAGACACCGAACAGTCACGTGGAGCCTTTCTGGATAAGAAGGAGTTTACAAACACATTAACAGAATGAAGAAACGAACTTTCATGGTTGGGTTATTTTTTTTCCCTTGGGGACGCAGATGCCAAGAAAACGTTCAGCTCTTTAAAAGCAAGAGAGACAGACTGGTAAAGGAGCTACCAGGCACCATTGTAAACCTGGAGTCTATTCCCAGCGCTGCTGAGGAGCTGGCACGTACTCCTGGGTGACTCACTTCCCTTCTCTCTGCACAGCAGCCCCACGCATAAAATCAGTCAAACCTAAAACTCCTTCCCCTCTACGGTGCAAAGCGCTGCCAGACACAAAATGCAAAGCCTTAAGTAGAACTTGCACTAACCAAGGCAGAGAGAATGCGCCGAGAAAGACAAAAGGTGCTCGAGCAACTATTGCTACTGACGCGGGTTTGGCAGCAAACGGGCCCTAAGAGGGACAAGGGTGCAGGTGACGCCCTTTTGCTTTATCCACGGAGTTAAAAGATGCTTAACAAAGCAAGACGTACTCCCTAGCTCCTAAGGAAAGGGGTCCTGCAGCCCTCCTACCCTAGCTGGGTGTCGTTTGGTGCCGAAGCTCGGAGCTGACAGTGTAACTAACACCCTCGCTGACAGCAAACAGGCCCCGTCCAACGCTCAGGTCTGCTGCTCCTACCTCAGGAGCACCGACGCACTAGCAGAATGAGACCATCAGATTTACGGCCAGGGCCTGAGCCACGACGTCGTTCTCATTAGTGTTTTAATCAGGAGTATTAACCGTCTCTGCATGCACACTCCAGTATCCTGGGAGAACAGAGACTGCACAAAGAACCTGTTGATTCATTAGAGGCAGGAATTTGGGAAGACACAAGCATCAGCTCACTCCGGCTGCCCGGGAACAGAAACCTCAGCGTTCCTTCCTCCGGGAACCTGGGCACTCACCCTGCCCCGTCTGGCAGCGACGCCCGCTCTCGAAGGAGAAGAGGTTGGAGTCATAGCCATAGCGGCGCAGGCAGAGGTAGGGCCACCTGACAGCATCTCGCTTGTGAGTGTGCAAGATGAGCTCCGTCTGTGTCAGCTCCATAATCCCAGATCCCAGCTCGTTACCTTCATCGTCCACGTTCGTTACCTGCAGACGACACAGAGCTCCCGGCAGGAAAATCGGTGTATTGATATCGAAACCAGCCCACCCACGAAGATACTGTAATTGCCGTGGGTTCCCCCTTCATTTACTGAGATGCCTTTTGCTCAGCCGGAGCATGAATTCACTCCTGGCAGAAGGCGCCGAGGCGGCAGCCCTGGAGACTGTGCTTGGCAGTTGAGCTGATGTGTCTCAGCACAGACGCTGGAACACAGCCCTGAGCAATAAAAGGTTTCTCTCCAGTTCCCCATTTCCTCGCTCAGGCTGAATCTCAGTGCAGAGGCAATTTCTACTGCGAACACAAACATATTTGCAGCAGAGGTTGCTTAAGGAAAGGAAAAAAAGAAAACACCCAAACCAAAACAGTACCACATTTGCAAATTTGATCAAGTGAAAGACTTTCTCTACAAGAGCAGAGGTTTTCCTTCCTTGCACGCCTGGAATCCAACCCACGCCGGGCTTCGCTAGCAGTCGGTGCCGTCACAGACTCTCTGATGGGGAGGAAGGCGCACCACTCACCTTAAATTTGGTGGGATGGTTGTCTGGGATGCTGTCTCTGCACAGACAACTGCAGCAGCTCCCCATGACGTCAGCGTAAGAGGTAATCCCTGGGGAGAAGACACAAAACAGAGGGCAATCACATTTGGAATCAAACTCCTCCCAGCCTCTCCAAACACGCAGCGTTTACAGCCGGCATCCTCCGCGATCCCCCTGCACGGGGCCCAGTGGGTTTGGATCTCAAACTTCAGTGTGCTCCTGGATTAACGGACGCCGTACAATAATTAAAAATTACAGCTTTCTTACCATTAGGCAGTTGTTGGGGTTTTTTTGGAGGAGTGAGAAGCAGTTCCCACTACTGTCCCTCTACGTCCTTCGGGACTTCATGGTAACCAGGTTTCTGAGTCACCTAAAACACAAGGGAAACGGTCCCATCTTCCACCTGACGAGGAGAATACAATTAAACAAATTAAAAAAACCCAGAAGAGTAAAAAGCAGAAGGTTAAAAGACTGAAGTTCCCTTCAGATATTACAAGGAAGGCAGGTGCACTTTTTTATTTACTACCTGCATTTATGAATATAGAAAATAACTCTGCACAGACCACTCCTGTGATTTCTGAAAGAAAACACAGTCCACAGCTAAAAAAAACCCTAAAAATAAGATATATGTTACTTCTCGGCTTTGGAATCCACCACAGGAGTGGGGTTTATCAGAGCTACTGCAGCGCAAATACAACACAACAGTAACACTGGGTGGCTGGGAGCAGTGAGGATCCGAGGAATCACATGCTTCTGCTGCTCAGGAATGTGAAGATACCTTCACTCCATGAAAGGTCCTTAAGGGTCAGAGAACCAGCAGCCTTAAAAGCAAGTGAACTCCACAGCTTTGTAGGACTTTGGACTCGGAACAGTATCAAACGCCAGAAAACAGAAACTCCACTGTCTGACGACAGTCAGCAAACGCAGGTATCGAGGAGGTGGGGGTTGCAGGCAGTAGCGAGAAATACTGCTCTCTCTGATGCGAACTTAACGGACTCCGCAGCCACCCTAGGGCAGGGGATACAGCAGCAGGAAACACGAGAGGATGCCACGTTTTATTTGGCGAGAACAGCTAACCATGGCTCCACCTGAGGTGTGAGAGCGTACAGCCGCACGGATAACCAGCCTGGCGCCACGGCAGTACGTAAAATGAAGAGGCTACTGGAAACCTCGCGCTCTGCTGTGCCAGAACCCGCCTCGCCAGTCGCTCCAGATTAAACGAGGCGTTGCACCCCCGTGCAAAACCTCGCTGCACGGCTGCCCTCGCGGCGCAGAGCGGAGGGAAGGGGAAGAGCCGGCGGCGAGCTGACCAATGGGTCCCATTCCACTTTTTACATCCAAACAGAACCCAAATCACCTTCCACTGCAAACCCACGCCTTAGCTTTGGCCCCTGAAGAATTCCCTACCACGTCCTAACCCTGCAAAGCCCCGCAGAAGAGGAATGCTTGCTGCCAAGCGAGCTGAAGGAGCCTGGGCACACGTCAAGCCGGCTGCCGCCAGCCCTCCTGCACGCACCCATCACCCCCAACGGTAGTAACGCCACACGCTCCCTGTTCCACACCGCATCCTGCTCAGGCCATCCTATTTGTTTTTCTAGACTCCCTATGGATTTACTCCCTGCTGACCTTACAGGCTCTGATCAGTAATTTAGCAACAGATCCCTCCATCCCCCTCCGCTTCGTCTAATCTGGTCACCAGGGGCCTTGTCCTCTAGTGTCTCTGCCCCCCCACTGCCACCTCATCGATTCCCTCAGTAAAACAAACCAAATCTTGTAGGAAACATGTCACCTTTGCCCTCTCTTTCTTCTTTATTCCTCCCTCCCCCTGCTGCTCCCTCCCCCCGTGCCTGTCTGACCCACACGGGGGTTTGGTTGGAGCGCTGTCGTCTGTCCCGAACAGTTATTATGGTCAGAACTGGACAAACGAGGGAAAAAACACCACTGTGAGATCCCTGAGCGCTTCCCTCGGCGCTTCCCGCTGCTCCTCGCTGCTGAATACGTTAGTGGCAGCCCTTTCACGCAGACACGGGGACTCAGACTCCAGTCTCTCGCTCAGTGCTTCTGACACGCACCTTCCCGACGGCTGTTGGCCAGTTCAGAGCCTTAACTAGTTGAACCAAGCACTCCAACCGTACGACACGCTTCCCTGCGAGCAAGATGACGTGCTTCCTAAAACCAGCAGCCCCATCCTCCCCCTCCAGTCCCCCACGTCCCAGGAGCCAAACCAAAATCCTCCTCAAAGCCTTCGCAGCCCTCCTGGGCCCAGTCTCCAGACCACAGCTCCCAACACCTGCAGCTCCCCTCCCAACCCCCCTGCTCCCCTCCCAAACCCTGCAGCTCCCCTCCCAAACCCCCTGCTCCCCTCCCAAACCCCCTGCTCCCCTTCCAACCCCCCTGCTCCTCTCCCAAACCCTGCAGCTCCCCTCCCAAACCCCCTGCCCCCTTCCCAAACCTCCTGCCCCCTTCCCAAACCCTGCAGCTCCCCTCCCAACCCCCCTGCTCCCCTCCCAACCCCCCTGCTCCCCTCCCAAACCCTGCAGCTCCCTTCCCACCCCCACTGCTCCCCTCCCAAACCCTGCAGCTCCCTTCCCAAGCCCCCTGCTCCCCTCCCACCCCCCCTGCTCCCCTCCCAAGCCCTGCAGCTCCTACAGCAGCTCCATCCGTACCCCCCTCGCCTGCAGAAGACCCCTCATGCCTGCACGCTCCTCCGTGCGATTCTCCTAAACCTGGCACTGCAGGAGAGGGTCCCCCTCACCCCAAAGGACCAGGGACCCGCCGGGACAGCCCTGTGCACAGGGAAACATCGCGCGGAAACTCACATGGACCCACACCGACCCACCCGGGACACGGACCCACTGCCCCCCACCAGCATGGGGCGGCGTGGGGGGGAGGACAGGGCTGCAGCGAAGCACCTCCAGGGGAAAGAGGGGCTGCTGGAATGGGGAAGGGGCTGGAGGGAGGAGGAAGGGGCCTGCATAGCCCATGGGGCCTGCACAGCCCGTGGCGCCTGAGGAAGGGGGAGTCCTAAGGGGGCAATGGGGAAGGGGGTGCGAGGGGGCGGCTGGGGAGTGCCGGAGGGGGTGCGAGGGGACAGCGGGGTCACGACGGGGACAGGGAGGCGGGGTGGGCAATGCGGGCCGCGGGGACAGGGACCCCGGGCCTCGGCGCGGTGCCGAGGGAAGGCCCGGGCGCGGGTCGGTACCTGAGGCGCTGCCCGGCTCCGTCGTCCCGGAGCCCCCGCTGCCGGCCGGCCCCCGGCCCGGCCCGGCCCGTCCCCTGCCCGGCCCGCCGGGTCCGGGCTCGGGCTCGGGGACCGGGTGCGGGTCGGGCCCCGCCAGCGCCGCGTCCCCCCACCCCAGCCCGGGCCGGGCCCGCCGGGAGCAGCGAGTCCGCCGGCCGCCGCCTAGAGCGTCTCGGGCTGGGAGGACCCGGACAGGCCGCAGCGCGGCCGCCAGGGGGCGCGCCAGCCCCGCCGCGCCAGGTCCGCGGGGGCGGGAGGGGCGTGGTCACGGGGAGGGGCGGGGCCAGGGCGGGGATGTGGGGGGCGGGAGGGTGGGGGGACAGCAAGGGGGCGGGGGGTCAGGGGGTTGCAAGGGGTTGCAGGTTTTATTGGGGGTGTCAGTGGAGGGGATTGGGGGGTCTGGGGCAGGAGGGGGTGCTGGGGGGTCAGTGAGGGGGGATAGGGGGGTCTGGGGAATCAGTGGAGGGGGATTGGGGAGGGGTCTGTCTGGGGCAGGAAGTGTTGGGGGGGCAACAGAGGGACATTTGGGGGTTTTTGGGTGGGAGGATGCTCTAGGGGCATCAGTGGAGAGGATTGGGGGGTCTGGAGCAGGAGGGGGTGCTGTGGGGAGTGAGAGAAGGGAGATTGGGGAGGGGTCTGGGGCAGGAGAGGGTGCTGGGGGGTCAGTGAGGGGGGATAGGGGGGTCTGGGGCAGGAGAGGGTGCTGGGGGGTCAGTGAGGGAGGATAGGGGGGTCTGGGGCAGGAGAGGGTGCTGAGGGGTCAGTGAGGGGGGATAGGGGGTCTGGGGCATCAGTGGAAGGGAATTGGGGAGGGGTCTGGGGCAGGAGGGGGTGCTGGGGGGTGTGCTCAGCACCCAGCTGCCCCCATTCACAGCATCCCCATGCACCACCCACCCCAGTTCCACCAGTATCAGAGCACTAAAACAGCAGCTCGGTGCTGGGGTCCCACGGGCGGCTGCCCCCCCCCCCTCCCAGACCACCACCACAGATACCCAATTGCTCACGGTTGGGCTGTGCGGGGTCCTGACTCAGCCCCCCCGCTCCTGAGCATGGCCTCCCGGCAAGGGGGCTGCCCTACACGCAGGACGACAGGGAGGCCACGGGGAGAGTTACGCTGGGCTGTAGGTTTTATCACTGTCATTTTTACACTCGCAGTTTTCACAACCATCGCTCCGCAGTTACGATCCCACCCGTGCTCTTACGGCGCGGAGCTGTCGGACGTCAGCCACGGGTTTGGAGGGGCAGCGGCGGGGGGGGACCGCTGGCTCTTCGGCCACCACACGTGAGCGCTCCCCACGGGGATGGCCGCGCGCCGGTCACTCCGTCGTGTTTTGGCGGCGGGGAAGCCCGTCGGGCCGGCGTCCTCCCTGCCACGCGGGCTCGCTTGGCCCACGCCCGTGGGGGACCTCGTGGCGATTCCAGGGCGGTGGCTTTGGTGGAGCAGCGGCTGGTCCCAACTCAGAAAGCCCTGAGTGACCCATCGGTCGAGCTGGGATCCCTGTGCCCGGTTGGTCTCCTAACGAGAACTTTGCCCATCAATTTTTCTGCCGTGCAGAGGGATGGTGGAGCGTGGGGAGTGCAGGCAGGGAGCTGGCAGCGGGGAGAAGGGGGAGGCCCACCACCGCCGTCTGGTACAAAGTCCGTAACAGCAAACGGGTCAAGATAAAGCTGCCAAGACCAACCTCCCACCGAAGCCAAACAGCAAGATGAACCTCCCTGGCGCAGATCTGAGAGCTGAAGGGGTCCCTGGGGAATGGCAGCACTGGTTCCCCAGCCTGGGTGGGACCCCTGCGTGGGGAAGTGGAGAGCAGCACCCTGCAGGGATGCTCGCTTGCCCCTTTTCCTCCTGCTTCTTTGCCTGCCCAGGTGATCTTGCAGCGATATGAAGCACCAGTGAGCAGTGCAATAACCCGTGCGGCAACACCGCCCTGCACGGCCTCTCCCAGCAGTGCCACCAGCTCTGACAACTTGCCATCACTACCAAGGCAGAGTGCAGTCCCAACCCCGGACCCGGAGACCTACAGAATACATGAGCCACCTGCACCCCTCAGGGCTCCCAACGGAGCCCCAAAACAAGAGGCAGCTCCTGAGCAGCGGCATGCTTGGACCACGGCGGGTGGCAGAAGTCTGGTCCAGTCCCCGCAGCCGTGGGTTTTTGGGGGGATGCTGCGTCTGTGCCCATTCCCAAAGTCACATCAGCGGGCGAGAAATACACGGGAATACAACAAAGATGCTGTGCCTTGCGTCAGAGACTCGGATAAATTTTACCCTGACTCTTGCCCGAGTGCAATTGCTGCAGCCGAAGCCGGACTAAATGGCTTTTAGGAGACTCATCGGGTGGAAAACTGGGACATCTTGGCTTGCCTCTGGTTAACTCCTTTGTGAGAGCCCAGCCAAAGTTTCTCCACCTCTAAATTGGGGTGTAATGACACTTCCTCTCTTTCATGAAGCTTCAACTCTTTCTGATCTCGGTAGGAAAATAAATCACCGCGCGGACCATAAAAGCCATCAAAACCTGGGGTGCACTGGGAAGGGCGCGGACGCTCGGAAAATGAGAGGTGGGGAGAAAACCAGGTGTCAACTAGAGCTCTTACCCTGCAGGGTTAATGTACACCCCCCCCTCCTCCATCCTTTGCTCTTCCCCTCCCTGCCTGCCGCTGTGATTCCCTCCCATTGGCTGTCTCTGTAGGTTTAGGCTAAAAAGCCTGTAATTAGGACCCCGGCTGACACAGATCCAGTTTCCTGGGCAGGCAGATTAAAAAAAAAAAAAAAGAAAAAGGCGAGGGGAAAAAAAAATAATGTTTCCCTGACCGAGCTTGGATGTTTTCCTTTCGCTTTGCAAAGTTTTCCCTGCTCAGCCTCCATTCCCTCGCCTCCTCCCGAGCGGGGCGGGCCGGCGGCGGCCGGAGCGCGGCTGGTGGAGCCCGGAGCGGCGGAACCCGGGTACCGGGACGCTGGAAAAGAACAGGTAGGTGAGGTTGGAATGGTTTCCCGGGATCGGTTCTTCGAGCTACGTGCGGAGTTGGGGGAGAAGGTGCTTAAGAGGTGCGTTTTGGGGCTGCGGGGGGGTTGGGGGGGGGGTTGCAGCGGGAGAGTCCCGTCCGGGAATTGTTGTAGGGGGAAGGGGAGGTGAACGAGGGGAGAGGGCGGGGGTTTTGGCTGTTATTTTGGAAGAAATAAACGGAGGGAGCAGAATGGTATCGCTGCCCCCGCGGTCTTTGTTTTTGGGAAAACCTTCCCTGAGAGCAGGGGACGGTGTGTGCTCCGTCGTGCCAGGCTCTGCCACCCTGGCCGGACAGGCACCGGACAGGCACCGGTGGAGCGGGCAGGTGCACGGGCACGGGGCTGGCAGGGCTGCCCGGCTCCCCCGACCCACCAGGGTCTCCAGAAAGGGGTGTTGGCTCCCCCGTCCCTCCTCCGCCCAGGCTTTGGGTGGGAATGGGGTGTTTTGGAGTTGGCGACGGAGCTCTCCACTGGATACGGCTGGGCCCCGTCACACACTGATGCGCCGGGATGAAATCCGGTGGCCGCGGGGGAGAGGTGGGGTGGTGGGTCTCGGCTCGTACTCACGGGTGTACGAATGGCTGAGTTACGGCAGGTTAATGGGTCACTGCTCCCTGCCCAGCCGGGGCAGCCGGACGTGCCTGCGCTCTCAGGGTGGGGGAAAACACGCTAAGAAAAGCCCTTTGCAGCACTGGCACATCCCCCCGTGGGCAAACAGGCCACGGCGTTGGCCACTGTCCCCTCCGGTGACACAGTGGACATGGTGCCATATGGCAGAGCAGGATGCTGAGATCCCCTCCCTTCTTTTGGGGGCTGCGCTGACCCTCTCCCTCCACACCACTGGCCCTTAAGGCAGCTGTATCCAGCCAGCAGCACCCATGTGTTGCTCCACCTCGTGCCATCACAGATCCAACAGCTCCTTCGCGAGACGGGCTCCGGCTCGGGCAGCCTGGCTCGGGCTGCGTGGCAGGACCAGCTGCTCCGGCTCGCCTTGCCAGGCTTATCTCGCCCCAGAAGAGATGCATCTTTATTGTTCTGCATCTTTATTTTCACGTACCTCCACTGCAGCTGTGTTGACAGGAGCTCAAACAAAGCCAGGTTATCCTGTGGGTGAGGCGGGGAATGCGGAGCTGTGCCCCTGAAACCTGCTGGGGCTCTTTTCGGGTGCTTCAAGGGGCATCTGGTCTTTTCGGTGATGGGAGCTGTTTGGTGCTTCTGAAAAATAGGCTACAGGGGTCTGAAAGTGTTAGAAAGTGGAGAGGTGGTTTTAGCAAACCAACGGCTGCGGCAGCGGTGCAGATCAGCCCCTGGTCGTGCTGGGAATCGGGAAGAGGGAGGCTGTGCTGAATGCGAACGGGCTGGGGTGGCTGCACTGCAAGTTAATGTGTGACCTTGGCAGGGAAGGGATGGGAGCCCCCACATGCTCCCGCAGCCAGCTGAGACGGGGGCCGCTCCCGGGGAAGCAAGTAAGATTAATATTCCCATGGATTTTAGCCTCTTGTACCCAGGGAGCTGTGACGGCTTTGCTAAGGGCTGTAGCTCCTGTGGGAAATGTGCTTGGAGCCAGAAGGGGAATCTGGCGGGGTCGCTGAGCCAGGCGGTGCCAGCACCTGGGCCAGAGCCTGGACAGCTCTTTGCAGCCTGGCAAACACCTCAAGGCTGTGAGCGGGCAGGGGAGCACGGCAGGGACTTTGCCCATCCTTTGGAAATCACCAGGGAGCAATCACAGTCTGGAGCTCCCACGGGCAGGACGAGAGGCTTCTACATCCAAGGCAGATGACAGCCAGTGGCGCTCAGCCTGACCAACTGGTCCCTCACACATCCCTTCTGGGGGGACGCACCTCCAGTGCTCAGGTCTGGGGGGGGGAAACAGCTCCCCAAGGCACCCTCCTGCCATCTTTCCTCCACCTGACACCTGGTCCAAGCTCTCCTGTCCCTGTTTTTGAGGGCAGGGGGAGGCAGGGAGCATCGCTGTATCCCTTGTGCAGGCTATGAGGAAGAGCAATAGCAGGACTGCCTGGAGGCAGCAAGGGAGGGCAGGAAAGAGGGGACAGTGAGAGGGAGCAGAGGAGACGGACCTGTTGGGGCTGCCTGGCTCCTTAGCATGGGAGGTGCATACCACTGTCACCGTCTGGGGCTAATTACAGGGACTTGTCTACAGCCCAGACGGCTGCCAGCCAGCGTAATCACATCAAACCACGCTGGGCTGGGCTCTCCAGCCATGAATCCCCATGGATTCTCAGCGGCCAGGAGCCCTGCCCTCTCCGCTCTCCCCCAGCATTACCCACTGGGCTCCCTGCTGATGGCCCTGGGACGAGATGTCCTGTGCCCCCCTGCCACGGGTCTGGGGCCACACAGGCACCACCAGCTCTGCTGAGCCCCCAGAGCTTCGGGGGGTCTAATTACAGCAAAGCCCCAACAGATTAGACAGCTTGGAGGCTTAATAAGCCAGGCACAGCATGGGACTGCCATCCGCCTCCCGTGGGGAGGGAAAAGCAGACGTGTTACCCAAACAAGGCAGCAGCAGAGCTGGGGCCGGTCACTGAGCCCACGGAGGTCCCCATTCAGCATCCCCAGGGACACGTGAGACCCTCCTGCAAGCTGTAGAGCTAAGGCTGGTTACTGGCCCAACACCAGTACTGGGGTCCTTCACCAAGTCAGCAAGCCCAGGGCTCTCTTTGGGCTAGAGATACGTGGAGGTGGGTCGGATGATTTCATCCCTGTGCAGGGCCTAGAGCTGAGCACAGCTTTCAAAAGCACCACACCACCAGCCCTGCAGTCTTCCTGGGCTCACACCAGGCTGGCAGACCCCAGATCCCAGGAAGGGGCAAGCAGCCCTTTTGTTCTCTCGGGCTGGTTAGCCAACCCGCAGCGTTAATCATTGACCCAGGTGCATGGCGGGGAAACCTGAGCTGCCTGGGCTGATCCCACCCGCTCCCAGCTCCGGAGCCGGCCACCTTTGGGTGCCACATCCCAGCACCCCAGCGTGCTGCGTAGGAAGGGGTGGCTGTGACGGAGGGAGCAGGGGCTGAGCCGAGGGTGTCGAAGGTGTTTAGTGGGAGCAGTGGGGATGCGGGTGGTGGCCCTGGCAGCTCGGGCAGGGGGGGATAAACCAAATATGTGGAAGTACCATCCCAGTGCAGAGGAGTGAACTGGTCCTCATGGTGCCAGCGATGCAGGAAGACCCAGGCCTGGGGGTTACCACCCCCCAACCCTCAGCCTGAGCCCGTGCCAAGCCTCTTGCTGTATAAAACACTTTCCGGAGCAGTTGATCAATCCAAGGTGGGCACTGCACAGGGTGAATCCAGCGGGGTCCCCAGGGCCATTTGGCTGCAGCCCCGTGGCTCCCAGAGCAGCGGCTCAGCTCCATCCCACCCGCATCCCACCCTCGCTCCCCACGCCGGGGCAGGAAGCACGGGCAGAGACCGTCAGGCTCCGGGCTGGCGTCCAGGGAGCCCCAGGAGCCATCGCATCGCCATCTCGCTTTGTTTTGGAAAGCCAAGCCAGGAAGGAAGCGAGCGGTGAAAAGCACCGCGTGGGGAGGAGGGGATGGGACCGGATGGTTTCCACTGAGTAACCATTAGCCAGGAGAGGTGGTGGCGGCTGGGCGAGCCGGCTGCCCGAGCAGGAACAGTCGCCTGGGGCAGAACAATAGCAGCCCGAGGGGAATAAATTATTTTCCAGTGAACTGGGCTAGACCTCGGTCTCCTCCCACTGCCCCACTCAGGGACAGGCCACTAGACCAGGGATTAGCCGTGCCAGCAAAGGGCTGGCGGCAGCCAGGGAAAATGTCCCACTGTGGGTGAGCGAATGGCCGGTGCCATTTCCCAAAACCTCAGCGTGGACACCTGGGGTCTTCCCTGCCTGGTTTCATCCCATCACCATCCCTTCAGCTCCTCCTGCTCGGCAGACAGAGCCCCTGCCCTGCCGAGGACCCGTGTGCTCGCTGTGGGTTTGCTTATAACCCCTGCGGAGAAAGGAGCCGCCTCCAGAAGCCCTTGGACATCGGCAGGGGTTCAGCCAAGGGTTTTGAGGTCGTGGTGGCACTGAGCATCGTCCCGGCTGGACCTGCTCCTCCTCAGGATGAGGGGCTGGAGGGATGAGATGTGTTCTGGGGATGGAACCCTGCTCCCTGCCTGCCCGAGGGCCTCACCAGCTTTGAGCTTCTCTCCCCAGCTCATGTCCCTGCCGAGCCCCGCATGGCCCCAGCGAGACGAGCCTCCTCCCTGCGGCATCACCACCGGCCTCCCGCCACCCTCATCTGACAGTGACTCCGGCTGTGCCCTGGAAGAGTACCTGGAGCCCCCCACGGACCCTGCACCCCCCGAGGTGGGCAGCACCCCGGCTCTCACAGGGCTCCCTTTGCTCCCTGCTCTCCCCTAGCCCTGTGGGTGCCCATCCACAGGTGGTACCCACAGCAGAGCACCCCCAGCCCTGGGATGAATCACACATTTTAGCAACTTTGAACAACACGGCTTAATACCCCTAAAAATTTGCTGTTGTTTCTCTCTCCTGTGTGACACCCCAAGGTCCCGGTGTGCTTTGGCATCCGCTCGCCGCCGCCTGCCTCTCCCACGGACAGGATCCGGCTCCGTGCCAGAGCCCTCCTGCAGCAGCTGCCTCCTCAGGACTGCGATGTAAGACACCTGTTTGCTGGGTGCTGCCCACCCCGGGCTTCGCCCACCCTGTGTCATCCCCTCACCTCCACACCCCCCGTGCAGGAGCGGTACTGCCCGGACCTCGCGGAGGAGGAGAGGAGGCAGCTACGAGCGTTCAGCGCCCGACGGAGACGGGAGGCCCTGGGGCAGGGGCTGGCATGTCCCGTGCCAGGTCCCTGCCATGGCTGTCCCTGCAAGAAGGTGAAGCATCCCCTCCCCGTCATCAGGCAGCACCCATTCCCCGGCGGAGACCCATCCCCCTGACCCCCAAACCCCGCGTTCCTCTGCCTTGCAGTGTGGCAGGAGGCTGAACAAGGGGGATCCGGGGATTTCGGCATCGCGGCTTGGGGACCAGTTCTGGCACCCGTCCTGCTTCTCCTGCCACTTCTGCCACCAGCCCTTGGTGGACCTCATCTACTTCCAGCAGGATGGGAGGATCTACTGTGGCCGGCACCACGCCGAGCTCTTCCGACCCCGCTGTGCCTCCTGCGACCAGGTGGGTTTCGGGCGGGGGGGAAGGCTTTTACCCCCCTTTTGCTGTTGTTAAGCTCCTGTGCTTGTCCCGGGGCTGCGAATGCAGCGAGAGCCGCTGATGGGCAGGGGGAAAGGTTCCCTCCCAAGCCCTGCAGAGCCCCAAGCCCCTGCCAAGGCACCAGGGCTCCTCCTCTCTCCTTGGCACAGCAAAGCATCCTCCAGGCTGCGGGTTTTCTAGCCGGGTGCTTAGAGGGTGCGTTGTTTTTCCCCACTCCAGCTGATCTTCATGGAGGAGTGCATCGAGGCAGAGGGCCGGCGCTGGCACCTGGAGCACTTCTGCTGCCTGGAGTGCGACGTGCCCCTGCGTGGGCAGCGCTACGTGATGAGGAGCGGCCGGCCCTGCTGCCGCGACTGCTTCGAGAGCCTCTTTGCCGAGCCATGCCAGGCCTGCGGGGACCCCATCGGTATGACCCCCTATCCACCCCGCTTCCCCGGGGCAGGGAGCAGCGGGGCTTCCCTGCCCGGGCAGGTGGGACGTGGGCTCGAAGGGCTGCGTAGCCAGCGCCCCGCGGCTCGGTGCAGAGGATGGTTTTTTGGCACACGGTGGTGGGAAGAGCCTCCCCCTCACCCGCGCTTGCCCCTCAGGTGCCGACAGCGAGGAGGCCACCCACCAAGGGCTGCACTGGCACGCCCGAGCCGCCTGCTTCTGCTGCAGCCTCTGCCGAAAGCCACTGCGCGGGCAGCCCCTCACCTCCCGCCACGGCCGGCTCTTCTGCTCCGAGACCTGCAGCCTGGGATGGGACGCATCCTCCACCACCTCCGACTCCTCCGACTCGGCTTTCGCCTCGGCTCCATCCCCTGACTCGACACCTCTCTCCCGAGCTGGCCCCAACGGCAGGACCGTGCCAGGGACGGGCAGCACCTCGGTGGCTGGGGGCTGCAGGCAGCGAGTGGAAGGGGCTGGTAGGGATCCTGCTGCTCTCTTTGCTCCGTGGCGGGAGGGAAATGGGAGCAAAACCAGGCTCTGCTCAGCCCCTGGGTACCTGGGGGTACGTTGAACGGGTACAGCACAACCCAGGGCTGGAGCAGCGATGACGAGCCCCCAGCCCACCTCCCACGGGAGGGCGAGCGCTCGCAGCTGGGGTTTGGTGGGTACAACCCTCCGGGGCAGCCCTCCCTGCTCAAGGGGCTGTGGCAGGGCAGGCTCAGCCTTCCTCTTCCTCACCCATCCTTGCTTTCCTTCTTCCAGAGGCGTTTCTGGATCAGGCCTCTGTGCATCCAGCGTTCAGGAGCCTGGAGGACCGCGGAGCGGGCGCTAAAGAGCAGAGCAGGAATGCTGTGCATGCAGGGATGCCAGGACCACCGGCTGGACACCCCACTGGCCCCCAGCCCAGCACAGAGGGTCCCAATGGGCCTGGAGCACCCAACCACCCCGTTTTGGGGGCCCCTGACCCCCGAACATCTGCAGGCCATGGAAAGCCACACTTCCGAGCGGGCACATCCCCTGCCCGATACAGCCCACGGCCAGAGGACCTCGACCCACAGGACATCACGGAGGAGGATGACTCCTGGTGTCCCACCTGCTCTTCATCTTCAGACTCGGACTCGGAGGAAGAGGGTTTCTTCTTCGGGAAGCCCATCCCCAAGCCCGGCATGAGCTCCCTGGGCAGGGAGCCCCTGGGGAGGGCCGGGGGCAGGACGGCGAAGCCGCGGGGCAGCAGCAAGCACTGCAGTGTGTCCTAGCAGTGGGGACAGGGGGGTCCTCGGCCGGCACTGCCGTCCTGCCAGCCCCTGCCGCGTCCTGCCAGCCCCTGCCAGGGCCTCAACACGTTCCAAGCGCATTTTGGACGCAGCCCAAGGCTGGTGGCGGGAAGCTGCTGGGATCCTTCCCCCCGGCAGCCGCTGGCAACGCACAGCCTGCAATTCCTGCCCGCCTCTCCCGCAATTAGGAACAGGTAAAGCAGGTAGGAAGCAGAGAAGCCGGCAACCTGCACCGGGGCTCCCGTCTCCGGTAAGGCGGCAGCCCCGGAGAGCGGCCGGGTGCTTAGGACAAAGGCGGCCGCCTGCATCGCCCCCACGGTGGGGCTGCTGCTGGGGGACCCAGGGGGACAGGATGGTGCTGGTGCCAGGGTTGGATCATTCCCTGGGACACCTCTGTGAAGGATGAGTGCCACTGCCAGATGCTCTCCATCCCTGGTGGCACCTTGTCCCCCTGCCACCACAGGGAGGGGACGGGGGGTGGGCAGCTCTGCTGCTGTCGCAAACGATGCTCCAATAAAGCTGAACACAGGAGCGCCAACACATCTGCCCTGGTCCTCCCCACCCCAGCGTCGCTGCGGCGTTCACCATCCACTGGAGGGGTGTGATCCCTCTGCTGTAGCTGGGGCTGGGCTGGGGGTCCACCGTGGGACCCCTCCCCGTGCACGCCAGCCCCAGGAGAGCGAGACCAGAGCAACGGCGGAGCAGAGGCTTCAAAGATCACAGCTTTGATTTTAAAATCTAAAAGCAACAACAGTCCCCGGGACACATCCCTGTGAACCAGGAATGGAGCGAGGAGCCGGGGCGGAGCAGAGCTCCCCGCCGCTCTCCCTCCCTCCCACTGTTACAGAGTGCTCGGACAGAACCAATGAGCCAATTAAGTCAAATATGTATCAATTTATTATAAAAGATTCGGCAAGCGATAGCAAGCAAAACAGCGCTGGGCGGCCGGGGAGTCTCCTGCTCCACCAACGGCGCGCCAGGATCTTGCGGGGAAAGTCTCTTATACTCCTTGGCCTGGGGTTTCAGCCAGTCCTGTCATCTCCTTTACCCGGATGTCGACGTGGCTCTTCACCATTGTTCTCCTGTTACTGGGGTCTTGTCTCCAGGTGAAGAAACATCTTAGAAGAACGTCTTAGGATCAACAGGAAGATGTCTATCACGAGCCTAACCACCGTCTTGACCCTCATAAATTCTCCTTACATGGTCCCTAGGGTGTTATAAAGTGGCGCAAGCGTATTTCTCTTTCTCTTGCACAGGGGCAAAGCTTGCACAAGCATTATTTACATGACCGGACACCTGCGGTTAATGCAAGGCCCACTGTTACTTGGTTCAATCTGGTTTTTCCTACTAGCTTAAGCAAGATTTGATTAACAAACATTATCTCTTCTATTACACCACCACCCTCCAGTAAAACCAGCTCCCCGTTTTGCAGCATGTACAGGTCCACGCAGGGCGACAAATAACACCCCCCCCACCCCCCACCCCCCTTCCTTCATCTCCAAGAGACACTGCTCCAGCATGTCCATACCTCCTTGACCGGGGGGCTCAGCACCATCATGAGCACCCCCATGCGCTGACACGGCCCCCCCATTACCCCCCAAAACCCCAACTGGCGAGAGGGGGTGTTCATCCGCTCTCCCTGATCCCCCCTCAGTGTTTGAGGGTGGCTGAGTCGTAGCTGTTGATGAAGTCCTCCAGCTTCTGGAGGTGATGGATCCGGCCCTGGCGGAGGTTGGCCCTCAGTGCCACCCCCAGCGCCGCCTCCATGGAGGGCTCCTTCTGCAGCAGCATCGTGGCCACCACCGCGATGGTCAGGCTGAACTGCTGGTACGACTGCGGGGGAGCAGCACAGGGTCAGCATGGGGCACCCCAAAACCTCGCCAGCAGCCCCCCTTGGGATATTTTCCCTCCTGGGGCTGATCCATGAATCCCCGACAGCACCCGAGTCCCTGCAAACCCCTTTTTGCCCCCAAGCACCTTCCCCTGCAACCACTGTCATCAGGAGGGGTTTTCTCCCCAGAGACCCCAAAAATGCCAAATTCACATTCCCCAGCATCCACGTCTCCCCCCGTGGTTCAGAGGGTCCTCAGGCGAGTGCCCCCCACCCTGCAGCCGGTCCCAGACCCCCGCAGGCCACCGGCCAGGGCCTCACCAGCTCGATCTCCTCCTTCCTGGCGAGGACGGCGGCGGAGCGTTGGTCCATGCTGGCCAGGGAGGGAGCCAGGAGCGTGGAGCAGAGCCGGCACCGGCTGCCTGCAGCCTGGGCAGTGGAAAATGCGAGGAAGGGTCGGATGCTTTGAAGGGGAGAGGGACTGGGCAAGGCTGGGGCCAAACTGGGGCTGCCAGGGATTACCAGCCAAGGACTGGTCACTCTGTGGGGGGCCCTGCTGGGACCTTGGCTCCTTGGGGAGCTGGTTTGCCACCCTTCCCGCGGGTACGAGAGCTGCCCCAGCCACGGCAGCATCACCACGGAGAGCCTCGCTAGCAGATTTCTCTTCCCCATTATGCAGTAATTAAGCTGCTCTGCAATGCTCTCCTTTGCTTCGTTAAAGCTGGACTCCCAGGGTCATTCACATTCCAGCACACTCTCAAGCCTCTAGTTATTTTTCCAGCCTTTCTCCCGGCTGTCTCCCATTTTTCAGCATCTCCAGCGCAGCCGGCACCAGGGCTGGCACAGGATCTGCCTCCAGACAAAGCAGCGCTTTAACCCATCCCGAAATCCTGCAAAGAGGGAGGCCAGAGGGAGCCCACCCCCCTGCTCCTGGGCTACGGCAGTATCCCTGAGCCCAGGGCACCTGCCCTGCGCGGGGGACCCGGGCTGAGCGCCGGGGAGCGGAGGCACCCTGACCCCGTACCGGCTGTGTCTCACCCGACCCAGGAGGGTGCTGGGTCCCCGGTGAGGCCTGTGGCGTGGTGCAGATATTGGAGCAAGCCTGGCTGGGCTCTGCAGGCGGCTCTGCGGTTGCTCCCGGTGGGACCTGCGAGTTTTTGGATGGCTGTTGGAGAGAAAGTGGCTGGGGACGGGAGGCAGCGGCCCCGCAGGTGCTGGGTGAGCCAACAGATCAGCAGCGGCCTCGGTGGGCTCTGCCCCGGCGTGGGGACACACCACGGAGGTCCCCAAGACCCACCTCATCACAGGGAGCTTCTGCATTGGGTTCTCCAGCTCCACTCGGCAGATGCTGCTGTTCCTGGGAAGACGGGCAGAGCTCAGCTCCTCCAGCGGAGCCGGCTGCCGCGCAGACGTCCTTGGCAGGCTCCGGCGGGGCTGTCTCACCGTGGGGATGTGACCCACCATCCTCTGGGACACTCCGGCTGCACGGCTCTACCTGTGCAAAGCATCACAGACGCATCAGGGGCCGTGGCGAGGGCTGGCAGTGCGAAAAGCGTGTTGGCAAAGGGCACTGCAAGCTCCCGCCTGCCCCTGGGCACAGCTTGTAGGTGGGAAGAGGAGACGCATTAGCTCGTACCTCAAGGTGCTCCCCCGTCCCAGCAGAGCTCTCCTCCGGCGGCGCTAGCTCCGTTTCCGAAGCAGAGGGGCTCTGGCTGTCCTCAGGTGTCTGCTTGGCTCCTGGCTCGACCTGGGGACATGCAACGGCGTGAAGGCCAAAGACACGTGTCTATCCCGGGGAGAAGAGCTGGGGGATGGGACGGACGAGGTGCTAAAACCCAAAGGAAACCACGGGGATTTGCAGCCCTGGAGAAGAGTCAGGAAAACTTCCGTGCCTGGCGAAGAGACAGCAAGGTGAAGAGCGAAAGGGCTGGACGAGAGAGAGAAGGAAGATGTTACACTGGCCAAAGAGACCCCCGAGGCAGGCACCTCCAGGGGAGTGAGCATCCCAGGAGAGGGGTGCTCCCCTGCTGGCATCGCTCCTGCCGCCTGCTCTGGCTCCGCGGCCTCTGTTGCAGCCTGGAGATCAGCAGCTGGGCTCTTCTGAGGGCTGCTGGCTGGTGGGGGGCGCTCTGGCACCTTCTCATTCGCTGCTGGTGGGCCCTGGGTGAAACCACGTCGGTCAGGGGCACGGCAGCGCCGCGCAGGGCTCAGACCGTGCAAACTTGGGTCACTGGTGGGTGCTGCAATGGGGCAGGGGGGGACCCACAACCTGAGCCGTCGGCTCCCTGCTCTGTGCACCATCTTTCCTAAGTGGCTGGGGAGGATCAGGGTGCTGTGACTGTTCTTTGGCTCTCGGCCAGCTTGTCCTGGAGTCGGAATAATAGGACCTGAAGGATGGCGGATACCCTGCGAAGCGAGAAACACAACGGGAGCGACTCATCGCTGTGCCCAAGGAGATGCTGGCAAGCACGGCACGGGACCCCTCGCAGCCAGTACAGGGTCAGCACAAACCTCTGGGGGGTCGCGGACACGAGAAGCGCTGGACCACCATTAACCCTCGTAAGCCGCGGTGAAAGCGTCGGACGCGTCTCCTACCCACGCCGTGACAGACCCAGGATGGGCTGTCATCCTGGAATTTGCCTCGCTTCCTGCAGCGAGCCCCAGGAAGGGGATTTAGGCCGGAAGGGGTCACACCAGAGCAAAGCCCCCCAACCCTGAGTAAGGCCAGCTTCACCGCATCACCCTCCGGCTATGCACCGGAGCACAGCCCCCCATGCCCCTGCTCGCCACCCCACAGCTGCACGGTCCTCCCTGCACCCTCTGCCCTCAGCACGGGCACCCACCCTGGCAGTCTGGTGGGGGGCCAGGGTGGGTGCTGCTCCTCATTGTGCAATTCATTCCAGGCAAAGTCTCTGAGCTCTGGCAGCTCCTGTGGGGAAGGGGGTGGGTTTAGACACGGAGCAGGACAGGGGAGGCTGTGACTGCAGAGCAGAGAAGCTGGGCTGCCACTGCTCCCAGCAGCGTTCAGCGAAACCATCTCAGTGCACTGTCCTTGTCACCAGGGCAGTGCATGGCCCCTGTCCTACATCCTGCGGCCCCTACCGCTCACCCCAGCCCACACTCCCCCTCACCGGGTTCCAGCTCCCTTCAAAGCGGTCCTCAGGTCCTTGACTGTCTTCTCCATCACCCCAGTGGGGTGGCGGGGGCCTGTCGCTGGGTGCCCATCTCCCATCCTCCCCGTCCCGAGGGAAGTCAGCATGGCCAGGGACGTGTTTTGGGCTCCAGGAACCTGGCTGCAATGGCAAATCCCTGTGGGTGAGGATGATGGCACACCGGGGGTAGCCACACAGCTGCCAGCCCCCCAGCCCACACTCCCCCTCACCGGGTCCCAGCTCTCTTCAAAGCAGTTCTCAGGTCCTTGGATGTCTTCTCCATCACCCCAATGGGGTGGCGGGGGCCCGTCGCTGGGTGCCCATCCCCCATCCTCCTCGTTCCGAGGGAAGTTGGCAGGGCCAGGGTTGCGTCTGGAGCTCCAGGGACGGGGCTGCAATGGCAAATCGCTGCCGGTGAGGATGAGGGCACACTGGGCTGTTTCGGTTTTGCTGTGGTTCCTCCTCCCTGCCATGGCCCTCAGCTCTTTCTGCTTCTCCTGCTCCCGGGGGAGCCCCTAGTTTTGACCGCCCTGGATTTGTAGGTGAACCCTGACAGTCCCACCTCCACTCGCTGCACGGCTGCTCACCCCACCCCCTGCCCCCTTACCTGGAACCACTGGACCCTGCCTCTCCGGCGCTGGTGCTCCCAGGGTGGCTCTTCCCAGTTGCCCTGGGGACTGTGAGGACGGGGCGGCCGTGGTCCGGCCCAACACGGATTGGGCTGCGGAGAAGACACAGGGAGATAAAAGCAGGATAACACCCTCCTCTTCACCCCTGCACCAGCTGGACGCTGAGCTGGGACAGGGAGCCAGGTGCCCATCCACACCCCTCTTCCAGCCAAGGTCCCAGACAATTCCCAACCCTTCCCCTTACCCAGTGCTCTCCTAGCTCCTCGGCATCCTGAGGGATGGAGCAGCGGGCACTCATCCTTGCCTTGCAAAGCTCCTCCACTCCCAATCCCACCTGGATTGCAGCAGGAGGGTTGCAAAACCACCTACCTCCCTGGGGAAGCCCCTCCTGCAGCCCAGCGGTAAGAACATCTCCCCAAAAGCTCGTCCTGGCCCCGTTCCCAGTGAGGAGAAGGCCTACGGGAGGCCAGCACCCAGCTGCAAAGGGAGATGTGAGGGTGAGCATGTCCCACAGCACGTCACTGCCGGCTCGGGGATGGCTCCCGGCTGGGTGCCACCCACCGCTTAGGTCACCTCCAGAGCCACACGACATCGCCACCAGCGAGGACCCACAGGAGACGGGTGAGCTGGGGGGCCATGCGGACCCGCTCCCCATCCCAGGATGGGACACGCGTCCTGGCAATGCCGGGGCTGCTCCCTTGGCACCGGGCACCCCCAAAACAGCTCCCCTTGCCTTACCTCTGCTTGCTCGCAGCCACATTCCAATCGCCCTGTGCAAACTGCCCAGGTCACAGCACCCAGCAACACCACCCTGCTATTGTCCCCCGGGATCCCGGCCAAGCCACCGGCGCCGGCGCAGGGACAAGCGCCAGCCCAGCACTGCAAGCCCCATTCCAGGCTGCACCCCTGCCCCTTGTTGGTCCCATGGGACAGCTTGCCACAGTTTGGGCTCCTGGTAGGGGCGAGGGGGCTCAGACCCTGCAGATGCCCATGACAGCACCAGGCTGCAGCCTGGGTCAGACCAGCGCTTATTGTGAGGGTCACCACCCCAGCGAGCTCTGACCCAAAACCAGCCCACCCCAGCCAGGGCACTGGGCTCCCAGAGCACCCAGTTCACTCTCACAGCTCCGATCCAGGCAGGCAGGAGGGTGCACAGGCAGCACACTCTGTCTCCCAGGTCAGCAGGGACCACGCTAGGGCAGTAGATTCAAGGAGACAAAATAAGACTTTTGTCCCCAAACGGAGGTTTTTACGTGGCAGATCAGTCCCAGGGGACACTGGAGAACAGCTCGCCTGCCCAGAGTGATGAAGCACCGAGGAACATCGGATTGAGACCCCCGACCCCCAGCCCTGCCCCTTGCAGCCCCCTACCGCTGGGGCTGCCGGATCTGCCCCACACCCCTGTTTGCCAATAGCAGCGATTCCGAGAGCGGCCAGGTGCTAATTCCAGGCCCCAGAATTCCAGCACCTCTTCTCAAAACCAACTCTGATAGCCAGGGACAGTCAAATTCCTCCAGTTATCCCAGATCCCTCAGCAAACCTGGTTTAAAGCAGAGTTGGATGCAAGACCTGCACCGCATCAGCCTCTGGCTGCAGCCCCTGGTCCTGCCCGTCCCTGCGGTTCCGCCACGCAAAGGGGGACACCCTGCACCCCCAGGGCACACAGCACCCATGCAAGGGGGGATCCTGCACCCCCACGGCATAACGCACCCATGCAAGGGGGACCCTGCAAGCCCAAAGGCACACAGCACCTGTGCAAGTGGGTACCCTGCACCCCCAGGGCACAGAGCCCCTGTGTGAGCCCACACCCCCAGCACCTGCCTCCATCCAGCTTCAACACAACCCACTGTGGCCCCCAGGAGGCTCCCAGTCTTGTGCTGGGAGGGTTTGGGGGTGCAGGGCCCCCCCAGGCCTCCACACAGCCTGCGGGGACAAGGAGGGGAAGGGTGACAGGAATACCTGGAGGACGCGGTGGCCCCGGCAGGACAGGGCCCAGCAGGGACGCTGCCATCGCACCCACCTTTGCCGATGCCGGGAGGGCGAGGAGCAGCGTGCCCAGTGCCCCGCTCCCCGGGCACGGTTGGCTCCGGCACCAGAACGGCTGGGAGGCTGCGGCTCAGTGCCGGCGGGATCGCAGAGAGCTGCTGGGGGCCGACGTGTCACGGAAGCCGCCTGTGTCCATTCACCCTCAAGCACTGCAGCCGGGTCTGATCCCCGCTCGCAGCATCGCTACCCCCCCCAGCAGCCCCAGGGGCACAGCCCCAACCCGCTGCCAGCCCGAAGCATCGCCTCCTGGTACAGCCAGGCACTGGGCATCTCTGCCAGACCTACAGCATCTCCTCCTCCCTATTCCCCCGTGTTCCCTTTGTCAGCAGCGGGAGGATGTGCTAGTACAAGGCACAGACATCTCGCCTGCATCGTGTCAGTCTGACAGCAGTGGGAGGTTCTGCTGGGGGCTGGGAACGCTTTGATACAAGCTGGTCTGAACTGGTCTGCCCAGCAATGCAAACTCCTGCACCAACACTGAGCGTGAAGACCATTCTGACCTTGCAGGAATGCAGGGAGGAGATACGGGAGAAGAGAGGTTGGGGTGAGGTCACTGATGCCAAATGTTAGCAGAGGAGGAGAAAAACGGGAAAGCCCAAGGTCTGAGGTGGAGTAAAATCCTTCAGAGTCGGTAAACAAGCGGTGCTGCTCACAGGGACAGGGCAGCCTGCGGCCCCTTGGTGCTGGCTGCTTCTCAACGCGGCTCCCACCGGGCAGATAACACACAGCTTTCCAGCTGGTCGGTTAATTATAGTGTCTAATAGCTATAAATCAATTAACTAACTGGATGGATCAATTAACCCTTTGTGATTTGGGAAAGAAATAACGGCAGCAGGGACAAACGCGGCTGCAGCCTGGAGAGCCACTGTCACAGTATGTCCCCGTCGAGAGCTGAACGGCTCCGCAACCCCACGGCTCCTCGGCTGGTGCCTGCCTCAGCGTCCTGGATGTCCCCCAAAAGGAGGATAACTAACTCTCAGGGAGCAGGGAAATTCCACAAAGGATGATGAAAAGAACTGGGTGACATCAAAAGCATCGGGTGACACACAGCGCACCCCAAAAGGCGCGAATTAGGTCAGCAGTGAACGCCTCTGCGCGGGCCAGGTTACTTTAGCAAACCTCAGTCCCATCACCCGCTTATCCCAGGCACAAGAGCTCGGGTGCAGAACAGGAGCTGGGGCACCGCTCTGCTCCCAGCTCGCCCAGCAAACGCCCCGCTCTGCCGGTAACCAGCCGTCACGCTCACCCCGGTTGCCCCGTTCTGGGTTGTTTGCTGTGGAACCACGCGGGCCAGGTAACACATCCCCTGACACCAAGAGTGCGGAAATCGAGGCAGGAACGGCCGCAATTACAGGGCGATTAGTGCCAGGGCGCTGAGAAAAGGTGATGGATGCCCAGGTAAGTGCAGGGTGCCCGGCAGCAGGTCCGTGTGCGAGGATAAGGGCACTAATTTTTGCTGTTGGCAAGGCACTTCCCGATGGAAAAAGGCACCTCCCGGGGAAGGTGATGATGCCTGGGGTGGCAGGGGGTTTTTCTGTCCCCCCACCCGGGCTGAGACAGGGGCTGCGGGGAGAGGGGGAGGCCGGGTCCTGCTGCGGGCTGAGAGCGGTCCGAGAGCTGCGAAAGCGCAGGGAGGAGGGAGCTGCAGGGAAAGCGGTTGGGAACCGGGAACGGAAAGAAGCTTCAGGCACGGGCAGGAAGGGACAGGGAAGGCAGGAAGGCACAGGGAAGGCAGGAAGGCACAGGGAAGGCAGGAGGAGACCACTGCGCCGCCGTCCTGCCCGCGGGGCACCGCCGTCCTGCCCGCGGGGGCCCGCGGGACACCGCCACCCTGCCCGCGGGACACCGCCGGTGCCCACAGCGGGGCGCTGCCCTCGGGGCAGCCACGGGGCAGCCACGGCGCGGCCCGCACCCATCCCGGCCCCACGTTTGTCCCCCTTTTCCACCCCCTGCGCGCTGCGAACAACCTGCGCAGAGCCGAGGCGCGCAAGGGGGGTGTCTGCCACCCCCCCCCCACCGCCCCGCTGCAGGCGGGCACCCGCCGCTGCCCCCCCGCCCCGCGGACGGACACCCGCACACACCTCGCACGGGCAGCCGCGGGAAGCCACGCGCTTCCACGTCGTTGTACCGGGCAGGAAGCCGGGACGCGGAACCGCTGCGCCAGGGCACCCACCTTCCCGCCGCGCGCCGGAAGTGACATCATCTCCCGGCGACCGGAGTCAAAGCGACGAGGCGGCATGGCGGCGGCGGCGGTGACGGGAGGGCCGGGGGTCGGTCCGCAGGGGCTGCGCGGGTGGCTGCGGAGCGTCTACCGCTTCGCCACCGACCGGAACGATTTCCGCAGGTCGGTGCCGCGGGCTGGTCGGTGTCCCCGGGGGGGTCGGTGGCTCCGGGGGGTCGGTGGCCCCGGGTGGTCGTTGGCCCCGGGCCGCATGGCGGGAGCCAGCGTTGCCGGTCTCTCTTTCAGGAACCTGCTGGTTAACCTGGGGCTCTTCGCCGCTGGAGTGTGGGTCGCCCGGAACCTGACGGACATCGATCTGATGGCCCCGCAGCCCGTCCCGTAGCGGCGGTGAGTCCTAGGGGAGCGACCCGGGAGGCCGCGGGGACACGGGACCCACCGGGAGCTGCTGCGTTTGTCTGTGCAGCTCGTGTCCAGCGACGGGTGACCCACCCGGGGTGACCACGCGTGTGTAGCCGTGCTGGCAGAACCCCCCCCCGAGTAGGTCGGGGTCCCCCCCGGGAAGGGGATGTCACCGCGTGGGGTGACCAGATGAAACATAAAGCGGTGCAAGAGGGACCAAGCCCCGAGCAGACCCTGGGGGGAACCTAAAGCGGTCTGTACGCGTCGCAAAGCTGCGTTAAGCTGCCGTGTGCCGGCAAACTAGACCAGAAACCACCTTGTCTGACTGCTGGATTCCTCGTCTAGGACAGAGCGAGCTGCAGGGGAGAAGAGCTCGCCCTCCCCGCCCACGAGGACCAGGAGAGATGTGTTTAGCCCTTACACGTTCCGACATTCACAGGAGCGCGCTGCGTTCTCCTTCTCCGCAGAGCTGCTACTCGCGCTTCAGCGCTCTCACGCTCGGAGCAGCGACAAGGGGGGGTGAAAAGCTTTTAAGTGTGAGAGGGAGAATTTATTTTTAATGAATTCTGCAAGGCACAACGAGGATAGTTTTTTCCAAGAGTATGAAGCCACTGTGCGCGGAATTTTCTTCTGTACCCCCGTTATTAAAGTATTTAGAATAATGACACAACCCGCTGGCATTCAGGTTTGTTTGTTTGTTTTTAATAAGAAACTTCAGTTTACAAAAACAAGGTGTAAAAAGAGTAAAAGATTTACAAAAAAAATCATAAAAACATGATTCATCTTTCACACCCAAAAGACAAAGGAACAAGTCCAGTCCTGGGTTGTAGGCAGGACCCATCGGCTACTCGTTCAAAGGAAAACCCGACCTGCGACAAGCCCCAGGTGAACTCTAACCACCAGGTTTCCTGGGTAACGTCCGGATGAGATAAAGCTGGGACACAAGGAAGGATGGCTCTGTGTGGGAAGGAGAAGCCACGTGGTGTTGCATAGCATTGTAGGGCCCTGGGCTGAGGTCACAGCTTGCCATTCCCACCAGTAAAGTCCAGCTGTGGGCGGTGACACTGCTCGGGGGACGGCGAAAGCATCAGCGTGGGAGCTGCGGCCGTGATTAAGGCGACGGCTCCTAGAAGATGCTGGTTGTAGAGCAGAATAACTTCCCAGCCCTGAGCGTTCCGGCAGTCGGATTGCAGCATGGCTTCAGATTCTTTGGAACGGTTACGTACGGGATTTTGAGTTGCCTCTGCGTTTGGTGACCGAGAACTGCCCCCTTACCTGCCCCGGCGGGAAATTCCTTCCACTGCCGACACAGATTCTTAAAAATGCTGTTTGCAAAGTGGGTATTTCAACAACTTGTAAAGAAATGGAAGTTCTTTTGAAGCACGGATAATCCAAGTTCTGCAGAAACAGTCTGCAGGAAAAAGGGATTCATCAGAACGTTAAGCCATTTCATAGTTAATCTCAGTTTTGATTTAGAACACGCTAATCCCCTCCCAGGCCCGGGTTCAGGCAGGGGGCAGTTCACGCTGTTAAGTACATAAGGCTGCCGTAGGTGACTTATGGGATGTTGTCTTAACAAACCTCGACTGAAATAAAAGCCGCTGAACCTGCGATTAGGAGCAGTGAGACAGCTGGACAGATTGCCAGAAACATTCCCTAATTAATTGGATTCTCTTGTCGCTGCTGCCTGGGAGCGCCCTTGAAGCAAAGGCAGTCTCAGCCATGAGCACAGCATGGCATACATCAGCTTAAGTCGTTAGTGACGTCAGGATCAGAAACCTGAAACAGAAACTAGAGGCTGCTCTGACTTAAAGCACCCACAGACGTGCCTGAAAACGTGAGGAAACCCGCCCGAGCTCCGGCTTGGCTCCGCACCCGACAGCGGCGCAGCGGCGCGCTCCTGTTCCCAGAGGGATTTCATGTTGAAGGGAACTGCTCGTTGGCTGGCCAGCCTCTGCCAACAGCACCCTTAACTCGGAGCGGGATTAACCTTTTTTTCTAAAGTGCTGAAGATTAACTGTAATTCTGCCCTTACTCAAGTCGACAGTGACGCTTCCAGCGCATTAGCGTTAGCTGGGGCTCCCGGCAGCATCCTGCCCAAGCCCACCTTAGGGCAGCACTCCGCTCGGAGGAGCTGCCTGAAGTTTCTAAGCTGTGTTTAAGTTTATTTTATGGAAAGGCAGGCCTGGAAAAAAAAAATTTTACTGGAAACAAACTTATCCACTTGTTCCTTTGCTGTAAACTGCTCAGTAGATGGTTGTGGCTTAGAGAGTTTGTGACTGCTTAACCAAAGCTGACGTTAAGCAGGGAAAAAATAGGACCTAATTCCCTTTTCCATGGGCTCTAGGTCGGCAGCGGTAGGTTGCTGTAGTTTACACAGCTGATAAACCAGAAGAAAAGTTGGTCTGCGCGTGGAAATACGTGGGTCATCTTGCAGCAGTAGGAAACAGCCTGAAGGGCCAGGCCTAGTTACAGCATTTAACTAGTGTGAGGAGAGGGAAGATGACACTTGCTATGAAAATGCCATTCCTAAATCAGGTGTGGAGTCAGGCAGCCCAAACGCTACGCTGCCTGTGCGCAGGAGGAGCCTCGCAGGCCGTTACCCTAGTTTCTCAGCTACCAGTTCCATTCGGCAGCGCACCACGAGCCTGTGGTGACATGATTCGCGTGCACAGCTCTAGCCTGCCCGTGCTGTCGTACATTCTTCAACCTCGTCTAGCCACGGAGGCGGCACAGGTCTGTCCTAACCCAGCTATAGCAGTACAAATGATCCCCATGGTACGGATACGGGACAGGCTGCCCAGAGAAGCTGTGGCTGCCCCATCCCTGGGAGTGTCCAAGGCCAGGCTGGATGAGGCTTGCAGCAACCTGGGCTAGTGGAGGGTGTCCCTGCCCATGGCAGGGGGTGGAACTGGGGGGCTTTAAGGTCCCTTCCCACCCAAACCATTCCATGATACGGTTATCTAAGGAAGTAAGGCTAGCCTAAGTACTTTACACTTAACCCTGCCCACGCTGAAGGGTTGTGGTTGTTCCTCTTTAGCAGGAGCAGCACCCAGGAAGTGGCCGTAAAGCAGAACAGAAACAAGAGGAGGCCTTTACTCCAGATTCCACCAAGTCCCAGTTTGATGAGCCTGGGTGCAGCACGGAAAAAACCCAAATCCACCACCTGCCACCTCTACTGGAAGTATGTTACGGAGACCAAAAATTACAAAGCAGATTAGGTGACGTCACCGACTGTACCATCTCCTTTCTCGTTTCTAGCTACACAAAGCATTTCCAGTGACACTGTGGGCTTAAGTACACAGCTCCTTTCTAAAACTGGCGAGTTTGGAGAACTGTTCCTTAGGAACTGCAATATCTAATGGAAAAGCACCAATCGTTTTGCCAACACGAGGCTACTGATCAGAGAAAGCGTTTGCCGCAAAACCGGTAGGAGCTCGCCGCCACCAAGACCGCGGTTGGATTTTGTCAGTGCGTCTGCCTGCAGAACACGCAGCCCTCCAACACACGAGGTTCCCTTCCTGTCTCTTCTAAACTTAGATCACAGCTTACTGCCGTGGCTTTCTTGTTACCGGCCGTTCCATGCGTCTCAGCTCCTCCCCAACCCTCAGCCTGCACAAAATCCGCCGTGGGGCAGTGCAAGAACCACCCAAAGGGTCCAGCACTTCGCTGTAACCGCAGAGCGTCCTGTATCGAGCACACGTTTCGCAACGACGGTGAACAGTGGTTAACATCAGCCTTGGGCCCATAGGGCTGGTCTTTTGTTAGTTTTCTTTCCCCCTCGCCACCCCCGCTTGTGGAAAGTTGCATTGCAAAGCTCGTTTTTAAGAACTCTTTTGAAAGTATTTTGGGCCCCCCCCCCCCCCCCAGCCTTTAACCAAGCGGAACCCAAACACCCGCACAAAATAAAGTTCAGTAGAACAAAGGAGGGGCCTAAAGGCGCGCCCCAAAATCAACCAAGACAATTAATCACTAGTTGGTAACAGCTAACGAACATACGTCGCTTTCGATCATTTAAACACGTGGGTTTGCAAATCTAGGAGCTTGCTGGAATGCTTCACGTTCCGTCTGCAATAAACAGGCCTCAGTATTAACGTGACACCACAAAAACCACCCTGAATTGAGGTTTTATGTTCCCACAGGCAATAAATTCTCAACCGAAGCGCGTCCCAGCGGATCTCAGACCCGCCGGAGGGATTAGGCGCGCACAAAAAGGCAGTGTTCAGGGCTGGCGCTCGGATTTTCCTACTTACTTCGGGGAAGGGCCGCTTGGCTGCCGTACGCAACCCTATCTATCGCCTATCAAATCCAGGCGGGCGCGGCCACGGCACGCTTTTGCTCACACGTGGAAGTATTGGCTAGGCTAAGAGGAAACCTCTGCAAACCCTGCCATGACAATAGGAACTCTTTTTCCTTTTCTAACCCAGCGATTATCATTAGGTTTGTAACGACCCTTCCCAAAGCCACTCTACCAAAAACCCCCCCGGAGTTTGTAATCCTTGCTCTGTGCTACGTGCTCTGACGGACGTCAGCTTACTGACCGGAGAGGCCTGGGTGATGTAAGAAAAATCTAAGAAGCCAAATCTAATCCGCCTTCGAAACAAGTTATTTGACTGACTAGGAACCCAAAGTTTTCACACCTAGAAGACTAAACCACCAGCTGCTGAGCTCGGAGGTAAACTTGAGTCGCACACAGACAGGAGACGTAAACGTGTCAGTGATACCCAATACCTGTGAAAACACACAAATCCACCTGCTGCTTCAGTCAGGAGGGGGCAATCCACGACTTATTTCCCAACGTTTCTGTCCTATGCAAAAATATTATTGGGTACAAGGCACCAAATCTAAGGAATCTTACAAAATTAGGGCACAAAACTGAACTGGCAGCTAAGACGGATCTCCCTGTCTCTCACGTAGTTCTCATCCTGCAACACCACTGACTTCCGCTGGAGCTCATCCCGGGGTAATCTGGCAACAGCTACAGGTTTCGTCAGTCTCTCATTAGGATGCAATTAAGCATATTCAGGCTTGGCGACGTTACGATCAATAAAAGAGTTTTTGCATTACCACCAAAGCAATTTTTATGCTAGAAGCCTTCTAAAAGCAAAAAAACCCCTCCTGATAGTCCATAGGACACACTTCACGCTTTTACCACTTCAATGGATCTTCTTACCCTCAAAGCCGCTTCTGGAAGTCCCTACGTGGGGGTGGTACTGCCTCCCAGAACAGTTTGACATCAAGCATTTAATATGTATTATCCCCTTTTCTGCCTCAAAGCCAGACCAGAGAAGTGTTCTGGTCAGAACGAATGAGGAAAATAATTGGGGGTTTCTTCAATGCTTTGCAGAGAAACTGGGTTTTGTGGCCTGCATAGTTTAACTTGGGAATACAGGCAGGAAAGGGCTAACATAAGGGCTAATTTATGTAACTAGCTTGGTAGTGGAATAAAGTTACCTAAAATAAAGTGGTTTCCAACATCTACAGCAGATGTTGTGTCATACCTGGCCATGGAATTAAGATTCTTCATTCTTAAAAACATGCCAATTTACTTACAAGCTGAATGGGATAAGGATATCCTGGGAACTGTTCTGGCCCAAAGGCTGCACATTCCCGAGCCCGACAACCTGACAGCGTACAGGGGCTTCCTACACCTTCAGACAACAACCTGCAAGGCACCAAGAACCTCACGCTCGCTCCCAGCGTCTCTCAAGGCAGCTGACTCCTTGCTACAAGACCGGAACCCCCGTACAGGGATCCCGCTGCGTAGAGAAACCAATTCTGCCCCAAGCTGGACCAAAATAAAGGGCTTTATGTTGCAGACACTTGGCTTGTAACTCACAGCGTGGGCGCTGCACTTCACACGTGAGTTAAGTTACATCATTTGCCCACGTGTTTGCGGAAGCAGAGCCTTAAACCTGGAATTACTCCAAATAAACAAGTGTGTTAGCAGGATTTGAAGCCATACCATCAGCGGAGGGACGAAGTCTGCTTTACAGGCATTCACTTCAGTGGGCTTCACTGCAATTGCCGGGGGCATTTTCATCTTACCGATGTAGAGAGGTGATTTCCAATCAGAATTCCTGGCAAACAGGACACTATAAAACAGTGTCCACCATGGAGGGAGCATCGGGTTCTGCTTATACAAAGAAGCCTGCAGTAGACAAATATAAACCAAACAGCATAAAAAATGCTATACGCTATCGCTTCCAAATAAAAGCTGAATATTACAGAAACCTCACAGTGCTGGAAAAAGCAGGTTTATTTACTCTGAAGTATCATTCATTCCTTCCCTATCAGGGCAATCGTTTTGCTGACTGCAGTATCTCCACATCTCAGCACAACTAGGCTAACGTCACACGGAGAGGCCACCGGTGTCAAAAGATGTCACCAGCGAACGCCACGAAAATCTGCTTGGGCAATCGGACGCAGCAACGGCTACGCGTACACCCCCCGCTCCCCTCCGCAACCCACTCGATTCACGCGAGTCTGTTACTACCCGGATTCAGTTATTAACGCAAAACACTCAGTCAAAAGATGAGCGTTCAGAGCGAAGAGCCTCGGCTCCCCGCCGGGACAGCTAATGCTGCTTTACCGTTTGCTCTGCTATCACGTTTTGTATACCAACAGGGCCAGCGTGGCTGAGGGATTCGGAAAGCGAACGCACCGTTCGGCAGCCGTAGTAAACCATGACTGTCTTTTAGAAGAATATAATCCTCTTAAACGGGGGGTAGGCCCGGGAGGACAGACACATGGGAAAAATACCAGTTCTCCCTTCCACCTCTTAGATTAAAAAGGCAATATTTAGCCTATTTTTCCTTTAATTTTCCTTTTGAGACACACAGTCTTCACAGGTTTTGCTCTAGGAAAGAAGCCGTCACCAGCAATTGATTCCGACTCCTTCAGGAACACCAATGTCTACCTGTGCTGAACCCAACTCCGCTTCCCCTGCAGTCAGCAGAGTCACGTTTACTTTTATTGACTCTCAGTTTGGCCTACTGCATTTTAATTAAGTTTATTCACTGATAGCGCCAAAAAAAATCCCCTTCCTATATATATAAGGACATTCGTGAGAAATCCTTCCAGCCCCTGCTACATTTCGAGGCAGAAAACAAAAACTTCTCAACCAGTTCCCATAGGACTGTCTCAAACCGTCGTGTCTCCAAAGAAAATAAGAGCACATCATCTCAAAATCATATTTAATTGTCAAAAAGGCCGTTTTCGTAGGCTCAAAAAGCAGCACGTTGCTCAGACACACAAGAAATGGGAGACTACGGACAGAGGAGACGTAGCGCGACACTGCGCTCCGCCAAGAGAGGTTTCTTGTTCGCTGTGCTCGTCTGCGTGGCTGAAGTGATTAACAGCGAGGTGAGGGAGACCAAATTGCCCAGGGGACAGGAGATTAAAAGTCACAGTAGTGCCCGTGGGAAGAGAGGAATGGTATTTGGGAACTTCCCTCTCCACCCCCTCCAACAACGTAGGGTTGTCAGTGGGGGTGTGATGGGCAAATGCTGACGAGAGTGAAAGGAGAAGAGGGAGGAAGAGAAACACACTTTCAGAACTTCTCTACCTGAAAATGGAACCCATTTCTTGAAGAATCTCATGTTTTTAGATTACTTCACCTTTAACCACTTTAAAAAAACCCAGCCCAAACCATCAAGACTGAAAGACGTCACGTCTCTTCGCAGTTACAGATCCAGGTTTGATTAGAACACGAAGTGTGAACGGCCAAACCCCAAATTATAAAAACACCTGAGGCGCAACTGTAGGCTGAGAAGTGACTAGAAATAGTCAACTAAGGCCCTGCATTTCTCGTAAAAGTCTAAAATCAAGATGATGACAGATACAGACATTTATGTAGCCTTTCAAACTCAACGCGGAATCCGAGATGTAACTACATTCCTTCCCTTTACGTCCCTGGAGCTGGCTCTGCCTCCCACCGTCGTGGTATTACCACCACCCCCCCGTTCCCCTGAGGAAAACACGCCACACTTGTAGAAAAAGTGCTAGTTTGCCAGTGTAAGACGCCTCCACGCTACCTGCTTCTGCTGTCACAGCTGCACAAGCCAGTGCTCAGACTTCCTTATCATCCCCACGAACCGAGTTATGCCGGCAGAAGCCTGTAGCGTAGGCTTTGTTTCGGATGCCACTGTAAACAGATATGACACACGGGTACGTTCCTGTTTTATTACAGGGTTTGAACACACTTTCTCCAGAGCAGAACTCTTTTAAAATCACATTCCTAGTGAATTTAGCTGCCAATTCAGTTCGGCCCAGAGAATGAACCATCACGTGTGTGCGTGACCCCGGCAAGACTGAGAAAGAGAGGCGTTGACAAAGCTTGCCAGCCGTGCGTTTGCCCTCAACTGATGGCAAAGGAACCGGCATCGCAGAGACAGCCGACACCTGGCGGAACGTTTTCCCTGGCAGAAGGACATAAAACGTTTCTCCAGCAGGAACGGCTCTCAGGGCAGCCAGCTCCATCTATCCAACAACGTTTCAATAAATACCTGGGCGACTGTGTGATTGAAACCCTGGAAATCGGCATGGCGATTAAAGGGGAGGGTACTATACCTGTTCCTTTGGGACTTCTATCAGCATTACTAGGTACTGAAGCCAGCTGAATGCTTCTATTTCCTGGTTGTGCTCATTTGTTACAGGCCTTAGGCAACCCCTTTTTGATATGAGATGAATGGTACACAGCGTCAAACCTTCTCATGTCATTCGGTGAGCATAATTTAACAACAAGGTGGTTTGAAACCAAGATTCTGACTATCTTACAGGTCAGAACTGCACAGCTCGATACGCTTTTCCAGACCCAGGGCGGCAAACGTCATGATCTGATCCCATTCCTGCAGCAAGCCCTTTTTTTCCTACAAAGAGGAAAGATGTGAAACGCCAATGGTTTAAAAAAAAACCACGAGATTGCCGATAGAGAGCTCCCCATCACGGGAACGTCAGTCTTCTGTCCTTATCGCTAGTTTTGGACGGCACCTGAGCTTGGAGTTGTTTTTCTGAGATTCTTGCTTTGTCCTGCACTGTTCTTTGAGTGTAAAAAAGAATGTAGGCCTGGGTTTTGCACACCTCCTCCACGCTACATACATTCAGTTTGGAGTCATTGCAGTGGACCCAAAAACCTAGGAATCAAAGTGAGAAAGAGGACATTAGTAAGGGAGGCATCATTCCTTCCGAACGCGTTCTAGAGCTGTTCATAGGAAACATCCACAGAGAAAAAAAGGGAGAAAGGCATCTCGATCTTTTCCCCTAAAGATGCTTTGGAAAGGAGTTTCTAATCTGGAAAACATTTTGATCGTTTCTGTGCTGTTAACAGAGTTTAGAAACACCGAATCATAATCTGACCAACTGTATATTATGACCCAAAAATTCAATTAGGAAAATAAAAATTCCCTGGAGACAGCCAATTTGTACCTCTTTCTCCCCAAGTCAGAAAGCAGAGTCAATACTAATTCAGCTGCAGAAAGAGACTGCTGGAAGCTCACAAAAACCCTGCGGATGTTATTCATGAATAGTCCCTGTCCAGTTTGAAAACACTTTCTGTTTATCTCATCATCCCAAGGATACTGAGAAAAGACACCCAGCTGGAGCAGCTCCACGGACTTAGGTCGCACGAGAAAATGAAGCATTCATGCTGTCAACAGCAAGCAATCAAAGGCATCCCGAAGGGCCACAGAGAGAAGAGCAGCAATCTGTGGCTTTATGCAAAAAAAAAAAAAACCCACAACCAAAAATCCCCAAAGAAAACAGGCTACTGAATGTCAGGAAACGTGATTCCCAACAACCTCGATCACGGTTTCACAACGCACTGTGTCTATGGAATAAAACACACGCTGCTTGAATTTCTTTCCCCCGTAACAAGGCACACGCACCTCCCTCTGTGTTGTAGCAATATGCTGTGTAGTGTCCTGAGCCAAACCCTTTCCCGTGATGCATCACCACAGCGGAGAGGTCATAGACAAAGGTCTCTTTGTCAAGAGAGGAGAGAGAGTCCCTGCAGCAGTAAGGTTCCATGTTTAATACCTGGTCAAAGAGGACATGGACCCCAATCTTCTCACGGTGATTACGTTCAGACCACCTGCAAACACAAGGGCACGGATCAAAGACTCGGGATCCTGCTTCTCCACGGTGGCCGCGGGAAGATGCCCGCAAAGATGCCCACTGCTAAACAACAACGCCGAGGAGCTTTCCTTGCTAGGGCCAAGGAGGCGTCACGTAATTTTTTCCTACTGTTTTCACTCTAAAATCTTCAACTGATTGGGTCATCGATGCTCGTTATTCGTGAGGATATTGTCGAGGTGTGCGATAGGCGAACACCAAGCGAGCCCAACACCTCCTGTGACAGTGAAAGAGGGCTTAAAATACTCGGTTATAGGCATACAAACACCTCAGTTGCCTGCGTTGACCATTTTAGGAGCTTTTCATAATGTTTTGAACTTCGCTGTGCTTTATTCAACGGGTAAATATGTAATATTGGCATTTAACTATGACAGGCTTCAACAGATCTTTCCCTCAGCCGGTCAGTTCCTCCGTCTCACAGCCAGGGTTTCAAGCTGTCTGCGAATTCAAATACTGCTGAGTACAATTCAAAGACATCAGCGTTAATAGCTACAAAACATTATGGGTGTAGTAAAACACCTACAAACGGGCTACTGATTGTAACGTAAGCAGCACTCGGAGGGTATCACACATCTGGTTTGGGTGAACGATACACATGCCGTTAGCAGAAGTGAGAGAAGTTACTGGCCCACACTAATCACCTCTGAAAAAGACAGAGGCGAGGCCCCTGTCCGACACCACGTAGCGCGCTCCGCTCACCTGAATCGTTTAAGGTGCAGTCGGAGGACCTGAGGTAGTCTGTAGATCATTAACTGCTTTTTAGCTTCACTCAGAACAAGAGGTTTAGGAGAAGACTTTCGCCGTTTGCCTACCAAAAGAAAGGTAAAAATGAGGGTGGAATTAATTTTCAGAAGGAGAAGAGAGCACATTCTGAGCTCTCTTTCTTCCAGTAGCAGCAGTCCAGCTCACACGCACTCAGGATGGACATGCAAGTAAACCTGCCTTATGTGCAGGAACTTCTTTAGGATGAAAACCCACACGTTTAAAAACACTCCAACTTTTCCATCGTGGTGATGTTCATAAGCACTCAGCCAGTTATCTCCTTCAAGCTGCTCACGCTGACATGTTGCTCTGAGTAACACCCCAGATACACTAAGAGTTAGTGCCAACGACACCCAGGGCTGCAGCAGTGTCAACAGGTGAACTACCAGCGGACAAATAACACTATCTGACACTGCATTCGGCTAAAATACTCCTTTGATCCGCTTATTGTACCATGACGCTGTAGTAGCCAGCTTCATTAGCTCAAGAATATTAACACAGGCCAGCAGAAAATGCTTCCGGTGAGGTTCCGCCTCTCGCAGGGGCTCCACCTGCCCAAGAACATCAACCGCTGAACCGAAACCGGAGAAGAGGCGAAAAGGTTCCTCTTCCTAGGGATTCCTCTTACCAGGACGCTGAACACGCCCATCCCAGGAGGAAGAGAGGTGGCTTTCAGAGCTCCCAATAAGAAATGTACCTGTTAATTAGATTTCTGCACCTCACTGCACCGGTTCCGAACAGATGGGTTGCTCCTCCTCCAGCACAAGCAGTGCCCCCAGTAGTTTTTGGCACCTAGATGCAGGCTGGTTGCCTTTCCCTGACTTTTATTCATCTGGTTAATGTTTCCTTAGCCATTTAACTCTGACATAACTGTTAAAATTTGGGCTTTCACGAAGAATCAAAGAACACAGAGTTAAGATGAAGCTGTGCTCGTCCACATCGACGCTTTGTTAACGTTACTTGTGAATCAGAACCTATTCAAATGATATTTGGCTTTGTTTCAAGAACATCTAGTCAGGGATTATTTCCTAATGCTCCGTGAAGATGTTTGGTAACAGATTTGCAAGTTGACAGAAAACAGATCTCCACAAACGTTTGCTACTTCAGCTGCTTAGTTGCAACGTAAGTCAAATTATTGGCATTTTCCTCCCAAGGGGATGAACATTGGCCATAAATACCTGCATGAAAAAAGATTTCAGATCCATCTTACCAGGGTAGCTGAGCTGCATGATTATACACAAAGCTAGAATTATTTTCAGGCATTCAATGACCTTACACTCAGACCTACTCCAGGAAAGCAGAAGTCACCTTCCAGCTGAGCGCAGCCGAACAGGCGCATTCGTGTAGCAGGCAATACATTAACCTGAGACGCCCGGAATAATGTCAGTTCATTGCGCCTTGACACAGTGCCTACAGAGAGATGGAAACTCTAGCCTGGCGGCAGACCTTGAGAACTCTGCACCTGTGATCTCTGGGTAAAGCATTCAGTCAAACCCACGCAGCGTGCAGATGGCCTGTTAGAAAAGCTTTCCTGCCGTGGAGATGAGCAAAGCAGAGGGGATAAGGTTCCTTCTTTTCTCTCTAAATCCAACCCCCCCTCCTCCCAAAATTTCTTGAAGTTGCCTTCCGCTCCAACACAAGTGGCGAGCTCTGAACAGGGTCATAGTAAACCCTTAGTAAACTGTGCTGCTGAATGGTGGAGATGAGAGAAAAACGACGTGTCAGATCCCAACTGGTGCCCAAAGGAGCAGAAGCCATCAACAGGAGGAGACAAAACAGCACGAGCAGGGAGGAAGAACAGAGTTTTCCTATACATACAGGCCACAATACATGTTTTCAGACACACAAAGCGTACATCCGACACCTCTCACGGCAGAGACAGCAGCAGCAGCCGACTTACTGTTGCACTGGTCGCACGCGTATATCCTCCCTTCCAGAGCTTCGGTCTCGGTGAACTTGGCCAACATTTCTGTCAGCATGCACTCTGTCTGGTTAACAGGGACGATCCCTTTCTCGATGGAGTGATAGCGCTCGGGGAATTCCAGGGAAAGATCCCAAAAGGGCTCGACGGTGTTGGATTTGTAGTTGCACGTTATGCAGGTGACCTGGGAATGAAATGCGGACGTACAAAGGGAGTTACGAACCTGCAGACGTTCACATCCGAAGAGCAAGTTTATGCCCAAAAGGCAGCGCAGTTTCAGGAACACAAAGGCGATCCGCGAGCGGGGAGAAGCTGCTTATTTCCAGCCTGAAAGGTACGGCTCGCTTGAGAAAGCAAGTTAGGCTACTTCCTCAGTTCTCAAAGAAATGGAGACCTTTACGGGATTCGCTTCCTCAGAGAAACACCTTTACAGGTAAAATACCAACTCACAGTTGGGTCACAAGCACCTTGGATCAGTTTTCTACTACAAAACGTACACACTAGCATTTATCAGGCAATCTTCCTTCTGCAGTTTCTCTACTTCCCTTGCATATTTCAAAGTTTATGTTCCCTTTAACGTTTCATCTATAAATACAAAAATTATTCATGAATGGAGCACGAAAGGACCAATTTCATATGCAGTTGTTTTCCTTTGTCATCCTAGAGTATATCATGAATCAGAACAGCAGAAAAGTTTTCAATTAAACTCAGAGAGAGAACGCAACGAGGTAACAAAACCAGAACGCAAGGTCAGACTTCGTGTTACTGTGAGAACCAGCCACCAGAAACCAACTTCCACCCTCGCAGCCTGGCAGCTTCAGCCCCCAAAGGCCGGTAACCGAGATGGATTTGTAGCTAGCGGGTAGGGAAGGGAGTCTTCTGCGTGTAGAGGGGTTTGAAATGAAACACAGCACATGTGCACAGGAGATACATAAGCAGAAGAAATCGCTCGACAGGTTTATAGCGACTCCTAGCAGCACACAAACTACAGTGATGTATGAACATCTTCATGCTGCTAAAGACCTACACCGAACCTAGAACACCGGCCCGAGCCCCAGCACACCATCACCCAGAGCCAAGAGACACGACCGGACACAGACCGTTCAGGAGGCCCACAGGGTCATGCGCTGCAAGATGATTCAAATGAAGCATGACTTCAAACACCTTTTCCCTGAGAAGCCAAAAGCTTTCACTTGAAAAACACACCTTTTAATCTCTAACGTGCACGTAAGCTCTTAGGAGCTCAGCAAGGCTGGCACCGAGAGGGACGATACAAATAGCAACGAGAACGCACACAGACAGCACGCTTCGTGGTCTGATCCTGCAAACCCTTGAGCGTCCAGCTGCGCACGCGTTTCACTTCTCCTGGAAAGCAAAGGTAGTTGAGGACTTTTAGAAGGCACCGGGCTCTGGGGTCCGCCTTGAGGGGAAGCATACATTTCAGACAAGGGAACGGCACAGGAGTAAGACAGAGCACCGTGACAGGCACTTTCAGCTCCTACAGAAACACGTTAAACACGCTCAGCATCTCAAGATGACTTCCATATGCCTGCAAACAAAAAAATATGGTCACAGAGAGCTTGTTCTTTATAGCACGAGACAACTGCCCTCTCTGTCCTTCATCATATTCTTTCTAGCCATGAAAGCAAAACAGGGAAGGGAGAAAATGTTACAAACCCACTTTAAAAACATGGTAAAAACTGAAAATTAAGGGCTCGGAACTTCTGTACTTGTGCAGATTTCACCTGAATTGGCACAAGTCAACTGAACTTAGAACAGACGTGACAAGTATCAAAAACGCTGACAGCCTGCACAGCAACCCGACAGACTTCTTCCTCAGGAGGCACTCCTACCCAATCCCTCTCACCGATCCGGCGGTTCCTCAAGAAGCAGAGCCTTTGCTCCTTGGTGTCAACGGCTCCGATCGATTCCTGTGCAAAAGCAGGTGCGTACCTGACTAAGCAACTGCCCGTGAAAAATGGTGTTCACCACTTTCAGGACCTGCTTGGTGAGCTTCCTCTGGGAGAAAGGGATGAGGATCCTGCGCTTCGTTCCTTCCGACTCCAGCTCCTGCTGGACCTTGTCCAACAACTCGCAGAGAAATTCCTGAGCGTCCTGCTGGTCGTAACCTCGAAACGCGGGGATCAGGCTCCACACAGAGTGCAGCATGGCAAAGGGGGACACGAGCGCCCACTTGCCGGACCACATCACTCTGAAGAGGGTGTGCAATTCGTGGCAGAGGGAGATGTGCTTTGAACTCGGTTCCTTGGGCTGTATGAGTTCTAAACTCCTGCTTATGGAGGAGCCACCATTTAAGCCAGCTGGCAAGCTCTGCGTGCCATATGATCCCACTTTGTCAGTCTTCCCTGACTCGTTAGCAGCAGGACCATTTGCCAATTTGCCAGGCATCCTAGACTTCCCGTTCACAGTTTTGGCTAAGAGTTCTTCTGTTTCACAGAGATCAAGTGTCAAAAAACATTCCCTAAATTTCTGGAGGTGACTGAGCACTTGCAGAATAGAATTCATATAACATGTGTTTCCCAGGTTCCTTAGACCCGTTACCCCGGGAGTCATCAGAGGCTTACGCCGGATGGAGTAAAACTGTTTGAACCTGCTGCTCTGCATCTGCCGTGAGGTAGGGGAAGCGGTCGCCACCTCCCTGAATTTCCTTGGAATCAAGTTCTCCCCGTGCACGTGAGACAGGAGCCTCGCGCTCTTCCTTGGAGGAGTGTTTGCCAGCTCCTCCAGGAGTTGCCTCTTCATCTCCTGCCGCCGCTGCCTAGCTGCCTCCTTCTTTTTCTCCAACTCCTCCATTTGTTTCTTTTGTTGTAATTTTAGCTGGCCTCTAGAGCTCTTATCAAACCAGGTCCGCAGCGCCTTCGCCAGCAAGGACTGGCGCCTGTGCCACAGAGCTGTAAGCATCTGAGATTGTCCCTGAGGGCTCCTTTGATGGCTGCACACGTCCTCGCCCAACGCCATCGATCGCAATGTCCTGCCGCTTCTTGTTGACGGATCATGCTTTTGACTTTTAATTGCCGACAGAGAACTTCTCAGCAATTTCAAGTCACCCTCCGGGTTATCATTCAAGACATAATCTTCACAAAGGTAACAGAAGACATACAGGTCGTTAACTTCCATTGCCAACGGATGCCTGGTTTCTTCAAAGTGTTTAAGTGCATGCTCCTCGATGTACCTCCCACAGGCTACGTGGGAGCACTTCAGACAAGCCCAGAGCGACTCGGTCGTCTGGCAGTCAACGCAGTGCCACTTCTGGGGGTTGAGGATAGAGTGGTCCTGGGCGAGTCGTAGCCGCCCGACATGTTTGCATCTATCCATGTCTTACAGAAGTCTTCTCTGCTTTGACCTTGGAAGACAAAAAAAAAAGTAAGGAAAGGATCTTAGAGCCACTATACGTATTTAAAATCACCTCTTTTGTACCAGCTCTAAAGACCTATAAAAACGCAGGTGTCGCGTCCTGTCAAACCCAACTGCAGTTTTCCCTCAGCTCACTCACTCCATTATTCCTGCACTTGGGTGTTTTTTTAAAAGCACTTTTTAGTACCAGCAAAAGATATTGGATTGACAAGGTCTACAGCGTAAAACTGTCTATCTGTCTACTAAGGACAGGCCAGACAGCTGCCAGCACGCCTTACCCAACCTGAACGGCTCGCTTCCCAAGGAGAAAAAGATTAATTCAGTCCACACACACGTTTGATCTTTAGCTGCCCTCTTGAAATTGATACATACAAAATGAATTTGGAATTGGAATGCATGTCATCAGGAACTAGACTGAGGTTACCAATTTCTCGCAGAAGCCATAAAAATATCAGATAATTGTCACAACCAGAGCATTTGCAAGTCCGCAGGTTTTACATTCTCCCCTCGAATTCTCTGGTTTCCCACAGCCTCCCAAACGTTTTAATGTTTAAATAAAACATCAGCAGGGGAAAAAAAAATAGAAAACACGTAACACCATGTTATAGAAAACCTGAAGGAAGGTCTGCACCTGTACATGTTGGCATCAGCACGTATAAACAGGAAAACCAAGTGATTTACTGTATTGTAACCGAAGAGAAATCAAAGCAGGGGTACTAGAAGGCGTGAAAAGCTTTCCCTCCCTGCCCTGCGCCCAAACGCTTTATACAAGACACTCGGCCGTACAAAGAGCACAACTGAAGCACCGCGTGCCAGCGCCGCGGTTTCTATTGTACAGTCCCTCCAACGCTCCGACCTGACGGAAAGGGATCGGGGTGCAGGCACAGTGCCCAGACCCGCTCGCTGACGCTACTCACGGAGTCATGTTTAAACCTCCTTTCCTCCGCGTCGCAGCATCCAGGGCGCGGAACATCCCCATTTCAGCCAGAGGAGTCTTGGCGGTTCTTCGAGAATTTAATTACTACTTAAGTCTTCATTGTAAGGCAGCACAGCTTCAAAGCCCTGGAGAGAGAATATTCTTGTGATGCACATAAACAAACGAAGAACGCTGGCAGGGTTGCTTTTGAACACCATTAATCCCCTCAGCGCAAGAGCTGCTGCGGAGAACATTTATTACAGGGAAGAGAATTCTCTGGAAGTCAAAGCATGAACGCACCTAGGAACGCAAACACTTAGATGTTAAGAAACGTCACACGGAAGAGGCACTCTGGAATTTCATTTTCCTGCTAATCTATAAATCTGCTGATCACATGTAGCCTCTTCATCGCAAGTCTTTTGTAGTGGCTGACCCGACATATGGCAAGGGGAAAAAAAAAAAAAGAATCGGAGTTAAAAAACACTAAGCGAAAGCGCACACCTCCTGCCATCGGTTCGGTTTTGGCTGCTTCGACGGCTTGGTGAAAGAACGGGGGAGGAGATGAGGAAAATGGAAAATAAACCCCACCCTGTCCTGAATTAAATTTCATTTCTAGGTGATTTTTCAAACTAAAAATGAAGTAATGAACAGTCCGGTGTGAACTGCAACAAAATAAGAACTGCGGCGGAAAGAAAAATAGGAAAACCCCTGCATTTTGCCAAAGCCAGAGAAGATTGTAAAAACCTCCCTGTCGTAATAACCCGAGAAAGAGTAAATCGACTCGCTTACGCACCTACGACCACAGTAGTTGAACGCAACATGACGTAGTGACAGGAGGGACAGCAACAACGCGCACAGAGCGGTTGCGGATGTCACAGGGAGCATCAGGTCTGGCACGAAGAGTACTGAGTTTAAAAAAAATCAGCATTTTACGGGGGGCGAGGTTTAACGTAACGGAGGCCGCAGCACGCTTTCCCAAAGCCTTCGGATGGGTATTAAACAGCTGACCTCCACTGGTACGCTGAAAACTTATCTGACCCGGCTAAGAAACCGTATTTTCAGTGGTCCTCAAATTATGCCAATTGACTTTAATTATTATCTTTTTTTTTTTTTCAGTGACACTGCTGCTAAAGATGGAATCTGTTAAAGAAAAATCCAAGCGCTTCTATTCTTTAAGTCTTCTCGGTTTTAGATTAAAGCACAAGTGGCCACTTCAGAATTCATCTCCCCAGAACGATTCCGCGGTGTCTAAATAACCGTTTTAGCCGTTTATTTCAAACGGTTCACAAATCCGCTACACCTTTCCTCTGGACCGCGTTCATTCTCTCCCAAATCCCTGGACCTGGAAAGGCACTTTGGGAAACCCGACGTTAAACAAAGGACTGATTCGGTCTCCTCTTTCCAAGTTGGAAACATCCCTTTCCCACCTTCCTCTCACCTTCCGCCCTGACCTTTTCTCCCTCTCTTTCTTCTTTGTTTTTCCGCTCAGGCCTTGATAGGAATTTGTGGAGTAATCCCGTCTAGCCTCGGTGAGACCAAGTGGCACAGATTCCGGCTCGAAAGAGTATAGACACTATGGTAACATTGACAGCCTTCATTTACATAAAAGAATACTAATTATGTTGTATCATCAACATCTGTGATTCTGCTCACTGCCATATGCGACAGTGTGGGGAATTTAACCCTTGAGACTCACCGGCATAGCCGAGATTTGTACCATGTAACAAAAAAACGGGCCTTATAAATACAATTTTCTAGAGACGTGATTAAGCGGCCGCCAAGCGCGGTCGCTCACCAGCTCTGCAAGCTCTCAGGACACGAGATTTTCCAAGAACGCCGAGTTTATCCGCAATTTCCAAGGAAAAAGAAACAATGCTGATAGGTTGCTAGTTTCAGCTGGGTAACAGGCTACAGGAAAATCAATCACAGACCAGATACAGCACATTAAAGAATCATGTTTAACAATGAAGTCGGCTCTCAGTATATAAATTACAAGGCCTTTGTCAACGGCTTTCGCTTTTCCTGTGCGGGCCAGCAAGATTTCCTGGTTGAAGAAGGCAAGATTTTAACAGCATCGGTCAGTTAACAAAGCAGCTTTGTTACACCTTAACTCGGTAGTTCTCAGCACAAAAGCATCTTTGATGCCGCACGTGATATTCCCCACCTGTTTCTCTCCAGGTATCTCTGGATCCTTCCCTTGCAAATCTAAACCCTGATACCACATACACGCGGCCGCTCTGCAAGTTAGAAAGAAACGGTGTTTATTTAGCCCAAACCGCTCAAACGCTGAGTCTTTTCAACTTCCTCAAGTAAGATCTGCTTTTCGTCGGGGTGGTTTGTGTGTCAAAGCCGAGAAGGCAGAGCAGGCTGCCCGCACAGCCACGGCTGCCGGAGCACCTGCACGGCTGGATCCCCACGCACCTGGCTGCCGCGCGGAGCTTCTGCCACGCGCCACGCTTAAGGATCTCTTCCTGGCATTAAAGACGTCTGTTACTGACCCCTTTCCGCGGGAAAAAAAAAAAATATTAAATGGATTAAAATTGGCTTGCTGGCATTGTGCGACACACGGCCTAAAGGCAGCCGGAGCGGGTGCAGGTTCAGCTCTGCCATCCCACACGCCGACATCGGATGCTGAAAGGCGTGCACACCACTCAGAACAAAATTTTTCACAGAGGTAAACAAACAGCTTGTCACCACCTACTAGCAAGAACAAAAAGAACACACGAAGAGGAGGAATTACAAAGCTATGATTAAAGGAAAACACAAAGATGAGCCAGAACCTGTAAACACTTGCAACAAGAGGGGGGAAAAAAACCCAAACATCCTTGCTAAGATTACAGGGCTGGAGCTATTTAATAAACTGCAACAACTGGACAAATGTATGTGGTTGATGTGACAGCCCAGGACAAGCCATGAGCAACAAGAGTTTAACGATGGACAATTAACACCTGATGTTTTAAGGTCTTGGCAGTGAGCAAACAGAAACCTCCTCCTGGCAATCACAGTGTAGCAGGAACCTCCTCTTGGCAATCACAGTGTAGCAGGAACCTCCTCTTTACAATCACAGTGTATCAGGAATCTCCTCTTTACAATCACAGTGTAGCAGGCACCTCCTCTTTACAATCACAGGTTTATTTCTTGCGTTTACAATTTTTTTTTTCCCATCAAGGTAGATCTCATTTTAAGAAATAGCTATGGAGCTGTCCCTTCCCACCCACTTAGATCCTTTCTTTTCCAGAAAAGGGCTGGGGGAAGGAAAAGAAGGGAAGAGGACCAACTCAGCTGCTCTGTATGGAGAAGAGGTGCCGGAAGAGGCGCAGAGCTGCGATGCAATACAACTAACCACGAGTTAGAGCTGAAATAAAATAATAGGAAATAAAAGGAAAATAAGGGCACTAGTTTAGCCGGTTCTTCTTGGACTACTGGTAACGTTCTAGAGACAATTTGAAAAATTCTCACCTTGTAAATCACTTAAAAACTGGGTCCAACCCTATTTTCTTTTCTCACATGGCTCATAATCCTGGAAAAACTTAGGGCAAGATGCTATAACAGCTTCAAGAACCACATGCAGCTGAAACAATTTGGCTCTTGACCCTAAAAGAGTGTTAAAATAAAACACATGACTTTATTATGGTTCTTTGTACCATTGTTACACAGTTGGAAAGTGATTAAAGACATCTGTACGGATCTGGTGACACCGGCTACTTTCCTTTCTAAATAACCGTGCACAAGGCAAAAAGAAAAGTTTTGGGATCAGGAAAGGCGCTCGATGTTTAGCCTTGGAAACTAGCTGCATCTTTCGTTTGTCCAAGAGTTGGTTCCAGAACAAATGGGAGTCTTCAGTACTGCCACAAACCCCTTTAGCTGGGGTCTGGAAATAGTCCTTAAGGACAGGTGGGAAGCTCAGACGGAATGATTCTTTCATTCATTCATTCATCTCTCTCCTGGGAACGGCAAAAGTGAAACACAGCAGCATTTCACCGGCCCTTCGGGAGTTGGTACCGCATTAAATAAAGCACGTTTGCCTTTTTTTTTTTTTCTTCTCCTCATTTTGTTTTAAAACACTGTAGGAAAAAAAACATCCATAGATATCCTCGGTTTCTGTCAAAATTACATAGCCAACACAAAACCACTGCATGTGATCAAATAGGTTTAAAAATCTTGGATGGAAAAAACTAAGCACCTTCCACTCACCCAGCCAACAACTTCTTACGTACAAGTCTAGAGCGGAATTACTAGCCTGCTGCAAATACTGAGAAATGCAAGTAAGGAGAGAATATACGTCTAAAAAACACATACAACCCCTCAAAAACTTTACTCCAATTATGTACCCATCTGTGAGGAACCAATTATTCAACCAGATGTCTAATGGAAACATGTAATCTGAGCCGTGCAGAAGATGGTCAAAAATATTCCTGCTCAAGACACTCGCGTTCCTCTGCTAACGAGAGCCGTCCGCGCACGTACCCGCAGCAAAACCCCGCGTTTGCTTCTCGAGGCCACGAGCAACGACGCTTTCTCAAACAGAAAGAGCTGTGTCGCTGATATTCCGTTAGAGAAAGGAATTGCTGCACGTACGAATGTCACCACCACCTCCCCTGAGCAGGTTATCCTCTGTCCCTACAACGTCACTGCCCAGTCCAGAACTGCCCACTCCATAGCAAGAGCAAGGAAAACACCCAGGAACACAGGCAAGAAGCGCTTTTTGCTTCTCTTTCTCTGAAGAACCCTCGCCTTGCCCAGGCAGGAATGGGTTTCTCCCTTCCCTCCTCTAGTTGAAACCCTGCTGGGTTTAGACTTTCAAATTGCATCTCCACAGAGTAACAATAGCCCTAGAGATTTTTTCAATTATTCTGAAAGCATATTTTCTTGAAAATTGTCAGCTTTATATCCTACGATTGCTGGATGCCCTCTATCCAGGATGACATACTATCAAGTTAGTTACAGGCAAATTAACACAGCTGACGGGGAAAAATAAAAGGAGAACACGTGAGGGTGAGTTAGAGATCACTCAGGGTTGGGTGTTTCTTTGAAAAGGCAAGCAAAGCAATGAATTAAATAGCTCCTGTGACTACACGAATAAACCACAACTCAAACGACAGACAGACAGACAGTTGTGCCAGGAGACTGGAGCTGCGACAGCACAAGCGGTCACCGATCCCACCTCCCTCCTGGCCAGCCCAGGAGCATCAACCTCCTCACCCAACCCTGCAAGACAGAAATCCTCCACCTGAGCCCAGAGCTCACCAAATTCGGAAACACCCCAAGCCGTGAGTGCCTGGGAAGCGGCCGGTCTCCTGCAGGAGCCATGACAAGCTCAAAGCCTCCGCCGGTTCCAGCGGTACGGGCGCTGGAGGAGCCCTCCACGCTGCTCAGCTCTGAAGCTATAATCACAAGGGAGCTTGACAAAAAATGTGACTTTCCTGCCAAATTCCACAGCGAGTTCTGTTTTATTAACTCCTTAAAGTTAATTATAACTATGTCAATGTTAAACTGTTTCTGGGAGCTCACACTGTGCTGTAAAAATTTGCTTTAGGCTCAATCCCAGAATCTCAGGAATCAGTTTTCAAAGAAATAGTCACTGCAAAAAAGAAAAATCCAAAAATCCCAAAGGACCCAAAAGCATGAGGATTAAGAAAATGCTATTATTTCTTGCACAAACATCCTCAGTGGGAGTAAATGCAAATTCTGCAGGACTCTGTTCTCTGAATCATCTTGGGAAGGTAAAAGTTGGTGGATATCAGTCTGTATCTGATTTTAGAGCACAGTGAAGGGGCTCCCAGTTTGTCCCTAACACCAACCCACCTGCAAATATTGGTCATCCCCCCTGTAAAGTTCAGTTCACATAGCTTTTGGGGGATAACTGAGAGAAGATAAGCATTTTGCTTCACGTTTTACATCACCTGACCAATGTGAATGTCCCAACCCTTCCAAAGCAGAGACGTTAAGATCCCACTACCACAGCGCACCCGACATAAAACCTGTCAAACACCAGGAAGCTGCAAGGAGCCGATACATATATAGATATAAAACCCATTTACAGGTACTCTCTGTTAACAATCCAACCACCATGTCAATCAGACAAATTGTTAGAGCTGGATTCCGTGCTCAGGGAACGGAGCCCCAGGAGCAAGGATGAAAAGCCATTCTCTTTTTCCTTAAAGTCTGGAATTTTGAGTACTTTAGAAAAAAGTAGCCAAAAGAACCTTTCTGCAGACATACACTCTCTTTACCAGAGAGGGTTTCTGATAACCACAGAATCATGGAATGGTTTGGGTTGGAAGGGACCTTAAAGCCCACCCAGTCCCACCCCCTGCCATGGGCAGGGACACCTTCCATAGCCCAGGGTGCTCCCAGCCTCACCCAGCCTGGCCTTGGACACTCCCAGGGATGGGGCACCCACAGCTTCTCTGGGCAACCTGTCCCAGTGCTCCCCACCCTCTCCAGGAAGAATTCCTTCCTGATGGCCCATCTCAGTCTCCCTCTTTCTGTTTAAACCCGTTACCCCTTGTCCTGTCACTCCCTGCCCTTGTACAAAGTCCCTCCCAGCTTTCTTGTAGCCTCCCCAGGCACTGGAAGGGGCTCTAAGGTCTCCCCGGAGCCTTCTCTTCTCCAGGCTGAACCCACCAACTCCCCCAGCCTGTCCCCATGGCAGACGGGCTCCAGCCCTCGGAGCATCTCCGTGGCCTCCTCTGGACTCGCTCCAACCAGTCGATATCTTTCTTATGCTGAGGGCTCCACAGCTGGACACAGCACTGCAGGGGGGGTCTCACAAGAGCAGAGCAGAGGGGGAGAATCCCCTCCCTCGCCCTGCTGGCCATGCTGCTCTAGATCCAGCCCAGGATCCGGTTGGCTTTCTGGGCTGCCAGCGCACACGGCCGGCTCATGTCCAGCTTTTCACCCCGCAGCACCCTCAAGTCCTTCCCCTCAGGGCTGCTCTCGATCCATTCTCCACCCAGCCTGTGCTTGTGCTGGGATTGCCCTGACCCATGTGCAGGACTTTGCCCTTGGCCTTGTTGAACTCCATGAAGCTGGCACAGTCCCACCTCTCCACCCTGTCCAGGTCCCTCTGGATGCCATCCCTTCCCTCCAGTGTGTCACCGCACCACACAGCTTAATGTCATCGGCAAACTCGCTGAAGGTGCACTCAATGCCACTATCCATGTCAGTGATGAAGATGTTAAACAGCACCGGTCCCAACCCTGCCCCCTGAGGAACACCACTCGTTACTGGTCTCCATTCACTGAGCCATTGACCACAACCCTGAGTGCGACCATCCAGCCAGTTCCTCATCCACCCAGCGGTCCATCTGTCAAATATATGTCTCTCCAGTTTAGAGACAAGGATGTTGTGCAGGACGGTGTCGAAGGCTTCGCACAAGTCCAGGTAAATGACATCGGTTGCCTGTCCTCTATCCACCAAGGTCGTGACCCCATCGTAGAAGGCCACCATGTTCATCAGGCACGAATCTCTAAGAAGTCAGGAAAACACTAAACTCCTTTTGTTTGGTTAGAATAAATTTATGACTAAAAGAAAAGGCTTCACGCTGCCTGCATCCTCGAAGAGCAATAATTCATACTTTATACAGGCCAACAGACAGTTGTAAAAGTGCCTGTGTCTTCTATCCACCTTCCTTCCCGATGAAGATCCTCTTAGAAAAGAGACAGCTCAGCATTCCCTAGGAATGGATCGGGCAGTTTATGGTTTGAAAATAATCACGGCAAGGCAAAGAGAAGGCGAAACTCTTCAGCTCACAGAGCGTTTTAATACAGCCCTCCTCAGAACCCGGCTATTCTGTTATTTACACACCCCTTCAAATTCCCCAGCCATACAAGTTTAAACTTGGAAGTTTTTAAAATTTAAAGTATTTTAAAGATGAAATATGAATATTATCCTTAAGCCAAACTCACACCTTTTCTCATCCAAGTGCCAGAGATGGAGAAAAGTGACTAAAAACTCAGGTAAAGCCCCCAGCTACCTGCACTTTCAACTTTCACCTTTTCACCAGAGCTTTAAGGATAGCTTTTCAGTGTGCAATACAACCAGTATTATTTGTTCTTTAGGGTCACCGTAAAACAAATAGAAAAGACACATGTCCTACAGTTCCCTGAAAATGTGGGAAGTTACTATACAACGGCCCTGGGTGTTAAAAAGCATTATTAAAATGCTAGATCCGTCTTAGTTCGTGGCTTTCTACAAGTTAATGTTTCTTCATTTATTGTAACCCATAAAATCCCCCTACTCATTCTTTTCCTAGGCTTCAGAGGTTTTATTTTTGGTTTGGTTTTTCTGAAGTGTTAATAAGCTGGGAAACACAGTATGGGTACACTGTATGCAAGAGGCACCCACTTTCCATTAAAACAATTCACAGTATTTCCTCTAGTCCTAGTGAACCCGCCCAAAAGGGAAAGAGTCAACGCTGTCATTGCACCGGTACCTACATCTGAAGAAGCCTGAAGCAGTTAGAACAAGCACATATCATTTGAATTAGCAGAATCAAACACGAAGAAGTGTTTTACACTTAGAACAGTCTGAGAGTAGGTGCCAACTGCCCAATACAAAGTACTAATTTCACTTTACGAGTCAAGCAACCAGCTTTGCCGAATCCATGAATTCCCCAGGAACAGCTGTGCCATCAGGGTGACACGCTACAGGGTTTTAAAGTTCGCTCCATGTCCTGAAAAACCTCTCTGCCAGAGCAGGTGGCAACAGAGCTTTAACGGGTGCAAGGTTTAACAGGGCACTAACACCAAGCCAACACAGCTCCACCAATTTCCAGTATTGGAAATTCCAGTTTTTACACCCCACCATCCCCAGACTGTTGGGATTCACACCAAAACTGCTGTTGTCCTGTTTCCTTTCACGCTTACCCCTGCCCAACTCGGCAAGCATTCAGGTTGAGCGAGAGTGCTCGAAGGGACAGAGTACCTGCTGACGGGTTCACGGGTCGGGACCTGTGCCCAAGCGAACAAGGCAGTTGAAGAATAATGAACAAGGTACAAGTTAAGCAAAAGAAGCTCTGTTTCAACGTGGGCTAACAAAGCAGGAGTAGAGGAGATAAACAGCCATTCTCTTGTGTCCCTGCTTTCCATACCTTAGTATTCCTTTTAATCTTGGCCTACTACAATGCAGCCAAAAATCCATGTTTTTCCAGACAGCAGGAAGCATTATTTCTTCTGACCATGCTCTTTAAGCACTATTTTTCACACTCGGTCTATATCACATTTATCATCAACTGTCACGTAAACAACACATTCAGAGTTGAGATTCCCAGCAACAGGTCAGACACTATATAGTAAAAATATTAAAACCGACACACTCAACCTCTGACAGGGAAAATTCTACTCAATTTCCACCCCTCTTCACAATAAGAACAGCAAAATTAAACAATACCATCAACATAACTTTCCACTGCTGGCAAAGAGCCTCATTAGCAAGGTCAGAACCGGTTAAATTTTGCCCCTCAGTTCCTTGCTCCGCTCCCCCATCATTTGCAAACCCCCATCACTTTTGTACCAACAGACAGGCAATTTTAATAAAACGAACCAAACGCACAGCCCTTCCTTGCACAGCTACGAGGTGAAGTTTTCCAGCACGTCAGGGCATCCTCTCGCTGCTGCGGCAGAGATCAGTTTAACAGCCCCAGTATTCAGCGGCAGACTAACAGCCTCTTCGAGAATCTCTTTGTGATCGACACAAAGACGGATTATACCAGAGAGTGAATACTTGGTAAGTTAGGGGTAGTCCTCTGCTGTTCTTCCTCCGCCGTTTTAATTCATATTCATCTTGGCAAAAATCTTAAGACAGCCTATTAACTAATCTAAACCAACATCACAGCTGATAGAACACATAAAGCAATCAGTCAAAGGAACATGTCAGTGCCATCTACTGAAGCAATAAAGAACAAGACAACCCCAGCAGGCTGTGGCTTATTATCTTCACAGCCATAATGAATAGGCAAATAGTATTAAATATAAGTACGGTATTCCACAGTCACATTTTGCTGCGCTTTAAGGCAGAAAGGTGCCTTCGCTACGTTTGAGGAACAGAGATTACAAGACAAAAATAATGTCGAAGGGTTTCGACACACCTCTCCATCATTTTCCTTCGCTTGCCAATCAACTACCATCAGGGCTTTTAAACCCCAAGCGAGTGAAACGGCGGCAGCAGCTAGAAAATTTTCAATGGGGTTTAATAAATGCCGTTCGCTGCTAAAGGGAGCAAATCATAGTGACCAATTTATCCAAATGCAGCAAGGACTTCTGGTGGTTTATTTGTCTAATCAACAAAAACCAGCCCGAGGTGCGGTATTTATTTGTACAGCACCCATCAGCGCGCCCGTGTCCCTGTACAGGAGGGTGCTGCCGTGTCCTGTAGCGGCAAACGATGTGCCCAGCCTTCGCTGGGACTGCTGGGCTCAACCGAGGTCATCTCCGTTCTCCTGTCAACAAAGAATTAGGCAGAGATTTACACGTCCTCTTGCTCTGCTCAACTGATGCGCCTGCCCTGCACTCGGGAAAAAAACCCTATGGAGCAAACCCTCCTCTTCCTGGGTGTGCAGAAGGAGACCTGAAGTGCCATCAATGAAACTAAGAAGGGTATTTTCAGCCTCACCCTTCCCCACGTCCAGCCTGCCAGCTGACACACAACGTTCGAGCCTCTGTTTTCTGGTACACAAGGAACAATTTCACTTGCTCCAATGCACCTTTTTTTCCACTCCCCATTCTGATGGAATTATTCCTAATTTGCATATTATGAATCCTATTCTGGCTGAAATCCTCGTCGATAAATTACAGGCGTTATCTGACCAGTAGTGCCTTTGTCCTCACCACAACGCGTCCACGTAACCGAATGAGGTGGGAAATGGGAACCCAATTTGCAAAAATATCAGGTTGTTAATCTTCCTTAAGAACTGAAGATCAACTGGGTCCTGACTCTCCAGCATCTGTTATTTTAGTAAGTTATCCTACCGAGAGGCTACAGTTCACCACACCGGTTTGTCTTGAGGCGAAACGACAACAGGACAAGGAAAGGAAAGAGGAGAACTTGGGTTTGATGTCACAATTCTGTGCCTCAAAAAGCTGCTCCTAACACCTCCCTATTTTGTAATAAATGGGATATTATCTCCCTTATCCATTGCCTCACTCATTTCCACAGTGTCCAAAACAGCAGGTTGGGCCTCCATGCTACTGAACTATCCTGAAAAGTTCAGGAAAAAGGAGCAGCTCAAATTTCAAAGCAGAATTTTTCAGTCTGTCACTGAAAAAACCACTATTTTCACTCTCAAACACAAATATTACATTTTCTCAAAATAAACTAACTCCTGTGAGAAAGATCTTCACCCTCACTCTTCTTCAGGTGAATTAACTATTCTTGGTTAACCAGATTTGCGACTAGTCTTAGTCTGATGACAGATTAACTCATGACTGGTAGGATTATAGACTTACCTCTGGAACTAAATCACTTTTGAATCTGAGTTATAGCTATTAGTTCTTTAAAGCTTAGCTGAACGGCTTTTAGTACCTCCTTTGTATGTTTGAAAGAATGATTAAACATCATTCAATCCAAGCGAAGGGCTTTCTCACAACTCCAGTGAATAAACAGTTAGCTGATTTAACTTAAAAAAAAAAGCCCAAAACCGAAATAAAACAGAACAGCAGAGCTTTACAGGGAATTTTTTCCAGAATAATTAATACTATTCTAAGTGTAGAATACTTCTCCTCAAGATTAAAACATGGTTTTCATGGTTGTGCTGTTTTTAAGCACATAAACACCGCCCCCCCCCCCCCCCCAAAACGCTTAGTTCTCCTCGGGGAACAGCAATCCAGATCAACCTGCTCCTTTGTACCCAGCGTGGTGCTGCTGTTCCCACCTCATTTCCCCATGCGAGGACGGCACCAATTCCAGGGAGAGGGGACGTGAAGCCCTCCCGTACAGCAGCCAGCTAACGCCTCCTCCCTACCGAGGACATCAAATGCACATTTAAGCGTGGCTTGTTCTTACATGAAATGCCCCAAATACAACACCAAAAACGTCCACGCCGTCAGCAGACGGTTTCACTGTAAAGCAACGCAGAGGCATCTAAAGGGTCACCCTTCCAACGTCCTCCTGGCAGCCCCTTGGGCACCATTTGTTCGAAAAGCAAGGAGCATTCTTTCCCCACACTTCTGTATCTTGGCTGAGATGGAGATACTTAAACATCCACCTCTCCATTTAATTAGCAGGGAGCCAGCCTGGTTCAACGAGCTGCTTTAATCCATTGCTTTTGCATCCTGCATTTCCACAAGAGAAGGCATGGATGGGACAGTGAGGAGAGAGAGGTTTCCCCTAAGAAGCAAACACACCCTCCCTGTAGCTACTAACAAAGGTCACAGAATTGTGGAATGGTTTTGGTGGGAAGGGACCTTAGAGCCCACCCAGTCCCACCCCCTGCCATGGGCAGGGACACCTTCCATAGCCCAGGGTGCTCCCAGCCTCATCCAGCCTGGCCTTGGACACTCCCAGGGATGGGGCATCCACAGCTTCTCTGGGCAACCTGTCCCAGTGCTCCCCACCCTCTCCGGGAAGAATTCCTTCCTGATGGCCCATCTCAATCTCCCTCTGTCAGTTTAAACCCGTTACCCCTTGTCCTGTCACTCCCTGCCCTTGAGAAAAGCCACCCCCAGCTTTCTTGTAGCCCCCCAGGCACTGGAAGGAGCTCTAAGGTCTCCCCGGAGCCTTCCCTTCTCCAGGCTGAACCCCCCAATTCCCCCAGCCTGTCCCCATGGCAGAGGGCTCCAGCCCTTGGAGCACCAAAATTACTGGATCACTGGGCACCAGATCTCCTCGGGCCCCAGCCCAAGCAGCCAGGCACTGATCTACAACCCCATCAGACAACAGCGGTTTCTTTTTAAGTAACACACAACCCAAGTGTCGGTTAATTCATCATTAAGTATCCCTCCGGCTCATACTAAGCCAGCCGCAATCCCCAAATTAGAACATATCACTTTTCACTGTTCGTTAATGACTGGAAATCCCCCCAGCATCCCAAAGCAGATCGCGCTGGCCACTTCTAGCCACCCATGTACAGATGACACGCGCACAGAAATATTTAGACACATATAGCCTGCTTAAATCACTCCTCAGATCCCTCCTTCCACCCGCCAACTACTGCCGAGTATAAGAACCCCGCCGTGAACACGTATGCACACCCCAGTTACCCCAAAGAAGACACCGGCTCCTCGTCTGAGTTCCACAAACCTGCAGGGGCAGGAGGGGAGGATTCACGCCCAACTGTATTTGCTAAAATTTAGCGTATGAAAACCATTATTTGCTCTGATAGACTGCTGTGATGGTTCAATATTTATGCAGAGAATGTTCAAGGTAGAAGCCAGCCACAAACCTCTCTCGTTTCGTTAATACACGAGGCGCTTGTTATTCAGCTGGAAGGCGTTTAATACACACCGTAACGTCAAATTCCAACCTATCTAAAAATTACTGGGCAAAGGTAGCTTCGGCGCCAGGCGACGCACCAGGTCCCATCGCACCGAAAGAAAAAGGATTCAATATAAAATACAGTTTTGCTGTTTGAATCAAAGGAAAGCACATTTGTCATGAAGTTATTGGAACAGAGGCAGGCTCAGAGACGCTGATCCCTTCCAGGGAAGCGGGGAACAAAGCTGTCGCCGTACAGAAACAGAAGCCAGCCTTGACTGAGGATACTCCTTTTTTAGCTAAAAGCTGCTTATCACTTCATCTGCATACCCACCTAGCCAGGCTGCAAGGACCCTCCTTCCGTAGCGCTTTTCTTTAAAGTTCAAAACCTTGAATTGTCTTCAGAGGCTTTTCATGGCACGAGAGAGAGAGAGGGACAGAATGCAATTATAGGACAGTATTTCTTAATCAAATCTAAGCCGCCCACTGAAAGTGAATGGGAAAATATGGTTGCAAGGCAATGCTTCTCAATCAAGTGGACGGATTTGCCTTTCAGAGTGAATAAGGGAAGGGAGCTGTGGTCACCATCTCTTAATCGGCTCAGCTGATGGGCTATAGAAGGCCTCAATGGAGGGACACAGCTGTGGCCCATAACTCTTGACTTGATCTTCCATGGTTGGACTGAAAGGACTGAAAAGAACATAAATGCACTAAAGCTTTTCTCCATTAAATTGGTTCTTTCAAAACCGCCACTGGCTTCGGCGGGGGGCTGGGGGGTGGAAAGAGGTTTCTTTTTCAGGATGCTTGGTTAGAGGTTGAGTGTAGAAGTTTTTGTGACACATATGCTAGACCAAACTTGTTTTCTTTTAAAGATGGAGCATGGCATTTTGTAATTCCAACCTTCCGTAGGGATTCCTGTGTCCGAGCCGGTGGGTTTTACCCCATTAAGTGCCTCAGCTTTGGCGAGAGCGCCCTTCCGCGCTGCAAAGTTACGGAACGTCGCAAAAAGCATCTCCTTAGTCGGAATTTATTTATTTTTAAAAGAGCACATTTGTCACGACCGACGTCTTACACGAGGTACATTTCAAATGCGCTCGTACCAGCTCGGGGCTGTCAGATCCCTGTATTCCCGCTTTCTGTCTTCATTTGAAAACGCGGCTGAATTACGCAGCCGAGGGCGCGACGAGACAGCGGGCGTGCACGCCGCGGAGAGGAACGAGGCGAAAAGCCGCTTCTTCAGCTAGCTGCCCCTATTTTTCTGCTACTCTCTCAGTAAAGATCTTATGAGGACAGCCCTCTCAGCAAATCACACTGTAATTACCTAATTAAGGGAACTTCTCTGGTGAACCTTCTTTCAAAAATCGCAAGGTACGCCCCGAGAAGTTCGCCGTTTTCCGAGCGGTGTCACGCCGACCGCTGTAGTGTATCGGAGGTGTAACAGTTAACGTGCACTCGTTACCATCCTGTAAGCAAAAAGCTAATTAACAACAGTGCACAAAGCAGACAAGCGTATTTTTTCCTGCTTACATCCACTAAAGATTCTAACTCCCTTCCTAAAACTGTAGCAAAAAGGGGTTTTTTTTCCCTTTAAACCTACAAAACGCAGTGTAACCAAGGGCGCATTGTAATTTGCATTTCCCTCAACGCACTATGATATGAATTCCATCCAAACATATAAATAACCAGCTGTAAAACGCTTAGAAATTACATCCCTACAAGACTGGCAAAGGACAGACTCTCCACCTCCATTTTTACCTTCCCTCCCCTCCTTCCCACTTCAACCTTTTTTGTTTCAGTGGTGTTGGAGCTGCTCCGTAGCTCTGCTGCCAGTTACGTGACGAAGCCCGCGCGCCGGGGCTGCAATTCAACGGCTCGCAAGCCACACACGACTTAACGGCCTCGCATGAGCCATCTTTGATCTAAAGTCTAATAAAAACAAAAGTGAAGAGCGTTAGCATCGGCGTACGCGGAGATACGAACAAACAGCCGAGACGTTCTCATCCATAAATCGGCTTTTAAACTGACGGTGGTTTCTCTTAAACAATTCCTTGAAGTTGCTTAGTACGCGCCACGGCGATGATTCGTTAAGGGGTTCATGCTAACGAGGATGCCCTTCCATTCACTGATGTTGGAGGGAGGGGGGGACGTTTTTTCTATACAGCGTACCCGCGTCAGCTCAGCAGCCTGTTGGCTGTGGTGAAGTGTTTAGGAAAGGTGAAGTGTTTATACGCTGAGCAATTAACAACGGGCTGCCGAGACAAGAACATCTCCGAAGGTTTCATTCCCAAAGGAAAAACAACCCAAAGAACCCAAGGCAACCCGTGCTGAAATAGTCAGGATGAAAACCACAAAGGTTGTTAAACCAAGGGAGAAAGTTCCAGCGTCTCTCATCCGCTGGAGAGGATTCCTGTGCAGAAAATGAAGGATGGGGGGATCTTTCGGAGCGCGTCCCACCACGCAGCTGAGAGCGAGCTGTTGCTAGAGCCACCCCATCTTCCTTTCCACTCCCCCTTCGTTCGATCTGTATTGCTGAGCCCAGCTACAGGCAAAAGTTTTCACACAGCTTATCTTGGTATCTCTTCATTCATTTCTAACGAACGATTTTACAGCCAAGACCTTAGTTTTGTTTTCACTCAGAGCTGAGGTCAACTTCGGAAACCCTTTCCCACTTCCCCAAAGCAGAAAACGCACGTGAAAGGATCCACAGGTGCCTTATATGGCAGGAGCTGAATTTTGTCGTATTTCCATTTGTTAGTTATTCTAGATCTAAGCACTAACACCTTCTGAGGGCTGAGAAAACACTAAATTTCACTTTACGAGGCCCAGCAAAAGGAATTTCTCTATATAAATAGCTAATGAAAGAAAAAAAGCCAGCAAAACCAGGATCTTAGAAGATACTCAGTAATTTACACCACCTTTGTCCCTGCAGAAAACGCTTCTTGTCGCTCCTTCGCAGCTGCTGAGACAAAACTACTTTAAAAAAAAAAACCCAATTAACAAGTAAGTGGGTTTTAGCACCGAAGAAAGCGACCTGCCACGCCTGATGTGGACAGAGAGCCGCAAACAAGCCAACACCAAGCGCAGGATCACGCTCGGTTGTGAGAAACCCACCGCAGCACTCGGCTCTCACACCCAGGGGCAGAGAGACCATACGCCAAGCTACATGGGCTCTTCTTTCCTCGCCAGCAGCGTTCCCATAATTAACAGCACAACGCACGGAACACGGATCCTTCGCCGTTCCTCGCCAACCCAAACACCAACCAGACCAAGCGCTGGTCCGTTCCGCGAGCCGCGGCACGTGAGGCTTATTCACAATTTCTCCCTTTTTACAGGCCTCCGGCGCGTCTCGTCAACCACAGGGCTTTGTACCGCACCGAATCACCGCAGGAACTGCGGCGGCAGACCCTTTACTAACGATCTTTGGATGCACAACAGCTAAATAAACCCCCGATTCTGACTTCCCAGCGCTAACAGTCTATAAACCGTTGCGTGCGTGGCTGTTGTTAAGCCCCGCTCCTGAATAAGCAAAATTCTTTGTAACCAACAGAACTTGCACAAGACCAAGAATTATCCCTGCACAAGACCAAGAATTATGCCAGCCCTGAAAAGCTGCCAACTTCAAAACGCCCTGTTCACTTGAAGTCAGCTCATATTAAAAGGAAGAATGATTAGGGGGGAAAATAAACAAGCGTTTACCGTTTGCAGCCCTGTGTTTGAAAGCACGCCTACCTCAGAGACATCAAAAGCCGCTCCTGTTTGGCACATAATTTTCAAATATTTGCACCTAGAATATTTTCAAAGCGATTAAAACCAGCACCAAATGCTTTTCTTGCTTGGTGGTTGTTTTTTTTTGTGTTTTTTTTAACCTCACACCACCGTATCTGACAACCGTTAAACAACAGCAACCCCCCAGCGCAGCCGCCAAAGGCAAAGCCCAGCGCCGCAATCGCTGCCGGCTCGGACGCTGGCGTGAAGAGTGACACTCGTTTAATCCAAGGGCAAGTTTAATCCACAGCGTTCACACCCACACGGAGGTTTTTATATTCGCCATTCCACCTGCTCTCGTCCTCCCCGCTCCCGCGTCTCCCATCCTCATCCTCACGTCGCAGCCGTGCGCTTACTCTTCTCGAGCAGCAGCTCCGATCTCCTCACCACCAACCGCCTCCTTCCTCCCCCTCCCCGACACCGTATTTTTGCTTCCAGTCCCACCTCCCTATCACCCTTTTTAATCTCATCCCTATTTTTTGCCTTGCCTTGGCACGAGAACGATCGGTACCACTTCAGCTCCTGTCAAAGCCAATTAGAGTTTTGCCCGCGCTAAGGGAATCGGCGACGCCTATCACATCCTTCGCCGCGCGCTCCTCGGGGTCCGGCGAGCATCTTCTCTGAAGCAGCCGTGGACCAAAGGACCAAATCCCGCACCAGACGAGCTCGGCGACTTCAAGAGCCCGCAGCATCCTTCCCTGACCAAAAGTCCCAGCGGAGCTCTGAGAAGTAACGACCCCCCCGCGCCGCGCCGCGCTTCAAAATAAGCGGGTGCCCTCGTATTCCCCCGCTGACCGTACCTGGAGCTCAGGAGCCGTTCCGACGCGCGGATCACGCCGTTCTTCCCCGCGTACCACGATCAGCGGGCGCGTATCCCCAGATCCGCACCTTTTCCGACTCCCCTGTGCGCGATGGTTTTCCTTTGGCTATTCCGGCATTCGCAGGGGATAGAAACCGCTGGGATTCCACCCCCCCTTGCTTCCATAAAACCTGATTTTAAAGCTTCGCCCCCCCGAAGACGGACGCTCACCACCGACACACCTAAACCCGTGACACCCCCTGCCCCCCCCCCCCCCCCCCCCCCCCACCGGGATTAACTTTTCCAGTTTATTTCCCGTTTTTCCCGGCGGTGGGTGGGGAAAACACGACCCCCCCCGGCTTCTCTTTCTCAATAAACAGGACTCAGCACCCTTTTTCCCCATTTTCGTGCCCCCCCCCGCCCACGCATAGCACGGGGGTGTGCGGGGGGGATAAGGCGCTCTCCCCCTCCCCGCCGGCAGCAAGGCCACGACCCGCGGCACCCCCCCACCCCCCCACCCGCGGCGGGACGCGACCCCCGGCGCTGTCCCCCCCTCCCCGGCCGGCGGGGGGCGGTGGAGCCCCCCTGTGAGGGGCCGGTGCCGGGGGGGTGGGGGGTCGTGGGGGGGTGTTTGGGGGGTCCCCGCGCCTCAACAAAGGGAAAGTTGCGGAGCCGCCGAGGCGGGCGCGGGGCTCCCGTCCGCAGACAAAGGCGGCGACCGCCGGGACGGGACGGGGCGGGGGGGGTCGGGGTTCGCCTCAGCCCCGCTGCGACCCCTCCCCCTTGCGAAAGGGCCCCCACTTGGTGCAGTTGGGGGGCACAGAGGACCCCTCGGCACCATCCTCACAGCGGGGTGCCTCCCCCCCCCAGCTCCGCTCCCCTCCCCTCTGTCCTCCGGGAGGGGGGACCGCGGCCTCCCCCCTCAACCCCCCCCCCCCCCCCCCAAAGGGCCCCTTTATTTACCGCCATCATCAGCACGCGCGAGCTGTCACCCAGCGCGAGACACCCCAACCGCCGCCGGCCACGCCCTCTCCCCGCCCATTGGCCGCCCGCCGCGCCCCTCCCCGCCTCGCCATTGGCTGGAGAGCACGCCACACAGCGCCCTCGTCCTCCTCCCTCGCCTCGTTCCCCATTCAGCGCCGCTGCTTACGCCAATTCCGTAGAGCGGAGCCTGGCGCTAACCGCGCGGTTGGCGCACCGACGGACGTGGTTTGCGCAGTCTACGCCGCGGTACGGAGAGTTCTGGCGGAATTTACGAGCTCTGCGTAGCCGCTAGGGAGAGCTCTTCAATGGCTTACGGTCGAGTAGCGGGAAGGCAGCGCCGAGGGGCGGGGACTGCCCGGGCCCCGCCCCGGCCGGTGACGTACCGGGCTTTGTGAATCCCAGGCTGAAGTTTGGTTGAGTCACAGGAGGGTAAATAAGGATGTTTCGGAGACAAAGAGACTCTTAAAGGGAAAGCGCGGGAGGTGGCGCGTTCCCGCAGGGCCCCTGAGGCGGTTGTATGGGGTGTGAGATACCCCCCGAGGTGACGGGGCCCCTGAGGTGATGGGGATGGGCACCCCACAGGGGCCCTGAGGCGACGTGGGGGGTCCCACGGGGACTCTGAGGTGACAGGGACCCCGAGATGATGGGGATGGGCACCCCACAGGGGCCCTGAGGTGACGTGGGGGGGTCCCACGGGGACTCTGAGGTGATAGGGACCCCGAGGTGATGGGGATGGGCACCCCACAGGGGCCCTGAGACGACGTGGGGGGTCCCGTGGGGACTCTGAGGTGACAGGGACCCTGAGGTGATGGGGATGGGCACCCCACAGGGGCCCTGAGGTGACATGGGGGGGTCCCACGGGGACTCTGAGGTGATAGGGACCCCGAGGTGATGGGGATGGGCACCCCACAGGGGCCCTGAGGTGACAGGGGGAGGGCCCACAGGGGCTCTGAGGTGACAGGGACCCCAAGGTGATGGGGGTGGGCACCCCACAGGGCCACTAGCAGCACTGGTGGCACACAGACAAGGCCCCCCGAGCCATACCAGCCTTTGCCAGCAGTCACCCAAAGGCTCCTAGGTCACACGGTGCAGGAGCCACGAGGGCATGGATGTGCTTTGTCAGAGACAAAGGGACGTCAGCACTGCGACCGGGGAAGAAGCCTGTCCCCAGCAAGGGACAGCCACACTTGGGAGTCACCTGCACTCACTGGGACAACTCTTTTCGCAGCGGCAGGAGGCAGCAGGAGAGGCAAATCCTGCTCTCTGGGCAGCACTGAGCTGGGACACAGCTGCAAGCAAGCAGTCATGGACCGCACAGCACTGGCAGCACAAAGCCCAGGTTGGTGGTGTCAGAAACATGGCTCCTTCATGCAGGGACAAAGTGTTTCCCCACATCTTCCCAGTAAGTTTTGAGGCAAAGCACTGTGGTTTACTGACGCAGGTGGGAGCCCACTTTCTTCTGCCAGGGCACAAGGACACTCCACAGTCTGGTGGTCTTGTGAGCTCCTTCACCAGCCAGCCTTCCCCCAAATTCCACTCCTGGGAGCTTTGTCATCCTTTCTCTACACTTATTCCCTTTCTGACCGGTGCTTGGTCGCTTTTGAACCCATGCCTGCACAGAAACCTAGTCACAAACCTCCCAACTCTTCAACAGCTCCCCACTGCAACGAGCCCTCAGTCTGTAATGTCTGCTAAGAATTAAAACTGAAGATTTACAAGGCCCTTACGTCCTCTCTCCCTTTGTAAAGCGCAGCAGGGTGCTGCTGTGTAAGTATTTCCTCATAAAAAATGCCACAGCACAAAACAAGAGCCCACAGCATTCCCAGGGGGACAGTGAGACTCTCTGCCACTGATGTGTTGGTGACCCTGGTAACATCACCCAGCCTCTGCTTTGAGCAAGGAGGGGGAAAGCCTTAACGATGCAAAGATGAGATCCACATCCCCAAGCTCCCCAGTCCCTTCTAGGCCAGGCTTCAACTCACGGAAAGCAACAGTGCCAGGGATTTTTGAAAGGTGCAGGAGCAGAAAAAAGGATTCACAGTGGTGCACGAATACAGCTCGGCCACTTCTCCCTCTGGATCTCGCATTCTCTGGGAAAACACGCTGGAGAGCAACAGGAAAACAACCCTCCAGACCATGCCTTGAGAGGCGAAGTCCGGTGGTTTTCAATTACACGGCCTCAATCCATTAACGTAACACAATCGAAAGCCCCCTGAAGACTTGTTAAGATGCAGACTCGCGTGTGCCGAGCCACGTTAACCTGCCGTATTCACGCTGGCGCGGGGCGGGGCAGAATGAGGATTACTGCAGCTAATAAGCTTGAAAACCGGTCATTTTGCCCATCAAGAAAGTGAAAAGCCCCAGAGTAAAAGCCAGCCTCTCGTGTGAGGCAGCTGATCCCCTCGTTCACAGAACGCAGTTACGGCAACGGACGTTTTTTCGCGAAGGCATGAAGGGCTAAATCCTACCCAACCTCACACGCGTGGAAACCTGCTGACGTCGGCGGCCGTAACGGTGTAACTGGAGGCAGAACGTAGCTCAGGGGGTCCCATTTTATTACTCTAGGAACGCTACAACGTACGAGTAAGAGCACAGAAGTCCCCGGAGACTCCAGCACACATTTTATGTTTTTAAGACACGTGAGAGGAGTTTTGACATCTCTGGTTACGGAACGCATCTTTCGGGAATTAATACAACATTAGCAACACTCAGCATGACTAATCTGATCGTTAACAGCTTGGGGTTTTTTAACCTTAAGACATAAAATGAGACGCAGGACAGGAATAGCGATCCCTACAAAGACTAGAGCTTGCTTTCCTACGTTTTCCCAGCCACGCTTAACTACGTGGCACCACAGCGGGTCAGATTCTCACCGAACGCGCACCACTGAAAATTAACAGTCCCGCTGAAGCGAGCGCACGTCACAAACCTGAGCCAGGAGGTGCAAAAATTCGGTGTATTCGGCACGCTGGAATTCCTAACGCACTTCTGGTACGTTGTGCCGCTTATTGTGGCTCATTAACCGCGTCGTTCTGGACCCAGTGCTGATTACATTTATTAAATGCCCACAGTAAAAGCTCCAGGCGCTCTAACAGTTAATTAGGCTTACAGGTATAAATGGTAATCACAAAGAAGTCACCTCTAAATAACTAGTTTTCCATCGGTCAGCAAATCAAGGAACAAACCATCTTCCTTTCCTCCCACTGCTTTGCAAGGAAAAACGTCTACTTAGGAGAAACCTGTTTCTGCTTTGGTTGCTCTCCAAGACCCACGTACCGGCAAGGAACCCAGGGTATTTTCTACGAGCAAGAGGCACACGGCTTCTTCACGAGGAACCCGCTGTCCTTGCAAACCTCCCTTCCCCACACCATCCTCAGACCGTCGCTACACCTGCCCTTTATGCCCGGGGAACCCTGCTGCGCACAGCCTTCCCCGGAACCACCAAGGAGGCTCAGCGCAAAGGCTGGTGGCAGAATGAGGGTGTTTCTGCGTGTTCTGAGACCAAGCAAGGAGAATTTAAAAAAAAAAACAAACATCTACAAGCCAGACAGACACTGCCCACGTAAAACCAAGGGGACACACAGCCCACAAGGGATCCAATACCCTGGTTTTCCTGCTGTAAAAATAAATCGCTACTAAAAAATACAAAAAAGTGGTATCCCATCGTTAAGTCTTATAATAAATTTTTGGCTTTTGTTCCCCAAATCTTTCTTATTCCATTAAATTTGCTGAAGTCACCAGGATTTCTCAAACGAAGAAATGTGCTGGGATAGGACATTTATTACCTGCCTTTCAAACAATGAGATAAAGCAGGTGGAATTCTCTTTCAGGGCATGAGAGGGCTCCTGCCAGGCGTAGTTATTTATTTATCTATCACGAGGCTTCATCGGTATCATCTGAGGGGTAGAAGATTTTCATACTCCCATCAGACGCGAAAGAGGAAGGCAAGCGAAGAACGTACCCGTAATAGGAATGCAAGAATTCCCCAAGATTTTGCCACAGGGAAATCAGTTTGCTTCAGGGGTATAAAGCTCTTGAACCAAATCAAAGAGAAAACTGCTGAATAACTGTCTCCATGCAACGGGAAATTTCAAAAGCCGTAAACAAACAGTACAAACCAGCACAACGCTTGCTGTGCGGAAAGACTCCGTCTCCTCACAAAATACATCTTTTTATTTTGATGAAAAACAACAAGACGCTTTCACGTGGATATCTAAAAAACCCACAATTACAAAGCCTCTCGTGTAGCAATCTGCAGCCAAGGAACCTCTGCCCTGGTGTGCGCTTGGCCGGAATTTCTCCTCTTCCCTCCTGCCGACAGAGTAATCCCCTGCACGAGGCCCCATACAAAGAACCACCAGATCCGTGGGCCTGATCCCAGCCACGCTCAAAACCACGAAGGAGGGCAAGAAATCCACACAGCAGTCGAGACCTTTGCACTGAAACAGGGCAAGGAGTCTGAGAAGACAAAAAAACCTTGGGCTGCCTCCAGCGCTGCTTTTTGGAGGGTCTCGTGATCCAGCCGGGCAGGCAGAGGATGTGGTGGCTCCCACCCGGGCTCCTGGGTGTCCTTTCATCTGATCCCGGCCACAGGCACCTGCTGCTGCTTGCGGATCTTGTTGAACAGCTCCATGTACTGAACCATGGTGTCCGCCGGGCTGTAGATGCTGTCGTGCCTGGTGCCAAACACTGAGGGGATACCGGGAGTGTGGTTCCCCATGAAGCTCTGCATGAACTCCATGAGCAGGTTCCAGCAGTCGTTGGCTATCACGCAGGGGCAGTACTCCACCTGCCAACACAAACCACAGTCCTGAAGCTCACGGCAGGGGCAAGAACCAGGCGGGAGGCGGCAGGCTTTCCTCTCTCCGCCTCGCTAGAGAGAAAATGCTTTTCATAAACACATCTGAGAATATTTAGCATGAAAGGATGGACAAATAGAAATGAACGGGACACGTCAGGAACACGCAGCAATGCCTTCGAAAGAGAAAAGGAGGTAAAATGTATCCTGTAAGGGCATTGCTTTTATTAAATCCCCAGTAGAAGTCCTGGGACATTTGCTTCAAACATCACATTAACTTTACTCGTTCCCACACGCTGGTAGGTCGATGACTCGTGTGGCTGTCACATCTTTTGGGAACGTACTGGAAAAAGTCTTGGGACTTAAGGACTTGAAGTGAATTCCTAAATACCAGCCCGGCCCCAAATCAGGAGCAGGTCCTAATGCAAACCCTGAAGAAACTACTGAACCAAACCAGAAACAGCCAGACTGCCTGGCAAAGCTGGTCCTGAACTGAAGTTGAGGGTAAAACGAGCCCCGTTTAACCCCAGGTCAGTAGCTACAGGCTCTGTGTTTATTGCGGTGAAGCAACATGCCGTTTCTCAATCCTCCTCCCTGCTGGCTAGGAACACCGGCCTGAGCAGCCCCAGCGTTATTATTAACTGTGTATCAGATAATAGAGTCTGGGTGTTTAGAAAAGCATAAGCTCTGATTCAGAAGGCCCTTTAAGCACCTAATTCTCAGTATCTTGAAGGCTGCTAGGCACCAATACGTGTTGATGTCTGCGGTCTGACCCACTCTGCTCTGCCCTTCCCACACAGTGCTCCCCAGCTCCTTGTCTTTCTCCAAGATGTTTTTCAGCCCAGCTGAGGCTCGCCCATGGCTTGTGAGCCTTCAACTCACGCTTGCACCCAGCCAACCATCTCCCCACACGCCTGCATGGATCTTCCCGCGCCCCTTCGTGTACGCTGAAGGATCTCCCTGTAGTTTGCTTCAGCCCAGCCTCCACCCCGTGAAACACCCGCCAGCAGCTGGCAACCGATGCTCTCGAGCCTCGGCAGCAGCCACGGCATGGAAGAGGTTCCATGGCAGGCTTCAAGCCCGCGGAGCGCCGCACGGTGCGGCAACCCAGGTCGGCACGCCCTGGGGTAGAGGGCTGACACCTGCCAAAAGCACCTCTGCGCTGTGTGAGCAGAACCTGGGGCAGGAGGGCCCTGCTCTCCCAGTGCCGAGGCGTTTGTCTGCTCAAGATGCAGAAAGAAAACCAACCCACGGCATCGAATCGGCAGCTGAAGAGGTTATTTTGTCCCCCTCGGTATCCTTCCTAGCCTGCAGTGCGCTACTAGCGCTGTGCACGGGGACCGTCAGCAGTTTGTCAGTTTGGTGGCATCCCTTCAGGGCTTTGTTTATGGACACTTCAATGACCGGCTCTTCCCCCGCCGCAGCTGAGCCCCAGAGCACCTGCCGGGATTCAACCTCGTCAGGAAAAGGAGGTACGCACCCAGCCTGCTGCCCACACGAACGCGCCTAGTACAAACTACCAGCGAGGAGCAACACAAGACACGGAAAGGATGGGGGGTTCTCCTCTAGCCTCCACCGTAGGATTTCCCTGTCTGCAGTTGTATTTCACACCCTTGACCGACAATTCTTACCTCCACAGATATCCCACGGGCACTGGGACCCATTGTAACCGTGCCCACCTTCACCAAGAAGTCACAGTACTGGTAGCGGGTGCCCCGGCTCTCTATCTTGTTGGCCTTGGCATTTTGGAAGAAGCCTTTCAACTTCACCATGAGGGTATCAAAGTTGGCATCTGCGATGAGGCAGGGACCGTTCTCAAAGAGAGCGAAGCAGCTGAGGGGGTATTCGGAGTTGTGCATCACGTACATCAGCTTGCCAGTCTGCCCTGAAATAAAAGCAGTGGTGTTTGGGCTGTAAACCCAAGGTTCCTGCGCTTGTAACACGCTTTAAAGCAGCACCTGGTTTTCCTTGGTCCTCCTTGTGGCTTTCATTCCACGTCCTCGTACAACTCCGCGTGCTTTACGTTACCCGGCCGCTCAGCGAATATATTGTTTCCTTCTTAAGATTTAAAGTGGAAAAATAATCTTCTGCAGCGCGAGGACGATTGGCCAGCACGAGTCAGAGACCTGAGGGTGAGCTGGCCGCGAGACCCCCAGCCGGCTGGCGAGGGGGTCAGCAAACAGCACCCACCTCCCATCCCCCGACACGGCGATGGGCATCCGCTGACTGTCCTCCTGCCCACGGACACTGCGGGAAGGCTGGGCTGGGCCTCTCCTCCCGCTCACCCGCCAGTCCTGCCGGGGGAGGATGCGCTGGAACTTGCTCTGGGAAACTCACCTGGCTTGTACCAAGCTTTAAAAGCTGGAAACGATCCTCATTTATCCACGCGGCTCAGAAAAAGCCTTTCCACGGACGTGGCCCTGAGAGGTCCAGCTGCAGAAAAAGCAGGTGTAGCCCCCAAGGGGTCTGTCCGGGCAAACCAGCTGAGCAGGGGCTGCACGGGCTCAGCGCTGGGCGCCGCAGCCACGTCTGCATTTAGTGGTTTGAAACGATGAGCAACTCCAAGCACTGGGAGGGACACGGAGGCCGGAACAGCCTCCCAGGGGAGCGGGCCAGGCCGTAACTTTGAGCTGCTCTTTTAGGCCGTGCTGTCGACAGGGGATTTGGGGTCCTCCGAGCACATCCCCTGGAAACGGCTGCGTCATCTCCTGCCTCAGCCCCCCCCCCGAGCGGCCACCACCTGCGCTCGAGCGATTGCCCCTTGAGAGGGGCGCAGCAGGCAGACGCTGCCGGAAGCCTTGTGCCCATCCTCTCCGGAGCAAAACGCAGCCTCCGACGCGACTCGGACAGGAGCAGCGTTTCAGGGATTTTCATGGCAAAACGCGCTGATGGCAAAGACACCCGACACGGCTGGAGCAGGGAGAGCTCCCCCTTCCACACGGCCATCCCCAGGGGTGGGCAACGCTGGGGCGCGCGGCGGGGCAGAAGGGCAGGGAGAACCGCCCAGGCAGGCAGCCTGCCCCGCGCCTCGCCCCCACCTTCCGCACCGCGTACGGGGACGCTCCCTCTGCCAGAGGAGAACGGCCCCGAGGCGGCTGCTCGCTCCCCACGGGGGTCAACAGAATCATGGGATGGTTTGGGTGGGAAGAGACCTCAAAGATCATCCAGAGCCACCCCCTGCCATGGGCAGGGACACCTTCCATAGCCCAGGTTGCTCCCAGCCTCATCCAGCCTGGCCTTGGACACTGCCAGGGATGGGGCACCCACAGCTTCTCTGGGCAACCTGTCCCAGTGCCCCCCCCCTCCCCAGGAAGAATTCCTTCCCGATGGCCCATTTACACCTTCGCAGGGTAAAGGAAACCGCGAGGACCCGCAGGAAAAGCCTCGACTCCCCGGCGCCGGGACGGAGCCGCAGCCTCGCCCACAGCAAACACTCGTTCCACGGGACACGGCGCCAGCCCCGCAGCCGGGTTTCACCGGCAGCGCCCCGAGCACCGCGTTAACGAGCTGGAAGCGGAACCGGGAATAGGAGACGGCTCCGGGCCGGCTCCCCGCGGCTCTCCCGGGCCCCTCCCGGGGCTCTCCCGGGCCCGGCGCTGACCTTGGCTGCTGATGGTGGAGGCGGCGGTGTGGTAGGTCTCGCAGTCCACGCAGAACGTGCCCTGCTTCTCGGCCCCCAGCAGCTCCAGCTTCCGCGTCAGCAGCTCCACCGTCTGCTGCACGCTCTTCCCCTCCGCCACGGGCACCTGCGCCACGCTGTAACCGGGGACGGGAACTCAGAGACCGGCCGCCGGTCTCCCGGCTCCCTCCCCGCTCCGGAGGCGCCCCCGGGACGGCTCCCACTCCCACCCCCTCCGCCCCGGGGAGCCGCCCGCCGCCCGTACCACGTAACCCCCATGCTGCCGCCGCGCCGGGACGGAGGCGCCGCCGGAAGGGGCGGGACCGTCGTGCAGCCGGAAGGGGCGTGGCCGGAGCGCACGCGTTGCCGGTGGCGGCGGAGGCGCTCGGGCCGTACCGCCATGCCCAAGGCCCGGCGGGCGCGGGGCTCCGGCCCCGGCCCCGCGTTGCCGCTGGCCGATCAGATCCTGCAGGAGGCGGCCCCGCGGCCCACGGCTCGGGGGAAGCGGCGCGGCGGCCGGGCCGAGGAGGAGGAGGGCGGCGGGGAGGGCTACGTGGACGCGCGGCTGTCCCGGCGCATCCTGGAGCAGGCCCGGCGGCAGCAGGAGGAGCTGGAGGCCGAGCACGGCCCCGGCGCGCCCGCCGCCCCCAAGCAGCGCAGCACGGCGCTGGGTGAGCCCCCCGGTTCGTCCCTACCCGGGACGCCCAGGGTGGGGGGCTCCGGGCTCAGCCAGCGCCGCTCCCCCGCAGGCCCGGCGGTGCGCGGCCCCGGCTCGGACTCGGAGGACGATGAGGAGTGGCCCTCGCTGGAGAAGGCGGCGGCGGGACGGAGCGGGGAGTACGGCGGGGAGGAGGTGGTGGTGGACCCCGAGGACGAGAAGGCCATCGAGATGTTCATGAGCAAGACCCCGCCGCTGAGGTGAGGAGCCGGCGGGAGAAGGGCCCGGGGCAGGGCAGCGGCTGAGGATGCCTGGCCCGGCCCCTGAGTCGCGCCCCTCCTGCGCTGGCCCAGGCGCACGCTGGCGGACGTCATCGTGGAGAAGATCACGGAGAAGCAGACGGAGGTGGAGACGGCGCTGTCGGAGGTATCGGGATGCCCCATGCCCCAGCTCGATCCCCGCGTCCTGGAGGTCTACCGGAGCGTCAGAGAGGTAGGGCCGAAACCTCTCCGCCCTGGGGTCCGGCAAACGCCGCGCTGAGCCCCGCAGCCCCCACCCCTGCCCGTCCACGTCCTCGCTCCGCGCAGGCCGTCCTGCTCGTTACCTGCGGGGGGGGGTCGCTGAAGGGCCCGGAGCGTGACCATCTGAGCGCCGCGCTGGGGATGAGCCCAGGACGGTACTTTCTTACCGGAGATGCCAAGGGAGGGGACGACTTTCTCATGGTCCTGAGACGAATCCCGCAGCCCTGCTGTCAGTGCCCTGTGTCGCTGCCCGGCCTCTCTCCGTGTCTCTTAAGGTGCTGTCCAGATACAGGAGCGGGAAGCTCCCCAAGGCATTTAAAATCATTCCTGCCTTGTCAAACTGGGAGCAGATCCTCTACATCACGGAGCCAGAGACGTGGACAGCAGCTGCCATGTACCAAGCCACCAGGTAAGATCATCTCCGGGAGCTGCTGATGTGGGAATTTTTGCTTTTTCTTTCCATAACTGGAACCAGATTTACAAAATTCCGACCTGTGTCCCGCTCGGCCTCCTTTCTCCACGCCTCACTTTGGGGCTTTGCTTTTCCCAGGATATTTTCATCCAACCTGAAAGAGAGGATGGCCCAGCGGTTCTACAACCTGGTGCTGCTGCCGCGGGTCAGGGATGACATCGCCGAGTATAAGCGCCTCAACTTCCACCTCTACATGGCTTTGAAGAAGGCGCTGTTCAAGCCGGCAGCCTGGTTCAAAGGTAGCGACTCCCTGCAGGGCTGCTGTTCCTGCCGGGAGGCTCCGCGGGAATGCGCGTTCATGGACTCCCAGACTGGTTTGGGTTGGAAGGGACCTTAAAGATCACCTAGTCCCACCTCCTGCCACGGGCAGGGACACCCTCCACTAGCCCAGGTTGCTCCCAGCCTCATCCAGCCTGGCCTTGGACACTCCCAGGGATGGGGCACCCACAGCTTCTCTGGGCAACCTGTCCCAGTGCTCCCCACCCTCTCCGGGAAGAATTCCTTCCTGATGGCCCATCTCCATCTCCCTCTTTCCGTTTAAACCCGTTACCCCTTGTCCTGTCACTCCCTTATCTTGGAAAATGTCCCCCCCAGCTTCCTTGTAGCCCCCCAGGCACTGGAAGGGGCTCTAAGGTCTCCCCGGAGCTTCCCTTCTCCAGGCTGAACCCCCCAACTCTGTGTTGCACGGTGTGACAGGACACTGTCCCCTCCGTGGTGTGTCCCTGGGGGCTCAGTGGGGAGGAGAAGGGGAGAAAGAGATGCAGGGAGTCCCCCCGGTGGTTTGTGGCGTTCAGGGTGATGAGTGCGACGCGGGCGCTGCCAGCAGGCGCTGGCAGGCGTCCGGGTTCTTCTGGCGGTTGACGGCAGGTTGCGAACTGCCTCGAGTCTGACCTCGCGCTTGTCTGGCAGCCTGAGGGCGCTGGGGGCTGCTTGCACGGCGGGGAGATGCTGCAGCCCCTCTAAGAGCAGCTGCTGGCGGAGCTGTCGTGTCCTGGGGCAGGAGAAGGGGCTGCGCCCCACGTCCCACGGCTCTGCCTGCTGCGGTGAAGGCAGGCGGTGCCTAACTCTTCCCCCTCCGCAGGGATCCTCATCCCCCTGTGCGAGTCGGGGACCTGCACGCTGCGGGAGGCCATCATCATCGGCAGCATCCTCACCAAGTGCTCCATCCCCGTCCTCCACTCCAGGTAACGCGCCGGGAGGCTGGGGGGGGGCGCAGGTTCTCCTTGGGGGACACGGGTGCCACCGCTCGGATCTGTGTCCCTTGAGCCCCTCCGGCATCTCGGGTGGGGGGCGGAGGGGGATCGCTCCGCTCCCTCCGGGGTTTGGCGCCGCGCGGCTCCGGCCCTCACCCCGGCGCTCCCCGCAGCGCGGCCATGCTGAAGATCGCCGAGATGCAGTACAGCGGCGCCAACAGCATCTTCCTCCGCCTGCTCATCGACAAGAAATACGCCCTCCCCTTCCGCGTGGTGGATGCCCTCGTCTTCCACTTCCTGGCCTTCCGCACGGACCAGCGCGTCCTGCCCGTGCTGTGGCACCAGAGCTTCCTGGCGCTGGCGCAGCGCTACAAGGAGGACCTCTCCTCCGAGCAGAAGGAGGCCTTGCTCGAGCTGCTCAAGTTCCACAGCCACCCGCAGATCTCGCCGGAGATCCGGAGGGAGCTGATGAACTCGGGGACGCGGGATGTGGAGGGGCAGGAGCCCGTGGCCATGGAGTGAGCGGGGAAGCGCAGGGAAGAGCCGCAGCCTGCCGTGCTTCCAGGGTGCTGCCGGATGCAGGCGGGAGCGAAGCGCTGCGGGAGGTGAGGAGCATCCATCCGGGATCCCGCTGCTCCCAGCGGGGCGCTGGGGCGGGCTGCGCCCCTGGAGCCGGACCGTGCTCCCCCCGCTCTGCTTGTCACGGGGCAGGGCAGCCCCCGGCCCACCCGGGAACCTGCTGCCGCCGGCACCCGCCGGGGTTGGCTCTTCCGCGAGTGTTGGAAAATAAAACGCGAGCCGTGTCCGTCAGCCGGGGCCGGTTCTACCCCGCAGCCGCGTCGCTCTGTGCTCGCACCCCTGCCCTCTGCCCCCCGCTTGTCCTGTCCCCAGCAGGTGGCAGAGCAAAGCCACCGTCCCCAGCTGTCCCCACATTGCGAAGGGAGCCCTGTGCACCCCCCTTCCCTCCCTGCCCCCAGCAGCCCCCGCGCCGTTGGGTGAAGGGAAGGCGGGGGCACAGGGCTGGGACCCCCCCCGGCTCTTCCCAGAGCCCCAAACTCCTCCGGGGGGGGGCAGGGAAACCCGCTCGTGTTGGCGCGTGGGCGTTTCCCGAGCGTGGTTGTCCCCAGGCCAGGGACGCCGCAGGGCGCGCGCGTGTGGCTGGGCAGAGCCGAGCGCCGCGGAGCCCCCCCGTGGGGCAGCCTGCGGTTCCCCCATCCCTCCCCTGCACGGCCTGGGCCCTCCAGCACCAGCCTCGCCACCGGGGTTTTCCCCGAAGGCTCGCTGTCCCGCTGGGATTGCGGCTGCCCGGGCGAGGCTGGCGGCGCTGCCATCGGTGCCGCGTCCCGGCCTCGCCGCAGCCCGCCCGCGAGCCGCCCCGGAACTCCCAGCCACGAGGTGGGAATCGCCGACGATGCGCCACGGTCGTCCCTGGCTTTGCCCCCCGAAACCAGCAGCGAGTCCCACGGGCGCGGCCCACGGAGAAGAGCCCCCCGCGGCTCCCCACGGCAGCGCGTTGTGCCGAGCACGGGTGGCTTCCCTGGAGGGCTGGCACCTTCTCGGTGACCGGCAGGAGCCACGTGCCGCGGCGCAGCGCCTGTTCCTTGCCTTCCCGACGCCTAAAGAAGCCCGAGGCCGCTGGGCGTGAGGAGCCGATCCCAGAGGGAGGCTGGCAACTCGCCGCCTCCTCTCCGGCCGTTCCACATCCATCCATCCTGCGCCACCCCGGCGAGCGCTCCGCGTCCCTCCGCGTCCCCCTCCCTCCACCTCCGCGGGGCTGGAGCTGGCTGGCAGCATCCTGGGGACCTCCGGCAGCATCCCGAGGGGACCCTCCGGCTGACGGGGGGTCGCGGTTCGGGGCAGCCGAGCGCCTGACCCCCCCCCCCCCCCCCGCCCCGGCAAAGGGAAACCCTCGGAAACGCTCGTCTTTGTTTAAAATACTTTATTGCAACGTCGTACGGTCTTCGGTTTTCCCGGCGGCGGGACCCCGGCCTGGGAACAGCAAACCAGTTTTCTCTTTAAATTAAAACTCATTTATACATATATAAAACAACCCACCACGTAGAGACGGGCTCGGCGCCCCCCGCCCCGCAGGCCTCGGCAGCGGGTGGCTGCGGCCCGACGCGTGGGGCCGGCGGGAGAAGGGCAGCCCCGTCTTTCTCTGTCTGATGAGACCCTTGTTTCTAGTGGCATCCAAAAAGAAAAACACAAGGGAGATTCCCACCTCCCCCCCCACCCGGGAGGACGAGCCACCCGTCCGGGGGGTCACCGAGGGGCAGCTGCCGCCCGGCCCGGCGGAGTCCGGCTTCTCCCGGGTTCGTCCAACTCCGCTCTTGGAGGGGTTTGGGGGTTTGTTTTTTCCTCTTAGAAAAAGCAGCATTTTTTTAGTTTTATTTTTTTTTTCTTAAACCCTTTTTTTTTTTTTTTTTTTTATAAAAACCTAAAGAGACGGGATCAACCACAACGATACGAAAGGCAAGAATCGCTTTTCAACTCAAGTGCGCAGCAAGTTTTCCACCCGCTGAGGACGCGACTCGGATCCCCGGGGATTACAGACGCGACGCAGCCCACCCTCCCCTCCCCCGCCCGGGATCCGAGATCCTGGGAGCAGCGCAGCCGCGGTTCCGACTATTAGCAGCACATTGGAATGGATTTCTTCAAAGCTACCCAAACCCAAACCCGAGCAGCTTCCAAGGGAGAGCCTCCCGCTGCCCAGGGAGCCAGGGAAGGGGCGAAGGCACTTGGGGAAGGAGACCGGCACCCCGGCCCCGCGCCGAGGGGCTGCCCTCCGCCTCCCTCCCCCGTTCCCAGCAGTTACCAATAAATTAAGCAGCCCCGGCGCGGCAGCGGAAAGCCGAGGGGCTGGAGCCCCGACCTCGCCCGGGAGGCTGCTCCGCGAGGCGAGCGCTTCCGTCCGTGCAGCCGGGGAAGCGCTCCAAGCAAGCCGAGAGAGAAACCGATCCCACGAAGCCCCAGGCTAAGGGCGACAGGAAAGGAGCCACGCGCTTTCCCCGTCCAAGCAGAAGCGGCCGCGCCAGGAGCCGTGGCGATCCGGCACGAAGAGCTGGGGAGCGACAAGCGCCCGTCGGGGGTCTCTGTCTCGTCAGCCCGCGGCGCCCCAGCCCAGGGGGTTGGGGGGAAGGAGGCTCGCTCTCCGTGATCGGCGGCCCGCGCGGGGCTGGAATTCATCCCGGTGAACACCCCCGAGGGGACGGGGAGCAGCGGCCAGCCGGGGCCGCGAGGAAGGCACAGGAACATCCTACGACTTCGTTTTGGGTCCTGCTCCCCCCTCCCCAGCACCTCGTGCCCCGTCGCCGCGGCAAAGCGTCGCTTCGCCCCGGCCGCCAGCAGCAGCGAGCTCCGCGCGCTCCCCCCGGGCGAGCGGGGATCCCGCTCCGCGCTCCCAGCGAGCGGAACGGATCCTCGGCGGGCGGAGGGGCGCGACGGGCGGGCGGCGGGATGCGGCGGCCTTGGGGCGCGCGGGGCGAGGCGCTGCTGCGGCGGGGCTCGCGGGAAGGCAGGGCGTCACAGGTTGATGTCCGTGACGTCTGTCGGTGTGCCGGTGGGCTGGCTGGCCGGGTACGCCGCCGTCTTGGCGGGGCTGTATTCCTGCTGCGCGTGCGACGCCTGCTTCAGGCTCTCGGCTAAGGCTGCCTCGATCTGCTCCTGGCAGGCTTTCAGGCAATCCTGCGGGAGAGGGAGCGGGACAAGAGGCCTCAGGTCCCTGCAGCTCGGGGCCGGGAGCCTCGGAAATAGCTCGGAGCGGCTGCCGGCCCCCGGAGCACCGGAACGCGCCGGACGAGGGAGCCTCTCTGCGAGGGGTTGTCTGGGCCCGTGCTTTAGGCCCCCGCGCGGGAAACTCCACGCCCCGGCCCTCCTCCCCGCGCCCGACTGCGTCCTCCAGGAACAGCCGTGTCCGTCGGAGCTTCCCGAAGCATCCGGGCTCGTGCCGGGAGGCAGCGTGCCATTTCGGCGTCGCGGCAGTCGGCTGCCGGCCGGGAGGGTAAACGGCTCCGCGCAGGCCGGCATCGACCCTCGCCGCCCAAACTTCCCTGCTCCAGGGGTGATGGCGGGGGGCGCGCGTGGGCCCGGGAGCATCCCCCCTTCCCCCCCGGCCTGTATCCCGGCTCCCCCCTGCATCGCTGCCCTCACCCACCCGCTGCAGGGAAGCTCCGCTGCTCCCGGGACAAGGCGAGCCCCTGCTGGGTGCCCCGGGTGACGCTCCATCCCTCTGCGGATCCCCACGGCGGCCGGAGCCGACCCCCCCAGACCCCACAGCCACGTCTTCCCTACGGCACTACGCGCCGTTGATGCTGGAGAACGCCGCCGCGGCCCTGTAGCCTCTCTCAAGGCTTTTACCCCCCTGCTCCCCCTTGGGGAGCCCCCACCACTCACCCCCCGGGCCCAGGGAGCCCGGCGCGGGGGGACACACCAGCCCCACAACCAGGAAGGCGCGGGGGAGGCGCAAGCAGCCCCGTAGGGTTTGTAATAAAAGCGAACCCCGCTCCGGTCTCGTCCCACGCAAGCTGAGAGCAGAGCACCGCCGCGCGCCCAGCGCCCCGGAGGCATCGCCGTGGGGCGCAGCCCACACCCCCCCCGTCTCGGCTCTCGCCGTGGCGTCTCGCACCTCGCGGCCGGAGCCGAGCTGGACCCCGCGGGGCCGCGGGCGCTCGCTGGAGATTGTCACACACCGAAATCTCTTACCAGGAATCCGCTGCCCGTTCTTAGAAACTGACAGAGGATGTGGCGAGCAAAAATAGCGACGCCCACCTCCCCTTCCCCGCACCGCCAGCTTCCCGTCAGCGCGGCCTCCAGCCGCCTGCAGCCCGGGCCGAGCTGCTGCAGGGCCTCACCGCCAGCCGCCCCCGGGCTCCCCATCACCAGAGATCATGGAATGGTTTGGGTTGGAGGGATCTCAAAGCCCCCCCAGCCCCACCCCCTGCCATGGGCAGGGACACCTTCCATAGCCCAGGGTGCTCCAAGCCTCATCCAGCCTGGCCTTGGGCACTCCCAGGGATGGGGCACCCACAGCTGCTCTGGGCATGCTAAGAGCCAGCTTGGCCACACGCAGCGGGGCTCTTCTGCCAGCCAGCGACACCTTGGGGGGCTGTGGGGGGTGCCCAGGGAGCAGCTCGGCTCACCCCAGCCCGTGTGACCCCAACCCCGCCGGGCAACTGTGCCGTGGGGCTCTGGCTCTGACACGCAGTGGGTCTGGTCCTGCTCCGTGTGGGATGGGGACTGGTCCAGAGCGGCTCCAAGCCTCAGCCGGAGCACTGCCACGGCCAGCAGGCACAGCCCCGTGCCGTCATCCCGCTCCGTCCCCACGGAATCCGCCAGCACCTCCAGTGCTGAGCCAAAGGGAAACCGAGTCACAGCCCAGGGACACCGCAGGTCTGGGGAGCGGCATCGCCACCGCCGACACGGGAGGCCAAGGCCCGGTGCTTCCCCGGGAGCCCTGCAGCGGGGCGGGGGCTGTTTGCGCAGCACCTCGCACCCGGGGGGGCTGGAGGGAGGGGAGCAGAGGCGTGCTGGGCTTTCGGCTCCGCTCCCTCGACGGTGCCCTCGCTGCTTCCCACCTGTTCCCTCCACCAGCCCCGGCCCGGAGCAGGTTTCAGCCCCTGCCCCGTTCACGGCAGCAGCTTGAGAGCAGCTGGCTGCACCCATTCACCCTTCAGAAAGGCCCTCGCGAACAAAAACCAACATGAAAGCCGCACAAACAGCCCAGGACACCCCCCCGCCTGGACAAAGCCTGGCCGCAGCCCCCCGCCCGCTGCGGCACCGGCACCTCTTCCAATTCCCGGCGCCGGTGTCAGGGGACTGTAACTGACCCCGCGCCCGGCGCTGGGCGGAAGAAAAGATCAAAAGGGGCCCCCGGCAGGAGAAAGGATCCCAATGCCTGCCCTGCGGCGGGAGACACCTGGGAATAGGGAGCCCACAGGGTCCCCCTTGCCAGCCTAAGGGCAGTGGGGGGCAGGCAGACCCCCCCCATCCCCACGTCCCCAGCAAAGCTGCTGTGCCAGCACCCCGAAACCCTCTGTGCCCCCGACCCCCTTCCCACCCGCGTCTGGGCACCTGCAACCGGACACCGGCCGGGGTTAGCAGATGCTGAGCCCGGCTTCTCCCTCTGCCCCATCCCACCTTGTCAACCCGATCCCACCACCACCTGCCCGCGCCGGCCGGGAACAGACGTTCCCCTTTGTGCTGCTTTACAAAGGCTCCCGAGCTCATCCCGCCCCGCACGGGCGGCGCACGGAGACCGGGAGCCGACTGCGGCCGCTGCGTTCTGAGCCGCTCGCTCCTCTCCCGGTCAGCATCCCGACGGACAGCCTAACTCCCTCTCCCTCTGAGGCAGCGGTGGGCGCAGGAAGGGTTCCCACCACACCCAGCCCAACGGCCTCGCCGGACACTCACCACCTCCGTGCCGGTGATGCTGGCCAGCAGCTCGGTGATCGCCTCCCCGGTGAAATCGTTCACGGAGACCGTCAGGCCGTGGATCGCCGCGCCGATACTGCCCGTCGCAATCATGGACGGGGGGTACATGGCGAAAGTGTAGTCTGGAACCAGGAGAGGGACGCGAGGGGCAAAAAGAAGCCGTTAGCAAGGACAGTACGTTCTTAGGACTGTGATTTCCCTGGGAGGCTAGAGAGGGATGGGCAGAGGGGCCTCTCCAGCTCAGCGGGGAGAAACGGGGTGAAGCGATAGGGAACAGGCTGCGCAGAGCAGTGACCTCATTCCGCCGTGTCTCTGGGCCCGTCTCCCCAAAAGGAGCTCCGAGATGAGGCTGTCCGAGTCACTCAGAGCGAGGGGTGACTCAGACTCAGCCCTTTGCCCCAGCCGCCCTCCCACAGTCGCGGCCTGCGCGGCAGGAGGGGTGGCACAGCAGCTCTGCTCTTCCCTGGCACCCGCTAAGAGCCCCCCGGACCGTTATCCCACTTTCTCAGGGATAGAAAACATGATGTGGCGCGGCACATGGCTCCCCAGAAAGCCAGGCTGCTGGAGACCAGCCCCAGGTTACCCACAAGCCCGACTCAAGCCCAGCCCAGCCCCCCCAGCACCCCGGCTCCGGCGGGTGGCTCCGGGGGGGGCGGACACCCACCTGTGGCACACAGGGCGATAAAGGTCTGCGCGTGTTTCTTCACCAGCTCCATCTTGTCCTTGGGCAGCGGGAGGTGATGGAGGATGTGAGCCAAGAAATCATTCGCTATCACCGCGACCAGGTCCCACTTTAGCTTCTCCAGGACTAAAACCTCCCAATCCTGCAGGCAGACAAGACAGACGGACAGCACGTTACTCAGCAGCGCTAGGCCAGGCACAACCACCAGCTTCAAGGGCAGATTGGGCCAGTAAACCAGTACAATCCATGAGACAGGAGGGAAAAGAGGGAACGTCCCTGCTTCACAACTATGGCACAAATCCAGGCTCAGGCTGCTGCACAGCCTGGGGTGAAGATCAGAAGGGAAAGCGATAAATCTGGTTCCTTCTTTCCAAGGTGCAGTTGGATTCGCCTTCAACACCCCTCTGCTTTGCTGCCTCAGCCCGCAGAGGAGAAACCAGAGCAAGGAGCGGGCAGCAGACCATTCCCATATTCCTTCTGCACTCCCAAAAGGGGAGGCTGATGTCCAGGCTTCCCAGGAACAATCCAGGCTGGGACTAAGGCCACTACAGCAAAGGGAACAGGGAAGCTCCCCCGTGTGCTCCTCGGAGCTGGCCAGTCGCTCCTTGACCGGAGCTCTGCAGCCAGCCCCTTCGGACAGGTTGGAGCAGGGGAAGGTGGGGAAACCAGCTCTGGGGGCCGCATCCAGGCAGCCCACGCTCCTGCGAGGCCTTCAGTCCCTAAAGAGCTGTGAGTAGGTGCCGAGGTGCCCAACAAAGGTGGCACCAGCGCGGAGACAGAACCTCCCTTACTCATCTCTGTGACGGAGCCTCCAGCCACGCTCAGCTGAGCATCCCCAGCAGCTCCTCTGGGGAAGAGGTACCCAAAGAGCCCAGCAACAGCCCAGTTCTCCCACTGACACACCAGGAACGGCCACTGGCGCTTCCCGGTTACGTGCCAGGCGGCTGCCGACGTCCCGTCCCACGCCGCGGTGCTCGCTCCAAGCGCTGAACCCCTATTTCCGTAGCATCTTCCGCGAGCCAGTTGCTGCGCGACCCGCACATGGGGAACAGATGGCGGGAAGGCCGGGTGCCCCTGCGGAATTCAGCCGGAGCCCAGGCTGCTCCTCTCATCTGCTCAGCCTCTCCCCGGCTCTTCCAGCTCTGGGCACGAGTCCTGATGCCGACAGGGACGGAGCCACCCACTGGCAAATCCAGCAGAGGTTCGGTACCAAAGCACTCGCCCAGCAAGGGGTAAGCAGGGGAGCCTCACGTTAGAGCCCGGGCACAGAAGCTGGGACCCCCGCCCTCAGCTCCCTGCTCCGCCATCGGCGTCGGGGTCTACGTCACTCGGCTACGGAACCAAACTCGGAGCCGACACACGAACTGGTCTCACTGGGCTGGGCGGTTTCGATGCAACATCTGGGTACAACTGGCCTCTCCTGAGGCTGCTGCTGGATGGTGGCAAGAGCAGCGTCTTCCCAGGACCGTTTCCCTTCCCGTCCCAGCAGGAATGTCGCAGGCAGCCCACACCCGGCACCCCCAGCCTCGCTGCCGGTCCCAATTCCCCCACCTCCCGAGTCACGATGAAGGGCTCATCCTCCATCAGCAGCAAACCTGGCTTTGGCAATGAGGGTCCAGGTATGCCAGGAACGCCCCCCCGCCCCCCCTTCCCGCTAGCAGGGGGTGGCAGCGGCCCTGCGGACGGGAAAGGAAAGCCCCGCAGGAGCTGAAGCTCCAGGTTTGGAAGGGCAGAGCTGGGATTTGTACCGGGTGTCTCCATCCCGGGGCCCAGTCCTGCCCAGCAGAGTATCTGCTCTTTCCTGAGCAGTGTAGGATTACAGGGTGGATGCTGCCCGCAGACGTGCGGAAGGCCTGCCAGAACAGATGGGTTTGAAGAAGTGAGATTTGTCGTGAGCCCAGATCTTCATTTTCCCCTTTTTTCCCCCCTCTGTGTTTTTCAAACCCACTCTTTCCCCTTACACAACAATACAGTTTGGAGTTGCTTCAACGGGCGGCGTTGCTCAACCCGCCCCGAATCCCGCGCGAGGCCAAACGTGCCGTTTGCCGTTTCCCAAGCAGAGCGCGGCGCTTCGCGAGCGCATACTTGCCCATCTCCCGCACGGCCGGCCAGCCTGCTAGCCTTTCCGTGTTTATAACCCAAATCCGCAGGATAAAAGCAAGAAGCACCCGTGAGCTCCAGAGCCCGAGGCTCACAGGTCACCGCGGGTGCCCGGTTCAGAGCGGAGCGCTCGGGCTTGGGGAAAAGAACCAAAACCAGGCAGCGCTGGCCGCTGGATGAACTGCGGCGGTGGCACAAGGACGGAGCCGCTGGGATGGGGAGCTCTGCACGATGCCCACCCGGAGCTCACCGAGAGCGGCCAGCCGCCCGCTCGCTCATGAGCCCCCTTTCCTGGGGTGAGGACACATCCCGCAGCCTCTGCCCCAGGGGTGAGCAGCCCAGGCAGCTCCGGCCCGGCTCCACGCGATCCGGGAATGCGGCCCTTCCGTAGAGCCAGGGGGAAGGTCAAAGGGAGGACCTGGAGGTCGCTGCTTTTGACACAAACCCAAAAGGGATCCCTACACCTGGGTGGGGAGCTCCAGAGCACAGAGGGGGACACCAGCCCAGCATCATCCGGGATCTTGCTCCCTGCCTTCGCTCCCAAGTCAGCTCCTGGGAGTCCCCAGAGGCACGACATCCGTGCTGGTGCGTCCTGCTGGGACACAGCTTGTCCTGAGAAGACGCAAGGTGCGCATCAGCTCAGCCGAGACCTCGCCTGGGCCAAGCTGGCTCCTGCCACGCCAGGACCGACCCGGGACAACAGCCTGTCCGCTTGCAAAGCGCAAAAGCGGCTCCCTCCCAGCTACCGCGGGAGATTGTTCGTCGTCTTAAATCCCCGTTGTTACAAACGGCCCGATCCCGAGGCCCAGCCGGCAGTCGGGATGCCAGCTGAAGGCGGCAGGCGCCAAGGCCTGTCACCAGCTCACAGGATTTAGCTCAGGGAAGCTTCTCTCCTGCCAAACCACCCTGCTCCTCGCCCCTCTCCTGCTAAGCCCGGGGGACTTCCCGCTCTCAGAATCTCTGAATCACTCTATCTGTGGAAGGAGCAGAACAAAAGGCTGCGAGAGAGAGGCGACAGGTCCGTGGCAGCAGCACCGCGCAGCACGGCAAACATCCTTTTCCTGCCATTTTGTTTTCACCTAATTGAATCGGTCTCTGCCTGGTTACTGAAAGAGAGGAAGAAAGTGGAAAGTGTTCCTTTGTTTCTCCAGCCTGCGGAGCCCACCCTCCTCAGGGAAAGGGCTGCAGGCTGCCAGCGCTGCCCACCGGGCATCCCAACGCTGGGAACACATCGGGTCCCCCCTTCTGCAAGATCCCCACGCTTGGCCAGGAAATTGCAGAGCGGCTGAGCTTCGCCCCTGCCAGCTCGTCCCTTGATCTCTGCCGGCTGCATCCCACAAGGGACAAAAAAAAGGAAGGAAAGCAGTGTCCGTTTCCCATCGCCTCCCCTGCTACGACAAGCGATCCCGGAGCACAGTCTGCTTGCAGCAAAACAGCCTCCAAGCTGCAAGACACCGAGACGGATCCCAGTCACCAGCTTCACTCAAATTTACAGCTCTACAGACGCAAACCGGGATGCGAAAGTCACACCAGCTTCTCTCCTTTTCACCTAGCGACAGCCGCTCCGAACAGCAAGCTCTACCCTCAGCAACACCCACACCCCCGCCGCGCCTACAAGGAGCCCGCGTAAACCTACCTGGCGAGGCTGCTCAGGGGGCAGGGCCCAGCTCCCCGCTGCAGCAGCAAAGGAAGTTACGCTCCACGGTGTCACTCAAGCTGATAAGATGTTATTTTACATGATCGCAGGCTCGATGAGGCACCAGCGAAAGGGCTGCGCTGTCGTGCTCGCGAGCTGACTCAGAGGGTGGCAAGAGCTGGTGGCGTTGGTGCTGGCCACCCCACCCAGCAGCCCAGACAGCTACAGAAATGAGCGGCCGTGAAAGCCCATTTGCAAATAGGAGACCTGGGGCAAACGTTTGTTTCCATCCCCTGAGCAGAGCTGGACATCAAGGGCGAAGGTGCCGACGGAAACGGTCACATCTGTCCCACCCATGCAACAAGCAGAAGGTCAGAGGGCGTAAGAGCAGCACGTCTTCTGGGAAGTCAACGCGCAAGTGAACGTCCCCTTCTTATTGTCACTCCCATGGCCTGCTGTCACCTCTGCTCCCTTCATTGTCTGCCCAGCGGCTTCATCCTGCTCAAGGTCTTTGCTAGGAAATACCTGGAGATTGCAAAACCGCCCTTAGGGGAAAGGTTCCAGAGGCAAGCCAACGGATTGGGAGCAAGCCAGGCAGGTGAAGGTGACCTGCAACTGCTCTCCTCAACCTTCAAGCAGCTGAACACCCTCTTGCAGGGGCCAGAAAAGCCTTTATTAAACAAAAATAATAACTAAAAGGTAGGTTAGATAACGCCCTTGACGGAAATCCAACTTCCGCCAAGTGGACAAGTCCCTCGTTGCATCATTTCCTTCTCCCTAGAATAACTTCATCAAGATTTTGTTTCGAATGCATCCTTTTTCTAAAGCGCTGAGCTGGTGCCAAGCATCCCAGCGAGAGAAGGAAGCAAACCTACCGGGAAAGCCAGCCAGCTTCCTCCGAGCGGCCGGGGAGGAGCCGCTGGAAGCTGAAATGGCACCGATCCATGAGAAGCGGCCAGGATGCGCCATTGTCCGAACCTTGGTGAAGAAGCTCCCCTTCCCCTCCCCACCCTCCTCCACTGCAAGATTGTGAAAGAGAAGCGACATTACCCCGATGAGCACAGCGAGCAGCTCACCCTGTTTTGTAATCAGGGTATTAACTCTTGTCAGGTCCCGGAGCGAAGGCAGATCCTCCACGTATCGTCAGATGTTACCTCCATCCCCTTTCTACAGTGGGGAGCAACGGAGACTGGAGCAAGATCTGCTCCAGACAGGGCTGAACCTCTGCCGAAAGCAGGGCAGGGAAAGCTGACCGTGGGCTACGCAGCATCTCCTGCCCGGAATTCTGGGAATGCCTCAGCACCAATCCATAAGGGCTGTGGCTGGTCCGTGATGCCTTCTGCTCAGCCCCTTGGCTAGCACCAGGAATAAGGAATAATTATCCCCAGGAATAAGCCCCTCCACTGCCGAGCGCTCACGGCCATCCCCTGGGAAAGGGAAAAGGGATCCTATTTGCCTGAAGAAGCTATCCTTGGCTATCCCAGGAAAGGCCTTTGGAAATGGAGCCATTCTTGTCTACCTCAACTGCACGTCGGAAGGGATCCGTGCCAACTCTCTGGCTGTGCCTCCCGCTGCAATTGTCCCAGGATCCTGGTGGGAGAAAAGCACAGGAAAGGAGAACTCCGGTACCGAGACCTGCACAATCAGAAGTGAGCAACAGGCGGCAGACAGCACTCTCCTCCTCCATCTTCCACCCCGGTGCTGCCAGGAGGAGGGAGAAGGGAAGACGAATATTGTGGCGCTGCTCAGCCACAGCTTCCTGTTGACAAACCTCGGGGGACACAAAAAGACTCGGAGCGAGGAGGGTGCGAGCGAAGGAAAGGTTCCAGGGACGGTGCACGTGCTCTACCTCACACCCCCTAACTGTTGTGCTTCGGAAGAAGCCTGCTACCAAGCTCAGGATTCAACCGAAGAGAGCAAACCTTCACCAAGAATGAATCAACGCGCAGATCAGAATGGAACACGACCGGGATCCACGCGAGACACGCACAAGGCGTCCACCGAGGCCAATTCCTCACAGCCCAAGTCCCCGCTGCAGAAACCACTGGAATGAGCTATGATCTGCCCTAGAGTGCAGGGATGATGACAGCAGGACTCCCTGTGAAGCCTGGATCAGAGAGGGAGATGGAGGTGAAGTGCAGCACCTTCCTGCACCCCAGATTCCCGTTGGATTGAGAGCTTCGTTCTCGCAGGGGCACGGAGAGCGCTGTCCATGCTTTGACACACAGCCCACCTGCCCATGAGCCAACTGCTGGGCACCTTCTGCTCAGCTTGTTGCCTCTGTACCACAGACAACTTTTGCTGGCCCAGCAGAACAGTGACGGCAAAACAACTCCCAGTCCTCCCTGCCCTTCCTCCCAGCTAAATGTTACCTCCCCTCATTATCACAGAGCCAACAAGAACCCTTCCATTACAGGCTGGGACTAGCTTCACGTGACAGCCCAGCCCTGGGAAGAGACCCACGCCGGATGAGGTGCTCTCAGGGATGCAGCTTTACTGACAAAAGCCTTTGCACGCAGAGATTTCGTGGCAGCTCCCTGCAGCAGGATGCTGCAGCACGACCACAGCCCAGCACCCCGAGAGGCAACGAGCACTGGTTTCCTCTGTGCATTCCCATCCCTCCCCGCTGGTCGCGGCGTAACGATCCACGGACTATTTTTTGTTGAGTGCTACTTAAAGCAAGAACCACCCACAGATGACTGCAGGGAGAGAGGTATGGAGGTGAGGGGATTTTCCCCACTGGCACTTGGAAAAACTATGGTCATACTAGAGTTCCCCAGTTACCAGAACTGCCTTCCGATTCACACCCGAAAGTTTTGTGGGTTCACTCCCCACCCTGGGGACAAATCACACTCAGATCATCTCACCCACCCCAGCCCAAAGAAGAAAAAAAATAGATATTAAGTAAGGCGATGACTAACCCTGAGAAGTTCTCGTAGGCAAACCGTCTCCAGGGATGTTTGTTACTCGAAGCGAGGTGGCCGTTTCCTCCCGACGGCTCTGATCTACCAGCGCGGAAGGCCCCCCAAGAAAAGGGGTTCTCCAGTTTCCTCCCCCCTTGAGGAGAAGTTGAACTCAAGAGGTTTGGATCTTTGCTTTGAACTTTTATCACACATGAAAAGCGCCTTGCCTTTCAAAGCCTACACGGCTTCTGTACGACGGGAGGGGCAGTCGCCCCGCTTTAGCTCACGGCCACGGAGCAGGGCCTGGGCAGCAGCAGGGTCCCACTTGTTCCCATCACCTTGGCAGCACTGTCAGTCTCCACGCTACAACCCAGCCAGCTGCACCCCGGGGCAGAAAAGCTCCCACCCGTTTTGCTGGTTAACTCTCCACTTCAAACTTCAGCTTTTCCTGCTGGTGTGGAAACACATCTCCCACGTCATGCCCCTTTGCAGCCGGGGCAAGTCAGAGCCGCACGCCCCGCCGCCTGCGCGGCCTTTGTTCTCCAGAGCTGTCACTCGAGAGCCAGCTCGGTGTGGCAGCACCGCGCTGGCAAGGAGCGCTTAAGGCGCAGGGAACTTTCTCCATAACCTGGAGGTAGCAATTCTGCCTCCCACAATAGGGAGGATGGAAGAGTCTCCACCAACAGACATCACACCCAGTGGGGCCAGGAGGGAAGGTTGGTTGGGTAGAGGAAGGTGAGGAGGTGGGAGAAAGAACAGGAGGAGACACAGAGGCAGGGATGCTGCCAAGTAGCAGGATGCAGGAGATAAGAGAGCTGGGGAGGAGGTAGAGGGCTCGGAGATAGGGGTGGTTACCAGGAGCTGCTGAGGCGTGATGGAATTGTCTGTGTAAATGCAGAGTTTCTCCACGGTCAGGGGCATGGTTTCTCGCAGCTTGGAAGCCAGGAGCATGCAGACCGCTCCCAGAAGCTGCAAGTGATTTTTCCGCATGGGGACTGACGACAGGTAGCGATCCACGTAATTCATGGCCAAGGGGAAGACCTCTTCTTCGCACTTCTGCTCCTCGCACACCTGACAAAACCCAATGACAGAAAGAAAAAAAAAGAAATAAAAGGAAGTTTTAATGAGCACAGGATCCTCAGGTCCTGCCTTCACCGCAGCTTCAAAGCTTCTGGTCATGAATGTTTCACACTTGTCTGCAGGGCTTTGAAGGCACCTCGGTGCTCAGGACTAAATGAGCTACAGTCGTTAAGCCTATGACTTCGGTGGGATTGCACCAGCAACAAGTTTCACCAATGCCTTAAGAGTTCACCTTCAAAGCAGCAGAACTAGCTAGAGGGAGCGCAGAGTAAGCGAAGAGCACAGTTGCTTTATCTGGCCCCCTTTTTATCGTCCCCCGTTGGGGACGTCTCCAGCCAGCTGCACAGCAAAGCTGCTGCTTTCTGCTCTGCGGGGACTGCAGAAAATGAGCAATCCCAGCATATCTCCAGCTGGAGAACCAACAGGGCAGGATCCACAGCCACTTCTGGCAATTCCACCTTAAGCGGTCCAGAGACAGGAGAATCAATGGCAGAGCCCGAATCAGCGGTGGAGTCTGACAGCCTTCCTCCTCCCTCAGCCATGAGCAGAGTCCAGGAGCTCTGAATTTCAGCCCTCTGCTCTTATCTCTCAACCAGTATCAAAACATATTTAACTTCCTTCTTTCAACAGAACCATCAAAATATTGAGGTTTCTCCTCACAGCGCAGCAGCCACCACCATTCCCCTTCCAGCACCACTGCCTCCCCCTGCACGGGCTGCCACAGCGGCGGGGACACCCACACGGTCACTGCCAAGTGTCACCCACTTCTCATCTGCCTTTAGGGCTTTGCAGGAACAGGCTCCAAAGCAGCGTTTATCTCCTCACCCTTCTCGGGAAGGGAATTGCAGAAATAGAATAGCAAAGGGAAAAAAAAACCCAAAACAGGTTAAAAAGTGAGATGTTCACTATTCCTTTTGACAGAAGCGGGGAGCTTCCTGCAACAGCGGCCGGAGCGGAGGGCAGGCTCGATCCCAACCTCATTTATCCGTCGCAGGATCTGCTCTTTCAGCCTCTGCTGAGCCCGTTCGCTCTCACCAGCTCATGCAGAGGCCCAGGAGATTTCCCCCACTGATCTGTATCCCGCAGAGAGCTGCATTCAGTTTTAATTTAGGGAAGTAAATGGTAGCGATATTATTTTCCCCCGTTAACCAGGCACGTTCAGCCCCGTTCAGGAAAGGCGAGTCCCCGGCGGGCCGGCTGCGCAGCTCGGCACTCTGCCCCGTTCTGGGGAGCAGGGGGCCAACAGGGGGTCCGCTAGCAGCGTGGCGGGGTAGGGCGAGGGATCCGCTCCTCCCGCGTGGGACAATCCCACCTTCCAGCACAACCAACGCTCCCGCACGCACTGCCCCGCTGCGGGCTGCCTTCCTCCCCCGCCTCCGGACCCTCCACGTGCAGCCGCCTTCCTCCCCACCGGCACAACCCCCTCCATGCCGGGGACCCGACCGCCGGCGCATGCCAAAGCCCTGGGACTTCAGGGCTTTCCTGTCCCCTGGATTGTCCCTGGCACCCCTGCACCAGGCGACCCCGGCCAACACGGGTCGGGTGCTTCCCCCCCGCCGCCGGCTCTCTCCCGCCGGAGCAGGAGCGCGCACGCCTGGAAGCGCGGACGGCGAGCAAGGAAAAGCGCCGGTGGCCGGGCAGCGCGGGGTGCCGTACCTCCAGCATCCAGAAGGCCAGCATCTTCCGCATGTAGGGCTTGATCTCCCGCTGCACGCAGTGCAAGTAGGAGGCGCGGGGGCTGTAACGCTCCTCCTGGCTCAGCAGGTTCTGCAGCACCCGCCGGTCCCCCAGGAGCTGCGGGTCGCGCCCGGCGCGGGGCACACGGGGGACGGTTTCCACGCACAGCAGCTCCATGGGCGCGGGCAGGGCAATGCAGGCGGGCAGGGCAGTGCGGGCAGGCGGACGAGCACCCGGCCGGCTCCGCTGCAGCCGCCGCGGGACGCCGGGAACTGGCCGCGCTCCCAGAGGGGCGGAGCCACCGCCCACCCCGGAGCGTCCCGCAGAGCCCGGGCGGGCGAAGAGCGCGGTGGGGCGGAGCCAGCGCCACCTCCCACCAATCCGACAGCGAGACGCGCTGAAAGCGGGCGGTGACCACGCCCCCGAGGGGCGGGGCCAGCGGCGCGCCGGCGGGCTGACAGCACGTGGGGCGGCCATGGGGCGCCGCTGCCATGTTTGGGGGTTGGGGGGAACCGGGACCGGCAGCCCCCGGGGGGTCGCCACGTCCCTGGCGCCCGCAGGTTACCCCCGGTACCCCCTCTGTCCGCGGGGCCGCTCCGTGGGCTGCAGGGCAGCCCGGCTGCGGAGGGACAGTCCGGAGCTGGCGGCGGCTCTGCCAGCCCTGTACCCGTGTTTTTGCGTGTCTGAGCGATGCCCTTCGGGGCTGTGGAAATAATCAGCTGCGGACACGCTTGGAGCGGGTCCGTCCTGAGCCTGCTGTCTTCCAAAAATTACCCTGGTGCTACTGCAGATGCAGCTCCATGGGAGATAGCAACCTCAGTGTCTGCTGAGATAAGGGCTCGTCAGGCCTGGCTGGGTTTGCAGAATAATTAACAATTGTTTGGAAATACCTTTGCAAATCGTACACTGAACGGCCGCTTACTCCAGGAATTTTACAGTCTGGGATCAATTTGACTTGGTTAAGGTCAGGGTTTGCTCTGCACTGGTACCCGAGTCTGCTCCCCAACAGCGGGAGTCGTTTTCCGGCTGGAATTGTGGCCACGTTGCTCTCGGAGGTTTGTCACTGGCTACCAAACCTGCACTGTCTCGCCTTTGCAAGGGAAGGGTCAGAAAACAGTAGGAAACGTACAGCAGGTTCGAGGATGGGAAGAGGGAACGATTGCCTTCAAGCTCGCAAATTAAAATCTCCTCACTGAGTTGAGAGAATGGGCTCAGGACACCCGTTTTTTATGGAAGTTCCCAATACCGGTTGCCAAGGCAACGTGCCCGGATGGGATGACCTGCTCTGGGACGGTGCCGCAACGTGGCATCTGCAGCAGCGTTTGGAACCAAAGGCTTACAATCACCAATGGTGGGAAATACATTCCAGAGCACCATCATCTCCTGCTCTGCTAGACTGCATCATCCCCCGCCAATTCTGAGCGCCTTACCTTCCCACGCAGCACGCCAGCGTCGCGCGCTCCCGTTGAACGGGGCGGTGTACTCGGCATTGCCGGGCTGAGCACGGTACAGGGAATCGGACGGAGACAAGCCCGAATTCAACTGGCAGCAATAAACCGTATCAGTGAAAAGCTGCTCGTGTTCAGAAGGGAAGGGAGCAACGGGGTGTGTAGAAACCAAGGACTTTTGGGAGGCGGTACCATAGAAAGGGGACTCAGGAGCAACACCTCTGCCCATTCTGCCGGAGTGTTCCTCAGCACACACACCTGTACGTGCTTTTAGGCTGAGGAACAAAGAGCCAAAGGAGTTTGCAGCGGAGTGATTTGCCACAATAGCTACTCCCCCCCCCCCCCAGGTTACATCTATGTGTGCCATTTTGACACATTTAGTACTTTTTTTTTTTGTATTTTCAGTCATCTAAAAAGAGTCTTTTAATGAAGGACAAACATACGAAGTTAATAAGCGTAAGTAAAACAAGACTGAAGCCTTTGTTCTCCCTGCTCATGAGTTTAATTTTATTTTTTTTTCGGGTGCGTTGAAAATGAAAAACATCTTTTTGATCAGAGGTTTAGAGGTTCCAAATCCTACTCATGACAGTGAACACAAAGGTCACATACAGAACACGCATTTCGCACGCTGGAATCCCATTTTCTACGCTCGTACAGATGGCTTGCGTTTTCCGCAAGGTACGCGATACAGCGCAAGCTTTCAGTGACGCCATCAGCACCGATTCGTTGTGCCGAATGCCCCGAGAACACCCGACAGCACCGTGAACTGGGGAAAAGAAAGGGAGAAAGAATTACATCAACCCCATCCCTGCCTTAAAATGAAGAAGAGGAATTTTTGTAGGTGAGACGAGATTCCCAAATCCCTTTTCCAACTCTCTTTTTACCTTACAAATAAATCTTCCAGTGGTGTGGGCAAGAACTATTTGAAGAATCTTATGGGAGAGATTTCCGTGGACCAGTCAGCTGGTTTTAATCCGGGATGACCCACCCCCCGCTCCACTCTCCCCCCCTCTTTCATTGTGAGCAGCATCCCCCGTTTGGGCAGGGGAAGAGAAGGGCCCCATGTCCCACATTTTTAGTAAAAATAGACAGCAGCTATTTTCTTTAGTCAGGCAAAGGGAAACCACAGCACTGGGTTCTTGGTCCTTCTGGTTTCTGGGCTGTGCCTTTTGAAATTGAAAGTTTCAGGCCCTTTCCCAGACTTCATGGTCTTTCTCCTGTTTCCCAGTGTCTGCGCGGTGGTTCTGATACAGCCCGTTCGGCTGGAGCTGGGCTCGGTGGCAACCGTGGGCCACAGGACACGGAGGGGGAAAATGAAGCCTGTTGCATAAGAAAGTGTTTCTTCCAGATGATGACTTGGCAAAACCGAGGCCTCTGCAAGCCACATTATCAGGCTAGAAAGGCAAATTACAGACTGCAGGCGTCCTAAAAAGCCTATTGTGTGGGTGTGCAGAGGGAAAGGAGAAAATTCCAGGAAACCCAAATTTTGGTCACTGTTGTCCATAGATAGTCAGCTTCCTGGCTTTGGTGAGAGAGAGAGCAGCAATATTAAAAAAGGAAATTCCTTCAGAGTAAAAATTAAAAAACCTGATGGCCTCCAGACTTCCAGGATCTCCAACCAGCGATGTTATTCTTTGCTGAATCATAAATGGGGCTCATTTTTTTGGTATGTTGATGATGAACTACAGAGAGTGACCAGCAGCTGGAGATTTTAAAGGGGCAATGCAGACACAGGTCTGGTTCTGACGGGCGGCGTGGGCCTGGATCGAGGGTAATGCCGTTTTTCGGGATGGCCATTCGGCAGGGCCACGTCCCTAAGCTCTTCTCTGCGGAAGTTTATCCATGTCCCTTTGCACCAGCAGTGGGCTTGGCCCCAAAGGCTGTCAACCAACACCACCAGTACCTTTTCTGCGCTGGTTTCTATCTCCTCTAACTACCGTCTGTCCAACTCCGATCTACCAGGAGCTAAGCCATCTTCTTCCTTGGTCATACTGCAACTACGGTATCATCAGTGACATCAAAATGAAACTGCTTAACGTACACGAAGGACTTGAGAACCAAATCCAATGAGCAACTATCTAATTTGCAGTAGGAAATCCCCAAAATAAAATGAAAAACAGGTACCATTTTGTGCGTGTGCGAGAAAGAGCGGAGACAGTATTTCACACTTTCTGCTTTGAGGATTTCAAAGCACTTCTAACATCCTAGTCCGTTATATTTCACATCCCGCTCTCCCTAAAGCGGAGAGGTATTGCCACCATTCCCAGCAGGAAAGAGCAAGGGCTGCGGCACGCAGAGGGTGCCGGGGCAGTTTGGGGTGTCAGTCCGTGCTCGCCAGAAGCCCCTGCGGCTGTAGACAGATGGTCATGGTCCATCACAGGCACCGGCACTGCCGGTGAGGACAGAGCGGCACAAGCAGGTCAGGCTGTGGGCTGCAGCCGCCGAGGAGCGGCCGAGGAGCACTGACACGGCAGCAGCAGGGATGCAGCACCTTGCCTCGTCTCAGGTGTTTGCTCGTGGATCAGAGCCCGCAGGCACGGGGAGCTGCAGCAGCTTCCCCGTGCACTCAGCCATTCCCTGGTCCGGCGGGCAGGAGAGCTGAGGATTTCCTGGTCTCGGTCCCATGCCTAAACACAAGGCCGTCTCCCTCCGTAGCTGGCTCTCCCTCCTTTCTCATATCTTACTCATTCTTAACTTAGAAAAAATGCTTTCACTGAATTGAAGTTTTGTCGAGTACAAGTTTAACATCTGACCCAGGGGATGTGTTTCCTAATATCTTTCCCATTACTGGCAACCGCTGCATTCCCTTTCCTCTGACTTGGTCAGGCTTTGGAGTACAACTAATTAGTTCGGAGTGATATCATCCGAATGCCGAGTCCCAGCAATGTTTAGATATAGCCCGTGGTGATAGCCATGAGAATTCTGAAAAGCTTGCTGCTTCAAAAGTCAAAACATGGGGGGTTTTTTATTGACTTAAATCATCTTCTTGGAGCAGCTTTTGGTACTGTTTGGACCAATTGTCTATTTAAACAAAAAGATAATAGTGACTGTTGATACTGTTTGGGTCTACGCCGTGTCCATCCCTTCTGCATCTGAACGTGCCCGTGCTGGGGGTATATATCAATTTAATAATGAGTTCCTTAACCAAGATTGTTGAAGGAGAGAAACAGTTGGATGTGGAGAAGCCTTTTGCTTCGGTGGCTTCCAGAAGAGAACAAAGTGATTGGAAAGACGATGGATGGATGGATGGATGGATGGATGGATGGATGGATGGATGGATGGATGGATGGATGGAGGGATGGGTGGATGGATGGATGGAGAGAGCTACGCAAGCACTTAGCAAGCAATTCACTGGATCTTTTGGCAAATCATCCAGGAGAAAATTCCCAGAAGCGGCTATGACTTTGGAGCATCTCCACTTCAGAGCGGCTGGGCCAGATATGACTGCAGAGGAGCCAGCTCAGTTCGCCTCAGCTAACGATTTAGGCCAGCAGAGATTTAAATGTAGTTTCACCTGACGTTTTATGAAAAGCACAAGTACAAGTTTGTCTCCATCTGTCATTTTAGCAGCTGTTTTCTGCCTTAGTTCCTTTTTCCTAATGAAATCTAAAAATAAGTCACATTTTCATTGACTCAAACTCGTACCGTAGGGAGCCATCCCCAGGTGAATGCTCAGTTTTGCTCCCAAATCAGGCATTTTAGAAACCAGCCAAATTCAGCTGGTAAAGACAGAAAGAAAGGCCGTAGAAAAAATAAAAATGCAAAGTTGAAACCAATCAATTTCAGAAAGCAAACTGGGCTTGGAAAGCCCCCAGTTGTGATAAATTTAGTTCATTTCAGGGGATTATCTGTGGTCGCCAATTATGCAAATTGTTAAAAAATACTGCCCTGAAATTTTACATATAAAATACATATTTTTTTTTACAACACCCTTCCCTTGTCCATCCTTTCTGCCTTTTCCTGCCCTGCCCTGATCTTGCTGCCTATGTCTCACATACCCTATTTGGCAGATTAGATGCATTTGGGTTTTTCTAAGAATTTTTGGTTGCATGATATTTTTCATTTGATGTGGCAAGCCCGGTGCCTAGCGCCCGTTTGCCAACGCAAACTGCCAGTCGGCGAGTCAAAGCCAGCTCGAGGCTGCTCAGCTGTGCTGGCAGAAAGGGAATTTGCTGTGGTTGTACCAGAGAAAAGATGAGTCCTGCCTAGTGAGGTGATGGGAGGGGATGGTGACATTGGCCCAGCTGGAAAAAGAGCAGGGAGAAGGGAAAATTCCTTGAAAAACAGGCTCCTGCTAGGAGACGCTGGGCCTGCTGCGGGGATGAGGCAGTTTGCGGCACCTCAAGCCTGCGTCCCAGCCGTTCACTGCACGGTGGCACCCAGCCGCGTTGTCCAGGACCCCACAAAGCAAAGCGGGCAGCAGAAGCATGGCAGGAGGGCTGCAGCCAGGCAGCGCCCCCGAGGAAAGGCGGTGTGGTACACTGCACTGGCAGGCACGATGCCAGGATTTTAGGCTTGGCTTGGCCAGGTGGTAAATGGGGATGGAGACTGAGCAGGTCTCTGCCTAAGTCTGGACTAGCAGGATGTCGGGATGGTGGGCTTAAGAGGGGGTGCGCTACCCTGCTGCCGGCATTGAAGTGGAAGTACTGCAGGACCTGCGATGGGCAGGCCTCAGATCAGTTGAGTCTGTGCTAGATTTAGGTCCTTGGAGGGTAGGAAGCTGTGTGCATGTGTGTGTTTTGGGGTGTAGAAAGAAAACGATTGATACCCCACTGGCTTCCCCCACTTGCGGTGCACCTGGCTTGTTCCCTCCCAGCCCCGGCTGAGCGTACGCTACGAGGGCTTTGAACCAGGGGCAGCCCTTGCAGGCGAGAAGCCTTTACCCTGAGCTTGCTGGCTGCGCTCCGTTCACCCTTGGTGTAACTGAAAGGAAACATCTTGTACCAACCCCACACCAGCCATAACGTGCCCACGCAGCCAGCGGGGCCGAGCTCTCGCATCCAGCCCAGCGACCATGTCTGGGGGTGGCAGACCCTCTGCTACGGCACCCCAGGGACCACCCCAAATCCCACCATCTTGCAGCCAACCTGGCTTTACCGCATATGCAAACGTGCGTGTCCTTCCCCCGCAGGCAGTGAAGAGCGCCCATCCCTCCAGTTCAAACTGCAGAGCCAAGGGAGGAAGATTTTAAGGATCTACAAACCCCAGTGAAGTGCAGGAAAAGGGGAATGTCACAGCCCTGTGTTAATAAACTGAAATAAAATACAACCCATGTAGCAGCACAGCCATGCTGTAGATAACCTGCCACTTCGTAGACAAGCCTCCTTCTCTAAGTAGTCAACTACGCTCCCAGAACACCTTTCCCTGTGCACAAATGTCACTATTTCTTGTGACTGTCACAGCCAGGTGCCTCCCTGTATCCCAACAGATACATACAGATCAAATTCCCCGAGATCAGTATTAATATTTGGATGCATTTCTCTCAGCAGTTCTGCTAGTTGTATATTATCTATGTGTGCTTCTGCATTCATGTCATCAATAATTACCGACATTAACAACATGCTAATGAGATACACTCTGTGAACGCATATACATCACTGGGAAAGCAGTATTCCCACTGTATTTAGGCAAATCTTGGGTGGAGTGATTCTAGCAGTCGCCTGATACATGAACCATCTCTTCCAGCACTAACGTACTGCTTTGCATTTGCTGTGAGCCTTACAGCACTGGAGCTGCTGCTCCTGCCTGTCCACCCTGCCCTCTCCCAGCATCACAGCAGCGAAGATGGTGTCTCCCGAGACATCCTAAGCTGAAATGGCTGTATCCTATAACAGCACTGTTTCCTATTCCACTGCTACAGAGAGCCAGGCTTTGGCCACCCCAACTAGACCAGCCACCGAAAGCCAGGCAGGAGCTTACATGCCCACCCTGTACGTGTGAGCAGAAAAACTGCCGTTCTGACTTGCCTGCCGAAGCCTGAGCAGAAGGGAATCAGCTGCGCTGTAGTGTAACACCAGCGCCAGCCTCCTGCCAGGAGATTGTCTGTAGCAATTAAAACATGAACTTCCTTCCCACTGAGATGTGACAAACAGAGAGGTTCCTGCAATCAGGCACGAGTGCTTCGGAGTTTATTTCTGTAGCTGTTCAGCATTATTTAAAAGGTGAGCTGGCAGACCATGTCCCCAAAACAAGCGTTAACATCTGGGCAGTGAGAGAGAGCCTGCTGTGGATGCTAGGGGCTGGGCCAGGCTGAGTGCAGGGACCTGAAATCCAGCTGGGTGTGACGGGTGGCTGCTGACACAGGGATGAATCCATGGTATCTGGTCCACACGGAAGAACACTCGTTGCTACCAGGATTTTGAAACTGCACAACACTGTAGTGACAGGACAAGGGGTAACGGGTTTGAATGGAAAGAGGGAGATTGAGATGGGACATCAGGAAGGAATTCTTCCCGCAGAGGGTGGGGAGCACGGGGACAGGTTGCCCAGAGAAGCTGTGGATGCCCCATCCCTGGCAGTGTCCAAGGCCAGGCTGGATGAGGCTTGGAGCAACCTGGGCTATGGAAGGTGTCCCTGCCCATGGCAGGGGGTGGGACTCCCTTCCCACCCAAACCATCCTGTGATTCTATGATCAGCAGCTGGGGAAGGAGAAGAGATGGGGGATGGCAGTGCTTAGCAGACCTGGAAAGGAAAGCAGCAGCATCCTCACTTACTGATGAGGAAACTGGGGTACTGGGCACTGGAACACCTGCACGTCACTCCCTGGGAGATGAGTGCTGGCATAGGAAGGAGCCTGTGATTTCCAGGCCCCAGCGTGGCGCTTTGTCTGCCCTAGCCAGGGCTCAGAGCTGGCCCTGTCACAATCCAAGAGGTCGTGTGCACAGCGTAAGCCCCAGGTCCTGCTCTGGCAGGCTCGGTGTCAGCGAGCAGCTCTCTCCCCAGGCACCAACCGTACGGCACTCGCTTGCACACACTTCCCACTGCCCCGCGATGTAAGGCTGTAAAGATGCTGAGCAGTCATTCCTCCTGGGGTGATTTTCCATAGCGCAGCAAACAAGGGATCCTTGCGACTGTTGTTGTCTGCTCCTCACCTCTTTGCCGGGGGAGACTCCCTGCTGCACGGCCACCTTGCCAGTCCCCGTCCAGACTCGGGGCAATGATAAGTACGGAACTGCTGAACAGCCCCACCGTTGGGGCCACTGATTATCTGCACAGCTTGGGCCAGGCAGTAAGGAGCACAGGGCTTGCCAGGCCTACTGGGAACTGTCATTACCATAAAAACATCCCCTCTTTCCCAACACATTGGAGCCAAAGCCCACCGCAAGCAGCTGATGGATGCTGGCCCAGCAGCTTTGGAAGCAGCTGGAGATGCTGGAACTGGAGATGCTGGTTTGGACCCGTAAGGTGTTACACACCCAGATAAATGGCTGTCACAGGGGCACTGCAGGGACTAGGAAGCAGTGCTGGGGGATGTGACCTCTCCGGGAAGCCATGGCCCTTGGCTGGTGAAAGCCTACAAGGGAGTTGGGAGCATGCGACATACAAACACACAAGGAACCTGGGGACAAGGACACATGGGTCGTCACGGCCCGGCGCGTGTTGCGGTGTTAGCTTTGGTGTTCCCTGACCTGGAATGCCCCTGCCTTTGTTCTGCCAGCGTGACTTTTGAAGAGAGATCTCTGGAGTCTCTCCTTTGGCTTTTCGTGCTGTGTTGCAGACCAGCCTGGTCCCCTGGCCAAGCTGAACTTGCTAATGTGACCCGAGGCAGAAGAAAAGGAGAGAGATACCTCTGCCACCCAGTGCAGCAGGGCAAGCAGGGGAGAGCTGAGCGGGTGGAGAGCTGCAGGGAGCAAGCGGAGCAAGCCTGCAGAGAACTTGGACTAGATCTCTAGAGGTCCCTTCCAACTCCTAACACTCTGTGAACTGGGCAAAGCAGGGAAGATGAACCGCATCGCTCTGCTCATTCTGTGACAAATGTGTGAGGCTCAGCTGGCCAGGGGACAGGAGGAGCCGGCTGGTCAGACTCGGCCAAGGAACTTTCATTTCCCAGGCTGAGCTCTGAGCGGTGCACATGATGGAAAGTAGAGTGACTTGTTTCTCCTCCCACCTGAGCTCCAGGGGCTTCGTGCGTTCAGAAAAGGACACCGTCAAATTGGCATGAGATTTTGACTTCTGAGCCCAGACAGAGACAGAAACTGGGAAGATGCATATATGCTTAGAGAGCCAGAGAGAGAGAAAAGGGAGGACAAGGCGAGAAAAAGAAAAGCTAGATCAAGGGCTGAATTTTCAAAGGCACTCAGCAGCCAGCAAGGCTTTTTGTTCTCAAGGCAGTGATGGAAGAAGTGGGGTCCAGATTATTCTCAGCGAAAACTGAGCTTTTTTAGAAACCTGCTCCCTCCCCTTCCACGCCTGTGATGAAGATTTCACAGAGACCAGATCTGTTTGATTTAAAGGTATAATCCCATGGCCATGGATGTAACACACAGGGCTGGGGGTCTGAACAGAAGCTGCAAGAGACTCACTGCCCCCCTTAAAGCAGCCCCCTGGGAACGCACGCCAGGCCCAGCGCGCTCTGCAGTGACTTGGCCGTCATCTTTCAGAGGACCTGGCCTCTCAGTTATAGGCTGGAGTGGTCTTGCCATTTGGCAGCTGACAGACCTCCTAGTGAAGGTAAAGGCACGGGGAGTGGCTGAGTCAGCCTTTCCTTAGCGGTCTGAAGACCTGGGAGAGAGTCGAGCACACGGCACAGCAGCTAATTCCTGGGAAACTGTGACTGATGAGTTCAGCTCCTGTCCTGACCTCATGGAGGCTGGGGAGGGCAGGCAGTTTGCAGCTGCCTCCAGGAGTTACCAAAATACTCCAGGTCAGATGGGATCTTGCCTTTTCCTTGCCAGAAAGGGATGAACTTTTAATAGCTGCAGAGGAGGAAATAACGGGAGGACCTAGAGGGATGCAAACAAGTTGGAGGTGATGGGGGATGACAGTTAGACCTCAAATTCAAGTGCCTTAGCTAAGGAAACTGGAATTATCCCTGGTCCTGTGAGTCCCCCTGAGGAAACAGCTACTGAAAAAGGACTCTGATGTTGGGAACAGCTGCTTGGGAGATGCACCCTGAGGCATGAGAGAAAGCAAGAGCCTCCTTCAGTACTAGCTTCGGAAGGATGTTTCCACTGCACTGGCTGTGCCAGCAAATACACAAGCTGTAAGGAGACCCAAGGAACCTCCCCCAGCCCCTGCCACCACCAAGGCCTGGGGTCCCCCTGTGAAATCCGTTGGTGCGCCTGGAGGCGCTGAAGGGCATCAACGCATCACTTGCTGTTTTGGAGGGAGCCCCTTTCCTGCGGTCATGCTCCAGGGCAGGAGAGGGGTACGCACGTTCGCAGTTACCACTTGGCCGCCCAGTTCAAGACGCAGCTGTTTAGTCACTCGGGGGAATCGGTCAGTCCCCTCCCGTCTACCCAGGGTCAGCAGGGGCTCCCTCCTACCCAGGCAAGGATCAGGCGATGTATTCCTGCAGAAAGCTCGGCTGCAGACGGAAGGGCTTAATTTTTGAACAAAAGCTGTGACCAGCTTCAGTGGAGCCAGGAGCAGATTCTACTCGGAAAAAAACAAACCCTTTCTGCTGGCAACTGTACTGAAAGGAATGAGATCTGGGTCTTCTTAGCAAACTGCTGGGCCTGGGAGTGCTTGAAAGGTTTCCTAGAGACAACAGTGCAGTGCATGGAAATGTTTCCCATTTGCAACAGCACTCCTACCTCGTTCTTCTCAGCGCACCAACCTAAGCATGACCTTTTGGGGTTTGACAGCTAACAACCAGCCCTGGCTCCTGCCACTTCCTTTTGAGCCTACAATGCCAACTTCTTGCGATCCCTAAGCAAAATTACAAGCTAGAAAGAGCTTGGATATTCTCTGGATATCAAGATTATCTTCTGTTCTAAAGTGATGAGAGGAGATGCTAAACCACATGCTTCAGAGTCGATACCAATAACGGTTCTTGCAAATTATCCCTGGCCTGCTTGTGCAGGGTTCTTCTGCCTTCCTCTGAGTCAGCTAATAGCGGCCTCTCGCCGAGAGGAAACTGTTAAATGAGCCTTGGGTTTCATCAGCACAGCAATTTCTGTCTTCTAGCATCTTAACAAGCTTCCCAGAGAGAACGAGGAGCATTACTCCCTTCACCCAGATAATACGATGTACAATAAAAGGTACGTAACGAGTGTTCACAGGGAAAAGAAAAATTACATATTGGAAAGAGCCAGGAAGTGTCAGGACTTGGGGATTAATTTCCTCGCTCTTTTCTGCCTTGCTCCGTACCCCGGGCACACCACTTAGCTGCTACGTGCCTCAGTTTCCCTCCAGCCAGCTGAGATAATGGAATTACATAAGTCTCCCCTGAATTCAGCGGAACTGCTGCCGGATACTCCAGGATCCGTGTGTGCAAGTGGAACTCCGGCAAATGCATTTATTCTGCACTTACCTGGCACTAAGCCTACTCTGCTCATATTTATGCAATTCATCATTAATGATGTTCATTTATTAACGGTGTTAAAGGTCTTCAAGATGGTGGAAAATTCCCAGGTGAAAGATGCTACAAAATTGTGTCTTTAACGCCATAAACATGTAAGCAAAGGATTTAATTCCCCCTGAAAATGACAACATGCAATGGAGTGACTAGATCAGACCCTTGGAAAGGGACCTAGTAATTAACTTGGTGTAAATTAATCAGCTTCAGTCAGGATTTGGAGACTTTAATAGCTGAGTGCTTGCTTTTATGGTGACAACTCCCAGAATGTACTTTGAAGTGGCCTGTCTGCTTGAAGTGGTACAAGCTCCAGGATTCGGGAACCAGGAGCTATTACTTGCCCCACAGTGGGTATAAAAGCACCCCCCACCCCGAGATCTGGGCCTTTCGGACCCCAGTGTGCACAAGGAGAGGCCAAGGAGGTGCCAACCTCGCTTGATAAGGCGGACAAAGGAGCTGCATGAGAAACCAACTGCGCAGGGAGAGCGAGGACAATCTGGGATGTGGTTTCCTGTGTGAAACCGTGGCAGCCCGGGCTGCTGCCAAAGGGGCTGTCCCGCTCTCCCCCCTGCCCGATGCCAGTCCTCCTCCCTTGCTTGCACAGAGGCTGGTCTTTGTGCTGGCTGCCCTGTTCTGACCTGGTTAAACTCTGCCAGATCAGGGACAAGACCTGGCTGGCTGCAAAGCGGCGGTAAGGAATGGGCAAGTGCAGACAGGAAAGCCGTGCCCGCGAGAGATTTAGGCTGGCTTTGTCTCAGAATCAGGTGGGCTTCTCCATGTGCTCCATCCAGATAAAAGCTTTACCCAGTTCACCACGCAAAGGATATTGTGGTGGCAAAACCACTGAAGTATCACTACACTTAAATTAGTATATCTGTAAAATAAACTGTGTTATTGTAACGTGTGACCGTATTTGTGTAAGAGCATCTCCTGCTCTAACTGTCCTGGCGAATAAACCTCCCACAGCTCAGGAACTATATACACCGGCGAAACACAGTCTAGACCCACATCTCCTAAGCCCCAGCGGTTACCAGCCCTTCTGGGGGGCAGACACGTGTGCTGCACCAGCGACAGCCATAAGAAAGGAAATGCTCATTACTACGTGAAACATAGAAACCGAGACTACTGCAATTAATTAAAAATAAAGGAAATCAGAGCTGGTCTCTAGAGCCTGAATACAGGAGGGAAGAAAAAAAACCCACCCAAACAAACTGGGGAAAATAATAATAATAATATTCTCAAGGCCCCACGTTGATAACTATCACAGGCTACACCCCAGCTGCCCCCAAGTCACCCCGGTACACGGCTACCGAAAGTGCGGCTCCTCAGCTGGCAGGGTGGGGCTGGCAGCATCTGTACCGGGGATCCGTCCCTCCACCCGCCACAGCTGGAAACGGCTTGAGAGAAAGAGAAGCCTCAGCAAAACAAGAAACTTTAGAGGATGTTTTTCTCCAAAGAGGCTGGGAAAGTGTTTGATTTTTCTACCTGAAAATAAATATATACATATGTTATATTCCACCCAGTTCTTGTTTACCTCAAGGTCATGCTGTACTGCCTGTGCTTTGTGGAGTGGAAGCAGTGGGATTTGGCTGTGATACCATAAAGGGGAATTTTGACTGAGGCTGCTGGACATAAACACACCCTGTGGTCCCCTCTGTCTGTCCCGGCCCCATCGCTGCAGCCCAAGCTTACCGCAATGGGTGTCCCTGCGCTGCGGCACGGACTGGAGCTGGGCAGGAAACATTTTTCCCATCCCACAAAAATCTTCCTGTTCTGCATCAGGATGAACCCAAGACCTTTCAGCGCTTCTAGTCTTGTTTTCGAAAGAAACAAGCCATGTGCAATCCCGCTGCGTGTGTCTGTCCTCCCTTTCCCATAAATTCTTAATTCTTAGGCTAATTTCACCCAAGTCTGACTGACGTGGTCAGGTAAAGGTGCCAACGGTGTTACATTCCCACAAGTCTCACGCAAGCTGGCAGCTTAGAGGGAGAGAGACCCAAATCACACTTCCAGTAAGAAATAGAGGCAGTCCTCCGCAGACACCAGACAGTGCACACAGGAGCTTCAGTTTAGTGAGGAGCCAGCTGTGCCCCGTCTTGCTGCTCACGGCAATAGTGTCTGGAAAGCTCAGCAGCACGACCTGGGACATGGCAGGACAGAGCTCAAGGCCAAGACCTGCTTCCTCCTGGTCATGATACTCAGTCTGTGCCCAAAGGGGTGGCTACAGCTGGAGAAATAGGGTCACCCTTTCTCTCATCCTAATATAAATAATAAAGGCAAACCAGCATTTTCTTTCGAGGCCGGCAGATCGAGGCTGGGTTTTGCACAGAGCGGGGCATCAGTCAGGGACAGCTCTTCTCCAGCATCCAGCTTGCCACAACCCTTCACCAGCAAGGAACCCTCGCCAAGGCCACAAACATTCCCTTTGACCCTTTGGCAAAGCTTCTCCTGGTGCCCAGCTCAGGGCACTGCCCCACCCTGTCACACGTCCCTCCACCCTGGCTTTCCACCAACGCTTTGTAGGAAAGACTTCCCTTACGTACTTTTTCTCTCTTGGCTGCCACCTCACAGGTCTTTACCAGATGGTGTCTCAATGCCTCGATGCCTAATCGTGCATCCCAGCTTTTGCATTATCTGGGCTCTGGAGGCCACCCTTCGACACGCGTCCATGCCAGAGAGGGCAGAGATAAGCAAAAGGTCCTTTTGTGCTCCCACATCCCTGCCTGGGCTTCTTAGAATCTAGCTGCCCTCAAAAAAAGAGACATAAGGAACAACTGCACGGGTACAGTGACTGATAGTGCTTCAGCAAGCGCCTGGCACTGCTCTTTAATGCCCAGGCGAGAGGGAAGAGGTTGCCCTAAGGTATTGGCAGTCTTACATCCCTCACAGAGAGAGGGCTGAGGGAAGAGCCGATGGCATTCCCAGATGTAGCTGCGCAACCAAAATTGCGGGCCAAGCAGGCAGCCAGCTTGCACAGGAAGATAGGTACAGACACAACAGAATCCGCTCGTGGCGTGTAAGAGGTGGGGATGCATCGCGCTAGTGCGCTTAAACCGCTGCAAAGTCTGTGAACGAAAGGAGGGTCTAAAGAGGGTGAGACATAGTGCGCAGAGACTTGGCGCAGAGCCTGAGGCTTCCCTCCGCACCCCAAGCGGAGTTGGTGATGGGTAAAAGGGATGGGACGCTGAGTGAAAATTCCATGGCTGATTATCAGCGCTGAGCTGGGGAGGGGCAGCTGTCAGTTACTGGAAGGGCCTGTGAACCGATGGCTGAACTGGGGGGAAATAACCTCCTGCTTTTAATCAGTGATAGCTCAGAAGGTTCTCCACCATCTTCACAGTAAGATCGTACACACTGAATCACATCTCCCTAGGACTGTATTTCTCTCAAGTGTGCTTAGCTTTATTTCCATCACGGCTGCTGTAAGGTTTGCTCCCAGCTTAGGCCAGTAAGGACGGCTTTGGGAAATCCCATCCCTGCAGCTGAACAATGAGGTAAATGAAGCACTCTGGCAACTTCTCAAGCAGGCAGTGCAACTACTGCTGCTGCTTCTGGGTGAAGAAAACACACGGCTACCTGTTCAGCTTGTTACTGGAACAAAATGTAGATGCCCATGGCAGTTGTACCCGAGCCCTTTCCCTCTCACCAACGGTAGAGGTGAGGAGCATGAGTGGCTGAGAACAGCTCTATCAGTGTTCATCCCTGTAAGGCTGAGGTTCTACGTGACCGTCAGCAAATGGACTCCATGCACCGTGCCTCAGTTTCCCCTTCCTTAGCACTCTGAGGCTGATGGAAGGAGACATTCGAAGAACCCAGCGCTTTCTTTTTTTTCATAATTTGTGCATTTTGTGGCTTTTTTTTTTTTTTTTAATTCTTGACTGGGCATATAAATACCAGCTGCCCAAGGCTACAGTACAGAAAGTCAAAGGCGTATGTCTTTGATTTATGAGGCCTCCATTCAGTTCAGTTTGCCTCCCCCTGTAGTTCCCATGGGAAAAGTTGCTCTTCACTTCCTATCCAAAATCTCTTGTACGGTGTGGCTGGGAGCTGGTGGGCAACAGCTTCTTTCTGCCCTCGCTACAATCTGCTCAGAAAAATGAGCTGGACATGCTGCTTCTCCCTCCTGCCGTGCTGATTTTTTTGAAGAAGCAAAAGGTAGTAGGTTGTTAGGAAATGCAGGCGGTGTGGTTTTGCTTAGTAAGGTGGTCAGCAGGTTAAAAATCTTGGTTATCCCACCTAATGCACAATGCAGAGGAGGAAATAAGCATGTGAAAACATTGATGGAAAACGTCCTACCTGCACGGAGCATCCTGCCACTGTACCCAACTGCTATACTACAACCTACAGGAACACCGAAATACCCAGCCCCCTTCTGCTCCCAGGAGAAGGGCTGGTGCAAGCCCAAAAGCTGTGTAAACCGAGTCTCTGCCCTAATCTTTTTGCTTTAAAATGGACATCTTTTTCTCTAGCCCCCTGCCTTCCCCCAGTAGATCCATTCTGCCACACTGTTTGCATGGCACGATGCTGCGGCGAGCGATGCTGCTGGGGCCTGGAGCCCTTACAGCAAGTGATTTTCAATACCCTCCAGTATTAAAACTTGCACTTTTTTCCTTCCACAGGGAAATGCCTTTATTTTGTAGAGATGACTCAGTCTCTTGCCAGGGCAGCTCCCTTCTCCCTCAGCCGTGCTCTCCTCTGTATCGCTGTCCCCTGCTACTGCAGTGTTATGAAGTGATGCCAAGTGTCTGCATGAATTGTTTCAGGACAGAGATTATGATCTATCTGAAAGAGGGGAGACATTCAGCTAAGTGTCAGCTATGACTGTGAACACATCAGCCAGAGACACCAGAAACACTCACTGCGTGCCCTGGAAACTCCTTTGTGGGTCGGTAGGTTTACTCAGCTCTGTATACCAATATGATGTCCATGGAAGCTTTCATTTTCAGGCATACACTGCTTCAGATTACAATTGATCCTAATCAATAATTAGCTAACAAACTGTAAACCAGGGACTGTGCATTTGCACTTCTGAACCTGACAGGGCTCTCCGCCAAGGTGGCGCTGGGAGATGCTGCAAGACAAAGACCAGACTCCTACTTTCGCAGTTGTAACCATCAAAATCTTGGATTATTCCTTCCCTGATGCGAGCAAGAGAGTGCTCAGCCCCCGCAGACCCAAGAGCAGGAAGGTTTGCGTATGACTAATGATGGCTGGGCTGTAGGGCACATTCCCGTGCACCAGCAGCTGAGACAGCGAGATACAAAAGGCTTAAAGACAGGGCTGATGTTTGCCACCAGTTATACCCTTGAGATCCCATTGATTTCAATGGGCTCCCACGTGCAACACAAAGCAGATCTCAGCCCATTCAGCCCCACAATATGCAAACTTATTTTTATCACCATTACCTGACAAATATGTTAAAAGTATGCAGAAGTGTTTATTTACTTCCTGCACAGTAAAAGTTAAGGAGAAAATAGATGCTCAGCAACGATCTCCGCTCACCTGCAGAGATTGATGGTTGGATGCACAGCTGAAAACTACAGTGATGCCCTGAGGACGGACCAGTTTCCACTCCTCATCTCTCATCACTTCTCGCACCTGCAGATCTGGCCCAGCGAAGCCCTTGCAGGCATAGCGAAGCGCCTAAGGAACATGGCTGCACACGTGAATGATGCTTTGAGCTAAACCTGCAAACCACTGCTTCGGAGCAGAGCTTACGCTGGCAGGCCCCAGCCACCAAAGAGGTCTGCTGTATTTAGGCCCACTCTGCGTCCTGTTTAACCCTTCAGCTCTGCAAGCTGACGGTTTCAAAGAGCTTTAACAGTTGCAGCAGAAAAACAACTGCAAGTGAGGCAGAACACAGACGTGGCACAAGACCTTTGAAGGGAGACGGTGGCGTGGAATGTTCACGCTATCTCTCAGCAGTGGTTTCCCTGCACACGCCGTCACGGCTACAAGCACGTAAGGCTTTTCCCGTTCTGGTGCCGTCACCACTGCTCCCGTACTCCATTACAACGGGCAGAGCCGAGACTCCCCTCTGCTATGATGGCGTTCGTGGTTTGGGGCACTGCAAGCAACGTTGGGATTGCATCCTCCCTTGCTACGATGAAGCCACATGACACAGGACAAGCGACCTGAAGTCCGTACCCTACCAGGCTGGGGCTAGCGGGGCGGGTTGGGCAGCCAGCGCAGGCTCTGTCCTGTGCGAGATAACAGAAAAATGCTGAGATGGGTGCTGGGTACAGATGAGAAGTGTCATCTCCCCAGATGAAGAATTTGGGGAAATCTCTGCAAAATCTGAGACTTTGTGGGGTATTTCCAATGGAGAGGCTGACCCGGGCTCTGACTGTCAATGCAATTAAATACATCAGCCAAAAAAAGAAGAGAGGGTAGACCTCCCATCTTTATTTATTTATTTATTTTCTGGCACAGGCTGGAAATCTAAACAGGGCTGGTTTGAAAGGTACTTTCCATAAGCCTGGAATCCATCTGTGCTTGCCTGGGCCCAGCTCCCCCATAAGACATGTGCGTATGGAAACCCGAGCTGTCCTGAAGAGCTCAAGTCCCTAAATACCTGAGTTTAGGACGGGCTGTTTTCAAGCGAAAAGCCCTTACAGGAGGAAAGCCTCAGGAAAGGAATCATACAAAGAGTGCAAACAACTCCTGGGTTAGAGCAAGCGGATTCACGTATGTCAGGATGAAGCGGGGGACCTGCTCCACTCTGCCTGCCTTGTGCCAACAAAACACCACCCGGAGCCAGTGCGGTTGTGGCTGCAAACAGAAGTGCAGGATGGAGCTGTCTGCACAGGGATATTGTTGCTCCTCACCTCGTGATGGTGATGTAGGTGGTGTAGGGCTACGAGCCCACAACAGAGCCGATTTGGGCCTCGTCTGCTTTTGGAGTTCAGGCACCGGCGCAGGTCGCAGCATCTGGGCGTTACAGTCAGAGGCACAAACAGTTGTTTTGCTGCTTTGCACGTGGAGTTTGACACAGGCCGTTAGCCATGGACAGCTGAACCCTGCACGCCGGCGAGAGGAGAGCGGTGATGCTGCAGCGAGCAAGCGGGAGCAGGTTGCACATGCAGCGTGGCTGGCCTGTACTCTGATGCAACGAATGAACCGGGACCCTTTATCTCACTGAACTCTGGGGCTGTTCCCTGCCCTCCACTTCCCATTTGCCCAAGCTCTGGTTCTTGCACTGCCAGTGCACAGGTTACCTCGACTAAATGCAAAGGCATGGGGCAGAAGGACATGAGCCAGAGCCCTCCTGCACCAGCCTTCCTGCATCGCCTCTGACTTCTGCTCTCAAATAGGAAGTCGATAAAAACCTCACTTGGTTGCAAAAAGAAAAATCAGATTTCAAAACCACTGTCAAAAGGGCTCCAAAGTCTAGCAGCAGTCCTGGCATTAACCCTTTCCAGAGGGCAGGCCTCTGCCCAGCTGCACCAGGGGCCGAGGAGCGGCTGGGGCTGACACCAGATACCCTGGTTGTGCCTTGCTCAACCCTTCGGGGGCTTTTTTTGTCTCTGAGCTGTTGCTTACATTCTCTTGTAACGTTGCTTTTATCTTGGGACCTATCACATGTCAAATCTGCTTTCAGCGATAACCAGGTTGAGGGGTGGAGAGGAGGGAGGAAAAGGGGGGGGTGTAGGAAAAACTGCTGTCTCAGTTAACATGCTCACCCACTGCAGAAGATGAGCAGAGGGGGGAGAAGAGACCCAGCGCCAGGTTGGATGGCAAAACCCATCACCCTCCCAGCAAAACACCTGGCTCCTGGGGGAAAGATCCAGCTCTTCAATGATCACATGGGCTTTCCCAGTTCTGGGGTCCAGTCCCAAAAATCCTGATTCCAAGGGACTCCTCACAGAGGACCCAAGTTCCACCTCTCTTGTGGGCCTTGTGCATTTTCCACCCAGCTGGGACATTTCTGCTTCACCAGCCTAGCTGAGAATCACTTCTGCAGCTGGGAAGAGATCCAGCGACCTATCTATGGATACCTGCCAGCCTAGGGATGGAGAGGTGCGGTTCAGCACCTTGGAGTTCACTGATCCACGTGCAAGAAACCACTTAACACGCAGAACATCCCAGAGAATGAGGACCACCACTGCTCTGGCTCTTTGTACGAAAGAGATCTGGCCTGGGGTTTTCAGTTTGGGAAGTCACAACTGTAGAATCCTTCCCACTGGGTATGGAAAATGCCACGAGAAGAGGGCAGTTCTCTTTTTATTGCCCTCTTCTTTGCTGCCCTGGGCTAGACAGATGGTGCTCACCCTGACGCTGCAGGTAAAGCGGAGGACCATCAGCTCAGCAGGCTGTTCCTGCACACGAGCGACTCCTGCTTCTTAAGCAGGCAATCTAACCCACAGCTAGGGAGCGACCTGCTTTCAGGGAGAAAAGATTCCCAGTTCCTGGGAGGCAGCTGAGGCATCAGCTTTGTCTCACCACTCAACACACGCATCACACTCCTGCAAACGCCCCTTTGGAAGCCTCAGTGAACCTGCACAAACCCAGCCCCGGCCCCTTTGCAACATCCCTGTCCTGCTTCCACTCCACCCAGATGTAGGTTGCAGAAAGCCTTTGCAAAAAGGTCCCAACCATCTGACTTCCCACCCAAGCGGGATCTGGGCAACTCACTTCCCCCCACACCCTCGCTACCGGCTGTGGATTTCCTGGCCCTCCCGCATGCGCAGCCTGACCCAGAACGGGGCACGCTGGCTGGGGGTAAGCAGGTGCTCGGTGTTTCTCACGTCTTTCCTCTCCTTACTCTCTGCGTCCTACATCAGTCTGTGATTAAATCGAGCCTGTTTAACCGCCACAGCCAGATGTGGGGACCTCTTTCATTTGTTACAGAAAACAGAAGAGAATTACCTGTGGTGACAGTTGTCTGCACGTGAAACGCGGCCTGTAGCCCTCTGTACACCCTGAAGCCACTGGATCTTTGCTTGGGTCGTGGGAACTCAATCTGTCAGCCCTTCAGAGACCCAGTTTTAAATATTTACCCCAAAATAGACCCTGCTGGTGGTGAGGCTGAGGAAATGCATACTCTACCAGACCCCACATGCCCTCCCTCTGAAGCTGATGCAGACCTCGGTCTTCCTTGCCCAAAGAGCCTTCTCCAGACCTGCTCATCCTCATCCTTATCTCCATGGCCCAATAACAGTCTTGCTGCCCTCAGTCTCACAGATCCACTTCCTTACAGCCAAGCTAATTTCACAGCCATGGAAAATGTTCCACATGTGTCCCTGGGGCAGCCTCCCTCGCTCCCAGCCCAGGCAACTTCCCCACCATGCAATCCTGTCACCCTCAGCTCCAGCAAATACCCTCTCCATTACGCTTCCATAGGTATCCCATTGCCACCATCCAAAACCAACACACAGGAGGATTAGTTCTTGGGGTGACACCAGCATCCTCTTGGCTTGGTGGGGGTCCCCCAAGACAAACCCAAGCGACAGTTGACCTCTGTGGAAAACTGTGCTGAGCGAGCATGGCCAACAGTTCCTAGCCACAAACATTTTCTTCGCTCTCCCCCCACCTCTTCAAAACGGCATTTCCTAGGATGAAGAATACTCTGGGATTTCCCAGCCCACCATCACTAGGTGGGACTCTCAAGGGGACCAAGGCTATGAGTCCGTAGGGAGTTGCACAACCGAGGGTCAGTGAGCAGAACCAAGCCAGAAGCTCTGCCAGGGCAAGTTAAACAGGGGTTATGGAGAGAGCTTCAGACTCAGAGAGGAAGAGACAGAGACATGAGGGAGGAAGGGAGGGAGGAGGAAGGAAGGGAGATGAGATCCGTCCCCATGCCCAGAGGAGGGAGGTAAACAGACAGAAGAAGCAGCAAAGCCTATCGTTGCCTCCCAGCTGGTGCGGATCCCCAGAGACGGGCTGTGGGTCACAGCCCACTGAGGACAGGGCTGTCATCTATGTGAAGCTTTATCAGCACCTGTTTCTTCTTTCCTTCTGTCTTGCTCCAAACTCTTGATTTCCAAAAAGGGTGGGAGATGTCACAGAATCAGCAACACATCCTGAACAGCTGCTGCTACCCTCTATCTCTGCCTCACCCTGTGTCTCACTGCAGCTTCAGAAGCCCCCAGAGAAAAACTGCTCTGCCTGGCTGAGAGGGACAGCCTGAGTGACATTGCACCATGAGCCTGGAGGGAGTCGGTTCTGAGTTCCCATTAGGTCTGACTGATTCACCCTGGAGAAGAGAAGGCTCTGGGGAGACCTCAGAGCCCCTTCCAGTGCCTGGGGGGGGGGGGGGGGGGGAATTTGTACAAGGGCAGGGAGTGACAGAACAAGGGGTAATGGGGTTAAATGGAAAGAGGGAGATGGAGATGGGCCATCAGGAAGGAATTCTTCCCGAAGAGGGTGGGGAGGCACTGGGACAGGTTGCCCAGAGAAGCTGTGGGTGCCCCATCCCTGGGAGTGTCCAAGGCCAGGCTGGGTGAGGCTGGGAGCAACCTGGGCTAGTGGACGGTGTCCCTGCCCATGGCAGGGGGTGGGACTGGGGGGGCTTTAAGGCCCCTTCCCACCCAAACCAGCCTGTGCTCCAAGACTTCTACAGACCAGCCTTTGAGTCAGAACCCTGTGGGAAAAACTATTTGGAGAAAAAAAAGGGAAGTTTTCTCAGCTTAGGCTTATTCCAGGACACGATCTGGAGCCTCTTTCCTGTCAAGGAGGTGAGAACAGGCAGGACAGGGCAGAGTTTTTTCAACACCCAAGGCTTTCCATGGAGCACTAGTGTGAAGATGGCCTGGCCGTACCTCCTGCCTGGGTAACGGGATTCTTCCACAGCCACAGGTGGAAGGAGGTGCCCACAGATACAGCTCACCAGAACTGTCCACCTGTTTGCACAGAGATACTTAAGCATCTAATTCTAGCTTGAATGTGCCTCCATGCTAGCAAAGGAAGCACTTCAAGAGTGTATGATTTTTAGAGACACTAAACAACGCAGCTGCCTTCTGAAATCAAGGCAGACCATTAAACCCCCAACTTCTGTGAGTGAGAAAAAAGTCCTTGAAAGAAAAGTAATGTTGTTCGAGTGATTTAGCAAACCTCCCTCTCCTTGCTCTTCCCTCTGCCTATTTAAGGATTTCTTCCCAAGAAGCCTCCTTTTTCCCTTAAGATCCTTTTTCAAACAGAGATGAATAAACTTCAGGCTTTGTTCCTAGGAAGAATCCTTTAGCAGCTTCTTGCCCCACTAGTGACAATTTCCATTTCATCTGAAAATGGGGACAGGGAGCTAGATTTGATCAAACAAGAATCAATCCAAACCCAAGCTCTAAACTCAGCTTCAACCTGTTGAGAAGGTCCAATAAGTTCACAGAAGTTTCTACGTTTCATCCATTGCTACTGCTTCTGTATTTCCAAGATCCCACTGGGAAGAAAAAAAAGAAGTGACTTTCATCAGACTCTGAGCTCAAATTTACAGATATAGGAATTTTCTCAGAGTGCTTCGCTAAGAAACGCCAGTATTCTTACAATGACAGATTTCATGGGCAAGTAAAGGTGACAGCAGTCCCTCTCAACCCTACTGTTGCCACCCCCTCTTGTAACAGTGGGCAGCTGCCTAACCTGGGGATTCTTCCAGTCAAAACACTGATGGGTCTTAAACTACTTTTCCCGTGTTAAAGATGGGGAAAAAACCAAACAGAGCAAGGGGGACATCTTGCTATATATAAAGGCCAATGGCAGAGCCAGAACCAGGCCCTCTAAGCCTGATGTTAGTCATCGCACCTCAGGAGGAGATCGAAAAAGTCTGCACCATGTCGCCCATCACTGTGGGAATCATCTCCCAAAGCTATAAAACCCCTCAGTCCAACCTGGGAGAATTTTAGCAAGCCGTGTCCATGCATGAGACCCAGCTCTCCAGAATCCATCCAAACAGCTTCCCTGTCCTTTCAGCATAGGAAGAGCTCAAAAAAAAGGACCTCAAGCCCAGCTGGAATAGGCAACATCACACAACCACAGCTCAGAAGAATTTTCCAAACTTTCATGTTCTACGCTGAAGCGCAGCCAGGTCAGCCCACTCACAGCATGGGCCGTGATCTGCTGCAGGAATTACTCACGCTGGCCCTGGATGCTCCCTGCCAGGGGAAACACGGGCAGCTTTGCTCTGCTGTGGTAGAGAAGCCCATCCCGGAGAGCAGAGGTATCCCACCACCCCAACCCAATCCCTGGGCCCAGGCATGGAGGAGCAGGATTCCTTCCCCCACCCCTACCCTGAAAAGACAACACCCACTGTGTGGTTTCCTGAAATGATAGCAGCGTTTGTCAGAGACAGCAGTAAGAAACCCAAATGTGGTAAGCGGCCTCTTCTGAGTTGCGAGCTGCCGGTGCTCGTGCTCCAGGCTAAGGCTGTCACCCTGTGGGGCCAGCAGCAACACCTTACTCTTTGCAAGATATCAAAGGCACATGCAATGCAGCCCTGCCTCAGAGCAGAGGTGGCTCAGCTGGTAAGCTGTTAGCCACAGAGGGAAGTGTGCAAAAAAGCCATGCTGGAGACGTTGTCCTGGCCTAGCTTTAGTGCTGACATCTGCTTTACAAGAGACACAGTGCCCACCTTGCTGTGCAGTGCTTCCTCTGACAGCCTGGAGGCCTGATCCTCTGAAGATGACATTTAAAAGTCAGGCAGATACTTGAGGTGAGGAATGGGCTCATGGCCCAAAGCAAAATATGCCAATAGAGGGGTCAAATGGGGATAATTCTGGTTTTGCTGCAATTACACCTTGCATTTGCCACTTCCTGTGGGTCAAGGATGAGTAAGAAGAGGAGGATTCAAGATTTGAGGAAGTTTTGGGCCAGTGATCCATGCCAGGGACAAAGCAGAGGCGAGGTGTCTCTTCTCCCAGAGCTCTTCTAGCTGGTTTTAAGGGTCCACAGTAGCCAGACCATCATCATCCCTTAACAAGGCAGGAGAGAGCTGGGCCAGGCAAGTGCTGGCTCTCCCTGACATCGCTGGGGATATTCTGATTTGCAGCATCCCTGATACCAAGGGACTGCATCAGCGGCTGTTGCTTCCAGCACCCGGTGTGTCCAAAGCAGCTGCAAACACTTTGCCCAAAGCAAGGACAGGAAGTCAGAATGACAGCTTGCAGATATGATCGGATCCTCTCCAGTGCAGGGGGGGAAGGTGAGGACCATTTGCATTGCCTGTAAGAATCTGCACTGGACAGCATTCCCTAAACCTGGCAGTGTTCCTCTGCCTGTTCTCTCAAACTAACATCTGCTGTTCCTCAGAAAATAAAGTTCATTTCTAATCAGTTGCACAAAAGCAGAGTTAACCCATCTCCACACCACCTTTGGACCCTAAAGCTTCAGGCAAACAGAGGGACAGAACTGAGAAGAACATCCACTGAGTCACTGACGAGGCAGGACAAACTGACCAGAGATCTGCAACAGTTCTCGGCAGCAGAGGCTCCGGACAGCGTGGTGGTGTGGGTTCACATGCTTGGTGGATTAGATGTGGCACTGACTCAGAAACATAGCTATGAGCTGGTGGAATGGGAAGGAACGGTTTTTACATCAGCTGATTAGTGTTGAAATAGAAGGCCTAGCAAAAATCAACCACCCCAGGCCCGCTTCAGGTGGTAAAAAGATGCTCGGGTATTCTACTTTGGCAACACAGAGCTCCTGGGATCTCCTTGCTGTGTAGGCTCATCATTACAGCGCACGACTTGCAGGAGACACCAGATGCACCTCTGCAATCCCAGCAGTACAGCTGGGGGAAGCTGCCCGGACAGCAGTCCCCTTTGAGGGCCAATTCCAGCACAGACCCTGCCACGTAGTATGACCTCGTAGCATCCTATGGGAGGGGTACCGGCACCCAGCTCTGCCGGCCTGCTCAGGAGCTGGCTATCAACACCTCCTTTCTGTGCCTAGCTCAGCCCACAGCTGAACTACAGCACTATCTTCTGGAAGGACAGACGTGATTTGGAGCCCTGACATGTTCGGGAGTGCACTGCACCCTTGAGGAGCCAATTTACGTTCCCCTGTGAAGAGGTGCATCTTATTCCATTTTAACTGTGCTGACCTGCACTTCCAGCACCTGGATCTTGTTATGACTCTTAGATCAAAGAGCCCTACCACCAGGCACCTTCTCTCCTTGGGGGTTATTTATAGGTTTGACTAAACCGCTTCAAGCTTTACTCTGAAAAACTCCACGTGCGGAACAGCTAACACACACCCCAAGATGATTTTGCATTTGGGAAACTCTTTAGCCCCTGTGCATGTTACACCTTTGAGAGGTGAATGTAAATACCAGATGCGACCCCCCCCAGCACTCCCGGGAGAGCCCCTCCACCATCCCTGCCCCTCGCTGTGAGCCCAGGCAGGGCAGTCCTTCCCGCCAAGGAGCTGTCTCCTCGACCAAGTAACAAAACCAGCCAGAAATCTGCTTGATTTGGTTGAAAGAAGGGTTTTACTTCAAGAGGCTTTAACACACATGTATACTGCTGACAATAACACCACTGCTGTGGTAGAAAGGAGGGTAACACCACCACCAAATACTATTTCTCAAAATAGTAAATATAATAATTAAAACTATTAATAGCAACATGGCTATAAGCTCCCTGCATCTGAGATTTCATTTCAGCCAACGTCCGTACCCCAGACATTCTCAGATGTGCAGTTTACTCCCTCCTTGCCCAGCAGCAACTTCCACTGCGTATCAAGTGTCTGTCACTGTCAAACTGCACGACAAAACCCCTCGGTTCCGGTCAGTCAAGGAATTGGAGTGGCTCACGGAGCTTTTCAACAACAAATGGGTGCAGGGAGGGTTTTGGTGCCATCCTCAGAGCCAAGGGGTGTAAAAACCTAAATGAAGTCACTGTTGGTGATTTGGGCTCGGAGTTAGGTTGCTCAGAACTAAGACCATGCTGGTCACACCATGCCCTCTGCTGGCAGCGGTGCCGGGGTGGCTTGGGGCAGACCCAACCCGCAGAGGTGGCACCCGCCCTGCGCTCTGCACCCATCCAAGGCACATCTCTCTGGCAAGCCAGAGGCACCAGGACATTTAAGAGCGTAAAGGGATGTTAGATCACATGTCCTGGCTTCCCAAGACATGCTGCAAAATTTCACCCCTACACGCAGCTCAGGAGTTTCCCTCTCACTAACCACCTCTCAGACGCCTTGATGGTAAAGCACCAAGGCCATACGGCTGGCCTTCCGCTGGCTCTTCTGCGACGCCGAGCACCTCCCAGGCTCAAAAAAAAATTAGAGCCTTGGGCTTTCCCTACCCAAAGGGTCCAGAGTCATCAGTTACCATTATTCTTTTCAAATATGGATCTCAAGAGGCTTTACAGCTTCCCCTCTGGGATCGCAGGTATCAATAACATTGATATTCTTGTCTGGGGTCACACAACTGTTCAGTGTCAACACACCTGGGAATCCTAACTCCCACCTCTTTTCAGTAATCTGCATGCGATTCAGGAAGAAACACATGAACTTTTTTCCCCTTTCTCAGTCTGACACCAATGTGAAAGTGGTTTTTGTTGTTGCTAAAAATGGGAGACAAGAGGAGAGGTTCCAATCTTTGGGAAAACACAGCACGGCCAGGAAGGCACACAGACTCTTGCCATCCTGCATTTTTTCGTTTGGCTGCCAGATGACCGATTTCCCAGCGCTCCAGAAGAAACTGGCACGTTAAATTGGCAAATTCTTCCTGTGGCAGCGTCATTTCCCGCTTCGCATGGGCTCCAAAATAAAGATGCCGCCTTCCACCTATGGACACACACTGACAGCAGAGTTCTGCTTCCAAATTCTGTCCCTTTCAAAGTGGATCCTTGGCAACATCTTTTAGCATGGCACTGAAGTGCTCTTTTTCTGCTAGTCCCCTCTTGTCTCGGCTGCCTTGTCTCCTCCCGAGTCTGGTAGCAGCTACTTCAGAGCAGCCGGTACTTGAGACCCAAGGCAAGAAACCCTTAAATCACCGAGTAACTGCACCTTTATGGAAATTTTCTATTCCCAGCCCATTGGTCAGAGGGGAACTATGCAGAAGGGAAGAATTACGTACCCCCACCATAAAGAGGTTTGTACCCATAATTTTAGGGCTGTCTGCAAATCTGTGGACTAATGGATTTCTGCCAGGCTCTGGGTACTCTGTTCATGAGGAGGCCAACGTGGACTCCACCGGGAAGAGCTTTCCAAGGGTACTGCACCACCACCAAGAATAGTTTAATGTCAGATGCTGCTTTTTATCAGCTCTGAAAGCATCTCACAAGGAATGCCAGTACTTACAGAGGGGAAAATGAAATGCAGAGGGGCAGAGGCTTGCCTATGGTTACTCAGCAGGCTGGCTACAGAGCCAGGATTAGAGCCCAAAACCATACAATGCACTGCCCCACTAAGCACAGCACCCAGCCTCCCCCCGCCACCCCCTTCCCAAACCAAAGCCCCTGGAGTGAAAAAAGCTAGAGACTGAAATAGTTGTTTTCTGAAATCTGTCTATGAAGTTTTGGGAAGGAGGAAAAGAGTATTCCCGAGAGTAAAAACCAGGCAGCACAGGGCTGTGCAGTACTCTTTTACACAAGAGCTCCCACACATGAGTAAGTCAGGTAATGCAGTAGCACAAGGAAGGAAGCAGAAGGCATCGATTGCAGAGGGATGAGCAGCTCAGCAGGGGCAGGAAACGTGCTTCTGCTGGAATTTCAGCAGCTTCATTTGCAGCAACCAGGCTCTGTAGAGGGAGCTCACAGCAGGAGACAGTGGGTGCCAGGGGAGCACGGAATGCTGGTCTGGATGAGCATACAGCCCAGGGAAGGACTCAGCACACAGGCACGGTGAGCCCTGCCCGGGTGCACACGCTTGTGCAACACCGTGCGAAGGAAGGCACCGCACTTGCCTCCGTCCTGGCCGGCAGATTCCTCGCCTGCAGAAGGGGCTTGTGTGATGCAAGTGGGCACAGGAAAGTTTACACTTCGTGGGAAAGCCTGAGGTCCCTTCCAGCCTGAGTTGCAGGGCATCTGATCCCTGCTGGGAATACAGGCTGGGTAAGGCAAGGCAGTGCTTGGGTAGGAGATGGGCATTTCAGAGAGCTAAAATAACTAGCTAGGAATTGCTGACAGTGTGGGGGGGCTAAAATCTTGCCTTTACAAGGCTTCTTTCCTATGAAAGCTGAAGGAAGGACCATGCCCAAGTTCTCAGTAACTGCTCAGCTTCTCCACTTTCCAGCTCCCAGAAAGATGCCGTGGGTCAGCTCAGGATATGTGCCCTCCATCCATAAAGATGGAAACAGTCACCACACAGAAAAAAAATAGAGAGCTCAATGGGGCAGAGGGAAGATGAGTGGCTCTACAGGTCAGTCATCAATTCTCCAGCAAAGAAGGGTGTGGGTCTCAGTCTGTATTCCTCAGGACTGTGTCTGAGTTTCACATGAAGCAGTTAAGCACATAAATACTCCTGAAGGCAGGGACTGAAAGCCAAGGCTGTTTCATTCTGTAATTAACAGGTTGAAAAGTGACATTACAAAGTACTGGAGAGGAGATCAAGACGACACTGACCCCATGCAATCAACCAACCAGGAGGTGTGGATCAATTATGTGCTGTATTTGTATTGCACCCCTCAATCTCAGAAAGATAACTCAGCTAAATAATATCCTCATCCTCCTCACTGCATAGATGGGGGACTGAAGGAGAGACGTAGTCAAGTCTCTTATCTCAAGCAGAGATAAAAGCAGACTGAAGTCCTGACCTTGCACACATCTCAAAACACGTGCATGCTACTCCCTTACTCTGCACTGGGTCCCAATCTGATCTCTTCTCTGCCTGAAAGGTTTCAGGATCTAGCTCCACACCACTAATCTCAGTTTATTTTCCTTCCCCCATGATGAGGGGGATAGCTGGCCTATTATACGAGGAGAAAATGCTGCCTTGCTCAGCACTCTGATGCACACAACGTTCATCAGCAAAAGCCCATCCACGTTTGCTTCCCCGTTTACTCATCCCCTGGATTTGCTACAAGAGCTACTTGTAAATTGGTTGAATTAACTTGATGGCAAGATAAGACCAAGGGACACAGTGCTTCCCGCGGTACCATGCATAATACCAACCAGTCTGCAACTCCCTCAGTGCTCCTGCAGGCATTTCTGGCTCAGCCCAAGCCTGCCTTCACAGCAGCACTGCAGAGACATTTTCAGTCCAGCCCTGCCGGAGTTCACTTCCCAGCCAAACAGTTGGCCTCAGCCACTTGCAGAGTTACCCAGCAAATTGCAGCCTGCCAAAATTAAGCAGTCACGTTTCCCCTCTTTTAGCTTCATCTGCAATATCAGCTTACTCCCTGGCATGCAGACCTCCAGAAGTTCCTCAGCTGGAGGTCACAAGGGCTCAGCATCTCTGAACACAGCTCTACATCTCTTCCTAACATGCCAGGAGGCTGAGAGCCTGCCCCACCTCCACTACAAAGCCCTGGCAGAGACAGACATCCCTGCTGAGGGATGGCAAAGCGGCTGCCTCACAGTCTGGCTGAACGCTGACACCCTGGGAATTCCCACAGACAAACTGCAGCAAGATCCTTACATCCAGCACTGACCCCCTCGCAGCCAGCCATCTCAAAGTATCTCTGGCACAGTTATACTCCACCAGCCCTCTGCCAACAGTTTTGCTTGTCCCTGAGCACACAGAGCAGAAGGTTGCCCTCTGACACATTTCAGTCTCTCAAACTGTGTTGCCTCCTACCTTTGATGATCACGAAAACTGCTCCTGCAAGGCATGTTTGCTTTGAACAATCCCGCCTCCACCTTCCTCCGTCTCCTCGCTTTCCCTACGTGCTAACAGGCTTTGCTGCTGTGGTTGAAAAGCCAGCAGCGTGTGGAAGCTGCGTTGCCATCCAAACCAAATGCGATCAGGACCTTTAACTTCCAGCGTGGCAGCTGTTGTTTACATCACTTTCCCCCCCCCCCCCTCACATGCAGTAATTGGTTCTCACAATGTTCTTGTTCTCCCACACATGTACTTAAAACAGGAAGCGAGGGGTGGGAGCCTAGTGCGGGGGTTTCCTGTTCTGTCTTTCTGAAACACTTAACTGACACCAAAGCTTTGATCAAAAGATCTAAACACACGAGCTGGTACACCGAGGTTCAGCTAAGAGAACACGTTGCTTACAACAGGAAAACCCTAAGTGCTCCCGTGGTTACAGGGTTACTGGCACACTGCTGGTGCTTCCCCAGCTTTTAGAGTAAATAATCTCCTAGTGCGAACGCAGGCTCATCTGGAGCAAGTGCCGTGAGGTCTGGCTTTCCTGGTTACCCTGCAGTCAGGGCTCTCCCCACAGCGTGGCCTGACAAGTGGAAAACCACAAGCTTCTGCACCTCTCGGCGGTGCACGAGGCTATCTTCTGGGCCTCAGCCCCTCGCCCGGCGGGGCCACGGGCTGCAGCCGGCGCTCGGAGCCCACGTGCGACACCACCACCCGCCTCCCGCAGTCCCACCCGGCTGACGGACGCGCAGGGAAGGCGCTCAGAAGACCCCCACCCTGCCGTGGGCCTACCGCTGAAGAGGGACCGCCGAGCACCGGGGGGGGGCGGGCAGCGGGGCCCTTCTTCCCGCACAACAAATCCCACAATGCCCCGCGCGCGCCCCAACGCGCCCCCCCACACCCCGCCTCACCTGGCGCATGCGCACGGCTCCACATGGCTCCAAGATGGCCGACACAGCGTCCGGTAGCTCCGGCACGGTAACGGCGGCTCCTTACCGGGACGCGGGGCCGTTGCGGAGGGCGTCTCCCACGGGGGGCCGAGCGGAAGGGCAGCGATCTATTCTCCCCATGGCGCTAGGGGGGCAGCGGTCTGTCCGTGGGGCTTTGAGGCGGAGGCTGAAGGGAGGGAGGCGCTGATTGGCTGAATGGACGGAGGGAGGCGGGGCTCGGCAGCGGGGCTCGATTGGTTCAAGTTCTACCTCTCTGATTGGCCGGAGGAGGGGGCGGGGGGTGCCCCGGGGCGGATTTTTTAAAGGGGCCGCGCTCCAAAGGGCGTTCTGCATGGGGTGGGGCCTGCAGCACGTGCCTGCATATATGTGTGTATGTCTGTGTATGAACGTATGTGTGGAGCTGTGTACGAATTGATCCGTGTATGCAGATATCTTGATGGGTGGGTCATAGAATCCCAGACTGCTTTGGGTGGGAAGGGGCCTTAAAGCCCCCCCAGTGCCACCCCCTGCCATGGGCAGGGACACCTTCCACTAGCCCAGGTTGCTCCCAGCCTCATCCAGCCTGGCCTTGGACACTGCCAGGGATGGGGCATCCACAGCTTCTCTGGGCAGCCTGTCCCAGTGCCCCCCACCCTCTGCAGGAAGAATTCCTTCCTGATGGCCCATCTCAATCTCCCTCTTTCCGTTTAAACCCGTCACCCCTTGTCCTGTCACTCCCTGCCCTTGGAAAAAGTCCCCCGCAGCTTTCCTGTAGCTCCCCAGGCACTGGAAGGGGCTCTAAGGTCTCCACGGAGCTTCCCTTCTCCAGACTGAACCCCCCAACTCCCCCAGCCTGTCCCCATGGCAGAGGGGCTCCAGCCCTCGGAGCATCTCTGTGGCTTCCTCTGGACCCGCTCCAACAGCTCCGTGTCCTCCTGCTGTTGGGGGCCCCAGAGCTGGAGCAGAACTGCACGGGGGTCTCCCCAGAGCAGAGCAGAGGGGGAGAATCCCCTCTCTCACCCTGCTGGCCACACTGCTCTGGATCCAGCCCAGGATCTGGTTGGCTTTCTGGGCTGCCAGCGCACACGGCCAGCTCATATCCAGCTTTTCACTTCCCAGCACCCCCAAATCCTTCTCCTCAGGGCTGCTCTCGATCCATTCTCCACCCAGCCTGTCTTTGTACTGGGATTGCCCCGACCCAGGTGCAGGACTTTGCCCTTGGCCTTGTTGAACTCCATGAAGCTGGCACGGTCCCACCTCTCCAGCCTGTCCAGGTCCCTCTGGATGCCATCCCTTCCCTCCAGCGTGTCACCGCACCACACAGCTCGGTGTCATCGGCAAACTCGCTGAGGGTGCACTGGATCCCACCATCCATGTCACTGACAAAGATGTTAAACAGTGCCCGTCCCAGTATGTGTGTATGCATATGGGCATGTGTCTGTGTGTGCAGTGGGGGACAGGCAGGACTGGCCCCCCCTCCTCTGAGCATGGCCAGCAGGCAGGCAGCTCTGCCTTCAGCCCTCCAGCGTGTCCCAGGGCAGTGCCTCCAGCCTGGGAGTGTTGGGGGCAGGATCAGCCTCGCTGCTCCCCCCATCTGTAACGCGGCATGGAGGTGATGTCATTCCTCTGAGCTCTGGATTTGGGGGTGTGGGGGGGTCTGTGTTCTGCAGAGGTCGGGCAGCAAGCACGCAACCACGCCTGCGGATAATTACTACCTGGCTCGGAGGAGGACTCTGCAAGTGGTGGTCAGCTCCTTGCTCACCGAAGCCGGCTTCGAGAGCGCTGAAAAGGCCGCGGTGGAGACGCTGACGGAGATGTTACAGAGCTGTGAGTATCCAGCTTTGTGAGCTCCCAGCAAAGGCACACTGGTCCCTAAACTTTGTTGGTCCTCTCTTCTCAAATTGGCCTTTTTCGGGTTTTTTCCGGTTTTTTCATTGTGCATCTCATGTTCCTGATGTTAGCAAAAGCGGAAAGGCTAGACCAGTGGCTAGAGCACAGCCCTCCAGGCACAGAGTTCTGTGAGCGTGAGCTGTTTGTCCGAACTCAGAAGTACTTACTTGATGATCTTAAAGGTCTTTTCCAACCTAAAAGATTTTATGATTCTAAGATAAGATCTTTTTTTGTATTTTTTCAGGCTCGTGACGCAGATTGGCCTTTTGCATTTGTGGACACCATCGAACTCTTTGATCTTTAGTGTCTCCGTGCTTTGCACACGCTTTAACTTTAAATACACAGGCTGTAAGACACTGGATTCCAGGAACTATTTTTCCTTCCTTGCTAAATTTGCTAAAAATTCAGGTCTCTCAAGCCAGGGTTGTGCAGATACACACGTGTGGTCACCGTCTGAATCGAATAAGTGGTGGTATTTGGGTTTTTTCCCCCAGATATTTCGGAAATTGGAAGGAGCGCAAAGTCCTACTGTGAACACACAGCCAGAACACAGCCCACGCTCTCTGACATAGTGGTTACTCTGGTGGAAATGGGTGAGTAGTTGACTGGTCCCACTGATTCCAGCTGCCTGCAGTGCAGAAGGTTTGGGTGCAGGAAAATCCGTCCCAGATGTTTGTGGTGTTTGTGTGATGCCCACTGTTCTGGGCCTCACGCAGACACTCAGACATAGCTGCTGCGGATGCAGTGTGAATATAGACAGAGTGATTTTCTTTCTCATGTAATTTGGAGCACTTGGAAAAATTCTGCAGAAGTCTAAGAGAAGGGATTTTTGACAGGATAAACTCCCGGTGTGATTTTTGTTTCCTCTTTTGTATTTCAGGGTTCAATGTTGAAACGCTTCCTGCCTATGCCAAGCGCTCCCAGAGGATGGTCATCACTGCCCGTACGTGGGAAATCCTTTTACTTCTTACGCAAGAAATTGGAAATACTTTAGCATTCCTGTCTGCTGGCATCCAGAGAGCGCTGGCTTTCCTGATGGTCCAGTGCTCCTGGATGTGCAGTTTGTGTTAATGGGTGAAGGAATGTACCCTCTGCTGAATCAGTTGCCTTTGCTTCAGCATCCTCACTGCACGTGAGAATCCTCAGGATGGTTTTGTTCTTCCTGTGTAGGAGAGAGGGGTCAAGTAACCCGAGCTCCCTTTTGGGGTGCTGAACACAACCTGAAACTATTGCTGGTGGGATATTCCCTGTCCCTTTCCTGGGACCTGGAGACGGGGGTCACAGCTAAGTTAGCACTTTATCCCTAACTCTTGGTGGAGTGAAGCTGGCTGATGTGTGCGTGTGTTTTTTAACTGTAGCTCCTGTGACAAACCAGCCCGTGACTCCCAAAGCCCTGACAGCTGGACAGAACAAGCCGCATCCACCCCACATTCCTGGCCATTTCCCTGAGTTTCCAGATCCTCACACGTACATCAAGACACCAGTGAGTGAAAGAAAGATTTTTATGCCATTTGGGGTCTGTCTGAAGCCAGTGACACCGGGAGTGATGTATTTTCGCGGCAGTGCTGGTACTGTTCATCCAAAGCATTGTTTCTCCTGCCTTAATGCATCGCTTGTCGTTTGCGGGTGCCCGTGCTGTAGATTTCTGACTGATTGATACGTGTGCGTGGTGTAGGTCAGTGCTGGCCTCTAGCACCTGCGTCCTAGTAGTGATTTGAAGTTCAGCTCTCTGCTTCACATCCACTAACGCTGTTCTCTTTGGTTTTTTACCTCCCTGCTCCGCAGACGTACCGGGAGCCAGTATCTGATTATCAAGTCCTCCGGGAAAAGGCAGCATCTCAACGGCGCGACGTGGAAAGAGCTCTCACACGTTTCATGGCCAAGACGGGAGAAACGCAGAGTCTCTTCAAAGACGATGTTAGCACATTCCCACGTGAGTTACCTAGGACACTTGCTGCAATCAGTGACAGCTATCCAACTGAGCATGCACTCCATTCTTGCTGCTGCAGGAGGGGAGCGCTGAATGATCACATTGTGTTTGCCCTTCTGATGCGCTGGAAGGCTGGGAAATTGGGATTTTCTATTTAAAACAGGGATGAAAACCAGAATCCAAGCCACATGGTAGGCTTCCACCCTCACCAAAGGCTCGCTTTCTTCTGCGGGTGGAGGCGGCCTTGGCTGATCAATAAATTCAGAGCTCGTCCCAGTCCTGTCTCTGCCCCCACTGTAACTTTTTAATTTCTTCTCTGTAACATGGTGGTGGTAGGCAGTGCAGGTTTTCCGGTTTCTCTGACTGCAAGGCAGTGATGAGAATTCCCACCTTCCCAAGGGTCACTGACAGCACAGATGTTATGTTATTTTAAGGGGGACTAAGTGAAGTTCAGCCTGAGAGATGACTGAACTGTTACAGAGGTCAGGAAGGATTTTTTGTGTTATTATAATGCTGTGTCCTTGGCTAGAAACATAAAGGGGCCTCAAAAAACAGGAAATTAGAGACTGCCATCTTCCAGGGACAGCATATTTCATTCCTGACCCCTGGGAGCAGCAGGAAAAGAGTGTGTGTGTGTTTAAAATCACAACCAGTAAAAGTCTTTGGTCTCTAAGTAACTCGTTAGCTTTGCGCTTCATAATCTCCAAGTCTTTTCCCAGCTTGTTGACCGTGTCCTTTTCCCTGACCCTAGTGATCGCTGCCAGGCCTTTCACCGTACCCTACCTGACAGCTCTTCTCCCCTCTGAGCTGGAAATGCAGCAGATGGAAGAAACGGATTCATCCGAGCAAGACGACCAGACAGACACCGAGAACCTCCCCCTGCACATGAGCACGGTACGCCCAGCCTGAGAGATCAAGGTCTCTTGGGCCCGACTTTCTTATACTTACGAAACCTCGTTCTTTGCTTGTCTTCCTTGCAGCTGGGCAGAGTGGGTGGGAAACAGCAGTGGGTTGTGTTTTACCAGGTGTAGGTGACTAAACAGTGTCATGGTTCTTTAGCTTCCTGCAGCGTGCAGTGCAAAGGGAGGTTAGATCCTGAGCTCTCAGTACAACCTTAATTTCAGTGTTGGGGGAGAGGGGGTTGTTCTGGAATGCCAGACTGCTCCCAAGGTGATCTCACCTTTAATGCAGCTCCTGTTCTGCTGTTTATCTTGGCTGCTGCTGATCTGTTTTGCCCATAGGTTATGTGGTTTGAACTTCCAAGCCTTGTTTAGCCTAACTTTGGTTGTTTACCCTTTTGGTTGTTTTTTTTTTCTTGCGGCAGGATGATTCAGGACCTGAAAAGGAGAATGCTTCAGTGTTACAGCAGAACACCTCCCTGTCAGGCAGTCGGAATGGGGAGGAAAATGTGATAGACAATCCCTACCTCCGGCCGGTGAAAAAGCCCAAGATCCGCAGAAAGAAGTGAGGTGTAGCCAGCTGGCTGCTCAGAGGAAGAGAAACCCGGGGGGTTCACCCCCACTGCTGTGGGTGAGGGGCGTGGAGCAGGACAGGAGAGGCAATCCAGGCTGAGTGGGAGAAGCAGAGGGACAATCGCTCTGCATAGTGAACTACACTCTCATCCTGTTTTGCGACGCTTTTCCCCTCTGCTCTCCCGCTGACTCGGAATGGTCAATGGTCAATTGGCGTAACAGCGTGGAAGGCTGCTGGGTTTCGGTTGGGAATTGTCTCGTTTACTTTGGTTCGTTCTCACTGTCGGCAGGATTTATTCTCTGAAGAGATGGGGGGACACAGAGGGTCTTGCAGCTCGGTGCTTCCCAGCAGGCTCTACGGAACACAAAGGCATCATTCGTTTGGGGCTGTCTCGCAGGCTAGGAAAGAAACCTGGGCAATCAACCCTGCCTGGCCTTACAGTCTAAGGAGCATGTGCTAACAGACAGAAGAATCCCGCAGAGGTTTCTTTCCTTGGATTCTTGGTAGGTAAAAGCAAACAGACTTTTCTTTTATAAACTGAAGGCGTCTGATATGTTGATGAGAGAGCAAAGTGTAAATGCGGAGCTAAGACGGCGTTTTATTCTCACTTTGCTGACTGCAGCTGCACTTCTGGCTTAAAAGCGCTAAGTGCGGTGTTTACCCCCGTTCTGCTTCGAGGTTATTTTTTAGCAGCATGAATGGCCAAAGATTTCACAGCTGCTTCAGGGTATTTTTCAGTTCTATTGTTTGGTTTCAACACAGCACAACTCCTTTGAGAGTTCACGCCTTCACCAGCTGTTTTCAAAGACGCTGTGCTGGAAAACCTGGGATGTGGAATAAAGCTGTGTTGATTGCAGTCCGCAAGGCCGCACTATGGAGGGTGGTTTTTTATTTTGTCCGTTCTCAAATGTGGGGTTTTATCAACAGAAGTTGCTCCTTTTTCCCCCTTTATTTGCCCAGAGCAGACGACTTTATTTCAGCTGTGAAAATAACTGGTCATATTGTAATTGTTAGCTGGTTCTGGAGGGCTTTGCTTTAATTTGCCTTTCCTTAGGCAACAAATGGGTTAAATTTCTTTGACAAAAGTCTTCTGTAGTTTGGTCCAGTCTCCTATGCATCTCTTGTGGATGAAAACGTGGTGCTGGGAGGGGCAGCGAAGACTGCCTGCTACAGACTGCCAGGCAGGGCATGGTTTCCTAGAGCAGCAGCTGGATGCAAGGAGTCTGTGGCAATCACCGCAGAGACCAGAGTTACGTGTGCACAGGTTCACCTCTGTTAGTTGAGGCATCCTCCCAGGCCTCCCTCTTCCCCTGTCACCCAGGGAGGAGGAAGACGAAATGGAGTGATTGTTTCAGTGAGAACAGAGGTGTTCCTGCCAAACAGTTTGAAATGAGCAAAGAAAGTCCTGCATGTGCCATTGTCACTCATGCTGGTGCCTTGGCTGTACAGAATAAAAAATGTACAGAGACATTGTGTATGTATGTATATAGAAAAGTTTATATCTTTTTTTACTTGGATGAAGCAGTTTTTGTAACAAGGAAATCCCTTGCTGGGTAGAATGAAAATAGTAATTTTTATGTTCATAATAAAAGAAATTTTATCTCCTGCAAGCAAAACTGGCTGAGTCCTTCAAGTTTCATGAGTGGACAAGCACCTGAATGGAGCCTGAGTGTGTTTTCAGTGGGATCTACAAGCAGTAGGAGGTCTTGTCCTTCCCTCTGCATCTCTCCCTTTCTCCACAGCAACACTTGATAGCTGAGAAGGTTGGGAATTTTCCAACAAAAACTTTGGTTCATTAGAAATACGTTCAGTGAGGACAAAGTGCCTTTGGGAATAACATCCGTTTTGCAAAAGCTTTAGTGGAAGGTTTCTCCGATCACTGGTGGAGCATATGGTTGAGCAGGACCAAGGCCAGGCTGGATGAGGCTTGGAGCAACCTGCTCTAGTGGAAGGTGTCCCTGCCCGTGGCAGGGGGTGGCACTGGGTGGGCTTTAAGGTCTCTCCCAACCCAAACCATTCCATGACTGCAGAATCACAGCTACTGCTTACTTTGTTTTACATCCTTATACATGTATTTTTCTCCTGATCAGAAAACCAAGGTGGAGGTGAAGGATGAGCCATGAATACAATGGCGAAGCCTCAAACAGCCATAAATCCCAGGTCTTACGAGTCACTGGAAATCATACTGTCCTACCCTCTCCTTCAAAAGATTGCATCAAAAGGAGCTACTGCGAATAAGCAAGTACATCCCTTTTTGACAGCTGCAACTACAAAGCAGACTTTTGTGGTTGGGAGGGAAGGGGCCAATGTGCCTGGAAAAGACAGTCGGTCGTGAGCAGCTCTTGTGTATACGTGAGAGCGCTTGAAGGCCGAAAATGGGAAATTGGAATTGGCATTTTGGTTTTATAGCTGAAATTGGTCTACAGGTGAGATTTGCTACAGAAAGAGCTAAACAGACCCAGAAAATGTGAAAGCCTGCAGTGTGACTGCTACTTAGACCGAGAATGAATGCTGCCTGCTCTGGGTTTTCCCCTGAGACTGAATCAGGCTTGTGATCAGACAGATTAAGTCTGTGTGTGAGGGTTTGTAAACATTTATAGAAATCCCTGGGGTCTGAGTTGTACATTACAGAAACACTGTAAAAACGGATGATGAATTGTACCTTTCCGTTTCAGACTAAATTGATTTCCGTGACCAGATTCTTAATTAGCAGCATGTTACTTGCTCCTTGCTTGAGATTATCTTCCTCATGTCAGTAGGGAAAAAGCTACTAATGCATACATAGGTCTTGCAGGCCATCTGCTCTAGCCTGTCCCAGCACAGCCTCTTTCCTTTGGGTGGTGGCTGCACAGAGACATTATACTCTCTCTGAACGTACCTGAGGGCAGGCTAGTACCTGTGGTTGTGCCATGTGCGCCCCCGTGTTTCTCAGCTCTCCTCATGCTGTGGGTGAACCCCTGGGCCTGGCCTGCAGCATCTGTTGGAGAGGAGATGGTGGTAAGGAGGCCAGGGAAGGCGCCTGAGGAGAAGATCATAGAACCACAGGATGGTTTGGGTGGGAAGGGACCTTAAAGATCACTCAGTTCCAACCCCCTGCCATGGGCAGGGACACCTTCCATAGCCCAGAGTGCTCCAAGCCTCATCCAGCCTGGCCTTGGACACTCCCAGGGATGGGGCACCCACAGCTTCTCTGGGCAACCTGTCACAGTGCTCCCCACCCCCTCCAGGAACAATTCCTTCCTGATATCTAATCTAAATCTCCTGCTTTCAATTTAAACCTGTTACCCCTTGTCCTGTTGCTACAGGTCCTTGTAAAAAGTCCCCCCCCCCAGCTTCCTTGTAGGCCTCTTCAGGCACTGGAAGGGGCTCTAAGGTCTCCCCAGAGCCTTCCCTTCTCCAGGCTGAACCCCCCAACCCCCCCAGCCTGTCCCCATGGCAGAGGGGCTCCAGCCCTCGGAGCATCTCCGTGGCCTCCTCTGGGCTCGCTCCAACAGCTCCGTGTCCTCCTGCTGTTGGGGGCCCCAGAGCTGGAGCAGAACTGCAGGGGGGGTCTCCCCAGAGCAGAGCAGAGGAGGAGAATCCCCCTGCTGCCCACGCTGCTCTGGATCCAGCCCAGGATCTGGTTGGCTTTCTGGGCTGCCAGCGCACACGGCCAGCTCATGTCCAGCTTCTCACCCCCCAGCACCCCCAAGTCCTTCTCCTCAGGGCTGTTCTGGGTCCATTCTCCACCCAGCCTGTGCTTGTACTGGGATTGCAAAGATGGCGGCGTTTGCTCCCAGTGCTGAGGGGATGGGGTAGCAGCCAAGCTGCCTTCTAGCTGTATTAATTTGGCTCCTCTTCAGTGCCATTGAGGACTGGATTTGGGGAGGGAAAGGCCCTTGTGTTGAGGGAAGCCACGTTGGGCAGGGTGGTGAAGTGAGGTGTTTCCATGGCGACACAGAGAAAATGGCCACCAGCCCCGCCTGGGCCGAGAGGCTGAGGAGTGCTTTGTGCAGGCCCTGACAGCACCCAAACTCCTGCAGGGGCAGCAGACATCTGCCCCAATAACAGACAAGCACAACTAGTGGCCAGAAATCCTTCTTTTTGAAATAGTTTTATTTGGAGAGGCTGTGTACTGCAGATGAATGTCTCCATGAGTGGGTTGGAAGCGGCGGCAGCCCGGGTTCCTCAGATGTATAAACTCAGGTAGGCCACTCGGTTCCGGTTTTTGAAGAATTCTTTGTCTATGGTCAGCTGAAAGACAACTACTATCCGTCAGGAATTAGCAATGACAGTCACTTCAGCAAAGCGCAGGGAGATGAGATGGAGAACCTGTGTCTTAAATCAGGAAGGTTTTCTTTTCAGCAAAGCCACATGGGGAAGTCTGTGCTCTGGTTCTCTCACTTTGTGGATCAAAACTCCCAGAGCAAATTTCTAAATAGAAGGTTTTTTTTGAAGGACTGTAGCTGGTTTTGCAAAGCAGCATTTTCTGACAGAGAATTGCTGTGTACGTTGTGCCCCAGGAGAGTGGACCCACGTCCCCAGCAGGCAAGTGAGGAAAGGATGACAAAGCACAGCGCAAATGCATTGAACAAATCATACGGTTTCCTCTCTTAGAACATTAAGCCAGGAATAATATCCTCTTATCCTTGTCCTTACCTTCTGTACCTCCATTTTTAGCATCCTCTTTGGTGGCTTTGGCACCAAAGACCAGTCTGGAGACCCAAACTTCATCGGCCAAGTGATTTTTTTGTGTAGTTGCTTGTCTGTTTTGTAAGTTCCAGGTCTAAAGAAAACAGACACAAAATACGTCATTTCTGGAGCTGGTGTGTGATGTTTGTAATACTGGAGTTTACCAGCCCTACCCCAATCCGTGGGAGAAATGTATGTTCTGGTGTTCTAGCCATCATGCTAAGTTAAAGTCTAAAGCAGGGGAGCTTTTTGAAGATAAAAAAGCATTACTGGGAACTCAGTTACCTATCTCCCATTTGTGCCTTAGTATTTTTCTCTGATAGTACTCCTGCTTATTTTTAAAAGAGTAAGGAAATGAGTTACGTTACCCAGGGAAAAATTCTTTATCTGAAGGCTTGTTTGGAAACCGTGGTGTCTTAATGGAAAACGGAGCATAGGCAGGTTGGCATTTTCTCTCTTCCTTCCAGAATGACTGGTACGTTGCTGGGCTGGGAGTCACAGTCTGCGAGAGAGAAAATTTCTGTACAGATTTTGTTTTGCAAACCATTCCTACATGCTCTGATCAGCACCCAGCTGGGCATTACAGACCTGCTCTTCAGTGCAAGCTTTGGCTCCTCTGATAGCATTAAAAAATCAGAATAAGTCAAATATGCACTTCCTGCTTCTTACCCAGCGTGCCCTGTGATGTCTTTCCTAATATACTGTTACCATGGAGAAGTTGGGCCAGAAAACAGCCCGTTTATTCAGGTTATGTAACGGGCTCCCTCCCTGATTTTGCCTCAAGCGGTACATTTACACGTGTGATGTGAAGGAATGTGTGCATACAAACGCAACTGTCGATGTTGCCGGAGCTCATATGATCCGTCATCGGTCTCTAGGCTCAACACCTCTCACTAGACTATGCTAAAGGAGACCTGTAGCTGCTGTATGAAGTTGGAGGCAGCCCCAGCAAATGCGATCGAAACTGCTAGTCCTTGTTGGGAACAGCCTACGCGTTCTTGCAAGCAGCAGCTCTGCCACTTTGAAGTGTGCTTTTCTTACCTGTGGCTGTGGTATGAAACGCTGGGCTGTTCTCGCTCCTATCACGTAGCCTTTCTTGCTCAGTGGTTTGTTTTCCAAAGAGTATCTGAGGCTGTTTGTCTGCGATTCAAAAGCAGAAGTGTTGTCTTACTGGCATTTAAAAGACACTATTTGCATAAGGGCAGAAGCACACAGGTAGCAGATGTTATTCCTGTTAATCCCTCTAATTTCTCAGTGCTAGGGCAGCTGGAGCCTTGAGGACTGCCACGTTTGGAAGGGGAGGGGAATTGCTTTTTCTAGGTGTACATGGAGACCTTGTACAATGGCTTTGCAGGGCAGGTGTGGGGGACTCCCATGTCTGGCTGGCCATGGTCCTATTGCTCCTGTACTGTGCGTCTTCTGTGAAGGAAAAGCTCTGAGCAGGAAAAACTGAACAACTTACCTCTGGACTCAGGTAACAGCAGGGCCCAGGCGAAGGGTCTCCTGTGACGGCTTTCAGGTGGTTTCCCAGCCTGTTTGGGGCATGGTGGAGAGGGAACAGTTTCCTTTCTTGGCATGACCCAAATGAGATCCGCTTCTGTGCATCTGTGAGATCAGGAGAGAGAAATGTCAACAGTGGAGATGACAATTTGCTGCTTTTCTTCTTCCTTAAGTGCCTGCTGCTCTCTGCCAGAGACCAACCATCCCCTTATCTCCCAGATGGGAATTTCCCTTGACCCTGGATATTTGGGAGGGGTCTGCCTGTTCCTCTCTGCCACAAAGCTTCTTTTTCCCTAGCTTGAGCAAAGAGCAGCCTAGCAGCGCGGTTGTGGGAAAGCCCAGTGCCGATGGGGAGCTGCGTGAGAAGGAAAGCCCTTGTGCCCATAGCCCCCCCGGGTGCACACAGCTCACGCGGCTCACCTCTCTGCTGCCTTGCTGCCCGGTCAGACATGGGATGTGTGTACTCCAGTTGCTATAGACACGGAACAGGGCGTGCTGGGGGTAATGCTGGCAATGGCAATGCCTGAAGGGTGCAGGGAAAAGAGGGGGATTAATAACGTCTCTGGATTTCACCTTCCTGGCTCTCACTCCGAGGAGCTGCTGTTTGCACACTGTAAGTCAGTAGTCTCTGGGTCAGCAGTCTGTGGACTGTGCTGTCAGGACCCCTGTCTGTGATGTCTTTTGTGACGTAACCTGGTGTGCCCCATTGTCTGCTCTCTGTCTTTGTCCCTGTGCCTGGCTGTCATGGTACGGCAACAAAAACACCCTGGAAAATGCCACACTGGAATTAAGTCCAGCTTGGGGATTCAGGCCCTTCCCTGAACGTAAGTGTATCCTAAGAGAATCGGGGAGTATCAAAATATAAAGAGCGAGATGAGTGAAACAGTGAGGATTGTTGCATTTGCAGAACACTTTATTTAATGTTTCTTATTCCAGGCAATAGGATCAGAGCGGCCTGTTTGCTGTAATCACATTGGTATCTTCATGGCCAGTTGCAGCAGGAGCAGCTGGTGTCAAAGACGAGGCCGTTCTGGCAGCTCTGCACAAAGGTTTCACCATTAACGCAGTTGTAGAAGTTGCTCTTGTTGTTTGGATCTGCATAGATGCCGTTGGCCTTGTCAGCACAGAAATTGCTCCCACCAGAGCCACCTGAGCCTCCACTCCCACTTCCACCTCCTTGGCTAGGAGCTTCGGTGGTCGGAGGATTGGGCTGAGCCGGAGGCACACAGTCTGAAATAAAAGCAGGGAAGAGCTTATTTTTGTGTTGACAGTCTCCCAGCCCTCCCCTCCCTTCATTGGCCCTTTAGTGGTGGGGTCAGCTATTAAAATGATATTCCCCCAAAGTCTGGCCTGGCTCACACCAGGCCTTTGAAATGTCTGAACCCAGATCCAAGTTGCAATCTCCCCCTTTACCCCAGGGGATGTAAAGTGAAGGGCTCTGTCCAGGGCAATCCCTAGCTGTGACTTCCAAAGAAAGTCTTTATCCACTGAGGCTCCAGAGATAAAGGTTTGTGGATCTCTGAAGCGCTGCATCAGGAGTGAGCTGGGGAGCCACCCTCAAGAAGCACATGCTACTCAAGATACTCACTGCCATTTTGCAGACCAAGACCGTTCTTCAGAGTGGTGATCAGGGGAAATTTGCCTTCCTTGCAGAAGGTGCCAGTGAAGTCATCCATATCAATGGCCCAAACCATAGCGCCTCCAAAATTGTTCTTCTTCAGCCAGTCAACCTGTTCAGGGCCAGGGGAGAAATCCTGATTACTCCCCGGACCAGCCACTGCAGAAGGCCTCCTGCCTTACGATTAGCCCAGCCACACGTCCCACCATACCTTGATGTTGAAGCTCTTGATGTTGTCGTAGCCAACCCACTCATTGCCCTTGTAGGCGTAGGGCACGCACTGGGGGTCATCCCAAGCCTGGGTGGCCCCAGAGCCCAGGAAAGTGCAGATCTAGGAGAAAAGGGCAGAGAGAGAGAGCAGTTAGCAAGGGTCCTACAACAAAGGGCAGTTGGTATGTTCTGTGGGTCCTGGGTTAAAAATTCCTTGCTAGCAATTTTGAAGGGTGTTTCTGTTCCTAGTGGTCTGGGTGTGTAGGAGCACACATACCTCATAGTAAGCCAAAAACCCAGCCTGCCTTGTGTAAGGTCCAGCTGGCCCAGGCCCTGATGCTGGTGCCCCAACAGCAGTGTCAGACGGGTTTTGGAGGTTGAAGTTATGTCCATAGGTTGGGAATCCAACAAGGAGCTTCTCAGCTGGAGCACCATTGTCCTTCCAATAGTTCATAGCATAATCCTGTAAGAAAACATAACAGTTCAAGTCCGTGCCAGGATCTGTAGGCAGGAGGATGAGTCCTTAACTTCTGTTCACTGATGTCGTGATAATCATCTGTCAGACAGTCTTGGAAAATATACTTACGATATTGAAGTAGACGAGTTCGCCAGTGTCAGCTGGGCCTTTGTACAGAGGGCTGTTCTCCCCAGTGCGTCCATCCCAGGAGCCGTGGAAGTCATAAGTCATCACGTGGATGTAGTCCAAGTACCTGTGGAGAGCATTGCTTGCCTCTGTCTCCCGGCCTGCTCAGTCACCCAGACCTGACTGTTCCCTGAGCGCTGGCCCTTTACCCCACCCCATCCCTGGCCACATCCCCACTTTCTGCAAATCTGGGTTCTTCAAGTGCGTTTCTGAGCTGGCCTTGTCAGCGCTGGAGCCAATTCTCTGTCCAGAGGAGGGGGCAGAGGTCAAGGCAGAGTGGGAATTGTGGGGGTATCCAGGGGTGCAGGTGTTCAGGGAACCGAGAGATGTTCCCCGATGACATTCAGCAGCTGGCTGTTCCTCTTCCCTTCCCGAGGTGTCCCCTTCCCCACCAAACAAACACCACTCTCATGGCGTTCTTGCCTGACAGGAAGGAGTAGGGACCCCATGGGCACTGAGGCTGGTGCCTGCCAGGTGATGGCAGTTTCCCTGAACTGCTGGAAGGAAGATGCAGTCACAGAAACGATACCTGAGGGTTTGTTACTCACTTTCCAAGCTCAGGAATCTCGTAGCCAGCCTGAATGGTGGAAAGTCCTGCAGCAACAGCAGCCGTGACCATGAGCCGGGGCTTGTTGACCTGCTTGGCTTCCTGCTCAAAGGCTGCCAGCATTTCCTGAGGGATGCCAAGGAACAGGTCTCAGGTGGAGTCTGTGCTGAGGCTTTGGATCTGCCCATGGCTCTGGCCAGCACAGGGCAGAGCAGAGGGCTTGAGCAAAACCTACCTTAACCAGGACGGTAAAGAGAGACTTGTCCTGGGGTGGGCTGCCCCTGGACCCAGGGTATTCCCAGTCAAGGTCCAGCCCATCAAACTGATACTGGCGCAGGAATTTGATGACGGACTTGATGAAAGTCTGGCGGTTCGCGGGAGTGGAAACCATGGTGGAGAACCTGGGGAAGCAGAGCAGGATGGAGTTGGGGTTTAGTTGTTGCCTCTGTACCCTCTGCCTGTCTTTCCAGGGTGCTGTTATGGGAAAGGGATGGTTTGAACTTACTTGGCTGTCCCAAAATTCCATCCTCCAATCGCCAGGAGGGTCTTCAGATTTCCATTCCTGCAAAGGAAGGAACAGGAACATGTTTTACTGAAAATAAACGTTTGGTGCAGCTGCCTTTGTTGCCTGTGATCTCTTGGTGTGAAACCCAAAGAGCGAGCCAGCAGTGCACTGGGATGCTGTCACCATCCGCAAAGGATGGTGCTGGCAGCCTGCTCTGCCCTGCCCTGCTCTCCTCTCCCCGTCCCTCTCTGCCTTTTGTCCTTGGCATGCCTCGAGCCTGGATCACGCCGCCATTGGGCAAAGAACAGACAGTGAATAACGGGGAGGACCCGATGGGGAGAACCTGGGATGCCCTTTGCTCTCGGTACGTACTGGTTCTTCAAGCCGTTGAAGGATTTGTAGAGGGTCTCGTCGTTCCATTCGTAAGTTGTGATCTCGTTGTTGGACATCCCAGCAAAGGCGTAGATCAGGTGGTTGCACAGGCACGGGTCGATGTTGTCAGGCATGAACTTGCCCAGGCCGGGCCTATACTGGGCCCAGTTGGTGAAGTAACATGACAGCACATAGGCGGTGCCTGCGGAGGAACAGAGGAGCGGGGTAGGTCTGGACTGCGCTGAGGAGATCCCAGTAACTTCAGGCAGAGCGTGACAGCTGGATCTGATGAGAAACGGCTGGGCAAAGATTCCTTGCAGGGTAAGGAGTTCAGAGGAAGTGAAGCAGGGCTGGTTATCCCTCTGGGAACCGGCTCTCCAGGGCAAGAACGGATTTCTTCCCTCCCTACTTTGTTTCAGTGGGTGAGTCGGTCTGGGAGCCTCTTGCACCCTTAAACTCACGAGTCAGGGTGGTTGTGAGTTCTGGGTCTGTTCCCCAGACTCCATCGTCCTCCTCTGCTGCCCCGTAAGGAGGGGCAGAGGCGGAAGGGATCTCTGGTGACGTGCCTGGAGGGTGGAAGCTCCTTGGGTGTTTGCTGTGCTGCCTGTTTGACCTCCCTTTGAAAGTTTTTGTCTAACCCAAGCTGCTGGCTACGCTCATGCGTCATTCAAGCAGAGCATGAAGGGGTTGCTAAGAGGAAGCTTGAGTGAAAGAAAGTAACATGTTTGCACTTTAGATTGAACTGGCGATGCTTCCTCATGCTTTGGTCTTCAGAGACAACGTGGCTGTGTCCCTGCCTGCCTCTTCTTCCTCCCCCATGGCTTGCAAAAGAATTAGCTAGTAAAGTCTGCCCCAGTTGCCTGCATGTCCCTTAACTGAGAAGGGGTTGGTAAGGTTGGGTTTGGGGTAGAAGGCACATACCTACGTGGGCGTTCAGCAGGAGGGCCAGACCTTTAAAGAGAAAAGTGGGATTAGTTTCAGTTTTGAGAAATAAGGTAATGCCTGAACTAGCAGAAGCTCTCTGGTACATATCCTGGAATGCAGATAATAAAACTCCTTCTGTTAACTGCCTGGATTTGCTCCCCTTCATGAGGATCTGTCTGAACCCAACATAATGTGTCTGCCAGCTCACAATTCATTCTGAGCAAAGGGGATACACAGCGGAGCTCACGGTCATCCACAGCCCAACTCTGCTGCTTCCAGCCAGGCTTAGGCAACAGGTAATCTTGATGCCTACAAGCATGCCTGAAACAGCAGAATCCTTTTCCAGTATACTTTGCTATGGAGAAAGTAATAGCCTTTGTATCAGAATGACCAGCTTTCCTCTTTAGAATGTCATTTTCTTAGTCCAAGATAATTTCTGAATTTAGCAAAGAAATGATATCAGGAATTTAAGTATATAAAGAAAAATAAACTCCAAAATTAATGCAACATATAATCAGCCCAAAAGTAACTGCTGTGTATTTTCCTTTGACAGAAGAGACTGTGCAGCATTTTTGATCATCAGCCCCCCCGTACAGCCACCCAGCATAACAGCGAAAGAGCCGCAGGTGCTTGTCAGCAAGGTTGAGAACGAAGGCTTGCAGCAGGACTTACCGGTAAGCAGAGTGAGCTTGGCCATCTTTGACCAGAACTGATCCGGTGCAGACCGTTTCCCGGTTTTATACGCTCCTCTCCTCTCATGCCAATCTTGTATCAACAGAGACGGACAAACATTACAAAACTTGGCAAAGATGAATATCGCCAAAACCTGATAGCAGTACAATGGGCCTTAGCGCCGCAGCTGCGGACACCACATTCCCAGGCTGTGCCGTCTCATGGTGCTGCAAGAATGGTGGCAGAACAAGATTAGATGGCTTTGATTGTTAGGAATGCTGTTGGCAGTGCCAGGCCTTGTGTCACCCTGGTGATTACGTGGGCATAGGTGGCTGGGGCGTTCACCTTGCGCTGTCATTGTGTCTGCCCGGAGGTGGTGGGCGCCGCCGAGGCAAGGGGGCTTTACCAGGGTTCTGTCCCCATGCCTGGGGCCGTCAGCGAGGCAGCACTGAGTAGGGCTTAGGCTCGCAGCATTGGGCTTTTGGGGGACAGGGGAACTGGGCTCAAACTGTCTGTGGGGATCCAGGGGGCTCTGTGATCTGAGCTGTCCCTTGCCAACACCACCTGAGCTGTTGTCACATCAGGGAAGCGGAGAGGGTTTCCTGGTGTCCCATAACCAAAGTGAACCAGCGTCAGCTTCTGCTGAGTTGTTGTCCCACTTGTTCCCAGTGACTGTTGATGTCAGGATTTTTCCCAAACTGAGAGGCCTGTGTGTTGCCAAGCATTCATTTCTTGCCTTAGGTTTCTGTGAAGCTCCACGGAGGGGAATTACTCAAACATCTCTTGTTCGTTAGCAGCTTGGCAGCGGGTGTTGCTGTGAAAGGCTTTTTTACAAAGCAGCGTAGCTGTTTTAGCTTAACTGTCTCACTTTGGTGCTTTCAGGACGCAATGTCTTTCTTCTCAGCATACCCAAATGGGATTTTGTAAAAGGCAGTTAGAGGTGCTAACATTGTGCTTCTATCTCAAAATATTCTTTCTTCCTCTGTGATTCATCTTCAGTCCAGGTGGAGACTCAAATTTGTTACTGCATTCGTAGGGGTATTGTGGTTCCTTTCCTTTTGGCCTCTGGGTACTGTCAGGGCAATTGCAAACACTGGAGTACAACACCGCAGGCACGTGGCCAGTTGCTCTGCACTTGAGATGTTGCTTATTTCCAGTTGAGACAATGTGAAGGTGAATTTCCAGGAGGTCACCCAGACTTGGTTGAGTGGGAGCCTGGAAAACAGCCTCCAAGTTGCCCGAGTCACGTGCTGGCGCTGAAGTCACTGACCTGCAGATTAAACTGCATTGGCCTGACCCTTTGGGTTTTGTGCATGGTCTGGGTGAGATATGGCAGGTAATGAGAGACAACCCACGTCAAGGAGTATTTTTCTAGTGTGTTTTTTGGTTGATAAAGTAACGTAGTACAAACTCAATTGGAATAGATTTGGAAAATCCCACCCCTAGTGACCTCTGGAGACTTGCAGGACTGTTATCCGTAGAAGTATTTTTCCATGTGATATGGAGATCATTTGGGGAAGGATCAAGGCAAGTAATTTGTCTGCATGTGGTGGTAGCAAACATCAGTTGGACAAAACCTGAATTTTTTCTGTAGGCATTTTTCTGCCTTCATTCTCTCACAAGAAAGGCTGTTTGCCATTGCCGCTGTGAGAGTTGGAATAGGCCTTAACTCTCGGCAGAAGAAATGGTCCTTACCCAAAGCATTCCAGTTAAAAAAGAGAGGAGTACGCAGACAGAGACCTTGTGCGTTGTTCCTGCAGCCAGGGCCTTGGGTTTCAGGGAGACCCGCCGGGCTGGATTGTTTCTGCTCCAGCTTCACTCCATGCACAGACTGAAATTGTCATTCTGTGCCTCCTGTGACCATGCCAGGACTTGGTCTGTCTGCCCCCCCAACTGCCCGGGCTCTTTTTCGATGGGTCATGGAAAATAGACCCTGTTTTTCCTGGTGTCTCCAGCTGAGCAGTGCCCAGGTGTTCCTGTCCTAGTGTGGAGCTCCAGGATGGTTCGTTCAGCTTTCTCACCTTTTCAGGCCCAGAGGTTTGTCAGGTTCAGGCATGGCACTTGCACAACCCTGCACCCATCTCCTGCGAGATGTTTCTGACAACAGACCCTCAGCCAGCTCTCTGAAGTCTGCTGTGTTCCCCCAAGACCTTAGCCGTGCTGGCCTTGCCAACCTCGGTGTGCACGAGCCGTGGCTTCATGGAGGTTGTTTAGCTCTCCCTGCCCTTGCTGTGGAGGTTAGGCAGGGCACTGTGGAAGGCCACATGGGGGAGAACAGTAAAGGTCGATGCAATGGCACCGTGTGTGTTGGAGAGCATTGCCCTACCCCTTATCTGGATGCAGCAGCACGGGCACCGCCCTCCTGGCACAGGGAGGTTGGAGCTGACAGCCCATACAGGCGTTTGTGCTGATGCAGCGTTCCGACAGCCAAGGTTTATGTAACGACCCAAACGGATATTTTGGGTAGATGGGTCCTTGGCGAGGTGCGTGTAAGAGCCGTGTGGATTTCCATGTGACGCGAGGCTGCTTTCTGTCACATCGGCAGCGCAAAGATGCTGTTGAGCTCGCAGAAGTGCATTCTGGAGCTGGATGTGAGGAGCGCTGTGATTATGTCAGTACAAACCTGGGGAGAACTATGCTGGTGTTGGGCTGCTGGTCTGATGTTCCTCACTGCAGGCAGACCACTTAGTACTGCCACGGAGGCAGTCTGTTGCCACTGTGTTTTTTCTTAGTGTGGAGTGGTGTTCTTGGAAACTCCTTGGGAATTTTCCTATGGGAATTTACCCCAGATATGTCTGCACATAGGTATATGTGTATAGTGTCCATTGCCGAGGCTCACAGGAATCATCAGGCCCTAGGTTTAGCACGTGGCTTTACAGACTGCTAGGCTATGTGTATGGAGATCGGTGACTCCCTGCACTCTGAGATTTGGGGGTGTTTGCCTGAATAGTACAGTCATCAGCTCCAAAAGCCTACTGGTTTTCCACCTCTCTCTCTGCTTCAAAAGCAGAGTCTGTTTCTGAAAAAATACTATTCATGACCAGTGATAGTGAGGCCAGAAAGCTAGAGCAGCTGATGTGTGCAGGTGATGGAGGGCTCTTGAGTGACGTGTCTGCACACTGGCGAGTTGGCAGGAGCTGTTCCGAAAGCCCACTGTGCCGAAGTGCTGAGGAGGCTGATGCTCACCCTTGGGCACGTCCCCACAGGGCTGCGGCGTCATTTCAGTTCTGCTTCTCAGAGGCGGCTGAAGTGATCCGTGGAGCTGGAGTGCTGTGCACGAGTGAAATGCACCCTCAGCACCTCTGACCGAAACTGAGAGTCTATGGTGGGAGCACCCTACAAATTCTTGCAGAGCAGCAGCTCTGCTGCTTGGAGACTCACTTTTCTTACCCGTGGGTCTGGTAAGAACCATTACGCTACCCTTGCTCCTGTCACAAAGCCTTTCTTGCTCTGTAGTTTCTTTTCCAGGGTGTATCTGAGCCTGATTCCCTGTCCTTTAAAAGCAGAATAGTCTTGATGGCGTTTTAAGATGTGCAGCAGAGGAAGGGCAGAAGTGCCTGAGCAGCAGCAGAGATCGCTCCCGCTCCTCTTCTCTGAGCAGGTGCTGTTTAGATGGATCTTTATTGGGAGAGGAGGAACAGGTTTGCAATTCAGGCTTTAGGCTGCCGCAACAGGGCATAAGGGTCCCTTGCTGCTCAGGCCATGGAGAGGACTTCTGGGGCTCTTGGACACACCAGCAGTCTGCCAGTGAATTGGTACGTGCGCAGCTGAACCATTCCAGCAGCAGGGAGTAACTGATGCCTCATGGCCAGAGTGCCAGGGCTGTGGGAGCTTTGAGACGGGTCCCTTTGGAAGGCAACACTTCCAGGAGGAGAATGCTTTTTCCTGGCCAAATGCACAGGCCTTGCACGAGGGCTCTGTGCGGAGCCAGTGTCCTGGTTGTGCCACTGTGACCCTTCTCTGTATCCTTGCTCATGGCACAGCCTGATTGACCCTGTCCCTTCCTTCTGCTTTTTTTCCCTCTCACTGACTGCCACGCTGGCACAGCAGAAAGCCTTGGAAAATGCCTGTTTATGGCTGTTTAAAATACAGCTTGTGGATTCATGCTCTTCCCTGAACATGAGTCTAAGTATCAGAAGAGAATCAGGGAGCATCAAAAGATTAAGAACGAGATGAGTGAAACAGTGAGGATTGTTGCATTTGCAGAACACTTTATTTAATGTTTCTTATTCCAGGCAATAGGATCAGAGGGGTCTGTTTGCTGTAATCACATTGGTATCTTCATGGCCGCTTGTAGCAGGAGCAGCTGGTCTTAGAGACAAGATTGTCATGGCAATTCTGAATTGAGTTTTGATGTTCAAACACTGGTAGAAGCTGCTCTGGTTGGCTGAGTCTGGGTGGCTTTGCCAGCACAGAAACTGCTCCCACCACAGTCACCAGAATTGTTACTGCAGCTCGTGATTGCATTCCCACTTCCTTGTTTAGGAGCTGCAGGGACTTGAGGCCGGGATTATTAATAGGTTCTGCAGCCTGAAATGAAAGCAGGAAGTAATTTTCCATTAGGAAGGGATTATATTTACAGTGGACTCTCCTCCCTGCCCTTCTTCGGTGGTCCCATGGCGTTACCAGCACAGCAGCTTCTTATAGCTGATGTAGTAAGCGCAAACCCCGTCCTACTCAAGTTACTCACTGCTGCTTTGCAGACCAAGACCATTCTTCAGAGTGGTGATCAGGGGAAATTTGCCCTGGTTGCAGAAAGTGCCAGTGAAGTCATCCAGGTCAATGGTCCAAACCATAGCACCTCCAAAGTTGTTCTTCTTCAGCCAGTCAACCTGTTCAGGGCCAGGGGAGAAATCCTGATTACTCCCCGGACCAGCCACTGCAGAAGGCCTCCTGCCTTACGATTAGCCCAGCCACACGTCCCACCATACCTTGATGTTGAAGCTCTTGATGTTGTCGTAGCCAACCCACTCGTTGCCCTTGTAGGCGTAGGGCACGTCCTCGGGGTTATCCCAAGCCTGGGTGGCCCCAGAGCCCAGGAAAGTGCAGATCTAGGATATAAGGGCAGAGAGAGCAGTTAGCAAGGGTCCTACAAAAAAGAGCAGTTGGACTATTCCGTGGGTTAAAAAATTCTTGCTGGGGAGTGTGAGGAGTGCTTGGTTGTTCTTGGTGGCCTGGATGTGAGGGGCCACATGTACCTCATAGTAAGCCAAAAGCCCAGCCTCCTTTGTGTAAGGCCCAGCTGGCCCAGGCCCTGATGCTGGTGCCCCAACAGCAGTGTCAGACGGGTTTTGGAGGTTGAAGTTACGTCCATAGGTTGGGAATCCAACAAGGAGCTTCTCAGCTGGAGCACCATTGTCCTTCCAATAGTTCATAGCATATTCCTAGAAAAAAATCACAGTTCAAGTCCATGCCAGGATTTGTAGGCAGGAGGATGACTTCTGTGGCAAAGGCTCCAAAAATACACTTACAACACTGAGGTGGCTGTTACCACCACTGTACAGAGGGCTGTTCTCCCCAGTGCGTCCCTCCCCGGCGCTATGGAAGTCATAAGTCATCACGTGGATGTAGTCCAAGTACCTGTGGAGAGCATTGCTTGCCTCTGTCTCCCGGCCTGCTCAGTCACCCAGGCCTGACTGTTCCCTGAGCGCTGGCCCTTTACCCCACCCCATCCCTGGCCACATCCCCACTTTCTGCAAATCTGGGTTCTTCAAGTGCGTTTCTGAGCTGGCCTTGTCAGCGCTGGAGCCAATTCTCTGTCCAGAGGAGGGGGCAGAGGTCAAGGCAGAGTGGGAATTGTGGGGGTATCCAGGGGTGCAGGTGTTCAGGGAACCGAGAGATGTTCCCCGATGACATTCAGCAGCCGGCTGTTCCTCTTCCCTTCCCGAGGTGTCCCCTTCCCCACCAAACAAACACCACTCTCATGGCGTTCTTGCCTGACAGGAAGGAGTAGGGACCCCACAGGCACTGAGGCTGGTGCCTGCCAGGTGATGGCAGTTTCCCTGAACTGCTGGAAGGAAGATGCAGTCACAGAAAGGATACCTGAGGGTTTGTTACTCACTTCCCAAGCTCAGGAATCTCGTAGCCAGCCTGAATGGTGGAAAGTCCTGCAGCAACAGCAGCCGTGACCATGAGCCGGGGCTTGTTGACCTGCTTGGCTTCCTGCTCAAAGGCTGCCAGCATTTCCTGAGGGATGCCAAGGAACAGGTCTCAGCTGGAGTCTGTGCTGAGGCTTTGGATCTGCCCATGGCTCTGGCCAGCACAGGGCAGAGCAGAGGGCTTGACCAAAACCTACCTTAACCAGGACGGTAAAGAGAGACTTGTCCTGGGGTGGGCTGCCCCTGGACCCAGGGTATTCCCAGTCAAGGTCCAGCCCATCAAACTGATACTGGCGCAGGAATTTGATGACGGACTTGATGAAAGTCTGGCGGTTCGCGGGAGTGGAAACCATGGTGGAGAACCTGGGGAAGCAGAGCAGGATGGAGTTGGGGTTTAGTTGTTGCCTCTGTACCCCTCTGCCTGTCTTTCCAGGGTGCTGTTATGGGAAGGGGATGTTTTGAACTTACTTGTCTGTCCCAAAGTTCCATCCTCCAATCGCCAGGAGGGTCTTCAGATTTCTATTCCTGCAAAGGAAGGAACAGGAACATGTTTCACTACAAGTAATGGTGTAGTCTTCCCCATTTCTAATATTACAAATCAGACCAACATAAACCATAGTGCTCTTGCTTCTCTTGACACTGTCTGGTGCAGCTGCCTTTGTTGCCTGTGATCTCTTGGTGTGAAACCCAAAGAGCGAGCCAGCAGTGCACTGGGATGCTGTCACCATCCGCAAAGGATGGTGCTGGCAGCCTGCTCTGCCCTGCCCTGCTCTCCTCTCCCCGTCCCTCTCTGCCTTTTGTCCTTGGCATGCCTCGAGCCTGGATCACGCCGCCATTGGGCAAAGAACAGACAGTGAATAACGGGGAGGACCTGATGGGGAGAACCTGGGATGCCCTTTGCTCTCGGTACGTACTGGTTCTTCAAGCCGTTGAAGGATTTGTAGAGGGTCTCGTCGTTCCATTCGTAAGTTGTGATCTCGTTGTTGGACATCCCAGCAAAGGCGTAGATCAGGTGGTTGCACAGGCACGGGTCGATGTTGTCAGGCATGAACTTGCCCAGGCCGGGCCTATACTGGGCCCAGTTGGTGAAGTAACATGACAGCACATAGGCGGTGCCTGCGGAGGAACAGAGGAGCGGGGTAGGTCTGGACTGCGCTGAGGAGATCCCAGTAACTTCAGGCAGAGCGTGACAGCTGGATCTGATGAGAAACGGCTGGGCAAAGATTCCTTGCAGGGTAAGGAGTTCAGAGGAAGTGAAGCAGGGCTGGTTATCCCTCTGGGAACCGGCTCTCCAGGGCAAGAACGGATTTCTTCCCTCCCTACTTTGTTTCAGTGGGTGAGTCGGTCTGGGAGCCTCTTGCACCCTTAAACTCACGAGTCAGGGTGGTTGTGAGTTCTGGGTCTGTTCCCCAGACTCCATCGTCCTCCTCTGCTGCCCCGTAAGGAGGGGCAGAGGCGGAAGGGATCTCTGGTGACGTGCCTGGGGAGTGGAAGCTCCTTGGGTGTTTGCTGTGCCGCCTGTTTGACCCACCTGTGTACACTGATGCTGAAAATGGTTTGGTAGAGGTGTTTTTGGGGGAGAAAAAACATACCTATCTGGGCGTTCAGCAGGAGGGCCAGACCTTTAAAGAAGAAAGGTTAAAGAAAGGTTTTAGTGTTTGCCCTTCGAAATACAGATTTCCAGTGCAGGATGGGACTGAGCCCTTTATCGCCTTATCTTGTGCTCAGTCTTTTCTGTAAAAAACATCCTAGATCTGTGTATTCTCAAGCCTGATCAGTTGAGTTTTATATGGCATTGGGTGAAGTTTTTCAAATTATTTTGGGTAAAACCAGAGAAAATACAGCAAACTAGTGACAATGTAGTACTTCAATTTTTAGATCTTTCTTCAAAAAGCAGCTATCACTTTCAAACAGCTCTGAATTCTATTCATTTTCAAAGCATAACGTACCAATTCCGGCAGTAGGTAACAATATAACGATCGCTCTTGAAAGTGAACTGCTGTATCTTTGATAGAAAAGAGAGTGCAGCATTTTTGATCATCAGCCCCCCCGTACAGCCACCCAGTATAACAGCGAAAGAGCCGCAGGCGCTTGTCAGCAAGGTTGAGAATGAAGGCTTGCAGCAGGACTTACCGGTAAGCAGAGTGAGCTTGGCCATCTTTGACCAGAACTGATCCGGTGCAGACCGTTTCCCGGTTTTATACGCTCCTCTCCTCTCATGCCAATCTTGTATCAACAGAGACGGACAAACATTACAAAACTTGGCAAAGATGAATATCGCCAAAACCTGATAGCAGTACAATGGGCCTTAGCGCCGCAGCTGCGGACACCACATTCCCAGGCTGTGCCGTCTCATGGTGCTGCAAGAATGGTGGCAGAACAAGATTAGATGGCTTTGATTGTTAGGAATGCTGTTGGCAGTGCCAGGCCTTGTGTCACCCTGGTGATTACGTGGGCATAGGTGGCTGGGGCGTTCACCTTGCGCTGTCATTGTGTCTGCCCGGAGGTGGTGGGCGCCGCCGAGGCAAGGGGGCTTTACCAGGGTTCTGTCCCCATGCCTGGGGCCGTCAGCGAGGCAGCACTGAGTAGGGCTTAGGCTCGCAGCAGTGGGCTTTTGGGGGACAGGGGAACTGGGCTCAAACTGTCTGTGGGGATCCAGGGGGCTCTGTGATCTGAGCTGTCCCTTGCCCACACCACCTGAGCTGTTGTCACATCAGGGAAGCGGAGAGGGTTTCCTGGTGTCCCATAACCAAAGTGAACCAGCGTCAGCTTCTGCTGAGTTGTTGTCCCACTTGTTCCCAGTGACTGTTGATGTCAGGATTTTTCCCAAACTGAGAGGCCTGTGTGTTGCCAAGCATTCATTTCTTGCCTTAGGTTTCTGTGAAGCTCCACGGAGGGGAATTACTCAAACATCTCTTGTTCGTTAGCAGCTTGGCAGCGGGTGTTGCTGTGAAAGGCTTTTTTACAAAGCAGCGTAGCTGTTTTAGCTTAACTGTCTCACTTTGGTGATTTCAGGACACAATGTCTTTCTTCTCAGCATACCCAAATGGGATTTTGTAAAAGGCAGTTAGAGGTGCTAACATTGTGCTTCTATCTCAAAAAATTCTTTCTTCCTCTGTGATTCATCTTCAGTCCAGGTGGAGATTCAAGTGCTGGAGTACAACACCGCAGGCACGTGGCCAGTTGCTCTGCACTTGAGATGTTGCTTATTTCCAGTTGAGACAATGTGAAGGTGAATTTCCAGGAGGTCACCCAGACTTGGTTGAGTGGGAGCCTGGAAAACAGCCTCCAAGTTGCCCGAGTCACGTGCTGGCGCTGAAGTCACTGACCTGCAGATTAAACTGCATTAGCCGGACCCTTTGGGTTTTGTGCATGGTCTGGGTGAGATATGGCAGGTAATGAGAGACAACCTGCTGACGCAGCCTTGCCAACCTGGCCTTGCCAACCTCGGTGTGCACGAGCTGTGGCTTCATGGAGGTTGTTTAGCTCTCCCTGCCCTTGCTGTGGAGGTTAGGCAGGGCACTGTGGAAGGCCACATGGGGGAGAACAGTAAAGCTCGATGCAATGGCACCGTGTGTGTTGGAGAGCCCTGCCCTACCCCTTACCTGGATGCAGCGGCACAGGCACCGCCCTCCTGGCACAGGGAGGTTGGAGCTGACAGCCCATAAAGGCGTTTGTGCTGATGCAGCGTTCATGTAACAACGCAGTCGGATATTTTGGGTAGATGGGCCTTTGGCGAGGTGTGTGCAAGATCCGTGTTGGATCTCCATGTGAAGCGAGGCGGCTTTCTGTCACATCGGCAGTGTGACACGTGTGGCCAGCAGGGCGAGGGAGGGGATTCTTCCCCCCTACTCTGCTCTTGTTAGACCCTACCTGGAGTGCTGTGTCCAGCTGTGGAGTCCTCAGCATAAGAAGGGTATAGACTGGTTGGAACGAGTCCAGAGGAGGCCACAGAGATGGTCCGAGGGCTGGAGCCCCTCTGCCATGGGGACAGGCTGAGAGAATTGGGCTTGTTCAGCCTGGAGAAAGGAAGGCTCCGGAGAGACCTTATTGCAGCCTTCCAGTGCCTGGGGGGGCTACAAGAAAGCTGGGGGGGGACATTTTACAAGGGCCTGTAGTGACAGGACAAGGGGTAACAGGTTTAAACGGAAAGAGGGAGATTGAGATGGGCCATCAGGAAGGAATTCTTCCTGGAGAGGGTGGGGAGCACTGGGACAGGTTGCCCAGAGAAGCTGTGGATGCCCCATCCCTGGGAGTGTCCAAGGCCAGGCTGGATGAGGCTGGGAGCAACCTGGGCTATGGAAGGTGTCCCTGCCCATGGCAGGGGGGTTGGAACTAGATGATCTTTAAGGTCCCTTCCCACCCAAACTGTTCTATGATTCTATGAGTTAAAGGAAGAAGTTTCCCTGCAGCTTCTCGATGTGCAGTTAAGTGCCCCTAAAAGCACTGCAGGGGCAAGATAAAAGTAAATAAATGTATTAGCATGTTTTAACTAAGCACAGCATCTTCCTGCGTTACAAGAATCTTGTAGTCAACGGCTGGGTCCTATTAACATACCCAACAGTAGGTGTCAATGTTGCTTGCTCTTCCCAGCCGTCTCGCTGTAGTGCTTTTCTGGTAACATTCCCAAAGCAATGTGCTTGCAGGCCAGAAAGCTTCCTTGCTCCTTCTCTTTGGTGAATCACAGATAGAGACCTGAGATTCACGGGTCATAATTTTGCACTCTCTAATGGAAACTGCATGCTTCATTCCTGCTATAGAAAAATAACCAGGATAAAGGCTGAACATGTCATTTTGTTTCTCCAGCGCTGTATAACCCACGTAAGGCATTATTATAGAGGGAATTATCTTAGAGTGAAAGAGGAGCTATTGAAGACACCTGTCCAAAACCCAGCCTAACCTCGCAACACGTCAGGATGCCTGTCGGTCGTTTTGTTGATACGCCAGGGATCACGTCGCCCATATCAGAGCACCTCAGCGCCTTGGCAGGGGACTCATACATCTACGGTTCTTGGCTATCTGTAATGTTTAAATCACCCTCTTATACTGCTAAGAAAGAATTTAGGCTCGTTTTCTGTCCCATCAACAGAAAACTTACTAGTACAGTCAGTATTTATTGCAGGGGAAAAGGGGCTTGAGCAGTCAGTTTGAAGACAGCAACTTCATTTCCCTGGGTCCATGTTAGGAGCGTGCTGGCCCTGCAATGTGCTTAGTTTTATTCGTGCGGCTTTGGGTGAAGCAGACTTAAATTGTGTGTGGCCTTGGCATATGTGCTTTATTAAATCTGCTAGGAAAAGGAGATTTTGAGCCATCCATGCTATGTTTATGGCTTCTAAACCTTTCCTTTCTATCCGGTGCTATTTGCTGTGGAGCAGACCCTGAGTTTCACGCTGGCAAAGCCTGAGACAAAGCAGTCACACCAGATTATTCACTCCAAGGGTAAATGTTACATCCTGACAGCCGTTCAGCAGGTTCTCCTAACAACTGCCTGGCTTTGCTCAAAGCCCTAGATACTTGATAAGCATTTTATCATGAAGATCAGAGCAATCGTATCTGCTCCTTCCTGGCAAACTACAGCTAAATGAAGCCATCTCCATCCTGGACACAGTAAGCAGCTTCAGACTCCTACCCAGCACTTGATCGGTTTGGAGTTCAGCTCATGCTCCAGGGCCTGTAAAAGAGAATGTACTTCTGATGCCAACACATATCAATGGCCTATACCATGGCCCTGTCTAAACTGTGCTGTGTCAAATATCAAACCTTTGGGAGCAGCAAAAAGCAAGCAGGACAGAATCAACACCCCCTTTGTACATAAACACCTGCATTTTTAAAGAGCGTGTTTAAATAGACCTATCCAGGTCTCCTACCAAGAGCTTTGGTGATATTGCTGGTCTTAACAGCTTTTAGTAGCTGAGCTCTATCTGGGGGCTGCTGACCTTCTTGGAAAACTGTCCCACTCTCTTCAGGAGTCTGATAGAGAATTAAGAAAATATGGCCACAGTGTCAGTGGCCAAACAGGTGAAAACCTGGATCCATATCCCTTGGGGAATGTACACCCTTAAGTTACTATCACTATAATCCAGTGCCTGTAAATGGAGTCCTGAAAAAGGATCTCTCCTACCTCCAAGTCACGTAACCCTTGGACGCGTCCTTCACCGAGCGCACAGAGCTGACGGCGGCTGGTGTAATAGTATCTGCACAAACAGGAGATGGCTGGGTCTGGCGTCTGCTCAGCTGCCTGACTGAGAGCTTTGAGGGTGATCTGGGAGCTGTGCTGGTCCAAATCCCTTTCTGTTCTTCTAAACACTTCATTTGGTAAAGCTGCTGCCACAAGACCATCCCGTGGGAAGCCCAGGCCGAAGAGCCAGCACTGCTACCTGCAGTGTAACATGGTCTGTCCAGGAGCACATGATGTGGAGGAAATGTCTGGCATCTCTTCTTGTTCAGATTCACGGCAGGAAATTTGGAGCTTTAAAGCTCCTCAGAGTCCCTCCCATCAGGTAGGCCTTGGGCTTCACGCACATGGGCGTTTGGGGCACTTGGCCTGTATAGACAGCCAGGAGAGACTCCTATCTCGTTGATTCTTATGACACCAATTCATTTGCTTCAAGGCCTCTATTTTTAAGCCTGCTTTCCCTGGTACTAACTCCTTGTTACAAAGGCTGGATCGGTTCTGCTTCACGCCATCTTCCTCTGGCATCTGATTTCCCTTCTCTCCACAGCTCCTTGAATGGAACTAAAGAACTGTTGATTTTGAGATACCAACCATTCCCTGCCCCCGGGGGAAGTTCTTGCCATCTGCATGTACATTCCCAGAAATATCATCTCTGACTCACTCGGATTACGAAATGCTGCAGCCATTTCCCCGGTTACTTCTTCAGTGTCATCATGTATTCACCTTTTGTCCCCAGGTGTATTTTATAAGGACCTAGAAGAGTTCTTTTCATGAGGAATTTTATGCAGTACTGCAATCAGCCATTGCATATTCTTTCCTTACAGCACTTCTTTCATCTTTCCTTATTCTCTGTTGGCACTAAACTGCTATAATTAGGCGCTGTAAACAAATCTCAAGCTTCTCTGATGTTGTGAAACACTCAAGCTTGATTTCTGACCAGCCTGTTCCTCAAATAAACCTTGACTGTGCACTGTAAGCATCCTACTAACATTCCCTGGTGATCAGGACTGAGGCAACGCATTCCCCATCTCTCCGTGGTGGTGGTGAACCTCAGTGAGCGGGGTGCTCTCCGTGCCTACGAACGGGCTGCAGATCCTTCCACCTGTCCTTGTATCCATGTGTTAGACCCAAGAATTATTTCCTGGTCTGTCAGCAAGTGCGAACCGTCCTTGGAAAGGGAGCATGTGTGCCTTGGATACAGATTCACACGCTTGCACATAAATATCAGTGCCCAAATGCAGGCGTGTGCAGGTGGGCAACGCGTACTGCTACGAGGTTATAAACGCATGAATGACCACGCGCATGGGTGTTATTTTAGCTAAGGAAATACCACATACAGAATGCTCTGAGCTTCTCTGCATTTTTCTTTCCTTTCTCTATTTTTATGCGCCTTATGTCACATGCAAATTTTTATAGTCTGATCTTCTAAAAATTGGATTTATTAAAGCATATAATCTTCAAAAATCCATTTAAGATGGATAATGCATATTGCAGCCTAAACTATTCTAATCTATTATTCAGAAAAATATCAGCACCAAGCATACAGATCTTGAACTCCTTACAGTCGGGATTCCAAGTGGCAGGTTCAATCAGGCAGCTCCATGTAACATGACCTGTTTTCCCCATCCATCTCACCCTGACAATCCCCATTATCTGTGAGGAAAGAACCAGATGCCCTGGATTGCAAACTGAGTATTGGGTGCTAATCCATCACCCAGCGCTGCAGCCGTCACCCAGCTGGGCACTGACGTACAGCCATCGCCTGGCATTTGCATCCAGGGTTCACGAGGTCTAGTTACCAGTAACTTCTAGCAGGGCTGTGGGAACTTCTTTTGGGGCTTGTTCTTTTTCCTCTGAACCCTTCAGAGAAGGCTCTGCCCCCACACCAGCATCCCAGCTTGTCTAATTACTTATTAAGCTCTTTTTCTGGTTAGACGACATCTGCCCGTTTCCAATTAATCCTTGTTCGCGAGCTCAATAACCTGAGCCATCTGTGTAGGTAAGAGAGATAAGCTTCCCATTAAACATTTACAGGCCATAAGCAGAGAATGTTGGAGGAACTGTTGCTGAGACAACCCAGGCGGGTGCCTGCTGACCCTGCGCCTCTAACTGCCGCGCCGCAATCCAACCGGACAAACATACGGGTCTAATGTGTATGCGGAGCATCACGCACCCCAGAAAGAGAGCCTGCTCCTATCGCTTATGTCCAGAAATGTTCCTGCTACGTTCCAGGCTTTTAAAATAATTCAACAGCATTTTAGGCCATGGCAATTCTAGCAACCAAGCAGCCTTTAAATAAAACATTCACTGCTTCAGCAGCAGCTCTAGGTGCCCTTTAACCTCAAACACTTAAAATAGCTCAAAGTCAGTCTGACCCCTGCGTTCAGCTTTCCTGAACCGGGTGAAACGTGTCCTTAATTCCAGGCAGAGACGTTATCTTTGTCCCTGCGCTTCCTCAGATATGGCCCTTGCTTTTACACAACAGTTTTGTTCCCAGATCTTGCTAGGATGGGGGTTTGTCTTGCAGAGCGCCTTTTTCCCCTTCAAGGTTTCCATCTGGGGCAGCACAGAGAATAAGATCCTTCACCGTTCATAGTATCATAGAATCATAGAATGGTTTGGGTTGAAGGGACCTTAAAGATCATCCAGTTCCAACCCCCTGCCATGGGCAGGGACACCCTCCACTAGCCCAGGTTGCTCCCAGCCTCATCCAGCCTGGCCTTGGACACTGCCAGGGATGGGGCACCCACAGCTTCTTTGGACAACCTGTCCCAGTGCTCCCCACTCTTTCCGTGAAGGAATTCCCTCAACAGCAATTAGTGCCATCAGAGGGGTGAAGTCTTCCCTGAAATCCTTTGTGAAAACTAAGGAGTCTCAGGACGAAGCCAGGACATTGACAGCTTTCTAGAATCTGGGGTGAGGGTTGGCAGGTAATTGCTTTTAGGGGTGTAAAGAAGCCACCAAAGGGGATGGCAGCTCCTTGGCTCCCGCAGTGCTGGGTCGAAGCACAAGCACCCGGTGCACAAAGTACTGAGCTGTGAGTGAACTTCTCAGGAGCGGCCCAGAGATGCTCCGAGGGCTGGAGCCCCTCTGCCACAGGGACAGGCTGGGAGAGTTGGGGGGTTCAGCCTGGAGCAGGGAAGCTCCGGGGAGACCTTAGAGCCCCTTCCAGTGCCTGGGGAGCTATAAGAAAGCTGGGGGGGGACTTTTTCCAAGGGCAGGGAGTGACAGGACAAGGGGTAAAGGGTTTAAATGGAAAGAGGGAGATTGAGATGGGCCATCAGGAAGGAATTCTTCCCGCAGAGGGTGGGGAGCACTGGGACAGGTTGCCCAGAGAAGCTGTGGGTGCCCCATCCCTGGCAGTGTCCAAGGCCAGGCTGGATGAGGCTTGGAGCAACCTGGGCTATGGAAGGTGTCCCTGCCCGTGGCAGGGGGTTGGGACTGGGGAGGCTTTAAGGTCCCTTCCCACCCAAACCAGTCTGGGATTCTGTGATTCTCCAGGGCCTCGGGGGAGCAGAGGGGCCTCGGGGGAGCAGAGGGACCTCGGTGACACAAACACAGCGCTGGCCCCTTCCCGGTAATTCCCGCGCGGAGCCACGGGGAGGCGACACCAGCCCTCCCCCTCCCCCCGCCACCCCCGGCACCCCCGGCCTTGCGGCCCCGCCGGGACTGCAATGGGATCCGCGCGCTGCAAACTGATCCTCGCTGCCGGCTGGCCCGGGACAACATCGAGGGCGGCACATCCAGGGCATGCACATCCAGGGCATGCACATCCAGGGTGTACACATCCAGGGTGCACACATCCAGGGTGCACACATCGAAGGCATGAACATAGTGGTCGTAAGCCCAGTCTGACCCGGCAGCACGGGTACCTCGGTGCTGGCTGGCAAGGCGCTGCTGGTACAAAGTTTGGAGCTAGCGTGGGAGGGAGATGGTCAGCTCTCCACCTCCACGTGCGGTGTGAGATGCTGGTGAAAACACACAGGCCGTACAGCACCCTCGGTAAAGCACCTACTGCTGTTAGCTAATGGCAACAGGAGGCTCCTGTCCCAGTGCCAACCAGTCAAGGTCTCTCCAGTCACACATCCGCGTTCGTAACTTCTCTCCGATGGTGTAGGCTGTCAGCCCGATGATCTCGCTGCTCAGAGCTTGAGCTGCGGTTAATAGCAAGGGGATGCGGCAGATCTGCTAGCTTTGCTGGGCAAAGCTGACTGCTTTGTGCGGGTGCTGATGTCTGGAGCGCGGTGCTGCGAAGCAGAGATGTGGTATGGTTTGCAGTGTTGCTGTCAGCAGGTTAGGGGAGGACCTGGGTGTCCTGGGGACAGGACACTGGGTGCTTCGTCGGGGTAGGTTGCCTACATCTTGGTACGCTCTCGGCTTTTGTGTACAACGGCGGAGTTGTACTTCGGTCCAGGAACTGAAACACGCAGTGCAGCCTGCTGTCTGCCTGCTTGTACCTAAAGACAGGCTGAATTTCACAAGCCCCAGTCAGCGCTGGCTGGTGTCGCCCCGAGCAGATTCAGCAAATAATTCTGAATATTGGATACATGAGAGAAAACCCAGGTAGGCTGCGGACTGTGGCTGACTTGAAAGCAGTAAAAGTGCTTTCAAAGACACTACCAATTACTTACTTCGCTGGGGGACACGCTGCAGGGAAGGAAGGGCTCGGTTGCTAGCGTGTGAATCCAGCTCCGCTTGGCGCTGGCAGCCTGGCTGGCCTGTTCCGTGGGGCGTGGGAGTGGGGAGGTTGGAGGAAAGGCATTGTCCTGAGTTTAATCTTGGATTCATCTCTTTCAGTATGGGGACTCTCCTGAGGCCGATCTAGGGCAGAGAGAGCCTTGAAGGGCTGCCAGGTTTGTTTGGGGGTGGAGGAGGAAGTGGAAGTAGAAGCATCTGTATAATTGTCTCTTGAAACTGCAATGATTTCTCCTCAGTGATCAGACACTGTGGGGGAGGTGTGAAGGGGCTTCCCTTCCATTTGCTGACCCTTTATTTCACCCACAGGGAAATGAACACACCCTTGTCCCATCCGTGGCCGGGACACAGCCACCTCTCCGCACAGACGGGAGACGTGCTCCCTGCCTCTCTTCCCTTCCTTCCTCCCTTACAGGCGGGATGCAGTCACCCTTCTGAGCATCCAGGCACTCTGAGCGCGCTTCTCACCAGGAGCCAATCTCTAGAAAAACCTTAAAACCTGCCTGTGCCCACCACAACGTCGGCGCTCCTGGCAGCGGCGCAGCCAGCTCCGGAGCCTGGTACCGTGCGTTTGTTACGGAGGCAAGCAGCATGTGGGATTTCCTTCTTTGGAAGCGTGGCTCTGCTCCACATCTCCACTCAGCTCGGCCCTCGGTGCGCAGGGTTTAACCGTGCTGGGTGGCTCTCTCCTACATCACATGTTTTTACGAAGCTCTTGCCAGCTTCCTGCTGAGGAGCTGATCCTGCTGACGTCTGCAGAGCAGGCCACGTCAGGCGCAGCCGGGAAGGGAAATGCAATCCTTTTTTGGGTGCAGACTAGAGCAAAGTCTATTGGCCCCAGCAGAGAAGAGGGCTGAGATTCGGGAGCAGCTGGGCTCTGTCAGTAATTTAGCACTAAGAGCTTAAACAATACCCAGGATAAACACACTCCAGGACTGGCAGACCTCCCTCTTTTTCTCTGTTCAGCACAATATTTTCCTTTCTTTTTAAAAAATGTTATTTCGCTTCTGATAATTAATTGGAGTGGAATGCTTTTCCAGAGCTGTATTTAGATTCTCTACTCCAACGGCACTCCCCCCACCTTCCAACCCCTCTGCTGCAGCTGTACCGCTGTGCTTTTTGAAATGGAAACCATCATTTGCCTTCCACAAAACTTAGCAGTTTCATGTCCCGAGGCAGCACCTGAACTGGGGCACTTTTGGGGGTTCAGAGAGGCTGTGTTTGTGGAGAAAGAGAACTAGAGTAGCACAGCCCACCCCATACCTCCGGCTTCAGTCTGGGGGCTTTCGAGTGGGGATAAACCCACCCTGGATCGGAGCACGCTTCAGGAGGCGTGTTATTCAGAGCAGGTTATATATATGCGCACATGTTTGGAAAATTGGACAGTTTGCAAGATGGGCTTAAGTCAAATCCCCACCTGACTGCTCCTCAGCTTCTGGGAAAACCCCAAGCCAGACACCAAATCTACCTTTCCCCAGCACACAGGCCCTACCTGCCTGGCAAGGCTTTGCTTCCTCTGCCTTCCCCGCAGCTCTGACATGGCTGTACGCTGCGAAGTTCCTCCTTTCACGTGGGAGGTTGTGAGATAAGGCAGCTCTGGTCTGTGCCTACGTGGCATAGTTTAAAAAATAAATAAATAAATCAAGCTACCAAGGTTACAGAGCTGTGAGGAGATAGTTAATCTGAGAACAGCTTGGTATAAACAGCCCCAGTGAAGGACAATTACAGCGCTGCCATGCCCGTCAGCTGGAAAGCCCCTGCACCCCCCCAGCCCAGCCTGACCCGCGGCCTCCCACCGCTCCTGCCTGGTTTAAGGAGTGCGTTGCCCTGAGTGAGGCTCACGCCCAGGTCTCTAATCTTACCGAGGTCCGGTGGAAACCTGCTCAGCAGGGCCATAGAGCAAGATGCAAAGTGGCTTCCATCAGGAATACTGCTGTTTTTCTCAGGTTGGTCAAGACGTGGTCGGAATCTTTTCTATCCCATGTGTTATGCCTTTCTTTGCATAGTTAAAGCTGCATAAAGTGTAATTAGGCAGCCCTATATTATTAAGACAATTATGTAAGGTAAGCACCCCACAGAGTAATTGTGGCCAATTTTTAGCATACCCAGGGGCACTTATAGGGCCCAAGGTGGCCCTTCAGATGATTTACCTGCTCACATGTCTCTAAAGCACTCATCTTGGGTGTGTCTTAGGTGACAGCTTTGAAGTGGACATTATTGTTCTGCTTCTGCTGAGAAACAGCTGGTTGGAAAAGTAATACTCTGGGGATTTTTTTTCTTCCTTCTTGCAAGAAAGGGGTTTCCTATCTTGTTTCTGTTCTGAAGCAGACTGAAACTGAGAGTCTGGATGCGAGTGACCCAGATTCAGATGTAACCAGTCGGAAGAAGGGCTTGACTTCGAGAGCTGTGTCTCCGCAGGAGGAGCGTGGGTTGCTCTAGGCAGAGGCTCGCTTGGTCCCTGCCTTCCTCCCTTGCTTTTTGATGAGAAATTCCAGCCTGGTTCTGAGAAATCTTCCCAACGAAATGGTGCTGACATGACAACACTTCCTTGAAGCGTCTTGTTTGTAGTGGAGGGATATGTCAGTTCGCCTGCAAATACCGTGAGGTTTTGAGACTCTGCTTTCTTCTGCCCTTTTACTGGGTTCCTAAAAGCCATCTTGTCCCCTCCCCGCCTGAGAACTGACCTCTGCACAAGCAGCAAAATGCCTGAGGCAAGCCAGATCCTAATCTGCATCTCAGCTCTAAATCTGGAGTCACTCCATCCTCATCCAGAGAAATATGAGCCAGTATCTGGCTACGACAACTGAACGTCAGCACCAACCCTGATACAGAAGGCAGAGTCACCTGAGCACTAGGAAGGACAGTGTTAAGATCCAGAAGCTGTAGGAAGTGGTAGGTTGGAAAAACTTGCGTCATTGCCCACCCCCACTAGCCAGGAAGAGCCCTTCTTGCTGTGTGCTGGCTGGGCTTGGAGGAGGGGGCGTGGGGAGCACAAAGGATCTCGCCTTGGAGTCGGCAGAGCTGCCCACGCTGCATCTGTTGGCCGGTTAGGCGGACCAGATCCCCCCTCTCGCTTGCCAGCAGCACAGATGTGTACATCTGGGGCGGTTGTCATGCGTGTGTTCCAGTCTGCACAGAGCTCTGCCCTCCCCCTCCTGAAAAGAAAGCTGAGAGAGCTCTGCGAAGCAGCCCTGGGGTACAGCAGGGTGTGGGGAAAGGCTGACTGTCAACCTGTGGTCCTTCCAAGGGAGCACGGAATGATTTTGGTAGCTTCGAAGATGTTTACAGTCCCAGTGGGTCTTCTGTACTCTCCCCGCCCCAAAACACACATCAGTGTCCAAAACTGAATTTTGATTTTATCCTTTAGTCTTTTTCTCTGCTTCTTTGAGCTGATTCCTGTGTTTCTGACCTTAACACAGATCTGCAGAGCCAGCTCGTGTGTTCAGTTTTCTTCTTAGCCATAACCTTGCTTTAAATTAAAATCTCGCCCCTTGCAGGAGGGAAAGAAAAGCTTCAGACATGGGAGGACTTGCAGTGAGAGCTCAAGCGTTGGCATCTTTGAGCTGGAACTTCGAATGGTGGAACAGAATGGTGTGAGCACAATGTGGCCTTGCTAGAAAGAGGGAAAACAGCCATTTATGGCAGACAAATGTGTACAGTTGTCACACAAGGGCCCTCCGGGGCTCTGGAGCGGGCAGGGTGACGGGTGCGTGTTATTATTAGCTGCTGTGTATGGTAAAGGGGGCCTTCGGTTGCCTGGTCTCGGCGAAAGCTGCTTCACTCAGGAGTACTCTTGAGAATGAGGGAGTGGAAGGCAGGAATTTGAGACCCTTTTAAGGTCTGTTTACTCTTCCAGCCTCTGCAGATTTCAAGGGCATGTATATGAGGCGAATCTGAAATGGTTATCATGGTGAGAGCTGCAGGCGCAGGAGGGAGTGGAGATCCCTGGAGCCCTGACAGCCAGGAGTAATGGGTCACATGGGAATGTTTTCCTGCCCCGCTGGGCCATTTCCATCCAGAGCGTCGGTGATCCAGGTTGAGAATGGCCCCTCTGCCCAGACCATAAGAAAACAGTCATGGGTGTTGTGTTTTCACATGGCTTGTTGCTAGAGGGAAACTGCAAGGCGCTTTTCCCCTCGCTTCCCCGCTTGTGCAGTATTTTCTATGGGGACACCCTCACATTCCTCCTCTTTCTAGCAGGGGTTGCCTCACAGCTATGTTCCCAGCTCCTCCACTCATTAGAGATGCTCCTTTTCAGGTTCCTAGGTCTCCAGGTGCTTTTCTAATGGGAAGGGAGCCTCTACGCACATCAGGAAACTGATGCACACGCTGAGGGAAAGCGAGATGCTTTTACAAATACAGAGCAGGCGGGTGCCAGCAGCAGAACCAACCCCATTGTGCTTGTTCGGCTGCTTTTCAGGCCAGCTGAAAGGAACGCGATCCTAAGCACACCCAGCAGAGCTGGATAGGAAGGGATTTCATCCTGACTTCATGCCTTGATATGGGTAGCAGGGATGTAGTTCGCCTTTGGACTCCGGGAACCTCCAACAGGCTGCACTGGAGTGGCAAACCTTGAGAGATGTCCACAGAGTCCTGTACTGGAGGTCGCAGAAGCATGTGAGCTACAGCTGCGAGTGGCCTTGGCCTTGCAGGGTGGAACAGGGCGCAGCTCCCTTGGCCGCTGTCAGAACAGCTTCCCTCTTTCTCTGCTGGGGAACAGCCATCCTGCCCCTGGTCACTTGGAGAGACGCTCAAGGAACCCTGGGCAGCACCACCAGCACGTGTCTTCTTTGTAACAACAGCTTTGTGCTGGCAGGGCAGGTAGGGCTGACGGAGGGGTGGGAGCAGGAGAAGCGGAGGAGCTCCCCTGTTGCAGCAGTACTGCCGAAGGGAGTAATGACTTCCTGACTGTTACACTGCTGGGATCCAGATTTCCCAAATGCTGGTGGTCTAAGACACTGTTTGGGGCAGCTCTTTAACCAAGAATATTGTTACAGAATTATGGAAACAATATTTGCTCTGGGCCATGGTCTAGTGGTGGTACGAACAGTGTTGGGTTAACGGTTGGACTCGATGATCTTAAAGGTCTTTTCCAACCTAAAAGTTTCTCTGATACTGTAATTCTAAATGTCAAATCTTGGGGTACCAAACAAGGTTTTGCATCCAGACCTGAGTCTGCTCAGGGTGAGCAGACAGCTAGAATGCAGGCAGGAGATCTTGCACAGCAGATGGGGCTTATCCTGACCCGGAGCTGCTGGGGGCACCGAACAAAGGAGGTATGACCTGGTGGTTAGGAATCTGAGTTTGGGGGGAATGTCTGAGTTCAATTCCTAGCTCCATCACAAACCGCTGGCCTGCCCCAGGCATGCCATTCGGCTTTCCCATGACTCAGTTTACCTTCTGGGAAATAGGGGAGAAGGGAAGAAATAGCACCCTACTTTGTGGGCTAATTTTAGGGATAACTATATAAAAGACACTTCAGTCTTGGGGGCCTTGGGATATCCCATGCAGGTGGGGGTGAGTTGCTGAGTTGAAGGAAGGAGCAGGATTCATCCTGGTCTGACAGAGAGGATCCAACCCCTGCCTGGCACCTCCATCCCCTTGCCTGGTCTGTGCCGATGTCTTGGCCGCTGGTACTTGGGTTGTGCTTTCCCAGCAGTGAGAAGGTTTCCTGACAGAGCCCCGTGTATAACTGACACAGCACGGCCTCAGCCAAGGCTCAGTGCGGGAAGGGGAAAGCTGGTGATGGTTGTTAGTGTTTTTCCCAACCTCCTTTTGTTTTCTAAGGAATGTGGCTGCACAGTCCTGCTGCCAGAGCCCTTCCTGAGAGTCCTGCTCCCATGGCAGGTCTTCCTTGGGGGTGCTGTGCCCAACGGGGGGTGTCTGACAGCAAGTGACCTGTGTGTTGTTTCTTGCACAACCGGGTAGCTCTTCCCCTTGCGACACAGCTCACCCCACTCTCCATCCTCCCACGCACTGGGGCTGTCACTGATCTCCAGCGTGTCCTTTGCACCGCCTTCTCTGTCACCTCGTGGGGAACCGTGTCCGTACACTGGATTTCCAGTCATGGTTCTTGGCATGTTGTAGCCGCTGTGTTTGTTTTTTGGTGCCTGCTCAAATTCCAGAGGTGCTGAGATCCCAGATGTCTTCACTGACCTCCCTGAGGTCATAGCTGTCTGGGGTGGGAGTCGGACCGTCCCTGCCATTACTGGTGGGTGGGGTGGGGCAGGGCTGGGCTATAACTGGGCTCCCAAAAGCCTTAATTACAGTGTGAGCTGGTGATGAGCATGTGGAGGGCAATCATTCCAAGGAGTTCTGGGGAATATTGGTCAGCAGGGGTGGACTGAAGCAGCCTGAGCCAGGGTGCCTGGTCTCTCAGGTTCATCTATGGCCTGGCAGGGTCCTTGGGGCCAGACATACCTCAGGGCAGCCTCCTGGAGACTATTTCCAGGATACTGTAGATACATTTTGCTAAAGCAGGTTTAAATGTGCCTGTTCCATTCCAACCTTAGCTTCTACATGAAGCTCCTGGGTTTTTGTAAAGCGAGACCAAAGTGCTGAGCAGAAGTTGAGCAATAGATCAAGGCCTTGGACAGGCACCAAGGTCTGACCTGAAAATGGCTCAGGAATCCAGCCCCCACCTCCTCTCCTCAAATGTACACAGATAAAATCATGACTCTCTTAATTCCTCTAAATACGAGTGGAAAAATGTCCCCAGAGACTCTGCTAATACCTTGGTTGTTGCTGAAATGCAGAAATATGAAGAGAGAGCTTATGTGCTGCCTCTGTGAGTAACAGATGTGGCTCTAACCTGAAATGTGGGATCCAAACCCAGATGAATTGTGTGTGCAATTCAAAGCCATGCCTAAACCCAGATTTTTGAGTAAATGACCCCTACTTTAATAACTAACCAACTCCCTCCCTCCCTGCCTGGTTGCACACACCCTGGCAGTGCTGGGCGAGTTCCAGCTCCGAAGCCTGGTATCAGCTCGACTCCAGCCTCCCTGGCTTTCTTCAACAACACAACTTTCCGTGGGACTTCTGCAACAGGCAGAGTGAAGAAAAGCCCGTCTGCTGCTTCTGCTGGAGTCTACAGGACAGCACGCGGACGCTGCTTCCGAGTCTGTCTTTGCTTTGATGCTCAACTGGCCTTTGGTGTCGCCACAAAGGAGCTGTGTTCTGGTTTGGGAGAGCGTGCCGGTCACCTCTGAAACTGCGGATAGCAAGGAGGTTTGGAAAGCACTGGAGGGTGGACACGTGTGGTACACCCTGTGCCTGCCTCCCCCTGCCCAGGTGCAGCACCCCACCAAAACCCAATTAGCTGGCTTTGCCAGGGAGGGCAAGGAATCCTTGGGAAGAGCCTAGAGCAGACCTGCCGAGTCCACCTGCTACCCAGGAGGTATCTCTCCAAGCAGGGATCAGCCTGCCTCCTGGGAAAGGGCACCACCCAGATCTAAGCTCTTGTAGGGCGTTGCCCTGCTTTATCTGGGCTCTCTTTGTGCACTAATTGATGTTTGCAGGGTTTGGAGGTTTGCTGGGCTCTGGGAAGCAATGGCTTCTTTCATATTTGTGGGTGTAGCCTGAGAAGAACCCCAAGGACCTTCTCCCAGTGTCCCTCCTCCCCCACGCTGAAGCCTGGACCATCCACACGCTGCAGCTCTCGCTGGCTGTAAGACAGAAATCCCTCCGTGGATTTGCAGCCTGTGCATATAGGGACCCCCGGAAGAGGGATGGATTGGGAAGAGCTTTGTCAGTAGAGCAGCTACAGATTATGACTGACATAATCCCTGCTGTGGAGCTGAGCTAGGGACCAGGAAGGGGGCTGGTGGGGAGGGAGAGGAGGGGAAGCCGGATCCATATGGCAAAATCCATACTCTGTGATGGTAATGAGATTCTGGAGTTAGCCCTAACCAGGTCAGCTTGCCATAAACTAGGCCGACTGTGGTGTAACAGTGCCAGAGCAGGCCAAAATCTGGAAGTCCTAGAGCTACTGGTCTTCTCTTTTCTTGAGCAGCACCTGCTGCACAAAGGCTTTGAAGTCTGTGTGGGACTGGCTTGACCTCTCTTCAGCCTTGTGGGAAAACACGGCACTTCCCAGAAAGATCCCATCTTCTGTTTGACACTATGTCCTATAAAACCCTCAAGCAAAGGCCGCCGTGCTGGTAGCTCAGGTCTCTGATGATGCAATGGGCATCGCTTTAATCTGTAACCGTCTCCTGCTCTCCTCTGAAGTGTGGGTAAATCAACTGCTCTCCACAGGCTTCCAAAAAACACCGTCAGGCTGAGCAGAGAGCCCTGCTCGGTGCCGAGATGTCAGGCGGCTCTGAAGAGGGCCAGTAAATTCAGGTACCAGCTGCTACAACAACGGTGCCTTCGGTGCTCCTGCCCTTATTTTTTTGCCCACGATTGGGGTTGCTATGGCGCCGCACGCACGTTACCCCGTGTTAATGCTTTATAAGCAGTAAAACGCAGATTTCGGCAACGCGTTGTATGGCAGCTCGTCACGGCGTTGCTCCCTGCCCGAGCTGGGGTTTGGCAGACGAGTCACATTCTCACCACCTAAAAAATCCTGTCTTGTGCTTTCAGCCAGAGGGTTGGGGTTGGTTTTTTTTTAGCTGCTCATTTCTAAGAAAGGAAAAATCCCTTTTTTGTAGCAGGGCTGCATGTGAGTGAAGTATGACATCCCTATGTATAACCCTCTGGCCTCCCTTAGAGGGAAAGGTGTGAGATAGACCCAAGGGGGGAGACTTGGAAAGCCCTGGGTGGGGGAGGAATGCTGGCCCCCTACCCCAGCGGGCTGCATTACCAGGGCAGCGCAGCTCATGGCAAGGACCGCGTACCTTGTCTCTGTTCTGTGGCTCAGAACAAGGCCCAGCATCGCTCAGGCCTCAGTTTCCTGCCGTGCTGGTTGTCCCTCTCCCACATTAAACTAACTCCTCAGCTCATGTGGTCGTTCGTCTGTGTCTTTGCGGTGCCGAGGAGGACTTGGCTCTGGTGTCCTGCGTTAGCGGTCAGTTTGCCGTTGGAGTTAGTGTTGGGTTTACTTGTTCGCAGTTGTGGGGAGGGAAATCATGTTTTGACTGGAGCCAGTATTTGTTCTGGGACTTTCCAGAGGGAAAAGGAGCAGAGCCTGGGTAGGCCGACACGCCGCAGGGTGCTGCGATAAGCAAGCGTTACCGAGGGGATTTGCCTCTGCGCACATCTGTGTCTCACACTTGCTGTTCACCTTGTGCTGGAGGCAAGGGTGGGGGAAGATGTCACTGCCAAGGGCTGGCGAAGGGTACAAGGGGTGTAGCGGGACAAGGGGCTGTCCAGGGGCACATCTTACTGCAATGCCTTACTCCCGGAGTCCCGCTGCTCCTTGCTCCATTTCTGGGATAGAAACAGAGCCCTCTTTATCTCATGAACTAACAAGCCTGTTCCAGGCCTTACAGCTGACAACTTTCTCTGGACTGACTGTGCAAACACCTCCACCCCCACGCTGCTCCAGCTCTGCTGCCTGGGCCAGCATGCCGATGGACTTTTCTGTTGTTGTCCCCCCCTCAAGCTTTGTTTGACAGAAACAGAGGTAGGCAGAGGCAGTCGCATCCTGCAAAGAGGATGTGGAAAAAAAAACAATAACCAAATGCAAAGAACAGGAAACCATCTCTGAAATCAGCGTGAGGTCATCTACACACCTTCCCCAGTGAGGAACTGTAGTCTGAGGCTTCGACTCCAGCCGATAATACCGACCTTAGAACAAATGTCTTTTTACACAAGGTGCTGGTCAACGTGGGTTCAGCAAGAAGCTACTAAGGCCAAGGAGAAAACCCCAGATTGCTCCAAAGGCAGCTGGAGCCAGCAAGTGCTCGGCACCATTGGAAAACTAGGTCCAAAGTCCTAAAGAGGCTGAAGAAAAAGCAATTCTTTGTGCTTGCGACTCCCTTGAGTGCAGCAATGTTTGCTTCCTAAAATACTTCTGAACAGATGTGACATTCGCAGTGGGTCAGATAGGTTGTTTTCTGTTAGGAAACACGGCATGCAGTAAGGACAGTGGATCAGAGGGGGCTTGTTCTGCGAAAGACGGCTCCTGGGAACTACGTGGTCCCTCACCCTGGGGAAAAGCATCCAGCTCACGGTCCACATACAAACCCGCCCAGAAGCAGAGAGCAGTATTGAAAGGTTCCTGATAGTCTACGAAGGAAACTGCCTGGACATGCCCAAAATGTGTCCTGACATGTCCTGTCCGCAGATCCCAAGGCACTGGAGCTGGTGCGGAGAGTCAGGTTTCAGGCGACACAGCCCCAACAAAGGACCAAACTGACAAAAGGCATTCGGGCACGGAAATAGGTGTTGAGGTGCTTAGCAAAGCCCAGCGCTATGGAGTCACGCGGGACAATAAGCTGCTAGGAGCTTGGCCCGCCTGGAAGATGCTACGTGCTTGTCCTGACTGTGGTCTAGGCTGCCGGGAATCGCTATGTGCTGCAAAACATGGCCTGACCTAGCAGCTCACAGCTAAAAAGGCTTTGTTTTCTGTCCACGTCTTCCCTCTGCCCCCTCCCCTCGGTTGCATTTCACACGGTTCAGTCACAGTCTTATTTCACAACTGTGTGTTTTGAAAGGACTTATTAGCTCTAAGTGTAGGCTGCGTTTAAGTCTTGCTTTATTGTTTACCCTGCCTGCTAGGCCTGTTTCTGGGGTCAGACCCAGGTTACCAATTACAGCTGTGATTAAACGTAGAGCCCAGCTTACCCCTGGGCTTTTTTCCCCTTAAATTCCCAGTGATTGTGCTTAACTGGTGTTAGCAACCAGGTGGCTGCTGGCACTGCCCTCACAATTGTCTGTGCGAGCCAGATAATGAGATTTGAACCGGGCCAATACATCTATTATTTTTACAGTTCAGGACTGTTCCCAGTTTCCCCCCCACACCCCGTTTTTCTTTCTTAATGTAAAGAAAGCCAGTCCTTGGCTTCCCAACGCAGATAACCTCAAAATCCTTCTCAAATGCTCAGGATAATTGGAAGGGACCCACCCGGGCGAAGTGAGGGCTAATTTAGCAACCCGTGGGACATGTCTAATCAGGAGGATTTGAATGTTAATTCTGTATAGCTATGTGAGTGCTGATAACAGGGGGTGCGGATTCACACTGCGGCTGTTTGACAGACAGCTGACTCTGACAGTGTTCCAGCAGCTTGAAATTGTTTTTTTGTGCCCCATGCCTTCTGAACTTCAGACCAGGAGACTAAAAAAAGGTGTTGTCGGCCCCCAAAAAACACAAGTCTGAGTGTAGCGTGGGAACAGTTGCCGTTTAGGTGTCCGTAAACCACCAGTTGCTGACTCTTGGAACCGCGGGAGCAGCTTGGTTTGTCCGTGCTGAGTTTTAACCCTTGATTGAAAGCCAAATGTTCCCCTTTTATTGTCAAACCTCCAGCTCAACTGGTTTTGAACCTCATTTGGATAAACAGGGCCAGAGTGTTTGAAAGCCTATCTGAACTCCTGATTCCTGTCAAACCAGTTACAAATCTAGTCTGGTCGATGGCTATGGAGAGGTTTATTGTTAGGGGTTTTTTTGTTTAATTGAAATCTAAATGCTCTCAGCCACTGCCACCTAAGCACAGGGTGGAAACTAATCTAGGCAGAGCAGCATTAAAACCAGCTCTAACTTCTCTTTTTAAAATTAATTTTGTTTTCTAATTGTTTGTTTACTCCCTAACTCCTCAAAGCAGTTTGAACGCATACATTAAGTCCTATGCCCTGTCTTTAAGACTGCCGTCTTCTTGTACCAGGGCCAGAAATTACGGGCATATAACCCTCTTAGAGGTCCTTGAGCTCCACAGGAAATCTCTTATTGGAAGGGCTTACCGAAGACAATCTGATTTTGGAGACCAGGGCCTGTGTCAGACCGTATGAACACACAAGAGACAAAGGCCCAAAGCTGTGCAAGAGGAACCTTTAGAACCACGATGATTAAGAATAAATGGAGAATCAGAATTTGGAGAATGGTGCCACCACTTACTTCATCCACTTGCAGAGCAGGGGGGACCAGGGGAACCTGCTTGCCAGGGTTAGATCATCAGCAGCACTTAACGAACACTGTTAGCCCTGATGGCAAATAAACCTGCGCTTGCTATTAGCACTATTCTTGGCAGGCTGGGGGACAGGAGGCCTCTTGCTACAATTAATGACCAGTGACTCAGGACTGGATGATACCATCCCAGTACTTTTTAATGTGATCCTTGGATGGGGGAAACAAGCCCTTCTCCCTGCTCTCAGCTTGTCTGGATCGATAGCAAGCTCTGCTCAGGCCTCCCGTGATTTACTACACTAGAAAAGCAGAGGGTTTATTTTTACTTCTATAAACCTATCTTCTACCAGGATGGTTCTGCTTGCTTCCTAAATTTCTGCTGATTATGACTGTACCCACGCGCTGTGAGCGTGTCTGCTGGCTGACGGTCCAAGTGTGATTAAAGTAATGGAGCTGTGCATGGACAGGCTCGCGCGTGTGTTTACGCAGCCTCTTCCTGGGGCCTCTGGCTGCTGCTGCAGTACAAATAACACCCCCCTCCCTCCACGTCGTGCTGTACTCTGGGTTTCACATGTGCCCATGTGCTCTTTCATGTGTGTTGCTGACTTAGAGAAAAAAAATAGTCCTTAGACTTTAATCCTTGGGTTTATTTCAAAGCTTACAAAGGCAAATCTGGTTTATAGCGAGAGATTTGCTTGATTCCTTGGGCTCTGCGGATGAATGGAGTGGCAGATGGAGCAGGGAGGAGAGGGTTTGGGGACCCCTTGGCTCTATCTTCCTGCTAGCTTCACCCCTACTCGGGCGCCTGCTGCCCAAAGCGCTTTCCTCTAAGCTGCGCAGAGCCAAAACGGGGTCAGCAGACCTCTGCTTGGGCAGGATCTCTTATATCCACCTCTGCCATGATTTCAAAAGCTGTTTTCTTACTCCTTGGCTTATTGGTTACGTATTGCTATATAGCCATCGCCTGGTGCTTCAGAAGGTGTGAAATGCCACAGAGAGCGTACGCCGGAACAACAGAGGGGCGTATAAAATGAGCTGCAGACTTTGGAAGGCCTCAAAAAATCCTACTACACCCTTGAGTCATGGGAAGTAATCGGAGTTTTGAGACATGCTGTATGAAGAGGGGCTGGAAATCCAAACCCCAACCTGCCAGGTGAAATCCCCTCATGGGCAGGCTGGTCCTCTCGCTCCCCCTTGCCACGAGCAGGGCCCAAGTGGGACAGGGCCCGGGGCGCTTCGATAAGAGCCGTGATAAGGAGGAGCCACGCTGGCAGGCTGCGTGCCGGCAGGCTCACCCTCCTCCTTATCAGGGAGCGCCGTGGCGAAAGCGCTGTGCCAGCGACGGGTGCGGCACTGTGGGAACCAGTGATGGCTCAGCCTCCGCGGGGCTGCTCCTCGGGCAGAGGCAAAGCCAGATGATCTCATTCCCTGCCTTGGTTTTCTCCAGCTGCACCCGCTGGTTGTGGAGATGTTAAATGAGGCCTCGGCCATAGGAGGAGAAATGTGTTTTCGCTGGGGATCACATCAGAGCTGTGGCTTCAGATCCTCCCGAGTTACACGCCGAGGGAGGCATCTGGGGCTGCGAGACAATGGCTCGAAACAATCCCGGTTCTCTGCCAAGGAATATTCATTCCGAAATCCCATCCTGTTTTGATACTAACTCTCTCATAGTTGATCAAAGCAAAGGCAAGAAAGGAGCTTGGCCTCCTACTGTTGCTTTAGCTTCGGGCCAGTTTCAGCAGAAGCTGGGCGAGTGCCTTTATCCCGGGCAGCGTGGCTGGCAGCCGGGCCAGCTGGTGCAGCTCCCAGTTTTGTAGTGGCTTTAAGGTGCTGCTTGGATCTCACCAAGCATCAGGGCCGCGCACCGCTTGCACCAGTTCTCGTCCCCCCTCCTGCTGAGCTGGACGGAGGCAACTGAGGACGCTTGGTTCTGCTCCATGCTTGCCTTGGCTTGTTCTCCCTGCTCCATGATCGGACACGTCCTCTGCGCTGCAGCCACCTCCTCCTGGATCCTGCTCTTCCTCCAGCCTGGCTTTTGGCTGGGGGGAAGCACCAGGTCCCAGGGTGTCTGCCCTCGCTCCCCACCTCGGGCGGTGAGATGGAAGTGGTTATGGTAGTGTTCCCCCTCACGTCCCTCGCCTTCTGGGATAGCGCAGGTGATGGCAAGTTCTCCCTGCACGCTTCGGGATCTCTGGAAAGGATTTGGCCTTCTCCAGGGTACAAGGATCTGCGAATGAGTCTTGGGAAAAGAAATTTGGTGATGGAAACCTGCCTGGACACTGCTGGGGAGAGGGGAGCCCCCGTGTAGGGGGGTGGACTCCACCCTGTACTGAAGACAGGAGGGTAGGAAGGGCCAGACATCAGGGATGGGTCGCTGTCGCTCACTGCCCTCGCTGACTGATCCGTGTTGTTCCAGGTTGGCATTCCCCACCGGTGCTGAGAACGCCCCAACGCCAACCCCGCACTGAGTGCCCACGCTGGGCCAATGCCCCGTGCAGGACCCTGGGGCTGCGGGGGCACCCTTCCCCTTGCCCCTGCTCCTGCCGGCTGCGCTGTGCCCTCGGTCCATTGCGGTGCCCGTCGGTGACTTGGCGGCAGTTTGGCGGGGTCGAGCCTTTGCTTCACCCTCCCGAGGCCTCGAGTTCCTGAGTGGAAGTGGCTGTGAACTTACCCACCAGCAGGAGGGTTGGAAGCCTGACCCTGGCGGTACTGGTGCCCTGGGGCTGCCTGCAGCGGGCCGGGGAGGCTGCACTGCGGGTACCGACGAGACTGGGCCAGCTTCCCGGGTGCCGCCAGCATCCCGGAGACCCGCTCCAGGGACAGGGGAGCAGGTGGGGGGCCCTGACATCGGCTTCCCCGGGGCGGCAAAGGGCATGGGATATGGTGGGGTTGTTCCACCGCTCAGAACAGCCCGGGGATCCCTTGCCCTCCTGCCTCCACCTCCCGTGGGTCACCTGGAGCACCGGCAGCTGCCTGGGACCCCCAAAACCCCCCCTCCGACACCCGGAGCCCACGGGTACTGTGGCCCCGGGACTGAGCGGGGACCTCAGCCCTGGAGCAGGGGGTACGGAGAGCTGGGATGGGACGAGCCCGAGCTCTGATCCCGATCCCGGCCCCCTCCTCCTCCTCCTCCTCCTCCTCCTCCCAGGTCAGCCCCAAAAATAGCCCTCCGGTAACTCCCCCCCGCTCCGCCGCTATTGTCACCGCGGCGGCGGTGACGTCACTCCTTCCACTGCGCTGAGGTCAGGCGCTATTTGCATACGGCGCCCGCTCGGCCAATGGGAGCGGCCGTGCCGATGCGCCTCCCCGGGCTGCCCCATTTAAAGGTGGCGCCGAGCCGCCGGCGCAGACCGAGGGGACCGGAACGCGGGACCGGAGCGAACGGCACTCACCCGCTGCCCGGGAGCGATGAGCCAGCGCCAGAGCCGCGGCGGCCCACGGGCCGATATGGTACCCGAGATCGCCGCTGCCGTCGGCTTCGTCTCCAGCCTGTTGCGGACGCGGGGCTGCGTCAGCGAGCAGCAGCTGCAGGTCTTCAGCGGGGCGCTGCGGGAGGCGCTCGCAGGTGAGGCGGAGGGGCAGAGAGCGGCTTTGCGGGGAGGAAGGGCCGCGGCGAGAAAAGCCCACTCGTGTCCGTTCTCTCCCTCGGGGCCGGGCATCCACAGTGCCCCCCGTGTTGCTCCCAGGACCTGGTGCCCCTCCATGGGCGCCCACCTGTGTCCTCTTGGCTTGGGCACCCAGCTGTGTCCTTCCCTGACACCCAGCTGTGTCATCCTTGATGCCGGATACCTATTTGTGCCTTTGGGTGCCCACCCACGTCCCTCTGGGGACTGCCAGGCTGTGTGCCTCCCTGCACACCCACCTGGGTCCCTCTGCGGTCCTGGGCAAGCAGCTGCCTTGTCCCTGCACACCCACCTGGGTCCCTCTGCGGTCCTGGGCAAGCAGCTGCCTTGTCCCTGAAAGGGAGCAGATCCCTTGCCTGGTGTTTTGGGGATTTGTGCATTCCACCTGCTTGAAGCTTTCCCTGCTGGGGCTCGGTACAGATCATCCAAAGCTGCTCTGTGTGCCCTGTGTGTTGGCAAGAAGTTCTCAGCCCTCTATCAGCTGGGTTTGGCACTCCCATCCCCATCAGCGTGTCTGGGGCTCAGCACTAACTGGGTGGGTCAGGGGTCTCCTCCCAGACTAACACCGCCTGCTGTTATCGGGGTGGTTTGTTTGCCGCTGTGCTGAGATAAGGGGCAGCGACGTGCCCCTGAACTTTGAGAATGACCTGGATGTTGCTCCCTGACCGGGGTGTTTTGTTGGTGGTGATACGGTATCTACTCTGGCCATCCCTGCGAGCCGGGTGAGAAGGTGCTAGGGTCCTGTCACTGCAGCCCCCCCGTGGCACCATCCTGCCTGGGGTTTTAGGACCCGAAGAGCTGCGGTCCTGTGCCGTAGAGCAAGCAGCAGCTGAGCGCTTGGCTCCGGAACTTCCATCCAATGGAGGCAGCATAAGGAGGGCTCGGTTTCCTCCGCCCGCGGTGAGGTGCGGGACCCCCTCGGGACTGCAGCAGGACGCAGACCTCTTCACAGCACGCCTGCTCACTGCTCTTCCCTTCTCGCTTCCCTTGCAGAGCACTACAAACATCACTGGTTTCCTGAGAAACCGTTCAAAGGCTCTGGGTATCGCTGCATCCGGATCAATCACAAAATGGACCCCATTATCAGCAAGGCAGCTAGCCAGATCGGACTGAGCATACCGCAGCTCTACCAGCTCCTGCCCAGCGAGCTCACGCTCTGGGTGGACCCCTACGAGGTCTCGTACCGCATCGGTGAGGACGGCTCCATCTGTGTCTTGTACGAAGCGACTGCAGCGAAACCCGTGAGCTCCTACGGGATGCTTACCTGTAAGAACCAGATGATGTTCGGTCGCACCAGCCCTTCCAAAAACTACATCATGACTGTCTCCAGCTAAATACTCCTCTTGTCCTTACACTGCCAAGACACAGGCTACTGTATACCTCACCTGAGGATCTATTTTTAAGATGAAGAGCTATTTATATTTTTTAAAAAAATCCAAGAAAATCCAAAATTAAAATATTGGGCACCGCTTTGAACAGAAGCGGTGTTCTAGGTGCCTTTTTTAAAAGCTGTTGCAAGCTTATGAGTTTTTATTATGAAGCCGATATCTACCTAATTAGTGTTGGATGGCAATTTTGGCCTGGCTTGCTCACTTGAGCAGCTTGGAATGGGGAAAGAGCCAGGCTGGGAAGTGTGGCTTGGTGGTGGGACATGTCTGTGTCACCTTCTCACCATCCTGTACCCAACAGTATTGCTGTAGCACCAAGTATTACAATACTGTTGGAGAAGGGATGAAGGAGTTGTCTTTCCTCCACCAACTTCTTCACTCCCCAGCTTGTCTCATCTCTCTGAGGCCTGGATATAGTGTTTGGGGGAGCCTTGCCTCAGGGCTGGGTGATGCTGGGGACCCTGGGATCCCTCCCCTTTGTTCTTGCACATCTCCCCTGGACCCATTTACTCTGCAGCTCTGCCCCAATCCCAGCACCAAGCACGGGGGAGCATGGCCTGCCTCCAGCCCCTCCATCTTTCCTGTCTGCTCCTGGATGTGGGGATCTGTGCTATGGAGCAAGGCAGAGAGATGCTGGGGTCAGGCTGTGCAGAGAAGGTCCTCAGGATGAATATTGCAGCTACTGTGGTGAGACTGGAGTGCTGCTTGTTCCTGGTGCTCCCCAGTACCTGGCTATCACCCACTGCGAGGAGTACTCCAGACCCTGAAACCAGCACTGAACAGCTGTGAATTACAGAGCCTTTCTGCCATGTGTGGCTTAGACATCAGCCCACAACCTGCTCTAGTGGGGCTCCATGAGTGCTGTCTGGCCTCTTGCTTGCAAAGGTTGCCTAATCCAGTGCTGACGACTTGCCGTGTCACTTCTCCAGAAGAGCTGAAGCAACTTGCCTTTTGCTGAGGAGGTTGGTGTGAGAACCCCCTTTGCCCTATCTCTTAAAATCACAAGTATTGGGGGTCTCTCCCCCCGTGTGTGGGATATTGAGATGCTTTGGTGTCCTAACATTGCTTTTAAAGTCACAGCGCTTCTTCCCTCTCTTCCTCCCCTGGGTGATCAGTGTGTGGCTGTCCCTGGGTGTGGTCTCCCCTGCTACCTTGGGAGGGGGCATGCTTTGGTTCTGATCTCTTGGTACATATGTTTTGCACAATTAATGCCTGTCTATTCAAGCAAAACTCCTCTTGGAGTCCCAGTGGTACTTGTATTCAGGGAGACTGCCTGAGCGCTCAGGATTTGGCCCTTAAACTGCTCTGGCTAACTACAAATGGGGTGGGAGCTGAAAGTGCTGCCCCAAAAACTTCACCTACCTGTTGGGAAGGAGCCTTTACCCCAGGACACTGTATGTCCACTGCCTTTTTACTAGCCAGCTGGTGCTCCTCCAGTGATCCTGGGAGAAGTGATTGGAAAAGAGGGCATTGAGGTGGTGGTTTGTAAGGAAACTTTCCCAGGTCTGTGTCTCGGCACATTCTTACCTTCCTTTTTTTCTGACCTGGCAGCTGACTGGTATAATGAAACAAGTGTTGTTCTTGGCCAGCCTTTGATGAATCAAGTTCTCAGACGTTTGTGCAATATATTTCCAAATCTTGGGTGCTCTGGGAGAGGAAGGAAGCCTCCTATCTGCCACACTTCTGAGCCTGTTTTATTGACTGTATTAAAAATAGAGCACAGCTTCCCAACTCTGACTACTCATGTGGAGAAGTTTGGATTTTAAGCTTCAGATCTTGAATTCTAGGACTGGAAAACCAGCCTCAATTCTTAGATTCTTTCAAAATGTCAAGGGGTGGGTTATTTGTCCTTGAACGGTAATAGCAGACGGCGGCTCTGAAGTTGCATCACTTCCCTCAGCATCGCTTGAATTTCTTGTGTCAGCAAAGCAGAAGCTGAAACGAAGCACTGGGGCTTTTCCCTTGGTGAACTTGTGCAATAGGTGACCTCACCAAGAGGGGAGTACTTGGGAACTCCCAAAGAGCAAATTCCTTTTCATGGAGATGGGTTCTCAGTGCTTTTTTTTGGAGTCCTCACTTAACCTGCTTACATGGAAAGCCTGTGATGGGAACTACATCCAGGAGGAGCAGTGCTTCCTTAGCTGGATGTGGAGTTTCGTGAAGGCTGGTACTTCCTTGGGTTATAACTTGTCATGATCAAAGCAGTTTCAAGATCTACCCCCCCTTTTTTTACTCTGCTCCCTCCCTCTTCCCAGGAAAGTTTTTCAGGAACAACAGCCCACACCAAAGGCATTACACTCTAACTGCTCTTAACACGTCCCCGCTTCCAGAACCAAAATAGCCAAGTCTCATCCTCTTTATCCCTGTTGTGGAGGAGTCTGGGTGTTAAAGGTGTCTGTGTTTTAGCTCCAAAACCAACCAAACCTGGGTATCATCCATCTCTCTCGTAGCTGGTTACATGTAAAAGCTGTGAATCGGTGTGCTCTCTTGCCTTCTGCCTACAAGCCTGACGCTCCGCTGTGGAGCTGAGCGGTGTGTTTGAAGACAGTGTCTGTGAGGGGTTTCCTGTTGTGGTTTTTTTTTTTATCAAGCTGGACTGTTGAACGGGACCTGCTTTTTGTATTTGGTGAGAATAGTAGGAAGTTTGTAAGCTACACTTGGAGGGGGGAGTGGATGGTTACTAATTGTATAGTCGTGTTTTTATATACAGAGTGTACAGATCCTTTGACAGACGGATGCTTTTGTTACTTTAATAAAAATGTAGCAGTATAAAGGAGCCTTGTTTTCTTCCTGGGAGCTGTTGCATGCTTGCAAGGAGGGTGAGGGTTGGGATTGCAGCCTAAATCCCACACTGGGAACGCTGTGGGCTTGGTTAAAGTGTGGATGGGTGTTAATACCCAGTGTGTCATGAAGGAGGCTGGGAAAAAAGCTAGTTTAGTCACCATGCTGACTAACCCTGACCCTCTAAATCCAAGGAGTTAAGGCTGGGAATTGGTGTGATGACTAGTGTGGGGCTGTGGTTGTCCTGCCCTCTCCATGCTGATTACTGCCTTGGGCGGTGGGGGATTTATTCAGCACAGGGTCGTAGGATTCCTGTGTCCTGACAGGCCATGAAGGTGTTAAAGTAGGCAACAGCCAGACCCCTTACCTCGCCCTGGGAATGGCATTAACAAAGTCTTGGGAAGAAGGGCTTAATGGCCTGAGCTGGCACAGGGGTGGTACCTGGTTAAGCCTCCCTTCCCCTGCTGTTCTTCCAGGGGTGACTGAGCAGGCACAGGGAAGGGTGAGGGATGGCAGGATTGAGAGGTTCGGGTATGTGGAGGATGCTCTGGGCCTGTCATGGTGCAGGCAGCCGGGGTTGATTCACCGGAGATGGAGATCCTGTTGTGGCTGTGTCAAGAGGCTGGTGACTGCAGTGTGGAGCTGTAACCCTGCTCCCTGAGATGGGGTTAATGCCTTCCTGGAGCAGTGATGCCAGGAAGGGAGGGCACAGGCCTGGTCCTACCACCCGCGCCGGTGGTGGGGCAAAGCTGCTTCCACCCCTCCTGCTTTTACCATAATGCACCACCTCCCAGAGGAAAAGAGTCTGTGGGCTGACTTTGGTGCTCTGTCAAAGCTGCTCCTTTTTGAGCTCATCCCTTCATTAGTTTCCATAAACACACCCAAATTGCTGCTGCTTGTGAAACCAGGAAGGACTGGGCGTCCTGTCCAGCTGCTGATTACCTTGGGAGTCATCCGGGTTCAAAGCCTTGGTGAAGGCAGATGATGGCAGCCTTCTTGCCTCCGGCATGTCTGGACCAGTGTGGTCTGCCTGGTTGGCACTGTCCCCATCGAGACCAGCCTGTTCCTGTGTGCTGTGCTCCGTGGCTCGCTTCCAGGCTGGCATAGTCCATGGCCAGCCTGCTCCTGTGGCCTGTGGCCAGCATTTGGGCCAGCAGGCAGAACCCAGATCATCTAAACCCTGAGTCGCTCGGAGCCAAGATAAAAATACAGCTCTTACGCCATGGAGTATTTGGTGAGGAGTCAATGCTACCCACACGGCAACCAGATCCACCTCCCCCCCCGCCTCTCAATAGGTGATTCATCTGCTATTTTTATTTTGCTTGTCATTTTTCTTCTGGTAGGATCGCGATACCTGCTGTACCAGCTAGGTTAGCTTGGGGGTGCATCTCTATCTGCCCCCCCTCACCCCCCAAGCCCTTTCTAGGCCTTTTGATGCTGAGCCGTGGCTCTCAGCACATTTTCTCATCGCAAGGTCCCCGAGCACATTGCAGGATCAGCTCAGGGGCACAGGGAGAAGGGGGTGTGGAGGCACAGCCAGGGTATGCACCAGGGACCTGGCTGCCCCTGGCATGCCTGGAGCAGCTCTGAAAAACTGAAATAACTAAACCCACATTTATCTGCTGTTGCTCACCTCCTGCCTGTTGAAATCTGTTTCTGCTCAGCCTTTTGCTGAGTTTCTGTTGGGAATTGTATTCAGGCTGGGTAAGGAACTGCCTGCTTCAAGGAGCCTGGGTGAAATGTTGTCCTCTGTCATCAGAGATTGGTGTGCTGCAGAAATGAGCATTTGCCCGTGGCGTGTCCTGGCTGAGAGCTCAGCCCTTTGCCCGGCACACCTGCCTGCGCTCCTGCCTCTGCCCGGCAGCACAGCGGGCTCCAGGAACAGCCCTGTGCGTGATACCCACTCAGAAACAAGTTATCCCCCGCAAAAGTGTGTGGCAGGGAGGAAGGGCAGCACGGGTGAAGCTGGCTCTCAGGGGAAAACGCTCTCCCCCCTTTCTGAGTGTGTTTGTGTGCTCCTCTTTCCTGGGGATCCTTGAGCGTTTGGGCGTTTCTCAGTTCGAAGTTACCAGAAACGCAACATCAGCACTTCGGATGTGAAACTGCTTGTTGGGGTTATTTCTGCCCTTTCCACAGAAGCCAGACCTCACCCCCTGCCAGCCCCCGTATTACCGTCCCTGCCTCAGGGCGCTTTGACCCCCCCGAAGATGAAAAGAGAGTTGAACCCTTCGGAAAACACGGCAAATGGGACAGGTTGCTCAGAGGAGAAGCCGAGCGGGATGGGGGTGACACTGGTGCGGCAGCCGAGGCTCTGGGCTCTCCCTTGTTTACTTCTGCAGCTGGAGGGGGGCCCAGAAGCGAAACCAGGCGCTGCTGAGCCACACCAGCATGTTTGAGCAGGGCTTGGCCTCGCCAGGTGCTTCCTGCCCTCTCTGTTTGCTGACGGGGTGATGGGAAGCAACTGGCCATTTCGGCTTGGCTGAGGCCAATCAGGCACTCGCCTGGGTGCAGTCGCACTCGCCTGTATCTGGGGAGACGCAGCCCTGGCCCTGGGAAAAGGGGGGAGGCGTGGGCCCCGGGGCGCTCCGTCGCCTGCAGTGCTCCGCAGCCCTGATGATCTTCCCAAGATCCGCCGTAGAAACTCGCAATCACGTGGCCTGGCAACGGGAAGATGGTTCGCAGGGTTTGGAGGGGTTGGTGCTGCGCCAGGCCCGCGGTGCTTTGGGCTGCAGCCCTCCAGCAGACTTCGGCATCGCCGCTGCTTGCACTGGCAAACTCCGGCTTTGCCAGTGTTTGCGGCCACGGTGGAGCCCCCACACAAGCTCTGCCTCCAGCTCCACACCCCATAAAGCTGAGCCAAGCCCTTCCCCAAGCCCCCAGGGTGTGGGATGGCATTGGGTCTGGGTTTGTGCATGGGCTCCTGCTGGTTTCTGTCCCCTGGCTGGGATGGCAGAGGGATTCCTGGCTAGGGACGGCTCTCCCTGCCTGCCCTTCCTCCTGATGGACCTTCCTCTCCCTCCTCTTCCCTCACCCAGCTCTCTGGCCTCCCTTCACACCTGCACAGTGGCCATGGCCAGCCCTGAGCTCTCCCTGGCCAACCCTCGAGCTCTCCATAGCCACGACCCATCTTGGCTCAGCTTGTACCTCCCCAAGCACCCCAACAACCCCAAGCACAGCCGGGGCCCCCAAACCATCGCCGCCCTGCCTTTCCAACCCTTGCTAAAAACTGAACCGCCCAATGGAAAAAAAACCACCCCAACCTTCCTTCCTCCAAAAAGGTCACGGGCAGATGCAAGCGCGTGTGCCACAGCCGCCGCACGCCCACTCGCCCCCCGCCCGTGCGGTGCAGGAACCGTCTGGGTGCTCGTGGCTCGCTGTGCTTGGAAGGTCTCCAGCAGCAGTTGGGGCCGGCTGTGGCGTTGCTCCATGCTAACAAAATTCCCTCCCCCCACCTCCAACAACCACAAAACCTGCCGGCCCGCTCAGCCCTAGCCCCTTGTCCGCTCCCTGCCTGCTCGCTTCCAGCTTTTGGGAGCAGGAACCGCACACAGCGGGGAGGGAGAGGGGAAGGGGGTCCCCAAAGGGAAGTGGGGGTCTGCTGCTGCTGCCCCCCAGGGCGGGCATGTTCCACAGCCCTGGGAGATCATCCTCCATCGAGGTGAGCGTCTGGAGTGGGGCAAAGTGGGGTCCGGAGAGGGACAGCCCACCCTGCAGCAGGCTCCCGTGTCTCCCCGCTCCTTGGGTGTCACTGGGGGGCTCAGAGGGACCAACTCACCCCAGCCACCCCCCCGCTGTGAGCGCCTGGGCGAGGGGCTACTGGGCTGGGACAGATGGGCAGGGGGAGAGGAGTCGCTTTCAGCTGTTTTTTTGTTTTCCACTGAGCATCCCATGGGGAGACCCGTCCCCATCCCGGCCCCCCCCGCAGCGGCTGCTCGCCTGCGCCACGGCGGGCTCCGACGCTCTCATTTACGACCTGTTAGGGGGGATAAAAGGGGCTTGTTGGCGGCAGCGAGCAACTGGTGTGCGAGGACAACTGTTGCCATCTGTCTGGTGGGGCGGTGGGGGGGCCGGGGCTGAGCGGGGGCCCGGGTTTTGTTTCTCCTTTCATGCACCACTAAACTTTGCACCTTTTGTTTCCCAGAAAAGGGCTGAGAGCCGGGGAGAAGAGAGGCCTCAGCGCCGCACGGGTCAGGGCAGAGCTCGCCCGGCTAGTCGGGGGGGTTGCGTATGAGTCTTGTTATTTATTATAATAGTAATTATTGTTACTTGAGGAGTCTGTTGGTGTTGGGCAACCCGTTGCTGAATCCCCTCCATCCTCCCCCTGCCGCACCACCCCCACGCTGCACCCTGCGAGCTCGTCGGGCAGAGTGAGGTGCCCCGACATGTTCGGCGCTGCAGCAGGCAGAGCCCATGGCCACGGGTGCGAGTGGGGTGTGTCCCTCGAGGACCTGAGGCTGTGTTGCCATGGAGCAACCGCATGCCCTGCCATCCCCGAGGGTTGCTGAGTCCCTGTCCCCAAAGGACATCATGTCCCTGTCACTAAGCGATGCTGTGCCCCCGACCCCAAGGGATGCTGTGTTCCCATCTCCAAGGGATGCTGTGCCCCTGTCCCCAAAGGGCACTGTGTCCCTGTCACTAAGGGATGCTGTGCCCCTGTCCCCAAAGGGCACTGTGTCCCTGTCACTAAGGGATGCTGTGCCCCTGTCCCCAAAGGGCACTGTGTCCCTGTCACTAAGGGATGCTGTGCTCCCATCTCCAAGGGATGCTGTGCCCCTGTCCCCAAAGGGCACTGTGTCCCTGTCACTAAGGGATGCTGTGCTCCCATCTCCAAGGGATGCTGTGCCCCTGTCCCCAAAGGGCACTGTGTCCCTGTCACTAAAGGATGCTGTGCCCCTGTCCCCAAAGGGCACTGTGTCCCTGTCACTAAGGGATGCTGTGCCACCATCTCCAAGGGACATCATACCCCTTGTCCCCAAGCGATGCTTGGTCCCTGAGACATCCCATGCCCTGGCGGTGGGAGCGAGGAGAGGGCAGGGCACTGGCAGACCGGATGGTGGGAGCAGCCAGAGGCTTCGTTTGCTGCCCCGGAGCAGTTTGTGCTTCCTCCTGGAGAGGTGTCTGTGTCTGGGATGGGAGCGCAGTGCCCAGGGCAGGTTCACCAGCTGCCTGTGCTTTGCTTGGGGCTTTGAGCTGCTGGCTTGTCTCATCTGCTTTCTGCTGTGCCCTGTGTCTCTGGGCCCAGCCTGGAGCTGGTAGCTGGGGTGAGCCCTGTGTGTGTCTGGGGGAGCACGTTTCCCAGCCCTGTGGAGTACCGGAGGAGGGCTCGTGGGGCTCTCGCTCCGCCACGTCTCCACACTGGTGGCACTGACCCAGGAGTGTCTCACGGGCCACGTCCACGCTTTGCCCATGGCTACTGCTGCTACAGAGCAGTCCCTGCCAGCTCACATCCCGGCTGGTGGTAACAAGAAGGATGTAAGGGTGGAGCTGGGGTCTGTGCCCCAGGACCCGCCAGCTCATGTTGGGGATGTGTTCGGGCATCCCTTGCGGGGCTGGCACCTGCCCCGGCCCCTCTGCCAAGGCCACTCATCCCTGCGGGTATCCCTGTGCCTGGCGTAGCAGTGCCTGGCCCCGTGGGAAGGGGCAGCTCTGGGTGTCGCTGCTGTGGGGATGCAGGAACACCCGTGTGAGGGCAGCACCCGTGTGAATGCAACACCCGCTGCTCTGGGGAACCGCTGGGAAATGTGTTACTGGGATCCGGCTGCAGGCAACAATATCCCTAAGCCCCGCGCGTCCCTGGCGTTCCCAGCTGCCAGACTAAGGGCGAGGCCCATTTTCCCTCTGACAATGCCCTTTTACCAGGGAGTTTATGTCCATTATAGCACCGGATAAAACTGCAAAGGGGAAGGACAGGGCTGGAGGGGAGCAGCTGCCCTCACTGGTTGGTTCGCTGCTTTGTTGGGAGTGAAAAGGCTGGATCGGGGCTGGGACACTGGCCGTGGTGCTCCCTTAAAGCATGAGGGCTCATCGCCCCCCTCCCGGCCCCCACGGTGGGACCGGCTGGCATCTGCCCCAGCGAATTCCCCTGGGGGTGGTCAGTGGTGACCATGGCACCGTTTTGGGGTGCAGCCCTGCTTAGCCCAGGGTCGCAGAGCCTGCTGAGGGGGCTCTGCCAGCGTGTAGGGGGCTGAGCTTTCCTTTCTTTTCCCATTTGCATCCGCTTTGGCGATGGGGTTCAGCTCCAGCCCCCAGGCTGTGCTCCCACACCCTAGGGATGGTTGTGGTGTCAGAGCAACACCCCCCCTCTTAGCGCTGCCCCAAAACCCTGCCAGGCTGGGAGGGGAGAGAAGAGCAATACTGAGTCTGTCCCCCCCAAACCCAGACCCCCCGCCAGTGAGCCAGCTGGCCCAGAAAGCCCCCGTGGCTGTGCCAGCTCGCAGCAGCCTAAGGCTGGCAGCAGCCGCCGCTGGGGAGGGCTGGGGGCTGTGGCAGGGCTGGGGCACGGGGGCCTTTAGAAGCAGAGACAAAGCCTGTCTTGATATTTACGGCACGTGCAGCAGGAGCGTGGGGCGTGTGGGGCTGCGGGACAGATGGCAAGTGAAACAAAAGGGGAGGCAAGAATGGGAGCTGAACAGATTGGGAATTTCCTGCCCGTCCCTCTCCCCCTCCATGCCCAAACGCTGCTGTCCCCAGTGGTCCCCCCAAAGTGTTTGGTTCCTTGCAGGGGGGCCTGAGCCCCACCAGCTGCCTTAGCCCCCCAAGCTACGCATCCTCCTGGAGCTGGGTAGGGAGCTGCAAAATCCTGACACCCAAAATCTCAAACACCAAAATCCCATCTCCGTTTTACCCCTGATGGGGAGCTGTGAGAGCAGGAGCTGCCCGGTTCCTCCAAGCCTCACTCTGCTCCTGTGTGAAATGGGGCCGTCCCCAAGCGATGCTGAGGAGGCGAGGGGTCCTGGCGATCTCCCCCGACGACGTGCCGGGCCCCTCCCCGCCGTCTTTCCTCGCTGCCTCCGCAGTTTTCTTATCTCTTCCCAGCACCGTCGCAGCTGCCGCGGGCCGGATCCAAGCAGCTTATTAATACTCAACGTCTATCGCTCGTCACGTCGCGAGCACGTCTGCAGATGGCCAGGCACGGTGGCGGCGGCAGCCGTGACCCCCACACCGATCCCTTTGTCCTTGCCACTCCTCCGCTCTGTGTGGGTTTTAGGTTAAATCTGAGAAGAATTGAGCAACAGGGAGTGTCAAAGGGCACGACGCTGGAGTTACACTTCCCTGGGCCGTGACTCACGGCGGCTCTGCCAAAGCTTGCACGCCAAATTCGCAGCGCAGGGAGCCCTGAGCTCACGTCCCTCGCGTCAGGGGATGGCTCTGCGTCACCCCGCACTCCTCCGGCCACGTTTGGGTCAAACCCGCTGCTTTCTTGTGTGCTTCTCCAAAGGAAAAATGGTCGGAGGGGTTGTTTTTTAAACCCGGATCCTGTGTTTCCTGGGGAAACATCCTCCTAACGGGATGTTTGCAAGCATCCTGGGACGCGTTTGAGCTGAGGGATGCTGCGAAGGGGGAGGAAAATGAGAGGAGGGGACAGAATCTGGGTGAAGAGGCTGGAAAGAAGTGGAGATAAAATCGGGGGCGTTTCAGGGGAGCTCTGGAGAAACCCTGCCAGTCCCCATGGGACACCCCACAGGAGCTGCTGGATTTTAGGGTTTTGTGCAGGGACAGCCCCAAGGCGGGTGCCCAGGTCTGGTGCCCGTGGCCTGAGCGCCTCTGAGGATGTGGGGTGATGGTGGAGGGGCAGCGGGTCTGGCACGAGCAGTGGGGTATCTTTGACATCGCACCCGAGGAGGGTCCTTGGGAGGAGCCCAGATACGACTTGGGGAGGGAGGGTCGGGCTGCAGCTGCTGGTACCTCCTGCAGCAGCCCCACAAAGCCTCTGTGCTCAGGGCATTCCTCCAAGGGGGCTGGGGAGCTGTTTTTCAGTTGGTTTAGGGTTTCCCCCTCCTTTATGCTTCTCTGTGGATCTGGACAAAGCCCTGCAACTTCCTCCTCCTCCTTCCTGGTGGGATACAGGCTGCTGGGGCCCCCGGACCCTGCTCCTCCTCCCAGCAACAGGAGGAAGGGGACGAGAGGGGGGCCAAGCCCCCAACTCTGCTATCCCCCTCACAACAAGGCAGTGATTGGGCGCCTGTGGGCTCGCCCAGGACCAATGACGTCTCCTCTTTTTTTGGGGGAGGTGGAGAAGCAGGGCAGTGGGTTGCACTGACCCCCTGACCCCTCCCCTCCACCCCTGCGGGATGCAGAGCCAGTGCCCCAGCTGGTGTAGATCAGCATTCCCAATCCCCTCCCTCGCTAAATTGTCTCCTGGAAGCTTCTCCTCCTTTTCCTGGGTTTTGCTCTGCTGCTACTAGACCCTGCTGCCATGTCACATGTCGTGACAGCCCTGGGGTCCCTGGCCAGCTGGGCATGCGGTGGGGTCCCCTTGGGTCAGGGATGTTGCCCCCGGGAGGATTTACATCTCTGCAGGGAGCAGGTTTGGCTGTGGGAGGTCACGATGGGGTGTGCATGGCCCTGTGCTGCCCTGGGATACAGGAGAGGATGGGGAGGGGGTGAGAGGGGTCTTCCTGCCTCTTTCTGCCTGGCTTCTGCAAGGGCCTTGCCTGGAGTTGGTGGCGTACCCCTGGCCAGGGCTGGGGACCAGGGTTCTTTGGGGAAACCCACCTCCTGCACCCCCCGGAGTGCCAGAGGCTCTGCCTGCAGGTCCGGCTCCATCCCAGGCTGGGTGTGATGCGGAGAAGCCCGCAGGCAGGGAATGGCAACTCCAGAGCTGTTAGAATCCTGCCCATGTGAAATTATTTGGAAGCATCCTCCAGCTCAGCTGTTCACGATAAGCAGGGCCGCAGCCTGGAGAGCATGGAACAGCGACCACAGCGCACCTCCCCTCTCTGACTGACCCTTTTCCACGGGTGTTTTGTCCTCCTTGCCTGGACGCCAGCCGGGCCGTGCTGGGGCGGCAGCTCCGGGATGCTGCACGCATGCCGTGTCCAGTACAACCACTGGATGGCAAATCCAGCCCGGATTATGTCTGCAGAGAGCTCTGGGAGGGGAGGGTACCGTGCTCGGAGCAGCCCAGATGCTCAGACCCGGGTCGGGATTCCTCAGACCCGCTCAGACCCGGGTCTCGGCGTTTGGGATTCCTCGGACACGCTTTGTGCAGTTACAGAAAGGGCTTTATTCGTCGGTACGATACCTACAGTGCGTGCGCCGGTGATAGTACAGGTTTTTTGGGGGTTTGTTGCTTTAGTGTTAGCATGCAGTTTAAATGCGGAGGGTCTGGATGACCTTCGGCTTTGCAGGTCATCTCCAAAGCTCGGCTCCCCCTTTGGTTCTCAAACTGAACCGTCCAAGGAACCAAATCGGGGGGGTTTTGGCTTCTGACCAATCCAAACGTGCTGTGGATGCATGTCGCTGCCTTTCTTCTATAGGGGAAACACGGGTTGCTTGGGAAGGGAGGGAGCTCAGAGCCAAGCAGGTGGGTGGGATGGAGCGGGGCGTGCGGGGGCTTCCCAGGCAGCTGGGAGCTGCCCCATCCCTTGTCCCTGCCCTCAACTGGTGGTGTGGGAGGAAGCTGGGAGAACCCCTCGGCCGCGGCCCACGATGAGGCTGTTGCTCAGGGTGTTTCTCTCCAACCCGGCAGCTGACGGCCGCTCCGCAGCGGTAGGAATGGTTCCTCTCCATTAGATCTCTCTCTGGAGCAGGAGGCTGGTGGAAGGGGAAACATGGAGGGGGAAGAGTGGGTTTGCTCTTCCCATCCTACAGAGAGGGATGCTGGCAGCCAGGATATGTGCAACCTGTTACCCATGCAGCTCCCAACCTCCTCCCAGTAACCACGGGCACCTGGCCCTGGGTGAGTTGACTGGAATCCGCTGGTTCTGCAGACCCCGCACCCCAAACCCTCCCCGCTGGGGTCGGACGCTCAGTGCCGTGTTACAGAGGTGGGACGAGCCCCTTCCTTGTTGCATCCCACCCACGCTGGGCAGGGATGGGGAAATGGGGGTGCAGCGCTTGGGGGGGGCTAGCTGTGGTGGGGTCAGAGGGGGAAGGGTGCTGCGATCTGTCCCACCCTGTGTGGCTGGAGAGCTGGGAAGGGGGGCGTTTGGGGAAGAACGGCTCCTGCCCACCCGCGTGGGCTGGTGTTGGAGGACCCTTATTGCACTATTGCGGAAGCCAAGTCAAACTGTCAAGCTGCATTAAAATGGGAGTGAGTGTCTCCCCAGGAAGGGGGGAGCCAAGTCCTGAGGATGGGGAGGGGGCGTCCAGGCTAAATCTCAATGATGGTGGCACGCCGCAGGCACAGCGGGGCGTCGGGGGGCACTGCGTTCCGCTTGATCTCGTTCCCGTCGAGCCGCAGGACCTGGAGCCTGGAGTAGTTCATGACGTCCACCACAGTGCAGAAGCTGCTGATGGAGAACTCTGCGGGGGGGAGAGGAGATGGAGAGCTCAGCACCGGCTCAGCACCCCACCCGACCTCCATCTCCCCATATGGAGAGCTCAGCGCCGGCTCAGCACCCCTCCTTGACCTCCATCTCCCCATATGGAGAGCTCAGCGCTGGCTCAGCACCCCCCTGACCTCCATCTCCCCAGATGGAGAGCTCAGCGCCGGCTCAGCACCCCTCCCTGACCTCCATCTCCCCACATGGAGAGCTCAGCGCCGGCTCAGCACCCCCCTGACCTCCATCTCCCCAGATGGAGAGCTCAGTGCCAGCTCAGCACCCCTCCCTGACCTCCATCTCCCCAGATGGAGAGCTCAGCGCCAGCTCAGCACCCTCCTGACCTCCATCTCCCCAGATGGAGAGCTCAGCGCCAGCTCAGCACCCTCCTGACCTCCATCTCCCCAGATGGAGAGCTCAGCACTGGCTCAGCACCCCTCCCTGACCTCCATCTCCCCAGATGGAGAGCTCAGCACCGGCTCAGCACCCCCTGACCTCCATCTCCCCAGATGGAGAGCTCAGCACCGGTTCAGCACCCCCTCTGATCTCCATCTCCCCAGATGGAGAGCTCAGCGCCGGCTCAGCACCCCCCTGACCTTCGTGGTGGGAGTGATCTATGGGGAGCAATGTGAGAAACATCAAGGGGGCTGCCCTGGCAGGGGGTGACCTCTGAGAGCCGGTTTATGTCAAGGTGGGCAGGGAAAAACTGAAAGCATCCCCGAATCACCAATTATTTGGGTAAATTCGGACTCGACACCCTCCACTCTTAGCTAACAGACTACCTGATGCTCGGAGCTGCGGTTGGAAGGAGCCTGTGAGTTTGTGCCTATTCAAGGGTTTGGAAGCAGTGGCATTGCCTGCCCTCAGATGACTTTTCCCAGCCTGGAGTGCTCGTAGGGAAAAAGCTGGGTGGCGTGAGATGGAGAACGTTCCTTTTCATCAGGAGTTGCCTTTGCAGCCTCTTCTATGAGGCTTCATATGCTCAGCCCCAGCCCCTGACTCCCCCCGCCACCATGGGACCACCTGGGCAGCGTGTCCGGCAGGGAGGATATCCCAGTCCCCATCCCATTCCCAGGCAGGGAGACTTCATCCCAGGCCATGTTGTGTTTGGAGGGAAGAGATGGAGCCAACTCCACAAATGATGTGCAGGATTCGGGAGAGAAGCGACCGGCTAGAGGGCAGCAAAGCTCCAGGCCGGGATGCTGCTGGGGAAGGCAGCGGGGTGCTGGGGCAGCCCAGCACCCACAGGCCAGAGGTTTGGAGGGCTGCAAGCCCCACGGTGTGCGAGAAGGCAAGCGGGGACCTCGCGGTGATGCTGGAGGGGCACAGCGCCAGTCTCGATGCCCCATGGGTGGGATGTGACCCCCAGAGAGGTTGGTGCTGTGTCCCTGGACCCGCAGCCCCTCACTCCTGGGGATGCTTTAAAGGTCAGCGGCAAAGCCTAGAACTGGAGGGAAAAGCTGGGGGAAAGGCTGCCCGGCTCCGCCGTGGCTTCGTGGCATTTGTGGGCAGACGCAAACAGCCACAGATTTTGAAAGCAAATATTTGGGAATCTGTTCTTGTTTTGGTGTTTCTGCTGAGTGCCCGGTGCGGGCTTGTGTGTTCCCTCTGCAACAGCTGACGGCACTGGCACATCCCCATCCCGTCCCAGGCATGTTCAGGGGCTCCAGCACCGCTCTGGGAGCATCCTGCCCTCGGGGCCTGGAAGGTGAGAGGAGCAAGCCTGGATTTTTCTGGGAGATTGCTTGGGTTTGGGGCTTTTTTTTCCCCCCCAGCTTATTTTTATAAATAGCAGCCCCAGAACAATCTGTTCCTTTTATTTATTTGTGTATTAAGTGGAGTGAATTTTAGTCCTGGCAGAAGATGCTGCGTTGATGGATCTAATAACTAAGAGCTCCCGTCTGTCCCAGCCCCAGCATGGAAGTATGTGCCCCTCAGCAGCAGACCATGGCCCCCGGGGGGGCTTTGGGGCCATGGGCTGTGCCGGTGCCCTGCAAGGGGGTGAGGGAGGTGGGCAGAAGGGGCTGGAGAAAGGGGCTGCACTGGCCCTGTGAGCTACAGACCACTGGGCACTGCAGCGTACGCCCCTGCCTCCTGCATTAGCGTGGGGAGATGTGGGTTCCCATGTGCAGTGACAGTGGTTGTGGGGACCCTCATGTGTGTACACTCTGTCAGTGACCCCCTCAGCCCATGTGCAACGCCGTACCTAAGCCATAATCCCCTCCCCAGGTTGTGCATCAGCTTCTAGCCACAGGTGGTTTCTGGCATCTCAAACCAGAAGATGCTCAGGCTTCTGGTAAATGCCCAGTAACACCAGTGGAATGGCTCCATGGATCACACGGGAACATTCAGAGCTGGGAGCCTCGGCTCCAGGGACACATCAGGCCCCATTCCATGCTGAGGGCCACCTAGAAGTCTCCCAAATCCCAGCTTCCTGCTCAAACCACTATTAGCCCTGGTAGTCTCCCACAGGGAGGCACAGGTCCTGCATCCCCATCTCCCCACCCCACCGTCACCTGCACCCCCGCGCTTCGGTTGATGCGTTTCTGCTCACCATTGATTTGGTTCCCTTGAAGGTAGAGGTTCTCGAGGTTGGTGCTGACCCGGGGGATCTTCTGGAGCCTGTTGTAGGAGAGGTCCAGCTCGAGGATGCTGCTGCTGTTGAACGTGTTGGTAGAGAGACCTTGATTTGTCAGGCTGTTGTGGGACATCCGTACATAGAGCAGCTTGGGAGAGACCTTGAAGTAGTCATCGGGGATGGTGTTGATGTAGTTGTACTCTAGGTAGAGCTGTTCCAAAGCCATTGGGAGACCATCGGGGACTTTCCTGAGGTGGTTGTAGCTCAGATCAGCAAGAATCAAGGACTTTAGGCTTTTGAGGGATGCTCCCATCTCAAAAATGTAGTTGTGGCTGAGGTACAGGGCTGTGAGGTTCTCCAGACCCTCCAGAGCATTGGAAGGGACCTTGGAGATCTGATTGTAAGACAAGTGGAGCTCCCTCAGGGACTGGGGCAAGGGGCTGGGCATCCTGGTTAGGTTGTTGTTGTTCATGTACAACCTCTCCAGGCTTTTGAGCTTGGCGAAGACCCTCTTGCCCATCTTCTCGCTGGTGAGCTGGTTGTTGTGCAGCGCGAGCCATTCCAGCTCCGTGGCGTTGTCGAAAGCTCCTTCTTGGATGGCGGTGACCTGGTTGTTCTGGAAGTAGACGTATTTCATCCGGGAAGGCACGAAGGGCAGGTACCTCAGGTTGCGGGTGTCACAGTACATGGCTGATGAGAAGTTAGGGGGACAATCACACTCCTGGGGACATTGCCAGGAAGAGGCTAGCTGAGGTTCAGGGCCGGGTTCTGCCTCCCTGTCCGGAGCTGGGAGGTAAGAGTACACGTACGGGGTGTTCTCATCCTCGTAGTAGGGCATGTAGTTGTAGGAGGACATACGGGACTGCCGCATGTAGTACTGTAACCAAGCCAAGTCTTCTTCTTCATTGTACTGGCCCAGGGAGGCTCCGCAGAGCCCAGCGATGATCAGGATGGTGGCCCAGTGCATGGTGCTGATGCTGGAGTGACCTGGGTTGGGAGGAAACGGGGAGGAAACCATCAGCGGTGTCAGGTCTGACGTAAGGGCCGGAGGCAGGCAAGCTGCACCCTGTGGCCTGGGAATCTGGTGGGGTTGGATGTGGTTCCAGCCCTGCATGGGGGCTGGTGGCACTTGGCCAGGGTGGAGAACCTGGGGACCTGAGTGACTCCTACCCAAAAAAATGTGGCTGCAGACCCCATCTGCAGTTACCTGATCTTGCCCCTTTTCACCTCAGGCCTGCTAGAAACCTCCGTCCCAGTGGTTATTTCCTTGCCAAATCTTTACTTATGGGTATTTCTGTTAGAGCTGAGTGGAGGATGGAGATGTGGGGTGCATGGTCTGAATTTGGGTAAGGTCACACAGCTCTGCTCTGAGGTGCCTGGGCTCTGCACGGGAAGGAGGAGAAAGGACTCATCCACTCCCTGTCCAAGCAGAGGAGAGCGGTAGCTGCGAGAACAGGTTGATGGAGCTCAAGGCATGTTTCGATGGAGCTATATTTATGCTACACTCGCTGGTGACACGATTCGCTGTGGGTTTCATCCAGCTCTCCCTTCCCCCACGAAAACACAGGATGCTCATGCTGCTCGGGACTGATGTAAATCCTGGTAAACAAGTTCTGGCTTATGTTTTTTTTTTTAAATGAAACCATTTTCAAGCTTAGATTTCCTGAGCTCAGCCCTGAAAAGGGGCAGCATCCACACAAGCTGCGTGACTAGGGAGAGAGGGACCCGGCACCAGACCTGGCTTGGACCCTGGTTGTGAAATTCAGCCTGCCGAGGGCTGACATCCAGCAGAGAGGAGGGCCGAGGGCTCGGAGCAAGGCAACCTGTCCCCGAGCCCCTTGGCTCGTGTGGGCTTGGGGTGCTGTGGCCGTGCCCGGGGTGCTGTGCTAGCGGACGGGTGTGCTGGTGGCAGGAGGATTCCAGCGCTGGCTGTTCATCTCGGCTCCCTGTCTTGGAGTTTAAGGAGCACACAGAGCGGCCTGGAGCGAGGCAGCTTGAAATGCCTCCAGGAAACACGCGGGGCCGTGCTGTTCGGAGGGGGAGAGGAGCCACTTCTGCCTGCTGGCTCCTATATACGTGGCTGGGAGCGCAGGGCTGTGGGGCTGCTGGAGCATCGCTGCCAGCTCCCGCTCCGGCAGCTGCCGCGTGGGCCATGTGCAAGCACGGGCCAATGTCCCTCCTCGCCGTGCCAAGGGGTGGCCATGGGGGTCACCCGGTGAAACCTCGCCGCGTCCCCACCCCGTAGGCAGACAAAGAGGGCACAGTTTGCTCCAAAGCCCTGCCACCGAGGCACCCTGGCAGGCTGCTGGTGCTGGAAGAAAAGAGGGATTGAGAAGGCAGCAGGCAGGCATGGCTCCCTCACTTTCTCCTTCTCTCCCTCCTTCCCCCTCCGCGTGCCCGTGGTCAGATGAGACGTGGTCCTCAGGGATGCTGTGTGCGACCGGGGAACCTGGCAGTCGCAGCGGAGTTCCTTCTCCTCCTCCCTCCTGCTCCAGGGCACGCTGCCTGCTGAAATACCAGAGCCGCCCTGCTCCGTGCAGGGGCTTCTCCACGCGTGCACTGCTGCTTGGCAGCCCCTTCCCAAGGGGAGCCCCTTTGTGTGGGGCAGGACCGATCCATGGGGTCCCTCCACCTTTTCTAGTGCCCCCCTTCAACATACTGGTAACCCCCCAGCCTGTCCTCAGCCGACACCACTGCCCTGGCTTCACTTGAAGGTTGCTTCTCCCTGCCCCAGTGGGCTTCAGCACTGGTTTTGAGGGGGATCCAAGCTGTATGTGCCGACCACGAGATCTGTGTCATCTCCTGGTGCCTGTGCTCCCGTGCCAGAGGCTGCCAAGCTAATGGGGTCACCTTGAGAGGGAGCAGGTTTCAGAGCAAGGGGTATCACAGCCTGTGGCCAACCATGGGCTCTGCCCATCGCCCCCCATCACCACTGCACCGGGCATGGAACCAGCTCCCCCTGCACCCTGGCAGACGGGACGGGCAGAGCTGTGCCAGGCAGGGGGGGCAGCGAGCAGGCACTGCCCACCCTTGGGTGCCAATGGCTGTGGGTGTCCAGCTCCCGGCCAAGTGGGAGCTGCCGGAGGGGCCAAGGCTGTGGGCAGCAGGAGAGGGCTTCCCCCGCCGCGGCAGCTCGGGAGCGCTGGCTTCCAAGCTGTGCCACCCGTGTCGCTGGCATGTGCTTCGCGTGGCAGCCGCCCGCCCGCCGAGGCAAGGGTATGGAAATCAGGCTTCAAAAAAAAAAAGAATGAAAAAACATCGTAATAAATATAGAGAAGGACTTACCAAGCTAAGAGCCTCCTTCCCAAAGCCCTGCTGCTCTTCTCCGGGATCTCCCGTGCGTCAAGCAGCATGTGAGTGTGTCTCCCGATTTGCAAAGGCTGGTGCCCGCCCTAGATCCCAGATCAAATATTGTGCTTGCAGGTCACGGGCTCGGCATTTTTTTTTTTTGGGGAGTGACCTCCCAGCAGCAGGCAGTTTGCAGGAGAGACTGAAGAGACCCTAATGCTGCCTGGCGTTATAAATAACCTGCTTTTTCTTTCCTCCCTCTCTCTCTCTCTCTCTCTCTCCCGTCTTTTCTCATAGGAGTGTTGGCACTTTTCAGGCTCTCTCTGTTTAACGAGTTAGTGGAATCGGGGATGTTGTTTTTAAAAGGGCTGTTGTTAAGTCTCCTGCGTTTCTCATCAGGAAGCGATGAGGAGGCCTCTGGCCAGATTGAAAAATAGCTGATTTTGAGGCGCTGAGGATGTGATTCTTGGGGAGAAGCGGGAAAGTGGCTTCAACTTTTGCAGTACCCAGGGAAGAGGCATTAGTGCCTGCTCCTGCTGCAGCCTGGACTTCTTCCCCAGGAAGCCTCCGTTTATCCAGTCCTGCTATTAAATATTTAGGATAAACATTTCCATGAACGATAAGGCTGCAGTATCCAAGGTAAATAAATTGCCTACCAAAGGGCCACTGTGACAGCGGGAATTTGTCTTCAGCTTGTCGGGACAGCGATGCCAATCTGGCATTTCTGCTGGCTGTACCCATTTGCCTGGAATGGGGTGTCCCCCCACGAGGCTGACCTGGGTGTGGGTGCAGGGGGATGGGGCAGGGGAGCCGGTGCCGACGGTGACCCGTGGTTGGGCAGTGACATGAGAGCTCACAGCTCTCCCTGCCACAAGTCTCATCACCTCCCACTGCCAGCCTTGCCCTGGGGGGGTCCTGTGAAGTGGGGGAGCAGTGGGTGCTGTCACAGCCCCCCCATCCCCCCTCTTTGTGCAGAGACAGCTCCTCCAGGGCTGTCAAAGCATTTCCTCCAGCGAGGAAAGGAAAGGAGAGGAGGAGCCCTGACCGCCCATCGCCATCCCATGCCCAGCTCCAGCAGCACGCCCAGGCCCTCCCAGGAGCCTGGAATTACTTAGTGAAGCTCAGCAGGTGCCAGACTCCCTCCGGGCTTGCTTTTTCCTCGCTTTCCATCAAAATTTCCCAGCCAAAACATCCTCTTCCCCTGGGGAGCCTTGCAAAGATCCTTATCGCTCCGTGGTCCTCGTTGTAAGGAGGAGGAATGTGCAGGCCGGGGTTGCGAGGGACATGCTGTACAGTGGGGACTTTGCCAGGAAGCCGGTCTATTTGGGAAGGAAGAGTGTGCCTGGAAAGCACAGCTCCCTGCACCACAGCACGGAGCCGGGATCTGCGAGGAGAGGGAGGATTCACAGAAAGTCTTGCCTTTGAGTGGGAAAAGAGGACAGGGAGGTTGCACTGCCTAAAAGGACGTAGAACCCTCATAAAGTGAGGGGGGGCCTTTAATTCGGCTGGTAGCACCTCTTCTTGCCCGGTGAGCATTGCCAGAGCAGCTGGCAGCGGTGTGGGGCAGCTGGAGAAGGGCTGTCACCACGGGCACGGAGCGGGTTCCAGGCTCTGGGTTGATGCGGGGAATGACCCTGCTTGGAAGGATTTGTTCCCGTTGCCAGGGAGCTCTGATCCAGGGATAATGGTGGGGAGGGTAGTGGCAGCCAGTAACATCTGCTGCTCGGCGCTCGGATGGTGTCAACCCACGTCACATCTCTGGCAGCTCGAGGTGTCCTGGTGGCCAACAACCCAGAGGCTTTCGCAGGGATTGGGTGTTTTTCTGGAAAAGCAGCTTGTCCCCAGTTAGGTTAGATAAGGAGCCTGGCCTCTCCATCTTCTGGAAGTCAAAAATACGCATGACCGAGGACGCGCGCCCTTTGGGGAGGCTCTCCTGCAGCACCCGCTATGGGTGCTGGGGCTGGGGGTTCCCGGGGGATGCTGAGGGGCCCTTCCCACATGAGCTGGCTCCAAACGGTGACATTCCCTGTGGCTGCATCCCCCTTTCCCAGCCTAAACCAGAAAACAATGCCCTGCTCAATCTCAGTGTGTGCTCCCCACAGTCACCAGGACTTTCTGTTGAATCTCATCCTCACCAGTTCAGGACTGTCCCAGGGAAGTGAAAAATTCCCATCCAAAGAGCCGTATGTGTCTTTTTTTTCTCCATCCAGCCTTGAAATCTCATGCTCCAGGTGTCCAGCATCTCCCAGGCTGCTAGCAGGGCTCTCGTGCTTGGTCCGTTGGCCTGGCAGGAGGTGGGTGTTGGTGAAGACCTCAGTGCTACGGCTCCTGTCCGGCCAGTCCTATGAACCCCTCTTCCCTACTGCTGACAGTTCAGAGAAAGCCCTGCGCTGGTGAGAGGAGCTGAAAACACGCCGTCCCGCCTGCTCCAAGCCAGTGGCCCCTATCGCTGCGCAATCTCATCCGGAGCGGTTGCTCCGACGGTCGCAGCCTGCATTTCATCAGAGCCAGACAGATGCCTGCATTGCTTTGGTGTTCTCGACCGAACTGATGCGAACAGTGTCTGTTTTGGTTGGGTTTGTTCCAGTTGTTTTGATCAAATGCTCTCCAGCTTTGTGTTTGAAACCACTGATTCTGGCCCGACTTTGCCTTTAATTGCCAAATCCCGCGCTCAGAGCCGGGAGCGCTGTCTTCCCCGCGGATGGACGCGGGTTTGTCCGGGTGCTTTTGGCACGGGGACCACACGGTTCACAGCATAACCAAGACACAAAAGTCTCTGATGCTCCTGCTAAGGCTAAAGCTCCTTCTGCCTGGATGGAGGGAGAACTGTCAAACCTGCCGTGGGCATCCAAAACCAGCAGCTGTTACAACCACGGCTACTTCTTCTTACTCACGGAACCGTTAGTTCTGCCTCTTCCCCATTTCCATGAAGGTGCAGCTCTGCTGGAGCTGTTGGCTCTCCCCCTCACGCTATTTTCCTTAATTCCCATGGCTGTCCCCACGCTGGGAAGGGATTCCAGACCCACTGGCTCAGGGTGCTGGTGGAGCCATTTCCCCATGCCCTGCCCTGGCTTCCTGGCAACTCTTGCAGGTCTCCTCTGAGACCTTGTGCTTAGAGGCAGATTCCCGAAGGGTGAAGGTCCCAGCTGCTCTTTTAAGGGACTCCAGGGACAAGAGTTCAAGTAGGATCCAAGAAAACCTTGTCCCTTGGCATCTCCAGCCCTGCTCAGGCAGGGTGGGTGGAAACGTGCGGGGCATCAACTCTGGAGCCTGAATGGTGGAGAGGCCTGGGAAGCCACAATCCAGAGCCCCTTCCCTGCATCAGACCTCCTGGCACAGCTTGTGCTACAAGCACCTGAGCAGAAACCCCCTGGAGCCAGTGCCTGGAGGGCTGTTCTTCCCAGGTTTGCATGGGCTTTCTGGATGTTTGCAACTTAACCTCCTCTTCCTCGCTTGTCCTGGCTCTTTCCAGCCTTTTCCAGCCTGCAGACAGACTTCTCCTGTGGGCAAGGGCAGTGATGCCCTACTGCAGGTACCTCTGCATCGCTCCATGCCGTGCAGGGAACTCCCCTCCTTCCTTACCATGCCCTGGAGTGAGAGCGCTGGGGTCTGCGGGGCGGCTTGGGGGGTGGGCAGCCCCATGGCTTTCAGACCAGTTATCCCCTCGGATGCCCCCCCCAGGGCTGTGCTGCTCCTTTTCAAAGGACTCTGCCAAAAGCAAACTCACCTGAAGCCCCCGCCTGATGCATGAGGATGGCCACGATAGGAGCAGGCAGGGAAACGGAGTCCTGAGGGGGTGCAGGCAGTGGATGGGGGCCGAGCAGGGATCACCAGGTCCCTTTGGGCTCGGCCTTGGCCAAGCTGGGTGGAGGGAACACGCTCAACATCTGGCAAATGCCTGCACCCGGTGGCTGCAACAGCCTCTCTGAAAAGGCAAAGGTCAGCGTGGAAGGGCAGAGCGAACCCTCCCTCGACCCCGCCTCACACCCCAGCCTCCCTGTTCCCTTTCTTCTTTTTCAGTGTTACATTCTTCAGCCCAAACAACATTCTTGAATCGAGATTTGAGGCAATCTGGAGGGAGTTGGTCACTTGGAGACGGCGCGACGGCCGAGCGAGCCCCGGGGATCTGCTGGAAACTCTGACTCGGGCTGTCAGGGCGATGCTCTCGCCGTGGCTCCTGTGTGTCAGCACAGTCCAGTGCTCCCGGGGCTCCTGGGGTCACCCAATTTCCATGGGACCCGCTGCAAAGCTTCCCCAGCGAGCTGCAAGGGCTCAGCCCAGGCTTTCCCTGGCTAGAACTGGGCTGACAGGCAGCCCTCGGCTGGGAATCCTTGCCTGCTGCCTGCTCCCCTCCTCTCCCTCCCATGGGACACCCGGGGGTTGGGAAATCAGTGGGTGGCTGCAGCCCCGCTCGCTTTCATCCCATGTCCCAGCCCCAGCTGCTCCATGCCATGGGGCTCCAAGAAAGGCTTGCACCGGAGAGGTGTCTTGGCACCAAAAATAAGGGGGCTGACAGCTCCTGGCCCCCACCCGTGTCCCGTTGCTGCTGCCCTGTCCCCTGGCCTGTACCCAGTGCCACCCCTGAGTGACAGCCACCTTTGCAGAGCAGTCCCCATCCCCCCGTCCTTGCTCGTCCATCGTGGTCCGGCAGTGACTGGGACTGGGATGTGCAGTAGCCACAAGCAGCTCCTATTTGCCTCCAGATCTCTTGAGAAGGGCGAGGGAGAGGGAGAGCACCCCCCAAATTGCCCCTTGCCCTCCCCAGCTGCTGCCTTGGCCCCGCTGCTGGCGCTGGGAATGCTAGTTTGGCCAGGGAAGCCTTTGCCCCATCCCTCCGTAATTACAGCCTGCCTCCGGGGCTCTGGAGCCTCATGTAATAACTCCCTGGTCTCTTGGGGTCTGCGGGTTATTATGGGGTGGACTCAACCCTCCCAGCCCCTGGAATGTCCCTACAGCCCATCCCACAGCTCCCAGCCTCACGGACGTGGCTCTGGGTCCTCAGTGGTCCCAGCGTGTGTGTTCTCATCCCCCTCCCCGCAAACCCGAGGCGCCGGATTTGTTAAATCTCCGGTGCCTCTCCCCTTGCAGCGTGGCTGGTGCCCTGGGATGTGCTGGGAGAGGTTGTCTCAGCACAAAGAGGGTCAGAGCTTATTACAACCACTGTAAAATGTGTTTGAAAAGGTTAAGTGCTTAATTTGGAACAGAGCTGGAAACTATGAAGCGTTTCCTCACCCCGTCGCTCCCTCGCCTGTCCCTGGACGTATGCTTTACACTGCTAACATCTCCGTGGCTGGGTCCGAGCACGCAGTGAAATACCTTTGAGAGCCTTTGGCTCCGCCAGAGGAGCAGTTTGCACAGGATTAGCCAAGTGCAAATCTACTCGGGAGGACAACGAGGGAGCTGCCCGTTGCAAAGGTCCCGTAGCCCCATCAGGTGTCACAGGCTCGGCAGCTGCCATGGTTTATTGCCTGTGCCCAGGCTTGTGATGCCGACGGTTGCCCACGGCTCCGTGGTGTCAGGACAAACCCCACAGGATGCTGACATCTTCCCAGCCCTGTTTGTGGGACCCCGATCCACAGCAGCCTGGCACAGAATCTACCCCTTCACCCCAGGGTGATGGGGGTCCCAACCCAGAGCCCCTGTGCTCAGCCATCATAGGGCAGAGCGGCTCTGCCAGGATGTGGCACCAGCTCCCTGTCCCCAGCCAGACCTTAGGAGGGGACAGGGGCACGGGAAGCCCCAGGACATTTGCTGGGGGTGATGGCTCTGTGCTTTGAGGCTGAGCAAGGTGTCCTGCCGGCACCCGGCTGCCTCTCCCCTCCTCTCCTCTCGGTAGCATCAAGGTAGCTCTGGAGGCTGCCAGGCGCTGGCTGCAGCGGTCCAAGGAGCAGAAGGAAAAAACGCAGCATTTCCTTGCTCAGAGCCTTCGATTCATGTTTTCAAAGGCCCTTTGAATGCTTGGCTCCTCTCCGAAGCCTCCCAGCTCTCCTGAACAAATAGCAGAAGAGAACAGGTTCATTCCAGCCCATTGACTGAGGCTCCTGGATGGGGAAAATCTCACGTCATGTTTCCTACAAGTGGGGAGTCTCAGAGCCCTCTTGCAAAGCCCTGAGCCCGAGAGACGCATCTCTGCCTGTCCCCAGAGCTGTCCCCCTGCCCCAGCTCTTTCCTCTCCAGCTCTGAGGGCTCCTCGGCGAGCCTGGTACCCAAACCTCTCTGCAGACAGGGTTGCAGACACCCTGGGAGCCAAATAGAGATCCATGTAGGGATTAACAGATTATAACCAGGCGTCCAAACTGCGTCAGGCAGCAAACAGGGGCAGGGTCCTGCCACAGAAGCTGCTGGGGGTCCCTCCCGGCTCAGCAGGGACGGTCAGAGAGGAGCAGGGCGAGCCCGGGCCCGGGGTGCCTCTGACACCACACATCCATCGTCACTGTTAAATGATGCTAAAGCTCTTAAAATGCACGGCCTCCCAGATCTACCCTCCTGCTAGCGAAACGCAGCCAGCTCTGGGGTGGGAGAACTGGTGGGCAGGGAGGAAAGGCAGGGCCTGATCCTGTCCCACCGTGCCCTCTGCAGCCGGGTACAGCCCCGGGATGGGCACCCGAGCCCTGCTGCCCTGTGGCATGCCCAGTTCTTCCCCAGTGCCTCGTGGCTCCCCCCAGCTTCCCAGATACCCTCCGTTTTGGGAAGGTCACGGCACTGAACTCCCCTCCCAAATGGTGCGTGGGCTGTTTTTCTCTCTAAAGCATCTGAAATATGAAAAAATAATAAAAAAAAAAAAGCATAGCGAAACATCAGCCGTCTGGGAAACCCATCAGCATTCCTGCCTGCTCCTGCCACCTGGCTTCCTGCACCGTAAACCCTCCCAGCGTCTGCTGCCCCCAGCCTCTTCGCCCTGGCACCCCTTCGCCCCGAGCGGAGCGAACCCCTGGCTCCCGTCGCTGCCATGCTCGGGCCTCCTTCCGCGTTGCAAACACTCTGGATTAAAGGCAGGCATGGTTTTCCTTTTTTTTTTTTTTTTTAAGGAAAAAAAGGCTTTGGAGATAAACAGGAGCAAGAAGCAGGACGTGGGCGTTCTGCGCTGCTGTTCAGCTGAATTAAGTTGTTTGGGGAAACTTGGGGTCCTGGCAGCGCCTTCAGAATTTAGGGAGATAAAAAGAGCATCTAGAAGGAGGTGGAGTTGGATGGGCAGGACCCCCCCACCCCTCTGCCCTGCCCTCCAGGGCTCTGGGGCACATCCCTTGTGCTCTGTCCACCTTTTGCCCCCGGGTGGTGGGTGCTGGGATGGGGATAATCCCATGGCACGGTGCTGCAGCCCCATGGAGCAGGGACAGGCAGGGGCGGCAAGGGGCTGCCGGGGGTCCGTGGGCAGATGCAGCAGAGCTGGGGGTGGGCCGGGTGCTGCAGAGCTCATGCGGGTGCTGTCAGCCCGTGAGCAATAATTAGCCGTGATCAAAGTGGTTTCTTCCCGACAGGCCTGAATACAGATGCCTGGAAATCTCGGGGAGCATTCCGGGTGCTGGCAGGGAGAAAACAACACCCGTGGGCTCAGCCTGCTGGGGCTGAGCTGCTCCCAGGACCCCCAGCACCAGTGGGGTGATTTTTTGGGGGGCTGAGTGTATCACCATGGGGAGAGGTGTGCGTGGTTCGCTGGTGTGGAGGGCATGGGGGGGCTCAGCTTCCAGCCTGGCAGCGACCAGGTCTCCATCGCTGCATCTCTGCAAGTCAAACAGGGGGAGTTAAGGGAAATTTTGGAGGGTCTGGCAGCTCCTCAGGGACTGGACCAGGCTGAGAAGTGTGATGGTGCTGACCCACACCACCCTGCGGTTTGTCCCCTCCTGCACTGAGCCAGGGCTGTCCCAACAGCTGGGGCATCCCCATCCCTGCCGTAGGCTCTCTCCGGGTGATCCCAGCGGAGCGTGTCACTGCCCGGAGCTGGCACTAACCCCCCCACGCTCCAGTCAGAGGCCGGCAGAGCCCTGCTCCCGCGGCCCTGCCTGCATTTCCCTCCTTGGAGGAGCCCGCAGCGGGAGGGCTGGATGAGAATTGCCCCGGCCGTGATACATGTGGTTTGATAAATTCCTGCTTTGTTTTCTTCCGCTTCCCGCTGGCCTCTCCGAGGACAGTGTGTGCGGGCTGAGCGGAGTGCAGACGGCTGCCAGCTGCCTCCACGCCATCCTTCCCACTGGAGGCACCGATGACTCCGGCCCTCGGGGTGCCTGTTTGTGCTGGGAGAAGCCTTTTCCAGGATCCAGCTCCTCTCCCCATCCACTGCTGGCTGCAGCGGCTCTGTGGGAGATGCCCCCACACCCTGCTCTGAGGGAACAAGCAGGATTTGGTGGCAAACCCTGGCCACCTCCCAGCCTCAGCCCGCAGAGCAGGGGCAACTGGAAAAGCCCCGTTCTCCCCCAGAAGCATTCCAGCAATTCCCTCGCTCACCCCTGAGCCCGTCCACCTTGGCTGCGTCCGCCCCTGCATGGCCCCATCCTCTCGGCCGTCACGTGCACCCACACTCCGTGCTGGGGACCCAGGACAGCCCAGGGGTGTGAAAATGCTGGAGATGTTCCCGATTTCCCCAGGAAGAGCCAAGCTGGTTGCGGCTCAACCCCACGAACAGCCTTTGCTGCCCTCCTCACGCCAGGCAAGGAGAGCGAAGGGGGTGCCCAAAGCAGGACCCGGCTAAATCCAGGGCTGAGAGGTTGGTGGGCTATTAACCCCCACGAGCAACCTCAGGGAAAACAGCTCCTGCTCTAAGGATTTCCTTCCTTTATTAGTTATTTTGGAGAAGGCTCCAGCTCCTGCTCTCCCAGCCGACAGCCAGCTCCCTCCCGGCCGGCACCGCGCTGGAGGGAGGGGTTGGCTGCCTGTGGCTTTCTCCCTTTTCCCTGCAAGCCCGAGATGCTGATGTGTAAGCTCTGGGTCTCTTTGGCTCCCCAGGTCCTCCATGCCTGGAGCAGCGGCTGCGGGGAGGAGGCAGCCAGGAAGCCGCCCCTATAGACAGCGCTATACTGCTCCAGACTCCTGCATATACATTCCCACTGCTGTCTGGAGCGGGAACGTGCGTCGCCGAAGCAGCGTGGGGATTAATGGGCTGTAAGGAACAGGGCAGCTCCCGCCGTGCCGTCCCTGTCCCGGCTGGCTGTGGGTCCCGAGCCGGCTCCGCTCCAGCAGCTCCTCCGAAACATCCCGACTCCAAGCAATTTTACGACAAGCCTTCACTTCCAGGGAGCCTGACCTTTTCATTAATAAATCAGCTGTGTTATTGAACGTATGAATAATACATGATCACACCCAGCCCTGCGCTAAGCTCTGTGTGTAAAATTTAATTAATCCTCTCACGTAACGCCTCCGAGGGCCGGTGATGAATGGTTACGCACAGCTCGGGCTGCCAGCGGTACCTGGCGATGGCTCCCGGGCATCCTGGCCCCAGCAGCCGCATCCTGCTCATCCCAAAGTGGGGTTCCCTCCAGCAGTTTTTTTGGATGTTTCTTTCTCTGGGTGTTTTAAAGGGGAAAATTCCCCTTCGCTGTGGAACTGCTGGAGGAAACCCCGGCAGCATCCTCTCACCGAGCATTTCCTCTGGGAAATAACATCAGCTTTTTCTTTCCCCGACCTTTTTCCTGCTGTGGCTGTTAATAATGTGAAATCCTAAGTAAATGTCTCCATTCAGGTGTGTTTAACAGAAAACCACGAGCAAACACCGTCACCGCCCGTGCAATCTCCAGGAGACCCCCAGGTATTTAATGGGGAATCAGCCCCAAAGATGGCCTTGATCCCAGCAGGGTCCTTCCCTCCAGCTGCACATGGGAGGGGTGGGAACGCGTTTGCTTGTTTTTAAACTCAGTAAAAGCTTTGACCCCAGGGACGGTGCCAGGGACGGGGGTAGTTTGACGCCGGGGGGGCTGTGCCCTCCGCTCCCAGGCTTCGCTGCTGCCCACCGCTCCGCTGGGGATACGGAGGAGGCTTCTGCAGTGGCTGCCTTGGCTGCCCCCACCGAGTCAATGGGCAGGGGGCTTGCAGGGGAAACCACAGCAGCCCTGGGTTGATTAGCAAGCAGCGTAACGAGGTCTGGTAGTGATTATGTTCACCCTTCGCCAGCAAGCAGCTCGCGTGGCTGGTGCTGTGGGGGCCCCTCCTGTCCTCCGCAGCCCCCTGGCTCAGCACCCTGCCCGGCATCCTGTAGCCCAAGTGGGGCAGCACCCACTGCCCCACAACACGGGACTGCCTGGGGTCACGGGTGTGAGTGGGAGGGTTTGGGTAGGCAGTGCTGGAGTTGAGGGGGCTGCAGGTGGGTGGAGCCCAGCTCCTGGGGGCTGCAGGGTGACCCAGCCCCGGCTGTGCCCCACGGCTCTGCCAGGGTGCTGTGTGGTGTCAGAGATGGAAACTGGCTGCCACGCTCTCCCTCTAGTGGACACGTCCCGTGGGTGGGCTGGGGGGTGCCCCACTCGTGTCCCTGCTCCTGGCACTCCCAGGGAGGTGGTGGGCTGTGGGATTTTGGGCACATCGGCACCGTCCCTGGGGATGCTCCCACCTGCAGCCCACTGGCTTTGGTGCGGCTGGATGGAGCGTGGCCGTCGCTGCTGGGAGAAGGGGCATGGGTGTCACAGGGAAGAGGATGGGATCACACAGGGGTTCCGGGGTGGATTTCGGAGCTGGTGTAGGCTGGCCCTTGTCCCAGTGGTGCAGGGAAAGCTCTGCCTGTTCCCACCAGCAGAGAAGCCGGCCCCTGGCCACTACCACTCCCCACCCCAGCACGCAGCGTTTCGGCAAATGTGCCAAAAAATAAACACATTCCCTTATAGCTCCGCGTGCACCGATGTTACCCTTGGCTGCTCGCGAGGGGCTGGCCGCCTGGGACTGAAGGGACTTTTGTTGGGGAAACGGCTGCAAGAGTAACTGGAAAACTCCTTCTAGGTTTCTCTTCCTGCCTCCCAACCTTTCCCTGCCTGGCAAAGATGATCCTGGGGGGATTTACAGCTCTGCCCCATACCTGCAACCTGCACGGCTCAGGGAGCATCCCTCTTTGCTGGGGCAAGCGCTGGAGCCCAAGCCCCTGTGCTCCAAGCTCCTTCCCAGCTTTTTTCCCCTCTCCCTGCAGGCTGCAAACACCCCGAGCTTCCTCCTCTCTCCTTCCCAGCCCTCCCAATTAAATGTTTCCGAGCGAGGTTGTCCTCAAGTGTCTGCAGCGTCAGAGATCCCCGCAGGTTGCCTCTGAGGAGCGGTTTCAAAGGCTTGAACCGCTCTCTGATACTGGCTCCGCGCCGCTGCCGGGAGCTGCTGTCCCTCTGGGGTGCCTGCACGCCGCCGGTGGGACACGGGGATGCCACGGTCCACGGCACCGCTGTCCCCAGGGTTTTAAGGAATGCCATGTCAGGGTCACCAAACCTCCCAGCCCTTCGTGCGTGGCTCGAGCCCTGAGTGCGGCTCTCAGAGCGGGAAAGTCTGGAGCCAGCCCGGCATGGAAACACCGCTGGTTTGCATCCGTAGCCATGGCTGTTTCCTTCAACAGCCAACAGCTACATAAGGAGGAGTTTGAGTTCGTACGTCAGGACGGTGGCTGATGGAAAGAAACCGGGCGGTAGCCGGGGCGGGCGTGCGAGCAACGCCGGAGCGATGGGGAACGCTTAGCCTTGAATTCGGGAACGTGGATTTGGTGTGTGAGGCTCGTGGTTTGCTGGGCCACCGGCTGCCTGCTCGGAGAGGAGTTAAGAGAAACACGGGCTGCAAAGCTGCTGCTCAGGGTGTTCCCTCCTGGGCCCTGGGGACAGTTTCCAGCCACCAAGCAGAGGATGGTGCCAGCCCCAGACACGGTATGGCAAGTGGTCCAAGGAGCCACCAGCCTGGGATGTCCTGCTGCCCATCCTGGCCAGGGTGGGACAGCTCTGATTGAGGGACTGAGGGACGTGGGCTGAGGGACATGGAGCTGCACGATGCTGTCAGGACAAGGCTCCAGGCTCCCGGACGGAGGTACGGACCCTTCCCAGTGCAGCCTCCAGATGTGCATTTCATTTACTGTAGGACCATAAAGCTGTGAACTGCTCTCGGATGCGTTTCCGGGGCTATTACCCAGCCTCTTCCCCCACACAGCCACCATCTCCCACCACCAAGCCCTTCCCTTCCTGCTTAATTGCCTCACTTAATCAATGCAATTGAATTACGAGCCGTGAATGGTCACTGATCCTGGTGCAAATCCCTGTAAAACATGCAGCTGGAAAAACTCGTCCCCTTGGCTGCTTTTCCTTGCATGTTTGCTGAAGCACGTGCTGCTCACCTCCCAGAGGCAGCTCTACCTGCCGGGGGGGTGTCCGTCTGTCTGCAATCCCACTCCCCTGCCCTGTGCCGGCGTGGCTGGCAGAGCTGGGTGCATTGGGGGGGCCCAGAACCAGGTGCCCCATCAGCCAGAAAGTCACCAGGGATTGTCCCTCCGTGCTGTCCTCCTCACAGCATGGCTCTGCCCTTACCTGCCTCCCCACCGATGTCTTCAGCTTCCACGTGAGCTGTGGGTGCTGCACGGTCTGTTCCCTGCACTCTGCGCGGGGCACATTTTAAGCACCGCGTTGCTGCGCATGGCCTCTGTCCTGCACACAGCCTCTGCTCACGTTTGGCCGGTTGGCCAGGCTTGAACACCCTCAACTTTCACTGCCAAGCTGTATCCATATTAATTTCCAGTCCCACATGAAACCCACTGAACTCCGGTGGCACATTTGCAAGAGCCAACCCTTTGGGGGTTTATTGAACGATTCCTTGTAGCAAACATCAGGGCAGTTGGTTGTGAAGCATCAACAATTTCCTTGGAGGACAACAGCTGGATCTAGTGAGGTGGCCGGCCTTCCATCCATCCATCCATGCATCCATGCATCCATGCATCCATGCATCCATCCATCCATCCATCCATCCATCCATCCATCCATCCATCCATCCATCCATCCATCCATCCCTCCCTCCCTCCCTCCATCCATCCATCCATCCATCCATCCATCCATCCATCCACCCATCCATCCATCCATCCATCCATCCATCCATCCATCCATCCATCCATCCATCCATCCATCCATCCATCCCTCCCTCCATCCATCCATCCATCCATCCATCCATCCATCCATCCATCCATCCACCCACCCATCCGGAGACCCCCCAAGCAACCCCCACTACCCCACACGTGCAGAAGGAGGGTACAGGGACAGGGAGGGAGGTGGGTCCACATGAAGACGATGGAGATCGGTGGGATGCGCCTGTCGGGTGCTGCGGATGGGCGAGGGGGCCGAGGGGCCGGGGGACGAGCACGCTGTGGCCGTGGCCGTGCTGCTCACGCCGGTGCAGCCGCCGGGGTTGCTGGCAGAGGCCGGGCTGCTGGCGAGACGCAGCTGGATGGCTCCACTTTTTTCCAGGCCTGTGTCTCAGTTTCTCTTTATTTTATGTGTTTTTATTTCCTATTAAAAGCGCGCTGTCTCATTTCCTCCGTGAAAAACAAGGCTCTTTCAGCAAGATGAATTCCTCTAGCTCCAGCAAAGCCCCAGCCTGCTCCGAAAAATAAACAGGCTGTGCGGGATGCAGCCACCTTCTCCCCTCTCCTCACCCCATTGCCCCGTGGCCCCCCCCCCCCGCTGGTGTGGGGGTCAGCTCAGGGCAGAGATGCTGAATCCCTGGGGACTGAGGGACGGTGCCTGCTGCAGACATCCCTCGGCCAGCGCCCTGTCCCTCCCAGGACCCTTCTCCTTGTTTCAGGGTTTGGTGGGGGCTAAAGGAGGAATCGGTGACATTTTTCCAGGCTGCTGTGTCTCCTTGCCATGCTGGGAAGATGCTGGGGACCACAGCAAAGGACCCAGGACCCTCTCAGTCCCCCAGCATCTGCAACCCTCCACCCACTGGCTGGATCCTTGGATGCTCCAGGAGCATCTGCCTCAGCTGGAAGCAGCGGTGCAGATGCCTTCGAGATGAAAACACTTCCTCTGCCGCTCCACCTCCACCTGACATTTGGGAAAGCAGAGCCGCAGCTCCCTGGAGCTTTCCGGCTCTCTTAATTGGAGCCATTACACACGCTGCTCATCGTGCCGAAAGGCGTGAAGCGGCGGCGTGGGGCAGCGCTGGCTCCGGGAGGGAGTTTGGAGAGGAGCCGTCCCGGGCTGTTGTCTGGGGAACGGGGTGTTTACCCCGGACAGCAGCACCAGACCTGGGAGGGTTGTCTGCAGCCTGGGATGCGTCTGGCCTGCTGTGACACTGGCTCCATGGGTGCACTGAGTTGGTGGGTCCTCAGTGCTTGTTTCCAATGGCTCTGACGGGTACCACGAGCTGCGCCACCCCTGGGAAGAGGTCTCCGTGCGAGGGGTGAATGCTTTGTGCAGCTGACTGTTGCAATAAGCCGGCCCTTGCGAGGGCAGAGCTGAGCTGCCCGGTGCTGGAGCACAGCCCAGCCTCCTTCCCTCAGCCTGCACACCCTCCGGGGGTGAGGGGGCAGCCCTGCCCACCCTGCCAGTCCCTGCATCGTCCGCAGCTCAGCTCCAACAGGCACCCCCAGGGCTGCAGATTTGCACCACGTTGGGGTTAATCTGGCTTTTTTTGGCCATGCTGCAGTTTAGCACCCACCCTGCAAGCAGAAGGCAGTCTTTCCGGGTGGTGGGCAAGGTGTTGGGGGGGTGATGTCCCCAGGGCAGCTGCTCTGCCCTCCAGAGCTGCCTGTGCTTTGCTCTGGGTCAGCTCCAGCCTGTCCCTCCAAGGCAAACACGGCGGTGGGCACAGCCGGAGGACGGCAGCTTCTGGGAATGCTCCTGACAGCTGATTTTACAGTGTTGGCAGCTCAGCCCGGCCTTCCGTCCGCTTCTGCTTCCATCAGAATAAATGTGCAGTATTAAAGTATCTGAGCCGGGCTCCCTAGGCAGGGAGAAACAGAAAGACGTTTATTTTCCAGCCCTGAGCTATGTATTTATTATGAAATGTTGGTGCTTGTCGGGGTGGAAGGCCTGGCAGGGCTCTGCAGCCGCAGCTCCCTGGCCACGGTGCACACCGGGACAGGGCGAGCGCCTCCGGCCGGACCCTGCCCATGCCCGGCTCTGCAGGGAGAGGCTGCAGGCTGAGCTGGCCACGGCAGGGCCTGTCCCTTAAGAAGGGGAAAATAAAACCCCAAGAAATGAGATGAGGCTGAGGCGTGTTGCTCTGACAACTTCCCAAGGTTTCCCTGGGAGGCGGAGGGCCATGGGAACGAACTCTCCCTGGGGATGGGGCTTCCTATGGCCAGGCGTGATGCTGGGAGAGGGCAAGAGGGCCAGGGAGGGCTGGGAAAAGCGATGTGAGCTGCCAGCACGTCAGGTGAACTCTGACACTTCAAGGGAAAAGTGCAGCAATATCCAGAGGAGGTATTCCCTGCAAACCCCCGACCTCTGAGCGATGTCTCCGGCCTTCCCAGGTGCGGGGGTGAAGCAGCTGTAATTACTAAGTGCCAGTGATTGCATTAGCTGGGGAGTTATCAAATGCCCCGAGCTGCTGGCAAGCACTTTCTCCTGGATGGAGAAATGAAAGTTTGCACCCTCAGGCAGTAATTTCTGACTGTGTTGCATCTGGGGGGAGCTGCGGAGGGATTGGAGCCGAGGACGCTCAGGCCCCTGGTGAGCTGCAAGAGGTGGGATTTGCGGTCTTGCACAGAGGTTTGTAGCCGTAGCCGGCAGATGTTCGGGGTTCGTGGACCTACATTTGCTGTGGAAATGTTTGTGTCGTCATCTGAGGATTTTCAGGGCTCTGCTAGTCGGAGAAGATTGAAAGAGCAGGTCCGGCGGTGGTCCGCAGGGACCGGCTGTGTTTACTGGGCTTCAGGAGCGCTCTGGATGAGGGAGGAAATAACACATGCACAAAATCCTCCGAGGATGCAGAACTGGGAGGATGTGCAAATACCAGAGAGGACAGAGGGGTTAGAAAAATCTGCAGGAAACACAAAGGCCCAGCTCAGAAAACACAAAGCAAATCCATCTGGAGGGGACCGGGGAACGGCAGCAACACATCGTGGGTGCTGCGAGCTCTTCGGGACAGCCCGTCTGGGAAAGGCGTTCAGGAGGTGTGTTTTTGGCAGCCTGCAGAGATGGCATTTTGGCAACGCCTTCTGGCTCTTAGGGACACAGAGGACCAGTGAGGAATGGGTGACACGAGCCAGTTGAGCTGACCCGGGTCTCTGGCCACAGCCTTGTGCTCTTGCAGCTGCCTTATCCCGTGGATGCCAGCTGGGAATGCAATCCCCAGGCTGAAAATGCTCCCTTCGGCTGTGTGGTGCTGTCCCTGGGCTCCCATCCCAGCCCCAGGGCCACAAAGGGGGGTAGTGGCTGCTGCCTGTTGGCCGTGTCCCTCTGCTAAGTGGCTGTAACTGTCCCAAAGAGCAGAGGAGGACAGGGAGTACGGATAATGACCGTGGAGTGAAATGCTACAGGGAAATAATTTCAGCTCTTGGTGGCGGGGTTGAGCAGGGGGTCCTGCGCTTGTGCTGACACCCCTGGGAAAAGCCCAGTTGGCTTTGGGTGTGCGGGATGAGCTGCACAGCTCTGCTCCTGTGAATTCTGGTGTTTTCCTGATTCCCTACAAAGCCAGCGGCGCTCAGCTCTTTGCTGGAGTCCCCGGTTCACGTGCAGAACCCCCTGACCCTGCTGCCGGTCTGTGAGAGCTGGGGTGATGCCGGTGGCGGGGACGGTTGTGCCTGGACCACCTCCATCCCCTCCGGCAGCTCCCAGGGCAGCATGCCCTCGCGTGGGGCAGCCCGGATGTCACCCAGGGCAGCGGGAGTTGGAGAAGCTGTATGTGGAGGCTGCGGGAGGATTAAAAGCAGATTGATTTGGCCTTAATAGCTCTGCTGTAAATTCCTTCTCCAAACGCTGTTTGAGAGCAGTGAAACCCCAGTGTTCCCAGAGCTCCCTTGCTTATTAAACAACCTAATGAAGTGATTTGATTAAGCGCAGGGAAGTCTTTCTGGCTGCCCTGATGCTTTGTAGCAACCTGGGATTATTGAAACAGTTACTTGGGAGATACGGTGATTTAAGATGCGCCTTGTTAATTGTAGCTCGTTTGTGAATTTGCGGTGGTTAATTGCTGCGGTTCTTGTTTGTCACTTGGCACGTGGGAGCCCCTCGATGCCCAGCCAAGGCGATGGGCTTGGAACCAGAGATGCCAAAGGCTGTGCCTCTCTGCCTGGCTCGTGGCTCAGGGGGTTGTGGAAAATGAGATCCAGAGCTGATGGCAGGGTTTCTCCTATAGAAATGAGGCTGTTTGGACCAGAGCTGCAGCCGTGGAGCGGGGAGGGATGGATATCCTGGAATGAGGCAGAGATGAAAGGAGTGGGGCAAGCACTGAGTCTGTCACCGACTGCTGCTCTGCCTTGATGGGAGCCAGCACCAAATGGGATGGGCAGCTGTTGTCTGGGGCTCCTCTAATACCAGTAATTAATAGCAGTGGTGAAAAAACCCCAGAGCTGGTGAGTTTGAAGGGGAGAAAAGGAGAGTCCAGGCTGCAGAGGGAGAGTGGGAAGGAGCAGCATGAGTAACAGACATAAAAAGAGAGGAGGCAATGTGACCTCTGCAGATACACAAATTACTCAGCTCCTTCTGGCTGCATCAAAGATTTTCTGACTCAGGGATTTAACCCCTGGATCCCGGGCTGTGCTGGCAGGCTGCTGGTGGGATGCAGGCAGGCGGCTGCTCCGGCTCCTTGCCTGTGTGAGAACATGGCAGGGGACTGCTGGGAGTCCCCTATCCTCTTCGAGGTGGGGGGACTCCAAGTGGCCCCCCAGGCTTTGGGGGACATGGTGGGTTTGCATGGGGACCCCAGGACTGAAGAGGTGAAGGGATGAGGTCCATCCCTTCCATCTGCCTGCAGTGCTGGCTCCCAGATCCCTCCTCATAGTCTGGGGGGCTACCTGGAGCTGGCTGGGTGCAGGGAATGACTGAGAATCTGCCCTCACAAATTCTCCATGCAAAGCTCTGGAATGTCCATCTTCCCCGCCCCCCACCCCACCCCGGTTTAGCCCATCCCCAGCTTCGCCTTCCACATCCCTGGCCCTGTTGGTGGGCAGAGGACTAGCCTGGGAGCTAGGGGGCAGCCCCCAGACAGCTCCATCCTCCCCTGTTCTCCCTCCTTGGTGGGTTAAACCCTCCCAGGCATGGGATTGCTGGTCTGGGGGAATAATTAGAAGCAGGCTGCTGCTGAGCTACTTGGTTGGAGAGTGTCTGAACTGCTTTGCCCCTCACTGAACCTGGTCTGGAAAGATAGGGAAGAGCCTGAGGTGCTGACAGGCATTGGAACCTGTCACCCCTGTTCCCAGAGCCAGAAGGGCAGGACCAGAGGGACACCAGCACAGGGAATTTTCTGCTCCCTCTCACCCCAGATCACCTGGAAAAACAGGAAAGGAAAGAAGAGAAAGATATTCCAGCAAAGGAGGGAAAACAGCTGCAGGAGGCACTGTAAATGCTATGCCCATGGAGCCGTGCCACGGAATGGCTGGAAACGGGCTGGGAGCAAGTGGGGAGAGACAGGGCGATAAGGGATGGAGCTCAGCTAGGTGGAAAATACAGGAGGACCTTGATTTATTTGCTGTTTCCCTTCATCTCCTTTGCTTCTAATTTTCATCATGGCTTGTGAAGAGTTTATCTGGAAGCTTGTGCAAGGACTGGACTGGCTCCACACAGAAACAAGCTCGGAGCAGAACCATTGCCGGCAGAACAAACCCGGAGCCCGACCCGGGCTGTGATTGATAATCTCGGCTATTGGGGCCTCTGGAGTTTGTTTAAACCAAGCTGGGATTTTCACCAAGGCAACTTCCATTACGAGGTTTCCTGTGCTGCCAGGGGAGGCAGAAACCTCGTCACAGCAGCCTCTCCCAGCCTTTTCCATTTCTGGACCTTGGTTGATCTCAGTTTAAAGAAGAGAGCGAGTGGCAACTGGAGCTGGACAGGATCAGGGGGTTCAGTTTCACTGGAAAGGCCCCATATTCTGCTTTTTTTTTTTTCCACTCCAAACTAATACAAAAACAAAAATAAGACGTTTCCTGTAAATCAGAACAGTTGGAAAAAGAAAATCTCCTTTGGAGTTGAAGGAAACTTTTTTTACAATGCAATCAAAATATTTCACTCCTATTTTTACCTTCAGTAAAGCCCTTAATGGGAAATCGAGACTGTTTTTAGGGATGTGATTTGACCTGCAGCGGTCGGCTCCCCGGAGCGATGCGTGCCGGGAGCTGCGGAGTCTTGGGGTGCTCGGCCGAGCTCTGTCCCCCTGAAGCTGCTGCCCTGTTTCACAGCAAAGGCCAGGGCTGGAGGAAGGACCTGAGGGATGTTATCCAGCACCTCTTCCCACTTTTTCCCCCTTTGCTGTGGAGCGCTGCCAGCTTGCGCTCCCAAAACGGGAGCGGTGAGCCCCAGCGTCCCAAACCTGAAGGCAACGCTCCTGGTGCTGCTCCTTCTTAGGTGGGAGGTGCTGAACCTCCCCATCCAGGGTGGAATTAGATGCCCACCCCCTCTTGCAAGCAGCTGAACGGATTCCTGCTCCATCCCTTTGCACAACGAGCTCTTTGCACAACGGAGCGTCAAATATTTGGGTGATGAGTGGCCAGATGCAGCCAGGGGAAGGGCTGGGTGATGAGTCCATGTTCTGGATGGTTCCCAGCTCTACCAAGCTTGGGGATGATCCCAGGTTAATTACAGCCCTGCTCTTCCCCCGGCTGGAAGGAAAGTGTTTATGGGGAGCGGGGTGTGAGGATACAGCCCTTGGAGGACGGCTCCTGGAATGGTTTTGGAAATCTGATGCTCAAAGCTGACCCATGTGCAGCGCTCAGAGGAAGAGTTAACTCTTCCCTTCAAGCACCGTGCGTGCCGCTGCCGGGGGCAGGGGGAGAGGGCTGGGTTAGCCCCTGGCTCCTGGCTGGGCATGCAGGGTCCTCAGGCATGGCCAAGTGTGAGAATGAAATAACTCGGCTCAGGAAAGCAGCTGTTTGAAGGGAAGGGGAAAACATCACCAGGCATTTCCTGGGGAGGGAAGAGACCCATTTCCCATGGGATCTTTATTCCTTGAAAGAGGCCGAGAGGAGAAAATGGAGTGTTAGCTTGCAGGAGAAAGGATGCTGGGTAGAGCGGATGGTTTTGGTTTTGTGGTGAGAGCAAGGGAGGCAGAACGGGACGGGGACCGGCCGCTGCCGCCTGAGCATGTCTGCGTAACCACAACACCGCTGCAAATGTGGTCTGGGGGGAGGGGGTAACTCGGTGGGAGGGGTGAGGGCAAACCCCGGGGGCTGAGGGTCTGGGAAAACAGGAGTGGAAGGTCGGTGGGGCAGGATGCTGTCTGGCACAGGGACAGGCAGGGTCTGTGACACAGGAGCGGGGGGGATGGGTGCTGTGGGTCTGGCACAAAGGTTGGGGAGAGATGGATGAAGTCAAAGCCCCTGGCAGGAATTAGCAGTTAGAAAAATGGGCTGAATTTGTAGCTGTAATATTTGGAGCCGTCTCTGACTGTCTCTGGGGGTTCGACCGAGGCCTGTTTTCTGCTCACGCGCTGCCAAGGAATACAGGCAGATCTGCGCTGGGTGTAGTGTGCGATAATATAGCGGGGCCACGGAGATCGCTCCCCATGGCCGGTGCATCCATCATCCCGGGCCCCTCCAACCCCTCTGTGCTCTCCAGTTTTGCCTCCTCATCGCGGGGTACCACCCCCACCCCGTGCTGCCGGGGCAGTCTCCACGTAGATCTCCCCGTCCAAGGCGCACGGCTCCGTCTGCAGCTCGGGATGTCTGCAGTGCCTGTGGCACGGGAATGCTTTTGAGAGGTGACTGTCCCTCGGGCCGGGGTTTTCCTGGGGGGACAGCTGAGCAGGCATCAGGCTCGCTGTCAGAGCTCCTGTGGTTGAAGGCACATCCTTGTTTCCCCCAGGATGAGACAGTTGTATCACCTTGCTAGGGAACTTTCTCTGCAAAGTTTCACTCTTGCACAGGAGGAGAATATTCATGATTTATTATATTTAATATTTATTATGTTTTACCAGAAAAGAGCAATTACAGGGTCTCCCCAACCATGCCTTCTCCACTGGGGGCTGCCAGCCAGGGTGGGGCTGGATTTTCCATGGAAGTCCGTTACACCTAATAGCAGCACCCCAATTATTTTCTCCAATAGGATAGAGCACCCCCCGGGGCTGTGCCTTGTCCCCAGTGGGGACTGTGGTGGTGGGTCTGCCCGGGGGGTGCAGGGGAGCAGTCGGGCTCCCGAGGCAGTTGATGTCATGCGAGGAAAGCGTCCGGCTGGCTCCTGCCTTCGGAGAGGAAAAATACCGGACCAGAAGGAGGAGGGAAGGATGAAGGCCAAACCCACGAGAGGACTAGACACGAGTCGGGTGTTTCCATTGCAAAGAGCAGCTCAGTGGCGAAGCCCAGACAGTGCAAGGGAGGGGATGGAGGCCATCAGCTTGGGGCACCGTGCAGCGGCCGGGGGGCTCGGGGGTGGTACCTGCATGGCACCCCCTGCTTCCACCCTTCTGGGGCTCCCCAGGGGCACAGCAAGCCCAGGCCAGCAGTGACAGACCAGCAAGACAGGACTGATGTCCATGGCAGCTTGAGGACTCCTCATCTTCCATGTCCCCCACACCTTTTGGATTGTCCAGGACTGACCTCACTGATTCCTGCCACCCACATGGCCCCAGTCTCCCCACGTGTGGTCAATCCTTCATGTATTTTAGTATATATTTATTTAAAACCCTACTAAACCCTTGGCCTGAGCGGCATCTTGTGGTGATGGGTCCCACCGGCTAATTGTGTGTTCGGCTTGAAATATTTGCTTTCATGGTTTCCAGTGCGCTTCACTTGGACTTGCGTTGAATCACCCCCTTGTTCCTGTTTTAACCAACACTGGCAGCTCTTCCCACTGCTGAGCTGACACCGAGAACCCTTCCACCATCCAAAGCGCTGTCGTGGCTGGAGGATGCCTTTCCAGCGCGGTACCCCCCGTCCCTGCCTTCTGCGTGGTCCCAAGTGTGCCATGCCTGGCTGAGCTCGTGGGAGATACGCTGGGGGGGTTGCAGCTACTTCTAGTCCTGCGTGAATAGTGAGGAGGAGAGGGGAAAGCTGTCCTCTCTTGTGCTGCAAGTTAAATACAGTGTGGCTGCTGGCGGGTGGCCAGTCACAGAGCTCGGGGTGCCAGCATGGGGGCATCTGCAATGTGCTGTGAGAGACTGAGAATCACAGGATGGTCTGGGTGGGAAGGGACCTTAAAGCCCACCCAATCCCACCCCCTGCCATGGGCAGGGACACCTTCCATAGCCCAGGTTGCTCCAAGCCTCATCCAGCCTGGCCTTGGACACTGCCAGGGATGGGGCATCCACAGCTTCTCTGGGCAACCTGTCCCAGTGCTCCCCACCCTCTGCAGGAAGAATTCCTTCCTGATGGCCCATCTCAATCTCCCTCTTTCCATTTAACCCCGTTACCCCTTGTCCTACCACTCCCTGCCCTTCTACAAAGTCCCCCCCAGCTTTCTTGTAGCCCCCCCAGGCACTGGAAGGGGCTCTAAGGTCTCCACGGAGCTTCCCTTCTCCAGGCTGAACCCCCCAACCCCCCCAGCCTGTCCCCATGGCAGAGGGGCTCCAGCCCTCGGAGCATCTCTGTGGCCTCCTCTGGCCTCGCTCCAACAGCTCCGTGTCCTCCTGCTGTTGGGGGCCCCAGAGCTGGAGGCAGAACTGCAGGGGGGTCTCCCCAGAGCAGAGCAGAGGGGGAACATCCCCTCCCTCACCCTGCTGGCCAGGCTGCTCTGGATCCAGCCCAGGATCTGGTTGGCTCTCTGGGCTGCCAGCGCACAAGGCCGGCTCATGTCCAGCTTTTCACCCCCCAGCCACCCCCAAATCCTTCTCCTCAGGGCTGCTCTCATCCTGTGCTGGGGATGGGGCAGCGGCGCTGCTGCTGCTTTCTGCTGGAGTGAGGGAAACCACCAGCCAGGAAAACTCCTTCACTTGGCTCCAAAAAGTTTTGTTCCCAGCGTGATGTTCTGCTGAACCCGGCACCGATAGGAGCTGGTTCAGTGACAGGTCAAACTGCTGGAGCTGCGACGGAGCAGGGCGAGGATGTCCTCGCCTTCCAAGGGCTGGAGCAAAGCAGCAGGTGCTGGGAGGGCTTGGCGTGCTGGAGCCTTGCGGACCCTGGGAGAGGGTGAGTGCAGGAGGCCTGCTCCTCGCTCCCAAATTGGTTCCCTGGGTGTGTGCCTCAGTTTCCCCTTCTGCAAAGTAGGCACCAGAGCACAGGAGGCAGCTCTGGGATCAGCAGATGGGATGTGACCTCCAGAATGGAGCAGTGTTACGGGAGGAGGGTGTAAGCACCCGCTCTCTAGAGAACAACCCCACGGCGAAACACATGCCCAGGGAGCCTCCTGGGGACCCCGGGCTTGGAATCGTTTTGTCTTGGCTTATTTAAAATGTCAAAACTCCAGCGGAGAGATGGGACTTTTCAGAGCATCTCTGCACCCTGCCTGGCTGGGGTAATGTGTGGGGGGGGCTGTTTTCTCTGGGGGTGCAGTGGCAGAAGCCAGTCCGGGTGTCACTGGGCTTTGCTGGATCCAAGTTTGGGGGATGCAGCCAGGCAGAGAGGCTGGGGGCTGTGCTAGGGGGGACCCCAGGGGAATAAGGGCCCCCCAGGGGAATAAGGGCCCCCCAGTTCTCACACCGCTGCCCCATGGTGATGCTTGGCCCCCGTGGCCGCAAGCTGATGTGCTCAGCAGCCCTCGGCCCCTCTGCCAAGAGCTAATAAGCATTTGCTCAGCGTTGCAGGGGAAAAAAAAAAATAAAAAAAAGGGGGTTTTGGACTTCTCTCCCTCGGCAAAATGAGGCGGATGATTTAATCCCGGAGAAATGTGAGGTTTGATGAATTGTGTATCCCCTCCCTGCACTTAAAGCAGCCACGAGAACAGCGCAGGAGATGGGAGGTGGGGTAGGAAGGGGTTGGAGGATGCAGGGGGGCTGAGGGGCTCGGTGGCCACAGCGAGTGGGGGTGGCAGCCATGCTCTGGCCACTGCTGGGGACGGGGCCTTCCCTGCTGTCACCCCATCTGTGACAGGCGGCGGGGATGGGGACCCCACGTGCCAATTCCCACTGCTGGCCCCTGTCGCAGGAAGCTTCCACCCCCTCCCTCCGCTTTGCCCTTCGCTGGGCAGGGACCGAGGCTCGTCCATGTCCCAGCGATGAGTTTGCTGGGTCTCAGCCCTTCTTGGAAGCTCTGCTCCTCCCCGACAGGGAGACCACTGCTTCCAGTTTGGCCTCTTTCCTGGGAGAATGGGTGTGATGGACTGGGTCCCATCGGGCTGGGGAGGGGGTGGGCAACCCTCAGAGCTGGGCTGTGAGCGCTCTCAGCCCAGTGCTCAGGCTGGGGGGTGTGTGTGCATCAGCCCCCACGTGCAAAGGCTGAAAAGGGATAAAAATAAAAGCTTTGTATCAGTGGAAATACTATGGGATGTCTAAACAGAAGGCAGCTGGCTCTGTGGCCCTGCAAGCGCAGAGGTACCTTCTGCCTCAGTTTCCCTTGCGGATATGGAGGATTTGGATCCCTCTTTCTCCTCTCCCCACATCCTTGCCTCATACCATGACGGGGGGGCAGGACCAGCCGTGCCTGGCTCCAGGACAGGAGCTGCTGGGACACTCCTGGTTTAGGCCTGCTTGTGGCACTTGCTGGCTCCTCACACAGGGTCACGTCTCTGGCAAAACCCGAGTGGAAGGGGGTTTACAGCTTCTGGGGGGAAGCTGAGGGGCTGAAACGGGGTTCCTGTGCCTGGAGCCAGTGCTGAGGGCAAGCGGTTTGTGGGCATTTTCCATTCCCTGGCTGCCAAGAGCCTGGGCTTGGGCACTGCAGCACGAGGCTCTGCTCCAGGGGCGATCTGTCTGTGGGTTTAATGACCGAAGCAGCAACCGTGCTCAAAACAGGGGTCACCTCTTGGCTTTCATCCCTTTCAAACACCTGGCTGGGCAGGGATCAGTGGGCCTTCTTGGCTGCGTTTCTTACCTGGGAGTGAGCCCAGTGTGTTCTGTCCAGTCTGGCCCCATCCCCATCCATCTGCGTGTCCCGGTCCAGGGGGTTTTGCTCCCTGGTTCAGGCAGTCTGAGATGCTGAGGGATGGATGGAGAGGCCAGGCCATGCCTGGGAAGAAGGGACAGGTGTTTAGGATGAGCATATCTCTGAGGAAGGGATGGAGACCACCTCCTCCTCTTGCTTCCCTCCCTCCTGGGAGGGATCCAGGGTGGCCAAAGTGACATCAACACCCTCCCAGGCCAAGCATGGAGCTGAACCCACACGTTCTTGTGCCTCTGGAGTGCTTTGGGCTGGGGGCTGCTTTGTTCAAGGGGGGTTTCAAGCACCTTCATTCTGTCCCCTTGGCAGCGACACTCATGGAGCATGTGCCCAGGTGTTTCCAGATGTTTGCTAGAGATGGAAACATGGGGATGGACCGGGCACACTCTGATCCTGCCCCACGTGCAGCCTCGGGGGCGGGGGTGGGTGGAAGTGCATCACGCAGCATCTCAGCAACGTGCGAGCGGGATCCATGCATTACAGAGCAACATTCTCTTCCCCTTCGCTCACTTCCCCCTCCAGAGCTTCCCTCGGAGCCAAGTGTTTCTCCCAGGCTTATGGTGACGCTCTCCCAGCTCTCTGGATTTTGTTGTGTGCCCCCCCTGGGGCAGGGGGGGCTGCAGCCTGAGGCTGGGATGGGCAGAGCCTGTCCCCGGCTCGATCCAAGGCTTGGGGGATGCTGGGTTTAATTTTCCAGGCTGGTGGCCACCCAACACCCCGCGGCGGGGCAGGCGTGCAGAGCCCCGGGAGAGCCCTGGCAGCACCCTCCCACCATTCCCAGGGCAATGGGTCCATCCCAAACCACCAGCCATCATTTTTGGGGGATCCCTGGGTTCCCTTTGCTCCTGCTCAGTGGCCCCTTCCCATGACTCCGGTGGGGAGCACGGCCGGCTCGCGAGGCTTTGCTGGCAAGCGCCTGAGATTTGACGTTTTGCTTAAAGCACACGCTGCTCCCACCAAGCAGCCGCAGGGGCAGCTCAGGTTTCCCACTGCTTCCCCTCCCCGCCCCCCTCCCCTCTTTCTGAAATTAAAATTTTTAGCTCCCCAAAGGGAGTTTTAAGATCTGGCCATCAGGAAAAAAACCCTCATTGTGCTATAAATCATCTGTGTTTGTACAGCCCTGAGCACAGCAGAGGCTCGGCTTGGACGGGGTGGATGATGCTGGGATAACACCAGGAATAAGCATCTCCCTCTGGCCAAATAAGCATTTTAAAGTGCTGTTCCTGAGGAGCCCAGGCTGTGGTGTGGGGAAGGTGAGCCTGTTTGAGGACAGCCCTTTGCAGGGCCGGGTTTGAGCAGTCTCCTGCACTGCTTTGCTCCTCAAAGTTCCCGTTCTTGAAACCCCTGGGGCTGGGACCACCAGTTCCTGGTGTGCTGTGGTGTCCCCCGGGGCTGTCCAGGGGGAAATGGGGATGCCTGAGCTGCCAACAGCCGGGATGCTGATGGAAATCAATGTGATGAGGTCCAGGGTGGGAGACCTTCTGCCAGGGGAGGGGGGTGCTGATTTTCACCAGACCTGATACAGCCACGGGCGAGCACCAAGATGTGGTGCGCTGGTTATAACGAGAGCTTTTTTGCTCCCTCTTAAACCCTCCTCTGCCCCTTGTCCGTGTTTCCTCCCTTGGGGCATCTGCATGGCTACCACCGACTCCCTGCCGGGATGGTCAGAGTGACCGGGGCATGGCCGGGTGCCGGAACCTCACTGTGCCTGATGGGCTGGTGGGATGCAGCCTCCGGGCTCGCTGTGGACCACATTCCTCTGTGTTTACGTGCTGGACAGCTGTCCCTCGTGTTGCCCTTGGTCGAGATGGGCTGTTCTTGCAGCCCTGGCTCCGTCTCCCGGTGCTTTCACGCTCAAACATTTCCTCTCCTACCTTCGCCAGACCAAAGTGGTTATTTCTGTTACAAACCTCTGCAGAGCAAACAGGCCGTGGCCAGGAAAGCGGATAAACCGAAGGGACGGGGGACCAGGGATGGCCGGGGTGCTGCTAGCCCACAGCAGGGGCACTGAAACCGGGATCTCCCCAAGCAGTGAGAGCAGGTTTGCTCCATGGCCACCCTCCGTCACCCCCTTCGCCTGTGAGAGAGGGGCCAGATTTTGCTCCAGACGTAGAATAAACCCAGCACGCAGTGCCCGGAGCCACGTTCAAGGCTGCAGCCTGTTGCATCTTATAAATGCAAAAAAAGGCATCTTTGAAGGTGGATTCGAAACTTGGACACCGAAAGAAATTCCTGCAGGAAGAAAATTCAACAAACAAAGTCGCTTGGCTGAGAGCAAAGTTTATCCTCACCAGATTTGCTGAAGGTTCTCGTGCTGCCCAGCAATGGGAGCTGTGTTAGCAGCTCAGCAGGTCGGACAGCGTGGTGGGCAAGGTCTAGGGTGTGAAACCTTTACACGTTGGCATGACAGGGTGGCTTTTGTGCAAGCAATTGCCCATTTGGTGCCTCAGTTTCCCCCTTTCAGTGCCCAGCTGAGTATCTGTTAGCAGAAAACCCCCACATGAAACACATCCCCATGGATTTAGGCACTTTTGACTAGTTTGAAAGCAATTGGCATGGATCTCCAACCAGCATTTTCTTTCCCTATTGATTCTGACGCTCGTCCAGCTGGCAAACACATGTCTCCATCTCAACCCTTTGTTTAAGCAACGTGAAATACCGATGTGCTTTCTCTCCATTCCTTTTCCTGGCTTTTACGTGAGCTACCTGCTGGTTTTCAGGCATCCGAGTGCCCCAGCTCACTGCAGGGCGAGGGCTGTGCCCGTGGACCATCCCACTCCCGGCAGTCAGCGAGCAGCACTCACCAGCCACGCTCTGGTTTTGGGGGAGGGGCACCGTGTTGGGAACAAATACATTTTAGGGGTTGTGGGGAGCCCAGAGCAAAGTGAGGGAATTCAGCCAGCGGGAACTTTGGGGGAAGGTCTGATGTTGGCTGTTTGAACCTGCTGGTAGCCAAGTGTGGGAGTGCAGGATTGGACCCTCCTGGACAGCTGCCAGCCTCCTGTGGGGTTTGGAAGGGGCTTTCAATGAGCCAAAGCAGCTCAGGTTTCCTGGCCCCCGCTGCAGAACAGCTCGACTGGAGAGAGGACGGCTCGTGGGGAGGGAGAGGACCCCCTGCACCCCCAATCCTGCGTTCCAGGGATGGGATGCCTGTAGAAGAGAGATCCCCATGGCCGCTGTGCCCCCTCCGGGGCTCCTCACTCCTGCCTGGGCTGCGTCTCAGAGCTGTGAATATGCCACAGGTCTCAGCCTGTTTCTGAGCTCCTTGGAGCAGAAATGTCCCCCCCTGAGCATCCATGAATATGCCCACCCCAGCAGGCACCTGGAAGCCCCGGGGGGGTCCCTTGGCCGTGTCTCCTCGGTGCACAGCAGTTTTCCAGCCCTGGACCTGGCTGAGATCCCAAGCAAACCCCAGTGGCCCCATGCCCGGGTGCCTGGCATCGCCACGGCTCCCCTCCCTCCTCCTTATTAAGTGCCATCAGGATTTAAATTAAAGCCTGTCACCATCTGGGAGCAAATGAACCCTGCGTCATGTTTTACGGGGTGCCATCTGCCAGGCAGGAGCAGAGACCCCAGCACGGGGCCGGCTCCCTTCGGCAGGGATGGGGGGAAGCTGGAAGTGACCCTGTGCAGGCGGGGGACCCGGACGGGACAGAGCAGCTGGTGTCACATGCCAAACCCCCGCGCTCCGCAACCCACGTTTGCAAGCGAGCCGCGTCACTGCTAAGCACCGTCCCAAACGCACGCTCCAGGAACAGGGGCCGTGGCAAGGGAAGGGCTTATTTAAATTATTAATTAGCTTTGTTTTTAAACACGGGCTCGGAGCGGCCTCCGCAGCAGAAGGAATTGTTATTAAACGCCAGCCCTCCGGCAGGCAGGCCATGTGTGCGCAGCGGAGCCCGTGGCTCTTGGCTGCCAGATAAAGACGTTATTGTCATCCTGCCTTCGTCCCAGCCCTCCGCCTTCCCGCGCTCCCACCCACCCGTGGCCAGCGGCTCCCAGGAACAAAAACCCCCGCGCTCCGGCCGAAGGGCTCACTCGTGGCGGAGCCGCGGTGCCGAGAGGAGGAGGAGGAGGAGGAGGAGGAGGAGGAGGAGGGAGACAGCCAGAGAGAAACTTGTCTTGGGGATTAATAGGCAGGAGGAGGGAGAGGTGCACACAGGTAAGCTGTGGGCAGGTGCTTTCCCCCAGGCTCTTCTTGCCTTGCCTGACCCTCCGACCCACGGCCGGTCCACGATGCTCCTGCCCTCTCCAGCCTCCCTTACATGCCAAGCAGCATCTGCTCTCCCTTATTTTTTCCTCTCCTCTTGGTTTCTCTGTTCTTCAGCAGCTGGAGTCTTTGTTCCTTCCTTTTTCTTGTGGGGCAAGACTTTTTTCTCGCATTGGGGCAGGCTGGGGTGGAGGGGGGGAGAACTTGGTGCTGAGAGGGAAGTCCTGTGCGTGATAATGTTGTAGCTACTGCCAGGGGCTTTCTGAGGGGGTGAGCGAGGACCCCCTTGTGTACCCCCTGACCTGTGCTCTCCCAACCCCATGCACTCTTGGATCTGGCTCTGCAGCCGAGCAGGCAGAGCTGGGGGTGCTGGGGGGGGGGGGGGGGCTGCACAGGCTGAGCCATAGCCCAGGATAGTCCCCTGGCTGGGAAAGCATGCAAGAGGGGGGAGAGGGGAGCGAGACACCCCGGAGCTGGGGAGCCTCCAGCAGCATCAGGTCACTTTCCGTGTGCTGAGCACAGGGGCCAACAGATGGGCTGGGGAAACCGCGGGGGGGGGGGTGTGGGCTGCGGAGTCCTGCTCCTGCGGGGAGTGGGGGCGTGCAGCCCCTCACCCCCATGCCGGAGTGGGGAGTTTCCCTGGGTGAGGGTGAGGAGGGAGGGAGCAGCCAAACAGTACCTCAATGCTTCAGGGGCACTTCCCAAAAGGCTGGTTTTCTGCCCAAAATGTGGGTGGTGGAGCCCCCTCCCTGCACCCCACCATGGGGAAAGCTGCCGTGTGGGTCCCGTTTGGAGCCAGCTCTTTGTCTCTGCTGGAGATGTTGGGGGGAAGCAGGAGGGCAGCGATGTTCGCTGGAGCCCTGGGAAAAGGGTTTTGTGGCGTGGAAGGGATTCATCCCAAACTTGCCCTTCCCAGCCTGTTCGAGCGTTGTAAGAAAAGCGTCTGTAGGGCAGAAAGTGGAAATTCATCCCCTTGGCAGCGGAGCGCAAAGCATGTCGCACACGAGGGCTTGGAATCTTTCCTTGGGAGCCTGGGATCGCGGGCCTTCCTTATGTGGTGCTCGGCATCCCACGAGCGGCTGGAGCTGCCTCCTGGGAAGCAGCCTTTCCTCAGCCGGCCCCGAGCAGCGGTGCAGGGTGCTGGGTGTCCCCGCTCCCCTGGGGAAGGGGGGGTGATGGGGGGTGAGTGTTTTCACCTGGGAAGAGATAAAAGTGCAGCTGTGGGAGGTTTCCTCAGCCCTTGGGAAGAGGCTGGAGGGGAGGGATGAGGCGTCAGAGCATTTTCCCACCCGTAGAGAAATCGGAGCCCAAGGGGGGGCCAAAGTGAGGTGTCTGCTTGGAGGGGGGCACGGTGAGGGTGGGGGGCAGGCTCGGGAGGCTGGATTGCAGCTGCTTTGGCAACACTTTTCTCGTGCAATTTGCTTTTGTGCGTGTCCAGCCAATTCCACCGTGTGCGGCAGAGGGATCTCCCAGGGAGCAGCCCTGGGAAGAGTCGGGACACGCAGCGAGGGAGGAGGGAGGAATTGCTGACACGGAGAAGGCAGCGGAGAGGTGTTTTCTGCCAGGGCTGCCTTCCCACGGACCCTGCTGCGGGAGGAGGCTGCCGGAGGGAGCAGTGAACGCGGTGAGCCTTTCGCAAGGCTCTGGTGACGGTACAGTGAGGAAATGCTCCTGGCACGCAGAGGGATGCAGGAGCCGTGCGCTGCCATCCCTGTGTCTTGCGGTCCTCGGGATGAGCCCAGAAGTGTTGCTCGAGAGCCCGGGAGCGTGTCCGAGCTGCTCAGGGTTTCCTGGGATGCCCGTTCCTGGTGTGGATACAGCACCGTCCCTGCAAGAAGAAGGGCAGGGGGTGCTGGAGCCCCTGCCCTGACCGTGCGCCGACTCCGGCCCCAGCCAAGCAAACTGCCTGCAGCTCCACTTCCCGCTGGGAAAGGGCGAGAAGAGCGGGTTGTTGCCTCAGGGCTCTGCTCCCCTGGGAATGCGTGGGTGACAGCGGGTCTGCCCTCCCCTCGCAGGACAGGCTTGCGCTGTGTTTAGCCCTTTTCCACCATTCCCAGCTCTCCAGCGCCGTTGGATAAAGAGCTCCCTGTTTCGGGTACAGCTGATCGGACCCAGGCACACCAACGGGCTGTTGTGGTGGTTGGACGTGGAGCGAAGCCGAGGAGGGAGCTTTGCTGGCTCCCGGTTATTTTTAGCTTGCTCTCCTTGTTCTGCAGGTTCCCGGGCTGGGTGGGGGCATTTTTCCAGCCTGAGGGGCTGCAGGGATGGTGGGAATTGGGGGTCCCTGTGGAAAAGCTGTGAAGGGAGCTTGCAGGGTTAGGGGCAATGGGCTGGGAAGGCTCCTTGATCCAGCCATCTAGGTTTTTCCCCCTCTCCTCCCAAAGTTAAAAGCTCCCTTCGTCCCTCCCAGCCCCTCCACAGGAGCAGGGGTCCCCGGTGCTATCCAGAGCCAGCTGCCGCTCTAACTGCTGCAGGAAGAGGTGGGGAGGGCAGGAAGCACCCAAGGGAGTGCGTCGGGAATTCTGCCCATGACAAATCCCCCCGTGACCTTTACATAGCTCGCTCTTGCCCCCGAGGTTGTGATTTTTCGCCTGCCCTTGGCACCAGTGGGGGGGCCGGCCACGAGCGCTGCTTGGGTCAGCGAGACACAGCAAAGATAAACTATTTGGAAAGCAAACACCAGTGGCATTTGGGGCTGGAATTTCCAGCTGTTGTGCCGAATTGTTGTCGATTGTAATGGGATGGTTGAGGGAGCAGCTGCCTCTTTCTGGGAAACCCCCCTGGGCTGGCATCTGTTGGGTGCTTTGGTCTTGCACCCAGGCCAAGCTGGTCGGCGTGGAGCTCGGGAGGTGTCCGGACTGGTTTTGTCCATGAATCCAGCCTTTTCTCCACACCAGGCAGTTGATTTCCTGAGTGCATTCATTGCCTTGTGATTTAACTTTTATTCCAGTTGCACGGATTCCTTGTGGGTACCCAGGATCCGAGCGTCCTGTCCGTCGGCGAGTGGTGGGAAAGGGCGAGTGGAGGCATTTGCAGAGCAGGCGCTGTGCCGTGGCTCTGGCCGCGGATTCGGCAGCCGGTGCTCGTGTAGAATCAGGGTGTGGGATTTTGAAATCTGGCTTCTTGCATTCACGCCAGTGAATTCAACTGCATGAAACTGGATGGAGAACAGACTGTCGGCTGTGTGGAGTCCAGGGAGAGCTGGCTTTGAACCTTCCAGCGTGTTGGAGGCAATTGTAAAGCTTGTGGTGGCCTCAGGCTTGTTGCATCCCCGTTATTCTGGACACAGGGCTGTTGTGGGGACCGCTGGCTGTGAGCTGGTTTCCTGCAGACCGCTTGGAAGCAGATCCTGCTTTCCCCGAGCAGGCTGCAGAGCCTCTGTGACGGGCTACAGCTTTGCAGGGAGAGGCTGGGGACCAGCAGCAGGGAAGGACCACGGCAGTGGGCTGCGATCCAGACTGTGACGGTCCCCATGGGGATGTGGCAGCGGGTAGCAGGCAGTAGGGGTGGATAAAAGGGGCTGCATCTGCCTCCTGACACTTTCCTTCTGTACTGACAAATGCCACATGATGCTGCGGATCTCCAGCCTGAATTTCTGGCTCCGTGACGATTCCTGCTACATGCCAAGGCCCTAAACATCTGCAGCCTTAGAGCCTCATGCGAAGGGGATGGTGCAGGCTGTGCAGGGCCAGGTTGTTCCTGGAAGTGCCGAGAGCCCAGCCAGCTCTCAAGACCAAGGTGACAGCTCTGCCCTGTCCCCCACCCTCCCTGTGACATTGCCTGGGGTGGCTGCTGGGTGGCCCGAGCTGAGCATCACGAGCCCAACGCCCGGATTGCAGTGTGTACTGGCTGGAATATCACGTCCCAGCTGCCTCCTCCCCTCTGCAATGGGCCAAAGGCAGATCTCAGCCCCGCACCGCTTCCCTGAGCGTTGTGGGTGTTAAAATCCAGGTCTGAGTTTTGGAGCTGAGGCAAAATCCCATGGAAAGGTCTGGGCCAAGGTGGGGGGAGAGCCATGTGCAGGGAGGGACATAGCTGAGAATGGAGTGGAGTCCTGCAGGGAGGGACTGCACGTAGAGCAGCTCCCTGTCACGAATTTTCCCATTCTCTGCAGCCCGCCGTTGAATCTGAACTCTTACAACACAGAAGCACGCACGTACATCCCCGTTGGGGACTTACTGCAGCACTGCTGAGCTGAGTATCTGGCAGCATTCGGGCTCCGTTGCTCTTCCCTTGTTCCTCCCTTCCCCCAGCAAGATGCCAGAGCTCTGATTGAAAACAGCAGGCATGTGAGGCTTGTAGGGTTAAACAGAGCCAGATGGGAGTGGGGCGAGACAAAAAGGAAAGTAACAGGCTGGGCCTGGAGGGGGGGGCGAGAACAGGATCTTTTCTTGGAGGAAGTCAATTACTTGGAGCCCCAGGAATGTGTGAGATCGCTTCAAAGGGATCCGGCTGGCGCAGCCCTGGGAACCCGTCGAGGGGCCCTAAGGGCATCCCTTGGCTGGGGGTGGGATGTGGGAGCTGTAAGCAAAAAGGGGTTGGTGTGGCAGGGGGCTACCCCAGCAGCATGGTCTGGGGTGCTCGTAGGTCGGACGAGGGCTGGGGATGCTGCCCAAAGCAAACGCCACGTGCCCGGCTCAGCCCTGTTTGCTGCTCCTGCTGGGCACGGAGCAGGGCTGGCTGTGCCCATGGCACCGATGCCCCTGGTCCCCGTGGCCGTGATGAGCTGTGAGCTCCGCTCCGTGTTGCATGGGAGAGGGCGATGAGCCAGGAGAGCCTGGTTTCTCTCCAGCATCACCAAAGGCTCCAGTTCCACAGCACTGTTTCCCCAGGAGATCCTCTCCCCATCTGCCTCCCCGTCTTCCTCCCTGTCTCCTCTCGCTTGATTCTCTTTCCCACCCTGCTCTGCCGAGCTCCTCCATCTGCCTCGCCGTGCACCCATCTCCGCTCTGTTCCTGCTGGGGTGACAAATGCCGCTGGGAAAAGCCTGGCAAACACCCCCGAGGTATCTGCCCAGGAAGCCCACAGCCTGCTCCATCTGGCCCTGGGGAGTGTCGGAGCATCCAAAGCACCTTCTGCACAGGGCTTTCTGGGGAGCTTGTCTGCAACAAGCCGGATCGCTCCATCCTTCAAGGCATCAGCTGGAGAGCTACCAGCAGCAGCTTGCAAGGACGATTGCTGCTGTTCCAGGCAGCAGCAGGGAGGGCAGAGGTGGGACAGGCAACCGTGGGCTTGGTAATGACCCAGAGAAGAAGGAGAGGTGGTATGTGTAAGGTGTTGGGCTGGCGTCCAGGAGAAGCTCTCCAGCTAGGGACCTCGCCTGATCCCTCCAGATCTCCCACTGCTACTGGGGCTCTCCCTAAATAACCAGCCCAGCACCCTGCAGTGGGTCTGGAGGTGATGGATCAGTTATTTGGGCAGCACAGGGAGCTGTGTAGCCAAAAACCTTTGGTGTTGCCCATGCGTAATCTTGCAAATGCCCTTTTTATCACACAGCCTTGGAAACGGGCTGTCCCGCTTGAAAGCCTTGTCCCTGTGCACAGGCCCATCCATCTTTGCTGCCCCGCTAACTGCTGCTGGCCTCCTGATACTGTTGCTCAGCAAATTTGCTACTCAATCATTGGTTTTTTTTTTTGGCTCAAGTGCAAAATTAAGTCTAATCCATCAAGGTCTCTGAAGGGGCAATCCCTCCTTCGGGGTGAGGGCACAGTGGTGTTGGGGATCCCGGCGGGGGCCAGGCTGGGGGTGACATGAGACAAAAAACCCAAGGAAATTTAAAAAACCCTCACACAAACCCCCCTCCATGGCATAAAGCTGAGCCAGAGAGAGGGGATCTCAATGACTCATGCTCTGGAAAGGGATTGGATTTAAAGATAACTTCCAAGGAGAAGGAGAGAAAATAGCAGGCTGCTGGCAGGGATGTGGGGTAAATTCCTGCCTGTCGGTGGTGGGGGAGATGGGAGATGATGCGGTACCTAAATTGGTCGCTTCCTAACCCACCTCTTCTTGTTGCCTCCCTCAGGGAAACATCTGGACCATGAAGGTGGCCTTCAGATTGCTTCTCCCGCTTGTTCTTGTGCTGATCTCGGAAGTAAACGGGCAGCGGAGGAAGCCTCCCCGGAAACCCACCCGCCCGCCTCCGGAGTTTGTTGAACCCGTCGAGCCCACAGAGCTGCCCCCACCCCTGCCGCCGGGTCCCCCCTCCATCTTCCCCGACTGCCCCCGGGAATGCTACTGCCCCCCGGACTTCCCCTCCGCCCTCTACTGTGACAGCCGCAACCTGCGGAAGGTCCCCATCATCCCATCCCGCATCCACTACCTCTACCTCCAGAACAACTTCATCGATGACCTCCCAGAGGAGTCCTTCAGGAATGCCACGGGGCTGAAATGGGTCAACCTAGACAACAATCGTATCCGGAAGGTGGACAGGCGGGTCCTGGAGAAGCTGGAAAACCTCATCTTCCTCTACATGGAGAAGAACCAGCTGAAGGAGGTGCCTGCCTTCCTGCCACCCAACCTGGAGCAGCTGCGTCTGAGCAGGAACCAGATCTCCAAGATCCCTGCTGGGGTTTTCAACAAGTTGGAGAACCTGGTGCTCTTGGATCTGCACCACAACAAGCTAAGCGATGGGGTCTTCAACAAAAACACCTTCAAGGGACTCAAGAACCTCATGCAACTCAACCTTGCCCACAACATCCTGAGGAAAATGCCTCCCGGGGTGCCCAGTGCCATCCACCAGCTCTTCCTGGACAGGAACAACATCGAGGACATCCCCAGTGACTACTTCAAAGAGTTCCCCAACCTGGCATTCATCCGGCTCAACTACAACCAGATCTCTGACAAGGGGCTCCCCAAGAACTCCTTCAACCTCACCAACTTGCTGGTGTTGCACTTGGCCCACAACAAGCTCACCAACGTCCCCTTCATCAGCTCCAAGCTGGAGCACCTCTACCTGAACAACAACTCCATCGACAGTGAGTTGCACCGGCCGGGTGGGAGGCTGTGGTGAAGGCTGGGGGGTGGGTGCAGATGGGCTTGAGGGTGGTGTTTCCTTGAAAAAGGTTATTTTTTCAGTGGGATGCGAACCCTTTGGAGAGGGAACGCTGGTGAGATGAGCAGGGGGCTCTTTGTAGGTGAACAAGGCCCTAAGGGGGGTGGATGTGCAGGTGGGGAAGGATGGCCTGAGGATTAGGGTGGCAGCTGAGGAGCAGGGCTAACGCCCCCCCTTGGTGCTGCGGGGCTTTTCGTGTTTGTTGTGATGGGCAGCTCTCCTCTGGGGCCAATGCCATCGGTTACTTCCCCAGCAGGACTCAGAAATAGGGATATTTAAAAAGGAGAGTCTGTGCACATATTTTAAGAACAGATGCCAAATACGCAGTCAAGATGGTTAGAAATAACCCAGCTTAGCTCTCGAGCTGAGCCTCACGGAGGAAGGAACAGGGAGAACAAGGCTGTGATGGAGGTTGCCTTGGAAAACCAACCGGTGCAGTTTCGCACCGTTCCAGGCAAAGCACAGCGGTTTTCCAGGAGAGGTGATGGCCTGCGAACCATGTAAACACGGTTGGGAAGAAGACAGGGCCCCGTTCCTGGTCACCCCAGATGTTTCTGCTATTAGAGGTCCAGCAACCTGCTGTCCTTGCTGTCCATAGGGGAGCAAGAATGAGGCGCTCCTGCCAGAAACCCTCCGTGTGCACCGGGAAAAGCACGCTGGGCTCTTCTCTTTCTGGCTGCGGTGGGTTGGGGGGGCGTGGCAGGACCCACCTAGGGTATTACTCACCTGTGAAGCCGCAGCCAGGCAGGATGCTGGTCCCCACAAGTGGTGAGGATGCTGGTTCCCACTTCCATGCCGGTTTATTGTGCCGTGATCGTGTGTGGCTTTGTAAGGAAGAGTGGTGCACTGCCAAAGAGGGGTTGTAAAATCACCCAGCAGCTTCAGTGGGTCGGCTCCTGCCCAAACAGAGCACTGAACACGAGCCAGGAAGGGACAAGTGAGAAAACTGCTCCTCGCAGGCAAGCACTGGTAGCGTTACGGGATGTGATGGCAGGGAGAGGGACAAAACCCTCCCAAAGCCACGTCCCTTCTCTCGGGGGCGTCACCGAAGTTGCTTCCCAGGGAATAATGCCGCAGCGATGAATGTCTGGCTCAAATGCTGGTTAATCTGCATTTTATTTATTCACCACCAAAGTGGAGCTAAGGGGGACCTTGGGGCAAAGGTGGTGCCTGCCGCTGGCTCCGCACACACCGGTACCCAGGTCCTTCAGGGCTTTCCATGGAGAGATGCCCGTGTGGCCGTGCACATCATGGCCCAGCTCGGGGTTTTTTTTGCCTGTCTTACCCAGCTTTTATAAGATTTCAGTCCCTGGAGTTGGGTAACGACGTAAGAATCCCCAGGTTTATTTGCCGTAACGCAGGCCCTGGGGTGGGGAGAAACACGTGGAAACCCAGAAGTGAGCGCCGAGCCGGTTATTGACGTTATCTTCAGCATAACAGTGCTGGAGCAGGTTTCCTTGGTGGGTTTTTCTGAAGGCTTAGGGCTGGCTGGGCAGGTTTTGTGTTTGAAATAATCCCTTTTCTCTCCCAAGTGACACTGCATCCCTCCCCGCGCTTCGGCTGAACATGACCTACTTCGTTTCTGAATAAAGCAAGATTTTCCTCTCTTCTGGGAGAGGCTGGGGATTCTCCCCCTCGGTAGAAAAACAACTCCATTTCGGGGTTCAACATATAAGCAGGGAGTGAGGTCTCTAAACATCCCTCTGTCTTTCCTTTCCTCTAACCTGCATCCCGCATTTTCCTCTCCTCCCTGCAGAAATCAACGGGACGCAGATCTGCCCCACCTCGCTGATGTCCATCCAGGATTTCTCCCCCTCTGACCTGGACAGCGTGCCCCGGCTCCGGTACCTACGGCTGGACGGGAACCTCCTGAAACCCCCCATCCCCTTGGACCTGATGATGTGTTTCCGCCTCCTGCAGTCCGTGGTTTTCTAGCCCTGCCCGGCAGCGTGCCTCTCCCAGGACTTGGCTTTGCACAGAGACTTGACCCCCCGTCGGTGTTTGACACGTGGGACCCTCTTTGCCTCCCTCTCTCCCCTGCTCCATCCTTCTTGCCCTTCCGCCTTTCCTTCCCTGTAGCGGCCGTGGACACGCGTGGCATGTGCATCCTTGGGGACCACTGTGCAGGACAGCGCCGTGTTGCAGCATCAGCCCCCGGGGTGTCTGCCACGCGCCCCCCAGTTCCCCACCTCCGGGCCCTGCCTTCTCTGCCCTCACCCCGGCCAGCCCTGGAGCTGGCTCTGTCTCTCCCCGTTCACCCAGCAGAATTCCAGGAGGTTGGATGGGGTCCAAGCCAACGGAGCCAAGGAGGGAGCCCAGGGGCCACCTCGCTGCAGGACTCGCATCATTGCTCCGTCTGTCCTGGGGGAGCAGGCTGGGATGGTGGGGGCCGGCCGGGGTGGCGGGGCCGGCAGGACCGACACCGACACCTTGTGTCTGGCCACATCCCAGGGCCCCGGGCAAGGGGCTGCTTCCCTCGTGGTGGTGTGAATTTGGCAGGAGGGTGTCGGGCAGCTGGAGCTGGGCTCTCCTGTGCCCTGTGTGTTGCACCTTCCCCGCAGCAATACACCATGCACCCTCCTTTGCAAGACCCTCCACGGGGTTTTTTTGCCCCCTCCCCAGCTTTCATCCCTCCCAGACTCCCCCCAACAGCTCCACGGTGCCATAGCCCCCTCCCAACACCCTGCATCCTCCCCGTGCTGCAGACATGCAGGGCTCAGCGCAACGGCCACATTCTGCTGCTTCCAGCTAAACCTGCCCTCTCCGATCCAGGCAGGACCCCAAAGCCTTCAGGACCCTGATGCTGGGGGCCTGCCCTGGGCATGGGACCCCTCCTGGGGGGGCAGAGCAGAGCCAGCCACATTGCAGCGATGCCAGCGGGACGCTTGCTCTCGGATTTAGGGACCTGGGGCCAGATGCTGCCAGGGGTGTAAACCTGGGTTCTCCCGGGGCTGGAGGTCTTCAGGGTCCCTCTGCCCTCCTGCTTTGACTCTCAGCTCCTGGAAGTTTTACTCTGTGTTGCTTTCTCGAACCAATTCCACATGGCTGGTTTTGCCACTTTTTTTTAGGGAAAAAAAGGAAAGAAAAAAAGGGAAGAATTACCCTTTTGGAAAAGCTATTTTTTATTCCCTCTTCTCCGTTTCCACATGTATCGCTTCCCTCTTTGATAGCTGTACCTGCATATATAGGGTGTCCGGGTTTAGGGGGGTTATACTCCTTTTTTTTTTAATTCCTGATTCTCAGGATTTAGATTTAAGGCCAAACATTAGAGGAAAAAAGGAAAAAATCCAACTGAAATAAGCATTAAAGCAATAAACCAAAGAAACCAGCTGTTACCTCATTGTGTTCAGCCACCAAAACTGACCCTTCTCCGCGACAGGCATGGATGGGCACCATGTCCCTCTCCCTGGGAAGGGGGCAGGGTTGCTCCCCACAGCCTGGGTACACACCAGCGACCCTGCAAGCTGGGCGCTTCCCCCCTTCCCAACGCTGGAAGGTTCATGAAACCCCTAATTCAGGCTTGTTTTCTCACGATCAGAGTCTCTTCTCCAAATCTTCCTCCGGTGGGCTTTATTGGGTTCAACAGGTTTCAACCTTAAACCCGGAGACCCTATGTATATATTTATATATAATGTGTATATATACTGGTAGACTGTACAGATATATCTAGAGACATATGTAGTTCTTGACTGATTTCAACTTAATGGTATTTTCACTCCTACTCTCCACAGCAGTGAAAATAAAATGAGTCACAAGGGACCCAGAGCTGCAGTCGGACCTGCCCATGATCCATCCCCATCTTCCTCGCTGCGCGGGAGCTTGCCGCTTCATCCAGGACCGCGTTTCCTCTGTTGGGGCCAACTTGCCCAACAGTAGGAGCTCAGGAGACCCTGAGGGTCCCCGCAGCGAGGGGCTGGCAGGCTCAGGGGTTGTTTGTGGTGCGCCCTTGCTTGAACCGGTGCTGGGTTGGCATCGCGGGCAGCACCAGCGCCAGAGCAGCAGGCATGCCTGCGGAGCGGCGGTGGGCAGGCTTGTGGAGCATGAGCCTGTCTTAACGAGCATCTCTGCTAATTAAGGGAGCCTGACCTTGGCTGCAGCTCCTAGGGCCTGCAGCTGGTGGGTGTTTCTGTCCCTGCAAGCTGGCTGGGAGAAGCTGATAGCCACGTGTGCTGCGTGCTGGGGTCGTTGGGGCTTAGCGGCCCCCATCTCACCTTCATGCTCCCAAGGAAGCCGGACAAATGTCCCCAGGGTGAGTTTTCCCCAGTGGGGTAGCACGTAGGAGCTTCAGGGCGTGCTCTGGGGGAGTCATCTCTCCCACCCACATCCATAAGCCTGGATCCATCCCCAGGGCTGCGGTCTGTGTGGGGTGCGCGCGTGTTTTCACACGAGCAGAACGGGTGTAGGCAGCGACTTATCCTTCTGCCCATTGCTGCAGCTTCAAAAGAAAAAAAAATCCCAACCGTCTCCTCTTGCTGCTGCCGCTCTCCCCACGTGAATCATGAGCGGAGAGGGAGGGCGGCCGTGGGCGCGGGTGTGAGCGCATGGGCTGCGGCGTGGGGCTGCTCACGGGAGCCTGCACGCTGGCGGGGGGGGGGACTGCGGGTGGGCAGAGCAGGCACCGGGCTCCCCTTATGGTTTTGTGCTGGAGGAAACATCCGTATTTTGTGACTGGGGCATGAATCATGGAATCATGGAATGGTTTGGGTTGAAGGGACCTTAAAGCCCACCCAGTGCCATCCCCTGCCATGGGCAGGGACACCTTCCATAGCCCAGGTTGCTCCAAACCTCATCCTCCTGGGTGGGCATTCACCCACTGCCTCCCCAGGCAAGTCAGCTCTGTGTCCTGCAAAAGCTGGGGTGGCTCCTTTCTCCTCTCTGCCAACAGTCACTGCGTCGCCCTGGGAGCGGGATCTGCGCTGGTGGCACGGGAAGACCTTCCCCTCGGCCACGTGTGTGCGCCGTTGGGTCATGGGGAAGGCTGGGACCCTCTTGATAGTAGGGGTGGAGTGAGGGTACCAGGGTGGGCATCACCCCAGCACGGTGGGTGCTGATCTTCCTGGGAGCGGGGAGAAGGCGATGGGCACGCCGGGGAGCAGTTAGATATGGCGAGAGGCGGTTTGGGGCAGGTTGAGTTACTGCTCAAACCAAGCCCCCTTGCAACTGGTGACCACCCCCCCCACCCCCCCCGCATTTATGGGTGCCTGAGCAGGGACCTCCCCTGCTGTGAGGGTTTGCACCCTCCGGGTGATGCTGGGCACGCTGGCGATTGCTGCCGAGGCCCTTTGGAGACAAGGAAAGGAGTGGGCGTGAGGGTGGACACCAGCTGTCCCCCTCTTAGGGACATCACTGCTCTGGGGACCTTCACCAGCCTCAGCCTCTTCCTTTGCAGCAGTTTCCACTGGGCTGGGGTGCCAGGCAGGAGCTACACCCCCCCTCCCAGATCTCCCCAAGCTGAAGGTGCCATCCAAAAGCCGTGTGCCCTGCAGCCACGCTGGCCTGAAACCCCAGCTCCCCAGTGGGGGACAACACAGCAGCCGACCCTGGACAAGCACCGACAGCCCCCCCAAGGATGGAAGGCACCTGCTCAGCTGTAATACGTGCCCCCCCCCCCAGCTGCCACATCGCCTCCATCACTGTGGCTGCCGAGCCGCCTAATGAGGGGCTTAACGAAGATTAGCTGCGGCCCTTCGCTCCGTGCAGAGCAGGGCTGGGGCTGCCCTGGCTGGGGGGTGTGGAGGGGGGATGCTGGGGGTGAGGGGGCTGCAGGTGCGTGGCCAAGGCCTGTGCCGACTGGTGGGGGGCTGCCCGGGTACCCCCGCCTGCCCAGCATGCACGGGCAGATGGGTGCGACGTGTCGGGTGGGTGAGCGCGTGGGCTGCAATCTGCCTGTGAGAGAGAATGTTTTTAGGGAGGTGGGTGGCTGTGTGTGCACATGGCTGCCCCACGCTGCCAGGAGCTCAGGGGAGGGGGGCTGTTGTGCAGCCTCTGCCCATCCTGAGGTGTCCCAACCCCACAGGACATGTCCTGGCAATGACTCCCCCTTCCCAAAGGGAGGAGTAGGGCCATGACTCCCCAAGCTGAGAGCCTGGGGTGGGGGGCTATCAAGTAGCCCCCCTTCTCCAGAGCACGTGTGTGCACGCAGGAGGAGAGGGGGAATGTCTCCCATCCTATCCCGGGGGGAGCAGCGCTGCTTACCCCCCCATCCACGTCAGCTCCCCTTCCCCAAACCGCCCCCATGTTTCCAAAGCAACAGTGCGCAGAGGGGCGCTGAGCCACGCGGGAGGCGAGGGGGGGGACACGAGCCGAATATCATCAGCCATCTGCCTGCTGGGGTGGGCCTGTGCAGACCCACAAACCCTGGGCAGCAGCGTGCCCCCCCACAGCCTCCCCAGGGCTGGGATGCTCACCGGGTCCTGGGGTCCCACCCAATTGAAACCGGGGGGGGCTGCGTGTGGTGCTTTACCATTCCCGCATCTCTGGGGACAGGGCTCTCTGTGGCTTGGCAGGACCTGGCTTGCCGGCGCAGGGATGGAGCTGGCCCTGTCCCCTCTGCCCAGGGCTTGTGTGTCCCCATCATCCATGGGAATGCCAGGACAGGGAGCACAGCATGCTCCCCACCCAATCCCATTCCCCCCCCAGCCCCACATCCAAGCCTGGACTGTTGGAGGACAGCCACCATTGGGGCTGGCTTACCCCTGGGGACAACATAATGTCCCAGTGGGGGGCTGCCAGCTTGATTGGCCGCATCCTGCTTCTCTCCTCAGCCGTGCCAGACCCCTCTGTGCAGCCCCCACCCCCCCTTCTCCATGCATTAAAAGCCCGGCAGCCTTTCCCCAGCCAGTGCATCGACCCTCGGGAGCGGAGCAGGGCTCTCCTGCACCGAGGAGGAGGGGAAAGGGGGTACGTCCATGCCGCCTTCTTTCTGCTCCTCCAGCGCCAAGCAGAGCCCCGCTGGGTGAGCTACGGGGCTGGGGGGGTCAGACGCCAGCGGTGCATGCGGGGGGCTCACTGCACTCATAAGGGTTTGGTCTACGGGAAAATGGCAGGAATTAAGAAGCAGCATCCTCAGCCCAGGGTGCAAAAACTCAGGGCTGGGCCGTTGCTTTGGTTTGGGAGAGACGCGTTGGGGGCTGCTGTGTGCTGGGCTCCCTCCGCCTGCTCCGCCGTGGGTGCACTCATGGGGGTGCAGCCCCGTGGGTGGGCGATGCTGCAGCACAGGGTGCACGGTGGGTGCTGGGGACCCATCTGTAGGGGCCAGCTTCAGGAGGGAGTGGGCTCCATTTGGGAAGGGACCGCAACATGTTTGGGTGGGGGGCTACCAGGCATGCCCTGGGCTGCAGAGCCTGGGGTCTTTGCATGCAGGTCGAGTCACAGGGACCCTGTGCCCTCTGACACCTCCCCGGTGCTGGCATGCCCAGGAGGCTGAGAAACAGCATCCTGTACTTTAAACCTGGGTGTAGGAGCAGGGGGAGGGCAGCAGTGTGCTCCTGGGGTCGTTTCTGCTTGGCTACTGGGTTTATTGGGCCAGTGACCAGCTTCACCCATCACCTCGAGTGGCCAGAGCAGGACCCCTCACCCCTCACATCCTCCCCGGGGGCTGGAAAAACCGGGAAGGTTGGGCAGCTCTGTATGGCTGCGGGGCCTCTCCTTCACAGCCACTCAGCCAAGCGTGAAATGGGCTGAAAAGGGATGGCGTAATGTTCCCGGGGCTGGGGACGGGGGCCGTTTGTCCCCCGCGGTGGCCGCAGCCCCCACCTGCGCATAGGGCTGGCTGCAGCCAACGTGTCGGTTCTGCCTTCCCCTCCCTCTCTGCTTCCATTGCTTCAACACCGTTTCAGCGTACCTGACCCCGTCGGAGCTCTGTGTCCCCCGGCACCGTGATCCCCAGTGCAGCCCTCGGAGCGGTGATCCGGCCGGGTGCAGGATGTGGACCCTGGCCTGGCTGGGCATCGCCAGCCTGTGCCTGGGGCCAGCCTGGGCTGTGCCCGCCAAGGAGGAGAGGAGGAAGGCAGAGAAGCCAAAAGCTGACCATGCGCTCTACGAAAACCTGGATCTGGACAACTATGACCTGACACTGGACAACTACGGTGAGATCCTTGACCTGAGCAACTACGAGGAGCTCTACGACTATGGTGACCTTGCTCCGAAGGTGAGGGGGGACACAGGAGAGCACCCGGAGTGCGGGGCAGGTCTGGGTGCATCCTGAGGAAGGGGCTTGGTCCAAGGGATGGATGGGGCACAGCTGGAGAACCAGCCTCTTGCACAAGCCTACGAGTCCTGATGGCTCTTCCACCACTCTTGATGGTGGCAGGAAAGGCTGCACCCGATCCCAACCTCCGACGGTTTCCATGGCTGACCAGAGCATCACTGCGGGAAGCCAGGATGGGAGGCTTCCTGCATCCTTCTGGGCCAATAAGGAAGGGCTTTCTGAAATCATGAGCTAGAAGAGCTCTCCAGGGACGAGCTGGATTTTCACTAAGACCTACCCAGTGCCCTTGCCCAGTGCCTCCTGCTCCGGAGGGAAGCGGGAGGTCTCACTCGGCCACCCCAGCCCTCACGCCCCAGCTGTGTTTGCAGATCGAGGTTGGTACCCTTGCTCCTCGCCCCAAGGACCCCGTGGCGCTCCCAGACCTGGGCACCCCACCCGAAACCCTGAAGCTGCAGCCTCAGACAACCGCCGGCCCCATCCACCCAGCCCCCATCCCCGCGCAGGGTGAGTGCGGACCCCTGGGTGCAGCTCGAAGGTGCAGCCAGCGGGATTTGGTTCCCATGGGATGCAGCCCCGTGTCCCAGGGGTGGCAGGGCTGGTGCTGTGGAGGAAAGGGAGCAAATCCTGTTGCCAGCGGCAGACAGCAGCGGTTATTTGCTCTGCCCTGTGTGCTGGGGGTGCGGCTTATCACACAGCAGGCAGGAGGGCTGCAGCGAGACATTTCTGGGAAACAAGAGCTCCAGCAAAGCAGCAACATTTTAATGAGCAGAGGCATTGCGACAGTCGGACAGAGTAGCAATTAGATTAGTGACAATTAAAATCCTGTAGCGAGGGATAAATATCTTTATTCATTTTCTGTCACTCTGGACTGGGACAAATTAAGTAGGAGGCAAAGGGAAATTGTTGCTTTGCTGCTTTGAACTCCCCCACTAATGGATGCTGAGTCTCGAGGGCGCTGGGGGGGAGGAGAGGGAGCAAATGCACCAGGAGGGACACGGCTTTACCCCTCCTGCCGCCCCTGCCCAGCTTGCGGGACCCTCACGCAGCCGAGACAGATGTTTCGCTCGATGCAAAACTGTTTTCTTTTGTTTTGTTCCCTTCTGTGGGGAAAACTAAGGGGGCCAAGCAAACCCTGGGTGTAACGCCGCTGTGTTTGGCAGCCTTACATCTCCCCCTCTGCCGCCGGAGGTATTTGGCCCTGAGCAGCTTCATTTGTTAGCAGGGCTTTTGTCTGGGCATTTCTGGCCCTTCCCTTGATGAGGTGCCCGGGGCTGTTTTGCTGACGAAAGTGATGGGGCTGTGACAGCTCTGGGTGACTTCATGTACCCACGGTGTGGGATGGGGTGGGCATGTCCTCTCGCCTGGGAGGTACTTTGGGGGGGTTGGGGGAGCCGTGCCATGCCAAAGGGTTGCCTCTGCCCCACCCAGGCCTGCCCAGCTGCCTGCTCTGCCTGTGCATTGGCACCTCCATCTACTGCGACGATGCCGACCTGGAGCACATCCCGCCGCTGCCGCCGGAGACCACCTACCTCTACGCCCGCTTCAACCGCATCGGTACCATCCGGGCCAGCGATTTCACGGGGCTGAGTACGTCGAGGCAAGGGAAGGGCCAGGCTCTGCAATGGGGCACGGGGGCAATAAGCAGTTCTGCATGGGTCCCTGCTCATCTCCTCCCTCCTCTCCCTCCAGAGAAGCTGAAGAGAATAGACCTGAGCAGCAACTTCATCTCCTGGGCGGATGCGGATGCCTTCCGCCTGCTCCCCAGCCTGCAGGAGCTCATCCTGCCCGAGAACAGGCTGACAGCGCTGCCCGAGCTGCCCCGCAGCATCATCCGGCTGGATGCCCGTCTCAACAGGATCCCCAGCACCGGCCTCCGGCCTGAAGCTTTCCGGGTGGGTGCTGGGGCTGCTGGTCCAGTGGATGAATCCAGGCTGGTTGTAGCCCAAACCTGCCACGCCGAGGGGTAACAGGGCTGATGCAGGGGGCCAGGGGCTGGGAGCAAGGAGGTTCATCTCTTCCCTCTTCCCGCAGGACCTGAAGCAGCTGCAGTTTCTTCATCTCTCCAATAACCAGCTGGACTATATCCCGGCACCCCTGCCTGAGAGCCTGCGCTCCCTGCACCTCCAGGTGAGACGAGCCCAGACCCAGCCTTGTCTGTACCTGAGTCTGAGCCCATCACCACCTCCTCCTCATCCTCCTCCCCATCCCTTGGATCTGATTTTGCCTTTTGCCTCCCTGGCCAGAACAACAACATCCAGACCATGCACGAGGACACGTTCTGCGACAGCCAAGACCACAGCCAGATCCGCAGGGCGCTGGAGGACATCCGCCTTGATGGCAACCCCATCAACCTCAGCCTCTTCCCCAATGCCTATTTCTGCCTGCCCCGCCTGCCCACGGGCCGCTTCTTCTGAGCCCCCCAGCCCCAGCGCTGGGAACGGAGGGCAGCCATCCCCGGACTGCCCATGCCCCCACCCCAGACCCTGCTGCACCATGGAAAATGCAGGATTAGGGCAGATGCATTAAACCCTGGCGTGAGCTGAGCCTCTGGATAGGGGTGAACTCAGTTCTGGGGCAAACGAAGCAGAGGGTGGGCAGCTTTAATAAAATGAAGATTTTAAAAATGCATTCAGTGTCTTAGTCTCAACAGTGAGAGCAGGGGAAAGCCCTTGCCCAGCCCCAGCCCACATCATATCCCTCTTCTTCCTTAATTCCCTCCCAGATCCTGGGGAAGACCCCTCTGCGTCTGCTTTCAGTGTTTCCTGGCCAGGGACCGGGAGCTGCGTTGCTCCAGAGAGGTGATGCTTTGGCCACATCAGGTTTGACCTGAGTGATCGGCCTGTCCCCTCAGCCATCCCCAGGTCCATCAGGTGGGTCCAGGTGGCTCCACGGGAGTGTTGCACACCCAGATGTGAGCTGTGGCCACAGCTGGGCTGTCCCCATGCCCTCTGTGATAGGAAACCTCAGCACAGGGACACTAGAGTCCTCCATCACCTCATCCCAGACCTGCTGCAGCCTCGTGGTCCATGCCCTGGGGAGTCCCTGACCTCCTCAGGGGCTGGGAGCTGTGCTGGTACCAAGTGGAGTCTCCAGCATGAGCTCTGGGAGAGGCTGTCCCTGGGTTTGGGTTTGCTTCTGCTGCAGAGAAAGCCTGGAGCAGCACCGGAGCCTGCGAGCCAAACAGCCCCGAGGCCAGCAGGAACGAGTCACTCGGAGGTAGTTAAAATATCTTGTATCATCCCAGCTTTCAACACCCAAAACGAGCTGCCCAGTGGTGAGATATTTTAAATCTAATGTATTCATCCTCTATATTTTTATACACATGTAACAAACACCGTGAGAGGGATGACACATCCCTGGAGAATCCAAAATCCTGAACCAAAACCACTGAGCTCAGCCCACATCCTCTGGGCCTGGGGAAGAAAACTAAGGCGGCTGGAGAAAACCTTGCAAGAAGATGCAGCCTCTTCTCCCCGGGCACGCTGCGAACGCCGCTGGGCACTCACGCCTGCGAGCACGCCTCGTCGGCACAGCACGGGCACAAGCGTGCCGGTAGCATGGGACACGTGTGCCCGCATCACCTCTGTCCCCTTGCCTTTCTTTTCGATGCAAAACCCACCTCAGACGTGGATTATGCTGATCCAAAAGCCAGGGTCCTCGGTAAATGGGAATTTGGAGCTATTCCAGCCTTTCCTTTCAGGCTAGATGTAAAATGCTAGGATTTATTACCACCGTTGTCATGTCACCCTTGAAACAGCTGTATCTATCCATCCCCTGTCAGTCTATCCCCGTATCTCTCCTCCTTCCCCATCCATCCTTCTGACACCTTTGCACAGCCCTTTACCCCCGGTGATCTCATCCGCTCCCGTGGGATGAAGTATCGCTGCAAGCCAGGCTCGGCTCCAGCGCGATGGGGTTGGCCAACTTTTCCCAACGGCGAGCCCCGGCCCTTCGCGTTCACCCCACTAGATGGCAAGGCAGAGTGTTTGGAAGTGCCTGCCCTTAACTTTGGGACTGCAAACTCCCTCCCTGCTGTTTACCCCCTTCCGGGGGGGGGGTTTGGTGTCTCAGGACATGCAGCTGGGGAAGAGCCCAGGTGCTCCGTGTTGGTGGAGGAGGGATGAAAAGGAGCTGCGGAGGGGAGAAGGGGTTGCTTTGTGTGGGAGGAGAGTGAGGTAGGTGGGGGAGTGTCTCTGGGGGTGAGGGGGCTGTTGGCTGTGCAGAAACCAAACTCTTCTAAGAGAAATGGGGGGCTTTGCTGTGGGAGTGGTGGGATTTGGCTGTGCTGGCTCATCTTGTGTGGCTCTTGGGTCTCCTCGCAGCCCTGGGGAGAAGGGGGCGTATGGGGTAGCAGGTCTTTGAGTTCCCCAAAGCCCCAGAGAGGGACAGGCTGGGGTTGTTGTTGGGAGGGGGCTGCTGAGGGCTCAGCCCTGCTGTTGTACTGGGGCTGTTATTACCTGTGCTCTCATGTTCTTGTCAGGGTAGGGTGTGGAGAAACCAGTGCCTGTCTCTGCAGCACGGTGCAGGGAACAGCATCCTCCTCCCACTGCCCCCACAGCCCCTTCCCACTCTGCTGGGTTGCCTCATCCCCTCCATGGGGACTGGCTGCCCCCAGGCTCTCCCTGAGCACCTAGGGGTGCTGGATAAATCCTGTTCTGGAGCCAGCATGGGGGCACAGAGCCTTCCCTCAGGCTGGAGACGGCAGCGGGCATTTGAGGGGCTCCTGCCCATGGGACAATCCTGTCTCAGTGGAGCCCAGCTCAGCAGCGTGTCCGTGACCCAGCCATCCCCTCTGTCACCCCTGCTGCCCCGTGTCCCTTAGGCTGTGGCTGGGCAGCTGGGAATCCTGGCTCCTCTCCATCCTCTGATGTCTGCAGCTCTACCCAGCCAATGCCTTGGCTTACGCTGCTCCCGGGGGCCAGAGTCACCCCCTGCCCCAGGGATCGGCCTGCATTTGAAGCCATTTCTGTGGCGGGAGCTTTATAGGCCTGCACAGCCGGTCCCATGCATATATGCATGTAAAGACTGTGCATCTCAGCAGAGATACACGTGCTGCTGCTGCCAGCCTGCCCTGGGTACCGCCTGAGCCCAGCGAACGGAGAGGCAGACCCGCTGCAGGCACATGGAGCCAGGCAGCAGCAGGGGAGGGAGCGGAGCAGCCGGGGAACGGAATTAGCACAGGGCCCATGTTAGGAGCTGTGAGCTGGAGCTGTGCAAAGGCAAAGTGTTGTTCTGATCTCCGGAGCGTTTGCTGAGTAACAGCAGGAGCTGCAGGACTTCAAAGTAGTCTCTGATGGGAAATGATGGCAGATCTGCTTTGCTGGGGACAGTTAAACAATGTGGGGCTGGGGGAGCACCAGGAGCAGTCCTGGTCGGAGGGGATGGGTGAGACAAGTGGCTGCTTCTGGACTGTTTTGCTTTAGAGATGTGCAGGGAGCTGTGTCCCCCCTGGTACAGGGTGTGCAGGGATGGAGAGGGGGAGAGGGCTGACGCCAGGCACTAACCTCCCTCCGCTCATCCTCTCCGGCTGGATCCGTGGCTGCCTTCTCCCCAGGCACGCATCAGGCTCTGCAGCAGCCGGGCAGAGGGTTCGTGTCCTGCCTGTGCCTCTCGTTCCCCTCCGTTCCTCTTCCCTCGCCCAGAGAGCATCTCCATGTGCAATTCCTGCAGCTCTCCTCCCCCCGTCTCTGCCGCTCAAGGTCACCTTCCTCGCCTGGGCTGGATTTTCACATATTGATTGCTTGGCTCTAGCAGCCAACATCTCGGTGAGCTCCCAATCTCACGCCAGCTCAGCATCTTGCCACTCTCTGGGAGAAGCATCTCCATATGGGCCCCCCTCCTCCTCCATCCTGCCCTCCCCCTACACGCTCTCCTCCCAGCCCCGGCCATGCATCATTAACCGACACCAAAACAGGGATAGGAAAGTCTTCAAGCCTTGGAGAGCAGCAGCCTTCTCCCTCCTCTGCCTCTCTGTCTCCTGGGGAGCATGACATGAGCACGTTCCTTCCCTTCGGTTGACTTAGGAGGAGCTGGGATCCTCACAGGGACTCGGCGTGCTGCTGTGCCTGTCTGCGAGCTGCCTCCATCCCCTCCTGCTCAGGCTTCCTCCCGCAGGTCTTCATCCTCCAGTGGGAAATGAGCTCCTCTCCCATCCCTCTTCCCGCTCCCCCCTCCTCACCCAGATTTCTTCTCTGCCCTCCACCCACCAGCATGGCCAGGAGCCCCCTCTGCCACACAGGGCCATGTCCCTTGGCCACTGCCTGGGGACAGAGCCATCCTTTTCTGTCCTGCAGCTCCTCGGCCAGGGCAGAGCAGGCAGCTTGCTGCAGCGTGGGGTTGGGGGGGGGCTGGTCAGGGACAGAGGGGTGCTGGCTGAGGTCAGGGACCTGAAATGGGAATCAGAGCAGCAGCAGCAGCAGGAGGAGGAGGATGGACGTGTTTAGCCCTTCTGGGACCCAGGCAAGCTGGGAAGAGACCATGGAGATAGCACAGGTCTCTTTGTCCAGGGCAGTGGCTGAGTCTGTGCCAGCCCCGTCCCCTACCCACACCCAAGGCAGGCAACCAGTGGGTTTATTGGCCAAATGCAAAATCAATGGCAGGGTGCCAAAAGGCCACTGAACTGTGGATGCTGACAAGCTCCTGGCCTCCCCTCCCTGCTAGAAATCACCTTTAACCGCTGCTGGGGAGGAAGTGCTGTGGCCCAGCTCGCTCAGCGAGCGAGGCACAGATGATAACAGCTTTATTTATAGTACTTAACTGACTGGTTGGCTCAAGGCACCGATTTGCGCTTAGTGTGCGATCGTTTAGGGCTGCTGTTTGTGCAGCTCGTGGCAGGAGCGCTCGCGGAGCCCGGCTGAAGCCCTCGGTGAGCTCCCATCGCCCGGCATCAGGGCAGGACTTTGGTTGGGCTCGATGTGTCCCACTCCCCGTCCCCAGGCAGCTGACCCAGGACCAGGCTCTCTGGGACTGACCAGAAACTCCTTTTCCTGCCTATATTCATGCAGCATCTCATGGAGAAATCCCGATCGGCGCCTTAGGGTCCGAGAGGTTGTACATCCCTAACACTAATGGAGTAATTAGTAGAGGCCACCCGGGGAGGGCTGTGTTGCTGCTTAGTTTCCAGTCCTTCCTTTTTTTAAGGATCCCAGTTCTGGGATTCATTAGATGGGAGCTTCAAGGGCTCTGGAGATGAAAGCGCTGTTCATGAATTATCACTGGGGTGCAGACAGCTGCCTGGGCCCCTTCAGGGAATCTCAACAATGGAAATAGAGGGGGAACAAAAAAAAAAACCTACTTGGGCTTTTCCTCTCCCTGTTTTCCACTTCACCACTGGAAAAAGGAGGAGGAAAAACACAGCAAAAGGAAGAGATAGAAGAAAACTGCGTTCCTCTTTTTCCCTTTTCACATCCCCCTCCCCCAAATCGTGAATGTTTGGTATAAAAATGTGTGGAAAATCAGCTCCCTCCCTACAGCCGGCTGTGAGTCTCCTAAAGGCCAAGGGTGCCGGCAGCACCCCAGGGCTTTCCCTGCTCTCCTCTTCCACCCCACTCTGGAGCAAGCGGCTCCAGAACTCCTTGCCACGAGCTGCTCCAGGATGGGCGATGTGACCAAGATACAGCTATTATTAGCAACGTTGTGTTGGCTCTTGTCAACAGGCGCCCTGACGCCTGGGAAAGGCTCTGTGACGGGAGGCACGTGTCCTCTGGGAGGGGGGAGGCCCTGGCTTAACCCAGTTCTGTGGAGGGAAGACCTCAGAGGGGCTTGCTTTTGGGTGTGGGGGCTGCAGCGAGCCAAGAAGAGGGGAGTCTCTGATCTCCCAGGGAGATGCTCCCAGGTTGGTCCAGAGGATGCTCATGAGCTGGCACATGAGGTGACATCCCTGTTGCAGCCAGGAGGGTCAGTGTCACCTCCTTGGTGGGGTGAAAACTGCTTGGTGTCTCCCCAGAATGGGGGCATTCCCACCCTGATACTCCCAGCCCGGGGTCACCTGGATCCTTCTCCCCCTCAAGCAGTCCTGGCCTGTTGCTGCAGAGGGAAGACTTTCTCCAACATCATTTCCAAGGTGACTGTGTTCCTGCAGTCTCCCATCCGCCAGCTGAGCACGCCCAGCCGTCTGACCAGGGAGAAATGATGAAATGGAGAAAAATGCCAGTAAGTATGGCTCTTCTGTGCTGCGAGCCAGACTGTTTCCAGGGCTGCTGGGACAAGAACCAGCTGGGCATGTGGGTCTCCCCCACCGGAGATTCATTCCTCAGCTCAGGGCTTCCACACTCCTGGCTTTAGATTATTTTAATTGACCTGAAGCCGGACTCTTTCAAGCACGAATTGAGTGGTCAGATGTTGGCTCAGGGGTGACGCACTCCTAAGGAAGAGCTGGGTGCAGCAGCACCCACCGTGTTGGCGTGCCACGGACCCCGGGCGGGAGGGGGAGAGCCGAGCTTGGCAGCCTGATTGATCGCCGTCTTTTAAAATAACCAGTTGGAGCCTGGATCTTCCGTTTCTGTAGGATGTGGAAAACCTGGAGAGAGGGGGAAGAGAGAAACAGCTTTGAGAGAGCGAGTGCAAGTATTGCTAATTTATGATCAGAGAAATATATGTTTGAGTTTGAAGATTACAGGGAAAGGACCTGGTGTTCAGCCGATGATAAATCTGTTTTATCAGGGGGCTGTGAAAAGGCTTCCCCACAGGGTAAATTGCAGGAACACAGAACATAATTACCCCAAATTCCAATTTGAGTAATTATTTCTACCTACCTGTCACTCCCCTGGTGCTTTCAGCTGGATGGAGAGGTTTTGCTTTCCCTCGCCTCTCTGTGTAAGAGCCAAAGCCATTGTGCAGCACTGCCGGGCTCTCTGCAGAGCTGGGCCAGGTTTGGGGGCTCACTGCTGTCCCACCCCAGCCCAAGAACAGCCTTTTCACTGCCTTTTGCCATGGCTACGGGCTCAGAGCCATCGGATGCTGCATTCTGCAACCACATTTGCACCCAGGCAGCAAGGAGGTGGGCGAACCGGGTGGGGAGGGGGATGTGGGGGGCTGTTTCCCAGGATGTCATTACCCTTGCAGAGAAGGCAGCACCCTCTTGGATAGCAGAGACCCACCGGGAGAGCCCCTGCATGCAGCCAGGGCATTGACTTCCCCCCGCCCCGTGTCCACCCCTGGGATGGGTGATGTGGAGGAGGGTTGGAGGGACGCTGGCTGCTGGGGACATCCAGCCCTGTGTCCGCTCTCCCCGTCCCCCCGAGCTCCATGCCGTGGTGGTGAGGTAATCGAGGGTTTTACTGCAGTGGGCCGTGGATAGCTTTTCTAAGCATCGTCTCCTAATGCTTCCTCAAAGAGCCAGGCAGGCTACCGGGCGCATTAGGAATCGATGCACATCACAAATGGATTGCCTGTGCTCTCTCCTCCACCTCTCCGTGCTCTCCGTCTCCGTGCTTGCCCCCTCCCCAGCATGGCCAGGGCTGCCCCGTGCCAGCTCTGCCCCTCTCAGTGTCACCCAAGTGACGGGGGGGCACCAGGAATGGATCCCCCCGAGTTCAGGGGTGCAGCAGGCAGCTCCATCCCCACCCCGGTCCCACCAGGATGGACCATCGGGTCCAGGTGAAGGAGCTGGCGGCACCCCCTCGCCTTCCCTCTGGGAAGCAGACAGGCGCCGAGGACGGAGCAGGTAACAAGCGTCTGCGCGGGCCAGCCAAGCGGAGAGAATAAAATGACCCCGGCGGGAGCAGGGATGGGCTCTGCATCTCAAGTGGCTCCCTGGGAGATGCCAGACGGTCCCTCCCGTGAGGACCAGGGACCTAACGCCTCTGTCTGTGGAGGGGAAAGTAGCGACAGCAATGGCACGGTGAGTTCAACTGCGGAAGGTGGAAGCTTTGGGAAAAGCGATTGCTTGCCTGCAGTGGTGTGGAGCCGCCCTGAGGCTCGTGGGGGGTGAAAAACCCTGGGATGGGCTTTTCCCTTTCTCCAGCTCTACCACCAGATTATTCTGGTTTAGCCCTGCTTTAGGGAAAGGAGAATTGGATCCAAAAAGGGCTCTGAAACATGCTGGTCACACACCAAAACCTGCGGCTCTCAGCCCTGGTCACTCTCACCCCAGCTCTGAGCACGCGTGGCAAAGAGGGATCTCTGTAGGTGAGGGAAACTGAGGCACAGAGTGAAAGGGGCATTTTCCTAGGACTCAATGGGCTGTGGGAGAGGACGCTGATCCCACACGCACCTCTGTAGCCTCAGTTTCCCCCTGACCATGAAATCACCCACACTGAACAGGGATGGAGGGCCCTGCCCAGGGGTCTGGGGATGCCAGGGTGCTCCATGACAGGAGAGGAGCAGTGGGAGCTGTGGAACAGGGATGGGACTGACTTGGGTCAGGGTCCTACTCAGTATCTAAACCGCTCTTTTGTCTGCTCAAAGGCAAATTATTCCATTTCCCTTTGAAACACCTGCCTGGATCCTGACTGCCTCTGGGCTGCCAAAGAGGCAGAGGGGACACATGCTGGTGGCTGGGGTCAGGAGGACTCCTCGGATGGAAGGACAGGGGTGCAGCAGGGCATCTCTTGGGTATGCAGGCAGAGAAGGAGAAGCAGAGGAACCTGCTGGTCTCCAGCAGTTCATTAGGTGGCTTTGCCAAGAGGCTAATTAGTCTGGGAGGCTCCCCAGGGCAGCAGAGCTGGGTTCGCCGCTCGCCGGCCGGCTGCTGGGCGATGCCCAGACCTGGCGGGTGCTCACGTGGCTCCGCTGATAAAACTTGCATGAGGACATGCGCAAAAATCGATGGTTGTGCTTATGAATTAATGATCGCTGAGCGGATCGATGCAGCCTGCCCCGTGCATGCTGTATTGCTAATGAACACCAGCAGTGGGAGCGCGGGAAGGGCCAGCGACGTGCTGCTGCAGCGCCTTCTGCGTCTCCGTTTATTCACGTTTTAAACAGATTTCTTCTGCGTTTGCTCCCAGAGCTGCTTTAAGCAGAGAGCAGGTGATTTCCATGAAAGGGAGCTGGCACGTGCATGATGCGGGGGGGACATTGGAAAGGGCCAATGGCTCTTGGCTCCATGCTGGAAGGGGTTGAATCAGTGACAGGCCCTATAAATATAGATGTGGGTAATTTCTAATCGAACACCGCAGCTCTCGGTGCTGGCATGTGTCACTCCTCTGGTATTATCTCTGCAATTAGAGCTTTTTCCCACAATTGCATAAGAACCTCCCGGTGACTCACCGGGTTTGGGGAGAGAGAGGCGAACGTTGGCTCGGAGGCGGCCGGCTGCGCCTGCGAGGTGTGAAAATCAGCCACTCAGGTGCTCCGTGCTTTTGCAACTCGCTCCCGAGCAAACCTCGCTCCCAACTCCACGGCCCTCCCCGACAGCACCCTGGTCTGGGGACACTTGGCTGTCCCCCTGCCAGCAAGCTCCCCATCCACCCAGCGCTGCCTTCTGCCGGGGGGTTATTTTTATCACCGTGGTCCTGTCTGTGCGTTGATGACCCTTTGGCACCGATAAGAGCATGTTTCGGATTCCTGATTAAAACCGCTGCAGTGTCAGAATCAATAAGCATTGGCGGCTGAGACCGTAATAAGGGTAATAATCCCTATTGGGGTAAGAGATGGGGGAGAGCACAGGGCTGCTGATGTGGTAATGCCACGAATCTGCTTCGATTCGCTGGAGCTGCAGCATCCTCCTGGCAGGGCCATGGCATGGCATAGAATCACAGACTGGTTTGTGTTGTGAGGGGCCTTAAAGCCCCCCCAGCCCCACCCCCTGCCATGGGCAGGGACACCTTCCATAGCCCAGGTTGCTCCCAGCCTCATCCAGCCTGGCCTTGGACACTCCCAGGGATGGGGCATCCACAGCTTCTCTGGGAACCTGTCCCAGTGCCTCCCACCCTCTCTGGGAAGAATTCCTTCCTGATAACTAATCTCAATCTCCCTCTTTCCATTTAAACCCATTACCCCTTGTCCTGTCACTCCCTGCCCTTGTAAAAAGTCCCCCCCTAGATCCTTCTTTTCTCCAGGCTGAACCACCCCCAACTTTCCCAGCCTGTCCCCATGGCAGAGGGACTCCAGCTCCATGTCCTTCTGCTGTTGGGGGCCCCAGAGCTGGAGGCAGAACTGCAGGGGGGGTCTCTCCAGAGCGGAGCAGAGCGGGAGCATCCCCTCTCTCGCCCTGCTGGCCACGCTGCTCTGGATCCAGAGCAGGATCCTGTTGGCTTTCTGGGCTGCCAGCGCACACGGCCAGCTCATATCCAGCTTTTCACTTCCCATACCCCCAAGTCCTTCCCCTCAGGGCTGCTCTCGATCCATTCTCCACCCAGCCTGTCTTTGTACTGGGATTGCCCCGACCCAGGTGCAGGACTTTGCCCTTGGCCTTGTTGAACTCCATGAAGCTGGCACAGTCCCACCTCTCCACCCTGTCCAGGTCCCTCTGGATGGCATCCCTTCCCTCCAGTGTGTCACCACACCCCACAGCTCGGTGTCATCGGCAAACTTGCTGAGGGTGCACTGGATCCCATCATCCATGTCACTGACAAAGATGTTGAACAGCACCAGACCCAATCCCGACCCCTGCGGAATACCGCTCGCTACTGCTCTCCACTCGGACATCGAGCCATTGACCACAACCCTGAGCGTGACCATCCAGCCAGTTTTTTATCCACCCAGCGGTCCATCCATCAAATCCATGCTTCTCCAGTTCAGAGACAAGGATGTCACGTGGCACGGTGTCGAACGCTTTGCACAAGTCCAGGCAGTTGATGTCATTGCTCTTCCCTTGTCCACCAACACGGCGTGCTGTCCCCGGCATCGGCAGAGCCCCTGCTGCTGGCTGCCCTCATGCCTTGCGTGCCCAGGCTTGGAGTCTTGGCTTTGCCACGTTAATTATTGGGTCTTTGGAAATGTGACTGCTGTCCCCAGTGTGGGAGAGGGGACAGGGCTCGGTGCAGCCAAGGGAATTGCTTATCCTGCCCGAAACTTAGAGAAAATGTAAAGACTGAAATTATAGAGCAGGGGAAATTCCTGCTTTGACCCATCCTGCCCATCTGTCTTGCAGAGATGGAGTGTGGCACGGGCTGGGAGCGAGGGGAATGCCGGTGGCATTAAAGTAGCTGCCTAGGAAAAAAAAAAAACCGAAATCAATATGTAATTGCGGCCCCATCGATCCGTGGCTCCGCCACTGCGGCTCTCCGCTGCGCTTTGATCAGCTTTCACAGTCGCAGATGAGAGAGTCCCAGCAGCTGGGGGTATTAAATGATGCCAAGCACTTTTCAGGTGAAAGCTATAGAATTTTTCCTTAAATAAACCCAAAATAGAGTAGCAGCTATGGGGGTGGGGGACCGGAGCAGCTACGGGGCTGGGCACGCTCTGCACAGGAGGGATGCTAGTGCCTCTCTGCTGGGATTTCCCTGGGAAGCTGGAGCGATGCTCCTTGCCCACAGCAGCTGCCTGATCCCCTCCCCCTGCAGATAAACACCTCTGACACCCAAAAGAGCTGCCAGCCAAGCCCTGCCACCAGCCATGGGAAGGTCTCCAGCGAAGGGGCGTGATGGGGCTCGGGGGGCTGTGCACGGTTTGGGGCAATATCTAACCACGATGCCGTGGGGGTGAGACCAATTCCAGGCAGAACCAGTTGGTAATTTTTAGACAAATTGTTTTTGCTCAAAAAAATGGAGGTTTGTTGAAACCCGGCATGTTTATAGAAAAACATTGGTTTCGACAGATTTCTGTTTCAACATGTTTTTTAGGAGAAAAAGGAAAGCTTTCCAAATTGTCAAAAGACCCCGGTTGAACACTTTCTCGGCAGAGCGTAATCCATTTCTCGGCTCCAAATTACTTTTCATTTTGCAATGTAAGTGAACGTATTGCAAAATCCCCTTTTGAAAAGGGGGCTGAAATCCTACTGAAACGGTTGGGGAGGATCTGGGCGACAGACTGGGATTAACTCGTTCCAGACTGGGGTCTGGATTTTCAAACAATGTCCTTTTTCCTTTCTTTTCCATGATGGTTTTTCATTCCGTTGCAGGATGGTTAATACCAGCAGTTCCTTCCTGGTGTGGAAATTGCTTCATCTACAGGCACCAAATATGAAGGGCTGGCAGGGGACCCTATGTGGGGGCAGAACACCTCGTTTTTGTGCTGGTTTTCTCCGATTTACCCTACTTCTGCAGCATTTTCACTGACCTCGCGCAGGGAGAGGATGCTGGTGGACGGTCTGGTCCACTGCAGGTGTTTCTCCCGTACCGACAGGTGATGCTTTGTGGCCAGGTTGCTGGAAAACGTTGTTGTCGCACTGATCCAGCAATAATTCCCTTCAATGGGGCACGGGATGGCATCTGGGATAGGGACCAACTCCATCCACGTGAGTCTGCGTCTCATTTCAGCCCTTGCAACTGCAGGTTGGAAACGCAGTCTCCGGTGTGGGGAGCCCAGGGCACGCTGAGAGCACCGGCACCGCGGTGATATTCCCTGGGAGCATTGCTGGAGCTGAGAGCATCGCCCTCCGCTTGCCAGGGCAGTTGGGAGGCATCATCAGTACGCACAATAGAATAAAGTATGCAAACGTGAGATTTATTCTGTTTATTAAACTGGCATCTCCATAGATTTTGTGCTCTTCTGCACCCCCCAAGTGTTAATCAAACTATTAATTCCAGATTTTTGTATTCTCAGAGAGTAGGGAGGAGACTATACCCAGCTGAGAGAGATGCTGGGGCAGAGCAAGGGCTCCCTAAATTCACAGTGGGATACATCCAGACACGCAGGGATGCAGGAGGATCCGGAGAAATCTCTGGTTTGGTTCTGGATGCAAAGAGCTCTTTGGAAGGGCTTGGTGGAGTCACCATCCCTGGAGGTATTTAAGAGACGTGTAGATGTGATGCTTAAGGACATGGTTTAGTGGTGGGCTTGGCAGTGCTGGGTTTATGGTTGGACTCAATGATCTCAAGGGTCTTTTCTATCCTAAATGGTTCTGTGCTTCCAAAGCAGCACCCACCTCCCCTGCACAAGCTTTTCCAGGCACTAGAGTGGTTTGGGATTGGGAAGACGGGGCGAAGGTGGGTCTGAGAACCCCCAGATAGCACTGGGTTCCTGCTGGCTGCTGCATTAACAGCTCAACAGGACTTACCGAAATGATGGCTGTGTTGGGGAGCTGCCAAAATCTGACCCGCTTTTCTCTTTCTTGTATCTGCTTGCAGATCTCATGCAACTCTTTAATCAAATGTTTTAATGCCTCCACAGAGCTGGAAAGCATTCGGAGAATGTGGCTGGGTTGTTTGCAAACTTCTTCATGCTCCAAGTGTGCTCCAAGCTTTCCTTTTGACAAGAAAACGGGGAACCGAAGCCAGCGACCAGGCTCAGGGGTGTTTGGGCTGGGTCCTGGCTGGAGCACGGGGAAGGGGCATCACCTCGTTGCCAAGCCTGGTGGCACTGGGAGCGTGCAAGGGTGTGTGGGCAGGGCTGGGCCCTTCATAGCTGAACTAGGGCCGGGTTTTGGTGTCCACATGGACTTCAGTGGCTTTGGGTCTGTGCAAATAGAAACCTGAAATTATAACAAGCCCATAAATGCATCTTAGAGAGTCTGTGCTGGGTTGGCAGTGGGATATCCAGTTCCCAGCTGGAGAAGGTTTGAGGAGGGTGGAGGGATGCAGGGAAGAGCCAGGAGCTATTTCGGCTCCCTGTGCCACCCCCTTTCTCCTGCTGCTCCAACTCGTGTGCTAACAAATGCTTTCCAGGGAGCTGTGCCAGCGATGCTCGGAGCACGCAGCACGAGAGCAGCCCGTCGCCCTGCTCCGCACAGGGAAATCCCTTTGATGCTAAAGTGGCTGCAGGGGGAAGGAAGAGGAGTGGGCACAAACGCATCCCGCTCGGAGCAACGGGCTGGTTCATTGAGCAGAGCCCTGGCAGGCTCCGCCACGTCCTTCTGCTGCTTTCCAGCGATAGCTGTCGGGTTTGATAATTGCAGCGGGCTGGCTTTCTGCCTCCGTGCTGGAAAAGCGCTGTCTCGCTCCGTGCACCCGCAGCAAGACGGGTCTCCTACAGCCGGGGACGGCTGGGGAAGGAGGGTTGATGCATCCCTACCCTCGGGGACACGGAGGGGAGTCTGATGTTGTTGGATAAACCCTGGGATGGGCAAAGATGCTCAGCCCTTGGGATGCAGCTGGATGAAAGGGCAGGATCTGTTATGGGCAAAATCCAGGGTTTTACACGTGTCCGGTTGTGCTCCCTGTTTTCCCATTCCTCCTGCCTGCGTGGAGCGAGGGGAAGTGCTGGCAGCCTGACAGGGCTCAAGCAGCTCTGGTAGCCGCTGGGGTATTTTCCGGTGGCGGGGAGGGTCTGATCTGTGATGACGAGGCCGTGGAGTGTTGTCATGCGTGACGCAGATGTGTCACCATCCCCCAGGGTCCCCATATAACAGCTTGTGCCAGCTCCTGCCGTCGCGACAGTCTCTGACTCCACAAGCGCAGGCACCTGGGGCAGGAGCATCTGTGCCTGCAGCGGGAAGCTGGCCACGGACCCCGGCTGTCCTGGGGAGGGCTGGCGTCGTGTCCTGGGGATGGAAACCCCTGCCTGGCCCCTGAAGGTGGGAGGAGGTGGGGCAGGACATGCTGTCTCTGCCTTCTCCCTTGGACACCCCTCTGTCAGCCTGAAGTCTGATGCTGACAGCGCAGCAGTTCGGTGGGATGCAGAGCTTTCCTCCCCCTGGGTTCCGCTGGGGCTGCCTGCAGCCTCGGGATGGGAGCAAGGGAAGAATCTGGGAGAGCAGAAAGACCAGAGCATGTTGTCTTTCCCAAACTGTCTTGGGAAATCTGGGGGAAGAAACACAGAGATGAGGTTAAAACCCTGGACCAGGTCTCAGCAGACAGAGCATCATCTCCAACAGCCCAAGCTGCCACCTGGGGCGAATCCCACCACCTTCCCCGCTCTGAGCCCACGCGCACGAGCGTGTCCATGCACGAGCAAACACCCAGGGACACCCGCAGTCTCCTCCTGGCATTTTTGCACGGGACCTGCTCTCCGGGGACTGAGCCAGGCCCCTGCCTGGCAGAGCAACCCTGGAGCCAGCCCCAAATACCAGCGCTGGGGAGGTCAGTGGACACTGGTCCCCTCCACGGCACTTCTGTCCCTTCCCAGGTTCTCTCTCCCACATACCCCCACCCCAAACCTGCTGCTCCGAAACCTGACCACATCTTGGTCCTCATCATTTCTCAAGCCCGGGTTGTTGTCAGGGGTTTCCCCAGAGACCTCGCTCCTGCTTTCCCCAGCAGCCTCCCTGCAAAAACGCTTTCCTAAGAACTCTGGAATAAAAAAAAAAAAGAGAAGAAGAAACAGCCCCCTTGTTCTGCTGCGATCAACTGGCTCTTTTTCCAGTCACAAGGGCGAGCTGAAGCAAAAGTTTCCATGCTGAGCAGGAACAGAAAGAGAGAGGGAGAAGTAACGAACCCTCCTTTAAAAAAAAAAAAAGCACACAACCCAACAAAAAACTACCCGCAAAAACCAGCAAACCCAAGCACTGTCTTTCCCCCATCTCCTTCCTTTTTGGAACAAATCAAGGAGTTTGCAGAAGTGCGTTTTAAGCAGGAGCAGATGCCGGCGTTCCTCGGGGCGGGAGGGGCGAGCCGAGCCCAGGAGGGACGCGGAGATAGAAAACAGATTGCAGCAAACATTTGGGTATTTAATTGCTGCACGGGACGGTGGCGTGAGGGGCGCTGGGAGCCGGCTCTCGCACATTCAATGCCTCGAAATCTGGGGGTTTAAGGGGTCCTGTGGCTCCGTTGGTGTGTGGGCTTCCTGGATTTCTTGTTTTGGGGGCCACAGAGCCAAAAATGTGGTTTAAAAGCTGAAGGTCCCTGTGAAGCTTCAGGACATGGGGACTGGGGTTGACAGAGGGGTCAGGTGCTGCCTTTTGGGCTAGGAAATTGGCTGAGTGGGCTGAAGCTTTGCAGAGGGAGGGAGAGGTGTTTGGATCCAGGGTCTTTTGGGGTGCCCGGGGGGGTCGGGGCCCTATAGGATGCCAGACAATGATCTCTGCTGCCTGGCAAGTGGTGGTCCTGGCTATCGGCCGCTCTATTTCCCACATCGCTGGTAGGAACCGGGGGCTCCAACGTGTCAAGGTCCACGTGGGGTAAGGCTCTGGGTGGACATGGAAGTGACGATCCCCATCCTGCAGCGCTGGCTTCTCCGGGCACCCTGCAGAGCTACGAAGAGCTCTCAGTGTCTCAACCCTCAGTTTTTTAGGATGTATCCTTAATCCCTGGATTTCTGGTGCTGATGTGCCCATTAAACAGCATCCAGGAAAAAAACAAAGAGGTCAAACAGAGGCCACCTCGCTGGTTAACAGAAAATCGACTCCAAAGGCCCAATGCCAGCATCTGCCCATCGCTGCCACGGCTCTCTGGATACGTCTGGGGTCCTCAGCCCGGAGAAATGCAAGCCTGACCCCTGGAAACTCAGTCTGAGCAAGGGAAAAGGGGTCAGAAGGAAAATTGGGTCATACAAGTAGTGCCAGTGTCCTGGCACGCCGGGATAGCGGTGGAGAGGCTGGCAGAGCACCGGGCTGTCCGGATCTGCCTGGATTTCTCGGTCAATCGGCAGAGCACCGGGCTGTCCGGATCTGCCTGGATTTCTCGGTCAATCGGCTTTTGCAATGAACCTGTTGTTCCCAAAATCTCGGCTATAGGTTCCTCCCATGAGCAATGCCCTCCGTCCTGCTTCTGCTAAATGATTCACCCTGAATGCTCTCGTTATTGCTCCAATTAGTCACGCTGACATAAATTCTTCTTTGACAAAACACTGTACGATTCTCATCAACTGCACAGTCCCGATGACTCGTGTCCGTAAAACCTGATGCAAATGATGTGACTTTTCCACAGTTCCCCCCTCCCAGTAATTTAAAAATGATGCACCTGCCCATGAAGAGGGAAATAAATAACCCAAGGTGAGAGCAGCTGTGCATCTCCTGGCTCGTTCCTACGGCCTCCAGGAGCTGGGTGACCCTGCCTACATGTTCAGCAGAGGCAGCGGGGCTGGATCCCAAGCCCCCTGGTGCCAAATCCTTTGGGATGGCTTCAGCAAGCAGCACATGGTGTGATGAGATAGTCTGGTCTGAGATGCTCGTTTCCAAAGGTTACCCAAAACCCCTGTCATGGAAGAAATTGTCTCTGAAGGTTCGTATCTGGCTGCATCACTCCTCACCCTCTGCGAGGTTTGGGATGAGCGGCAGCAAACCAGGCTCCTCTGCCGCAGCCGGATCTCCCGCAGTGTCTGCAGGGGGGTTGGACTCGCTGGGTCAAGGGGAGGCTTTGCCCAAGGGCATGGAGGGAGCCTGGCAGGGGACAGCCTTGCACCCTACCGCCGGCTCAGTCCCCAGCTCAGCCAGAGCGGTGGGCACACAGCCGCCCTCCTCCAGCCTCCTGGAGCGGGTCCCAGCCCTGCAGCACGGGCAGCTCTGGGGACAACGATGACGGCCTTAAAAGGGGTGACAAGAGCAGCAGCCCAGCTCTTGCGTGACCGGCTCGGGATCAGGAGGAGCACCGCGCTGGGAGGTGAGGCAGGGACACTCCAACACTGATAATTCCCCAAGAATTTCCTCCTTTCACCACCTCTTTTCCAGCATCAGCATCACATGCCAGCGTGGGGGCATGTCCCCCGCTCGACGCAGGGCGATGCGACCTGTGCGGGGCGGGGACGGTCGGGCTGTCCCCTGCCATCGCGGCCCCACCGACACTCCCGGAGCAGGGAAGTGTCCCAGCTGCAACACCAGCGCTTGGGAGCAGCCGCCCAAACGACTCTCGCCAGCTTTCTCAGGAAGGTTAGATGTTGTTTGCAGAGATGATGTGGGAAAGATGAAAATCCCCCCCTTGCAGCGACCCTCCCCTGGGGAAGCAACGCTCGCTGGGAGCTGACTTGTGTCGTTTCTGGAAAGCGGTGCTTTGAGCAAACTATTTATAAACTGAGTTTTCTTTAACTCCTGAAATTGAGCCATAACTTCAGACAAACAGGGGAAGAAAAAAAAAGGACAGAGATGCAGGCAAATAAAGGCAGGCAAAAATAAATATACAGGCAGCCTAAATTTGCAAAGCCACTGGGGAGGGATCGGGTTTGGAGGCATCTGCAATGGGGCGGGTAAAGGGTCTTCTCAGAAGGCTTCCAGTGGCCTAGGGGGGCGGGGAGGACAAGTGGTGGCACAGCCCATGGGATGGTGTCAGTGGGATTTTACAGCTACAACTGCTCCCTGACTGAAATCCTGCTGATATCTAAGCCCCACGTCGCCGCTGCCCACTGGTAATCACCGCGGTGGGAAATGCCGGGCAGCGTGGCCTTTCTCGGCAAGCTCTGCATGGCTCCTACCCAGATCGATGGGGGGATTTACGGCCTCGCAGCATCCAGGATTTTACAGGCTCGTTTGTCACCACGGCCTCAATTACCAGCAGGGCTGGGCGGTGCTGCCCAGCCTGGGCTTGTGTGCTGCAGGGCACGGTCAGTGTGGCGCAGGCTGCCCTGGGATGCTCTCGCATCCCGCGATGCTCCTGCATCCGTGTGGCACCAGGGGCTGGTTTTCAGTCGGATGGGCAGCATCCCTCTTTCCTATCACACCACCTCTTTTATTTTACACCTTTCTTCCAGCTCGTGCTGCCGTGGGACTCGCTGGCACGTGCCCTCCCGCGGTGTCCCCGCGTCTCCCTCCTGCCCATCCCCGTTCCCGCACTGGCACCTCCCAGCCCACCCCTAAACACATTCATCTATTCCTGCTGCGGGAGAGAGCGGCCCCGGGAAACAGGTCCATAAATCACCGGCAACGCTTGGAAATAAAAATCATTATTGTGATGAATGGGGTTTTATTTCTCTTTTAAGAAGAGGGATAATGAAAGACTAGGGCAGGGGAGAGCGGGGAAGAGGAGGTGTCGCATTTTCTATTTTTGACAAGTTAAGGGGGATAAAGCTAATTGCATGAGAGCTGTTTGAAGAGAGAGGGGATGAAACAAGCGTTTGCTGCGTGTCCTTGCTGGCGGTGGAGGGAACACGAGCGCGTGAGAGCTTCCCGTACCACTCTGCATGATTAGGATGAGATATTGCGCTGCACGGGGTCACGCTCGCGCCTCGGAGAGGTTGTCCTGGCTGTGGCACGGCGCTTGGTGTTGTACAAGCCCGCAACGAAACGCCGTCCCTGGCTGCAGTCTGTGGGTGATGTTCTGCTGGTCCCACCAGCACCCGCAGCACCCACGTCCTGCAGCACCCACATCCCACAGCATCAGCCGGGCGCTGGCCAGCACCACAGCCACCGCGGGCTTGGGGACCAGTTGCCGCAGCCAGAATGACTTCAGGATTTGGCCCTGGGCTCGTGGGGATGGGAGCTTGTATTAATTAAGCAGCAATGATCCAAGTCACAGGGCATTTCCTGGGGATTAATGACTGGCTGGGAGGAGTTAATGACTTGAGAGGAATCCAACAATCCCATTTACCCCAACCAGTGCTGGGGCCCAGCACACACTTTGTGCCAAGGTCAGTACCACCATTTTAAGGCAATTTTTAAAATTATTATTAATAAGAATAATAAAGCGTTGGAAATAGATTCTCCTTCCTGCCACGGCGATGCAGCTCGATTGCCGCAGGCAGGCTCTCGGAGAGAATGGATGCCCCTCATATTAAGCCAATGAATCAATTGGAAAGAGCATCCCTCTCCCTCAGGAGCCCTGTCCTGGCTGTCCAAGCCCCTCCCAGGCACACGAGGGTGTCAGGGCCGGTGTCCTCCGCCTCTGCTTGCCATTTCCAGCCCCTGGCGATGCTCAGAAGGTGCAGGTTTCAAAGGCAAGAGCAGCAGCCAAGCAGAAGGCAACCCGCCGCAGTGTTGTGCCTGGAGTAAATCAGGATCCGGCCTCTCAGCAATTATCCCTGATAAATGTTTTAGGGTTGTCATGGCAATGAAAGAGCTGGGCTAATCCTTGGGTTTCCTTTCTTCAAAGGGAAGAAAGTTTGCCTACCTGGCCGCAGGCGTGAGCAGCCCAGCGGGATGCTCGGTCTCCGTGCTGCCAGCCCTCCCACGCCTGCACACACACACGCTGGAATAAACTCAACCCGAATCCGTCTCGAGGCGGGGGAGAGCACTTGGCTTCTGGTCTCCATTGCCACTGGGCAATCCAGCTGCATGGGATTCGGAGGCCAGTCCTCCCCTTTGTGACTGCTGGTTATTTATTTGCACTGTATCCCTGCCTGCATCCCTGCTGTCCCCAGGGAAGCACCGGGGTTAAGCTCTGGATGCTCCCCTGGGCTCGGAGCAGACCACAAACGGGGATGCAGCCCTTGCAGTTGGATGCAGCTGTGATGCTTGGGGAAAGGCAATCCGAAATACACCCTGCCCAAGCATCTGCTGTCCATGGAAACCAGTGCCTGGGAAAATCCTGCCCCTGGTCTACCCCCTCGCCCCAGCCAAATGAGAAGAGCGTCGGCACAAGCAGACGGCAGTGTCGTGGGGACCATGGTGAAGAGCATCCAGCCCAATGAGCATCGCTGTGTCCTGGCCAAGGGGATATCTCCAGCGGAGTAGCTCGTCTCTCTCGGAAGCCAAGAGGGAACTCAGCACTTTGTGAGCAACCGGGGCCCATCCCTGCCCTCGGCAGGAGCAGCGCTGGTCTCCTAAATCCTGCTGGAAACTCAGAACTGCTCCCCTGCTATGGCTGGATCTTCAGCAGCTGATCCCACTCTCACTCCTAGTACTGGAAAGTTTTTATGAGTTAGCCACTCATTGTGATTAATCTTTTTGTTTTAATTGCTGCTCCTCTGCCTGGCAGAGGCTCAGCAGGGATTTTATGCCTCTTGGCTGCTTCCCCCAGGTATGTCCCAGGACTGGCCGATTGCGAAGCACCGAGCAGGAGCAGCCCCATGACAGCGGGTGCCCCAGCTCAGTGGGGTGCAGGTTTGGGTGATGTCCATGCCCCCACCATTGTCCCAGCAGCAGCACCCTGATGGAGACCCAATGTGATAATGAGCTCCCTCAATGATGTAGCCAAACTTGCAGTAGCAGCGCTGCAGGGGGGATTGGGGATGCTCTGCACCTCCCCGGTGCTCCCCATGGACGCTGACATCCTTCTGCCGAAGGCTGGAAGCAGGCAGAGACCCGGGAACTGTTAGATATCCTTCAGTGGTGTTGCTGCACACAACGGGAACAAAACACAAGCAGCAGCTTCAGTAGGGAAATAGGAAACACCCAAGCTGGAGCGTGCCCAGGGCAGGGCGGGATGCTCCTGCCTCAGCAAACAATATGGTGCTGGGGTGTTCCCTGGCTCGAGACCGTCACAGCTCCGCATCGCTCTTTTGTGGGAAACGATGGCATTTGAAAATGTGATTTTGATTCAAGCAGTGCTGAGGGGTTGATCATCAGCTGGGAACCCAGCAGTGCTGATGGCATCCCGCGGATGGCCCCACATTCTCCTCTTAGGGACACGTGTTGTGCCAGGCCCCGTCCCGCCAGGGCAGGAAGGAGCCGGAGGGGCAGAGACAACTTTGGCCAGTGCCCTGATGAACTGCAGCCCATGTAACCATGGCCTTGGGCATCCAGAGCACGTGACGAGCATCCTCTGAGTGTCCGGCATGTCGCCGCTGTTCCTGCCTTTCCCAAGCCTCCGCCAGGCAGGAGATGAGCAGGGATGTCTGTCCTCTCACAGCTCAGACCCCTGCCCAGAGCTTCCAGCTCTGCCAGGCCAGCCCAGAGGCAGGAGCAATGGAAATCTTCACCTTGTCCACCCTCAGGAGCAGGGGGATCAGCATCCCAGTGTCTCCACAGATCCCACTCAAAGCAAACCTCGGGGATGAGGACACACAGCAAGCCTGGAGCTGCGCTGCCAGGACCAATTCCACCGCTGAAGCAGCAAATCCCAGGAGCAGCAGAAAATACAGGAGTGTGGAAACCAGGCAGCAAAGTTAAGTCTGCAGCAAGGTGCAGCATTGCCTCCAACCCAGCGAGGCTTCGCCCGGCTCGAGTGGCCTTTCTCTCCCTGGAAGCATTTTCATGGAAATTAAAATGATTTTGCTGGAGAAGCAGCTCTGTCCCTGGAGGTTGTTCCTGCAGCGCAGGATGAGGGGTTTCTGCTGGCTCTGCCAGGACTCCCCAGCCATGTCCAGCACATCCACATCCCACGCGGCCACCGTGTCCTTTGCTGCCACAGGGAGAGCACGGCAGCCCAGGACACTGCTGCCGGAGCTGCCTACACCTTGCCTGCACTTTTGTGCTGAATAATTGAAAGCTCATGCCATGGGCCACAAATATTTAATAGGTTGTTCATCAAAAATTTACCCTTGTTAAAGCCGTCATTTTAGATGTCTGACAGAGCTGGAGGAAAGGCGGGAGGGAGACACGGGAGGGGCAGCGGGGAGTAGATGGTCTGGCCAAGGGGAATTAGGGGATGCCATGGTCCCACGGGCATGTGGCCTGGGCAGATCTCTGCCCCAGTGATGCAGAGCACGGGGGGGTCAAAAGGCATCTGAGTGTGGTGGTGCCACCATCTCATGCTTACCCCCTCCACCTGCTCTGCTACAACATCCCCTGCGCCAGGGAGGGCATTGCATGGACTCAGCCACTTCAATTAATTCCCTGACCCTTGTTCCTGGCTCAAAGCCATCCCAGAGCACTCCGGGACCTGACACGGTGTTGGGTGCCCCCAGATGGAACTGGTGGCTGCTGCCTGGGCTGGGAGCATCCCCTTTCAGCACCAGCATGGGACCAGGTGCGAGGGCAGCCCTGCTCTCTGATGGTGTTTCCCCTCGGCTGCCAAGCAGGCGGTGGGGGTGGCTCAGAGGCCTGGAGCCTCTGCAGCCACCGGCAGAGATGGCAGAAAGAGATATAAAAGGCCGTCCTACTTAACAGGGTTTATATAAAGAGGCGTCTCCATAGCAGGATGGGAAAACAGACGGATATTGGAAGTGATGCTTTGAGGACTGTCTTTGCAGGGGCATCCCTGTTGATGGGTGAGGTGGCACCTAGAACCCACTGCATCATGTGGGGGTCCCAGCAACCCCCCACTGTCATCCCGCTGTGTCCCCTCTGCAGAAAGAGCTGCTCATGAGGGGCTCCCCCAGACAGAGCTGCCCTCCTGCTGGGGATACACAGGTCAGCCAACTCCTTTCTCTCCCACCTGCTCTCCCAGAGCCTTCTCGTCTCTAATTAACACTCTCATTAGTTGATTTATTTAATGGTGTCTTTGCATTCAGCTGATACAGTGCTGTGACCAGCAGGTCAGTCTTTGCTGCTGGATTCAGGGGTGGTGAGCACAGGTAATGTGCTGCCGGGGGGATGGTTTGGGAGAACGGGGGGGCTGCGGGTGGGCTCTCGCCCCAAGTATCCTGCAAGGGGTGCCCAGTGTACACCGGGATTCAGTCTCTGCAGGAGCCCCTGTTGCCCCTTTCCTGCCCAGCCCCCGATGACCTGCTGGGCTGGAAGCAAGCGGGGAGAGAGCCAGCAGCGTGCGGTGCCGGCAGGTTCGCTCCCCTTATGGAAAGGCATGTCGTGAGCAAGCTCGCGGGTGTGTTTATTCCAGTCAGCCCTTGGCTGGTGGCAGGGAGTAGGATTAGGCCGTGAGGAGCAGGTACCTGCTGCCAAGTTCCCCTGAGAGACATGTGGGGCTGGGCATTGGTCACCCTGGACCCCAGAAAATAGCTGGTTGGGGTACAGGGTGTGATGGGGTGGGTGGTCTTTGACAGAGCTCTGTATCGGGGTCTGTGCCACGGCAGGGTGGGTGCCTCTCCCTCTTCCAGGAACCTGCTGCTCCTGGGAGGAGCAGAGTTCCGCAACCACAGAGTCTGCAAATTAAAGTGAAGGGAAGGAAAGAGAAATCCCCATAATCACAGGGCTCTGGGAGCGGGGGCTTTGGGAGACGCACCAGATTTCCTCGCAGCTTGGCTCCTCTGACAGCCGGCTGCAGATCGTGGCACCGTCCCAGCTCAGAGCAGGAGGAACTGCAAACGCTCAGAAGCACTGGTGGGGCAGTTTTTGTGAGAGGACATCCTCCAAAGGGGGACGGGGCAGGTTGGGGGGTGCACGAGTGTCAGGCAGAGCACAGAGCATTGGTGGAGACCTGGCACCGAGCTGCAATGAGCCCTCAGCACTGCCTTTGCTCGGGTGCAGGCTCTGCCAGCCCCCGGATCTTCCCAAATGGGGCTGCGGGGGATGTTCGGAAGTGCTCGGTCTAATTAAAAGTTGGCTGACGTGGCCGGCAGCCGCTGGTGGAAAAGCAGGTTAATGTCCTGGTGGCCTTGGGGCTGGCCGAGGCACGGGGCCAGGGAAGGCAGCGGGCAGGCAGGGCTGCAGCAGAACTCATCCCCTCGGCCTCCGCGAGCCTGGCACGAAAGCCGAGCTGAGCCCGAATGCTTATTCACTATCATAATTCATTATTACTCTTCATCAGGTGGCCCCCACCTCCAGAGGCAGCACGAGTACGTGTGCACCTTGCACGCTGCCTCTGCCCATCCTTCCCCGCTCCGGCTGCAGGGCATCCACATACCCTGCACATCCCGCCTTTCCAGCCGTGCACTTGTCACTCTGACCCTCCACATCCATCATTCTTCCTGCTTCAGTCTCTCTTATGCCCAACTGGTGTCATTACTCCTTGCCTGCAGCATCTATTTATCCGTCTCCCTCGACACCCGTCGCCTGCCCAGGTGCTGGCTTAGGGCTGAAGGGGATGGTTAGGGGACGCCGCTTCCTTGTCTGAGCGCTCTCTCGAGCTTTCTCCGGGGTATCCTCACCATCCCCAGCTGCTTCATCAGCTGTCAGACAGAAGCAGCAAATAACCCACTTTTGCAGCTCCCCTCAAGTGACGGACCCCGTCTGTCCCCGGCGCCGGGCTCAGCCCCACCCTGGCTCACGGTGGCGGGAAAACACTGGGATGCTGATGAGCCGCTGGGGGAAACGCAGTGTCGTGAGGCTGGCCAGGCGTGGAGCCGCCGCCTTCTGCGGAAATCTGTCCCCACTAAGAGCAGGTCCTTGACACAGAGCCCGTCATCGGTCACTCGGCCTTGAGGTGAACCGGTCTCCAGGAGAGCTGGAACTGGTTGGCCGTCCCCACCGTGAGTCACCCGAGCTTCCCCTGTCAACCTGCACCAGCTATTCCTGCTCGGAAGTTGCGTCCCAGTTTCTCTTGCTGTTTACACTTGTCTACCTTCGAGGCTTTGCTTTGCTCCATTTTTTAATGTAATTTCACCAGCCATTAGCCCAGAAAGCAGCTCAGCTCCTCCATCGCTTAATGCATGCCTTTTCCTAAGCATCTTCATTTGAGAGACCAGGGAGCTGCTCCAGTAGCAAAGGCACCGAGGGCTCTGGCCCCGCGCGATGATCGGGCAGTGATGGAGCGAGCACGGAGCTCCTGCATCACCGAAACAGGCGAAACTGCAGAAAACCAGCTCTAACTGCATCCTCGACCTGCTGGGAGCCCTGAGCTGCTGCTCCCTGGCCCCAGGGAATGGCCCTGTGGCTTTTTCACGTGCAAGCTGGTGATTTCCGGCATGGGTCTGGATGGAGGGGGCTTAATTTGTTTGCATGCAGATTGTATTATGAGGGAAAATTAAATGCTGAGGCACAGAAACACTTTCACTTCCCTTAAAGCTAATAATAGCACCCAATGCTTTCAGCGGTGACTGCAGCCAACAGGCTTCCAGTGCCTTATGCACCCTGTGGTGCGGGAGAGGAGGGCGGGGGGAGATGGGGAAACTGAGGCACGGGTTAACCTGGTTTAAGGGGTGGGATAAGAAGGGGCCTTGTGCTCTTCTTACACCCTGTGTCACTCTGCTGTCTCCTGTGAGGCTGGTGATGCCACATGGCAGGGGGACATTCCCTGCCCTTGCCTGATGCCAGGTTACACAAGCGGACCCCGCTGACTTCCCAGGTTTGCGGAGCGTCCGTGGCACCGGGGAAAACCCTGTGTCCGGTGGGAAGCCTGGGGGAAAGTGAGTGTCCTGCAGCCCACTGCTGGCCCCGGACAGAGCGCTCTCCCAGAGGCTTTGGATACCTGGAGAGAAGGCAAACGCGCTGGTTCAGTCCCAGCTCACCTCAGGGCTTGGATGTGGTGACGAGGACCGGGTGGCAGGGATGTGGGGCTGGGTTAAGTTGGGACACTGGCTCTGCATGGCACTGGGTGCATCTCCTTGGTCTGCAGAGACAGCCCCTAGGGCTGGCAGCACCCACGAGCATCATCTCTGGACACTCCCAGAGCCATGCAAAAAACCCCCAAACCCTGCTTGTCCCAAATCCAGGCGCTTTCTGCTGGAAACCCCCACCCCCCGCTGTCCCTCAGCCAGGTACAGAGGCTTTACCACCGTTTTGATGCTCTCTCCATTAGTTAGGAGCTGATTAGCCACTCCACTGCCTCCTTTTCCAAACAGATCATCTGTGATATCTAATGAATGACTCCAGCAATTAATTACAGGGGTAAGTCCACTCCTAATTAGGAACAGATTTAGGGAATGAGCACTAGGAGAGCTCTTTGGCTGTTGGTTGCCTCTAGTTGAGCACGGACTGGGGATTACAGTCTGTGGGGCTTTTTAATTAATAATTGAGAAGTTGATGAAGGCTGTTAGTGCACTGGAGGCATCGGGCTGGGCGAGCCGTGGAGCTGGAGATGCTGCTGCAGTCCATGTCAGTGGTGTTGGCCGAGGAGCTGGGCTGGATCCAGCCTGGCTGGGAGTCATTTTGCTGCCAGAAAAGAAGGTGTGAAGGTGACCGGGAGCTTTGGGGTGCCCGGACGTCCGGTCCTGTCTGGGGAGCTTGAGCATGGCTCGCTGGCAGCTGGGTGTAAGGCTTTTGCCAACTGCTTTTCAGGCTCCCAGAACGTGTTTGAGCATCTGAATTTTCCACTGTGTTATCATACTGGGGCAGTAACATCCCTTTTGGATGTTTTGGTGCTTCAGGCTGGGATGTTGCAGGCCTGCTGTCCCTTGGATGGCAGTTCTCCTCCTCTGCAGCTCATGCTGCTGCTCCTGGCTCACCTTAACAATTCCCAGGGGAGGGGACCTTGCTGCACCCATCTCCCTCCCTGCTCCCTGGCTATTCTTACGCATCCCCGGAGCCTGTCCTCAGCAGACCTGTGCCCGTAATGCTGTTACAGTGGGCAGTGTCTTGTATGATGCTGCAGCCAGGGCTGGCTCCCCTTTGCTGGGGACCCCCGATGACCCCTGTCGGAGCCGGGTCCCTGGGAACGAGGCATTTGTCCTTGCGGTATTCCTGTGCTCGGAGCAAAACCAAGCGAGTCCCCTGCTTGGAGGCAATAGCACGGATGCCAGAGACGATGCTCGTCCGGGGCGGTCAGTCCTGGGCAGATGATGCTAAGAGACAGCTGGGGAAAAAAATAAAACCACTACCCCAAACAAACACCCCAGAGAAGAAATGGCCAGAGACTGGGCAAGTTTCCACTAGTGCTGCAGAATGACCAGTCACTGGAAAATCTGAGTGGGGAGCAAGAAGGAAGGAACCAGCTTCTGCTTTCTGATAGCGGTTCCTGCCACGGCCCTGGAGCAGCGGGTGTGTGAGGGAGTGAGTTAGTCATCCTGGGCAGATATCTGCCTGCACCCCCGGCCTCCCCAGCTGCCGCCGAGCCCTTTCCCTTTAAAGGCATTGCCTGAATTACGCTCCCGGAGAGGCTGCGCTTCCTCTGGCTCCGTTGCCCAACGCTTCGGTGCCGGTCCTCAGCTGATAATGACAAAAAGCATCTGTCCCAAAGCTGGATGCTGAAGGGCTGGGCTGCCCGAGGGTGTCATCTCGGTCCTGCGGCTGCTTTGTCTCCTCTTGGTTTGCTGCGGGATTTGGGTTGAAAGCCACATTCCCAATCTCTGCTCTGGTCAGCTGGGGGAGGAAAAGGCCGATCACTGGGGTTGTGGACAGGGATGGAAGGAGGGAAGGATATTAGAGGGGGACAGGGACAAGGGATGGGGATGTGAGTCTGGCAGGGCTGGAGGGCTCAAGCCTTCCCCGGCTCTCCTGGATGGCACACGGGCACCTTCGGCTCCTCTCCCTGCTGCAGACGTCTTGCCTTGCTGCGGCTGGTTTGCGTGGGGAGAGCTGAGCCTACACCTGGTGCCACGGTGGTCCCGAGGGGCCGTGTCAGTCCTCCTCCTCCTCCCTGTCTGCTCACAGTGTTACCCGCCGATAATGATTGAAAGGAGAGTCTATTCTTCAGACCCAATGCCTGGGTGATGGTATCTGCAGCCAATTTCCAGCTCAGCAGAGCAGAACAATTTCTGTTGAGCTCAGTAAAGAGCGCAAAGGCTTCGCTCCCCAAAGGTTACGCTCCCGTGCAGACAATTGCAGGCGCTTGGCTCGCATCTTCCTTGGCGAACCATGGGCTTAGTGTATTTACAAATATGTGCACAAAGCTCTTTGGCTGCCAGACCACACAGCACACAGCCCTGGCAACTGCTGCACCAGTCAGCGGAGCACACAAGAGCCCCGGCCGCGGGCTCGCGTCCCTGCCTCTGCACACCTGCCCTGGATACGTGTGCCCTTAAACGTGAAGACACAGCATCCCGGTCCTGCAGAGATGCACGTAGCTTCCTCCCTTGTCCTGGCTGCTGCGATATCCCCTCGGATGGGGTGCAGCCATGTGCTCGGGCTTAGGGAGGGATGCTCACTCACCCTCCTGCCTACACACCCTCTTGGCTTCCCTTCCAAAGCGAACGCTGGGGTTTTTTTCTTGCTGGGAGCTCTGCTCCAGACTCATACGTACACATCCTTTATGTATGCGATGTGTCATGCGTGACCCGGGTTCACCGGGAGCTGCCAGGGACACTGCTGGCTGGTGAGGCCAGCCCAGCCCTTGGCCTCCGTTAGCTAATTGCTCCTCGCGTCTGGGATGTGCCAGCCTTTGGGCCTCCCAGCATCGCTCCGGGGGTTTTATCATTGCCTGTCGTGTCCCACATGGACTAAACCGAGTCTGGCAGAGAAAAGAGGGAAGAAAGAAAACATATTGGTGCCACTGGAAATTAAGGGCAAGTTCACATGTCACGGCTGAGGAGTGGATCAGCAGTCTCAGCAGTCAGCGGGGAAATAAGTCGCTGGCGTCACGGCTGATGTGAGACACATGCACGTCTTGCAGAAGAGATACATCTGTGCCATGTTTGCAGCACAAGCCATTCCCGCTCCTGTATTAGCATTAGGCATTGCAGTGCTCGGTTTGGCGGCATTTCGGTTTCGAGGTTCTTGTGCACCCCACCTTCTGCCCCGGGGCTGGCTGTGTTGTTGGCTGTCGCACTCAGCAGAAAGCGTTGGTGGCCAGGAGGTTGGATCTGGTTTGGGGGGAGCAGGGCCTCCAGCATCCTCGTGGGTTTGGGGACCCTGATGTTAAGGCTGGGGTGCCACCCTGACTGCGCTCACATGGGTGCCTGGGGATGGAGCGCGGCGTCAGGCGGGGATGGCTGGCCAAGATCCAGGCGAGGCATTCAGAGCCGGTGCGGCGTCTCAGGGCAGTGCCTTACACAACAGGCGGGTGGGAGGCCCCCGCAGCCTTTCCAAGCGAGGCAGGGATCTGTCTTTCCAAGTCTGGTGTGCCTGGATGCTGAGCCGGGGCTCGGTGTCTGCAGGGCTGGAGAGACAAGGTCAGTTTGGTGGGATGCACGAGGCAGGGAAGGTGCACTCACAGTGTCTGTCACCCCAATATCCAGCTCCCCCAGCATGCCCCGTCAGGTGTCGCGCATCTTGGCTGCTTTCCATTTAGTTTCCACCCTTTTTCCCGGTGCATCAGAGATGGTCACGGCTCCAGCCAGCCCTGGCCCTGCTCCTGGCTCTCCTCCCCTCAGTGATTTGCAGATGCCGTGAGCTTCATCTCTCCCTGTCATGACTCATTTCTTTCTCACCGAGGCTTTAATTTTTAAAGAGGTGCAGAGGTTTTAATACCTGCAGAGGCTCCCGCAGGTACCACCGAGCTTTTCCAGTGAGTGTGGACAGGGATATGGGGGGAGACATGGGGCTGGTGGCCCTGAGAAGCACTCTAGTCACACCTGGGACCATACTGGGACGGATGGAGACCAGACTTGGATCTGGGAACAGGGGTCCCAGGCTGCCTGCAGGATTGTCCCTCTGCTCAGGAGGAAGAAGGCTGAGAGGATGGGGATGTTCCCACTGTTGCAAAGTGCCTGGGATGGCTGGGAAGCACCAGTGGAGAGCTACAAGGGAAAGAGGCCTGGCGAGGATTCCCCTGGTCCCGCGGTTTCCGATAAGCCACGGCCTCCCCCGCTGACTTCGGTCCAGGGACGGAGCAATTTGTGGAGGGGGGGAATGGTTCCAGCTGCACAAATGGCCTTGACCTGCCTCCTTGCTGGTGCTCTGCTGGGGAGGAGGCAAAGCCACCTCTGGGCACACATTTGGTCTCTGAGCGGGAGAGAGCGGGTTTGCTGCTCCGGTTTGAGCACCCGCACCCAGGGGGATGATTGCTGGAGGGCTCGTTCCCCCCTCCCTCCCCACCAGAGCAAAGAGGGCCTTGGAGGCAGGAGGTGAGGGAAGGGGCAAGGTGCAGCGAGCCCAGCACCTGGGTCTGTTTGCTCCTCTTCGGATAGCGGAGCTGGTGTTTGGATAGCGATAGGAGGGGTTGCCAGCTGGTGTTTGCTCTGCGTGTTGGTTTTGTGCATGTCAGGGTGCGAGGCGCGGGGGTGTTATCCTGCTCCTTGGGCTGCAGCGGCAGCCACGGACTCTCCCACGCCAGAATCCCTCTGTGGGATGGGATCCTGCCCGCTGCAGCCGGTCACTCCCCTCCCATAGCACCAGCGTGGAGGGGGGATTGTGCTCGAGCCCCTGAATCAGCACCCGCAGCAGACACCCGTGCATGGGGCTGTTCACGCTGCGCCGGGGCCACGGGAGACAGGACCTGCAAAGCTCTGCCCCAGCAAGGAGCCGGCACACTTCCCACCAGGAGCATTTCCAGCCCCACCTGTGGGTTTTCTTGGGGTTTTCCCAGTAAATATCTGCACTCCGTGTTTTCAGAGGGATTGGCGGTGCCTGTCCCGGACCCGGCACACTGCCCACAGCACCAGGCAGCAGTGGGTCACCACCACCAAGTCACATTTACACCCTCCAGAGCAAACCTGAAACCGCCAATCCCCAGCACCCAGGGACCCCCCAGAGTCGCTCCGTGGGGGTGGGCATGTGCTCCTCCAGATAAGTTTCTCCTCTGTCTATGTGATTAATTCCTCCCTCCCACCAGAGACGCCGGCAATCGCATCTATATCCGTGGCTCCCCACTCTTCCTCGGCTGTAAAATATTTATAACCCCCTACATTAGGGCTCCTCTTCTTTCTCCTCGCCTTTTTTCCTTCTTTTATGCCTTCCACCCGGGCTCCCCAGCTCTGCTGAGCTGCGCCGCACCAGGAACCGCTTCATTGTCATATAACTCAGCGAGCGGAGAAGCTGTGAGGAATAATTTAGATTTTGCTCAGGGATTGCAATGGGTTTTTTTTTTAATTGCAGTCATCTGCAGCTTCTTAGCAATGTATTATTGATGGTTATTATTCAAATAAAACAGTCGTTTCTTTTTGTTCGCCTGTGGACGCGTTTGCTGGGGTTTATGGTTTTCTCCCTCTTTCTCCATTTTGGGAAGAAGTCACCTTTTCAGCCTCTAATTTTTCAACCCAACTTTGCCGCCTCTCTCCCCCTCACGGTGGGTGTTTGCAGGGGCTGAGCTCGCCCCAGCTTTGCCCTACGGCATCAACACCAGCAGAATACCAGCCATGCCCCTGAACTGTATCGCCCAGGGCCCCAGCGTGCAGCGGTAGCGTAGGGTTAGGGGAGGCTTAGCTTTTCTGGGAACGCTGCGCGGAGGCTTGGCTTGGAGCGGAGGAGATGAATGGATGAGATTTCTTGTGGCAATGCCAGCCCTGCCCAGGCTCCACGTTGTGGCACGGTGACCTGTGGCTGCTCTCCTCAGGCTTTCACAAGTGTTTTGGGCTCCAAAACCATGTTTTTGGGAGTAGAAGGGTGAGTCAGGCTGGAGGGAAGCACCTTCCTTGCGGAGGGCTGCTCCCAACCCCACGGTGTTATGGAGGTGTAGCAAGGGGGCACGAATGCCCCCACCAAAATGGGACGGGCTGGGGTTAACCCCACATTTGGGGCTGTGTCCCCATCCCTGCTGCATCCGGGTACCACGGCCCCGCGTGGGCTCTGCAGCACGGCCACGCCGGGTACCACAGCACCCAGGCTGGGACCAACAGCATCTCCAGCCCCGGCAAAGAGGCCTCCGGCCCCAGCCTGGCTTTTTCCTCCGTCGCTGGAAGGAAGACCCCGAAGTAGGACTTGGAGCCCAGGCGCTCCTCCACCTCCCCAGCTCTGGGACTGACAGCTTGCGAGTGATGGGAGAGTGGCTCTCCCGTGCTGTCACTTCTCTCTCCTCCCTTTCAGCACTACCCACCGCGTTGTCACTCCCGGCAGCAGGGACTTTCCTCAGTCCCACTAAGGTCCCGGAGGTGTTACCGTGATGCAAACACCGAGTACAAGGTTCCTCCTTGATGTGAGGAACAAAACGAGGTCGGAACTGGAGGGAAAAATGTTCATTTTGAGATGGAGCTGAGGATCAAGCTATTTCCCTCCAGCTCCCTCAGGAGAGGGCTAGGGTGTCCCCCAGACCTCGAGGGGGGGCGTTTGCATTGCCAGCTGCCCTGGTGGGGTGCTCCATGGGGAAGGAAGGAGCTCCGCTGTGCCAGCAGCCCTGGTGAGGCTTCATCGCATCCCTGCGACACGGCATCCCCCTCGCCCTGCCCACGGGCGCTTGGGAAGAAGCAGCTCAGAGGCTTTTCCTCAGCTGTTGCAAATATTAGGGGTTTAATAACAGGCACTAATAGATTTAGAGCCTGTCGTGGCTCCAGCTCCAAATGGGAACGTGTAGGGGTGGGGAAAGGAAAAGCGCCGTCAGTCACAGGGCTCCCAGGGAAAACACAGCGTGTCTGTCAGCTCACAGGCAGTTTGGTGACGAGTTCCTTAGGTGAGTGAACAATTTTGTCTCCTAATTACATCCATAAAGCAAAAAGAGGCCCAAATCTCTCCTGCTCTGTTTTGCTTTTTATTTCCAGCCCCCCTCCCTCAACGAAGTAGCTGCTTAATTAGAAATTAACAGGGCTGTTAGAGTAATTGAGAGCAGGAATGGTCCAGGAGAGGTTTATTAGCAATAGCATGGCAAGATGGCTCTGGGAGTTTTCTGGGGCTGCAAAGCCGTGGGGAGCTGCCCCGGAACAAGGGGAAAACCCGGAGCCAAGTGAGGCAAAGCTGGTAAGAGATGGGAACTGGTCTGGCCACGGCAGGACCCTTCCCCCCCTGCAGCACCCAGGCTGCTCTCCTTGCTCTGGGCATGGATCTGTGCCTTGCGAACAGGAATCTGTGGGTGCCGAAGCTCAGCATCACTCAGGGCTGAGCAGGGCGAGGAAAGAGGAAGAAGAGGCAAGAAAACAACCCCCAGATCCCTTTCCCACCAGCCCCACATAGCTGCGGGCATCACCTGGGAGCATCTCTGCCGGCATCCTACGGGCCCCCCTGGCCTGCCCCACGGGAGGGGACCTGGGAGCAGAGGGACCCCCCGTCAGCCCCTGGCATTTCCAATAAAGCCTCTTCCCACAGCAGCGATCGGGGGTTTATTTATCCCTGAGCACTGCAAGTCGAATCGCTGGCGCGCTCTCTCCCTATATTTAGCCCTTGAATGGAGAGAGATTTTACAGACGCCCGGCTCTGCCTTGTGCTTAAGAGTCAGTCAGTGTTTCCATTAGAAACCCTGGGGGTCCAATCCTGCTCTCTGCTCTCCGGCACCATGACAAAAATCTTTCCCCGTTGATTCCAGCGGAGCGACGCTGGATTTATACCCGCGGGGATGAGATCAGGATCTGGCCTCGGGTTTTGATGGGTTTGTAACTTGGCTGATACAACTTGGCTGATTCAATTCATTTTGGGTTAAAACTCCACCTACAAGTTCCCAGCCTGGGAGATATTAAAGGCAAATCATTAAGTTTCATACTGGTTTTAAAGGGAAACAGTTAAGCCCAATTTTTACAGGAGAACCTGGTGGACCAATCTTTTCTATTTTGGGGTTATTTATTTCATGTTGCTGGTCTCTTTTGGGCCAGGCACTGCTCAGGCCAGGGATTGTGGTCTGCTTCGCTCACAGAGCACCCAGCAGTAAAGCTTCTGGAAAAGAGGTACCAAAATACGGATAACAGCTGAGGTTCCTATCACAGCAGGGCTCCCTGTGGGGTTTGGGTCCCTGAGCGTGGGCTCTGACGCTGCCTGAAGCAGCCGAAAGATGCTCCCTGGGCTAGGATGGGGCTCCCACTCCTCACCTGGCACAGCCCTGCAACAGGGAAAAGAGGGGAGAGCAGCGGGGAGCGCTGGTCTGTGCATCCCTCCCGGAGCGTGACCTCTCCCAGCCACATCCCAGCCTGATGTGCTTCCCACAGCCGCGTGCCCGGCGAGGAGCTGGCCCCGCACATGTGGCCGAAGCTGGGTCTGGGTGAACATGAGGGAATAACTGTATATCCAGCCATCGGCCAAGGCGAACGAGGAGGCCAAAGGCACAAGCACAAAGCAGCGGAGCGGCCCTGCGGAGACTTGCCAGCGGGATCCAGCGTCTCCCTCGGAGCTCGCCTGTGAGCTCCTGCCAAGAGCCAAACGAGAAGCAGCCTGTCCCTGCTGCCACCCCCGTGGCTGCCGCAGCCGGAGCCCTGGCTAATCCTGGGAGGTCCCTTCCTGCAGCTCTAGGCTGGCCGTGGGGGACTTTGCTGGCTCAAGGCTTGCTGCCTTCCCTCTCCTCTCCTGGGTACAGGGTCTGTGCCCCCTGCACGGCAGTGTGGGGACACCCCCGTCACCTCATGTAGCCCAACAGCGGGAGAGTGGGTGACCCTGTGACTGAATGGAGCTGGAGAGGTGGCACCAGCAAGCACCATTGGTTCCTGGGATCCTAGTTGGCATCGCAGAGGTTCCTGAGATCCTAATTCCCAGATCCTGGGAAGCAGGGACACACAAAGGGTCAGCAAAGCGGGTTTAGATCAGCATCAGCCATGCGCCTCTAGCACCCCAAAATGCCCCACGGTGGAACTTTGCACTCGCTCTGCCCCGCTTTTCCACGGAGTGGGGACGCGTCGGCGCGAGCGGGGTCTGGCTGCTTGCTCAGGGGCGACCATCCTGCTCCTGCTCCCGCTCCAGCCAGGCTTTTGACTTTTCCTCCATGTGGTTTTCCTTAAATGTAAAATGGAAGGGGCTTTCAGCCTCCGTGTTTATGGTTGCTCTCGCTGTAATGGAAACACACCAGGCAGGAGCTGCTAAGTACCAGCTCCGTAATTGCAGGCTGCCACTGGATGGGAAGCACGGATTTTCAAATGGATTTTGGCTAGTTCCTTCAACGGCAAGTGCCCAGGCTGTAAAATCTGCTTTTCCTCCTTTCAGCGGAAGCCCAAGGAGGCTGCAAATTCTCAGCATTTCTGAGCTCGAGAATTGCCCTGTTAACAACAGGTTCCCCGAGGCAGGAAGGCTGATTTCCTTTCAGGAGTCCAAATCCAGATGGTCAGAGATTCCTTCCAAGCTCAGAAAACCTGTTTTAAAAGGCTATTATGTCTCCATAGCAGTTTTACTTCCCACTGGAAGCACTGTCTGCACCACCATCTCTTTTCCAAGCTGCTCGGCAGTCACCGAGACCCGGTGCGGTCGGTGCCGGCTGATTTTCGTGTCGGTGCAGGGGCAGCCGGGCACCGGCTAAAAACTGCGTGTTTATTCCCGTTTTCCATGGGACAAGCCACGATGCCGAGAAATGGGAGATGCCGGAGCGTGCTCGTTGAGATACAAGCTTTGTCCTTGTCATGGGAGTCCCCAGCTCTGGAATCTCTTTACCTACGGAATAACCCCACTAACTCCCCAGGAAAATGCCAGAGGACCCCACCGCCGAAGATGAGGAAGGAATTACCAGCCCAGGCCCCTTTTGCCCACCCGCTGCAGAGCGCGGGAGCAGGTTGACGCCTTCTCCGCTGCAAACTGCCGGGAGGAGGCAGGGACTTTATTAGGTCCAACACCGGCAGCTCTGAAGGCATTTGGTTGAGTTCAAATAAACGCCCCCCGCGCCAAACCTGCGCAGCGACCGGCTCACCCGAGCGGGCAGATCCGCTCGCCGGGAACCGAATGGAAGTGATTTTACCAGCACGCGTTTTGGATAGCGGCTCAACGAGGAATTCCCCCGGCAAAGGGCCCAAAGCGTTTGCTGCAGGCTCCGTGGCTGGGCTTGGCCCGGCTCTCCCGGGATAACCAACCTCCCGCAGCGTCACGTTGCCCTGGGACCGCTCAGAAATGCAAAATTATTGAGGTGCAGGCCCTCGAGGGGGGGAATAAAAAAACGTTACGAACACTAATTAGGGCTTGTGCGTGCACAGATGTTCCACTGGTTTAACTTGAACAGGGTTGCGTGCCCAAACGTGGGGATAGAGCCGGGATTAACGCCGATTTAAGGTTGCCTACGCCCAGCGTCGCTGCGCCGATGCCGTACGACCGCGGTGTTTCACGCGTTCCGGGCGCCTTTCAGAGGAGGTTTTTCTGCTGTTGGCTTCTAAAAAACCCAAGGGTGAGGGTCTGGTCTGGAGGGGGAAAGGGCGGTTGTCCACGCGCGACCCTCTGCAGCTCGTGGTGTGTGTACCCCTTTCCAAGTCATGCTGTCACCCGAGCGGACAGTCGGTCTCAGGGGGTGTCCGAGGACTGTCCCCCATGGTTTGCAGGGCTGGGCACCCACCCAGCCCTTGGTGGTCACTCACGGTGCCCATAAGGCACCCCAAAATCACCGTGTCCGTTAGCAACCCCAATTTTGCCACTGTTCACGGTGCACTGGAGATCTGCCTTCCCCACGCCCCAAGGGGGGGAGGGCTTTGTGCATGAGGAGGACCCCCCCAATTCTTGGGGTACCTGCACTGCCTTGGGGGGGGGTCCCCCGCTGCACCTCATTGCCGTGGGGAGGTACCCACGCTGGCCATGGGGAGGGTCCCGTGCTGGCCAAGGGGGGGCATGCACAGGGGGTCCCCACGCTGCTTGGGGATACATGCACCGCCCTGCTCTGTGGGGGGGGTCCCACACTGCCTGGGGGTGTATGCATCACCCTACCTAGAGGTTGCTCCTGCTGCCCGGGGGTACACACACGATGCTGCCACGGGGTGGGGGGGGATAAGGACCCCTCCCGCTCCCTCCCGTCCCCCTTAAGCAGCCGACGGGGCGGGCCGCCACCTTAAGAGAGCCCCTCCCCCGGCGGGTTGGGGCGAGCCCTTCTCGGCTCGGCTCGGCTCGGCACGGGTTGCCATGACAAGCATTTTCTCCCGCTAGCTCCGGGACCGCTCCACCACCACCCCTCACCCTTATATATCCCCCCTCCCGCCCCCAATCCATGGCCAGCCGCGGGGGCTCCGTCGCCAGCCGGGCGCCGTGGGGGCTGAGCCGGTGAGTGCGCTGCGGGGGGGGGTGGGGGGTTATAGGGGGTCCCATGGGTGCTTCTCAGTGCTTGTTTATGTTGCTGGTAGGTGCACGGGTGGGTGAAAGCCCCTCTCCCACCGCCCCACCCGCTGGGTGGGGCGGTGGGAGAGGGGCTTTCACCCACCCCAGTTCCTTCCAGTATGCAGCGCTGTGTGTACTGGGGTGCAGCAGGTGGGATGGGGGGGTTGCGGGGGGGTTGGCGTTGCCCCCTCCAACCCCCCACCCCGGGGCTACCCGGTCCCACTGCAGCGCGGAGCCGGGTGGGATGCTCACGGTCCCTTCGCTTTTCTGGGTGGGGGGTGGGGGTGTGCGTGGCGTGTAGTGTGTGTGTGTGTCCCCCCCCCCGGTATGTTTGGGGGTGGGAAACCCGCTCCGGTCGCATCCAGCAACTTGTTGCCTGCCCTTGAGGATGGGAGGGGGGCGGGGGGGGGCGCGGGACTCCCGCTCGTGCGTGTTGTGGCACTGTAGAGGGGGTGGGGGGCTGGATGTGGGTCGGGTTCCCCCTCCCTCCATCCCAGGCCACGCTGCAGCTTGGCACTGATGCCGGAGGGAAGGGCAGCAGCGGCGCAGACAGACTCGGGGGGTGGGGGGGGGTTGTATGGGGGGTGTGTGTGGGGGGGGTCATCTTGCGGCAGCCCAAGGACAGAGCGAGGAAGGTGTTGCGTGGGTGGTGGTCCCCATCCGTGGGGGGTGCTGAGCCCTGCCCGGAGCTGGGGGAGGTGGGTCTGGAGTGGGGTAACCCGGGATGGGGGAGGTGGGGGGGGTCCGGATCCGGACACAGGGATGGGAGGGTGGGATGGCACCGTGGGGAAGGGGGAGGCTGCCTGGTGTTTGCCCCCACCCCCCCCCCGCCTCCTCCTGCCTGCACCAACCCAGCGGATCAAACGCCCAGCAGAAAACGGGGTGGGGAGAAAAGAATAACCAAAAAAAATAACCCCCAAAAATAAAGAAATCGAGAGGCAAAGCGGGCAGGCTCCGGCCCACATGGGCAGCAGGCAGGAGCCTCTTCCGCCTCCTCCTGCCTCCCAGCCCTGCCCGCATCCCAGCCCTGCCTGCACCCCGGGATCCGCAGCCTCCAGCACCCGCCCCAGCGGGCAGGAGCCGGGATCGGGCCCCTCGGGGGGTCCAGGCGAACCCCCGGCGGTGATGGGGGGGGGTGGGTGTGTGGGAGCTGGGTGGTCCCTCCCTGCTTTGCCGGAGGGGAGGGAGCGGAGGGGGGGGGAGGGACAATAGGTTATTGTGCTCTTATCTCTGGAGACCTGAGGTTGGGTGGGGGCTTGGATTGCAAAGCTCAAACCAGTGCAGCCAGTTTCTGCCCCTGGACGGGCAGCTCAGCCGGGACCCAGGGGCAGCCAGCCTGGTGGAGGTGAGTCCTTGGAGATACCCATGGGGTGTCCGGAGCCGTCCTGGGGCTGGGGGATACCCTTCTGTGCCCCCCACCTCTAAACGGGTACCATGCTCCTGGTGTGGGCTCCGGCGGGCAGGGTTTGTGCCGGCTGCCTGGCTCCAGACAGTGCCCTCAATCTTTCGCTTCCTTGAGCACTGAAACGCACCTAAATTATTTAATCATGAGCGAGAGAAGCTGACGCCCCCGCGCTCCGCCAGCCCCACCCCGCACCAGCGTGGGTCTCCCTTCCCGCCTCCACCGGTGTCCTGTGGGTTGGCCCCCTTGGGTGACCCTTCCCAGGACATCCCACCCGTCCCCTTGGGATGGCTGGTGGGGTCGGGGGTGGCTGCAGGTGCCCCCCGCATAGCGAAGGGCTGTCCCAGGTGGAATGGAGGGAGCAGAGGCCTCCCAAAACCTCTGTGATGCTGTCCAAGGGGTTGACATGTGGGTTTTCTGCCCCGTGCCAAGGTGGGCGCCGCACCACGACGATTCCCATGCCGGGACGGTGCCAGGGAGCAAGCGGAGCAAGGGAAGCGCCCAGGGCAGCGAGGCAAAGCTTCCCCATATCTCCTGCTTCCCTATTTCTCCAGACCCCAGCCCTGTGGGGTGCAGGCTCTGTCACCATCCCACCCTCGTGGGGCCGGGGGACGCGTGGGGCCCTCTGCGAAGCCTCGGCACCCTCCCTGCAGAAGAGCCGGCTGGCGCTGGGGAGGTGGTGCCAGTGCTGCAGGTAGAGGCTTGAGAGGGTGGTGTGGGGGTGGCTTTTTTCGGTTGAGATGATGACGGAGGGAATTCCCTGCGCCTGCTCGCGTGCCGTGGGTCTGGCTCTCGCCGTGCTCTGCGAGCGCAGGGTCTCTCGCCGTGAGCGTGTGCCGCTGCTGGCTGGGGTGTCACCGAGCCTTTGCGCCCCAGGAGCGGGGAGCCAGCCCCGGGCAGAGGACGAGGCCCGGAGGGGTGAGCCGTGGGGTGGCACAGGTCCTTGGGCAGGGTGAGTAAGAGCAGGGAGGGACTGCTGCTCCTCTCCGCTATTGTTTTTGCAGTAGAAAGCGCCAGGGTGGAGCTGTGCCTGGAGTTCCCCCCTCTTCTCCAAGACCTTCCCCGTCTGCCTGTGCCGGGAGATGAGCCCGCTCCTTCTCTGCCCTGCACCATGCAGGGGCTGCGGGTTCCCTACGTGCTCCCTGCTCCTCTCTTGGGTTTTGGGGGGGGGGGGTTTCTCCCCCTTTTTTTCCTCCTCGTTCCCCTCAGATAGGCCACGAGCGGGGTTTGGTGGCGCACGCCTGTTGCACCAGCGCTGGAAGGAGCCCGCGGGGGTCTGGGGGGGCCACGGCACGGAGCAGCAGCTCTGCAGCAGGGACCTGCTGCCAATGCCTGTTTGCTGCTGCTCCCCATATCCGCTGCTCCCCGCGGAAGGGCTGGCTGCTGCTCCAGCTTCCTCCTTGCCCGCGGCCCCTCCCCACCTGCTGCGCTTGGCAAATCACTGCTGCTCTCTTGGAGATGGAGGAAAACCAGGGTTAAACCCCCGGTGAGCAGTGGGGTGGGGACCCCGCTTTGCTCCGGGTACAGCTGTGCCAGAGATGCACTCGCTGCGGCGGGGAGTGGGAGCCCGGGGAGGGATGCGGCGATGCTCGGTGTGACCATGGCGATGGGATGCAGATCCTTCGCTGGGGAGGTGGCCGCTGCAGCGCAAAGAGGTGTCACCTCCTCTGGTGTCCCCCAACTCCTCTGTCTCTCTAGGGACTTGGAGTGGATCCCGGCAGGGTGAGGGTGTCTGGCCATTGCCTGGAGCCCTCCCGGTCGGGATGGAGGGAGGCAGCAATGTCATTTCGATCGGGCAGGTGGAGATCTGGTGTGCGGAGGAGGAAATAAATTGATCTGGGCGAGCTGGGAATTTCAACCTATCCCTCATCCTTGTGCTGTGCCCGTGAGGGAATAAGGACCCGTCCTGTGGTGCTGGTGATGGAGATGCTCTTGGGGGGAAGCAGCTTTGATGGGAAGAGGGTGGTGCACCCCACCCCGGCCTCCCTGCTCTGGAAATGAGTGTATGCAAAGGCCTCCTACGATGGAGGAGAGGCACAGGTGGGTGACAGCACCTTCCTGCTCTCTGCCCAGCAGTGGCCAGCCCAGAGCTCCCCAGTGGCACTGGGACTGTCTTTTGGGGCGCAGGTCCAGCCTTGGGGTCCCTCGGAGCCGCTGGCCATGGGAGTCACGTTCCCTGCCAGTGCTTTCTGAGGCCGAACTAATGAAACGTCAGACTTTGATGTTTTAATTAGTTGCTTTTGGCTTTAATGCGGAGGGATAATAGAGTTTCCATGGACTTATAAAACCTGCCCCTCGATTTGTTCATTAGAAAAAGGAAAGGGGGAGGAAAAAAAAAAAAAAAGGCGAGCAAACCCTGGATAGAGAAAGGAAGAAAGCAAATGCTTGAGACATGCGGAGCACATGACAACCCGCTGGTGTGTCACCCACCTGGATGGTGACTCTTTTAAAGCTCTAATTAAACAACTTAGATCCTGGGAGAGCTCTCTGTGAGTAACAGACGAGTTTGGTGTCCTCCTGCATTTGTGAGCTTCTGGGAGGGGTCTCGGATTTACACGTGGGAAGCTGATGCGCAGCAACGTGCCCGCAGGGATTGGGGCCGTGGGGTCCTGTCCGGGAGCATCCTTCTGCTGGGAGCATCCCTCTGCCCGCAGCGCCTCGGTGACGAAGGAAGGACTGGCCCCGCTCTGGCAAGTGTGGACGCGCCGCTACTGCCCTGGCAGATGGAGAGGGATGTGGGGACCCTGGTGCGGGCATGAGGTGGGATGCCAAGTGCTCCCGGGATGCGTGTCCTTCTGCGTCGTGGCAGCCAGGCCTAGATGCTGTAGGGACTGGGAGGGGGCACCGCACAGCTGTGACACCAGCCCTGCGTGTGGTCCTCTGCCAAAATCCTGCGACTAACTCACTCTGGAGCAAGGGAAGGAGCATGGGAAGGATCATCCCATCGGGCAGTGCCAAGGGCTGGCTCGTGAGAGCTCTTCATGTCAACAAGCCCTCCCCGCGGCATGAGGGTCTGTGGTCAGTCTGTGGGGACACACCGTCCCCTAACACAGGGAGTGGGGCAGTCCCCTGTGCCCCCTGCCCACCTGAGCTGGGGCACGGTGGGTCCCCGGCGTGGGGGCACCTCGCCAGGGTGGCAGAAGCCAAGTCGCAGGTTTGGCCACTTGTCCATGTTTTATGCTGACAGGGAAACTTTTCCTTCTGTGCTTCCATGGCAGGGATGAGTCGGCAGCTGGGCAGAGCCGAGGCGCCGATAGCCAAAGGAGCTGAGCGCTGCTGTGGCTGCCGGGGGCATGTCTCCATCCCTCCCTTTTTTTTATTTTATGCGGTATCTGTGTATTTTCCCCCACCTAAAGCAGCTGGGGTGTGCGGGAGCGGCGAGCTGTGCCTGGGCCGAGCGTGGCGCGTAGGAGTCCCTACCCGGAAGAGTTTGTCCAGCGGGGACGGGGAGGGAGGAATCCGATCCCTCCTTTTCCCAGGCTGGGATCCCAGCGCATTTTGCTTCCCGTGGCCCTGGCTGGCTCCCCGCTCCTGAGCACCCTGTGTGGGTCTGGCCTCCTGTTCCGTCCCAGCTGGGAGGAGAGGGGTCTGTACCGTCAATCCTGTGACTCCTCCATCGTGGCGGCTGCGGACGTCTCCTCTTTGTCTCCGCACGGAAAGGTCAGCCCTGCCTAACTCGCCGCGGTCTGTTAAGGAGCTGTAAATAAGACGGATCCTTCTGCCGTGGGGCCGTGGCAGCTGCCTGCTCCTGGGCTGATTCCAGCAGCATCCTCCTCCTCCTCTCTGGGCAGAGGAAGAATTTGTGCCTGGGGAGGGATTGTGCTCGTCAGTGATGCTAGCCGGGGGCTGAATCCAGAGCCACAGAGCCTGGGGGGTGGTGGGATGGGCTGAGGACCGAGGCACTCGCTTCAGCAGTGGCAGCAGTAAAAGCTTCACTCTGTGCCAAGGCTGAAAGCCGGGAGGGCTGCTGCGGGCTCCTGCCTTCCCCAGGCTAAAAATAAGCTGCTGGCCCTCATGATGCTGCCTCTGCTCCCTCTGGGGGGGCTGGGTGGGGGGCAAAGCCGGACCATGGAGCAGCTCAGCCCTGCACCGCGGCTGCAAGGCCTGCCTGGGACTTGGCGTGACCTTTGCTCTTTGAGCATTGGATGCAGTGATCAGATTTTCAGGTCCGGGCTCAGATTTCGGACAGAAGGTGTCTGATTTTTGTTTCCTGAGATGCTAATTAAGGACCCTGCTCCAGCAGCTAGAGCTTTGCTGTCCCTTCTCCACCTCTCGCTTGCCGGGGAGGTGCCGATCACCCCGGCCAGCCCCATGGCGTGCCCTCGGCTCTTCCCTTCTTGCTCTTTCTTCCTGCTTGGAAATGCTGATGCTTCGTCTGTCTGCTCCAGCCCTCCCAGAGGCTTAGTGGCACGGCATCGCGTCGCTCTGGCTCTTCATCTCCCTTCCCACCTTCTCACAAGTTACTTAAAAGTAACCCCGGGTTGCTCAAGCGCTTGGCTGCTGCTGGCAGATCTCGGGCTGCACAGACGCTTTTTAACTGGGGCAGGGGGAGCTTTCTCACTCGTGCCATCTCGCAGGCCGTCACTGCCACGGGCAGCAAAGGGACACGGGGGTGAGTGAGGAGATGGACTGGTCCTCGAGCATCTTCCCATCTCGCCTCCTTTCTGCGGGGGCTGAAGCTCCCACCGTAGCGTTGGCTCTGCAGGCTGTACCCAGGGGAGGAGGACTGCTCCAGGCACGATCCTGGCTGTGAAATCCAGGGCAGGGGGTCTCGTTTGCTGCGTGTGGCACCTGCGCAGCCTGCCCGGGGGTCCCGGCTGCAGGCAAAACCGTGCCGTGACGTACCACTGCAGCTGGCAGCGGTGCTGAGCTTCCCCGGCATTCCCAGCCCAGCGCTGCCCGCTCCGGAGGGGCTTTCTGCCGGTGTTGGGCTCTCCTGTGGGCACGTGGCTGTGCTGGGAGCATGGATCCAGCTTGGCCTCTGCGATGGAGACAGCCTGGGGGTGACCCAGGCTGGGAGCGAGCTCATGCTCCAGCGTGAACCCGAGTTAAATATTATTCCTGCCTCTGGAGCAGGGAGAGTGGTGCAAGGAGGGGGATTGCAGGGAAACGAGGGCAGGCTGGATTTGTGGCTCTGCCAGAGAGGCTGTTCGGTGATGTCGGTAATGCCAGGCTGGAGGAGCCCGAGCTGCCGGTGGGATGGACGGGCGGCCAGGCTGTAGCAAGGCTTTGCGAGGGTCACATCGGTTGTAACAGCCCCACTGCTGTGGAGCAGGAGGGAAGCCGGGAATAACAACCCACCCCTCTGCATTACTCAGTGCAGGGGATTTATCCCGTGTGCGGGCAGGGCTGGCAGAGGGGCCCGGCCGCGTTTGCCTGGGAATGCTGGGGGAAGCGGGGGTGAATCAGCCGGGGCCAGGGACTTGGCTTGGCTGTGGAGAAGCTGAAAGCGTGGCTGATCTTTCCTGGGTGTCCGGGTGCAGACGTGGCTGTGAGTCACCGCATCCTGCTTGGGGAAGTGTGGGGACCCAAAACTTTCATTGGAGCAGCTGCGCAGGGCATGGGTGACCCTGGGAATGGGACCCTGAAGGGTCCTGCTGTACCCATGTGGGAGCTGGGCCGTGCTCATCACCCAGGGACGTGACTGTGGAGCTGGGGGGACCCTTCCCGTAGCCAGAAACCCCCGTGTCCCAGCTCGAGCTGTGAAAGTGTGAAGCTCCACAGCCTGCATTTTCCAGTGTGACTAGTGCCGGCTATTTTTAGTTGTCCAAATTAAGCTCGTCTAAATGATGTCTTTTGAGGTTTATTCGAGGGAGGAGGCCTGAAGTGGTGTTATTTCCCAAATGACGAATTGCTCTTAAATCTGACCCCAAGTGGACTGTCCAAAAAAACGAAGGGAAGGATCAAAACAGCTGACTCTGTTTGGGCAGTGTTTCCTCTCCGGAGAGCTGCAGGGCATCTGAGGGTGTTTCCCGAGCGAGCAGGAGATCTCCTGGGGGAAGGAGAAAGCAAGCAGCCAAGACCCGCTCACCTCCCCATGGGGAAAAAAAACCCCAGCATCATAACCTCATCCCGCTACCTGCTTCGACATCCCCAGGGATACGCTGCACCCCCGGGAGCCGGCCTTGCGAGCGCCTGTCTCCTCTGTGGAGAATTAAATCCACGGGCTCCTCTTCCCAGGGGCAGCTTGAATTACCCGGCGTGTGCTGGGTGCCAAATGCAGCCGATCGCAGCTCCCAGAGGAGACGGCGGCTTTGCTGCTGCGGGGGGGGGGGGAGGCTGGAGCCGTGGGTCAGGGTGCTGAGGTGGTGCTCTGTAGGTGCCTGTTTTGGGGAAGGCTTGCTTGGGGGTGATGGAAAGGTGGCTGCCCTGGTACCCAGCACATGCTTGAGGGTTGGGTACAGCCATGAGCCAGGCTTTGGTGAGCCAAAATCCTTCCACATTGTGCTCCAGCTCCGTGTCCGCTGCTAAATTCTGTTGTGCTAACTCCTGACCTGCTGACTTTCATCTCTTTCCATTCATTGCTTCCCTTCTTGGCGTTGCTTTCCCACTCTTCCCATCTCTCCCCATCCGTGCCTGCCATCTGCAGACACGCTCATCTTCTGTGCTCCTGGTCTCACCTCACTGGGTACCAGCTCGAGCATCCCGCGCACCCCCCCCCTTACCCGGGGGCAGGAATGGCCCTTCCTCCTCCTCTCCCTTCCTGCAGCATCTGGGTGTTTCTCCGCAGGGCAGCAGCCGGGGGATCCTCTCGCTCCTGCAGTTGAACGTGAAATGCATCCAATCCTTGCAAGACGTTGCAGATCGCGCTTCTGCAGCGCGGAGGGGACTCGTGCTGCGTGCAGGTGTCCTCTGCGATCCGTGGGCAGATGCAGCCTGGAGCGAGGAGGCTGGAGGTGTTTCCTGCCCTGCCTGGCACTTCCATTCAGGGGACTGTCCCTTTTCCTTTTGGAAAGGACAATGAGGGATCCTCCCTTCCTCCTTCTGCTCCCCCGGACGCAGCTGCCCATGCAGACTGGCCTGGCTGTTTCTCAGCCCGCAAGACCTCGCTGTGCTCCATCCCTGCTCATGGTGATCGGTTTGGGCAGGGCGTTGCCAAGAAGGGACCCAGGAAAGCAGGCAGAGAGGGGAGGGACTTCCCCAAATCACATCCTCTTCTCCCCAGCACCCTGCCTGGCTGCCTGTCCTCAAGGGGCTGCATGGGAGCAGGGTGCTTCCTGGGCAGAGCAAGCCCAGGTGGTGTTGGGGGACCCCAAATTGAGCAGGTTCCCCTGGTGAGACATGCTTTTTGCATTCCCACCATCCTTGTTGTGCAGCACCTGGCCTGACCCTGCCTGGGGTCAGAGGCTGGTGGGGAGGATGATGGAACCCCCACTACTGCCCTGACCCTGCCTGGGGTCTGGATGGAGCAGGAGGCTGGTGGGGAGGATGATGAAGGACCCCACTACTGCAGGCAGCTGCCCCCGCACGCAGGGGGGCAGCTGGGAAAATGTGGGGGCAGAGCGCCTTGGGAGAGGAGGGAATTACAGCATGCCAAGCAACCCTGGGTAGGATGCTGCGGGGCAGGAGGAGTGGGAATCCTGTCCATGCAGAACCCCAGGCTCCAGGTGGGTTTTTCCGTCTGGGTGGTGAACAGGCTCACCGCCAGCAGCCTGTCCCCCAGGCACCTCTGCCTCCTGTACCCCCTCCATATGCCGGTACCAGCCCGGTGCTGGGCTTGGGTGTCACTTGGGAGCTGCTGGGAGCTGGGTCGCGATGCCGACTGTGCTGTATTCCCTGTGGATCGCCTTGCTCCGGCTGCCTGCCTGCTGCTCTGCTTACTGCCAACGGAACGCCCCTAACACCCAGATTGCGGCAGTAATCTCGGCCCTATCGCTGCTAAAGCTGCTATTATCCCCAGATTAGCGCTGGTGCTTAGATACCCACCTGTATAAACGCCGGTGATCGGCAGGGACTGTTATAAAGCCTCCCACAGCCTCTGCGCCTCCAGGTCCAGCCAGTACAAAGTGGCTCGTGTCCGGCGGTCACCTCGGGTGACCCTGGGGCTGTGCCGGGCTCAGCTGTGCCATGCAGGGCTTGGAGGCTGGGCAGAACCACCCGGCTGGCCGCAGGATTCGGGGCTGGCTCTGTGCTAGCAGGGGTATTGCTCGCTGGGCTGGAGGTGCTGGGTGGCAGGAGCCTTGTCCCCGTTGCGTCTTGTCCCGGCTCTGCAGCGAGTGTCTCGGCTCAAAGTAGAGCTCAGCCCAAGCTTGGGACTCTCGGCATCATTGTGGGTTCAACTGGAGGGTGTTTGGGGGCGTATGGCCTGCAGGCTGCCCTCCCCCAGCGTCGTGAGGTGGGATCTGCGGGCACAAAGGATGTGCGGCAGCAAAGCCTGGGATGTGGGTTGGTGCCGGAGGGGCTGAAGGCACCTGGAGGGATGCAGGAGGTAGGAGCTTTGCCGGTGACTTCATGCTGGCACTCGAGGAAAGGGATATCCCGGTTTCTCTGTGTTACTGGTGCAGCTGGGAGCCTCTGGGGTGTTGCTGGGAGCGTGGGGGTTCGAGATGCTGCATAAGCAAGATGGCAGGTCCGGACGGTGCTGGGCGCCCCGGGCGAAGGGCGTGTGCGGAGCACGGAGGTGGGGACAGGCACTGGGAATGGCAGTGCCGGGGCTCTGCCGACGGATCGGGGTGGCATTGCGGCAGGTCAGGTTTTGGGGAGCAGAGGGGATGGTCCCCAGCCGCCGTTGGGAGCAGAGCACGCGGTGCCCATGAGGATGTTGGCGGCGGTGCTGCCGCTGGCAGCAAGAGATGCCACGGCCGCCATGGCCGGGGGGTAAGCCAGCCTCTCTGTGAGGGCTCAGCCTAGGCAGGGCAACTTTTAAATGTATTGGTGCTTAATTAAAGTACGTTAACGGTTCTAAAGTGCATTGACACCTGGTGTAGCTACACCGGGAATGTGTTGGCTGGCTGTGATTACCTTGGGGCTGTGGCTGGCGCTTGTGGGAAGTGCAGCTCTAACAAAGAGGCTTTGAGGAGCAGGTCGGGTGTGTGTTTTCCCAAATCTAGCCTTCCCCTGCACCCCTCCTGCCCTGGCCGGGCTGGGGATGCTGGGGGAGGGGGCTCCCCTGAGGCATCGGGGTGATGGGATGCAGCCACATGTGGGTGGGAGAGCCAGGGCTGGTGTGCCTCAATGGGGTGAGGGCTGGGTGCTACGTGGGTCCCCCCTTGGGGGTGTGTGTGGGATCCTGGGATGGGTGCCACCTCGCCTGCTGTCTCCTGCACCGTGCCAGCGTGCCACTCTCCCACTCCCCAGCATTTCGCATCCCCCAACCCTGTTCCCGTGTGTGCAGCTTTATTTCCGAGCAGATTCCTGCTATTTACTTAAACAACTGGTTCTTCAGCCACAGGACATGTGGAGACCCCGAGGGGGCAGGGGTGTATGTCCCCCCTCCCACAGCATTCTGCCTTATCCCAGCAACTGGCTCAGATTAGCTTTTCCTTCCCCTGCCCCTCCCCGTGCTCTCCTGGCCCATCTGGCTCTCTCCTCTCATTTATTGGTACATATTTTCCAGGCTCTGATTTGCCTCTTCTGCGAAGCTGCCACTCTGCCCGGATTTGATCTCCCGATGATATCACGGGCTTTCGCTCTGCAAGGGTCTAATTTGGTGCCCGGGATGCAGGCTTTCTTCCCTCGTATAAATATTGCCTTTCGGTCTTCTGCGTCTCTCCCGCTCTCCCTCCCTCCCTTTAATTAGACTTCTTACTGCATGGAACAGTTTGCAGTTATATATGGAAAACAGCCTACACTTTCCCAGGAGCGGGGCATGTCGGGAAGGGAAACGGCGAGCAGCCGGCGCGCTCTCCCTGGGAGCTCGTGTGTTTTTCCTATCGCAGACACACTTTTGCCGGCTTTATATATTTTCTTTTTTAACCCTTTGGAGCAGGGAAGGGGCTCACAGTCCCCCCTGGCTGCTTACTCTATTTTTGCCTGGGAAAAAAAAACCCTCTATGCTTGGACTTTTAAATGGCAAACTATGGATTTGCTGCCGGCACGAGGGATAACCGCTAGCTGGCATCGGTGAAGTTACCCGCTGCCCGGCACGCCGTCTGTCTGGGATGTAATCTGCAGCGGGGCTGCACAGGAGCAGAGACGGTCAGGAGCTGCGGGTGTCAGACCCGGGAGCACCCACCCTGTCCTTGTTCACGTGGTGAGGGTGGCAGGAAGGGTATTTCTGTCTGCAGCCCTTCACAGTATCCCTCAGGGCTGCTGCCAGCCTCGGAGTCAGGAGCTGAGCATTGGGTCATCCCTCCTGCTATCCCAGCCCGTTCCCAGTGGCTGGACTTGCTGGGGTTACCCTACAGTGCTTTGGGGGGACACCCTGCTCATCGGGTAGGCTGTGCAAGCTGGCAAGCCACCGATTTTTTCCCCATGGTGTCAAGCGAGCTCTGTTTTCCCTGCCTCAGTTTCCCTTCCTGCGAGCAAGAGGGGTATTTTTTTATTATTGCTGCTGTTTTGGTTTTTGCAAGGGCTTTTTCTCTTCACCGAGCGGGGCAGGAGGAACCAGCTCATTGCAGTGCTCCGGAGAAGGTTAGTGCTGCACTCACCCAGACCCTTCCATGGGTCTCGGGGTGTTGCGGGGGCACACCCGTTGCCCGGGGTGCCCCCGCAACGCCCCAAGACCCATGAGCTCAACCTCTCCTCCCGGCTTCCAAAAGAAGCAGATGCTTCTCCCAGCCGCTACTGGGAGGAAGTGACGGGACCTATTTTAAGCCCCTGGGGATCTTCAGGGTAGGAATCCCCTGTCCCTGTGTAATACTGCTAAAAATATCATGGCTGTACCCATGTGTCTGGGCCGGTAGCTCTCCCCGTTCTCTGGGTGCTGTTTTGTCTGTGGGACTCCCTCGTGCTCTGTAAGTTGGTTCTTCCCTGGTGGTTTTTGCTTTATTTTAAGCTAAGCTCTTCCTGAATAGGATGGAGAAAGGTGGGAGTCATGATTGCTGGGAATCTCCCTGCCTGGGAGGCTGGGAGAGGGCTGATGCTGTGCTCAGGTGTGTTGCTGCCTCAGTTTCCCCATCTGTGTGTAAGGTGGAGGGGTGTGTGGGGAGAAGAGCACCTGATGCTCGTGGGCTGCCCCATCTGATGGGTATCCATGGGTGGGGATGGCTGAATGCAGCAGAGCAGGGTTGAGCTACCTGGAGCATCCTTGCTCCCTGGGCTGGCAGCGAGGGCTAGTTCAGGCTCAGCTCTGCCAGAGCTCCTGCCAAAATGTCAGTGTACTCCGGCCGTGCCCCGGGAACCGCTCGCACCCGTCTTGCTTTCTGCATACGTCCTCGGTTTTAATCCTGTCCTCGTGACCCGTGCCCTCTCCTCCGGCTGCCTCCCAGCATCCCTGTGCCACGCGGGAGCTGGGTGAAGCTGTGCGGGGATGGAGCATCTGCCTGGGGATGGGACCCCAGGTTGCCCACCCACCCCAATGGGGTCGTCGGGTGCCTTCACCCTTCTGCAGCGGGTGCTGAGGTGGGTGGGCGTCGGGGTGTGCCGTGAACCAGAAGGATCCGGGTTGGTCTGAGCACAGGGCTGGGGTGTGACCGTTGTTTGATGTCCATCCCTGGAGTTGTGGGGCTGCAAGAGGAATTGGGAGATGGAGCCCCAGGCCTGGTTTGGCACCTTATTTCTATCATCACATCCTGCTCCCCAGTTTTGAATCAGCTGAATCCCAAGCCTTCCTCTGTGCTGCTTTGGACCCCTTTGCTGTAGGCTGTAAATTGGCGCTGAGACAAGCCCAGGAGCCTGTGTCAGGGCTGATGTGCAAGCAGAGAGGCCGTGGGGGTAGCCGGGTGGGTGCCATCGTATCTGACCCCTCCCCACCAGAGCATCGCAAAACAGATTCAACTGGAAGGAAAAAAATAAGAGCTGGAGCGGAGAGTTGCCCAACACGTGCCAGCTGATGCTGTATCACCCAGAGCACCGGGAGGACCCTGTTCCTGGTGCCAAGTGGGAGGGAGAAGGGGTGGATGGAACCTCGTGCCGGGGTCCAGCGCAGCCCCAGGTCCACTACACTGGGCCCCCTGGGGCTCTGCAGTGGCCATGCCCACCCCGGCGAGGTGCTGGGCACTGGTGAGGGATGGCAGGAGGGCGTGCTGTGACCCTCTGAAGGCTGGAGGGCTGCGTTGGGTGGTGCAGAGGAGGCTGGGGTTTGCTTTCAGCAGACTTCTGCATTCCTCCACCGGCTGCACTACCTTGTAAAGCACAAAAGAATAATGAGAGGAGCTGGGGTGATTTAGTGCAGGCGCCGGGAGAGAAATACCAAGGCCTTAGATGGAAACATTCCCCTTGACAGCTCGCCTGGAGATTCCAGGCTCCCTCCTTTCCTTCTTTATTTTTTTTTTTATTCCCACCCCCCATGAAATTCCTGGGCCGCTGCACCCTGTGGGCACGGGGAAATCCGGGAGCCATGGGCAGATTCCTGAGCCCACGACACTGAGGCTCCGGGTGGATTTGCACGTGGACGTGTGTCATGCTGGGGCTGGGGCAGTGGGAGTGGGGGGCTGCCCTGGCCCCTGGGCTGGCAGGTTTTGGGGAGCTGCATCATGGATCGCTGCATCCGTGCTTGTTGCACACCTCCATAGCACACCTGGTGCTCTCCAGCCTCTTCCCTGCCTTTTGCAAGAGCTAATTGCTGCCTTGGGCACGCAAAAAACCCCAAGGGTTTTCCTACCTTCGTTAGCAGGAGGAAAATACTAGCCAAAACAGAGCTGTAATTAGTGGGCTGATGGCCGCTCGCCGCTGGCGGAGCGGCCTGTGAGGAGATGGACTTTTGGAGAGGGTCACTTCTGCCTTCTGCTTGTGCTTTCCCCATAATCTTGGTCCTTGAAGCGTGGCTCAGAGCCACCATCCTTCCTTTTGGTCCCCACAGCCTGGCAGGCGAGGAGGAGGGTGGACAGAGCACCGCTGCTCGGGGTGATGCTCTGGTTTGTTCCTCATCTGCGGCCGCTTCGGCGCGCTGATGTTCCCATAACATGCAGCGTGGGGACGAGTGTGCAAACCTGGCGGGGGGGTGGTGGCTTGTGTGGGGGTGTGAGCCCTGAACCCTGCACGTGGCAGCCCTCGGCACCTGTCACAGCACGCTGCGCGCGCGCGCGCGCTACCAGGGCTCTTGGCACCCAAGCGAGCGCTCGCCCCGCTCCCGTCGGCGGGGAAGCGTGTGCCGCGGCGGAGGTGGGTGGGAGAAATACTACGAGCTCTGCCGTCCGTGGGCTGGTGCGATTCATGCTCCCGTGGCAGGGATGGTGGGGGGGAGCTGGGGCTGGTGGCAGTGACATCTCAGGGCCAGCAGCTCCTTCCTGCGCCTCTGACGACGCGTGTCACTCAGAGCCGGGGACCACGCGTGACAGCGTTACACGTTGCCTACGGTAACCGGGTGTTTTTTTGCATCCCCTCCCCACCCTGGCGTCACCTCCGGCGTCCCAGCTCGCAGTCGGTGAGGTGCGTAGGAGTCGGCACCGCGTGGGAGTTCGGGAATTTTAACTCGCTGCGTTGCAGAGCTGCCGCTGCGCCGGCAGTTCTCCCCACGGGCATGCGGGAGGAGGAGATGCTGCCTTTCCCGGGGGGCTGCCGATGGGTTAGCGTAGGAGAAGCCCTGAGCTCCTGCTGCATTTCCACTAGAGTTGGTGTTCCCGGGCTGCAGCATCAGCCCTGCATGGTGGGACCAGGCCACTTGTGCACCGTGACTCAGTTTCCCCTAGCAGGGTGTTGTGCTGCCGGGGCTGTGCGAGGCCTCAGCGCTTCCTGGGTGTTTTGCTGGCTTCTTTTCTAGCTGCAGTGTCCTGAGGGGGCCACGTTTAGTCCCCCCAACTCTTGCAAGACGAAGGCTGGGAGCTTTCCTCCCCTCTGCATGGCGAGGGAGATGAGAGGGTCTTGCAGTCATTGGCGTCTGCCCCAGCCCAGGATTTGATCTCTGTGTTTACCCATGCAGCACCCCAGGGTAAGGCAGCTGTGGGGTGGGTGTTGCTGGGGGTTTCCCACTGGTGGGTGCTGGGGTGGCCCCACTGGGGAGGGAAATGCCACCATCCCCTCCTCTGGGGTGCCACACAGCCTGCCCCAAAGCCACACGCTCCAGGGAAGGAAGCAGATGCTGTGGTGGGAGGAGGCAGCGGCGAGGAGGTAACGTAACGTCCCCGTGGGCGACACAGGTGCCTGCCCAGGGGAGCCCTGGCACGGGACCATGTCTGGTCCTCAGGCACTGGGGGAAGGAGCAAGTAGAGGTGGACGTCAGTGTTACTGGGGAAAGAGGGACAGATCCTGCTCCCTTGCTGCATGGGTGCCGATCCTGGGTGCTGTGACTGGAGCTCGTAGCTGGAGAGGTCTGTCTGGGGTGTTTCAGGCTGGCCTTGTGTTCCCCCCCCCTTGCCTCTTCCACGCTTCCCTGCTTGGGGCATGGCCCCATGGCATTGGGGTGGAGGGCACAGTGTCCTGCGTGGTGACAGTGACCTTTTGGTGCTCGCTCTGAGGATGTGATCCTGCACCTCCTCCCTTGGCTGTAAGCGAGCGCTGAGGGAAATGCTTAGTCCTCTCCCCTGGGATGCACCAAGGGGCTGGGGCTGCCCCCCTGTCCCTCGGGAACCAGCCCTTGCCCTCTGGAGCGTGCCGTGTGCCACCGTGAGCTGCCATCTCGGCTCCTTTCACCCGTCTGCCTCTTGAGGAGGTGATAATGCCTGGTAGGTCGTGGTGGGGGGTCTCCTCTGGGTGCCCTCCCTGGGGTGCCTCGGCACGGGAGGGGTTAAGCATGCAGCCGGCAGCAGGGAAGGCTTGCCATGGGTGTTGCTGGGAACGAGCAAGCAGCAAGTGTGCAGGCTGCCATCTGCACATTGCGATTTGGTGAGTGTGCAGGGGAGGGGCCCCGATCCCTGGCTCTGGGTGCCGTGGCCCCTGCTTCATGGGGAGAGGTGGGGGACCTGGGGGTGGGGGGAGATGGCCTGTTGCTGTCCAAAATCCACCAAGTGTCAGCATTGCCATGGCCTGGGGATCACTTCTTACTCCATATGGCCCTGGGCACATCACTTCATCCTGGTCAGATGGGAGACAGACCTGTCTCAGCCCCGGCAGACACTGGGGTGGGGAGTTGCACCTTCCCTGTGCCGCCTATACCTGCCAGGAGCAGCATCTGCCCAAGGCTCTGCTCTCCTGACAGTATCCCCAGTATCTCCCTGCACGCTTGCTCCTTCTCCACTGCAAGGGGCTGCAGTGGCTGCCTTGTGGGGGTCCCTTACCCTCCTGAAACACCTTCCACCAGCAGCAGCGCTTAACAAATCTCTCCTGGTGATTTTCCCGGCAGATGCAGCCATTCCAGCAGCTTTTCAGCTCCCTCTCCCATTAGAGCATTACTCCCGTGTGGGACCGTGGCTGCCAGCAGCTGACAGCGGGTGCTGAGTGGTGGGGGGTGTCCTTGCCGTGGGAAGGAGAGCTGGGATTGCTACATGGTCTCTCCCGGGACAATTCCCAGCGAGCAGGCAGTGAAAGGTGCTTCAGGCCCGGTTTTCTGCTTTAATTGGCTACTTTGGCTTTTGGAGCCTGTGTGACCATCTGGAGTCTGTCCGTGCGGCTGTGCTCCGGGACTCAGCACAGCCTCGGCACTGGGGATGGAGCTCTGCTTGTAATTTCCAAAGAGAAAAATCTTAAATCCAAGCCAGGAATTTTGGGGGTTTGGGTTTTTTGGTTGTTTTTTTTTTTTTCTCCCCACTTGGCAACATAAACAGCATCCCTGACAGCTTTACATTGAGTTTGCCATGGCAACCTGCAGCAGCCAAGTGTTTCCAGTGCCCCATCCTCAAAGCAGGAGAGGAGACAAACCCCATCAGGGGCTGCCCAAGGGGCAGGATGGCCCATAGGTGAGGGGCAGCATGTGGGGCTGGGACGCGGGTGGCCTCTGCAGCCAGAAAGGTGATAAACTTGGATCCAGATGGGTTGAGGTTTTGCTCAATGGGCCTGATCCTACCTGGCCGAGCTGCTCTGCCAGCCTGGTGGGGTCTGGGGCTCTGGGCAGGACAGGCAGCGCTGGGGTTGCTTTTCCTCGGCACGGTGCTTTCTTCCCTGGATGGCAGGAAAAGTCCAGGCTAGAGTGAGCTGAGCTGGATTTTCCCCTCATTCATGGGTAAGAAAAAACAGCTGAGCTTGGGGAGGGCTTGCTGCAGCCCTGGTCATCTCTCTGGGTGGACGGGGCGCTGCTCACGTCTGCGTGCCGGGGTCCGGTCCGATGCGCTGAACAGGGAGCGTTCATGCTCCTGCCCCGTGCCCAGCAATAGCAGCCGCGGGCTGGCGTGTGCCGTGGGCTGTGCCGCCAGCATCGCAGCGAGGCTGCTCGTGGCTCGGCTGAAGGTGTCACGTGTGCCACGTCCAACTGATTTTTCTTTTTCTTGTCCCTCTCTGAGCAGCCCACTTTCCTCTCCCCCAAGCTTAAAAACCAGCAGGGTCCCTTTCCTCGTGCCAGCGGCCGCTCCGCTGCCCGGGACAGGTGCACGTGGAGAGCTGCTCCGTCCCTGGCGCTGGTCTGTGGCCGCTCTTCCCAACCAGGACGGAGGTGTAATGCAGCCATTTATTATTCTGGGCAGGTTTGTCTGCAGCACTGCATCGGCTTCGCTGCTCCTCGCCAGCCGCTCCCTCCTTCCCAGTACGTGTCTGCTCCTTCCCCAGCTCACACCCTGGCCCGCAGGTTGCGAGGGGCCGTGTCTTTCACCACTGCCGCCCCCCAGACTTTGTCTGCAGCTACCCCTGCTTGGGGATGTTATTTGGGAGGTGATGCAGCACTGGCTCAGGGAGTCCCATGCAGGACAGGGCAGTCAGGCTCTCCCACCTACACCAAGGGGACCCTCAGGGACCACTTCTTCCTCTCTAGCTCCTGGAGGCTCTGGAAATGAGTTATTAGAATTAGGGACAGCCTGCTGAATGCTGCTGGAGTCACTGGGAGCTCGTTGGAGCTGTTAGGGAAGCCTGAGCGCAGCTCTCCTCTTGCCTGGGACCCCTCACAGCCTGGCCAAGGAGTGCAGGAGCCTGTCCTGTGCCAGCGGGATGGGGCAGAGACAGACCAGGAATGGGTCTCTGACCCGGCCGATGCGCTGACCCCAAACTAGGGCTGGAGGAGGATGCTCAAAGCGGACGGCAGGAGCTTTCCCCTGCCGTGGTCCCTCCTTCCTTGAGTGATTCCCAGGGCCGATGCTGCTGGAGGGAAGGAGTCTTATGGCTGGGCACAGGCTGGTGATGATCAGTGCCCTGTGGGCTCCTTCAGGGGTAATTACGGACTAGGCCATTACAGTATTAATTAACTGTCTGTCGCTTAACCTCTGAGCTCTCCTCAGAAGATGTTAGTTGCTATGAAAGAGGCAAAAATTAGTGTGTTGAGGTGGGGGGAAATTATCTTTTTTTTTTTTTCTCTTAATCAGCAGGAGTCTGCTTAATTGGAACTGCCGTCTCCTGCCTCCCGCTGCTGGCAGCTCTCATGCCTTTAAATGATGGATGAGCTCAGCTCCACGAGGAGCTGCAGGGTGACCGGGCTGGGCACGGGCAAGGGTGCTGGGGATCTCTTTATGGAGCAGCAGCAACGCTCTGCCCCGAGGGTGCAAGTGTGGGTGCCCCAGTAGCTGCAGTGCTGTGGGGGAAGCACGTCCCTGTGCTCCCCACCCCTTTGCTGTTTAGAGCTGGTGGACGGGGCCCTCCCATGGTAGTGGCATCGTTGGTGTCCCTGGTGTCCCTGAGGTTCGGTTGATGCCTGTTGCGTCCTGATAATGTCGAGGCGTGGGCGTTGCTAGCAGGGAGGGGAGCTGCTTGCAGGGGCCAGGCCCTGGGTTGGGTGTGGAGGGAGGGGTTTGCTTTTTGATGGTCTTGCTGCCCCAGGGATTGCAAAGCCAGTGTGACCGGGGCTGGAATTGGGGTGGTTTGCTGCAGGGTGGTGCTGGGGCAGCCCCATGGGGGTCTGATGCCCGTGTGTTGGGTTTGCGAGGGCTGGAGCATCCCGTGTGCTCCTGAGAAGCAGTGATGGGCATTTTCCTTCCTTCCTCCCGTGCGCATCGGGCTGCTTGGCTTCTCCGGCTGCTTGCTCTGCTACTCTGGACCTCTGTCTTGGTGCTGATGCCACCTGAGTGGCCATTCCCCTTTAGTTATTCATTTATATTGCTCTAGGAAAGACTTTATTTTCTCTCCATAAAGAGACTCCCTTGCAGGCTCTTTACCTCTAGTGCTGGAGACGTGTCCGGGAGCATTGCTGCTGGCATCTGAGCTTGGGAGCAGAGCTGGAGGGTGCCTTGGCCTTTCCCCCTCAGGCCTGTGCTGCTCTGCCTTCTCTCTCCATGTCCCCAGCTGTTCCGTCCTCTCTGCCCAGGATGCTAGCAGGGGACCCCAGACCCCAAACCCCTGTGGAAGGGGGGATGCTCGTGGTCCCTGCCTGGCTGCAGTGCTTGAGTCTTGCTGTTTGAAGCAGTTTTGGGGCTCACCCTGGCAGGGCTGGGGTGTAACCTGCCTGGCAGCGGTTTGAGGGGACGGTGCGAGAGCCTGCAAGCAGAACACAGAGATCCTGAGATGTGGTCTGAGAGGGTCATTGATGCAAAAGCCTCTTTATTTTAGAGAAACATGCAGGTTTTAGTAGTTTCCTGGTTTCTGCTGAGAATCCCCATTGATGAAAAGCCCGCTGGGTGCTGCGAGCCCCTTTCCATCGGTGCCGGCTGGCTCGGTGGGATGCTGCCGTTTACCTGTCGGCAGCGCGGCAAGTCGACGCTCCCGCCCCGGGACGGCAGCCTGCGGAGGAAGCAGCTGTTTTCCACTGCTGAGATATATTTTTAAACCAAACTGAATGGGAGCGTTTTTCTGGGCCGGGCAGCTGGGGGTTGAGCGAAGAACCACCTGGGTGTCCCTTCCTGCCCAGCCCCACGTGCTGCCGGAGCTGCTGCCCACCGGTTTTCCCTGCAGCATGGCCTGTGAAACACCCCAGTCCGTGCCGAGCCTGTCTGAGCTCCCTCCCAGGTCAACTTCTGCTCATTGAGAGGGTTTTTTTTTTTGGTCAAATCATGCTGACCCTTGGGGCTGGGTGAGCGAGCCGGTGCCTTCAAACCGTGTTATTTCTGGCGGGTGCCCACCCTCGGGGTACCACTGTCCCTGCTCTTGTGTCCTGCAGGGCGTGTTCATTTATTAGTAGTCCTCCTAATGCCGATATTTTTGTTTCCCATCCTTGTTTTTGCAGCTCCAGTTGCTGTGGTATCCAGGGAGCCCTCCTCCTTCTGCGGGAGATGCACGCTGGTCGTTGCTAAGGTCGCCTCCGCGGTAACATGCACATCCTGTTTACACCTTTATCCGGAGAAGTTGGGCTTGGTTAGAAGCACCTGCTTCACCCGGGAAGCCCCCAGGGAAGGGGCTACCCCCAGCATCCTCACGCCGGACCCTCGAGGGAGGGCACCGCAGGAGCCGCGCGCCGGTGTCGCCGCCACTGCGCCGGCAAGATGACGAACAACGTGGCCGACCACCACCCCGGGAACTCTGTTGCTGAAGGCAACCATGAGGGGGACTTTGGTTGCTCCATGGTGGAGCTGAGGAACCTCATGGAGCTGAGGAGCGCCGAGGCAGTGGCCCGGCTCAATGACTCCTATGGTGGCGTGCAGAACGTCTGCAAGAGGTTGAAGACGTCGCCAGTTGAAGGTAGGTCCGCGGTCTGCAAGGGGGGACCGGCCGGTGCCTCTGGGCTGGAGCTCTGCAAGGGTCAAGCTGGAGGGTGGTGGCTCAAATAAGCGTCTTGGGACCACGCTTTGAGCTCAGCCACGTCGCACCGGGCATCCATCGCAAGCCTCGTGGGAGATGGCTCCCTGTGTCTTAATAAAATGATCATCTAAGCTACAGAAGGAGAAAAAAGAAAGCGAAGCCTCTTCCTTTGGGGTTCCCCCAAGGCGTAACCTGGAGCCCCGCATCCCCTGGGAGGATGGAGCGGAGGCGGAATGCCTTTCTGGGCTCCTTTCTGCAGCCCAGCTGCTGCCCCACAGGTCGGCCCCATCCTTTCCCCTGTTTAATAATTTACAGCCCTAATGGCAGGGCTTCGTGGGGGGCAGGTGAAGGAGAGTGTAAAGGTTGGAGCGTGGATGGGCTGCGTGGAGCTCGTTTGACGGGTGTTAGCATCTCGGCCAAGGGGCGGGCATCACACCCCCAAAGGGGTGCTGGGGATGGGGAGGTGCACGTGGCCTTCTCCTGGGTCTCTAGCGCTCCTCAAACGCCTGTGGGAGCATAAAACCTGCCTGCTTGCTTCTGAGCATCACAGGTTTGTGCGGTGGCAGTGATGCTTGCCTGTGGGTGCCAGGTCACTGTGGGGAGGCTTTGGTGGAGGGATGTCCCCTCCCCATGGTCTGGGCTGGTTTTCCTTGGGGCTCCCCCTTATTGCTGAGCCGGGGCAGGTGCTGGGGGTGATGGCATGGGGTGGCTGTGGGTGCCTTTGTGTGGTGATGCACCTCTTCCTTGGCATTAAAAGGGGTACAGAGGGGAGAGACCCCCTGCTGAGGGTTTACCTGGGGCTGGGAACAGCGCTGGCAGGATGTGGCCCCGCGGTGGCTGTGTGGGATGGGGGGACGTGGCTGCGCCTCTGCTCCGAAAACTTGTGGGTTATTATTAGTGCCGTAAGCTGGGGACTAGCGTGTTTCCCAGCTGTGAGTGGGACCGGGAAGGGGAGACAATATCGGGATGTCATTAGAGAAGGGGGGGAGTCCCGGTGGAAATACCAAGTCCAGGTCGCAAAACAATGCACTTGGCCCTGCCAAACTGGGAGCACGCCCCTCTGGGGGTGGGAGGGGAGGGGAGGAAGCGAACCCAAAAGGCTCTGCCTTGGCCTGATGGCTCTCGCTGAGGGTGAGATAAGGGCTGCCCTTCCATCCCGACTGCTGCTTCCAGGCCCACATTCCCCCTCCGCTCTGGTTGGCGTTGCCGTATCCCTCACCCCCAGTGTATCCCTGCCTCGCCCTCTTGCTCTAGATGTTGTTGCCTGTCCCAAACCTCATCCTGCTGAGCCCAGAGAGCAAAGAAAGGTTATTTCCTATAAGTTTGGACTTTTGGGGAAGAGCAAAAGCCCAGTGACACCTCCATTGGAGCGGCGCATTTGGCTCCTCTTGTGCTGGGACTGCCTCTCCACGGGCACCTCCTGAAAACCTGGCACATGGTGTGACACCACCATGGTGCTGGGAGGAGGGAAACCCCGGCAGGCTGGGGAAGCTGCAAGCCAGGAGCGTGTGTCCGGCCTTGCTGTGTCGGCAGGTGAAGCCTGGGAAACGGGGAGTGGGGTCCTCAGGCGGCTGCTTGCCCTGGAGAGCTCGGGTTGTGATTGCGGGTGGGATGTCCCAGCTGGGGTGTAATGAAAGATATGCAACCTGGGGAACACCAGCTACTTCTTAGCATGTATAGTGTGTGAATTTTTCCCGCTGGGAGGTCTTTTGCGGAGAGCTGGGGCTAACTCGGACTCGACCATGAGCCCCTCTGCCTGCAGACCCCTCCCGAGCTGGCACTGCCCAGCCAAAGCCTGGGACCTTCGCTGGACCTGGGGGCAGCAGACCAGGGTGTGTGAGCACAGGGTGTCTGTCCCAGCTCCCTGTTGCCATGCGCCGCCCCGTGCGGATGTTTGAGCCTGACCCCATGCTCGTCATCCCTGTGCTCGTTATCCTGCTGGGATGGTGCCCAGCTCTCTCACCCGTGCGGCTGGGTTGCACGTGGCCACGTGCTCCTCCTGGGTGTCATCGGGGAGGATGCCACCACAGCCAAGCCTACTCGGGGAGGGCTCCCAGTCCTCCAGTCCCCCTGTAAAACACAGCAGCCCCTTGCAGGCAGTGTCTTGAGCAGTTTGATCCCATCCAGATGCACGTGGCTCCAGCCTGGAACTGTCCTTGCAGGGCAGAGACTGCCCAATCCCCTTCCCAGGGGCTGCCTTCACCTCAAGGGGCCCTTGGGTGGTTTGTCCTCGTAGGGTGGGATCTCTGCCAGGAGTGTTTGTGCAGCAAGGGTCTCCCCAGCATCAGGGCAGGGGTCTGCTGGGACCTCCTGCCCTAAAAGATGTCGGTGGACCCCAGTCCCATAGGGCACCTCCCAAAGGGGTTTGGGGATGGCAGAGAGGGTGTCTCACTGCTGGGCACTGGCTTTCCGCTTCCTCCATCAGCCTCGAGGGTTGGGTGGGGTGGTGGCAAAGCACAGGCAGCTTCTGTGAGTCACTGATTAGAATGTCTCCCATCCCAGTCTGCCCCGGGTGACGGGTGTCAGCGAACACCCTGACTCACCCCCCGGCAGTAGCGTCTCCTTCCCGTGCCTGGGGGGCTCCTTGCATGGAGACTGGGCTACCCAAACCAGCTTTTCCCAGTCTGTGGTGCCTCCCCTCTAATCGGGGACTGCACGTGGGTTTTCTTCTGCTGTCACTTGTGGCCTCCGTCAAAAACTTCTAATCTGGTCCCCCCCCGCCCCTGCAGTGGCCCTGGCCAGGAGGCATTTGCCAGCAGCCCAGAGCCGTGGTGCATACCTGGTCCCACGGCTTCTGCTCTTTGCAACCCTCCCGGTGTCAGCACAGATAAATTGAAAGCACCCCCCCCTTCCAAATTGTCCCAATAGGGTGGGGGTCATGTCCGTAGGTGGGACACGGGCTTTGGAGGAGACACATGTGCACTCTCCGCTGCCCTGTGGCAGCATCCTGCGTCTTCGTCCAGCAGCGTGTGTGCTGCCTGCGGCATAGGCCGTGCCCCCTCCCTGGCCCGTCCCCCCCGCCCTGGTGCCGGCATGAGTCAAGGAGGTTAGCCATATTTTCCATGAGAGGTTGGGCAGGAAGCATTCCCGCATGGGTTGGGCTGGGATATCCCAGGATCCTCCTGCCCTGTCACAGCTGGGTGGGGACACCCATGCTCTGCCAGCATGGTGCATGGGGCGAGAATAGGATTCATCCTGCTGCTTTCTCCCAGCTGGGATGCGACAGAGCTGGTGGGGAGGTGTCTGCTGGGTGGGAGGGCATTGCTGCCAGGCTGCTCCAGGCACCAGGACGTGTTCAGGGCCGTTACAGCCGCCTGCCCGCTGCATGTCAGGAGCTGGCACCAGCTCCACGGGCCATCTTAAGGTGGAGAGCAGGGGGGCTCAGCGTGGGGCTGGGCAGGGGAGGCTGCTCTTGCCTTGCACCCCCATCAGCTTTTTAGTGGCTCTAATGCAGGGGATGACTGGGCAGGCAGTGGGGCAAGTAGCCATCCCCATCGCTGGCCACTGAGGGCTGGGAGAGCTGCTGTGCTCACAGCCTGCTGCTGCAGGGCTTCAGTCTCCCCTTGTGCTCCCCTCTCTGGGGGGGGGGAGCAGCAGCCTAGCTCAGGGCTGTCCTGCTCCCTTTCTTGCTCCCACCACCCCTATTTCAGCAGCAGCATCCTGTGTCTCCTCCACCCCATCCCCACGGGAGCTGGCTCGGCCACGCTGCCGCAGCCCCTGCGGTTGTGGCACGGCCGTGGGGCTCGGCCGAGCTCGGAGACGTTCCCGCTGCGCCGAGTCGCTCTGTGCGCCGGCTGCTCCTCCGAGCTGGCAGGAGAGAGGGATCAGGTGGCTCCGACAGCTCCGAGCGCTGCTCGCGGTGCCAGATTTACAGCTAATTTGATGCAGCGTGTAAACAAGCCGGCCAGTGCCAACTGGCATTAACTGGCACTCGGGCGCTTCGCGAGGCTGCAGCACTGGGAGAGGCGGCTCGGCGAGCTTGCTGTGGCCCCCTGTGCTCTCCTGCCCCTCTGGTGGGGTGTCCTCTGCCCTGTGGGTGATGGGAGCCAAGCCCTGCCTTGGCTTCCCCCTGCCTGCACCTTGGGCCCCCCGTGCAGGCACGGAGCTGCTCTTCACAGGGGTCCCACTGGTGCTGGGAGGGGGGAGTGATGGTGTTTGCCCTCACCTCCGTCTCTCCCCTGACCAGGTCTGTCTGGGAACCCGACCGACCTGGAGAAGAGGCGGCAGGTCTTCGGCCAGAACTTCATTCCTCCCAAAAAGGCCAAGACGTTCCTGCAGTTAGTGTGGGAGGCACTCCAGGACGTCACACTGATCATCTTGGAAATCGCAGCCATAATCTCCCTGGGCCTGTCCTTCTACCACCCTCCGGGTGGTGACAATGAGTGTGAGTCCCTGGGGTCCCTGTGGAGTGGTGGGGTGCTTGGTGGGGGACCCATGCGAGCCGCAGTGCACAGATGCTGTCTCTGGAAGGTCACCCAGTGGGTCCCTGTGCGCTGGTAGAAATGTTCACCCATTAGGTGGTGGCTTCTACTTGTCCTTGGCATGGTCCTTTCCGTGTCCAGGGATCTGCACTGATGGATATGTGTGGGCACAGTTGTCGCCGTGACGTGGCTCAGAGCTGCTCCCCCAAAAGATGCTCAAACACCAAGGGGTCCCTCTTGGTGGCTTCCCAAGTCCCATGGAGCTTTTCTTCTGGTTTGGGGTATGGAGGCACAAGGCTGTCTGTCCCCTGGTACCTCCCCCGACTGGGGAGTGCTCCCCTCAGCCGTGACACCCCATGTGCAGCCGGGAAATGGGTCTCCCCCCACCCCTGGGTCTCTATCCTTGGAGGAGTCGAGCAGGGGCAGGGATGGGAGATGCAGGGAGATGAGGTCTCAGGGGTCATGCAGCGGAGGAAGGGCTGGGTGCTGCAGCTGGAAGTAAAAGCCAGTTGTCCCAGCTCCCACCCCAGCTTTGTCAGCTCAACCTCTGCCAAAAATGAAAAGTGGAGGGGGGGAAAAAAAGCCTCCAGGGATGTAAAAGCCTCTCCTGAGAGCAGGGGAAGCCCTTGGAGCAGGTCAGGGGGGAGGAGGGAGGGGTAACTGTTCCAGGCTCTGCTCTGTGTGTTGCTCGGGGGAAAGCGGGTGTCTCACGGTGCCGACGGGTTTTCTCCACCCGACTGCAGTGTGCGGCCAGTCAACGGGCGGCGTGGAGGACGAGGGCGAGTCGCAGGCTGGCTGGATCGAGGGGGCGGCTATCTTGTTTTCGGTCATCATCGTGGTGCTGGTGACCGCTTTCAATGACTGGAGCAAGGAGAAGCAATTCCGGGGCCTTCAGAGCCGCATCGAGCAGGAGCAGAAATTCACGGTCATCCGCAAGGGCCAGGTGATCCAGATCCCGGTGGCCGAGATTGTGGTGGGAGACATCGCGCAGATCAAGTACGGTGAGTGGAGGCGGTGGTCTGGGCTATGTCCCTCTGTTTCGGAGCCTTGGCCGTTCCTCATCCCTACTTTGCCAGCCCCTTTGCCCCGAGGGGAATTGTGACTCCTGTGGTCACTCTGTTTTGGAGCGTGCGATGAGAGATGCTCCGCTGAGCTTGTGCTGGCCAGCCTGGAGCTAAGCCAGGCTCTGCACACAACTTTGGGTTGCTTTGGAGATCATCTGGTCTCAAAACTGATTCATTCTCACCACCATGTCCTTGTTGGTGAACACCTTGGCAAGGAGGAGCATCAGCTTAGGGAGGAGATGTAGCCCTGGGGCCAAACGGGGCTACATGGTGACCAGGGGCTGTGCTCATCCCATGCTACTCCGGTCAGGGAGGAGGTTGGTCCAACAGCGTTGTCTTTCACACGGGGCTTTCCCCTACCTTGGTGGGTGAATGATGGGCTGTGTAATGGTTTGGGTGTATCGGGAGGCTTTGGGAAGGATGTCATGTGGATTCAATAAATGCAGATGGGGGAAGCATTGGCTGAGCAAACATCCTCACCACCGATGCTTTTTGTACATCAGTGGAGAATTTGGAGCTATTGGATATCCTCTTCTAATACCCATCTGTCTTATAAAACCCATCTGTTGCTTCTCCTCCCGCTAGATTTGATCTGAGCCTGAATTTTGAGTCCTTTTGGCTGACAGACAAAGCCTCCTCCCAGGATGGGGGCAGGCAGGGGTGAGCTGTAGCTGCCCGGGCTGGAGGTGATCCCCCTCTCTGCTCCTCTCCTAGGTGACCTCTTGCCAGCAGATGGGATCCTGATCCAGGGCAATGACCTGAAAATAGATGAGAGCTCGCTGACCGGGGAGTCAGACCAAGTCAAGAAATCGCTGGATAAAGACCCCATGCTGCTCTCGGGTGAGGATGATGCTAGGCTGGGGTTTGCGCTGGGATGGAGCTGTGTTTGCTCCCAAGTCCCATGTCCCAGTGGTGGGGAGGAGATGGGAATGGCGTGCCAGTGTCCTGTCTCACTGTGTCCTTCCTGCTGTGCCAGGTACCCATGTGATGGAGGGCTCTGGCAGGATGGTGGTGACTGCCGTGGGTATCAACTCCCAGACTGGAATCATCTTCACTCTTTTGGGTGCAGGAGAAGGAGAGGAGGAAAAGAAGGTGAAGAAAGGTAAGGAGATCCGCTGAACCTGCTTTTTTTTCCCCCGTCCTTTTGCCTTTCTCCCATTCCTGGGAAGCATCCACCGGTGTGCAACATCCGTGGGACATGGCTGTGTTAGTGCCCGTGACCCAGGCAGGTACGGTGAGCTCTCGAGGCAGCTGGGGGGGATCCCTCCCTGCTCCCCCTTTGCCCGCAGCATAGGGATCGTGCTGCCTGAGGAAAGCCCCCCCGTGCACCCAGACCTCTGCTTGCCAGCTCTTTCGGACATTGCTCCAACTCTCTCTTCTCCAGCCGGCCGCAGCCTGGAGTTGCAGGGGGTGGGGGGGTGTCAAGGCTCAAAGAGAAAAGTGGCCGGTAACGATGCCCTGCGGTGCTATGGCACGGTGCTCCTTGCCTGCCCTGGCATTGGAAGGTGAGTCCTGGTTGTCCACAGGATGTTCGTAGCCCATCTAGAGCCTGGAGGACTTTGAAGCTCACTGCGGGTGTCCCTGGAGCTCCTTGGGGAAGGAGGCGAGGCAGAGAGGGAGAAGGGGGGGTTGCCTCCTGTGGGGTGGAGGGCAGGAGACCAGCCAGGAAGGTGATCCCGGATCATGCTGGGACTCAAATGCTTTCCTGCCTTGGCTCTCATCTTGCTGCTTATTCCCCTGCTCTGTGCCAGCTCCGATTCCAGCTTTGAAGCCGGTATCGATGTGAGCCAGGCTTTGGAAGCTCCTGCTCTCCCCTGTGTGCCCACCCCCCTGTTCAGCAGGTCTGGGCTCACTGGGAGCAGCGGTGAGGTGCGAGGAGCTGGCAGGAGGGAGCTGCCGGCTGGCATTGCTAGCTGTGCCAGGGAGCCCTTCCCGGGAGGCGATGCCAGGCAGGGGGAGGCTTGCTGGGCTCCTCCTGGCAGCCGATTGGGCTCCAGGCCGTATGTGCGCTGGGTTTCTCCAGCTCTGCTCAGCTGGGGCGGGCGGCTGGCTCACATCGCTGGGCTTCGGTGGCTGTGGAGCTCTTGGGGTTTAGCTGCCAGCTCGGAGGTGGGAGCACAGGGTGAGACGTGGGAGCAGCGCTGCCATCGGAGCTGAGCAGCAGCTTGCCAGGCATGCTGCTCAGCATCTTCCCAGCCCCCGAGTTCTGTCACTCAGCCCCACGGCAAACCAAGCTCTGTGCCGTGCAGCCCTCAATTTGGGAGCAAAGTGGAGCAAGAGGGGGCTTCACCAGCTCTTCCTCCCCCATGATGCTGGGTGGTGATGGGAAGAAGGTGTTACAAACCCCCTGTTTAGATTGCAGCGGCCCTGTACTCCCCATATTGTGGAGGCGCCTTGGGGACTGCTGGGTGTGGACCTTGCCCACCACAGACACAGGGTGCAGAATCAGTCCCCCTGAATAGGGATGGAGTTGCTCCTGGTGTGGGGCACATCGGTGCCTCCCGAGTGGATCCACTTGCGCCTGATGGCACCACGAGGCAGGGAGCACTGCTGCTCAGTCTGTGCTTGCACAGAGGCTGAGGTCTGCTTATGGCTTCTTCTCCCCGAGGGTCTGAGCCACCACTGGCACCCTTGGGAGCACAGACAGTGGTTGTAGTTGGTGCTTTGCAGGTGGGAGAACCTTGGGGACAGGGTTCCTGGGGGAGTCGGGGAGCTCTGGAGCCTCCCTGGTACCGTGAGCTGTGGACCAAGGCACATGTGGTGTCCAGAGGGTGACTGGAGGGTGCTGAGCCCTGTACACAGATCCCCTGGGAGTAGGGCCGGCCCCAGGCTGTCCCATCAGCCGGACGTTGGCCGTGGGTCCATGTGCTCAGCCCTCCACCCTTTCTCTCTTTGAACAGGTAAAAAAACCGGAGCCCCCGAAAATCGCAACAAAGGTAACCAGCCCTCTCCATCCTTTGAACCAGCACCACACTAACTACCGAGCATTCCTCCTTCCTTCCTTCTTCTCATCAGTCTGTGCTCTTTGCTGCTCCGGCGGGACTCTCGCCTCGTTGTCCTGGGAGAGGGTGCAACAGTCCCGTGGCCGGTGGCCCTGGCACAGCATCGTGGTGCCCTCCGGCACCACACCATGGGACTTGTGAATAGCTGGGATGGGGCTAGGTGGCTCCCCCCATGGCCGCCTTGCCCCCTGCATGGGGCAAAGCCTTTGTGCAAGGAGGACAGGGCTCTTCCAGCAGCCTGGACCGTTGGCAGAGCATCCCTTTCTCCAGGAAACCTTCACCTATATTGACATGAGCTGCAGCTGTGACCCTCTTAAGCCCTTATGCCCCCCTTCTCCCAGAAGCTTTGTTTTTGGGCATGGCTGGGGGACAGATGCAAGCCCCCTCGTGCCATTCCCAGGTTGAAATGCCCCACGGGGCCTGGCCAACGCGATGGTTGCACCCTCTCCCCCCATGGCCTCGACTCCGTGAGCGTCTCCTCGCCAGTGTTTCTCACACTGTTCTTTGCAGGCTGTGGAGGAAGCCCATTTCTGCACCTCTCTCTCCACCTCTCTCTCTTACTCTCTCCTCTCAGCAGTTTGAGTTTCCCTCCTTCCCGTCAGACTGTGTCTGGGTGCTTGTTTTGTCCGTGTCGGGTTTGTTGTAACCGTGGAGGTGTCCGATGTGGAGCCACTCTGAGCTCCGGGGTGTCTTGAGCAGCAGCAGCCGGGAGGGGACAGGTCCTGGGGCAGCTGTGGGCAGCTATGGGGCCACTGCTGCTCCTCCAGCCCTCACAGCTGAGGAGGAGCCTCTTGGGAGGGGGTTTTCCCACCCTCTTCCCATCCCTCTCCAAAACTTCCAGCCAACCTGGGTCTCCCTGGTGCAGACCTTCAGCTGGACTAGGCCAGTTACAGCAGCTGAAAACCTGGATGTCTCGGCTCCTAAAAATGTGATGGATGCCTCAGGGCTGGATTCAAGGAGCTGGCTCACTTCTCGTCAAACTCCATCCGAATTTCTAACCGTCCCCCTCCATCTCACCCCCTCAGTCACTCCCTGGCAAGTGATTCCTGCTGAGCTGCCCACAGGGCTCTGCAGAGGGGGAGTGGGGCACAGAGCAGGGATGCTCCCCAGGGGACCGGGGGGGACAGGAGCCTCTCTGGGGCCAGCCCAGGGCTCCCCATGTGCTGTGGGGTGTAAAGCCGTCCTCGGCGCGAGGCTGGAAGAGGGTCGGAGGGTTTCTTGCAGCGCTGCTGTAGAGGTGTGACCAGGTCACATGGGCAGTGTCAGCTCTGAGGATCCTTTATCTGTGGAGCTGGGGTAGATGGCAGAGAAGAGAGGTGGCAGAGCCCCGGGACACAAGGTTTCCGTGTGCTCGGATGCGTGTGTCGTCGGGAATGGTTCTTGTTCTGGGTTTTCTCTCTCCCACCACCATCTTTCTCAGTGGTGTCCTGCAGGTTTTCCCGGTCTCTCTCCTATTCACACGTGGTGTCTTATTTTGCCCTGGGCTGTAGCTAAAACTCAGGATGGTGTGGCCTTAGAGATCCAGCCCCTGAAGAGCCAGGAAGGGGTGGAAAATGAGGAGAAGGAGAAGAAGAAGGTGAAGGTGCCCAAGAAGGAGAAGTCTGTGCTGCAAGGGAAGCTCACGCGCCTGGCAGTCCAGATCGGGAAGGCGGGTGAGTGGCAGTGGCTCTGTCACCCCAGAGCACTCACTGGAAGTGTCACAGGGGGAAGGGGCTGTCCCCGTCCGCTGCGTCCCCTCACCTGCTGCTCTCCCCCTTCTTCCCTCAGGGCTGATCATGTCGGCCATCACGGTCATCATCTTGGTGCTGTACTTCGTGATCGACACGTTTGGGGTGCAGGGGCGGCCCTGGCTGGCGGAGTGCACCCCCATTTACATCCAGTACTTCGTCAAGTTCTTCATCATCGGTGTCACCGTGTTGGTGGTGGCTGTGCCTGAGGGGCTCCCGCTGGCAGTCACCATCTCCCTAGCCTACTCCGTGAAGGTGAGACCACGATGCAGTGGGGTCACCGGGGGCATGATGAGGAGATTCAGGCTTCTGAACCTTCCTGGTCCTGGTGCCTGTTGCAGAAAATGATGAAGGACAACAACCTTGTGAGACACTTGGATGCATGCGAGACCATGGGCAACGCCACCGCCATCTGTTCGGACAAAACGGGCACGCTCACCATGAACCGCATGACCGTGGTGCAGGCCTACGTGGGGGACACTCACTACCGCCAGATCCCCGACCCTGAAGCCATCCTGCCCAAGATCCTGGACCTCATAGTCAATGGTGTCGCCATCAACTCAGCCTACACGTCCAAAATCCTGGTGAGTTGGAGAAGCACAGCTTCGTGTCCTCTGGCCTTCCCACCGCTGGCCATCCCTGCAGCTGCCATCCTGCCGTTATCCAGGTTTGGCATCGCTTTTCCTTTCCTTTCTCCTCTCCAGCCACCCGAGAAGGAAGGGGGGCTGCCCCGACAAGTGGGGAACAAGACGGAATGTGCCCTGCTGGGTTTCGTGCTGGACCTGAAGCAGGATTACCAGGCTGTGCGGAACGAGGTGCCGGAGGAGAAGCTCTACAAGGTGTACACCTTCAACTCGGTGCGCAAGTCCATGAGCACGGTGCTCAAGAACGGCAACGGCGCCTTCCGCATGTACAGCAAGGGAGCTTCCGAGATCATCCTCCGCAAGTAACCGTCCTCCCTCGCTACGCGAGTCCTCTCCCCATCCCGTGGGCTTTAGGCTCTTAGGGCCCTGTGGAGCTGTTCTGGGGGGCTGTGGGGTGAAGGGTGCCCAGCTGCTGTGGAGCAGGGTGGGGTGAGTGCCATGCAAAGTCTTTTAGGGTGGCTCTGGAAGCTGTAGGGAGCTGTGAGAAGGAGGGGTGCCCCTGTTTTGCAGATGGGGTGATGGGGAGCCGATTACGGAGCTGTCAGAACTGGTCACCGCCGGTCTCCCTCACCCTCCATCCCTGTCCTGCGTTAGGTGCACCAGGATCCTGGACAAGAACGGTGACCCTCGGGTGTTCAAGGTGAAGGACCGGGACGAGATGGTGAAGAAGGTGATCGAGCCCATGGCCTGCCACGGGCTGCGGACCATCTGCCTGGCTTTCCGTGACTTCCCTGCTGATGCCGAGCCCGACTGGGACAGTGAGAACGAGATCCTGTCTGACCTGACCTGCATCGCTGTGGTTGGGATAGAGGATCCTGTGCGGCCAGAGGTACTGAACCCCAGCTCTGCCCTGGCTTTTCTCCAGCCCTGTACCTGGGCCAGGAGCCCCTTCCCCTGCTGCTCAGGACCCTTGTGAAAGCACAAACACCTCCATCCCTGAAATGCCCAGCTTCCTGCTGCTGGCATTTCTCTCCCATACCTGGACAAAATGACCTGCTGCCAGGCTGTTTCCACCCAAACCTTCCCCCCAGCTGCTCCTGGGGGTCTGTGCACAGGCCACATCGGTTCCACCTGCAGTTGAAAGGTGCATGGAGACCCCACGTAGGGGTGACAGAGGTGTTGGAGAGGGACAGGGCTGATCTAGCCGGTTCCTCCCTTGCAGCTTGCTGCTCCCCTCTGCCCCTGCTTTGGGGGGTGACAGGCAAGCAGCTGGGCTAAAGCTATTAGCCCTCCAATACCTGCCTCTTGATTGCATTTTGGAGCTTGCCCCTGCGCTCCTGCCTTGCTTGCATCTTTCCTGATTAGATGTTCAAATATCTGGGGCTGGGAATTGCATTACAGATGCCCCGTCTGCACCAGCTCTGGAGGCCGCTGATTCAATTTTCTTATTTCTCACTAATATCCTCTTCCCCCACCGCTCCGTAATAGATAAACCCATTAGTGCAGCGACGTGCTGCCGGAGCGGACCAAGTGCGTCTGTTATGATGCATCGCCAGGATGGGCCTTGGCGCCCAGCACCATGGTGTGCCGGGGAGTGAAGGTTGGCTTCCCCTTGGGGCTGAAGGAGCTCAGGCTGTCTGGGCTGGAGGAGCTGCTCCAGACACACACGTGTGTCTGGCTGGATCCGTGGTGAGGGCAGGAGGCTGCGGTGCAGGAGCAGGCAGCAGTGAGCAGGGCCAGGCATCCTCTCCAGTCCCTGGGGGCTTTTCCCTTGTCCCCTGGGGGGTCAACAGCTGAGCTGGTTCTGGGGGGCGAGTTTTTGGTTCAGTATCTCACACCCAGCAGGTTCCTGACCCTTTCCAGATCCTTTTAGGGAGGGGGGGAGAGGAGCTGTCTGGCTCTCAGGATACCTTGTGTCAAACACGAGCAACCTGCCAACTTCCCCCTCCAACTCTGTCCCTGTCCCCCAGGTGCCAGACGCCATCCTGAAGTGCCAGCGTGCGGGGATCACTGTCCGGATGGTGACAGGGGACAACATCAACACCGCCCGCGCCATTGCCACTAAGTGTGGCATCCTGCTGCCAGGGGAGGACTTCCTGTGCCTGGAGGGGAAGGAATTCAACCGGCTGATCCGGAACGAGAAGGGAGAGGTGGGAGAGCCACACTGGGTCCTGCTTTGCTGCAGCCCTAGCAGCCAGGGGTGTCCGGGTGCTTGGGGGCAAAGGTGCTGTCCTGGTTGGGGTTTGCTCTCTGGTGGGGCAGAAGGCTTTTTGGAGGTTCCCTTCCCTTCCTCACATGGTCCTTGTCCTGCAGGTGGAACAGGAACAGCTGGATAAGATCTGGCCCAAGCTGCGTGTGCTGGCCCGCTCCTCCCCGACTGATAAGCACACACTCGTGAAAGGTGAGTGCCCACCACCACCCCTGCTGCCCCTCACCAGAGTGTCTCATTCCACTCTGTCCGGGTGTTTTTGCAGTGTAACTGGTGCTGGGAGCCTGCCCTTGGGGGTTATTTTCTCTGAACTGCTTGTCCCCTTTTCAGGAATTATCGACAGCACCATTGGTGACCAGAGGCAGGTGGTGGCCGTGACTGGGGACGGGACCAACGATGGCCCAGCCTTGAAGAAAGCTGATGTTGGGTTTGCCATGGTACGGAAGGGCGCTGGGTTTTCCCTGGGGGTGGCCTTCGCTTTCCGGGGTGAGAAGCTAATGGCACACTTGGTTATTCCCATCACTTAAATTATTTCTGAGCCAATGAAACTCTCCTCCAAATCCACAGGATGGCTTAAAAAGGAAAAATTAACCATCTTAGCAGAGGTTTGACTTAATTCCCATGAACTTCATAGGACTGTTAACAAAAGGTGGATGGGAAGCAATCCTCTGGTCACCTGGCTGGGCTCCTCTGACCCACCTGGAGGGACCCTCTCAAGCTGAGGGTGACACGGTGCTTCCACCAGAGCAGGGACATGCCTGGCCCCCGTTTCTGAGCTTGTGGGGTCCCGGAGAGCCGTGGGACTCAGTGTGACTTGGTTTATCCCTGCAGTTCTTCACCCAGGCTCGTAACGGGCAGCCCAGGCTCTGAGCAAGGTGCTGGCACAGACTTGGAGAGTTTATTTATAGTGAAGAACTTATCTCCTGGTTTGCTGCTTTTCTTTGCCTTGTCTGAAAGCAGCAAGAATACAAACTGGTTGGTTTTAAAGGGTTTCCTGTGAATTGTTTAAGGTCAGCTACTGGGTGCAGCCTGATGTGAGCCCACGTAGGGAGCTTTGAGCAAATGAGACATTTTTGGGGACTGGGTGTTTTTAGGAAGGTATTAAATAGCCAGTTCTGGAGCCTTTAGGACAAAGAGCAGACAGTCTGTCTTCCCCCGGGGACCGTGCCGCAGGGCTCTCTGCTCCCACGTGCAGGATCAGACCCTGGCCAGGCACTGGGCTTTGCTGGGGGCTGGGCACCAGGGCTGCCCTTGGCTTCCGGAGACCTGGGGATCAAACGGCACAGGGGTAGGTCTGTCCAGCTGCCCCCAAACCTCGTGTCCTGCAAGAGCTGGGGGATTCCCATCTCAGATGGGGCTTGCAAATCTCAAGGGAGTTTCTCTGGGAAAGCACCAGGGAACCGGCTGGTTATGGGCATCGCTTTGGTGCGTTTAATCACTGCAAAGCGAGCGCCTCTGCGTGCCGGCGCTGAGAAACGCAGCGAGCTTGGATCCTGAAGAGCAAACTCTCCAGCTGGGGTGCTGCAGGTGACTTTGGGGAGGCTGTGGGCACCTCTGCTTGCTGTGGGGCTGCCAGCCGCCCTGGATGGGGCAGAGGGCACCGGGAAGATGCTGGGGCTTGGGGTTGCTGAGCTCGCTCTCCCATCTGGGGGTCTCACTGCTTGGTCGAAGCAGAGGTACCCAGGGATCCCTGTGTTCCCGGGCATAAGGAGGAAGCCGTGCTTGTAAGGTATTTTCCAGCTTTGCTGTGCTGTCTGGGACGTTCACGGTGACAGGCTGACTCAGAGCTTGGGAGCAGAGCTGATGTCTGTCCTTGAAGGCTTTGCTGCTTTGAAGCCTCAGCTCTCGGGTGCATTGGCGCAGCCACAGCAGGACTTGCTGTCAGACACAGGACTGGCTCTGGCTCCTCCGGCTTCGGTGGATTTTTCTCTCGGGTCTGTTTCTGGGAAGAAGCGGAGCCGGGTGGATGGCAAGCACAAAGCTTGCTCTGTAACTCACCCCATGGCTTTTTCCCTGGTCCTTAAGGGCATCGCAGGCACAGATGTGGCGAAGGAGGCTTCGGACATCATCCTGACAGATGACAACTTCACCAGCATCGTCAAGGCGGTGATGTGGGGACGCAACGTCTACGACAGCATCTCCAAGTTCCTGCAGTTCCAGCTGACCGTTAATGTTGTGGCCGTCATCGTGGCCTTCACGGGTGCCTGCATCACACAGGTATGGAGCCACTGGGCTCGGCAGGAGCGGAGCAAGGGCTCCTGCAAAACAGGGGGTGAAGAGAGGGTGGTTTTGGCGGCCTGACATGTTGTGTCCCCTCTCTCTGCAGGACTCTCCCCTGAAAGCTGTCCAGATGCTGTGGGTGAACCTGATCATGGACACCTTTGCCTCCTTAGCCCTGGCCACAGAGCCCCCATCTGAGTCCCTGCTACTGCGCAAGCCCTACGGCCGCAACAAGCCGCTCATCTCCCGCACCATGATGAAGAACATCCTGGGGCATGCGGTGTACCAGCTAACTATCATTTTCACGCTGCTTTTTGCTGGTGAGTTTTGAGGCCCCAAGAAACAGCAGGGGAAGAGGAAAGGGGCAGGGTCCCAGCACAGCCTCTTCATCAGTGTTGGGGACGTTTGCTCTCAGCTGTCACTCGGTGCCCTCACATTGGCCCAGACAGAGCTTATTTAATCATAGAATCTTATTTAATCATATATTTGGGTGGGAAGGGAACTTAAAGCCCACACAGTCCCACCTCCCGCCACTGGCAGGGACACCTTCCATAGCCCAGGTTGCTCCCAGCCTCATCCAGCCTGGCCTTGGACACTGCCAGGCATGGGGCACCCACAGCTTCTCTGGGCAACCTGTCCCAGTGCCTCCCACCCTCTGTGGCAAGAATTCTTTCCTGATGGCCCATCTCAATCTCCCTCTTTCCGTTTAAATCCGTTACCCCTTGTCCTGTCACTCCCTGCCCTTGGAAAAAGTCCCCCCCAGCTTTCCTGTAGCCCCCCCGCCAGGCACTGGAAGGTGCTATAAGGTCTCCCCGGAGCCTTCTTTTCTCCAGGCTGCACAAGCCCAGTTCTTTAAGCCTTTCTGCCCAGAAGAGGTGCCTCCAGCCCTCAAAGCATCCTCTGATCACCTTAATAACAGATGGGAAGTGGAAGGGTGTTAAGGGAAAGGATTTATGTTGAGGGTGTGGGTCTGCTCAGGATCTGGCTGGGTGCAGACAGTTTTAACCAGGGAAGCAGGTTTCCAGCTTTAAGATAATAAGAGTTCAGTGGGGTTAGCATGGGGGACTCCAGCTGAGTCAAGGGATCTTCAGCAAGAGCCTGGGATCCCAATTCCATCTCCATCAGCACAGAGCAGGAGTAAGAAGCAAGATCTCATCTTCTCTCTTCCCTGCCCTTCCCCATCACCTCCCCAAACCCTTTGTCTGCCTAGGGGAGAAGTTTTTTGACATCGACAGTGGCCGTAACGCCCCGCTCCACTCCCCACCCACCGAGCACTACACCATCGTCTTCAACACCTTTGTCATGATGCAGTTGTTCAACGAGATCAACGCACGCAAGATCCACGGGGAGAGGAACGTCTTCGAGTCCATCTACCGCAACCCCATCTTCTGCACAGTGGTGCTGGGGACGTTTGCAGCTCAGGTGAGGCTGTGGGAATAAGGTGGGGGGGCTGGGAAGGGACCATGCTGCAGGCAGGTCCCGTGTCTGTCACTGCCCACAGCTCTGTTCTGTCCCCTTGTTCTTCTCCAGCAGCTTCTTGGTGACACTAAACCTGGATATTGGGGTCTGGGGGTGTTGGGAGGTGCCAGGCTGGCTGGCCAGCGTGCCTCTGGGGTGCCATGAAGTTACTAGCCTAGATGGGAGGTCCTTGCTCCTCTCGTGATCCCACGGAAGGGGGAAAGATGTGTGGCTGTAGGTGACACTATCATCCCATGGCTGTGCTGTGCAGCCCTTGGAGCTCCCCAGCGTGTGACTTGTTCTCTCCTGTGCTATAGATCATCATCGTGGAGTTTGGTGGGAAGCCGTTCAGCTGCTCTGGGCTCACCCTCAGCCAGTGGTTCTGGTGTATCTTTATCGGAGTGGGAGAGCTCCTCTGGGGCCAGGTAAGAACTGGTCTGAAAAACGCACCACACGCCTCTGCGTGCTCACAGCCCAGCCTGCCTTTCCCTTCCCACTGCCTCGCTGTGCGTGTTCCCATCAGTATTTACCCAAGGCAGCTTTGGAAGGGGGTGATGCTCCATCCCAGTACCACACTGCCAGCAAGGAGAGGAGCTTGCTAACCTACTTGTTCCCTCCCTGCTTGACATGCCACTGCTGGACGTGCTCCACAGCTTGGCTGCATCCTGACATCTCTGAGCTGAGTCCCGGCAGCTCTGCTGCAGGAATGTTCCCCCTCAGCCAAGGCTGGCGGTGGGCTCCATGCTGCAGGCTGAGCCCCTCTCTCCCTGCCTCTCCCCAGCTGATCTGCACTGTCCCAACCAGCCACCTGAAGTTCCTGAAGGAAGCTGGGCATGGCATCACCAAGGAGGAGATTCCAGAGGAGGAGCTGCCTGAAGACGTGGATGAGATTGACCACGCTGAAATGGAGCTGCGGCGCGGGCAGATCCTGTGGTTCAGGGGTCTCAACAGAATACAGACGCAGGTATTGTGGGGTGGCGGGTACCGTGGGGCTCTTTCTTCTCTCTCTTTCTTTCTCTTTTTCTCTCTCCAGGGGCTCTGTCTGGAAGGAGGGGACGGCTGCTGCTCAGAGGATGCCATCACCTCCTGGGCTAGACTTCTCCCACCACCTGTGCCTTTCTGGGTCTGCCTGGTTGGGGAACCAGGACAGCCTGGCTTTTGGGGACAGCTCAGGGCAGGGGGAGGCACCGGTCTCTTCTGATGCCAAGCGCAGCATCCTACAGCCTGAGGTCAGGCTGGGCTGCAGGAGACTGGTGGTGCTGCCGATGGGCCCCTTGTGCAGCGGAGGAGGGGGCTCAGAAGCTGCAGGGGGGCCGTGGGGCTGCCTGGGCTCTTAATGAATCGTGCAGTGGGTCCGCATTGGTCGCTGCTGGGATGCTGCTCCCAGTGAGGGACCTGCCTGCCTGAGACCCTCTCTGGTCTCGCTCCTCTGCTGCTCTCTGTCCTTCCCGACAGCCCTTTGGCCAAGTGCTCTTGCCACCCCTCCCTGCCAGCTCTCAAGGCTCCTTGCCTGGACCTCTTGGCCCTGCAGCATAGAACAGGAGGAGAAGCTATCTGTTAATGCTGTTTCTCCCTGACTCAGTTTTTCCTGAAAAGGGTGGGTTTTTTTCCCCCAGACTGCTGGCTGGGCAGGGCAGGGCAAGCTCCCTGCAGTGAGGTCACTGCCCCTTATCTTTCCGTGAGGCCTGGGCAGAGCTGCCCCGTGGAGGAAAGCTGTAGGTCCCTGGCTGCAGGCTTAGCTCTCGGCCCTCTGACAAATGGAGATGCCCAAACTGGCCCAGGTACGGGACTGAAGTGAGCAGGCGGCTGCGTTGTGCCGCGTACGTTCTGCTTCTCCTCTGCGAGGTGTTGCCTTGGTGGTTTCAAGGTGAGGTTCAGCCTTGTTCCCTTCCCGTTGTGAGGGGCAGCCAGGCTCTTGGGGCAGCGTCCCAGGGCAGCGCTGGCTCGTTCACATGAAAGATGTGCTGGGAGCACTGGGCTGTTTCAGAACTGGCCCAGATGTACTGGGGGCCTGGCAGGTATGAACAGCTGCAGTACCTGTGGCCAGGCATGCTGCTGGGGCCAAGCCTGGAGCATCCAAGATATCTCCCAGCAGCCCTGGTGGGCCTGGGCTGAAATGAGCTCTTGGAACATGAAAACAAACCTCCCGGACATTGAAATGTCCTGGAGCCTCTTTAGGGACTCCTTTCCAGGCTGAGGTGCCCTGCATGTCGAGCAGAGAATCAGCGGGTCCAACCTGAGCGTCTTGAGGGTTTCTGTCCCGAGTCTTACGCTGGAGCACAGGGCTCTTCCCCGTGGGCCAACGCTGGAAAAAAGGGTCCCTCCATGGAGGGGGATCAAACTGGGGAAGGAGGGAAGTGTGTACAATACATCCAGGGTGAGCATGTGGCTCTGGAGGAGGTGTCCCTTCCACGGGAGCTAAGGTGGACGAGCCAGCGTGGCAGAGGGCTGTGTGCTGTGCTGGGTGGCTGCCTGGCTGGCACGGGGCTGGGGACAGTCTAGCTGTGAAGTGTCTGGGAAGCCACGGGATGCTGCACATTCAGAGAGCAACTGTGGCTCACCCCCAAGGTGCTTCCTTGCTGCGCCCCTGCCAGCCCCTGCCAGCTCCACTTCTGAGCCCTGTGTGGAGCCGTGAGCCTGGGAGAGAGGCCGAAACATCTTACAGCACGGCCGGCTGCCATGGGAGCTGCAGGCATGTGGTGTGTCCCAGGATTTGGCCCCTCAAGTGTCCATCCCGTGGGGCTGAGGCACCAGGAACCCTTTCCCAGTGCAGTTTTCCAGGCCACTGGCTGGCAGCTCGCATCTCTTCCCACCCTCTTTCTTTCCATGCTCCTCCTGCAGATTGTCGGGATAACCTAAGGTGTTTCCTCTGTCCCTGTCTCCTTCCTGGTGGTGGGATAAACCCTGCCCCTCTCACGCCTGCGAGAGCGGGGCAGAGGCTGGAAGCCGACCTCTCCTATGCTCCCAGAAACACCAACCGAACCCGGTGTGGGTTTACGGGAGTGTGGGGTGGGGGGCTCTCTCCTCCCCGTTTCTCAGTCCTCCTTCTTCCTTCCTGTCCCTGTGTGTCTGCCCAACCTCCCTGCTCCCCTCCATCCCTGTCCCCTCTCCCTGTCTCTGGCCAGGGCGACGCTATCTCACTCTCTGGTTCTTTGCAGATGGACGTAGTTTACACATTCCAGACCGGCGCCTCCTCTTTGCAGGGAGCCCTCAGGAGACAGCCTTCCATCGTGAGCCAGCACCACGATGTAAAAAATGTTTCTAGCCCAACCCATGTAGCTCTTTCTTCCGTCAATTCCACTCCCACCACTTCTGCTGTTGCTGCTGCTGCTGCATCTCCTCCTGCGGGCAGTGAGTGATAGTCTATTACAATGCATGACTTCTAATAACCACAGAGAGCACCTGCACCAACCTAACCCAGCCTGTTCTCTCTCCCTCTAAACCTTGACTTGCACACTGATTGCCAAAAATGAAGGATGGGGCGGGAGAGCGTTTAAAAAAAAAAAAAACAAACCCAAAATCAATAGGATTTATGCTGTTGCATCTTTAACAAGTTTATGATACTTCCTGGTCCTTCCCCCCTCCCCATCCCTTGTTGCTTTTTACCTCTTCTCCTCCTTTGCAGGACTGATGTATGAGTTCACCCTCCTGAGGGGTGCAAAAATGGGTGGTACTGGCTAAAAGAACCGTGTGTTCGTGAGCAGCTAAAAGCCTTGCTGTGAAAGGCCACGCTGCGCCCAAAAGCTGCCTTCTCCTTCCGATGCGGCTCTGCCCAGCCCCGGGATGCCCCAGGAGGGCAGGGATGGGCAGACTCACTGCTTTACCAGAGCTGTAAATCTCTTTGGAGGCAGAGTGGCCGCTCGGACCTTCCCACAGCAGTGTGGTCCCAGGGTCGGCTGAGCCGTGGTAGCAGGCTGCCTGCATGCTCCCCGCCTCCCGCACGCGGGTGAGAAGGTGCGTTTGCTCCTCGTTTGGGAGCCTGGATGGTGGGTGTGTTGGCAGCCGGTTACCGTGGCTCAGCTGGCCAGGGGTGATGCATCCGAGCTGCTCGGAGCCGCTCACCGCCAGCTCAGCCCGCTGTTTTGGAGCTGGCTTGTAAGCAAGCAGCCACCCGTCGTGCCTGTGAACTTGCATGCCGTGCGAGACCGAGCTGAGCAAGCCCGCGCTCGTGAGCGTGTCCTGCGTGACGGCGCAAGGCTCTGCTAGTCCCCTGTCCGAGCCGGAGCATCGCGGTCCCGTCGCAGCGGCTCGGCGATGCCCGGCTTGTTCTGCACACGCTGGTCCTCGGTGTTTGCAGAGACACGAGACTCTCCGCATGCAAACGGAGATGGAAAAACGTGGCCCTGCTGAATGTCAGTGGCAAAGCTGGATCCTGGCTCTAGCCGGCGGGTTTCCAGATGAAAGAAAAGCCCTCTGTGGTGCAGTGCCCTTCTCCGTGTTCATTGTGCACTGCATATACGGGCTTGTGAGCATGTGAGCGTGAATTCTCTCTGCAGGGCTGTGCCAGGCTGCGAGTAGGTAGTGTATCTTTCCTGGATAATTGGCTTTTTTATTGCACAGTCATTTTCCATGTTCTCCTCTTATTAAAGAAATACCCTTGGTGACTTTTTGAATAGCTTTCAGTCTCCACTGTTTATGCACTGTGGGAGAGAAGAGAGAATTTCTGATAATTTTGTTTTCTCTCTATTTAGCCGACACTGATGCTTGAATTTTATTTTGTTTAACCCCAATGTTTCTGAAGCAGCACAGCTGCCTTCTGTTCCTGACTGCATCTGTGCACCACTAAGACCTTCTAATCAGAAGAAAACCTGCTTAGAAGGGGTCTCAGGGTAGTGGGCGAGGTGGACAAGACCAAAATGCAGGTTTTTTTGCAGTCTTGTGGATTAATATGCTCCCTGATTTGCAGCAAGGGAATAGATAACTTGGATGGCTTGTGCCCTTCCGGGCAGCAAACAGCTTTACTAGAGGCTAACCCAGATCGCTAAGTCTTCCCTCTGTTTTCTGCCCTGACTTTTCTCTATTCCCCTCTGCTGCTTCCCTTCCCTCTCTCTCAAAGCTCCACTTCCCTCCATACAGATTAATGTCCCTGTCTTCCACTTCGCTCTGTGGGATGAGTTCTCCAGGGCCGGACCGCGGCAGCCCCGCCTGTGCCCTCCTGATGGAGAGGGAGGTTTGGGAATGATGCTCAGGAGGTGGTTTGCAGAGCTGAGCTGGTCTCCTCTGGGGGCTTGGCCCTGGTTTGAGGGAGCTGGGCACAGCGAGCCAGGGGGGGCAGTGGTGGAGCTGATGCTGGCTTCATGTGGAAGATGTAATTTCCACCTCTGTGTGAGCAGTGGGGTTTGCCCAGGATGTTGCAGCACTGGTGTGAAAGGAGAAGAAATCCCAAGCTTGCAGGTTGCAGAGGTTCTGGGTGGAGGGGAGATGTAAGCCTGACCACAGGCAGGGAGGGAGCCAGGATTTCAGCTTGGTTGGGGAGGATTTCAGCTGTTTGCACTGCCTGGCTCATTCAAAACACATTTTGGTGCTGTTAGCTCCCTTTGACAAGGGAACAGCTGAACTAATTTCACAGCAGTTGCTGATGAAGATGCTTAAAACCAAGTAAGAAAACCTGAGGAATGCTGCTGCAGAAGTTACTGGTGGAGCTGCAGGCTCTGGTTTGGACTCATCGATGCTTGAGCTGGAGGGGCAGAGAAGGCTTCTGTGAAGCTGCTCCTTCCTCTTAGCTTGCACTAGACTGACCACCTAGTCACTTTGGCAGTCAGCTAGGCTCTCGTTAGCCTGTTCAGGGTCATTATACTTGGTTTAGTTGGTTTTGCACACTGTGTTTTAGGGGTCAGTGCTTTTGACAGGGCTTGTAGCTGCTGTTCTTGTGTTGAAGTGGCAGATCATTGGACTTGGTAGAGGTGACCTGCTCTGAGGTCTCCAAATAATGACTTTATTCATGGTCTTACTGTGGTCATTGGTGCAGCAAACACAGCTCTGAATTTCTGTTCTCAGCTACATAAACTCTCTGGTTTCGCTGGTGCTCCAGCATCGTGGGGGGTACCTGGCCCATGCTCATCTCATGAGTGTCTCATCCAGCTCATGTGTGTGTGACAGTCTGTGTGTGGGTTCAAGGGCTGGCCTGCTTGTTTCTAGCTGGGATGTGCGGAGCCTGTGCCGGGGAATGCAGTGTTGCTGTCCATGTGGTGCAGCACCATCTTTCTGAGCCAGAGGGAGAGCAGACTCAGAAAGGCATCCCTTGAGAGAGGGGATCCCAGGAACATCTTGCAGGTAAAATCTCCTGGGTTCCAGGCATGAGTCTCTTCTCTGAGTAACTTCTCTGGTCTGGTTTTGAGTGCTGTTTGTGCTGAGACCAAAGATCCCTAGGAGGCTCTGGCTGGCCGTGCTGGTTGGTGACTTCCCTCCTACCAGACCGAGGTGGACAGCTTAACCTGGCTCATCCCACCAGGAAGAGGGGTGTCGTCTCTGCTCACCCACCAGATCTGCAGCCCATTCACAAAGAAGTGGCAGAACACACATGTATCTTTGCCTCATCAGCTTGCAAGGGGATATCTGAATCGTTCTCCCTCCAGCAGCTCTGCACGCTCTCCACTCCCTTGGCTGGTGGCCGAGTGCCACGGGGGAGCTCTCCCGCGTAGGGATGCTGCGGAGGAGTACCCCTTTCGTGGGATCTGTGGATCTCTTTCCTCTTGTGCCCCCAGCTTCAGTCCACAGGGACACTACAAGAGCAGGGAAGGGACCTGGGTGGGCCTGGATTCCTTGGGAATTGGGAGCAGATGGAGGTAACTTGTGGGTACCAGTGCTGCTTCCATGGGGCAGAAGACAGAGCAGGACGACTGGCACTGCTGCGGGGAGGTGTTGCCTCCAGTCTTAGGTGCTTTGGTGGCATCTCCTTCCGAGAGGAGGAGTTGAGAGGATCTCCTGGTCCTAGGTGAACTCTGCTTAACAGAGCAAAGGCTTCTGGTGCTTCCACAAAACACACGGAGGCTGTGCAAGATGCTTGGTCCCTGCAGACAACTTTTGTCAGTAGCTTCCTCCTCTGCGAAGGGAGCAGCTGGCTCATTCCCAAGTGACTGGGAGGGTGTCATGAGCCAGGAGGGTGCTGGTGTGACCTGCTGCGGCAGGATGGGGGGACCTCGAGAGAGCCAATGTACTGGCTCTGGCCTCAGTCAGCGCAGGGGGGAAAGCTGGTGTCTGGAGCAAGCCGAGGGATGCTTTGGAGGGCACCACGTGGTGCGTAGCTCTCTGCTTTGCAGTAAAAGGCAAAGCCACGTGTGTGATTTCACCGAGTTCTCTGAAGTTTGGGAGACCTTCAGCTGCTGGGTTTGTTGGCTGTGCTTCAAAAGCCCGCACGCTGTATCGCTCTCCTTCGGTTTATGCCTTCTGACGTCTTTTGAGTGGTTGTAGCCCTGAGTCGTGCGTGAGAGCTGCAGAGGTCTGCCGCAGCCGAGGGGCTTGTGCGCTGGGGTGCAGAGCTCTGCCGCAGCCCCGCGGCGCTGCCGCCTCCTGCCCCTTCGCTCGCTGGATCTGACGCTTGTCACCCATCTGACCGAACTACTGTGACTTGGCTGCAAGGGAGGGGGGAGAGCTGGGAGCATTCAAGGCTGGATTTCCAGAGGAACTGGAGGGAGCAGTGAATCCACTGCTAGCCACCATCCGGGCTTGTTTCCAGACCTCTCCCTTCCAGTGCATCGGAGGTTAGCAGAGCCATACCCTGGTTGTCCAAACCGGGCTCTGGATCTCCTGCTTGTGATGTGTTGAGCCTGGCTTTTGGTGCTGCGAAGTTTGGGATTGTATTTTTGTGCAGAGCATCTGTAAGAACCAGCTGCATTTGGAAACTGCTGGGTCGTCTTCAGCATGGTGGTGTAGGGAAGGATCCAGAGCTCCGGCCCGGGATCCTGGTGGCAGCTGTGTGGGGAAGCTCGCACAGATCTGGCTTCCTTCTTGCATGTTTAGCTGGCTCTGGTTTTACTGGTCATGGCATCTGCTTGGACTTTCTCACGTGGCCTTGAAAAGCTCGTGACGCCTTTCTAAAGCCCATTCCTTTCTGTAGGTCTAAAAAATGAAATAGAACAAACACATCGCTCCCACAGTAGAGATTTTTGCCTTGAAGTGAACCCACTGTTTGTCTAACCCACCTCTTCTTTTGAGTTGTAGTTCCACCTTTTTGTCCTCGTTTACGCACGCAGATCCGCGGGCGCACACATAATGACAACTAATGCATTTTGGCTTCCATTCATTCGAAGTGATCTGGTTGGTTTTTTTGAGTTTATTTTGTGTCTTTCCTTGCAGCTTCTGAAGTCGCCCCATAGTCGGTTGATTCCCCCATCACACACCTAGTGCCTGAGTCTGATCCGTGTTGGCCCTCCTAGTTCACCATAGATCTCTCATTTTTGACGTAGCTGTCTGTTCAGTGGTGGTGATTTTGTCGTTGTTGTGCTTTTTTGTTTTATTGTGTCTTTATTATTTATTTGTTTACTTTCTCCTGGGAGCTCTGGCCTCTCGTCGCAGCTACTAACCCCTCTTTTGTTTATCCCCCCTACGCTCCTCGCCTCCCGGCAGATCAAAGTGGTGAATGCGTTCCGTAGCTCCTTGTACGAAGGCCTCGAGAAACCCGAATCCAGAAGCTCCATCCATAACTTCATGACTCACCCAGAGTTCATCCTGGAGGAAGACGAACCTCGAACACCATTCCTTGATGGCGCTGAAGACGACCCCGAGACTGACGGACTCAAAAAGCGAGGTGGGGGTAGCCTGGGTGGATCTACATCCCTCAACAGAAATAACAATGCAGTGGACAGCGATCAAGCCGAGGTCACCATCCCGGAGCCCGAAAGCCCTTTAGACAGCTTGGAGACATCGGTTTGACCTTAGAACTTCGACCCCCCCCCTCCTCCTCCTCCACCTTCGCCCCTCGCCCTGTGTGATATTGGCACCAGTAACTGATCACACACTGCGGTCACTTCGTGTCAAACTGCTCATACGTATATCATTTTGGGTTTTGTTTTGGGGGTTTATTTTTGTTTTGGGGTTGGTTTTTTAAACCATTATTTAGCAGTGGGAACCAGAGTACCACGATGCCAGGTGTTGGGAGAGAGGCAAAGCCAAAATTGTGCATCTCCATCCCTAATTTTCAGTGGTACTCGCCCAAGTGAAGCAGCCAGGTTACATTTCCTCTCCGAGAGTTGGGCTCCATGCGTCCGCAGGGGGGTTTCACTTTGAAAAATGCATGTTCAAAGGAAGCTCAAATTGTTGTAGTCTTACATGCCACGCTCGCAGCCGGAGGGCTGGGGTGCACTTGTTACTCTTATTTTATTATTTCCCACTTGTGGTTTTTAGGGTTTTCTTCTAATGTTGGGGTTTGCTCTTTGCTTGTGGGATTTGCCCCCGGTAACTTCACAGTGGGAAGTGGGGGAGTCAGCACTCTCGTGCGAAAATTGAAAAATAAACAACAAAAAACAGCCAGGGGAAAGGTGTTTACTCACAGGCTGATAGATACAGGGATGTACACCAGTCTTCCACCTTGAAAAATGGTACCCAGCCTTTACAGCTCCTCCTCTGTGTGTGCGCACACACTTCTCTCTCTGTTTCCAAAGCAGCAATTGGTAGACAAGGAACAAGGATGCCTTGGCTGTAGCCCTGCTGGATGTAACAGATGTGGATTTTTCTATGAAGCAAGGTGGAGGTGAACTGACAGTGGAAGAGTGGTGAAGAAAAACCCCATGGTTGTGAGAAATGGGCCTCCTTCCTGGGGAGTCTTAAGAGATGCACCTCTTCTGCTCTTGCAAAGGTTTGACGGCTCCTGCCATCAGGAGCAGAGGGACTTTTGCCCGTTACGGCTTGTTTGTACTTAATAATCCTTCAGCCTTGGAGTACAAGCTCCGGTTAAGTGCTGAGGAACTCCGGAGGATGCTCCAGCCATGCCCACCAGCTCTGCGCACCGCTGCCAACACGTTAGCTGGCTGAACGGAGAACAAGCATCGAGTTATGGACAGTACAGTGGGCCAACTCCTAGATCGTGGAAGGGATGTCGGGTGGTCCCTTCAGCCGGTGGAAGGGAGGGAGGCTCTATGGCCGATGGAAGGACCCTTGAATTCCATAGGCACTTCCTCGCAGAGGTGGCAGGTTGGTTGGTTGGGTGCAGGTCTTCCAGGGAAGGTGCTGCATGGAGGCTTTGCCTCGCTCGCTGCTTTTTCTGAAGGTCATCTCTTCACCCTGCGTCCTGCCTCACCTTGGTCTCTTGTAACCATGCGAGAGTCCTGGGTTTTTTTGGAGCGGTAGGCCCTGGGTGTCCGGGGTTGGCTCTGAACTGATGCTTTTGTGAAGCCATAGGACTGAGCGGGAGGCAGGATTTTGCTTTGCTTGGGCTTAGTTTCTTCCCTGTGGGCTCTTGCTGGTGCACCCCTGGCTACTGGCCCCCGGCAGGCAGGGCTGGAGGAAGCTCTGCTGCCGCCTTCATCCTGTTCGGCTTGTTTGGAAGCAGAGAGAACCTGGTTGTAACTGGCTGTACAACATCATCATCTTAGCCCAGCCTCCATCCCTGGAAGCAGGGAGGTTTTAGGGAGAGGGTGGGCTGGCTTGTTTCTTCTTTTCTTTCCTTTACGAACGCACAGCAGAATCTCCCGTGCCTTCTCCGAGCACTGCCTGCAGCACCGCCTGCCATGCGAGGGCCCAGTACTTTGCCAAGAAATAAGTGTTCCTTAAATGACAACACAAAACCAAGTGTCTTTGTTTTGTTTCCAGCCCAGCACCGCATCGTCCCTTCCTTGGGGTGGGAGGAGGAAAGGACGAGGTCGCCCCATTCCTGCGTCAGTAGCTGAGGGAAAGGTCCTTCTCCCGGGTCTCCTGCCTCGGTGCTGGCAAAGGGGGGGTGAAGGCTGGGCTCCGTACACTGCCAACAGCAAGAAGAAATTGCCACCACTGCCCATCTCAATCGCAAATTCAGTGTCGAGCCCCCTGCCCGCGCAGACCCATCGCTGCCCTCCCCCTTCCTCCTTCACTGAAATAATACCTTGGGCAGGACCTGGGCGGGGGGTGGGGGGTGTCTTTCCTTGGGTTATATACACGAGTGATGACAGGAAAGATGAAAGGGGTGGTTGTGGGGTTTGGTTCTGTGCTAAAGGTGACATTGCTTCAAAGATCACTTTTTCTATTTTAAATACTTGCAAAAAAAACCAAAAAAAAAAAAAGGATGATGATAGGTGTTCTTACAAGCTTACGTAAATATTTATTAAATACTTTGGGGGGGATCACACCGATTTGTTTTGGGTTTTTTTTCCTTTTGATATTTTTTTATTACCTCAGACCTGTTTTAAAAAAAAAAAAAAAAAAAAAGAAAAGACTTAAACCAACGTAAACCATCAAAAAAGCCAACTTTGGAGGCTCTCAGAGGCACTCCCAGAAATCTGTGACCGGCAGGTTGCCGCAAGGGTCTGGCTGTTGTTTAGTTGATCTGTTTTTGTTGTTCTAGTTTCCATATTAGGAGGGGGAGAAATAATTATATATAAATATTATGCAAAAAAAAAAAAAAAGAAAATATATATATAGTTTTCTTTAGATCAGAAACTGATATTTTTACGTCAGCCATATGTATTTTGTTTAAAGAAAAGAAATAAATAAATAACTCTCGAGTCCCGCGTCTGACACGGCGCGTGACGGCAGTTCGCGGTGACAGGTAATTAATTCAGTGTATCAGCGCTCGGATGCCAGTCAGCTTCCTTTTCTCTGAGCAGCCATCTTTATACTAGACCTTAGTTGGATGACACAGATGGGGGTGGTTTTTTTTATATATAAATTATGTTGGTATGGCTGGTTGCTTAAAGTATAAACGTTTATTGTGCATACATCTTTTCTGTAAAGCGTGTTGGGGTTGGGTTTTTTTTTTTATTATTTTTAGTTTCAGTGATATACTGGCAGCAGATGACTATTGGGTTAAGTTATTGAGGACATTACAAAAGAGCTGGGGGAGATTGGTGCTCTACGCTGAAAGGCATGGTCGGCGGCACGAACTTCTGGGGACTCTCTGCAACATGCCTTGAAAAAGGGGGAGAGATACATATATATATATATATTTTTTGCTTTGTTTGAACTGCCACGAGTGTGCACGGGGGAGAGTGCCATGCCAGACAGGAACCGAAGTCATACCCTGTGATACGTGTTAACTTGCCTTGGAATGCTTTGTTATTAAAACACTCTGAACATAATTTTGCATCCAGTTCTTAATAACGGTAGGGTCTCTGGTGGTGGTTTTCTGTTAAATAAATTGGCGGATTGGTACCAAAGACATTACACCACGTCCTGTGTGCATTGCTGAACAGGCATTTTTAGGTATTTGCATTATGTGATAAGGTTTCCTTTGATTTGCACAGGGGTTATACTTAATTTTCAGAGGTTTTGTGCAATAAGCTTTGAGGAGAATTTTTGAAACAATCTCAAGAAGGAAAAAAACTAAACCAAATTTTAGCATGGGCAGCCTTTGGCTTTCCCAGCCGAGGAGTAGATGTCCTGTAGTGCTCAGCCCCTTTAGGACTGCTTCTCGGGGTGATGTGATGTTGGGGTGAATGGAAGAGCCCCATCCCAGAGCCAGGGAGAGCATCTCCAAGATGCAGTTGCCATCTCTTGTTGCTCTCCATGACTGCAGGGACCAAGCACCTCAAAGAAGAGGCCCTGCAGGCTTTTGTACCTCTCGGGGGAAGGACACATGTACCTGCCTGCCATCACCCCTCACCGCTGGGTCCGGCTCCTACAAGCTCATCAACCCACGGAGCACGCATCCCGTAAAATGCTTTCCTGCAAACCCAGCTCTTCCCTGGCAGGGCACAGCGACGTGGGGGTCTGCTCTCCCGCTCCTGCCCCAACAGTGAGGCAACGCCAGCGTGTTTCCTGGCACCTGGCTCTTCCTCTCCAGCATCTCCCTGCCACTGAGACTGTCTGATCTCTGGTTGGCCTGCCACCGATACCCTCCTGCGCAACAAAAAAAATACAGTTTTCATTCAGCAAAGCCCATGGCTAAAACTGCCTTTAGTTTATTTCCTCCCCTTAAATAAATATATATATATACAGTATTAAATCAACATTTGTGTGTGTATATATATTTATCCAATGCTCTCACAACAAAACTTTCTTTTGAAGAGGGCACGCAGATCTGAGTTTTTCTTTTCCAGTAATTAAGTATAATAAGCACTGGTATTTTTGTATAAAAACAGAAAAAAAAATACAAAACAAAAGACTGAATATTATGTGGTATGCATGACATTAACAAAAAAATGGTGGTTTCAAAGCAATATGTACCCTGGTGTTTGCCATATCCTAGAGTCCAGCTTAAAGTGCACCTGATCTGTATTGCATTTTGATATTAATCTCTATGTACAATGTTTTGCATGTAATTTATATGGTTCTTGAGAGAAAACATTTTTGAATGAATTGTCAGTTGGCTTCTTCTGAGAAAACAGACTCCAAGCAGAGATAATACTCAAAGTGGAAGCAGAAGAGTGGTTGAGGGGTGGGAAAGGGGGTACATAGCAAAAAAAAAAGCGTGCTGGGGGTGGGGGAGAAGGGTAATGGTTTTGAATCAATAAAGCTTTGGCTGTTGAGCAGAAACAATGCGCAAGTGCATCCAGAGAATAAAATGTGCCCACGTGTAACTGTGACGTCCTCAGTGTGTCCACCAGCTCGTGAAATCAATCCTGCATCCTCTGCTAGCGCTAGAGGGATGGCTGGGCTTCCCGTTGGAGCAAGCCAGAGCGTATGGGGCCTACGGGGTGGAAAGGGATGGGAACCAAAGCAACCCCGCCACTACCAAAGCACCGCTCAGTGTGGGTTTTCCCTCTGTACAAGCCTCGCTATTGAGAGGCAGGAGCCGGCTGGTTGCGCCCAGCACGTTGTCTCAAGCGTGGCTCCTTCCACCTCCAAAGGCTGGAATTGGCTGTCAAATGCCATCCAAACCAGTGCTCCTGGGCTATGTGGTGAGCTAACCCTGGGCAAAGATCCTCCCCTGTCCCCTTCCCCGACGCTGTGTCTGCGGTGCCCCTGCGGTGATGCATGGTGGAGGCTGTGAGCTCCATCTCCTGGGGACGGGCTCCCAGCCATGTCTCTACTGAGAATGTTTTGCCTCCTTAGAGGCACTTTGCCCACACAAGGACAATGGGAAATAAAAGCAACCGGCCTCTGAAATACTCTCGTTCCCAAGCAAGTTGATTGCGCTAGAGCTACTTAACCCCCTGGCTTCGGTGGAGAGGCGGTGGCTTCCCTGTGTCTTTAATAACTCCAGGGCCAAGCCATGATGAGAAGATCGAGCTGGGCGAGGCTGTCAGTGAGAAAGTTCAATCTGAAACATCCCAGCTGAGTGTCTGACCCTTGGAGCTGATGCCAAGTTACACAAACAGGGCGTAAAAGCTTTACTGCGCAGCGTCACCCTCTTCCCTGCTTTCTCAGGGAGGCGTCTGTGCTGACGGCGTCCTCCAGCTCCTAATTAAACACAACAGCCACAATTGCTTCATTTTTTTCTAAACAGAGTGCAGGCTGGATGCTAGGAAAGACACAAATCACAGGGGTTTTAGTTATTTAATGGAGAAAACGGCTGTGCCCGCACGGTAGCGGGGCTGCCCCAGGCACCCTCTCCCTGAAGAAGGACACTGGTGGCTGTTTGCCCCTGCTGCTGGGCCAAACTGGGAAAAGCGGGCCAAACTGGGAAAAGCAGGCCACCGGCACACTGGGACCGAGAGGAAGAGCAGAGGGAGGCAGGCTTAGGCCTGTGATCCACCGTGAAGTCTTAGGGGGCCTGCATCACCCCGGCAGAGAAATGGCTGCGCCCCACAACGCCCCAACCAGACCCTGGCCTTACTCCCCGGGGCACAGCGCAGCCTGAGGCGTCCCAAGGCCACAGGGGAAGAGCCTGCCACCGCGGGAAACCAGGCTGAACACGTAAAATCGCTTCCAGCTTGGAAAGCGTGACCCTGAGGCAGCGCCTGACCAGGGAAGGCACGGCCATCGCAGGGGCTGCGGCCTGGCACCACGGCGGGCAGCAGGTGGGCGCGGGGCACCCCGGCCAGGGCCAAGGTGGATGGGAGGGGGGCACTCTCCCGTTCGCCCCGCAGTGAAGGGTTTTGTCTGGGGTGAGAGGCGCCGGCGGGACTCCTTGGAGGCGGAAAGGACGGAAAAGCCGCCCGCCCGCCCACCCGCTCGCTTTGGTTACGGGCCCCGCCCGCGCCGCTCCTGGCACTCCCGCCCGCGCGGAAGCCCCGCCCCCGTCCGTTTCAACGGGCGGAAGTGAGTTCGTTGTGAAGCCGTTCCGCCCGCCATGTTGGCACCGGGCGAGCTGAGGTTGCCCGTATGTTAGGCGCCATCTTTGAGGCTGGCAGCGGAGAAGGCAACGGCCTGAGCGGAGGCCCCGGCGGATCGAGGCGATACGGCGGCGGCAGCGGCGGTCCCCTGGGGTTCGGTAAAGTCTCTGCTCGCCGGTAACTACAGCCGTTCGTAGACCGCAGGGGCGGGGGAATGGCCTTTCGCCAGGCGCGGGTCCCTTCCGCTTCCCTCGGGGGAAGCAGGCCGCGTCCCCTGCGGGACAGGCGGCCCAGGCCGCGTCCCCGAGCTCTCCCCACCGGGATGTCCGTAGCCATTGGGGCGGTGGAGGGGGGAGGTCGCTGGGGCCCCCGGGGCAGTGCGGGCTCTCCGGTGCCGGTGGTGAGGTGTTCTCCCCGGCCTCGGCGCCCCGCGGTAGGCCCCAAGTCCCCTCCTCCCCCGGTTGGAGGGCCGCAGCCTGGGCTGCAGCTCCCCCGCTCCCCACCCCTGCCCTTCCCTCGGCCGTTAGGGGCCGTTCTAGGGGCCCCAGGCTCCCCCACACACACTCCGCGTCACAGTGCCGGTGGTCTCCCGGGGAACGGAGCGCTTGGGCAGGCTCTGGAGAGGTTCGGTTGGGCACACTGAAGATCCCAGTGCAGGTGCCTTAGGAGTGTTACGTTATTTTCAGGTAAAACCTTGTGCCTTCCTTTTGTAGCAATGCGTGTAAGGGGCGTGCTGTAAGGTACTCATCTGACAGTGCTGCTCCGTTCCCCCGGGGAACTGCCCTCAGGATCTGACTAACTCTGGATGCACCCGCTCGTCATCTTATTTTCTCCTTTAGGTTGTGTAAAACAACCCGATTGGGCGATGTTTGGGTTTGTTTCGTAAGAACTGGATCTCGGAGGTTTCTGTTTTCTTCCACCGATGCTTTTAATTGAAGTGCAAAAGTGATTTTTACTGTTGCAGGGATCAGTGTGTGGAGCCTGCAGATTCCCAGAACTGGTGCTTTGGGGTGAACGCTGCACGTAGAGATTGAGCTCTGGGCCATACATGCAAAATAAAACGCTGTGTTATTTGGCTGTACAGAAAAAGAGGTCTCCTGGGGACAGGGAATTTTGAAACTAAATCAGAACCACCACTGTGGCACGTGGATGAATGGGACACAGGTTAAAGTGATCGGGCTGAACAGACAGGCTTGTTGCTGGATGTCTGGGTGTTTCCAGAGGAAAGTTAGTCTAGAGAAAACTTCCTCTTGCTATAGCTTCTCAGGAAAATGACACCCTTCCACATCGTAGAATGATGGAATCAGTCATTTAGGTTGGAAATGACCTTTAAGATTGTCAGGTCCAACCAAATGGATGCTCTGGGGGGAAAACGACTCTTTTTAAGATTCAGTAAAACATTTCAGTGAGGCAGAGGAATTGTCATAGTAAATTGCTGCCAGGCCCCAGCGTTGATTTCGGAAATAGAAAAAGGCTGAGTGTGTTTAAGTACGCCTGTCTCGCCCAAGAGTAGATTAGCAGCTTTAGCAGGCCCCTTGGTTTGGGATTGATTCCCTTTGCCCATTCAGAAGAGCCACCCACTAAAAATAGTGGAAAGAAGGGGTTATGCATTAAGGGAAAGCCACTGCATTACAAATTGGTGCTGTCTAAAAGTTTGTTAAGGATTTGGGACCTGCAGGTGCTGCTACGCCTGAGCGTGCTGCAGTCGCACCCGCTGGCACTGAGCGAGGTGGGGAGAGCTTCCTTACGGAATGCAGTATGTTAAAGCATGCGCCCTGGCCTGGAAGAAGAGCAAAGACTTCCGCTGTGTGGAACTTCGGATCTGTGATTCACCTGCTGTGCCATATCCAGCGTATGTTTAAAAAAAAAAAGGGAAAATCAGCTGTGGCGAGCCAGGTACTGCTGTAGGGGCACCGGCTTTTCGGTGACGTCTCCGAGCAGAGCATCGTGTACTGTGGTTACCAGCCGGGTGTCACGGCTGTAAGGGAGGGGGAATGTGCCCGTCCCGGTGTTTTTAGCAGCGGGAGTTTGCCGTATGTTCCCAGCTCTCACGTCGGCAGTGACAGTGTGGCGGAGTCGGCCGGAGGAGGTGAAGGAGTGGACTGCCAGTGTGCCCGGGTGGCAAGCAAGAGCTGTCCAAGGGATTTGCCGTAGATGTGGGTTGTGTTGGTGCAGCTGCAGCAATAGTAGAGCCTGGAGAAGATGGTGTTTTCTTCACAAAAGCAATGCTGTCAAAAGCCTTTTGTTGTCAGAAATTAGGACAACCACATCTGTTGTCTGGAACTTCTCAGCAGACCCTCAGTGCACCTGGCACGCTCCTGGCAGTGTTTGTGAAATGGGCTGGGACTCGCCTTGGCACTTCCGTGCTGCAGCAGCAGTGGCAGACCGTGCATCCCACCTCCAGGGCCAGCACCGAGATCCCATGGTGCTGTTGGTAACCTGAAGCTCAGGAAACACTTCTGGATTGTTTTTTTTTTACTGTTCCACAGGAATTTTTGCCCCGCATTGAGCGTATCTTTTCAGCGGATAGGCTTAGAGCCAGTTGTGGTTTAACATCTCCAGACCGGAGAGTTCCTCTTCCATATTTGCCTGCTGAGCACGTGCTTGTCAGGAGAAAGGACGTATATCTTACCACGGACTCAGAGCCTCTCAGCTACATACTGTTGTGAAGAAACTCAGGTATGAGAATGCACTTAAATCACTGATAAACAGAGCTATTATAAAATTGATTACTGAAGATGCTTTTTTCAAGGCCGACTTATTAGAAGTTCATACAGATTGTGACACCAGTTTCCCCCTGTAACACGTGACTGCACAGCGTTGTAGAAGAAAGAGTTTTTTGTCGCTTTGGAGAAAGCACAAGACAAAAATACACGTTTAAGTGTTGATAGGTGGACCCCCAGCCAACCACGGACCGCTTGACAGCGATGAGCTACTGGATATCTTGTGATAACTGCACCAAAAGTCCCCTATTTAGAAAACGGGCAGCTCCCTTCGGCTGATTTCTGTAGTAGGAAGTGTCCTACAAGAACCAAATTACCAAACTGGGTGGCTTTCCCTTAATCCCCTCACCCCTGGCTTTCCAGCTTCTGACAGCACTGCAGAGGTATGCAGGCAGCACTAGGTGCCTGCTTTAGGTGTATTTTAACATTACTGATTAGGGATTTGAGCACAGGAGCACTGAGAACAGGTTAGCAGGTGCTTAGATTACATTGCTCATTCTGCTGTGGTCCATCAAATTCTTCAGGAGCTCCAGCATTCCAACCAGCTTCCACAGAATCACTTGAAGCAGGAAAGAGCTGCTCAGTGAGCTCTCTTTACCTTTTTTTATGTTAAACAGCCTGTAAAGCAGCAGTAGACATTCTCCCGGGAGGGAGTGGGGCTATTCTCACCTCATTCCAGTGGTTCCAGGTGTCTAATGGGTTCAAGATTCCTGGCCAGTGGGAAACTGCCGGTCTTGGTCAGGTGCTGCCATCAGTCCAGTCCTTCTGGCTTTGCAGAGCCTGTGGAAAGACTTTCAAACCAAAGTCTGGGACTGGGAGATGGGTGAAGTATTTTAGGCTTGAACCTGGTTTTCTAGGGAGCGGCGCGCTCCGATCTGAACGCTTTGTCTTGGCCGCTCCACCAGATCCCTGCTGCGAAGGTTGCTTTGAGGAATTCCTTCTCCTGCCTCTTGATGTGTCGAGCTAAAGCCACATCTGCACTGAAGCAGTGTCTGATGAGTGCTTCGGTTCGGGGTTACGCTTTGAGAGTTACAGAAAGAGCAGGGCAGTCAGCTCTTTCAGGAGCAGGTTGATTTGCACCTCATCTTAAGGAAGAACGTCCTAATTCAGGTCCCTGAAGCGACGTGTGTTCAGAGTCGCCCCGGCCAGCAATGGGCAGCTGTGGCCATGGTAACTCACGGCTCTGACTCTCCAAGATCGCGACGAAAGGTGACCCCGACTCCGTGGCAGAGGAAGCCGAGCCGATCATCTGCTTTAACCTTTGCCTTCTTGGCTGGACACCTTGCAGCCTCAGTGCTGTAACGCCCGGACTCAGCACGTGTCCCCAGTCCAGGTTTAGACAGTGTCTGTCAGCCAGAATTGACTACAACAACGGTAAAGGCTAGGGATTAGTTGTTTCAGCTTTGGACAATTTACACATCGCATTCTCTGAGCTAGCAAGAGGCTCTGTGCCTCAGACGTGTGGTTCACATATGCTTCATCATGTTCTTTCTGTAATCTGGGTCACAGAGCGCCCGCTGCTTTCAGCCTACGGAGTGCGTTAACGAGCCGGTAAATCAGCGGCTGCCTTTCTGGGGTAACACTGACCCATTGAAAAGGAGTGCCTGGTGCTCCCCCTTCCTTCTAGGCTTCCTGGCCTCCTAAAGAGGGGTGTTAAGATGCTTGTAAGAAATTAAAGGCACAGAGTAGACCAACAGGATTGATACTTTGTGCTTTATACCCTCTAATTACCCACCGATAGGGGCAATGGTACTTCTCTTATGCATTTGTTGGGGCGCAAAAAGCTTTTGTTCCCTTCTTGCTCTTCGGTCCAGGACGGAGACAGGTCAGCTGGGAGGTCAGACCAGGGAGTAGGACTGTTTCTTCGGTACCAAGGAAGCTTGTGACAGGCTTTTACTGCGCTGTTTATCTTCCCTTAGCAAGGGTAACGTTTATGGCACTTGTTGGCATGTTTTTCCTGACGCCTCGCTACTGCATCTGTGATTAGTTTTGTTTTGGTTTACAAAACAAATTTGGAATCTCTTCCACGCTTTGCCAGAGTTGTGGAGAAAATAAAGAGGTATTTAAAGTTCTTACCAGCTTCCATTAGAGACCTGCTGAGTGCACCAGAGTTACTCACTTTTATTCAGGTTTTCAGGGGTTAGGTTGGTGATTTCTGTTTCTCAACTGATAGCCTTTAAAACCCCCCAGATTTTGTGTTGACCTTCCTTAAATTGAAAGGACTTTTATGGAGTTTAGGACTGGGAGGGTTTTTTTGAAGTATTTTTGTTTTGTTTTAAAGTTTTGCCTTTTTTTTTTTCCCCTCATTCCTTAAACAAGATCCATTCAGATTCTGAACAGCTCCTTTCTGTTCAGGAATATGGAAGGCAACCAGCAAAAGGCTGAGCTGTTTGGGCATTCTGAGGGGATTTCTGTCCTCCCCCCCACCCATGGTGGTGGATATGGTGATGTTGAATTATACAGGTGTCCCTCTCTTCGTAGGGAAAAGGAATGCTGCTTTCTAGGCCATGAATTCCTTCTGGTGTGTATTTGGATGCCTCTGCACAGCAAAGCAGTGGTCCTTAATTGCTGTCTAATGAAGCGTTGGCTTGTGCAAAACGAAGAAATCACGCTCAGATTTTAATTTAACTATGAGTGGTTGTTGGTAATGCGTTTGGAAAAATGTTTCTTGTCAAAATTCTACACGAAGGAACACGGGGAATTTTTAGAAGTAGATTCGTAGGAGACACAGTCAGGTGTTGAAGGTGCTGAAGGTCGAAAGCGGATAGCCCCACCGATACTGAAGAAGGGAAGGAAGCCTTGCGCTTAACTACTGTTCTTATTCCCCTTGTCAACCAGTCAAAACCCAGTAACTAATACGAGAACCCAACTTTTTCCTTTCTTTATTCTAGATTTGGGAAAATTCCCTGCCAAAAAAAAAAAAAAAATCCGGAAAATTCCCTAGTGTTTGTGTGAGTAAAAGGTTCCAACCTTCTGTTATTAATTTATAGCAGCTATTTCATGCGGTTTGGTCCGAAAGAGTCAGAAATACTTTGCACAAATGTGTGCAACGTTTTAATGAAAGGTGTCAGGATCACTTTAATTTCAACTTGATCTGGTCTGGTTGCAGGTTTTACGGCATTTAGTATCTTAAAATCAAGAATCAAAGTATCTGACTTGACATTTAAAAAAAAAAAAATAAATACTTCTTGTGGCTAAATAAAATCAGTTTCAGCTCTGCTGGCACCAAAAACCTCATCAACTCTTGAATTGGGCCTAAGCCATCTTTTCAAACCTTCTGTGATCTTGCAGCCGTGGTGGATACATGGATTAGGGAACAGCGTATGATGGCAAACTTGTAGTATTTGCTCTGATGTAAAAAGAAACCAAATTATTTCCTAAAATCAAAAGCAATTCCAAATCCTCGGTATCATGCAGCCACGCCACTTGCAAAGTGAGCATTTCCCTGCCTCTCAAAGCTTGCTGTATCCTGGATCTGCTGCCTTCCTGCCGTTAATCGGTTGCAACTCTGCGTGATCAGGGCTCAGAGTTGTTCTCCACACGGATATCACACGACATAACGCTGTGCACGCTCGTGTGTGTAGATACGTTTCCACTGCATGTCCCTACGTACGCGTATTTGTGTGCCCAAAATCACTCCTAAAGCATCAGCCCTGAAGGCATATTCATCCAAATATTGTGTAGATCTTTCATTTTTGCCAGTTCCCTCAAAACAAAAAGACTTTTTATACAGTCTTCTGTGGTGAATAGCCAAAAATTCCGGTTTTTATTGTGGCTCTTGCTGACTTCCTTATCACTCGCTCACGGCGTGCGTATAAACACCTGTATGTATGTATATACATATTTTGTGTATTTATACGCACGAGTATGTTTTTGCTGTGCAGGTAATAAAGATGGGGGAAGGTTTTTGTGTTTTCTTAATAGGTGAAGAAATCTTGAAGACCAGAAATTGCAACTTACTGAATTTTAAATTAAAAAAAAAAAAAAAAAAGTAGAGTTTCCCGGCTGTGGAAGATGGATCCTTATTTTTGCAGCCACTTTGAATCACCAGTTCATCTTTAAATGCACTGGGTGTTTTTGTTTTTTCGTTGGGTTTTTTTCTTTTTTTTTTTTTTTTTTGTTTTTTGAAGAGCTAACTAACCCTGGCTGTCTCCAGTCTGACAGTATTCAAACGGACTTGCTTCCTCCGTTAGTTGTAAGATGTTTAAAAACGCATCCTATGTTTGAATTGTGGATGAGAGGTTCCCTTGGCAATGTGAGGAGGAAAATTCTACCCCTTTATTATTAATTCACGGATTCAGTGTTGGTTCGGCCTACAGGAGAAGTTAACTGGAAGTCTTTGAAGATCAGTATCTTTGCTGACGTTGTCCAGGTAGGTGAACCTCAAGATGCATGGTGATTGGAAAATAATATGTTAAATGTGTTTTTATAGAATCATGGAATGGTTTGGGTGGGAAGGGACCTTAAAGATCATCCAGTTCCAACCCCCTGCCACGGGCAGGGACACCTTCCATAGCCCAGGTTGCTCCCAGCCTCATCCAGCCTGGCCTTGGACACTCCCAGGGATGGGGCATCCACAGCTTCTCTGGGCAACCTGTCCCAGTGCTCCCCACCCTCTCTGGGAAGAATTCCTTCCTGATATCTAATCTAAATCTCCCTGCTTTCAGTTTAACCCCGTTACCCCTTGTCCTGTCACTCCCTGCCCTTGTAAAAAGCCCCCCCCAGCTTCCTTGTAGCCCCTTCAGGCACTGGAAGGTGCTATAAGGTCACCCCGGAGCCTTCCCTTCTCCAGGCTGCACAAGCCCTATTCTCTCAGCCTGTCCTCATGGCAGAGGGGCTCCAGCCCTCGGAGCATCTTTGTGGCCCATAGAAATGATTAGTACCCACAGATAATCATTGACTGATAACTCAAACGTGTGACCAGATTTTTAAGAAGTGGCTGTCTTGGTGGGTTTCCAGCCTCAACACGGGAGTGTTTTTCTGCGCTCTGAGGTGTAGTAACCCTTACTAAGGACGCAGAAGAGAATGCTTGATGGCAAACCCGTGCACTTTGACAGGGGTTTGACTTAGTGTTGGGACAGTTGCTGCCCAGCTGATTTTAAAGCATTGCTCTCCTCAAAAGACTAATGTGATTAACAGCAAGCAGCTGTAAAAACGCTTATTACTTAAATATTTTTCACTTATTGATCCCTTTTCTTAGGGTTACTTTTAAAAAGAAGATTTCACTGATCAAGCCAGTAGAAGACTGTGTCCAAGAAAGAGTGAAGCCAGCTCTTGCCCAGACTGGAGGAAGTCCCTGTTGAGCGAACCCTTGGAACCTGAGCTTGTTCTAAGAAGTTGGCCATTATGTCTAACCAAGGAGATGACTGCTACTTCTATTTCTATTCCACATGTAACAAGGTCTGTTTGGGTTTCTTTTGCTTTGGGGTTTGGTTTGTTTTCTTTTTTAGAGAGGAGAGGGAAGAGTGGGAGGAACATAGGGATTTCTGGTAACAATAAGCAGTTAGAGTCTGCTTCCAGTGGGAATAGCGTGGACCTTTTTTTAGGCTGCACTGTTTTATCTTCCTTTTTGTTGGCTTCGTTTTGGTTACAGGGAGACAGTTGTTCCTTCCGCCACTGTGAAGCTGCCCTGGGAAATGAAACCGTTTGCACGCTCTGGCAGGAGGGTCGCTGTTTCAGGAATATCTGCAGATTCAGACACATGGAAATCGATGTGAGTGTTTGCCTGAAGATGTGTTCTCAAACTAAATCGCTGAAGGCATTTTTCAGCACTGTAGGTGGACTGAGTGTGCTTCTACAGGATAGATTTACTCCCATTAAAATGATACTGATTCTTGTTACTGGGGGGGAAGTGGGAGTAAGTTGGGGGAAGAAAATCCCGTTTCTTAGGTATATCTCCTCAAGAAATTTTTGTATTAGGTGCTGACGCTATTTTCTTAACGGAGGCAGAGGCAACCACATTGATCAGGCTGCTTACATGTGGTGGAGCAGGGCGGTAGTAAGCAGCCTGCGCTAGCCTCCTGCGAGCTGGGCTCGATAACGGGCTGTCGGGCCTCTTCTGTCCTGGATTTCTTCAGATAACGTCATTCTGATCTCCTGGGGTTGTGCAGGGTGGGGCAAGGAAGGATGGGAAGGAGCTAAATTGACCTTGGGAATGATGTTTCAGCACTGCACTAGTCATGTCTCTGGCATGACGTGAAACTATGCCTCTTTGCAAATCCGAGAGGGGTGTTACCGTGAGCTTTTATTTCTGTCTTCAGAAAAAACGCAGTGAGATTCCATGCTACTGGGAGAATCAGCCAGGAGGCTGTCAGAAATCCAACTGTGCTTTTCATCACGCGAGAGGACGTTACGTTGATGGACTCTTCTTACCACCAAGCAAAAGTGAGTTTCTCAGATACCTTTTCTTTCAGTATTTAATAATTAATTTTGAACATTACTTACGAGTGGGTACCATCCCGTAGCAGGCATCAAGTAACTGTTCATTTATGAGTGAATATTGGACATTATGAGACTGAGAAGTCTGCAGTCATAGGCTCTCAGCTAGATGGAATATAATTCTGGTATTTAATTCTTTCTTTTGTGCTCAGCCTCTCCGTGCTTTGTGTGATCGGGTTGCTTTCCTCTCATTTGATCTGTTCTGAGTGTGTGAAGGGAAGCCATTGTTCATAGTGTAACCACAGGTGGGGAACAGGAAACTCTAAATTCAGTAGTGGGGTGGGTTATCTACCTCACCGACCGTATCCACGCAGCGAGTGTAACGTTAGGGTCGAAGTTCTAGATGGCCAAATTACAGATGAGCCTCCTCTTCCTCCAGCTACACTTCCAAGTCCACCTGAGTCTGCAGAAGACGATGTGAAAATGGCTCAGATGTCCCTGCAGCAAAACAAACTTTCTGTCCAGTCAAATCCTTCCCCACAGCTGAGGGGGGTGATGAAAGTGGAAAACTCTGAAAACGTCCCAAGCCCCACACATCCTCCGGTTGTAATCAATGCTGCAGATGATGATGAAGATGATGATGGTGAGCATTTCTTACTTATTGAAGGCATTTGTGCTGTAAGTGAATGTGTAAATCGCGTAATACCTGAACTGTGTAGTGGTTAAAGCTACAGACAGGAGTCTGGAGTCCTAAATACTGCTGCTTTCCCCCAGTATAGCACTTTCATTTGGGTTGGTCAGGTCAAGGTAGCTGTTTAAAAAAATCCTTCTATAAGCTGTGTTTGTAGTTAAGAACATGAACCGTGGACTGAAATGTCATTGCATGAGCTGCCTGAAGATGACAAACCTTGTCTGGTCCCAGTGCAAAACTGAGTAGGTTTGGTTTTGCCTTTCAGACCAGCTTTCTGAAGAAGGAGATGAAACCAAAACGCCTGTCCAGCAGCCAGCTACGGAACCCCATAACGGATTGCGGATAATTTCCACTAGGAAATCCAACGCTAACACCAAGCAAGGTATTCTGTAGGGGACGGATTGGAAGGAGAATTTGACTGTTAGCTCAAAAAGCATTATGTTCTAAAAATATAAGAGAATATAGTGTAGCTGGCTGGAGTCGGTTATTTCTATGAGTCCATTCCTGTCTAATAATGTTCCTTGGGTCAGGCAGGTAAACTCCTTGTTTACTTTTGTAGAACAAGATAGAGCCACGGGTGGAGTTTAAATGCTGCAAACGTGTCCTTTCAAATGTTGTGGAAAGCCGTGTCTAATCACAGAGGAATCTAGTATCATATAGATGGATTAAAATGCTTAAACCTATCGTTTTCACCCTGCAGGATGGGAGGAGGGGCGGAGAAAGGTACCAATTGCTTACCAAAATACCGACTGTTCTGTGGCTTTTTTTACTCGTGGGGAGTGTTGACAGGGTTTGTTTGAAATACTTTGGAAAGGTTCTGAGCCGTAAGAAGGTTGAGGATCTGTGCTCCTCAACATGTGCCTTTAAACCTCACTTTCATTAACCATTCTGTGTTTTCAGACGACAGTTTAAATTTCGGAATAAAAACACTTGAAGAAATCAAATTGAAGAAACTAAGGGAAAAAACGAAAAAACAAGGTGGTGAGTTCATATCCCCTATTTATCCCTCTGCCCTGTTCACCTTCGTACACTTTAATCCTTCTGATATTCCCAGGATAGCTGGCTACGCATCAGTGAATACAAGTGTTTGCGAAAGAAAGGAAGTGTTCTTGCACTAGGGTTTGCAGCTGAGAGCTGCTTCAGGGACAGACTTCCAGCTTGAGCTGCTTTGGCATGCAACCTGTTTTCATAAACTCCAACAGCTGGTATTCTACACTGGAATTCCAAGGGCAAATCAGAGGGAGTTTGCTCATCTCCCTTATTTCCATGCACTGCTCATTGTATGTTTGACAGTAACGAGTAACTAATGGGTTTGGGCATTGTGATAGTTCTTCTGGTTTGTTTGGTTGGGTTTTTTTCCTAAACATGGTTATATTTTCCTTGCTCTGATCAGAAGGTCCTTCAGGAGTTTCTGTTCACCCGCTCCAATCTCTGACTATTCCTGTGCCAGAAAAGGAAAATGTGCGGACAGTAGTGAGAACTGTGACTCTGTCTGCAAAGCAAGGTAATCGTGAGCACTGGTGCTTCCATTTCATGGCTCCTAAACTGAAATTCTTCCCGGAGAGGGTGGGGAGCACTGGGACAGGTTGCCCAGAGAAGCTGTGGATGCCCCATCCCTGGGAGTGTCCAAGGCCAGGCTGGATGAGGCTGGGAGCAACCTGGGCTATGGAAGGTGTCCCTGCCCATGGCAGGGGGTGGCACTGAGGGGGCTTTAAGGTCCCTTCCCACCCAAATGGTTCATTGATTCTGTGATAAGTAATAATTCAAATAATTCAGAGATGTTAGGCTGCTGATGCTGCCTTTCCTAATTAAAACCATGTGTTTATGCTCAAAGTCCCTGGTTGTATTGGAAAGATTTGGGATTGGTAGGTTCTCAGTTTGTTGTATTGCAAGAAAAGATCAAGAAGTGGATTTTATCAGCCATAACTAATCTTACATTATCACCATCCTACAGACACTCAGATGTGCCCAGTTTGACTCAGTGTCCCTGACTTTGAGTGAGATTTGTGAATGAGCTCGTGTGTTGACAGCGTGTGACAGCGTTAGCGTTCGGGTGAAGTGCAGTAGCAGCAGAGAAGCAGGCTAATGTCAAAACGAGTGTCACTATGCAAATGAGGGGATAACAGAAACCGGACTGGCGAAAGGGAGGACCTCTAGAAGGTGGTATTATACAAGTAGCCAGTTTTTGAAGCATTGAGGTGGCTGACGGCAGTTGCAGACAATGATGTGATGTGAGTCCGTAGCTAAATGGTGGTGTTTAGATCTACACAAGTTTCTTTTAAAAGCAAAAAACCTGTAGGTGGTTGGGTGTTGGGGGTTTTTTTTTGTATTTTCTTCTACTTGTTCATGTGGTTTGGCTACCAAAATAGTGTCTTTTGGGGGACGTGGGCTGGAAGGACAACGCCTTTGCTGGCTACTGGTTTCTGTGCACTAAGGAGATCATGTTTTCTTGTAGGAGAGGACGCCGTGATTCAACTGAGTCTTGCCGAGAGACCGGGAAAACGGAAAGCCTTCATCGGTAAGAGCTTCTTAAGAGCTGTTGTTTGGGTGCCCTCGCCTAAACAAGGCTATATCTAGGGGTATTTTTGCTCTGTGCAGGAGAAAAACACGTTTTGGCAGAGATGATTTTGTTAACAACAGAGAGACAAATATAAGAAAATACACCTGGAAGAATGGAAGTTTGTGGCTAACTGGACCAAAATCTTCTTCCAGAGAAATGTTCTTAAAGTATTTCTCGTTTTCTCTTTTTCTGAAGCGGGTAAAAGTGTCCTTCCACTGAAGCGCAACCTTGCTGAAAGGCTGGGGAAGAAGATGGAGATTCTGGAGAATGCTGACAAGGCACCAAAGAGAGGTACGGCTACCGAACAGACATCTGGAGCTGGTGCACGGATTCTCTGTCTGGGTTTTCTGTTTGTCCTTTCTGGTAGTGATTCCTTTTGCGTGTCGAAGGCTCAGAGTAACTTTGAATCCCAGTGATCTCTCTCGTTTCGGAATGTGGATGCAAAATTGACATGTAGGCAGCCTCCCTAACTTCTGTTTTGCCTTGTAGTTCAAGTGCCCAGGTCTCTGAAGGAGAGGCTAGGCTTGCCTTCTGAACAGACCAGTACGGAGACAGGTAATAACCGCGTACTGAAGTGGATTTGAAAAATCTGCCTGATTCCTCCTGCCAGAGTGCTGAAGCAGTCCTGATGGCCGCTGTCAGAAACCTGGCTCGGGTGGGGCGCGGGGATGTTTTCCACTCGTGCCTCCGAAAGGTTCCATGCTCCTGCTGTGAACCACTGGAATCTGCAGTATGCTTCTGCACAGGTACTGCTGCCAGGAGCAGGAATTTGAGATGCTAAGGGAGACAGTGAGAAAGTAACAAAGTAAAATACTCGTGTTTTTGTGAAGCAGCTCTCTGTGGATAGCATTGGTCTTCAAAATACAAAAGTGGCTTAAAGGAGAAGGAAAATATGATGCAGAATGATCACAGAATCATGGAATGGTTTGGGTTGGAAGGGACCTTAAAGATCATCCAGTTCTAACCCTCCTGCCACGGGCAGGGAGAGCCTCCACTAGACCAGGCCTCATCCAGCCTGGGTCTGTCCTGAGATTAATTCTGGGAAACACTCAGACCTTAGTACCATGACAAATTTTGGAGTCTTTAATGGTGCTTCTCTTTTTCTGATGATGACAGAGAAGGCTGCTAAGCCACCAGGAGAGATCCATGTGAAAACACTGGAGGAAATTCGTCTCGAGAGAGCTAATCAGAGACGGGGAGAACCTCAAGCTAAACCTCAGACTGAAGGACGCTGTAAACCAGAAGATCCCAGCACAGGGTCAAGACCTCCCCCTGCGGTTCGCATCAAAACTTTCTCAGGAGCCCTGGCTGAAAAAAAGCGCAAGCGCCTGGAAGAAGAAAAACAAAAACCACAAGTGTTCCCTACCAAGACAGTAGGTGAGAGTGAGCCCAAGAGGCAGAGCATACTTGCTCTGTCTGTGCCCGGCAAAGTGCAGCTGGAAGAGCCAGCAGGTAAAGCCAAGCCAGCAGGAGAGGTGCATATTAAAACCTTGGAAGAAATCAAGCAGGAGAAGGCTTTGCGGATGCAGCAGAGGGGAGAAAATGTGCCAGCTCCACCAGCACAAGCTGAACCTGCCCCGACAGGGAGGAGGTTGTTACGGATCACAAAGCTGACAGGTAATAAGGTGATTTGGTAGCTGCCTTGGTGAAGTGCTTCCCTGATCAAGCAAACTCAGTTTGCTTTGCTTTTTCCTTCTGTGTATATTAAAGGATAAGAGTGTAAGGCTGCAAAGCCAGAAGGCAAAGTGCCAGAACAGGCCATATTGTCTTCCATGAGTTACGTGATTGTTTTCTGCATTTCCCACTGGAAAATGCGTTCACCGAGGAGCTCTGTAATCTCGTTTCTCTCTTCTGTACTTTTCTGCCACGTGTTGGTGGTATGGGATCTTCCCTGCGGAGTCACCTTCCTCCTTGGGATGTGTGGTGTTTGACCTAGTTCTTGATGTATATGTGTTTGTGAAGCACGTATCAACTTAATATGAGGGATGGTTTTTGTCGTAACAGGCAGAGCATTAAGGATCTCATGATTAAGATTATAAAGTCATGTAAAAAGAGAGTGTGATTGAGGGAAAGCGCTTGGATGGTGCGTGGATTGTGCTTACTGTAGCCTTTCCCGCTGTCCCGTTATTAGGCATGAGGAAATAAACACACCAAGGAAACAGAGGTAACCAGGTTTTATTTCTGCTGTTGACAACATGATTTTGTTTCTCCCTTGTTCTAAAGCACCTGGAAGGGAAGAAAAGAAGACAGTGGAATTGAACAAGCCTTCTCCCAAAGCTGTCTCTGCGCCTGCAGAGGTGGGTCCGTTGTGAAGACATCCGTGTATTTGTACAACCTCGGATCACTTTTGTCGGTTTGAGTGTGTTCCCGCCTTCCCACGTTTGGTAAATGCTGCAGTGAAGTCTTAAGTCCTGTCACTTGCAATCGCTTTTCCAGACAGGATTGTAATCCTCAGGCTTTGAATTAATCTGATTATTCCTGACAATGAATAAGAAACACTGTTAGCACCAGATAAAATCTGCAAGGTTAATGTGGAGGGAAAGTTTTTGTTCTCGGTGACTTTATCTGTCGGACTCAAGGATATCTTAAAATCCTGAGGTAAGTATTTTAATAGAAAAGGCTGGAGCTTTGTATTAGGGGAAGTCAGTCAGAGAATGCTGTGTCCAGGAGCTTGTATGGCTTTCTGTTGCTTGAAAAGATTGTAATAGATTACACCTAGAGCTTTCTGCTCTAGTAAAAGAAGCTGGCTGTGTTGGGAATTGCAGGCTTTTGAAAGAGCATTTCCCTAGCAAAGCTTGGATCTCATTACAGGCAGCGTTTTATGGCAACAGCATCAGATCTGAATGGTATTAACATGCTCTGTTCCACGTGGAGCCATTTCGGAGGGATTGCCACTCAGACTATGAATTTTCTTTAAAGAAATCTCCATAGATTTTTGTCCTCTTAGCCCTGTTTTGTTTCTTTCTAGTCCTCTGATCAGAGTGCAACTAATTCTAAAGTTCAAGTGAAGAGCCTTGAAGAGATAATGAGGGAGAAGCAGCAAGTGAAACAACGCCAAGAAGAGAAGCTTCAGAAGGAAGCGACAGCTATGCCATCTCCTGCTGAAAAAGCAACCAAGGATAAAACCCCAGCATCAGGGAGTCCTGAATCCAGCCTGGTTTCAGGGTTGGCTTGTCAGCTTGCAAAGAGGATATCGGTGAAATCTCCGGAAGATGGGGTCGAGAGCCCAGGAAAGGATGCTGCTGCATCACCAGGGAAACAGGCAGCTCAACCTCTGGAACGGAAGGCTAAAAGTAAGTGTTGACTCTACGCTAAAGAGTTCCTTTAGGTCACATTTGGAGAGAAAGGCGGAAGATGACAATTCTGATGTAACTCTGGCTCCTTTTTGTAACTACTTGGCTCCTTTTTATGGCTTGTTGGTTAACAGTTTACTATGTGGAAAATACTGCTGGGAATCTGGGAGATGACAGAGTAATAGTGCTGGCCAAGTAACTAGAAGGATTATGTTAAGAGAACCTGGTTTGTTGTTGTTTCTTGTTCCTGAGGCAGAGAAGACCTGAGTTCTCTCTTCCTTTTACTCTAGCCAAATCTAAGGTGTGCCTGAAGCCTTCGGATGGGAAAGCCACGTCCCCCGCAAAGCCAACACTGAAACGTAAGGCAGCTGAGAGTCACCCTTCTGCTGTGGCGGCTGTGAAACCATTGAGTACCGCTGGTGGTGATACAAAGGAGCCTTCAGCTAAAAAAGCAGCAGTGGTAAGGACAGTGGCTGAGGCAGAAGTGGGTCCCTAGTAAAATTGATGCCTGAGTTTTACCCTCCACTTGGAGAAAAGATGGAAAACTGAAATGTTCCACAGGACTCTGTTCCCTGTTGAATGCACAAGTGGTCTACAGGATGGTCGTAGTATCTTCCTGGTTTTTATCAGATGAATGGCAGCGTTTACATAATACTCTGCTGTGATTTCTCTGTGGTCTTGAAGGATTTTGTCCATTAATGCCATGTTTTAAAAAAAAAAAAAGACGCATGGTCTTTAGTAAACTTGAAGGGAATACGAGCTTTCCTTCAGGAGTTGCCCTGGTTCTGTATTTTGGTTAAGGCTCAGCAGTGCCAGGGGAGAAGTAGTGGAGGAGCACTCTATAAGATGTCTTTTACTTGTGTTTCATAAAAATTGTCTTGCTTCCTCCTAGGCCGTTGTTTCTTCTTTGCCAGAGAACAGCCTGGTCACCACACCTGTGAGAGAAAAGCCCAAAACCAGGTAACAACCACAATTTCTTCTTTTTCTTGATCAGTGTGTCTTTCACATGAAACAGAAGTGGTTTTCACGTGTGGAAAAATTCGAGTTTTGAGGTAATTAATGCTAGAATCCAACAAAGGAAGAATTAATCTGAAATAATTTCTAGCAGAAATGCTTATTTGGATTCTTTTCTTAAAATGCTGCCAGTTGGTACAGCTTTTCAGTGACTTCGTGGGTTTTCTGACTGCCTCCAGGGGCTGACTCCCTAACCTTCTGACAGTCAAATTAGTAAAGATGTCGGAGTGTCCCCGGCTACAAGAACTGAACCTTCTTTGCCAGACCCCAGATGCTCTGTCTTCACAGATAAATCCCCCAACTGAAAAATGTACCTGCTGACACACTGGACTCTAAACGTAGCCCCGGGTTAATTGAGTAACAATCCCCGTGTAAGGTTGAGGCGTAGGAGGGACTAGCTCCAGTTTTAAGAGCTGGTTTGCAGAAAGCATCTCCCCAGTAAGGAATGCTGTACACTGATTTGCAAGAGGGACCTGGACAGGCTGGAGAGGTGGGCCACTGCCAACCTCGTGGGGTTCAGGAAGGCCAAGGGCAAGGCCCTGCACCTGGGTCAGTGCAGTGCCAAATACAAGGACAGGCTGGGTGGAGAATGGATTAGGAACAGCCCTGAGGAGAAGGATTTGGGGGTGCGGGTAGGTGAAAAGCTGGACATGAGCCAGCCGTGTGCACTGGCAGCCCAGAAAGCCAACCGGATCCTGGGCTGTATCAGGAGAAGTGTGGCCAGGGTGGCGAGGGAGGGGATTCTCACCCTCTACTCCGCTCTCATGAGACCCCACCTGGAGTGCTGTGTCCAGCTGTGGAACCCTCAGCAAAAGAAGGATATCAACCGGTTGGAGCAAGTCCAGAGGGGGCCACAAAGATGCTCAGAGGGCTGGTGGAGTGCCTCTGCTACAAAGAAAGGCTGAGAGAGTTGGGCTTGTTCAGCCTGGAGAAGGGCAGGCTCCAGGGAGACCTTATAGCACCTTCCTGTGCCTGGGGGGGCTACAAGGAAGCTGGGGAAGGACTTTTTACAAGGGCCTGTAGTGACAGGACAAGGGGTAACGGGTTTAAATGGAAAGAGGCAGATTTAGATTGGACATCAGGAAGGAATTCTTCCCAGAGAGGGTGGGGAGCACTGGGACAGGTGCCCAGAGAAGCTGTGGGTGCCCCATCCCTGGGAGTGTCCAAGGCCAGGCTGGATGAGGCTTGGAGCAACCTGGGCTAGTGGAAGGTGTCCCTGCCCATGGCAGGGGGTGGGACTGGGTGGGTTTTAAGGTCCCTCCCAACCCAAACCAGTCTGTGATTCTATGATTTGCACTCTATTCTTCTTTCAAGTTCTGGGCTGCATATTGGAGGCCAGGGAAACTCTGCGGCACAGTCGGAGGTCTCGAGCTCAACTTCTTCACAAGTAGCAGTAAAGACGCGCCGATTGAGCTCCACGGGGGCTGGGAAAGCACCCTTATCCGTAGAAGACGACTTTGAGAAGCTTATTTGGGAAATCTCCGGAGGCAAACTGGAAGCAGAAATTGACCTGGACCCAGGGAAGGATGAGGATGACCTCCTCCTGGAACTTTCCGAAATGATTGACAGCTGAACTGTGTAGTCTTAAGGTTAAGAAAAAAAAAACAACCACCAAAAAAAAAAAAAAAAACTAAAGAAAAAAATACACTCATGTTTTGTTGGATACCCATAGGTGATCTTTTTTTCTATCCGAGGCTTTGCGATGAGTCTTAAAGCACAGTTGAACTGGTAGAATTTGGCAGTAGCTGCACTCGGTTGTCCTACATTTCCCTGCTGGTCAGAGTCAAGGTCCTGTGCATCCGGATCGAGGTCCTGTGCGTCCATTCCGTACGGATCGGTGGCTACCGTCGCCTTTAAGAGGACAAAGCACTTGTTTATTTTGGGACAGAGACTCACCCATCTGCAAACTGTGGTGGTTGTGAACTGATCTACTGGGTCTGTGATGCTCGGAAGGTTTAAACGTGAAGCTTCTTCCTCCCCCTCCCCTCCACTTGGCAAAACTCAATGTTCAGCGCATTTCAAAGCTTTGGTATTTCTTGGACAGTTGATATCTAAAGCCTGGAGTTACTATGTCAACTCTTGAGTTTTATTTATGTATGCTATTATTTTGACTTTAATCTTTTAGGGTAATTTAATGAAAATGTCGGGGCGGGAGGGAGCAGACTAATTAGTATTTTGGACCAAACGTGCTGCCAAGGGTGGTGGTTGGGGTGAGTCCATCCAGCCTTACTTTGAATTATCAGGGATGATACAATAGCGGCGTGAAAAGCAGCAGCTCTACAGTACAGCTAAATTACCCCCCTCCCGTTTTGGTGCGCTCTGCCAAAACTTGGCGGGGGGGTTGGTGCTTTCTGCTGACGTGGATAGGACTCTGGGGCGGGCAGTCAGGATTCCTCTCGTAGTCTGCAGTAAATTGATAAATGAAGAACTGGTTTAAGTGCCTCTTGGTTCCAAAAATCGCTCCTCTTCCGCCGGAACGCGGGGGGCTGCTGGGACTCGTTCGTACACCGTCGGCTCTGTCTGACCTCCGGCCGCTCGTTGGCACCCGCCGGAGGGGCAGCGTGTGCCAGGCATCTCGGGATCCGGTACTGCTGCGGGACCAACCGTGCACCCCTTTTTGGGGACGCTCCCCCCTTTTTGGGGATGCTCCCCGGGGCTGGAGCTCCACGCGGGAGCGCATGCCGGCGGTGGCGGGTTTGCCTCGGGTGTCTGACGCTGCGGAGAAGAGAGGCAGGACGGGGGGTGTGGGGTACCCTGCCACCAGCGATGGTTTTCCCTACGGTTTGAATTATTTTCTTAAATCCCTGAAGGACTTCAGTCTCTTCCTGCTAGGCTGTGTGAAGCCGTAGGGGCCCTCCGGCATTCGCTGCTGGCCGAGGAAAGGCGGGTTGATTGTAAATACTTTCTCTTGAGGTAAAAACGTGTGCTTTGCTGGATCCCCTGTGACGGCTTCGATCCCGGAGGAAAGGTTTGGAAACCAGAAGCGGGACGGTCGCTGATGGGGCTCCGGATGGGTCACCCAGCCCGAGCTCCTCACCCGTTATCCCGCTGAAGGACTTTCTGGCAGCGGCGCTCGGACAGGAGGGACTTCGGGAGGGGTGGGAGAGCCCCCTCCTGCTCTGCCTAGCCCCTGGCCTAGCCCCTGGCCGCGCGGGGGCCTGGGGCGGGTGCCGCGGTGCCCGTGATGCTCGCCCTCCCGGTTCTGTTTGTACGCTGGTGAAGTATTGTATTAAATGTAGCCGCCTCCGCCTTCCCCCGTAGTTCGCCTCTTCCACGTGGCAGCGGTTAACGGTGTTTTTAAATAAACCTGGCCTAGGAAAGGTGGCGGTGCGTGGTCTGTTTCGGGGGATCCGGGGGGTCGCCCCCATGTTTCGCGGAGCAGTAGAGACGGTCCTCCCAGTATCCTAGAGCGGCCGGGGCTGGCGGTTTCCCGTGGCTCTTTGCGCGCTCCCGCCGCGCTTAGCGGTTTCCGGTGGCGGCGGGAGCGCGTGCCGGGCGGCGGCGGCAGCCATGGCGTACCGCGGGCAGGGCCAGAAGGTGCAGAAGGTGATGGTGCAGCCCATCGTATCCTTCTTCTGGCGGAGGGGGGAGGCCGGGGCGGCCCCGTCTCGGAGCCGCGGGGAGGGCGGGGCGCCGGCGGGCGGGCGGGAGCTGCCGCGGGGGCGCGTTGAGGCGCCGGAAGGCCGCGCGGGGCCGCGCCGCCGGGGCTTTGTTGTGCTTCGTCCTTAACGCTCCGCTCCAGAACCTCATCTTCCGCTACCTGCAGAACGTGAGTACCGCGGGGCGGGAGGGCCGGGGGTGCCGCACCTTCGCTCCCCGCCTGAGGGGAAGGGCCGGGTGCCCCGTGAGCCCGGGCCGTCACACCGGGTTGGTACCGCGCAGGCCGGGTTTTGAGGCCGGTTGCTGTTGGGCTCAAGAACGTTGTGCCCTTGGGATGCTCGAAGCAGCTGGTTCCGAGCTCGGCCTTTCCTCCTGGCGTTAACGAGTTACCTTGGCGTCAGGCGTTTGGTCGCGCTCAGCGGGGGCGTTTTCCGGGCCGGCTCTAACACCCGTGCCGCTGCGTGTTCGTCGGAGCACGCGTGCGGTACTCCCACCGCCGTCACACCTCCAGCGTGTCCGGGCACGTAATTGAAACACCGCGGGGGAGTCGCTGCCGTGATTGTCCGGGAGCAGTCGGTAGCGGGGGTGCCTCGAGGAGAGGACGCGGCGGCTTGGGGTGCTTATGTTCCTGTCTTGCTCTCCTCCTCCGTCGTTTTGCAGAGGTCGAGGATCCAGGTGTGGCTCTATGAGCAGGTGAACATGCGGATAGAAGGCTGCATCATTGTGAGTATCAGGGTGGCCCCTTGTTACGTCTTTGGGGTGTTTTTTTCAGATTCGTGAGACTGTTTCTGGTCAAGAAAATCTAGTGAGGAGAGTGGAAATACATTTCTTTCCAATTAATGGGCTTAATTATCCATCCGACATCAGCACAGCCAACGATCGTGTGGTTGTTGTCGTTTAGACCCGGAGACTCGGCTCCCTGACTGCTTGTGTTGCTAATTTTTAGGGCTTTGATGAATATATGAACTTGGTGCTGGACGACGCAGAGGAGATTCACTCCAAAACAAAGTCAAGGAAACAGCTGGGTATGACAGCGTGTCTGCGTAACCTGAGCGATGCCTGAAGCGTGGCAGCGTGAGCTTCCCGAATAGCGATGCTTTAACGCACAAAACGCCCGAAAAGCGTCAGTTTTGAAGTACAGTGAGCGGATTCTGGCTGGATCTCGGTTCCTGCTGTGTCTTGAGCTGGTGGTTTTGTTGAAAGTGCAGGAGAAGGTGTCTCTCGGTTTTTATCGTTCAAACGTGTGTGACGACACAGGGACTGCGCTGCGTTTTTTTCTGCAGCCAGGGTAGCTGGAGGGGTCCAGTCAAACTCCTCTTGGCTACGTCTGATGCAGGTGGCCCTGAGCAACTCTGATGCTTGCTGCGTCACCTCTGGGCCAAAGCAGGGAAGCACCTCAGTGGTAGCATTAAACGTCCACCCGCTGAGGAGGATAAACGCCAGCCTGTGACAAGTGACATGCTCGGGCTCTTAGCGGGGACAGAGTGTTGGTGGTGGAGGTTGTGTCTGAGATGTTGTAGTGGGATTTGTGAAGGTGGGCCCTGCAGGACCACGCTTACGCCTCTGTGTGGTGGCCAGGTGGAAAGGGACTCTGTTACTGATAAAAACGTATCGGTACAGGTTTGGGGGCTGTTCTCTTGGAGGGCAGCTCTGGGGAAAAGGGCCTTGGAGTCCTGGTGGCCAACAGGCTGACCACGAGCCAGCAGTGTGCCCTCGGGCCAAGGAGGCCAGGGGCACCCTGGGGTGCGTTAGGGGGAGCGTGGCCAGCGGGTCGAGGGGAGTTCTCCTCCCCCTCTGCTCTGCACTGGGGAGGCCTCCCCTGGAGTGCTGTGTCCAGCTCGGGGCTCCTCAGCTCCAGAAGGACAAGGAGCTGCTGGAGAGGGCCCAGCGCAGGGACACTGTGATGGGGAAGGGCCTGGAGCACCTTCCGTGTGAGGAAAGGCTGGGAGAGCTGGGACTGTTCAGCTGGAGAAGAGGAGGCTGAGGGGATCTGATCAATAGCTAAAGTGGGGGTGTCAGGGGGAGGGGGCCAGGCTCTGCTCAGGGGTGCCCAGTGACAGGACAAGGGGCGGTGGCCATCAACTGGCAAACAGAAGGTTCACCCTGAACATGAGGAAACCCTTCTGCCCTGTGAGGGTGCCAGAGCCCTGGGACAGGCTGCCCAGAGAGGGGGGAGTCTCCTTCCCTGGAGACTTTCCAATGCCCCTGGACTGGTTCCTGTGGGATCTGCTCTGGGTGATCCTGCTCTGGCAGGGGGTTGGACTAGGTCATCTCTAGAGGGCCCTTCCAACCCCTCCACTCTGTGAATCTGCAAAAACTTGGTCAGCTAACATGTGGGCATCTTGTAAACACCTTTGCCCTTGTGAAATGTTTTGGAAAACACCAGTTTATCATCGAGTCTGGGATCTCTCTAATCCCGTTTCCTTTCTCTTTGTTGCAGGTCGGATCATGTTAAAAGGGGACAATATCACTCTTCTACAAAGTGTTTCTAACTAGGCTTTGTTGTTCTGCACTTAGAACGATGGCTATGGTCCTTCAGAGTGAGTAAAGTGCTAGTGGGAGCAGGACCAGCTAGTAGACAGGAAGTTACGCGTAGCTGGGGCCGCATGCTGAGTTGAAAACCGCGCGTTCCTTTGTGCGAGTAATTGTTTTTGTAGTTTGAACCGATGCAAAATGTATTTCGCAAATAAACCTTTTTCACGTTAACCGTACGCCTAAAGCTGCTTGCTTTCAGTCTCGTGCCCTTGTGTGAGTAGAGAAGGGGGCGGAATGCATGCAGAGTGGTTTTCACCGGGGATCTGTGCCGCCTCCCGTACATATCTCTGCGGTTCGGAGTGTTACGTCCGCGTTAGGCGGACGAGGTGGGCTCGTGCAGGATACTGGAGCGGCGTGCAGACCGTGGTTGTAGTGGGGGACTTGGGGCTGAGCTATAGCAATCCACCACTTACCGAGTGCTGGCAGGCGTGCTTGTAAGACAGCCCTTAGCTTTGGGCCAGAGAAGCAGAGAGGGCAGTTGGTTTGGGTTACGTTTCTTGCTGCTCCGGTCAGTCTCTGGTTTAAACCATGGCACTGTTAAGTTGGAATATCAGGCGTATCGTTGGGGTTGTTGTCATGTTCGTTTATTATTATTATTATCTGAGGATCTGGCTGTTGGGTTTAAGTTTCCCCAAGAGCGCTGAGTTGCTTATCACATCGAGAAAAGTTCCCTGGCTTATTTGGGGCTACCAGTCCCCTCTACTGCTTTTCTGGTGTAAGGAAAGTCAAAAAAGAAAGGTTTTGGTTGTAATTGTAACTCGGAGACTGAGATTACCTGGCTGGAGGGAAACAAATCTTCATACACAGGCTGCGTAGAAATCATTTCATAAGTTTCCAGTATTTCAGACCTTAAATCTGTGTATCATCTTAAGCAGGAAAATTAATAAATCGAAGATGGAAGATTTCTTGCCCCAAAGGATAGAAGTATGAGTCTTCTGGCAGAGATCATCCAGCACGCTTCTCCCGTTCCATGAGGTCACACATCGGGAGTCTCGCAGCAGACGTGCACGGTAGGGAGCTTTCGGGACGCAGCATGCCATACCGCAGTGCCTAAACCAGCCCCAGCTGGACGGTCTGCTGCGGAGTCCTTTCAGCACAGGGCAAACCAAGAACCTCCCAGTGCCATTCAGTGACAGAGATCATCCCCACAAGCTGGCACGTAGCGAATAAAAGAGGATTTGAAGCGGTCACCTGCATCTGCTTTACATTTTATCCTTGGTCTACCAGGGAAAGTGGGAAGGACGTTGCCCGGGTGTCGCAGTAAAGGCGTTTGTGGTGCTGTAAACTCACCTGCCTGCGTCTCTTCGTTGTGGCCTGGAGCCTCCTTAAAACCACCGGCTCTCTTTAAAGTAATTTTGAAGTATCTTTGAAGTAATCATTTCTCTTTCCAAGAGAACTTTGGGCTAACGGCGTGGGTTAGGAAGGGATTGTTTAATGGGATCTGCTGCATCGCGTTGCTTGCCTCCCGTTTATCCGGAGACAAAACTGGCTCGGCGCCTACAAGGCTCTGTCCTCCCCCCGCTTTGCACATGGCTGGCGAGCGGCGACTTTTCGAGGAGAGTTGGACGTTAGGAGAAGGAGCTCGTTCTTCTCGGCAGCACGGCTGCCAACTCCAAATTGGGCACTTGAAGATGCCGTAATGCCTCCTAAAGCTCCTCTGCTCTTTGATATTATCAAATTAGCGCGAACGAACGTCAGTCTTGGAGTAGGTTGACGATGGGAGGAAGGAAGTCCAGGCTAATCAGCTCTGAAGCATGTCGTGATAAGGTACCAAAATAGACAGTAATTACATGGGGGAGGGGGCAGAGGGGGAGTTGCAGAAGAAAAGGAGAAGCTCCCCATGCAGGAAGCCGTGAAAACTGCAGGAGAGTCCAGGCGTGCGTGGATGTCCAGGAGGAAACACAGCCCCATTGTTTGGGGAGCGCCTGGCCGTGGAGTGTTGTGGTCCAAGACCAGAGCTTCTAGGCATTACCAGCGCCCAGACAGGGCACAAAAACAATTCCGCCTTTGCCCAACCGGCTTCCCAAGAAGCACTTGTCTGTCCTCATTAAAACCACAGCACTGACTCATCTAAATACTCCCTGATTTATTTTTTTTTTTCCTTAACCCCAAATCCCTCCAGTTTCCTGAGCGTTTCCAAGCTGCAGGCAGCGAGAAGGTAACGAACGTCCAACGAGCCGCTCGAACCCTGCGGTGCCAGAATGAGACTCGGAACTCTCTGCGAAAGAGTGCGGTAGACAGAAGAGGGTGCTGCGGGCCCGGCTAGCTCCCCCTGCCCCTCCACCAAGTGTCATAAGCCTCCGCAGGAACACAGTTCCCCAGCACTGAGCAGCTTCGCTGGCTCCCAAACAACCTGGAAGAACGCAAAGTGGGCTGGCCGGTGCTGGGCTGCGGTGCAGCGGGCAGACAGGGTGCTTGGATCATGGGTGCTGGCACCTTCCCCGGCTCATCCATACCCTGGAGTGTCCTGCTTCAGGAAGGGGATGAGGAGTAGAAGGTTCTGGTTTTGGCTGAGCGAGAGGCAGTGAGGAGGAGCAAGGTAGAGTGAACGCTTGCAGTTGGGCTCTGTGTTTAGAGAACTCGGGGCGCTTGCCTTCCCGCCGCCTCGAAGCGTGTTGCGTTTGCTTTTGCCGATTGTATTTTTCCATAACGTGCAAATTCCTTCCCCTCCGGCGCGGGGACTGGTGGGGGGAGAAGCGGGGGTGGCTCGGGGCTGGGGAGGGAGGGGGCGCGTGCGTGTAAAAGCTCCTTTTGAAGAAGATGCCTCGAGGTGGCATTCTTAGGAGCGCCCCAGCGCGCTGGGTTGTTGCAGCGGGATGTCACGTCGTGCGAATACCGTGCCGCAGTGTTCGCACGTCCCTCGGAAACAGAGCACCTGTGCCGCTCTTTGCCAGGGAAAGTTCTTCTGTCCCCCCCGCCAGCACTCAGATACCCGTCACAACCAGCGGCCGAGCTGGCAGGGGGGTTAGATACGGTCTCACCGTGCCCCGACGCCTGTTCCGTAGAAACGGAGCTCGCTCTTTCTCACAAAGCCAGCGGTTCGGACCTGCCCCCGCGCTAGCGATGGCACAGGTTGCGTGAGACGGAGCTCTCTGCCGCGCGGCGTTTTGCTTCGAGACCGCGGCGCTGGTTGTGGCAGGCGGCTGAGAGCCCGCGTGGGGCTCTGCGCTGTTGGATTTTTCGTTTCTTTTTCCCTTTCTTAGAAGCATTAACACCTTTAACAGCACTGGAAGGTGCTTTGAGTAAATAGTTGTCGCTTTTCTTTGCCTGTGGCGTTGGGGTTCTGGGAAAAAGGCTGCATTTCTTCCCTTTTGCACTTGGGAATTGCTTGCCCTGGCCCAGCCCGGTCCGTTTCGCAGGATGGGACTCTCCGTGCTTGTGAAAGAGCCCCCCGAGGAGGGAGGCAAAGTGGTCCTGCCTTTCCAGAGAGGAGCTGTGTGGCTCTTTGGTAGGATACGATGATTTGTAGGACAATTTTATATATCCTTGAACCCAAACCTCTGAGCCAGCCAGCTGCTTGCCAGTTGGTGCCCATCCCGGCTCTTGAAAGACAGGAAAGCCCTTTTGCTCAGGCTTCATGGGATGCAGCGGGTCTGTCCTCGAGCAGGACGTGGGTCTGGGTTGGCAGGAGCACCGCAGCAGGGGCAGACGCCTTGTGTAACCTCAGTGTTTGTAACAGAAGTGAACGGGGAGGAGGGACGCAGAGCCGTGTGGGCTGTACGAGGGGAAAATTCCCCTTTCCCTCCGTCGCGCTCTGCCACCATCCTTGATCCCCCCGGAGCTCCCTTCTTCCCAAGCCTCGTGCTTCAGTGCGCTACTCTGGGCACCTCTTTCAAGTGCTGGTATGTTTTAAGGATTGTGTGCCTAAAAATAATAGTATCAAACAGACAACAGCGGAAGGTCAAGGACTCCGAGGGCTGGCTGGGAAGCTGTCCCCTTAGGGCAGCATCTGAATATGGAAAACTCTGTGAAGGCTAGAGGCAGGAGCTGGGGGAGCGCAGCCTTAAAAAGCTGTAGCACTTCTCTAAATTCCCTGCCTGCTCTTGCTCCAGTCCTACATGGGGCTGGAACTGTTTGGGGTTGAGGTTTTTTGCCGTTTTTCTCCCTGGGCAAATAAAACTGGTCCCCGTTTTGGCTGGAGACGGGCTTGGTACCCATCACAAGCGGGAGAGGAGTCTGCTGGACAACCATTTTTTCCCTTCTTCCCCTGAAGCTCTTTGCAGAAGGGCTCTGGTCGCACACAATGCCAAAAACTGGCTCCAGCAGGTTTTGTTGGTGGCAGTACCCTCCGTTGGCAGCCCACACACAAGGTGCCCAGCATGGCTGCCCCCCCGTCGGGCCTTTTCGCATTCATACTCACCAGGGGCATCATTACTATTGTTTGTAACATCTCTTGGAAAAATGAGTCATGGGCATTTTGCCTGCCCTCAGCGGGGAAACTCTGCCACATTAGCAGCAACAACGCCCGCCCCCCCCCTCTGCGCCGCTGTCTCGCATACCAGCAGGCCCCTTCGTGCGAGGAGCTGGACTTGCTTCGCTGAAGCTGGTCGATGGTGCTGCTTTTCTTGCCAGTGGTAACCTGGGCTTTGGGGAGGGTGTCGTTCCCCGATTCCCCACACGCTAAAACCTGGATGGATTTCAGCCCGAGGTGTCGTAGCCAACTCTGTCACCCTGATCCTGGAGGTTTTCTTCCCTCCTGTGCCTTGAGCTGCAGTATTTAAGCCCAATTTTCCTGCCCTTACCCTCGGGCTGTGCTCCGACCCAGCGCAGCATCACGGTGGGACACGTTTTCTGGGCTTCTCCCGCAAGGATATCGGTTTGTCTGCGGCAGAGATGGTTATTTATGGCTCTGCTCCGTGGGGCAGGCTGTCATCTAACTGCAGGATTTTAGGGTATAGATGTGGTAAAACAAAGCCACGAGTTAGCTTCAGGTTTGAGCAGTTTATTTTACTCACAGGTGAGTAAAATAGGACGCAGGATGCTCGGGACTTACTCCAGGTTTTGCCCGTCTCCAGAAAAGGCATGTGGGACCAGGTTTGCAGCAGGGTTAGCCTTGTGGCAAGGGCCAGAGCTTCAAAGGCAAACAGCTTTCCTGCGCGGCCGGCCCTGATTTTTGAGATTTTCCTTTATCTGCTGTTCTTCAGCCTCTTGTCTGTGAAACAGGAGCAATATCTAATAGTCCCCTGGGGGGGTGATGGCTGATGGAGTGGTGATGTCCTCGGCTGAGTGGAACAGCGCTGCGTGTTGACCTGCTGTCTCTGTGGCTCTCCTGCTGCCAGGCAATCTGCTTGGGAAATAAATCCGAGTTTTTCTGGGGACGCTTCTTCCCTGTGCTCCCTGTTGGGTGGCTTAAGAGTTAAGGACACTGTTCAGGTGGTCGTTTTTCACCTTGTAAACTGAGCTAGAAGTAGGCCAGGTCCAGCTGATGGGGGAACTCACAGGGCTGCCGGCTCAGTTGCGTTTTATACGTTGGGATGCTACAAAATTCTTCCTGGAGAGGGTGGGGAGCACTGGGACAGGCTGTCCAGAGAAGCTGTGGATGCCCCAGCCCTGGGAGTGTCCAAGGCCAGGCTGGATGAGGCTTGGAGCACCCTGGGCTATGGAAGGTATCCCTGCCCATGGCAGGGGGTGGGACTGGGTGTGCTTTAAGGTCCCTTCCCACCCAAACCATTCCACAATCCTATGAAAATAGAAAGGAAGTTTGACCCCGACACCAATTTCCCCCACTGCAGAGGGACATCCACCCCACCTGGCCGTGCTTAGTGTCACTGGCACCTGCAGAGCTGCTCTCTGCCCCTCGAGCGCTCATCACCCCGCAGAGCACAGGCCACCCCAAGCTGCTTTCGGGGGGCCCCCTCCGCCTTGCCACGTGCAGGTGTCGAGGGGGACAGGAGGGCAGCACCAACGGGAGCCGCGCTCCGACGGAGATGGGCTGTCGAGTTAGTGCAGCAGGTACCAAGCATCCGCTCGCGAGAAGGCTTTGTTCTCAGCTGGGGCACGCCACACCGTATCACACCCCTGCCTCCTCCCCAGAGTACAGTGTTGTGGAGCCCATCCCTTTATCGTAAATCAACAACAGAGCTAATATTCATAGCGAGGAAGTGAGATAATATCAGAGCCCAAGGTGGGCTCCGAAATGGGTGCGTGAGACGTGCACAAGTTTGGGGGGAGAGCGAAAGGGGGGCTGCGGTAGGAGCTCTTTATCTGAGAGGAAATTGCACTGTTCAGGGGGGAGAGAACGTGTGCGTGTGTGCACGCACATTTGTGTAAATACCGCTTGCCAGGAGCGTGGCAGAGCCCCCCGTGCAGGACAGGCTCCCGGGGTCAGCGCGGTGCAAACGCACGCTGATCCATGTGCACCCAGGCTGGGGCCGGTTGGACCTCGAAGGGACACCAGTCACTGCCACCCCCGCCCGGCTGGTGGGTTGAGAGGATGCCAGCGAGTCCCAGGACCCCCAGGGATGACAGCAGGAGTAGCCAAAGCAGCGGCAGAGCTCCCAGAGCCGGGGGTGCCATCCCCAGGGCACGGGTACCCTTGGCACTCGGCGTGCTCGTCCTCTGCAGCCGGGCTCCCCGGGGCGGGGAAGCATCCCCTTGCTCCACGGCAGTGATGCAGGGCCGCGGGGAGCAATGCCAAGGTCTGGCATCACTTACCACCCCTTACCTGGTTTTCCCAGATAGCTTCTATTGATTCCCCAAACAAATCCCTGGGTGCTTTTTCCAGAAATTCATCTTAGAGGCGTTTGCGAGGCAAGGTCCGGCCTCGTGTGATGAGAAGCAGTGGGAATTCCCAGGATTAAAGCATAAACAAAGCTGGGTTGGATTTGTACCTTTGGTAGCTGCGGTTGCTTCCCTCTCTGCGACCCCCAACCCTGTTATTTGCTCTTGTGAAGCTGAGCTGGGTCTGGGGCTACTGGGGGCCTGGGCTGGGCTTTCCCCCTCCGAGGGTGACCAGACCGGCTGGTGCCCAGGCAATGCCAAGGTGCGTTGGGGCAGTGGGGAAAGATGCTCGGGGGCAGCTGTTCGGAGCCCAGACCCCCCCACACCCCACCCACAGCCGCTCAGCCCTTCGGTCAGAGGGCTGGGGAGCAGGGGGGGCGGTGGGGGGTCCGGGCTGTGGACGCCAGCTCTTTCAGCTTGTCTGGGCCTCTCTGCGGGTTATCTGGCTGGGCAATCAGACCCCTGGGGAGAGGGGGCTCCGCTGGGTCTGAGCCCGGCTCCCTGCAGCCCAGCTCCCTGCCTGCTGGCTGGCAGCGAAGGCTGATGGAGTTTCTGCAGGGTGGGCATCCCCTCCCCCTCTGAGCTTGCCAGCGCTGCTTTTCCCGGCCCCCTCCCGGGGGTCCCTGGATGAGTTCCTCCTTTCCCCAGCTGTTGTGAGCAGCCTCACGCTGAAAGGGTGTCTCTGGGGAGAGCGTCTCTGCTGCTCCATCAATCTCCCAGCCCACCTCCAGCACCGCCTGATGTGCCGGGGCAGCGGCAGGCTCCGGGGGGCTCAGCTGGGAGACGGCTCCCTGCCCCTTCCCCCTCCCCCAGCTTTTGCATGGCACCCTGATTTATTTTTACAGAGGAAGGAGCTATGCAAATAGGGCCTGGGGTGCTGCACAGAGCGATGGCCGGACCCAGGGCCGCGTCGTCCTTTCCCAGGTACCTTTGGTGGTACCAACTAGCCCGTCAGGAGCGAGGAGAAGGTGCCGATGGGGGGGTTTAGCCTGGAGAAAAGGAGGCTTGGGGAGACCTTATTGCTCTCTGTAACTCCCTGAAAGGAGGGTGCGGGGAGGTGGGGGTCAGTGTCTGCTCTCAAGTGACAGGACAAGAGGAAACGGCCTCAGGTTGTGCCAGAGGAGGTTTAGATTGGATATTAGGGAATATTTCTTCATGGGAAGGGCTGTCAGGCATTGGAACGGGCTGCCCAGGGAGGTGGTGGAGTCACCATGCCGGGGGGGCTTTGAGACGCGTGGCCGAGGTGCTGAGGGATGTGGGTTAGCGGTGACTTGGCCGTGCTGGGTTAATGGTTAGTCCTGACGATCTTAAGGGTTTTTTCCGACCTCAATGATTCTGTGATTCTGCGTGCCGGGGGATGTCAGTCTTTAAGGGATGCTGCGTAATGAGAGGAGGCAGGGAAAATGTAGGGATGTTGGAAGTCGGCCACGGTTCACCTCCCGCGGATACGGAGCGGGGAGCACTGGCAAATGCTGCCGGGAGGGCAGCAGGGCCACAACACAGCTGGAGCCTGGGCATCTCCCCGGGCACCTCCCCAGGCTGCCGGCCAGCAGCAGCGGCTCAGTCCCGCTCGGCTGCAGGGGCGGATGGCTGCCAGCATCAGATGGGGTCCCGGTGTAAACCTGGGTGGGTTTTTTCCATTCGCCCTGGCACAGGTTTGCTGGAATCTACAGGGATGGAGAGAGTGACCTCAGCCCCTCTGGGGTGAACCCTCCCTGCTCTCGCCCCATCTCTGTGCGGCCTGGGGGTTTCTCTACGTGCTCCCCGCTCCGATGGGTGGTCCTGGCGTCTCTGCCGGAGCTGTGCCAGGCCGTGCCCTGGCCTGCGCGGGCACAGGCAGGCTGTAGTGTGCCGTGCCTTTTTAGGAAGGGTGGTGGGGAGGGAGTGGAGAAGGAAACATGCCTGCCTCGTTATTTAGTGTCCCACACACAGAGCCTGCCTGGCCCTCGGGAAACCTCCATCCACCGCGCGGCTGGGATCTGCAGCGAAAGCAAACAATGGGATCCCCAGAGACAACAATGCCCCATTGTCCTTTGAAGCCATAACAATGAAACAATAGACCACAGTCTGCTCCCTTTATTCCCAGGCACGCCCCCCCCAGCCCTCCCCAGCCCCGTCCCAGGGCCGTCTGCGTTCAGGGGCTCACACCATCCCGGAGGACCCACTGCTCACTGCCCCCCCCCATCCCATCCCGCACGGTCCCATCCCTCGGTTGCGGGGTGAGTCTCAGGGGTCCCTGTGCCTCCCCGTCCACGCGTGTTGTGCCTGAGAGGAGAAGGAGGTGGCTTCTAGCAGGCTTTGATCCCCGGGGTTTCATCAGTGGGAGGGATGGAAAAGTCCCGTTAGGTCATGCGGTCGGTGCGCCGGAGAACAGCGGGGCTTTGTTGTCTCCGGGGATGGCCACTCGTCGGCTCTCGCCATCACGGCACTCCCTGAAGGTTTCCTGGGATATCCTCATCCTCGTGGGGTTAGAAACAACCCCGGCGGCTGTGCCCACCCTGGTTGCTGCAGACCCCCCCACATGCTCTGTGGCAGGAGGCAGGAGGGGATGGGGTGCGAGGGGACCCCACTGTCCTGCAGGAGCTGGGGCACCTCGGGGACCTTGGAGCAGCTTTCCCGGCACCCCTGCTCTCTCCCCTCTGCCTGCATCCAGCCATCCCCGAGGATCAAGCCCTCAGCTTACCCTTTGCTTCCCCGTGTCCCCAGAAGCTGCCAGGGGCTGCTTGGGAGCAGAGGGGCAAATCCTCTCCCTGCTTGAGCTGCAGCAGCCCTGGGCATGGGGGGTCGGCAGCACGGGGGATACCGGCCCTGCAGCCCCCAGGGTCCTGCTCAGAGGGTGCCCACTCACCGTGCATTGTGGGGGAGATGCTGGGGGGGGGGGGGAGGGGGCACTGGGCAGCGGGAATGCTGCTGCAAGGCAGCCTTGTTGTTTCCTGCCACTCAACGCGCTCCTTGTCCCTTTGCTGGCTCCCAAATACAGGGACAGGGGAGATCCAAGGTGGTTGTTAACTGGGAACTGCCAGGGCTGTCTGGCCAGGCTTGGATCTGGTGTGGATCAGCACTCAGATTCCCATCCTGGCTCTGGGAGTCAGAGTGGACGGCACGCTGGACCTGGGCACCTTTCCGTGTGGCTGCTTCCCTCCGTGCTGGGCCTGGGCACCAATCCGTGCTGCTGCTTCCCTCCATGCCGGACCTGCACACTTTTCCATGGCTCTGCTTCCTTCCATGCTGGACCTGGGCACCTCTCCCTGCCTCTGCTTCCCTCTGTGCTGGGCCTGGGCACCTCTCCGTGCCGCTGCTTCCCTGTGGCTGTCCGTGTCAGCATCCTTGGCTCATTTGCTGAGAGCGGAGCAGCCTCAAGTTGGGGTCCGATATGACTTTTTCCCGGTACCTGTTTGCCATGAATGGAGAAGAGGACCCAGTGCCAGGCTCAGGGACTTGGGGACCCCAAAGGCCAACGCCAGCCTCCTCCTGCAGCCCGGCTTGTGGAGCTGCGGAAGGCCCTGCTCCTCCTGGCTACCTACGGACAAACCCACCTGAATAGGTAATGAACGGAGGAGAGAAAAGAGCCCGGAGAACATTGTGTTTCCAATGGGCAGGGAACAATTGCTAAATACAAATCACACAGAGAAAAGGGGGAGAGAGAGAGACAAAAGAAAGCACCCCAGCACAAAGGAGAGGAATGAAATGGTAAGTAAAGTCAAACAAAAAGGAGCCGGGCTGAGACAAAAGAAGGGAACAATATCCCCGAGGCAATAGGCTCCTGAACAATGGGGACAGTGACAGCGGCACAAAGGCACACTGTTTGCAAGTAGACGTTATCTCACACAGCCACTGGCAGGCCTGGCCCTGGCGCTTCTATTTTCAGGGATGCTTTTGTGCTGCGCTGAACAATATTCCTTGCATGGCTGCAGATAGAGAGATGAGGGGGTTTGGTCCTTTTTTTTGCCTTCCCGGTGCCAACTCTGTTATAAAACCAGGTTCAGCCCTTCGGAGAGCCGGGCAGACCGAGGGGTGGGTGGGCAGAGCCGGCCGAGCCGACCCGGTGATGCCAGGGATGGTGCAGTTTGGCTGGTTGGATGAGCATCAGTTGATGCCAGCTCCTGCCAGGGCCAGGCTGGGACCCCAGCACGGCTGGGGAGCCATGGCAGGGCTGGCATCCCGGTACGAGCAGGAACCTACGGCTCTGGGGTGTTTGTGTTTTATGACTCACGGCCTGGGTTTATCAGCCCCGAGCTTTGCATTCGGCCAGCTGCAGGCCTGAACCCAGAACCGGGCAGACCAGAAATATTGCTTTTTTCCAGCTGCTTTTGTTTCAAGCACTTAAGTTTTTAACCTCTGAAGCATGTGGGCAGGGACAGGGGTGCCCACTGGGCTCAGAAACCCCCCCCCCGGGTGCTGGCAGAGCTGCCCGGCTGCCGCGGGGCACAGCTCCTGGCATCCCTCCGTGCCCATCCCCTGCTCCACGGTGTCACGCAGCGCCGTTGGAAAGAGGTGGCGGTGCTGCTTGGGGGGGGGGTTAATCTGCAGGTCACGGCTCTGCCGTGCTTGGACACTGCGTCTGCTGGAGCAGAGTCCGTCCGCCCCAGGTGACAGTGTCCCCCATGGATCTGGCCGTTCCCTGCCAACCACCAGGCTCAGGTTTTTGCACAACCAGGAGCAGGTGGGCAGGCAGCTCCCCTTTCCTCTGGTAATTCGGGGGCTGACAGGCTCTGTGGGTGCTGCCGTGGGTAACGGGGCTGTGGCCGGACAGGGCTCTGCTCTGCACCCTCTCTCTTGCCTGCTGCCTGTGCATGTTTCTGCTCCGTTGCCGTCCCCAGCATCCTGCATCCTCAGCTGGTGTACATCAGCGGTGAGCCCTTGAGATGCGCCGCAGGAGCCGGTCTGTGGCTGCTCCCATCGGACGGGCTTTCCCAGCCCAGGATGGAGAGCTCGCTTGCTGTGCCTGTGATGCTTTGTGGGCTTTAACAACGCTAGTGCTGGTTTTGCTCAACTCGTGCCAAGCAAACCCTCCTTTGGGGCCTTCCTGGTTGTCTCCTGATGCCTGTTCTGCCTGTAACGGGCTGGCTGCGTTGTGAGCCCAGGGTCACGCTGAGGTGGCTGCAGGCCGGTGCATTTACCGGGGCTGTTATTGCAGGGCTTGTTATCACAGCACCCCACTGCAGCACCCAGCTGCTTTCTGGCCCAGCTGGACCCGTCCGTTTGGGCATGGAGTGATGCTCCCACAAGGCGCCCGTCCCTTCCTGGAGCTCCTGGCACGCTCATGCCCTTTTCCCCTCTGGAAAGCCATCCCTCCTACGCCACCCCACCACACACCGTGGGGATGTCACCCAGCTACCATGACTTGGGAGAGGAGAAATCAGGGTGTTGCGTATGCCCCGTATCGGTGCCGATCTCCTGAGAAACCCAGTTTCTAGCAGCTGGGTTTAGCTCTCATTCGAAAAGCTGCATTTTCTGATATCGATCACGTTATCTGAGGGTACATCCTGTTGCTAAGTTTGGCTGCTTCCTCCCTTCAACAGCTGTTGTGCAGCTACAGCTGCGTTCAACCTGCGCGGCGGGGATGGCATGTGGCGGGGGTGTGTGTGTGGTTTGATGCTTGTAAAAATGGGTCTGGGGTCTCGTTTGATCGTGGTGAGCGAAAGCGATGCGGCGTCTCGGCAGCGCCGCGCTGAGCAGGGCTGTATCCTGCCCTTTCCCACCCGGCCGGTGAGTTATGGCACGACCAACGCTGAGGACACGGTGCCGGGGGGAGCGGATATTTGGAGCACTAAATCAAAGCAAAGCGGCAGCGTCTTACATTAAAGTTGTTCTCAGGAAAACGGTTCCCTAATCCTGACCGCCTGGTATCTGATTTTGCGGTTGTGTTCGTACACGTGCTCCGAGCTGTGTCTCGAGGTGCAAAGCGAGCGCAGGAACGGTCGTTCTCCCGAAGATAGAGCCCCTTGTGTCCTGTGGCTTGCTGAAGAAGCAGCTCCGTGCTCTGCGTCCTGCCCGGGGGAGCTCGTCCGGGCCAAACCCTTCGCAAATCCCCGTTTCCAAAGGCTGCGTTGGCTCCGCTCTGCAACAGGCAGCAGCGAAAATTGCCATCCTGGGGGGGGACTTTAATGCATTGGGACAGCAGCTCTGCCCTCGCACCCGCACCCCTCTCGCTTCCCCATCACGAATCTCTGCATTTAAAATCCCTGGAGGCAGGATTTTGGTCTTTTTGGGAGAGGTGAGAGCAGCACCCTGCTCCTCCTTGCTCCAGGCAGCCCTTTCCATCACCCAGCCCTCGGGAATGGTACCTCTGCTCATCCTCCGCCTTAGCAACGTCTCTCTTCTCTTCGCCTGACGGGTGAAAACAAATCTGGCTCTTTCCGATATGATTTTGGGAAGTTGGAGCTCTTTGCTGCAATTAGGTGGTATTTAAACCCTCGCTAACCCTTAACATCCTAACGACAATAATAATGATGCTCCACACGTCCTGCAGTGCCACGCATCTAAAGATTACACTCGCTAATTAATTAAGCCCCGACCTCCCCCCCCCAGCCCTTTACTTTCCTCACTGAGGAGAAGAAATTGCTAAGAGTCTCTTAAGAAAGCACATAAAGGCAGGGAAATCCAGGCACCAAAACAAGACAAATGGGGATTTGAAGACAATCCGGGCCGGGCCCATGTGACCCGAGGAGTGGACCAGGCAGGAGAAAGGATAAAAATGCCAAGCACAGAGCGGCGAGAGAAAACTACCGCCAGCTTAAAAACCCGGGGAAAGAAAAGCACCAAGATGAAGGGAGTGACAAAGCATCAAAGGGAAGAGAAACCAAAGGCGTCGGAACAAAGGACAAGCTGGAACAAAGGACCAAAGAGGGGAGAATAAAAGCACTAAATAGAAAACAAAGGCAGGGGACAAGAAAAGCCCCTCTGTCGGGGCTGAGCTGGAGGGTCCCGGCCTGGCAGGAGGTGGGTGGCACGGGCGGTGCTGCGGGTCCCGGCTGGAGCCGGGCTGGCGGAGGGCACCAGGGCCTGGGAGTGGAGACCCCGGGAGCCCAGTGTGGCCTTTGAATGGGAGGCGATGACTTTGGCCCCCCAGTGCCATGGCGTCCCAGGGGCTGCGTGGTCGGCAGCAGCTTAGGGACGTGGCTTGGCTGCCGCGCTGCCCTCCGGCCACGGCCGCCTCCCGTCCCGCTGTGTGGTCTGGCCATCTCCTCCCAGCGGCGCAGCCTGCTCAGCATCACTCCAGCAGCCCCCTGCCCCCTCTGCCGCCCCAGCCCTGCATTGTGGGGACGACTGGGGTGCTCTGGGGAGGCTGCCAGGCTGGCTGCGTCCTCCCCATCCCACGGCTTTCCCTTAGGAGAGGAGCCGTCGGCCAGTGCTCTGTGTGTGGCTAGGCGGGTCCGCGGGGCCGTGCTCCGGGGAGGACGATTCGCATCGCCTGGATTAAAAACAACGGCGGCATTCAGGTTGGGAATAGGGTTACAGAGTTGCGATGCCGCTTTGTTCCCTCTCCCCGTCGAATCCCTCTTTGGAGCTGAAAGTCCCTGGCAGGGTTGTTGGCACGCACGGGTCTGGCTGTGCTACGCGTGCCGCCTTGCCGGGGGGATGCGGCCGGTACCCCCGGGCAGCCGGCATGGGGTGAGGACAGTGGCGGTGGTGGGGAGCCCCGCCGGAGCTGGGGGGCCGGCAGCCGCTCTGCTCCACCCAGGGTGCTTTGGCTGCTTGTAGCTGCCATGGGTTTGGAATCAGCAGGTGATTTCAGTGTCTTTTGGAGGTGCCAATCTGTCAGGCTCTCGGGCAGCCAGAGAGCCAGGGGCTTTCTGAAAATTCCCCTTCCGGACCCAAAAGGTGGCCCCAGTCCCAGGTCTGTGCTCCATCACCTGCCCTGGCCACACACCTTCCCTGTGAGCCAGGCGGTGGCATCTCCATGCCAAAGCCGCCCTCGTCCACCAGCACATCGCCCTCGGCAGAGGCTGGAGGCTGGGGGGGTGGAGCTGGGACAGTGGGATGCAGGATTCTAACACGGTGGCCAAACACTTGCAGCCGCAGCATCGCGTGCTGTGCCTGTCACAGGGAGCCTTTCGGTCCTTTCTGTTCTGCCCAGGTATTTCTGCCCCTGCACCGACTGGAGCTCACCTGCGATTTCAGCCCGTGCTACCCCAGCTTGGCTTTCCTGCAGAATCATTATTCCTCAGTTTTACTTGGCTTTTCGGACGAGCTCTCTCTGAGCATCGGCTAAGAACAGAGCTGCTCCGAGTGCGCTCCCCGTAGAGCAATCCTGGAACATTTTGGGTTTATTATGCCCAGATTAGAGCCTGTTACGCTGTGGGCGGACTCGCTCGCAGAGCCCCGGCTCCCTGCATTAGCCGGGCACTGGCGGCTCCAGAGAGGAAGGCAGCACGGAGCTCCCAGCCACTGGAAACGCCTCTGAAGTGGCCAGGATAAATTGTGGTGTTTGGGTGGAAATAATTGGTAGGTTAATTCCTGGAGCTCACCCACCACCCTGCTAGGAGCCCACGAGCGCAGGCGCCGGGCTGGGAGCAGGGGGAGAAGTCGACGGCTCAGGGCGGGGTTGGGATGTGCTGCTTTCACAAATCACCCCCCCGGTGCATATGGCCCAGCCGTGTTCCCACCCTGAGCCCCAAATCCAGGGGGGGTGGGCAGGCAGGAATGGTGGGAGCTCTGCCAAGGGGCAGGTGGATGGAGAGGCAACACCTGGGAGGCACAAAGCGGGTGCCATCAAGCTGCCCATCACCCCGGGGATGCAGAGGGCTGGGCGAGCCAGGCCGCTGGCAGAGCCGGACCATGCCCTTGGCATGCCGAGGCCCTCAGCCCCATGGACTGCGGGAGCAATGGGGTGAGCTGAGGACAGCCCCAGAGCTGCAGTTCCAGAGGGCTTGAGCTTCTCCATTAGCATTGTCCTATCAGCTTGGGCTTAACGGGCTGCAGATGTCTGTCTGTCCGTCTGCCCGTGCGGGACCGCGGTGTGCGCGCCTGGTACGGCTCCCCGTGAGCCAGCTCTCCCCGCGCGGCGTGGCCCGGGATGCGGTCCTGGCCTCGCTGGGGCACATCCAGCCTTGGAGCCGCTTGGACTGGGGCTGGTCCCTGGGTCTGCTAGGTTGCAAGGGAGCCTCTTGGGTCCCTCTGCTTGCTCCGCCAGTCTGGCACAGCTCCTCCTTTCTGGGAAGAGCAGCGTAGCCGCCTCGCGCCCCATGGCAGTGCAGGCTTGCAGACAGGGACACTGTGGGGACACCCTTATCCCACATGCATCAGGCAGGTCTGGAGGTGGGAGCTGGAGATTTGGACCCCCTCATCTCCCCAGTCCATGGCTCCCGAGCTGCTCCCTGTCCCCTCTCCTTCCCCTAGCCCCGCTTGCGCTGCTGCTCGCCTGAAGCCTTGGGGCTGCTGCTTGGGGTGCTCTGCATCCCCAAGGCCAGCCTGAGGACCAGCCCGTGCTTGCTTGTTTTGGGGAGAGCAGCGGTGTTTGTGAGATGCTGAGTGGTACCCTCCTCACCCTGTGCCGGGAAGGAGGGCTCTGATGGGAGCAGGGAAGGGAGGCAGGAGAGGGGTGCGATGAGCCCAAGCCCTCCCGTACAGCGCGGAGCCGAGCTGCCACATGGCTCGCCAGGGTGTTGCCACCATGCCAGCTCGGGCACTGCCACCACAGCAGCCTGGGCCAGCTGAGCAACTCCCTGGCCCAACAGCCCCTGGGGGTGTGTGGCAACCACCTCACTGGCAACGGCAGCACCTTCATCCCCGTCTTCCCGATTTTCACGGGCAGCGCACGGGGCGGGGAGCCCCGGACGCAGCTGGCAGGACCTATGACTGCTCCCCTTAGCAATCACTTTAGAGCTTTCCCAGGCTGGTGAGGAGCAAAGCACATGCCCATTTCCAAACAATGGGTCCGCTTCCGTGCAGGAAGCAAGGTCGGATTTGTTCTCCCTGCTTTGCCCCCTCCGGCCAGTTATAAAGGGGCCAAGCCATTGTCTGAACCATTTCCATGACTCAGTTACCAGTATCCTGCGATGGAGAGGCTGGAACTCGCAGCCAGCACAAAGCAGGAGGCACAGCTCCTGTGGCCAGCGGCACCGCAGGCTCCGCAGCAGGGTGGGGGGCTTGGGAAAAGGAAGGCGGGCGCTGGCCGTGCCTTTCCCCTCCGTGCCCCTTGCGCTGGCAGCAGCGGGATCTTTGCCCCCACCAGCTTTCCTGGTCCCTCCACCCATTGTCTGGGCTTCCTTCTGCTGAGGGAAGCAGAAAGCCAGGGATTGCAGGGTGGGAGCAGCCCTGAATGCTCGCCCGGGTGCAGCCAGGTAGGGAGAGATGGAGCAGGAGCTGAACAGGTCACGTGCAAACCCATCTGAAGGGCCGGGGACAGTCCCTGTGCCATCGTGTCCATCCTGACACCTTGTGCCCGTGGTCCTGGGGATGCCCAGCACGTCCTGGGGATGCCCGTTGTGGGGTGATGACATGTGGGGCCGGGCAGTTGGGCTACCATCTCCCGGCACCCATCTGGGAGGTGATGCCGCACACAGGGGACCAGAGTGTGGCTAGCCCCTGGGGGTACCTGCCAGGCCCAGGGCAGGGAAGGCCACCACGGCCACCATGGCCACTGGGGATGGGGAGGAAGGAAAGGAAAGTGAAAGTCCATGGCTGCTGCTCTGGCCTGGCTGTTGCTATGACGACCTGAACAAAGCTCCCGCTCCCTCTTTTTTGGCTCGGTTGTTTGGGTCCTCGGCCCCTTTGTTAATTGTTTCCTTGTCCAGTTTGGGGGATGCGTCTCCCGCCTCCTCCTGCCCCTGGAGCAGCTCAGGGGGCCTCGCTGGGGCAGCCGCAGCCCCAGCAGCGTGCGGAGGTCTCTGCGAGCTCGCCTGCACGCTCGGCGCTCGCTTGGCCACCAATAACCGTCTCCCTCATGTAACCTCTCTGGTTCTTCCCCCAAGCTGGGGGTGGGAGCGTTGGCAGCTAGCAGAGAGGGACCAGGAGCTTTGGCGGGTGCGTGAGCCTCCCTGCACTGCCCGTGCATGGGATGGTGCTGGGGGGCAGCTGGTACCCCCAACTCCAGTGGGGCTGGAGGGGGGTGGGCCAGCTGGTGCAGGAGGAGTTGCCTTTGCATCCTGCCCTGCTGCATGTCCTGTACTTGCTGCACGGCCCCAGGAAGGCCGTGTCCTCTCAGTGCCTCAGTTTCTCCATCTGTGAAATGGGGACACGCATCACTGAGCTCATTCTGGGGAGCTGCGGGTGCAGCCCACTCGCTGCCTTTGGTTTCCAAATGCTGGCGTGCCTCGGGTTTAATCCTCCGGGTGAAGATGCCAGGTGGGAAACTCTCCCAGACAACTTCTTGCCTGGCTCTGCCCAGCTCCACTCACCCCTGTGTGATGGGCACAGAGCAAGGGAGGGCTGTGTGTCGGGCGGATATGGGGCGTGGGTGTCCAAACTCCTCCAGAAACCCCATGTTCCTGGTGTGGTGCCTGGGGAAACCGGGGATCCCGGGAGCCTGAGCTCTTGTCTTCTGCTCCTGGGACTGGGTGAAAACAATGTTTGGAAAAACAAGAAATTCCCATGGAATAAAATGACCGTGTGGGGCAGGAAACAGCTTGGAGTCAATGGGAATTTTTCCTGTTGGAAAAACGTAAACAGTTCTCCTTCGATGTTGACATAACATTTTAAAGATTTCATTATACAAAAAAGACTGTTTGTCAACATTTGTTTGTCCGCAGCAACCTCCTCCCTGTCCAGCTGGAGCCCTACTTTGCTCCCAGCGAAGCGCTGTTTTCCTTCGGGAAGGTGGGCCGTGGCATTCCCAGCAGTCAGTGGTGGGACGCAGGATGTGGGGCATGGGGCGAGCGCCTGTGTCCAAGGGCGGCACAGGCGGTGCCAGGGCCCCCCCTTTACCTCTGGGTGCTCCCAGCCGGGTTAGCAGGAGCATGTGGCCCCCCCAGCCCGTGTGCAGGGATGCTGTCTGTCTGTGTGTCCCGCTGGAGGGCAGCCAGCTGCCCGCTGCAACCCCCCCCCCCCCAGCTTCATCCCCCCCCCATGTTGTCTCCCAGACCCACGGCGGTCTGTGGGTCTGGGCTGGTTGTGGTGGGTGAAGGAGCAAAAATGGGGGTGTCGTGGGGGCGAGGGGGAGTTGGAAGCCAGGCTTTGGGGTCTGTCACTTGGCGTGCCATGGTTTTGGGGACCCCCCCGCCGCCCCGGAGCTGCAGGCTGTGCGCTCTGCAAACCCGGCATCGTTCCAGCCCCACGCTGGGCCCGGGTGGGACCCGTGGGTGCCTGCAAGGAGGGGGGGCCCGGGTGGGGGTCGCCGGGACTCCTCCGTGTCCTGCCTCAGTTTTGGGGGTGTCTCGGCCCCGCCACGGGACTCCAGGGCAGAGGGTGGGAGCAGTCCGGGGGTCCCGGCGGTGTCACGCGTGGGTCCGCCGGCGGGGCAGGGGGTCCCGAGGGGAGGGGACGGGGCAGAGGGGCCGCCCCGGAGCCGGCTGCTGGCTGGCTGGACCGGCGTCCCTCCTCCTCCTCTTCCCCCTCCCCTCCTCCTCCTCCTCCTCCTCCTCCTCCTCGCTCCCTCTCTCCGCCCGGCGCCGGGGCAGCTCCCACCGGAGGCGCCGGGGACATGGAGCGGACCTGAGCCGGGCGCGGCGGCGGCGGAGCCCGCACCGGCACCGGAGCCCGCACCGGAGCCCGCACCGGCACCGGCGGCAGCACCGACAGCGGCGGCGGGACCCGGGCGCAGCGCTGCAGCGCGGCGGAACCGTGAGTGCGGCCGGGGGCACGGGAGGGGGCACGGCCCGGGGCGGGGGGCGCGGGCATTGCCCGGTGTGGGGGGAGGGCGCGCACCGAGACGGCCCCGGGGCGACGAGCATCTTCCCGAGGCGGCGAGCATCCTCGCGGGTCGCGGTCCGCGACCCCGGCTGGGCTGCGTGGGGCTGGGGGAGGGGGGGGGCGGGTCGCGTGGCAGGACCCTCCAAAGCCTCTTTGCTTAAACAGAAGGAAAATAGGGAAGGGGTGTGTGTGTGTGTGTGTGTGTGTGTGTGTGTGTGTGTGTGTGTGTGTGTGTGTGTGCAGGTTCCCCACGCAGCCCCGCTGCAAAGTTCAGGGGCTGCAAACTCTCCTCCGAGACCCCCCTCCCCGCAGCCGCGCCGGGAGAGGCCGGCAGGCAAGGGGTTAAGCCACGGGCACCCCCCGGGGGCACAGGGCCGACAGGCAAGGGATTAACCCTCCGGCATCTCCCCCACCCCCCAGCTGCCAAGTGTTGCCCCACTGAAGCCCCCTCTCCGGGACCCCCGGCCCACCCACACGGGAACGGTTTCTCTGGTTGCCGTGGCTCCTGCCGGGACCCCCAGGACGGGGATACAGGGGGCTGCAGGGGGTAGGCTGGCAGCCCCCCCAGGCTGGGAGTCACGACACAGATGGACACGGTGCGTGGACAGACCCAGACGGGCGCGGGGCCCGGCACACGCGTGTGTCCGCAGGGCGGGGGGCTGTCTGCGCGTGTTGGCGGCTCTGCGGTGCTCAGGGGTGCGGGGTCCCCATCCCTCATCCCCGTCCCTTGTCCCCATCCCTCGTGCGACGCCCCCGCCCCGTTGTGCATCTCCCACCGCCTTTGCGAGGTGCCGTTCGGCGGGGAGAGGCGATGCCCGTCCGGTGCGACGGCACCGCTCCAGCCATCCCCCCGCCCTCCCCGGGAAGCAGGCGCGGGATCCACGCAGGAGAACTTGCCCTGGATGCCACGCACGGATGTTGGTCTGTCCGAGGGGGGCTGGGGTCGCTGTAACAAACCACAGCGACAGCATCGCGATAACGCACGGCCGGACTCGGGGGTTGGGACCGGGGTCAGCACTAAACTGCCGCTCGCTGGGACCTGGGAGCGGATGAACCTTGTCACCGGGTTCCCATCTTCCCGGTAGCCACGGCAGGTCCAGCCCTGCACCTCGGCATCGCGCGTCCCACCCGCCCCGGGCAGATTTGGGTCTCGGGGGTGGGGGACTGAAGCTGCCGCACAGCGAAGCCCTCCCGGCAGTGGGGCTGGTGCCGTGGGGTCCCACAGCCGTCTGGCAGCCCCGTAGGGGGGATTTGGGGGTATTCATCCCTCCCGGGAGCGGGTAAACCTCGGCCCAGGGAGCGGCACGGTGAGGGATGGAGGGTGAGGGATGGAGCGCAGCCCCTGCGCAGAGCTGGGTCCCAGCCCCTGCACAGAGCTGGGTCCCGGGGGCCTCCGCCGTTCCACACCGACAAAGTTAGCGGTGGAAGAGAGAAGCGGGGCGACGCGTGGCCCGGGGAGCCGCGGAGCAGAGGTTCTCGTGGGAAGCGCACAACTAAATACAAGGCGTTGCTCCTTTCCACCTCCGCTAACCGTTTCCAGCGTTCTGCGCAGGGGTTTCGGTGCCAGTGAGGGATGCTGCCCAGGAAAAATCACAGACCGTGGCCACGTATCGTTCGAGTCTCGGTTACATCTTGTGAGGTACCTTCGGCATGGAAAACACTTGACTTCCACAGCAAAGCTGGAGTAATAGATTTTAGGAGTGAAAAAGGACCATTAGCTCAGCTAATGTGATTTTCTCCGTAGCACAGACCAGATAATATCACTCAGTTACTCTCCTATTGAGCCAATAACTCGTGTTTGTAATTCATGCAATTTCCTTTTAGTCCAATTTAATTTTGTACAGAATCCATTCTGTTGACACTGATACGGTACTTTTATTTTTTTGAAAGCCTGCGATTTCAGAGGCTTTTGTGTTAAAAATAGCTGCTGTCCTTTGACAAACGTGGGCAGGCTAAAGACAGTTTGCTAAATCATTTGCCAGTGACACATTTTTTTACCAGCATCTCCCTTCGTGCTGTTTATCTCTTTCGCTCACGACTGGCTGCCGGGGCTGCCCTCCCACGGGGCTGGGGGCTCGCCCTTGGCATCTCGTTTGGCATCTCACGTGGGAGACCAAATCCCTTTGGAGCAGAGTAAGAGGTAGGAACGAAGGTGCCAAATCCACTCTCCGATGGGAAGCTCTCCGTGCCGTTGGGCTGCTCACCTCCTCGTGTTGCTTTTTTTACCCCTGCCAAACTCCCCCCTCTCCATCCCCCAACCCCGGAAAGTCCTTCTGACGAGTAAAGTTTGTTCCAGCCAGGGTGCAAGATGTCCCCGGAGGGGGGGGGAATAGCTGAACTTCTTGTCTCCCTGCCGAAATGTCCATTTTCCGTGGGGGTGCCGGGGGAGCTGTGCCCTGGCACGCGAGGCCGTAGGGAAGATGGAGCAGATCGTAAACTTGCTATGTGCTAGAGGGGGTTTGATTTCGTTCCTGGGATGCAGAGGAAGGGTTTCTCTCTCTGTGCAGGGAACACAGAAGCACAGTAAATCTAGTCTTTCATTGGGTTTATTTTTACATTCGGTACTTGCTGGTGGGTTCCCCAGGGTGCTTGCCCGAGCCTGCCCCGCCACTCTCGCTGCCTGTCGCCTTCCTGGAACCTCACCAGCGCCGAGCAGCCATTGAGCACCCTGCGAGCAGGTCAGGGCGAAGGGTGGCTCTGGGCCCCGGCAGCAGAGTGCTTGGCACTTCCCAGGTCAGTGTTTAGGGCTGGTTTGGGGGGACACGCCGGGGGGGGCTGTGCCTGTTGCTCCCAGGGTTTCAGAGTGCCAGAGGAGGGCTGTGCCGTGGGTCCAAGCTGTATCCCATGGATGGAGCATCCTCGGCACTGCAGGCGTATTGGGATCCTTAGGGGATGCAGGTATTGGAAGTTTGGGGTGGCAGAGAGAATCCCTATGGGATACAGAGCTCTGCTCGCTGCTGGGAAAGCGGAGTCACCTCTGCTGTCCCCAGCCCTCCCGTGTGCTCGGCACAGCCATGGCTGCTCGGGGATCCTGACCGTTCTCTGTTGTACAACCACCCCAACTTGGCAGGATTTCGGTGTGGTGCTGGCAGCCCGGCATCGCAGCAGTGCCAGCAGCTCAGCTTTTGGGGGTCCCTTGCTGCAAACCCAGCAGATCAGCGAGGGTGGGGGACCCTCGAAGCAGGCAGAACAGCCCGTAAGCCCAGAGCCCAGGGGCTGCTTGCCGTCCCGCACGAGCCGGTGTGGAGCGCGGCGAGCCTCGCTTTGTCTGCCGGCCGCGAAGCCGCCGCGTTCCCGCTTGCTCCAGCTTTATCCCATTGTAAACACTTAGGGCGGTTTTGTGTCAGGCCAGCTTTGTGCGTGCACGTGTAACTGCAGAAATCAGAAAGGCTTTTATTACCCCAACGCCAAACCTTTAGCAGGCGCCTGCGACCGCTTGTAGGGATGCGCTCTCAGTACAGCCCTGCTCTGCTTTTACACCCTGGAAGTTCCCAGCCGCGCTAACAAAACGCGTACTGCTTATTTTCCTTTAAAAAAAAAAGGCATTTATTAAAAGCAAAATCCACTCGTGGGCAGGGCAGTGGCTACCTACAGCCGGCGATGCTGGGGAGAAAGCCGGCTGGCCTCTTTTGTTCTCTCCTGCGGCCGCGCCGCTGAGCGTAGCATCGCTGGGAACTAGTAATGAAGTAATTTCATTTTCCCTCAGCTAAAAAATACTGATGGGTCAAAGCTGCCTCTTTTTATGTGTCTGACAGCAGACTGGTCTGGCAGCGGCGTTGGTGGAGGAGTTGTGCTCAGCGGGAGGGAGAGCCCAGCAAGACGGGCAGCCCTGGGGTCGGGCGTTCCCCGGCCGGGGGTCCCTTGAAGCATCACGGCCACCCCTGACCAGCCAGGGCTGGGCTATCCCAGGCTCTGCTCCTTTATTTATATATTTTTTTTTTTTGGTTTTACAAATTTTGTGGAGGTTTGGGTTTCGTTGCACCACAGGGAGGAAGATTTGTGACACTCGGAAAGTTTTGCACGATGCGCCGCTAATTTTCACCCCGTTTTAACCCGGCGAAGCGCATGCGAAAGGGAAATAAATTAGTGTGGCTTATTACCGTTCTGCTGGAAAATATCTGGGTGCCTTTACCCCATCCTGCGCCTTTTGGGGAGTGATTTCAGGAGTGAAATCTGCTCCCTTAGGTAGAGCTGCCCTCCCCAGGGAGCTCCTCATGGCTGGGTGCTGCTTGTGCACGGCTGAGAAGTGCGTAGGCTCCTCCGGTGCCGCTGCTGCCAGCACGAGGAAAGTTGGCAGGGTCCGAAGGCATCAACTTTTGGAAAATTTTCTACTGCTTGGAAGTCCTCCCTCCCTCCCTTCCTCCCACTCCGCGTCCACCTGCTCCAGGACCACATGTCCCAAGCTGGAACTGCTCCAGCCCCGAACAAGGGCCCATGGTCTGCCCAGTCCCATCAGCTCGGCGGGGAGGGAGGCTGGGGAGGTGCAGGGGGGGGGCACGGCTGGCCGTGCGGGGCCCTGGCTCGCATCAAAAATACCCCAACCGCATGGTTGGGTCAGTAAAAAGTATGAGCAGGGGATGCAGCAGTTGAATCTGCCTCAGCAGAGCATTTAAAGTGCACAGGAGCGCGTGGCCCAAGCGGGGGACAGCGTTGGGGACGCTGCCGAAACGGCCTCGTCCCCTTCGCCTCCAAGCACCCGCCAGCCCCCCGAACGGCTCAGCAGCTGCTTTTGGCTCAACCGCGTTGTTTATCAAGGGGAAAACGACTTCTGGGAACGCTGTACCGGAGGGAAGCTCCCTTCCCTGCCGCCTTGTCCCCCTCCCGCTCGCAGCCCTTCGGCCGAAGAATGCAAATTGGGAGATGGCTCTGAAATATTTGAAATTCTGCCTCTCCATAATTTAATGCTCCATTACCACCCAGGCCTGCTGGAGGCATGTGACCGTTGTAAAAGATGCAGTCTGGTGGCTGCAGAGGCCAGGCAGCCTCCCCCCTCCCCACGTAGCCCCCAGGGGTGTCTTATCGGGGAGGAACAAGATAATGTGGCTCATCATTAAAGCCGCCTGGAAGCCCCCCCTGAGCACCCACTAGCCCGGGCCAAGATCTGCTGGCCTGAGTTATTATTTTTTAATTCTGCTGGGTGAAGGCAGCTCATGGCAGCTCATTGTTGAGAGGCAAGAGGATAAGATTATAAATTAAATATAGCAAAGAGAATTAAAAGAACTGTGGGGCAGCAGTGAGCGCAGTGGGGGGAGTTGATCCTCTTTGCCCGTGTAAAAACGGTGTTGTCGCGGGCTGGGCTGAGCCGGAGGCTAAGCGAAGGTGTCGAAGCAGGTAGAAATACCCGACGGTGTTGCCGCCTCGGTGCCGGGGCTGCTGCCGGGCAAGAGCCAGAAATCGAAACTTTTTGGGCATGAAAGTCAAGCGGCCCGAGGCAAGCGGGGCATTTCCCAGCAGAAGGTTTTTCACACCACGTTTGGCACCCACGGCAGCGATAGTCAGCGATAGTCACCTCCGGTGTCACCTCGTGTGGCTCCTGCCTGGGTGCCCAGATGGGTGTGGGTTTGCAGAGAGCAGCCCTCATCCCCCGTAGTCTTCCTCCCTCGCGCTGGCCGGGTGTTGGTAGCACAGCGCGGCCGGTTTGCGGCATCGTTCTGAGCCTGGGGAAGCGCTTGGGTGGAAAAACTGAGCGAGGGGATGGTGACGGGCTGGATTGCAGTGCTGGGGGGTGCGGAGCTGGCAGTCCTGGGCTTCCAAGCCTGCTCTTCCCATGCCAGCTGGCGAGGCCATCGGGGAGCCAGTCCTCCGTGCTGGGCAACCCACGTCCCTCCTGTCCCACGGCTGGCAGGGTGCTCTGTCCACACCGTGTCCCCACAGATGCAGCTGGGGGTTGGGAGGGGACAGGACCCAGGTTTGTAAAGAGACTGGGCTGGTGCTGGGTGTCCTGACACGGGGGTGCCTGTGGCCACTGCAGCAGAACCTGGGGACCACGCAGAGCTGGGACAAAGCCTGCAGAGCGGGGATGAGGTGTGTGCACGGGGATGAGGTGTGTGCAAGCTCTGAGCTGGGCAGGAGGGTCACAACCCCTCCAGCAGCCCCTCTGGTTCACCTGGCCCAGGGGAGAGGCCCTGCCTGCTGCCTGCTCGCTGCCTGCCCATGAGGGCGTAGGGGAATGCCAGAGCCCGGCTTATCTTTTGTTGGGAACAATAGAGGGCTTGGCCCTATTGTTCTACCTTGCACGCCCAGCCGGAAAGTGGGTCCCCTGGGGCAGGGGCTTGTACACCAGCGTGCCTGCCTGCAGGAGGGGATTGATGGGCAGGGCTGGCAGGACCATCCTCAATCCATGCTTCGTGGGCGCTGCCACCCGTGGGCAGCTCTGCAGGTGAATTCCCGGTGGGGAGACACTTTCCTGCTCGTTTTCCTTGCCATAACACAGGGATTTCAGGAGCCGGAGGGTGAATTTGGAGGAGGTCCCCAGGGCAGGTTACGCCTGGGCAGGCTGGAGGACCCATCCCTACCTGCGCAGACTGCAGCATGGGCAGAGACAGAGCAGCGTTTGCCTTTCCTGGAGGCCCTGGTGCGGCTATTTGGGTCTCCAAGTGCAATCCTGGCCTTTGGTCTTCCCGTGCCTCATCCTTCCTGCTGCATTGGCTTGGGTCTGCCCTGGGAGCTGGCTTGGGAGGTGCACACTTTTGCAGGAGAGGTTGCGTGTGTGTTTTCAGGCAAGGCTGGGGGCTGGCGGCTGGATGTGGCTCCTGGTGCAAGGGGCACAGCCCTGGGAAAGGTGCAGCAGGAGCCGTGTGAGCACCTCGTGCTGCAGACCACAGCCCCACAGTCCCTTACAACCCTCCTCCCTCATTTAGTGGGGCAAAACAAGGTTGACCCATCCCCATGGGGCTCCCAGTGCCGGCAGCTGCGTGGCTCCAGCAGCCACGTGTGGCTTAGCCAGGGTGGCATGAAAAAGCCTCCGTCTCCTTCATTCTCCCCAGACTGCTCGAGACCCACCCCATGGCATGCAAGTGGTGCGTGGCACAGCGGGGTGCGTGCGTGTGCCTGCCCACAGCTCCGCTAAGGGACACAGCACGTGGAGGCAGGAGCTGCCAAAGCTGTAGGGAGCAGGCTCGGGGACCCGAGGGGAACTTGAGGAAGGGGAGGGGGACAGGTGCCACTGGGCACAAAGAGCCCCTTGTGTGCTGGCGTGTGCTGCAGGATGCAGGGAGCCCAGGGCTGGCCGGGGGCAATTGGACACCCCCTTGCAAATGGGGAGGGCTGGAGCGCCTCTGCCCTCGTCCCTGCTGTGTTTTTGTTGTGTGATGAAAACTGTCCCAGCAGAACAGGAAAGGGTTGTTCCCAAATCTCTGTGCTCCCCAGAGGAGAGGAGCCCGGCTGGGAGCTGCTGCACGAGCAGGAGTTCATGGGCTTTAGCTCCTCCAAAACGAGAGGGGAGAGGAGGGGTGAGGTGAACCCGCTGAACAGGACAATTGTGGTTTGGAGAGTGGATCCCTTGGGTCCTGTGGTGGGACAGGTCATGGGAGGGGACCCCTCCAGAGCCTGGGGTCTCTCCCTGAGCCCAAGTAATGGCAGCAATAAAAATGGCAGGAACCAGCCCACCCCGTTCACGGCCCTGGGAGGTGACGCTGGTTGCCAGCCCCGTTGCTGCTGCTGAGAGATGCTCGCGCTCACCCGCAGGCACAGAGCAAGGGTGGGGTGAGCTGAGCCCTGAGCGCAGGAGCCTAAATCCACACCCTGAAGCAGGGGTAAAACCATCAAAGTGACCGAGGCTTACACTAATAAGGGGTAAAAGTCAGGCCGCAAGCGTTTTCCTTGGGGGTCTTCATCTAGACTCAGCCAGCCATGACTCCGGACCTGAGGCGCAGCGGGGTCGGGATTGCCATTAGTAAGGGCGTGACGGTTTGGGGCGGATGATAGATGAGTTACTGGCACCGAGCACCCATCCTCCAGACTGCTTTTTCTTCCAGAGGGAGGTTGCCGATGGCCCCGGCGGCTCGTCGGGCACCTCCTGTCACACCAGCAAAAAAATCTGTTGCTGAAATGTCAAGCGGCTCCAGCAGCTGGAGCTTCCCCCTGCCCCGAATTTGGGCAGCAGCTGGGGAGGGCGAAGTGGCTCCACGGAAGCTTTGTACCTCCATGTCCAAGCATGCGACGGCTCAGGCGTAGGGACCTCTTTGCTGCAGCTCAGGATCCCGCGCAAAGGGACCCCGGAGGTTTCTGGGGTGCTGCCGGCTGTGGGGCGCTGCAGGCAGAAGCACGGCCCCGTGATTTTCGGCTGCCACCGTGGGCTCGGGTGCCACGTGCGAGGGGTGCCAGGGCTGGCTCTGAGCATCGTTTCGGTGCTCGCGTGTGTGCCCGGATCACCCGGGGAGACATGAGTGCAAAGAAGATGGGATCCCCATGAAAGAAGAGCCCCCGCCAAAGCCGGAGGTGGGGGGGGGCTGGAAAAATAACAGTAATGGAAGGTGTAAAATGCCACGAGAAGTTCAGCTCGGGGAGGGGGTGACGGACACCGGCCGATGCCGTAGGGATGCACCACAGGGCTGTGCCGATACAGCGCCAGGTCCTGCGTGCCACAAACCGCATCCGTGGGTCCCGGGTGGCACTGTGCGTGGAAAAGGGTTTGGAGAACCCTTTCCTCCTGGGAGGTGCAGGGCAGGTCGCTGTCGAGCTGAGCGAGCCCTGGGTCTTTTTTTTTGTGTGTGTGTTAAGCAGGAGAGGAAAAGGGTCAGATGTCTTCGCCCCTCCGTCATGCGATAGGAAAGTATTGTTTACGAAGCAGCCGAGTCAAACGTGCCCTCCGCTCTGCCTGGAAACGCTGAGTGAGTGAAATTACACAAAAAACGACACCGAGATTGGCCTCCCCGATAAGCCCGAGGGCCGCTTTTGGGTGAGGGGAGGACAGAAACTCTGAAGAAAAGGAGGGAGACGAGCTAACCGCACTCCCTCGCCGTGCCGTGCCAGCGTCGCCGCGCCGTCCCACCGGGGCTGGGTGAGTTGTCCCCGTCCTTCACCTTCTGGCTCTGCTGCCCACCCATGAGAGGGTGGGGGGGTGTCCTTTATTTGCTCTGAGCTGGCTGTTTTATTTAAATTTCCTCTCCATCATTCATTGATTGATGCAAGGTGGTTAAACTGGGGAGTGGGGGAATGAAACAAGGTGATGCCCGTGTTGGGGTGAAGCGAGGGGGTTTGGGGCAACCCCAAGGGTCCCCGCTGAGTCCCAGGGACCTGGCAGTTCCCCCAGCCACCCTGGGGATTGTTGGCTGTTGCTGGACCACGGGCCCCATCCAGCCACCCTGGGTGCTGGGCGTAAAGGCTCAGCACCCACGAGCCAGGTTTTGCTGCCGTTGGTTTTGGATCCAGGCAAAGCCTTGCACAAGGGAGGAAACGTGTTTTAAAAATTATTTTTGAGGCAGAAAAAAGGAAAGAAAGAGTAAATCCCTGCTCCCCAGCGTTCCTCCCTGCTCCTGCTTCCCCCCCGTCTGCCCTAGTGGGCGTGCGGTGAGATTTCGGTGTCCTGGTGCAGGGGAAGGTAGGACGGACGGAGCAGAGGGATGCAATAAGGGGCTCCTTGAAAATACTCGGATGACGGGGTTTGTGCTTTCCCCTGGAGCATTCAAACCTCCAGGGAAGGGAAGTTTCTTCTTCCAGCGCTTCTCCCAGGCAGCCCCTGCCAGCGCCGCCAATCCGATCTGAGCAAAGTGCTGCTGAGCACCCCCTTCTCCCCCTGCCCACGCTGCCCCCCACCCCGGGGCTGCCAGGCCTTTTCATAAAGATGCTTTCGGCCACGTAACCTCCCCTGGACACGAAACCCATCCGCCTGCAAAGCCGGGGGCGGTGCAGGGAGATTTTTTCCTTATTGATATGTCTTACGGAGTGGAATTAAAAAAAACCCCAAACCATCCTGCAGACTGGTTAGTCTTGAGGCCAGGAAACGGGAGTGACCAGTGTGGTCCCCGGCCATCACGTGGCCCTTCACTGGGATTGTTCCCGCGCCTTCTTCCTCCGGGCTTTGCACGGTTTTAAATAATTCCAACGCGACGGAGTTTCCTCCGCTTCCCTGATGAGATCATTCCCCATCTAATAAATCTCACGGCCAGGAAGTTCCACCTGAAGTTCAGTTTAATTTTTCCCCTACTTAAAACCCTCCTGTCGCTCATCCCAGTAAAGGAAAAATGTGTTTGGGTCGTGGCTGTGAAGGCGGTGGAGCTGGGCCAGTTTACACCCGGGGAAGGACCCGACCGCCTCTTGATTTTGATGTCATGTCTTTCTATTCGATTTCTTTATTTGTTATAAAATTACTGGCTGGGTTTTTGTCTGTGCCCTAACGCAGCCGGGCTCACGAGAGGCGGCATCCCTGGATTTTGGGTTGCGGAGGCACGGCTGGGCGCTGGAGGAGGGGGTCCCAGCAAAGCCCTCGTGCCCCAGCGTGGGCAGGGAGAGACTGAGCAATCCTTTACACCAAAACAGGAAGGCATTTTGCAGTGGTGTGTCCCTCTGCCATCTCATAAGAAGCTGGAGCAAGGTGACAAACCCCCCTCAAGCCCAGGGAAACCAGAGCTAAGCTGGAAATTGTCGGATGGGGCTGGGACGTGGCCCAGTTAAAACATGCACGGGGCTGGGTCGACTGGACCCGTGTACCCACAGGGAATACGTTGTGCGTGGCTCATCTTGATCACGGAAGGCTTCGTTTTCCCATCCCTACCCAGATCATCCCACGTGTCCAGGCTCCAACACCGCCTCTGCGGGTCTGGCCGGTCCTGGGGTAGAGGACAGCCCCACGCTGCAGGGACGGGGCAGGGCGCAAGCCTGAGAGGGTGAGGTGGATTTTGTCCAGTGAGATTATTCCACGAGACACAGGAAAGCAGGAGCTGAGTCTCAGTGGGCAGAGCTGCTCTCGAAGGACTCGATCTGCTTTAGCTTAGTGCTCGCACGAGCCATCGGCCGGTGCCCTGAGAACCTGCATGGAGCTGGGATCTGGCGCACGCCGGCGATGGAGGATGGCTACCGTCCTCCTCATCAGCCCACAGCCGACTTCTTCCCCCAGCCGCAGCCTGAGAAGTCATCTCCCTGCCACTTAAGTGAATTTAGTGATTAATAGGGGTTATTTTTTCTCTCTCCTCAAGTTTTGACTAGCAGGATTGATTCTTTTTCCCACCCAAACCTCCGAAGGGCTTCTCCACTGTGGGTATGCATTCCGTTAGCCATCCTGCATGTGGCCGGAGGCCTCTGAAGACGGCCGGTTGGGGGTTTTTTTGGGTGGAATCAGTAAATGCTATACTAGCGGGTTGTAATTGCTCCAGGGTGCAATCTCCCAAGTGCCACGCGGTAGCAGGGTACCTGCGGTGCTGCTGTTCGTCTTAGTAGTTGGACAATTGATGCTCCCCCCCTCCCCGAAACGTGGCAGTGCTGAGGCTGCGGCAAATGGAAACGCTTCCGAGGGCGAAGGGGGAGATATCCCCCCGTGGGGACCACCCATGCCTCGGTGGAGAAGGGACAGAGGAGACCTGTGTGGAAGGTGGGGTGCTCGGGGTGGCACATGCCGAGGGGTGACCCCCTGCTCTTTCCTGCGCCGGCCGTTCTCGGGAGTTTCCATGATGCCGATGCTCTCACCGCAGCGTCACCGCTTTGCTCCGACCCTGTAGAGATGTTTCCGGAGGCCGTTGTCCTTTGGGGAGACAGAAATTGCCTTCAGGGAACTGATGGTGGATGGAGGTTGGACAAGGATCTGTTGGTTTTGTGTGGCCGGTGGGAAATCCCAGCTCCTGCTGATGCCAGAGCTTTTCCCATGGGACCCCAGGTCTTGTTGGGATGGAGAAGGGCAGCTGGGGTCTGGGGGTCTCTCTGGGATGGTGAAGCAGCCATCAGCTACTGCTGGGCAGGACGTGCCTGAGCATCATCCAGCCCATGGCAGGTCTTAGCACGCAGGTGCCAGGTTGCTGCCCAGTTCTGTGCTTGCTGGGCACCTACTGCTGCCCCTCTACCTCCCTTGGGGCATTACCCTCCCAAAATCCCCCCTCCACCTGCCAAAGATATCCCTTCTCGGCGTTGATTTTGCAGCTTTTCCGGCACCCTGAGCTCTCGGCAGCCTTTTGGGCAGATGGAGGTTGTGGCTTTCCGTGGGAGTCCTGCTGACAGGTAAGAGATTGAAAACGCGGCATTTGAGGGTGCGTAGAGTCGTGGCTCGCGCTCCCCCAAATGCAGAGCGTTTCCGTTGCTGCAGCAGCCCGGTCTGTGGGGCAGCACGGGTGGGTGCCTGCCCGTGACGCAGTCCCGCAGGGAACACGCCGCTCCGAGCGGCTGTGGTCCCTCGGGGACGTGTGGAGCTGAGGCTCTCGTGGTGACAGCATTTCTGGGGCTGAATATGTTCAGCCTCCAGATGCTTTCTGGGTTTAAAACCTGCATTTTCAGAAGCAGTAAACCCTGGGGTCTTACGCTTTCTGCCCCGTAGCCAACGTGCTGGTGGTCCCCATCCATCCACGGCTGGGAGTGGCAGAGCCCACATCCCCTGTGGATACCTCCTGGGGAATAACCCACCATCACGGGATGCTCCGCATCCCTGGGGAGGGATGGCAGCCCCGTGAACTTCCCCCAGCCGGGGCCGCTCGCCTTGGCTGTCCCTGGCCATCCCTGCCCGGGCACGGCGGAGGAAGCCATCCATTCTTTTATGTGCGAAGGCACGCCGAGCGGAAATGGTTGGAAACGGCCCTGAAAGGACATTCCAAGTCTGGCAGGAAAGCGGTCCGCTCGTCTGGCAGGAGATGGGCTATTGTCTGTGCCGGTGGCCGGCCGGGATTCCTCGGGCCCTGCTTGGAAGAAGAAAACGTCCGTGTGTATCTTATTTTTTCCTCTGCTCCCTCTCTCGGGGGTGTCGGGGGGTGCGAAGGCTGCACGTGGCTGGTGCGTGCACGGCAGTTGTGCCGCCCCGGCGCCCGTCGGCATTGCTGGGTTGGTTCGTGTGGTGTTTCCCCCTCGGGTTTTTGCTCTCCGGGTTTCTGCCCTGGCTGAGCTGGTGACCTGGGCCGTGGTGGCAGGATGCGGCCATGGGGCAAGTGACTGGATTTGATTTGGGATGGCTGGATACCTTCCTGGAGGGAAGAGCCTGCCATAACCTGAGAACTGATAGCTTTCTGCTGTAACTGGGGTGAGAGAGGAAAACAAAAGCTCCAAGAGCCCTTGGTACTGCCCCACTCAACCCGATAGGTGTCGGGGGGCAAGGTCAGCCCAAAAATCTGGGCAGCCCCCCTCCCCTGGCCAACCACTGGCCCCTCTCCCTGAGTCCCGGAGTTGAGGGGCAGGACAGGACTGGGGCGCTGTGGCAGCACTGGGCAGGGCGGAGGGGCCACTCTCACACTCACACCCTCTGCCGGGACTGGTGAAGGTGGCCATGCCCCAAGCCGAGCAGCGCGGTGGCTCTTCCTCGCACCCCGGCAGCACGGGACTGTGTGTGTCCTGCCACCTTCCACTGCAGGAACGTTCTGCTGCCGGGAGGAAGCCTGGTCCAGCCTTTGACAGGTGCCTTTTGGGTTTTTCTTCCCCTTGCTGCTCTGTGGCGCAAACCCAGAGCCCGCGCGAGCGACCGGGAAGAGGCTCTGGGTGCCATGGAGGGGGGTCTCAGCATCTCTCCGGCGCTTCCTGAGCTGCTGTGGTGCGGGGCAGGGTGGGGGTTTGCTGGTGCCTTGGCCTCTCCCGGCCTTTCGAGCTGTTCTGCAACACAGACAGGGCAGATAGTATCGGCTGGCACGCAGGAAGGGTGGCACGGCCACGGGGAGAATTGCAGGACGTGCCGTTCGGGGGTACAAATGGAGAAAGAAAAGCTGTCGCCATCCCAAAAATCTCAGCCCTTGGACTGGCTGGGCTGGAGTTCGGAGGAAAGGTGAGCACATCGGTGCCTGCACAGATTTTGGGGCATCAGTGCTTGTGAGATGAGTGCCCCTTGTGCTCCCCAAAACCCCATGGCGGGAGGCAGCAGCCCCATGGGTCCCTCATCCCTCACCGAGGACTCCCCGACGGGGTCTGTTTTGGTTCTTCAGGCTGGCACTTGCATCCCAACACCATTCCCTCTGCCCGGCATTAGATGGGAAACATAAAAGGCGAAGATCTGTTACACTCGCCGTGCCAAGGCGATTGTTCCCATCCCTATTGTCTGCCACAGGCAGCCCCGGAGCCCAGCACCTGAGCACCGGCCTCAGCCCTGTAACAAGATAACGGCACCGGTTCCTCCTTTTTCTTCTCTCTCTCTGGTTTTTGTTCAAGAAACCGTGTAATAAACCCACGGTGAGGCCCCTCTCACAGACCCCTATTGAAGTACCAGCCCCGTTTTAAGAGTAAACTTCCAGCGGCACCGGCAGGTCAGGTGCAGTAGGAACGTGACCTGCCGGAGGAGCGGGATGTTGCGTTTGTGTGCGTCTCAAACCGAAGGCATCGCTCCGTGCTTTAGCAGTGCTGGTGCCACCCCATTGCCTGGCCACCTGGGCAGCATCTCAGCATCAGGGAAGGAGGGCGGATCTGTGGCAGGGATGCACTGAGCAAGGATTTTTGCCTCTTAAAACACAAACAACTCGAAGGAGGGAGCGGCTGTGGGCTCATACCCACGGGTCCTGACTTAGAATCATACAATCATGGGACGGTTTGGGTGGGAAGGGACCTTAAAGCCCACCCAGTCCCACCTCCTGCCGTGGGCAGGGACACCCTCCACTAGCCCAGGTTGCTCCCAGCCTCATCCAGCCTGGCCTTGGACACTGCCAGGGATGGGGCATCCACAGCTTCTCTGGGCAACCTGTCCCAGTGCGCCCCACCCTCTCCAGGAAGAATTTCTTCCTGATGTCCCATCTCAATCTCCCTCTTTCAATTTAAAGCCATTAGAAAAGCACCCAGGGCAAAGTGCTCAGCATATGTGCCTCAGTTTCCCCTCATCGAGAGCATGGGCTCTGGGGCAGCGTCTCAGGGTCAATCCTGCCTCTGTGGGCATTGGAGCCGGCCGAGCCATGGGCAGGGCTCCTTGCTGGCTGCCTGCCACCTCCGCTGCCAAACCAGTCCGGTTCCTCCCCGCCCGAGGCCTACCGTAGGCAGGAGCCGGGGTTTTTTTGGGCAGGCACTGACCGTGCCCGGGTCGCCCTCCCTACGGCCGGGTTGGCCAAGGTGGGCAGGAAGGGTCGACGCGGGTGGTTGCCGCAGGATGCAGGGAGATGCCGCCCGGGGAGGAAGCCCACCGGCCCAGTTTGTTCGGCGTGGAGCGAGGGAACTGAGATTAAAAAAAGCCCCGCTAAGATCAGAAAGGCTGGCGCGCACAGTGCCCTATTGTGGAGCTGTCACACTTCCCTTTACTTTATTGCTTTTGTCCAACACCCCATTGTTCCACTTCCTTTTGTCCTCTATTCACAGCCCTGGCTTTTCATTACCCAGCCGGCCTGGTTGTTTTCGTTTCTTTTGTTTGAAGTTCCTGAGAGGAAGGTTTTATTTTCAGCGGTTTGATTAATTCGCAGCTTGAGCTGGGCTTTGTTTGTTATGTAATTGCTGCCCCAAACCGGGCAACCCCAGCTCAGCCTCCCCCCCCCCCCCCAACCCCAGCCCTGATTGTGGGGAGGTCCTGATGAGCCACTGGGGTATGGGGAGGCAAGAGGGGGTAGTTTGGGGGTCCTGGTTGTGAGGTGCCAGAACCTGGGCAGGATGCTCGCCCCATCACAGCCTCTTCCCACCTCGGCAGCCCCTGTGGTCCCGCAACCCGGCTCCTGGCACTGGCCAGTGTAAATCCCTTCCTTAACAGCCTCCTTTTCCCATTATCCCTCCCTGAAAGGTGAGGTTCGGCAGGGTGATGTTTGTTCCCATTCTTGCCGTGCACTGGGAGGGTTGGTGGCCCCGAGAAGGCAAATCCCCGCGAGCACAGCGGCAGACGGGCACTGCCCCTCGCACGCGGCTCATCATTGCGGCCAAGACACGGTGAGCTCCCGGCGTGCCTGGCGCACGCTTAGGGATACGGCCCCTGCAACCCCAGCGCCCCGGAGGCTGCAGCAGAGCTGGGGCTTGGTAAGGGCTGTGATATGTTTTTTGAGGCTGTTCCTGTTCCCTGGATCAGCTCTGTCCGTGGGATTCCCAGGAGTCATACAGCTCATCCCACGTCACAGCTCACGGTCACTGCTGCGGTGCCGGACGAGCGGCTGGCAGCACCAGGAGTTGGACTGGCACCCGCGGCCACGCTGGCGAAGCTGGGGAGAGCCGTTCCCTGGGACCGGCCCCTCACCCTGGCGAGGGCTTGGCCAGTCCCAACCCTGTTCCAGGGACTCCCGGAGGAGCGGTTCTGGTGGCCATCCCAGCCATTGTTTGGCGGGGCCAGGATTTCCATTTCCCGTTGGAGCGGGAAACCTGCCTGCCATCCTGCCGGCTTTCTAGGCATGGCTCCTGGGGGGGGGGGGGGACGGACTCCTGGGGTGCTGGCTCGGCTCCGGCACGGGTGTCTGGCACGGTGAGCTCTGCCAGGCTGCTGGATGAAGCGGACGTGCTCATACTGACCTTAAATCCCACACGTCTAGGTGGGCTTTCTTTGGGGCCAGGAGAAAAAAAAGGTGTGTTGGGCTTGTTTCCCTGTCCATTTAGCCCCAAATCTGCAAAATTCCAAGCTCAGGAAGTCAGGAATGAGGGGTCAGCTTCCCCAAGCCATGGCAAAAGGTGAGACTGTTGGCCCTGGAGAACCAGCAGTATGGGGCCAGGCTGGGAAAAGTGGTGCCTGTGGCTAGGGAGTGCCCCGTGGCTCTGCTGACAGCCTTGCCCTCCCCCAGGATGTCCATGAGGAGCCCCGTTTCTCCCCACCTGGAGCTGGATGGAGCGGGCAGCATGGTGAACTGCAGCATCAAGATGGAGGAGAAGAAGGAGGGCAGCTACGAGGCCCCACCGGGGGCTGCCCCCAGCACCGAGACCCGTCCCAGCGACCCCCCAGGGCCACCGCCGATGGAGGGCACCGACCCCCAGGCCGTGCCACAGGTGGGTCCCGGGGCTGTGACAAACACTGCTCCTGGCTGGGGTCTTTCCAGGCTGGCAGAGCATGGCAGCCATCCCTGCTCCGGACCTGGGCTCCATCCCCTGGCCAGGGGGGAGTGGTTGTTTTCCTGAGTGGTTATTCCCCATCCCAAGGGAACAAAGCTGAAACCTGAGGCTCCCCTAGGCTTTCTGGCTGTTGTTGATACTCTCTGGTCAGCGCTGGGATGAGTGCTTCACCTTTGGCATTGAGCCCCCCCGGCAGCCACCTCCAGTTGTGCTCCATCCCTTGAGCCTCCCTTTTTAATTGCTCTTGGGTTGTCTTTCCCCCTGACCTCAGCCCTCCTGCTCCCTGTGCTGCTTCCCAGGAGGAACAGGGCTCTGAGGAGCCGGGCAGTCTAAATAAATAGTGGAAATCTCCAGCAAACCAGTCGTTGCGGCATGAAGAGCAAAGATGCTCTCAAGCCACGCTGGGGGCAATGTGCCTGGCAGAGTGTGGTCCAGCAGCCAGCTGGGCAGGGCCGGCTCCGAGCATCCCACCGGCCCAGCACCCCAGGAGACCTGGGGATGTCCCCATCCATGGGAGTGGGTGCCGAGTGATGCTGTGTGTGTCGCAGGAGTCCCACTCACCCGCCGACGATGCGCTGGAGCCCAGGTGTTCTGCCTTCGAGCCGGCCGTCAGCAGCCAGGAGAAGCTGGACTTCAACAGGAACCTGAAGGAGGGTAAGAAAGGTTCCTGAGTGGCCTCCTGGGACCACCCCCCTCTCCCTTTGGGCCCCTCAGTATTTTTCCCATGCTGTGGGATGCGATGAGCCACACCGTGCCATCGAGCCTTGGGCTGTACTCACCTTGGTGTCCTCTCCCTGCTCTGCCGACCCCGGTCCCTGCCGGCATGGACAGTGATGCCAACCATCGAGAAGTTACTGTCCAGCGACTGGAAGGAGCGGCTGCTGGGCCGAAACACCGCTGAGTCCAAGGAAGTGAAAGGTGAGGTCTCCCCCTGGCTACCCACCTCCCTCCTGTGCCCAGGCAGCCGGGGCTGGAAACATGGCGTTTCCCATCTCGGCAGGAGGGAATGTGCCCGCAAGTGTGTGTATTTAATAGGGATTTCTATCTTTTTAACTAAAACATTAATTTTAGTTTTGGGGGTTGAGCAGCTCTGATGAAATCTTGCCTCTGACTGCACATGGGGGTCTTTATACCCACTCTCTGTCCATGCATCACCCACCAGCACCCAATGGTGAGGATGATGCTGTCCACCTGCCCCAAGCCCGTGACCCGCAACTGCTTGGTTTCTCCCAGGAACCCAGGAAAGCCTGGCAGAGAAGGAGCTCCAGTTACTCGTCATGATCAACCAGCTCTCCACGCTGCGGGACCAGCTCCTGACGGCGCACTCGGAGCAGAAGAACATGGCAGCCATGCTCTTCGAGAAGCAGCAGCAGCAGATGGAGCTGGCGCGGCAGCAGCAGGAGCAGGTGGGCTTGGGTCCCTGTGGGCAACCTGCTCGGGGCAAGCGCTTGCCAGGCGCCATCCATCCCTTCGGGGATCCCTGGCTGCTGGTGCGGAACAAGGACAGGGTTCCGCTGGGAGTGGTGGGGAGGTGGCTTTGGTGTCGGGGGCAGCCAGACTTTGCTGTCTGCCCAAAAACCCTCCCGGTTTCTGTGCCCATCCCAAAGACTCCCTGTCTCGCGCCCTCGTGCCAGGAGGATGAGGGTCAAAGGAAATGGGAATTGTACTCCCTGAAATAATTAAACCAATCCAGGTCCTTCCCAGCTGTGCTCCCTTTGCTTTCAGGCACCTCTTTTTCCTCTATTTTGGCCCATTCGGTGCTAAGGGCAGGGTGACACCCCCTGTCTCCCAGCCTGTTTCTCTCCCTGTGCCATTTGTGGTGGCTCAAGGGCAGCTGAACCACCCCCTGCCTGCCCTCCCCACGGCCCTCGGGACTCCCCCAGACCCCTTGTCTCTGTTTTACTGGGGTTGGGCAGCTCGTGCCAGGCCATAGCCCTGCGGGGGCCAGCTCAGTGCTGCCCTTGATGCCGCTGAGCTCCACTGTCTCCCCTCTGCCAGATCGCCAAGCAGCAGCAGCAGCTCATCCAGCAGCAGCACAAAATCAACCTGCTGCAGCAACAGATCCAGGTAAAGGCGGGGGACACCCCCCCCATGCCCCTCTTCCTGTGCTGGGTGACTGCAGCCCCTTTGTTTGCCGGGCTTGTGTTCCCTCCCAGGGCCAGGGAAGGGGATGGCACGTGCCTGCAGTGTCCCAAAGCGGTTATCTGGTGTCTGCTTCTCTCCCCCTCTTCCCTCAGCAGGTCAACATGCCCTATGTCATGATTCCCGCCTTCACCCCCAGCCACCAGCCCCTCCCCGTCACTCCCGACTCACAGTTAGCGCTGCCCATCCAGCCCATCCCCTGCAAACCAGGTGAGCGAGGTGCCCCAGGACTGCCCCGGCCCTGGGGGGAGACCTTGTCCCCCAACCCCTCTCCATCTCCTCCCTGCAGTGGATTACCCAGTGCAGCTCCTGCACAGCCCCCCTCCTCCCACACTGAAGAGACCCGCCGGCTCGGGCCACCTCCAGATGCAGGTACAGCCCCAAAGCACCTCCATCCCCTTGGGCTGGGGGGCTGCGGGGGCTGTGCTTCACCCTCCCTCCCCTCCGCCACAGGAGACCTCGCAGCCACTCAACCTGACAGCCAAACCCAAAGGCTCCGACCTCCCCAGTGCCTCCAGCTCGCCCAGTCTGAAGATAAGCGGCTGCCAGTCCCTCACACCGAGTCACAGGGCCACCAGGGACCTGCAGACCAGCCCGTCCAACCTGCCTCTGGGTGGGTTTCCCAATGCCTTCACCAATGGATGGTCCTGTGCCCTCCACTGGCCACCTCCCAGGGCGGGCGTTGCTGCTCCCTAGGGTCCCTCCTCCCTGGGGTGGCCTGGGTGGGCACCTGCTGCTCTGTGCCACCCCCTCGGGACATGCAGTTGTGATTGCCAGGAGGAGATGGCACTGGCACTCACATGTGCCGGTGCCGTCCTTCCAGGGTTCCTGGGTGAAGGCGATGCCATCACCAAAGCCATCCAGGATGCGCGACAGCTGCTGCATGGCCACAGCGGGGCCATGGAGGGGTCACTCAGCAGCCCCTACCGCAAGGTGAGGGGGGCTCACTGGGCCGTTGCCATCTCCCTCTCCAACCCCCCCCTGTCGGCAGCCAGAGCCGGGTCTCTACCCATGGGTGGGCTCCCCGGCTCGGAGCTGGCCGTTGCTGACCCTCCGCTCTCCTGCAGGACCACGGCGGGATTGATTCTTCCCCAGTGAAGGAGAGGATGGAGGAGAGCCCTGCCCACCGGTTGGACGAGGCTCTGTTGACCTGTGAGATGGATGGTAAGGACAGCCGAGAGCATGGTGGTGTGACCCCCCCAGCTCGCTCCGTCCTCTGGCCCCTGACCTCAGCTGGGGTTTCCCTCGCAGGATCACGGCACTTCCCCGAGTCCAGGAACAACAACCACATCAAGCGGCCCATGAACGCCTTCATGGTGTGGGCCAAGGACGAGAGGAGGAAGATTTTGCAGGCCTTCCCAGACATGCACAACTCCAGCATCAGCAAGATCCTGGGTGAGTGCCAGGGGGCTGGGGCAGGACCCCTCCTCTGCATCCCCATGGCGGGGACGCACAATCTGCACCTATCTGCTCGCTCCACTTGCCCTCATCCACCCACGTGGATGGAGAAGTGTGTGGAGAAGGAGCTGGTGGAGGGCACCTGGGCAGCACGGGCAAGGGGCTTGCCTGTGCCTCAGTTTACCTGGGCCACCTGGCTCGTGTTGTGGGAGGTGGTGCTTCTGGGGGGAGCTGGGCCGTGCCAGCCCAGGGGCACCCAGGGAGGGGCATGTGGAGACTCAAGGAGGATTTAGGGGTGTGTGTTGGTCTCTGGGGGTCCCCAGCCCAAAGCCCAGCTAACTCCATATCCCATCTGGATGACCAGGGCTGTGCCCTGCTGAGCATCTCCAAGGATGCTGAGGAGCTCCAAGCACCTCCACCTTGTCCACCTCTCTCCCAAGCTGGACACTGGTCCAGCTGCAGCCTCCCATCTCCCCCCAGCCCAGCCCTGAGCCCCTCTCCCAGGCCAGCAACCTTTGTGCTGTGCCCTGCTTCTCCCTCCTGCTGGCGGCGATGACAATAAAGGTCAGCCAGCGAGGGAATGCGCGTCACACGCCGGCACAGCCTATTTTAGCTACAGCACCTGCTCGTCATACCTTGGAAAGGATCAAAAACCACGGCCCAAGAGGTGCCCGGGGAAGGTCAGGGCTGGGGACCTGTTCCCGGTGTGCCGGCTGCCCTCCGCAGCACGGGGCTCCCACCGGTGCAGCCGCTCTTACCGTCTGCGGGCAAATTCCGGTGCCGTTTGCCCAGGGGATGGTATGAGCATTAATTAACTCTCAGGATGGTTATCCCAGCCGGCGTGGGTTTCCTCGCCGCGGGCAGGGTGTAAGCGTGCCCCGCGGCTCCTCTCCGCACAGGCTCCCGGTGGAAATCCATGACGAACCAGGAGAAACAGCCCTACTACGAGGAGCAAGCCCGGCTGAGCCGGCAGCACCTGGAGAAATATCCCGACTATAAGTACAAGCCCCGACCCAAACGTACCTGCATCGTGGAGGGGAAGCGGCTGCGCGTGGGCGAGTACAAGGCACTGATGAGGAACCGGCGGCAGGACGCCAGGCAGGGCTACTTGATAGGGTAACGCGCCCCTTCCTCCCATCCGTGGGGCCCCACCGAGCCCCCCCGAGTGGGGTGGGTGCCCCGGGAGGCAAGGGGGAGCACCCCAAAGCCGCAGCCGCTGAATGCATTCCGTATCCCACAGGCCCCAGGGCAGCCAGATGCCGCCCGCCTCCTCGGATGTGCTGTACCAGCGGCCGGTGGGCATGCAGCTGACGCCCCCCCTGATGGAGCACTACCTGCCCCGCAGCATGGACCCCAGCATGCCCATCATCGTCAACACACGCAGCCTCAAGGACGGCGACGGCGGTGACGACAGGCATTCGGTGGCCGACGGTGAGATGTACCGCTACAGCGAGGAGGAGGACTCGGAGGGTGAGGACAAGAGCGATGGTGAGCTGGTGGTGCTGACGGACTGAGGAGGGCCCGGCGGGGGGGTGGCGGGTGAGGGCGGCAAGGGCTGGCTACCACCAAAAAGGAGGTCACAGCATCCCTGCGATGGGATGCGGTAGAAGGGCTGCGCTGGGAGCAGACAGCTGCTATCCCGCTGGGCAGGAGTCACTCCTGGTGCACATGGCTGCTGCTGGCTTACCCCCACAATGGTGGGCACCCAGAATTTTGAGTGGGGTGCTGCCCGGGGCAGTGAGGAGCAGCGATGCGTGCTGCCGGTTGCATGGGGCAAAGCTGGAAAGGGCTGGCTGGTGCTGGGAGCGTGGCTCTGTGGCATGGTCCTGCTCTGGTGGCGGGGGCATGGGGACTTGTGGCCACCCAGGGACGTGGGTGCTGCGGCTGCTGAGCTGCCACCCACCTGCAGTTCCCCCAGGAGGTACCTCAGGGCATTGGGGTTTGGGGAAACCTCCAGAGCATCTCCCAGCACCTGTGGGGCCCTTGCAGAGAGCCTCACCTGCAGCCACCAGCCCCACTGCCGGGGATGGGGACACGCTTGTCCCTCGGTCCCCGCCTGACCTCCCCACCGTGATTCCCACTCGGTCTGTAGAGCCTGCCGGCACATTCCCACGGAGCCATTTTTAGCTCTGGCCTGGCCCAAGTTCCAGCCGAGGGCTCCGAGGAGCCCTTTGTGCTCCTGACAGCTCTGTCCCACTTTGTGAATAAAGCGGGTGCCTGTTCCCTCTGCCCCAGCCCTTTGCCAGCCCCTGCTCCGGGCACCATCCCCGGCTGCGGGGGGCAACTGCCCCGTCCTGGGCACCTCTCCCTCCCGCACCCCGGCTCTGCAAGCCACAGGCTGCACCTTGATCTGTGAGACCACAGAGGGAGAGGACAAGGATGGCAATTAAAAAAGGAATAATCAAAAGAAAATTACCTTGCTCCGGTCTGAGCCTGGCCCAGGGGTGTTTGGGGTGCGGTGTCCGGCTGCGCGTGCGGTGTCCGGCTGTGCGCAGGGTCCGTGCACCTCCCTGTGGCAACAGCCAGAAACAGGCAGCTGCAGCCCCGCCTGCAGCCACATCCAGGCCTCCAGCCTGGCTCCACGGGGACCTTCCCGGGGGTGCAGAAGGAGCCCTGGCTGCCCAGGCTCTGGGGAGATGTGGGTGGGTGTGGAGCAGCAGCTTTCCAGCATCAGGACCCCAATGCTGCTTCCCTGCACCCCGCGGGGCTGCCGTCAGGACATCGTTTATCCATGGGAGCATCCTGTCCACCCACCAAACCCTTCTCTCGCCCTTTGTCAGTGCTTTATTTATTCCCCCTTCCCTGTGCTGCTCTGGATGGGGCTGGGGTCCCTGGGGAGGGGGTGCCGGCTCCCAGGGTGGGACGGGCTGTGCTGCAGAGGGGGCTGGAAGTGGATGTGCCCAACCAAGATGCAGCTCTGCCTCTCTCCTGGTTTTTTGTTTTGTTTTTAAAGACTGTAAATATAGATAGAGCTTTATTTTGTTAATAAGACGAGTAACTTAACCTGTATATTTCACATACTTGTTTACAACTGTGTCCCGTCCCCCCCCCCGGCACAATAAAAATGACTTTTTGGAGCAGAGATCTGGGTCTGGACTTTACCAGCCTGGGCTCAGGGTGAGCCGATGGCTGGACTGGGAGCTGGGGGGTGTCAGACTGGGGGGTGCTTGTTGCCCCCCTTCCCTGCCCCTCTGCCAGCACACCCCCTGAGGCTCTTGCTCCCTGACATGTTTTCACTTGAGCTGTTCCTTTGGCCCTTTCTGTCGGAGGTGGGTCCTGTGCTGCTCCCCTCTCCTTCCTGCCCCTCACCTGTGTTTTCTTGGGGTCTCACCCCACATAGCAGCGAGTTTGGGGTTCAGCCTCCTCTGCCCAGTGTCTGCTACAGCTACATGGTCCGAGTAGCCCCCTCCCAGGCCCCACAGATGCTGCACCAGCCCCCAGCTCCAGCTACCAGCAGCTTTTATTTTGCACCAAAACCAACACCGGACGCAACGACAGTCCTGGTTCTTGCTGGAGAGGTTCATTTGCCCGCGGGGAGAGGACAGCTCTCTTGTCCCCATACCACTTGCCCAACAGCCAAGGCAGGGTCAGAGGGGTCTGATTCCAACCCCCAACTGATGCACCACCACTGTCACGAGCTGGGCAGTGCTCAGCAGGCCAGGATCATCCTCACAGAGCCTGTGGTGGGGCAGTAGCCAAGTGCTGACAGGGGACAAAGCTGTGCCCAGCTCATGGAGCAGGTCAGCTCCATCCATCCTCCTGCCAGGGGTCCCACGCAAGGACACAGCCATGAGAGAAGCACACGGATGGTGCCCCTGTGAGGGGCAGGACTGATGCCCCTGGCCCTGGGGGAGACAGGGAAGGCAGAGCTGGGAGTCCCTTGCTCCAGCAACGTGGGATGCTACGAGGGAAGCCACAACAGGCTGGGAGAGCAGAGCCATGGGGTAAAGCAGAGCCGGCCATGGGCTGAGCCCATCGGGGGGTGGGGCAGGCACCCAGCACCCACCAGTAAAAGCCCACTGGTCCCCAGTGCACGTTGCTCACTGCAGTCATCTCCCCTTGCTGCTTTGCACCATCTGCGTAAGAGTGCAGCAGCACCCACCCATCATGGAAAAGGGTCCCATGCTCAGCTCCAAGCCCGGGATCAATCCTGGCCCAAGAAAGGGGCTGGTTTGGGAAGTGGGAGCCCAAATGGCACCTAGCAGGCAAGGCAAGAGGGGATGGAGGGAGCAGCAAAGGCGAGAGGCACAGCGTGTGTGCTGGGCAGCTAAAGCAACTGGGCAGCTTGAGGGGCTCCTCTTTCCCCTCTCGGGGACAGCACAGAGGGAACAAACCAGGTGTCAGGCTAAGCAGCAGCTCCAGCAAAGCGCGGACCAGCTGGGCACCGGGGCTTGGCGTTAAGGCGATGGTAAGGCTTCCGTGTGCAGTAGGCAGGGGCCTCTCTGAGGCCGTGGTCCTCTGTAGCATCTCATGGTCCAGTCTCAGATATGTCCAGGGTGTCTTTAATCAGTGGCTGGGACAGATCTTCTCTCCCCTTTCCCACCATCAGGACCTGCCCTCGCCCCCAGCTAGGATGGGAAGGGGCGAGGGGGATGGGAGGGCTGTGGACACAGCGAGGACCAAATAGCTCAGGGTCTCACGGGCCGGAGAGGCTATTTAGAGATCTGCAGGGCTGTGACCACTGGCTTCATCTTGAAGTACTGTTTAAACCTTAGCTTTGCATATCTGCTGGGAGAAGAGAGGACAGACATGAGACACGTGTGCCACAGTTCCCACATCCCAGGGCTGCAGAGCATCTCTGCGGCACGGAGAGACCACTGGGATCCTCCTGCTCCAGTCATTTAACACTGAACTGCACTGGGAGCAGCTGCTGCCCCCCAACCCCAGCAGACCCACCTTAAGAAGTTAAAATCTATGGTAGAGTATTTATCCTGGATCAGGCCCCAGCATGCCCAGAGGAAATGGGATGCCTGCAACAGAAAAAACCAAGGAACAGAAATGGGCACGGAGCATCCCTGCCTGCAGGACGAGTCACTCACGCCTCTCCTGGCCCGGTCCCAGAAGTCCCATGGCTGTGACGACAGGACACGGGGTGGCAGCCAGCTGGGGTTGGCCCACACACGTGGTTTTATACGCTCCGGAGGCTGGTCCCAGCCCAGGCGAGGGATGCCGGCAGGACGGATGCTGAACAGCCGCACAATGTACTCAGGGTACCAGCCTCCGCGTCTGCAGCCGGGATGGCCCTCCTGGCAGCTCCAGCCAGGAAACCAGCTGAGACTTTGCCCTCAGTTTCCAGAAAATCATCTAGCCGTCCATTGCACTTATCAGGAAAGATTTCCTAATGCTTGGCTGTGCCCACGGTCCGCTACCAGAGACACACTGTCCCTTGGCACGTATCGGGGGGACGGCAAGCAGGCAGCGCTATCTCTGACCTTGCCCGAGGGCTCAATGCCCCAGAGGTGCCACTAGGCTCTTTAGGGCAACCTCCTGCCCCCAAATCCCCATCCTCACCACCCAAGCTGCAACACAAAGCCCCGGCTCATCCAAGAGCAGAGGAAAACCCATCCCACCGACAGCCCTCGAGAGGGGCTGGCTCCTTCCCACCTCCACCACTCACCAAAGAAAACTTGTTCACTTGCACGTAGAGAGCTTCCAGCTCCTCCTGGGACACAGCTGCCTCCAGGCCTCCTTGGTTGTCCTGTGTGAGCTGCTTGTAGGCCTGCAGGTAGGCGCGCAGCCACTGCAGCTGGGTCTCCTTGCTGGGGTAGAGGCGATAATCCACCTCCTTCACGCCTGCGAGGGGAGCGGGAGTCAGCAATGCCCACGGGGCAGGATGGAGGGCTTCTCCAGGACAAAGCGACCTGACCACGGGGCTCTCCCTGTGCATGCCATCCTACAGCTCCAGGAGTGTGCAAGCCAGGCATCAACCCGCTGATTCAGTGCGTGCAGCCAGCCCTTGCATGGTTAAGAGCTGGGCTCATGCAGGCGTCGCATCCCAGCACCCAACACGAGCAGGGGACCCTAATCCCTGCCCGGGCTGCCCGAGGAGAAGCTGCCCCATTTCCCACCACAGCACTGGGGATGCAACTGCCTCCTCCATCCCCAGGGATGGGATCCCTGGAGGGGATCCCGACCCACCTGCAAACTCATTGAAGTGGTTTCCGATGTCGAACGCCTGGTAGTTGTAGCCAGTGTACTCGTAGTCTATGAAGCGAACGTGCTCTGTGGAGACAAAGGCAGGGGCTGTCAGAGATCCGGCTCCAGGGAGGTGGGCGAGGGACAGACCCCTCCCCACCGGGTGCGTGAAGCTGCTACCACGAACCTCGCGTCCTGTCGTAGATGATGTTCTTGCAGAGCAGGTCGTTGTGGCAAAGCACGACGGGGGACCCCAGCTGGGAGAGCGTTTCCTTCATCCAGGCCAGCTCCTGCTCGAGCATCTCCAGGCTGGGCACATCTTCCTGGAGGCTGGGGAAGGGGATGGGGTGCAATCACTCCTGCTCACCAGGAACCTCCCTCGGGGACAGAGCTGCCCCACACTTCCCTCCGGGCATTTAATCAGTGACACAAAGCAAGGGGTAACGTGGCCAGTTCTGGGGGGGAGGCCAGGCTCAGAATCCTCTGGTGTGGTACCCAGGGTGCCCGGCAGATGCCATGGAGCAGCCTCAGCCCTTCCCTTGTCCCCACTAACACCCACATCCATCCCCCTAAATTCACCCAACCAGCGCTCACTCCCAAAGCACCCGACTAGTGCCCAGGCAACGGGAATTTTTTGGCCTCTGCCAGGGCACGTACCCTCTCAGTGAGCTCAGAAGTTTCCAAGAAGGGAGCCCATTAATGATTACCTAATTGGCCGAACTGAAGGTGCAGTGGGTAAAGTCTGCCTGCAGTGGGGCAAGAGCTGAGAAAGGTGCTGTGTCCTGCCACTGCTGCTCAGGGAACAGGTTAATTATTCGCTTGCCTTCGGGTTCATTCACCTCCACCACCTCTTGGAATGGCCCGCATCCTTCACAGTCACCCTGGCACTCACCTGGCGTGAACCCAGGCTCCCAGAAATGGGATGAACTGGCTTGAAGTGGGAACTGGCTGATTTAATCTATACTGGGTTTCCAACATCCCCTCCAACGTCAGGTCAACCTCGCTGCTCACATTCCCACTGATAAGAAGAGCTGGAGCTTCAGCTTATTCTAGGGAGGGCTTAAAACACAGGCCAGATTTACAGGGAGGAGGTGGCGGATTATTACAGCAGCTGGGGGTCTCTGTCTCAGGCCAGATCCTGCCTGGTGCTGTACAGACACAGCCCCGAGCTGTCTCTGCTCTAACATAGCAAAAGTTGTCCCCAGATGGGCAGGAGGAGGGTGCACGGAGATGCCTCCATCCCACCTGCTCCTGGGGGCTTGGCCATGGGTTTGCTCACAGAGGGATCGTGATGCAGATGCACGTGGCCAGATCCATCCCCAGCCCCACTCACCAACCCCCAAGTCCCACAGAAGCTTTACCTGGGAACCAGGGCTCTTCCCCCCAGGTCCCGTATGGGGCAGACAGACGGGTGGGCAGCGGGTGCCCAAGCCAGAGCCTGGCTCTTTGGGATCCCTCTGCCTTTACCTGGGGTTGGATACCTTTGGGCTGAGATCCGTCTTCACGAGGGTGAGGTATTTGTGCAGCTTCTGCCAGAGGATGGGCTTGGGGAGGCTCCCATTGGCGTGGATGGCGTGTACCCGGGCCATCTCCTGGGCCACCAGCCTGGAAGGAAACATGGATGCGTGGGTGGGAGGTGACTGTGCAGCAGCATTCCCGAGAGCAGCATGCCTCAAACCCGGCCTTGAGATGTCCTGAGTGCCCCCAAAAGCCTTGTTTAAAAATGCAGAGTCAGCACAGCTGAAAATCCCCTCCCCTGCAGCCGCCAGCCCCCGAAGCATTTCAGGGACCCGTCTGGGTCAGAAGCAGCATTCCCCTTTCCGGATAAAAGCCGTGGATCTCGTGCAGTGCTCCTTAGTCACCAAAAGTCGACGCTTTAAAAACATGGCGATAAACCTGGCTGCAGTTTGGCCCGTTCACCCCCCAGCACCACCCAGGTTCGTGCACATCGGCGATGCCCGTGGGCGGCGAGGGGGAGAGCTGGGAGCACGGAGCAAACCCCTCGTGCCTGGAGAAGTCCTGGTTCCCCTACCCCATGCCCCCCGCCCAGACCCGCACACCCAAGGCCGTGGGGGTACCGCACACCTGAAGATGTGAGGGTCCCGCACGTGATCAGGCCCCAGCGCGATGCCCGGCAGGAACTGGTAGCAGAGCCCATTCTGGAAGGCGCAGTAGAGGTCGGGGGCGCAGCCGTGGGCACGCAGGACCTGGAAGTTCCTCAGCTCCGTCTCCCGATCCACGAACAGCTCCGTCTTCCTGCCGTAGACACGGACCAGCACCGCATCCGCCATACCCTCGTCCGTGTAGCAGGCCACGAGCTTGTTGGTGATGCCATCGGTGAAGAGCTGGAGAGGGGTGGCAGAGACTGTACATCCTTGCCATGCCAGCCGGGCACGGTGGAAGCCCCTTCCCACCGGCACATCCCAGGAGAAAGCAGTAACAGGCAATGGGCAAAAGAGAGCGCGAAGCAGCAGCCCCCACGGCAGCCAGGAAAGCTCCCGCAGCAGGTGGCATGAGTTTGCAAGGCCTCGAGGCTCATGCACGTACCGGGACTCTGTGCAGGGCTGCGGGCACGAGGCTTCAGCTGCACAAAGCTGGAGGCTTGGGTGGAAATCCTGCTATTTTTCACCTGGGAGCTCAGGAATAGCTCAGGCCAGATGTGCCACCAGCACGCTTGGCACCCGAGCGGCCCTGGGAATTGCTCCCAATAAAAAAAAAATCAGCGCAAACCTTTTGGCACAAAATGAAAACCACAACAAAACCAACCCAAACTCGGCAAACAACACAGAGCAAACACCACCACCCCATCTCCTCCCTCCAGACCCTCCCCACGGCCCCGGGTCGCTGATAGGCAGGGACGTCTCTGCTGGGGACGTCTGGTGTCATCGCTCTGATGGCTCCTCGCAGATGGAAAGAGAGTTTTGTTCTCCCGGCGCCCCGGCTTGGCCGCCTGCCCACGCACATGCAGGGGCTGCTGCCCGTGCCGGGCTCCTCTCCCCATCCCAATGCAACTCCAGTTGCCTCCCGTGCACCGAGGGGTTTGGGTCCCCATCACCCCACCGGAGACCCTCGTCCCATCATCCGCCCGTGCAGGCAGGATGCTCAGCACCAAGGCCAAGCGCCCCAGGGTGCCGCTGCTCCCCAGGAGAGTTATTTCTTTATCCCCTGTGGGTTCAGACAGCCGGAGCAGGTGTGATGCTGGCGGAGCGGGAGGGGGGTGAAGGCGCATGCTACGGCAGCAGCGGTGCTCGGGGGTGGGACAGCTAATTTTAGACATCCCACTCAGCAACTCACACTCCTATATAGGGTGCCTATATATAGGGCTCCCCATGCAGCCTCCCGAGGGAAACCCAAAGCACTGGAATGAGACACCCCAAGTTAGACAGCGCTAACACCCCTTGTTATGCAGCTGGTTGGTGTTAAATTCGGGGTGAGCATGGCGGGCAGAGAGCTCTGGGGCTCACCCGTGGCCCACCATGTCCCATTGGGCTGCTGCCCCTTGGCTGTAGCTGGGGCGGGCTGAACCTTCTCAAGCAACGGAGCTGCTTTTCCCAGGGTAGTTAATCTGTTTTTCCACCAGTGTCACGCTCAGGTCTCTCTTCTCCTTGTCCTGGCAGGCCCCAGAGGCCAAAACTTCAGAAAGCAAAAGGTGTCGCGGCCCATCCATGCGGAAGACGATGCACCCTGGGGCCGGTGCTGTCCGTCAGCCTCACACACCTTGGCCGCTCCACGTCGAGATGCTCAGCACCGCGTCACCTGCAAAGTCCTCGTGCTGCTTTGTTTTGCTGCTGGACAGTCCAATCAACCCTTTCCAGCATGTTTAATGGGATTACTGAGCCTTATCCCCGCTGAATTCCAGGCCACTAACTTTGGAGACACACACGTCAGCAACCTGCACGCAGGAGCTCGCCTGGTTTGGAGGCGGCAGCTCCTCCAGCTCCCAAGGAACGAGCATGGCTGCTTGGCAGATGCCCGGTGCTATTCCTTGAGGATCCAAAGCGCAGTCAGCTATCTGAGGAGTCACGGCATTGCTACCAGCCCAAATCCTTCCCTGCTGTGGATGTGTGGCAGCAGGGAGGGAGGGGGGAAGCGAGTGCGACTCCACACCGGGAGCCCTGCAGCAGTTAAACGCAAAGCGAGACCCAAGCTCTGTGCAAAGGTGCTGAAGCAGAGCAGCTCCATCCGCCAACCCGGTGCTGTGCCTGTCGTGAGACCCCGGGGTACCCCAAAGCGGCTGCCGCCCCACACAGGCACCCCCAGCGCTTCCCCCCAGCCCGAGGGGCAGCCGGCAGCCCAGGGCTGGACTGCACCAGGGCACCTTGTTGCCAAAGTCGGGCTAAGTCCAGCCACGCCAGAGTCCCTGCAGGGGTTTGGCTCCATGTCGCTGCTGCTCTTCTCATGGATGAGGGATGGAGGAGTGCGTGCTTCCCTGACAGCGTGGCTGGCTGACTCACCGATACCGCCCGTGCCTTCTCCGTACGGAGACGCTTCTGCCCAGGGACGAAGCTTAAAGGATGTGTGGGAGCCCTGGCAAGCGGGCACAACGTGGAGCACGGGGGGGCTGGAGCCCCCAGCAAGCGGAGGGCAGGCCAAGCACCCAGATCCTTCCTCTCCATCTTCCACACCAAGCGCCGGGAGATTTTTTCCGCCTCACCGGTGCAGCCTGGTACAGCCCCTGCAAGCAGCTGTGCCCTGACACCGTGCGACGAGGTGGTGCGAACCGGGCAGGGCTCCAGCGCGCCGAGGAAAGCGAACAGGAACACTAATAGGAACCAGCTGAGGATCAGTGCACCGCTCCAATCCTCTCCCGAACAGCTCTTGCCGCTAAGGGAAATGCAACTGGAGGTTTCCCGCTCCCCCCCCTCCCCAACTCCTAAGGATTCTTTTTTTTTTTTTCCTTTAATTAAAAACACACGCACGCACACACAAGCTGCTGTTGAACACTGACCCCCTCCGATGCCTGGAGAGAGCCTGGATACCACTGGATACCAGAGCCGGGGTCCTTCTCAACCAACCATCGCCACCGAGGTCTGCGCTGGGTGCTGCACGGAGCCCGAGACATTTCCTGCCCCTACAACTCTGAGGAACTCCAACTCCGAGCTTCCTGCCTATTGCCATCTGCCCTTTCAGATGTATTTTCCTGCAGCTTCTCGTGTTTAATTACACTTGGCTATTAATACATTTTTAATGACACTCCAGGCACACGGGAAGCGTGTGCCTTCAGAGGACATGCGTACACACATATACATGTTTAAGTACACCCAACTCCGCCACCTCCACGCTCCCGTGTCCATCGCCAGGAGCCTGGTGAGGGCACGGACACCACCAGCCTCGCTTTTCCACCCAACACCTGGCAAAGAGCGGGAGAGGGACCCCCACGTCAGGTAGCTACCGGCCACCGCAACAAAGCCCTGTCAGCTCGGGACAGAAGAGCCCCATCCCGTGTCCCGTGCGGGAGCCCAGCACCGCATCCCAGCTCCCAGCTGAACCTGCGCTCATCCCACACAAAGGTGTAAGCCCATGGGTAACCTGAGTGAGACCTTCTCCTGGGAGCAGCTACTCCTGGGAGCAGGGGCCCGCTGCACAGCACTGGGTGCAGGCAGGGGTGCAGCACCTTGCGGGACAGACTCCGGGACGGAGGGGGGGGGGGGTACCAGCCGCCCCGGCAGCCTTCACCCACCATGGCAGCCTCGAGGGACGCTGGGGACACACTTTGCATTGACAGTCGCTGCTCGGTGACTGTCTGAGGGGTCCCCAAAGCCTGCGGGGGGGTATGTGGGGGGTGTCAGACCTTTGCGCCCCGATCATACTCTGAGAGCGGGGAGGGTGGGATGCTGTACCCTCCTTGGCAGGTCCTACAGCCCCAAGGGTGGGTCCTACAGCCACCCTCACGCAGACCTTATAGCCCCCCTGCCCCAAGTGAGGTCTATAGCTGCCCCAGGGTCCGCCTTGTAGCCCCCAGGGTGGGCTCTGCAGCCCCCTCGGATGAGCCCCACAGGGGGCGTGCAGGCTGCAGCGGCCGGTGTCGGGGGGGTCCGCTCAGGCTCCATCCCCCCCCCCCCCCCAAAACGGGACGTACCTTGGTCTTCACCCTCGCCGGCTCCCAGGCGGGTCTCAGCTCCCGCACGAGCCGCAGCGCTCCGGGCAGCACATCTCCCTCATCCACCGCAATGCCGAGATGGGGTACGGCGGGGGTCCCCCCGCCCCCGGCCCGCTCCGGTCCCGGGCAGTCAGGACAGCAGCCGGGCGCTCCGGCCATACCCAGCTCCGCTGCTCCCGGAGCCGCGGCCCATGTGCCGGGGGGCTGCGGCGGGGCCGGCGGCCGCGGGGAGGAGCCGCCCGCCGTTGGGAAGCCATGAGTCACCGGCCCGCCCCCCCCCCCGCCTCCCGCGGCAGCACCCGCCCCACCGCCCGCATTGTGAGGTCAGCGGGACCCGCACCGGGATCCCCCCCGCCGGCCCCACCGCACCTGCTGCCGGTACCCTCCGCACCCCCATCCCCTCAGCCAGCCCAGGGAGGGTCCGTAGTGCATCCCGGGGTGTGTGTGTGTGTGTGTGTGTGTGTCTGCACACAGCATCCCCCATCCCTTTGGGGGCTGGGATATAAAAAAGGATGGGGACACCACGCATGGAGGGCATGAGATGCACCCCAAAATGTGCTGGCAGCATCCTGGGGGCCGGGAGGGACCTCTCTGGACCACCCCATCATCTCACCCATCAGGCGCTGACTGGCATGGGGGGTGGGCACAGGGGGTTTACAGGTGGGCTGGAAGGAGGTTTGAGAGTTAAAGGCAGAGCGCAGCCCCCCCGCAGCCCACTGACACCCCTCCAGCCCCGCTTCATTATCAGAGGAAATAACAACCGCACGTGGCTGGGGGCGGAGAGTGCCCCCTCCAAAGTTTACAGCTGGCTGCCGTTGAAACCAGCTAAATGGACCATGGAGACTTGGAGAGGGGAAAAATCATTTAAGGAAAGGGGAAAAAAAATAATAAACCAGCCACTTCCCCGAGTTTCTAAATATAGAGTGAGCTCTGCCAGTTTTAATGGGATGGTCATAATCGCTCCCGCAGCTTTGCTGGGCTGAGCGTGGCCTAATTGCTCACCAGTAACAATCACGGGGCTTAATACGGGGCAGTTGCGGGTCAGGAAATTGCCCTGGCACAGGCGATTAGAGGTGTTAATAGGCTGGCTTAGGGGGCCCAGGAGCAGCACCGCAAGCAGCCCAGGCATTTTTCTCTCCTGCTGCTCCTCCTGGAACAGAACTGGATCCGCAAAAACATCCTATCTTAGGCCAGCCTCAGTGTTTTCCAGCTGATGGCCATAGGCAGATGCCATCATGGGGATTTGAGGTGTTTTTTCAAGCTTACATCCACTTGAGTCTCCTCCAGACCAGAGCCTTTGTGGTGCAGAACAGGACAGAGGGGGCTTGCTTATTTCCAAGTGACGAGTTTCCCTGCGGTAGGAAGGAAGGGAGAAGCTTGCCAGCTTCTCTGTAGAACTAGAAGGCTGCAGAGAGGCTGGGCTGTAGCTCGAGAACTGACCTGTGCAGATACCGCCATGCCGAGGGTCTTTGGGCAGCTCTGCCCTCCCCCCTGAGCCTTCCCTGCCTGTGCTGTCCATGCTTCCAGCCCCTGGGGTTTCCTGTGCTGCCTGGAGCTCAGGAAATGCTGGATGAAAGGGAGATACGTGGGCTGCTAGGGCCCCTTCCCTCCACCCCAGGCCCCAAAGAGCCATCGCCACTATTCTCCTCGCCCCTGTGTCAGAGGTGGTGGATCAGTGTTGCAAAAGGCGATGGGAAGGACCAAGTAACGTCACTGAGTGCCTTGAATTTCCCATTCCCAGAGACCCAGGGCTGTGCATCCCAGCATATAAATGCTACGTGGCTGCAGAGACCTCCTGGGAGGGACAAATATCCGCTTGGCCTCATTCTCCCTGCTGCAAGGCCGTCTGCCGCTCCGTGGGGCAGGGGATGAGGTGCTGGGCTGGGAGGGAGAGCTGGCGAGCGGAGCCGAGGCTGCTGCCTGCCTGGCTGCAAAGGTCACGCAGCAGCGGGCTGTTCGGTGCTCCCGAACATCCCTGCAGCCTGAGAGGCAGCTCATGTCAGCCTGTGCTTCGGGCAGCACTGGGAATTCCTCAGCAGTTATCGCTGGGGGCAGAAATGAGGATGAGAAGCTTCTGTGAGTGCTTGCACTCAGATGTTGGCTTCCTCCAGGCTCTGCTCCAGAAGCCCACGTGCTGTACAGGCACACTGCCCAGGGCTCGGCTGGACCACGGTGGTCACAGACCGGAGCTGGTCAAACTGGAGATGGGAGCGGGTTGCAAACTGCTTGACACTGGGGAGAGCTTGGATTTGCAGCTGCTGGGCTGCATCTCGAAGCACCGCAGCTCTCCCATGGAACTGGAAATGTCAGCCTCCAGCTGGGAGCACTGGTCTGGCCCTCTGGCTGGGCCAACCAGCATGGAGCTTGCAGCTCCAGTGCTCTCCCAGGGAGCATCTCCACTCGTGGCCAGGATGGAGACAAGCCTCTGGGTGTTAGCTCCAGCCAATGTGGCAGTGAAAACAGGACCAGGCACTGGGGCAGCCAGAGCTGCCTTCCTGCTGGGACAAAGTCAGGCACCCTTAATCAGACCTGCAGGCACCTTCCTCTCCCCAAAGAGCAGCAAAGCAGATGTACAGCCCTGTCCCTCTGTCCCCAGGGGTGCGACCAGGGGTCCCAAGCCCCCCATGGGAAGGCAGGTCGAGGCGTGGGTAGCCACAGAGCAGTTCATGTACTGCAGAAAGGGCTTGTTTGTGGCTTGAAAGGACCCTGAATGCCTACGTGCAGATGCTGTGGTGCTAGTTGGGAGGGTATTTCAAACTTACGAGACAGGGAATGGCACAAACACAGGGAGTTTGTGGTCTCTGGGAGGAATCCTAGCAGAGTAACACTTCTTGCCCTGTTCTCTCAATAAAAAAGAGACAAATGCAAGAATAGGTATTCACTCAGCGTCCTGTTGCTGTAAGATTTGTTTAATATTAAAAGTCATGGAGAGGGGTAGGGTTAACACCAGCTAAAATGATCATTAAACACAGCCAGATTATACTCCTCACGGTCAAAGCATAACACAAACTGTAACAGATCATCCCTCCTTGTTCCGCTTGCAGCCCACGAGCATCCCCACGCCAGCCAGCTATGAGCCCCTCCACGCCGGCTGCACGTCGCCCTAAAAGTCCCTGAAGATGCAGCTCCCGGCACCGGATCCCGGTTTGATTTCCAGACTGAACATGCTCACTGGAAGATGCATTTAAGGCTCAGTTCTCCCCAGCAGCAGAGACTCTCGGGAAGCAGAGCGGGGGTTTTGGAGTGGGAGAAGGCGAGGTTTTGCAGTTGCTTCAGTGCAGAGAGGAGGTGGCTGAGCTGTAAGGAAACGCTGTTCTCGTTTGCACTTCAAGTCGTTCCTTCTCGGTGCTACTCGTCTCCAGGCTGGATCCCCCATCCCTCTCCCCGGCACCCCCGGCCGTCAGCGAGCCGTGGCGAAGCCGATGCGGTTGTTGCGCCGGTCGAATTTGGTGTAGTAGTGCCCAATGAAGCTGGCACCCAGGATCCAGAGGGGACCAGCCGGGGGTGGGATGTCCAGCCCCGAGAAAGCCACCACGCAGACGTCCTCGCCGTACTGGGATTGCTGCAAAGAGGAGGAGACCCAGGCGGTGAGGGGGGTGCCAGGAGGGGGATCCCTACTGCTGCGTGTCCAAGGAAGGGCTGTGATCCCCAGCTCCACACCCGCTGCTTGGCTTTCCTGGGCGAAGGAGGATCCCTGCCTGTCTCTGCTCCTCACCCCAGATCTCCCCCAAACCTCCCCAGGTTGGTCTGGCTCATCTGGACACCTCTGCTGAGCAGGAGGATTTGGGGAAAGACAAGAAGCATCATCCTGGGGCTCATCTCAGCTGCTTTGGGGGAGCCAGGAGGGTGCAGGATGCTCCGGGACAGCTGCACCCTGAGATACACCCGGCCTGGGGAGAGCCCCGCTCCCGCCCCACAGGGAGGGATGCAGCTTACCCGGAGGACGTAGGCTGAGCCGTGGAGCATGTAGGCCTTCCCACCCAGGTGGAAGGAGATGTTGGGCAGCTGAGGGACTTGGTCACAGTCCACCACGTACTGTGGGAGAAGGAGACAGCGCTGAGCCTGTTTGCGGTGGGAGGGAGCGGGCAGGCGGCAGGGACACGGAGTGGGGTGGGGGGTTTGCTCACCTCTCCTTCGGCCATTTCTGCCGCCCCAATGGCTTTCATCAGCACGGAGACAGGGCCGGCTGGGCCAGTGATGTAGGATGCTCCTGTGTCCACAGCCACTGAACAGCCTTCCTTGCAGAACAGGATTTCAGCCCCTACGGACACCCTGGAATGGGAGGGGAGAGGGGTGACCCCAACACTCCCATGGTAGCCGCAGCTTGGCTCCCAGGGCTGCCTGTACCCACGGATAAGCGTGCTGCATCTATGTCCAGGGAACACTGGCCAAGCAGAGCTTGCGCTGCTCCTGGTGCCTCTGGAGCACAGACCCTCCAGGAACACCAGGAACCTTCCCTTCAAGCTTCTCGAATGTGAAAGCTAAGCGTCATCACGTGCGGGTTTTATTTTTTGAACCACGCACAGCAGAACTGTTTCAGTGCCTCATGTTCCTTCTGCAGGACTAAAGAGGGTTAAACTCTTCCACTGCAGCTTCCAAGCTGAATCAGCCCACGGTGGTGCCACCCCCTCCGCATTCCCCAGCTCCTTGCAGAGCATCCCCAAGGCTCTGTGCTGGAGGATCCCATCCCGCTCCCCTCCGGAGGGGAAAGCATCCACCAGCAAGACCATATAACCCTGTGGACCACGCTCCCCAGCCCCCAGCCAGCTCTTCCCAGCCTCCCCTCCGGCAGGATGAGGCCAGCACTGTGCAGAGGCACTCATGCCCTCACCCCTTCATGCTGATCTGCCAGTAGCCGCTCTTGCTGACGTTCAGGTAGTGGAAATCTCCGGTGTAGTAGGCTGGGTCGCTGCCTCCGAGGATTATTTCCCCCCCGGGTTTCAGAGGAGCATTCCTAGGGTGCAAAACACAGTGGAGTGATTCCCTCTGGGCTGTTGTCCCTGAAAAAATCAGGGAGAAGGGATTAGCCCTTGGCGTGAGGCTCTGCTGACTTGGAGGGCAAAGTGGAGCAGAGGAAGCCCCCAGTTAGTTCAGAGGGGTGCGAGAGCCCACAGGAGGGGGGTGCCCCATGCTGAGGTCTCCAAGCAGGCCGGTGAGTCTCCTGGCACAGGGCACAGCCCAGACCATGCCCAGCTCCGATGGAGCCGTGCCCAGCCGTGCAGGGCTGGCCTGGGGGCTGGCAGTGCCAGCGGGGTCTGCTGCCCGGCCCTGGGGAGCGTGGGCGACTGTTAGTGGGTGCTGTCTCGAGGGCGCTCGTGCTTTTCATCTTCTTACTTTGAAGCTCTGCAAAGAGAGGGATGATCCATAAGCCCTATGGTCCGAGGGTGGCTGTGCCCCCTGAGGTGCCGAAGGGACCCAAGTGGCACCCACACGAGGCTGCAGTTGAAGCCAGCATCGTTAGGCTTTGCTCGTTACCACTGAATCCACCTTTAGCTGAGGTAAAATGCTACCACACCTGCTTTAAGCATGTGTTTGTGGGTCTGTTTGTCACTGCACACTGCCAAGCTGCTGTACCTGGAGCTGGTGGGGAATGCTGGGGGGGTGGGAGCATTCCTGCTCTGCCAGGAAGAGCCATCCCGCTGCTCCTGCGGGTTGTGGCGCTGCTGGGAGTAGGGATGCTGGGACACAACAGTTTGGGGCAAGAAATGAAACAGGGTTTGGCTGCTGGTGCAGATTTTCTTTCAGTAGGTTATTTTGTTTAATTTTGCCTTTAGCTGGAACACCAAATCCTCTCCTGGCTGTGATTGCTCCAGCCCCACGAGCAGAGCCAGCAGCTTTGTGCAATCCAACAATGATAAACGAGCCGGGAGCAGCTCCCGGCCTCGGCACTCCCTGCCCAGCAGCTCCTGATAAGCATCCACCTGGCTCTGCTTCTTGTGCTGCCTCATTCCATCCCAGCTCCTCCAGGCATCCTCCACGTGCCCATGCCCTCCACCCCACCCCGGGTCCCACAGCCCCAGCCACGGCTCTTTCCCAATCCCGAGATGCGATGCCGGCACTGCCGTGGGTGCGATGCCTATGGCCTGCAAAACTAACACCTCCCCAGCCCCGGCGCCTGCTCCCCGCGACACCCACCGGCTGTAGTAGACGGAAAACACGTCCTCCTTGAGGATCTGCTGGGAGAGGATCCGATCGAAGACGGGGGTGATGCCGTCGATGGCCTGGCTGGGGTAGCCCATGCCCAGCACCCCATCAAACCTGGCAAAGATGAAGGGGAAGGCAGGCAGCGCCGTCGCCTCGGCGAAGACCTGGATGATGGGGATGTCCGATACCTGGGGAAGGGCACAAGTGTTCTTGCAGAGAGCTGGGGGGGGTTAAATCCCCACTAGAAGCCCCCTACTCTTGGGTAACTGGGGATGCTCCTAAGGGGGAGCAGAACCACACAGGGGCATCTCCCTGCTGAGCCAGCAGCTCCGGATCCGGATTCCGAAGCTCACCATGACGATGTCCTGGCTGAGGAAGCCTTTGACGCTTCCCGTGCCGTAGCGGATAGCGAACCCCGTGCCGTTGGCTATGTACGTCCGCGACTTGGAGGAGTCGTAGCGGCTGTGGGAAACTGGGGAGAGGGAGAAGGTTCATCAAAGGGATGGTGGGAGCAGTGGGACCAGCCGAGGGTCTTTGCCCCCTCAGCCTCCATGGGATGATCAACCCACCCTGCCCCAGTGCCAGAGGACCGGACAGTGGCAGACAGACCCCCCCCATGCTACCCACCGCAGTCGCTCTGAGCAGTTCTCGAGATGGAGGGACTTGCCCACATTTGCTGAGCTGGAGCTGAGGCTGGAGGGGATCAGCCCCAGCCCCCCATGTCCGGCCATGCCCCCCTACTCACCGCAGGCGCTGTAGAGGGGGGAGCACTTGTAGGATGGCACCCACAGGTTGGCCGAGCCCGTGTCGAAGACCACCTTGAAGGTCTGCGCAGGGGTTCCGATGCTGATCTCACCGAAATACTGGGTCTGGAAGAGACAAGGCGCGGGGAGCATCCCTGGGGGCACAGCTCAGATGGGAGAGGGGGCTCACACAGCCCCGAGCCCCCAGCAGCAAACTGCGGGGTACAGCGGGTGGGGCTGGTGGGGCAGTGTTGGGGTGACAAGCCCCCACTCAGGGAAAGACTCACGTCCAGGTAGTTAGTGAGGAGGGTGGGAGCCGTCCCGTTTTTGGGGCCGGCCACGTCGCTGCGTCTGCTGTGCCTCAGCTCGGGGAAGACGTCGGACACCTTGACACCCATCTCCTGCAGCGTCTGACGGATGGAGGGCATCCTCCGCAGCGTGATCCTGCGAGGGGCGAGCGCAGGGCTAGGGAGCACCCAGGCACCCTAAGACACCCCCCTCCAGCTCCCCGCCATGGGAAATCCAGCCGGGTGGCTCTAGATGGCAGCAGCTCCCCACGCCGTGGGGCTGCCAACCAGGTCTCAGTGGGTCCCACTCCCACGGTTCTGCCAGCTCCACACCAGTTCTGGGGGGGAATGCACCGCAGCCCACCCAGGACAGGGATCCCATGGGGGTTGGGTGCTGCAGGAGGCATCCACCGACACCAAGCAGCCATCCATGGGGTGAGCCCGGCCCCACGCTTTTCTCGTTTGGCTGCAAGTGGAATGCTTTGTCTTGGCCTCCCGGGTTATCTGGGAGATGGATGCTGCTGGGCTCAAGGGGGGAGAGGAAGAGGAGCAACAAGAGCAGAGCAGAATAGAAAAAGAGGAGGAAGGGGGGTTCCCAGCACAGCTGCAGCAGGTACCGCAGGAGGAGAATCCTTTGGTCCTCAAACACCCAAACCCAAGAACCAACCCAAAACCAAGGGGAGACAGCAAGACCCACAACACTGTGGGCCACCTGCAACACCCTGCTACCTCTGCAAAGCCTGGGCTGGCGGAGGAAAGAAGCTGGCACCCCAGGTCACGGCCAAGACCACCAGATACGGCTGCACCCTCCTGCTGCGTCCCGCCGGCATCGCGTCCTCCCTGGGCAGCCGCTTCCTTTGCCAGCAGCCTCGTTGCGTCCCAAAGGGGAGGATGCTTTTATAGCCTGGGTTTCTGCATCCGTGTGGGTTTCTCCTCCCCGCTGGCCGGGGGAGGGCTGGGGATCCCACGGGCAGCACCATGGGCAGGTGGCTGGACGCTGACCATCCCCACAGAGGGTGGCATGGCCGGGAGAGCCATGGGGAAGGCTGGCAAGCGTGGCTGGCAAGGGGGAGCTGCCAATAGCTGGGAGCCGTGAGCCCACGCTCCTTGCGGTTAACAGCATTGCTACATGTCAGCACCCGGCCATCACTAACTCGGTGTGTGCAGGGCACAGGCCAAATGCCTGCTGGTGTCAGTCAGGAGGGCTGGGGGGTGATGCCAGCACAGGTCTAGAGGGCAGTCTGGCCAGGGAGGTGTCCCCAGGCTCCATACTGCAGAGGACTGGGGTTTTCCCAAAGGCCCAGGGATGGGAATAGTCAAAGGTGCTCAGCCACAGCCCCTTCGGCCACCAGGCACCAACCCACCAGACCCCACTGCCCTAACAGGGGCTGCTGTGGGCACTGGGAGGGGGGAACACCCCCCCCAGCTCCGTTACACGGGTGAGGGAGCAGAGCCCTAACGCAGAGCACGGGGCAGAAAACAGCTGAACTCCTCGCAGCAGTTGCACGCGATATTAGACCAAGGTACAAGCACCCACAGCCCTGCCAGGCCCACCACAACCCGGAGGAGCGGTTTGCTCTCCACCTCGGGCAAGCAGGGTGCAGAGGAGCCCAGTGCAGCTCTGGGTGCTGCTCCCACTCTGCCCTGTGCTTTGGAAGGGAGATGCTGCCCAAAAAACTCATCCCTGTTCTGCAAGACCCCTCCAGAGAAAGTGCATCGCTCCAGAGAAAGTGCATCGCTGGCCCCCAGCTCGGTCACGGGGGCTGGGTCAGGCGCCGTGGCTTCAAGCCCAGCACTTGACCTCGGGGGATCTCGGTGGGAAACGGCTGCGAAGGCAATAAAAATGTTCTTGGAAGAAACCTGATGACACACTTGCCCCTGCCTTGTATTTCCCCAGCTACGCAATCGTGCCGGTGTGCTCCCGTTGCGGATGGGGTTTGTTTAGGGCACCGCTGTCACCCTTGTCCAGGGGACATCGGTGCTGGGGGGCCAGGAGGGTACCCAAAGAGTTACAGACAGCTTTCCCCTTAAAACCTGGGCTTCACAGCCTCCTTCCCCTGGGGGATATTGGCCACGGCGTTTGGAGCCAGGGGAAGGCTGACCTCGGCAGGCACCGAGGCTCTGCCCCGTGGGTCGCAGCCCCACTCCCCCCAGCCCTGACGTCTTTTCCCACGCTGAGCCCTGGCGCTGCGTCACTCGAGGGAACCTCATGCCCCGGCGCAGGTTGCAGTGAGGCGCAGAGGTCAGGAGGCAGGAGCCCTGCCCGGGAGCCGCAGAGATGCAAGAGAAAGCCTGGCAGGGAGCCACCAGACATAAATCCCCTTCCCGGGCAGCCCGTGGGCTCTGCCTGCTTTGCCGAGCCCCGTTCCGCCAAAGAGAGCCCAGGGCTGCAGCCTGACTCCAAAGGAAAGGGGCCCTGTCAGTCAGGGGAAGGTGATCCCAGGATGCAGGGCCGTGGGGCTCCGGTGTTTCCAGCTCCCCTTTGACCCATAGCCAAGGGGAGGCACATCTGCAGGAACCCTGAGGAGCGTTAGATGCTCTGGGCATGGCTTTCCCCTGGGAGGGACAGAAGGACTCCTCTCTCCCGGGGCAGCCGGAGCGGGATGCAGCTGGGAATGGCAGAGTGCTGTGAGTACCAGGCAGCCCTTCCCTGCCAAGGGGCTGGCACCACAGCTCTTCTGAAGGGAAAACAAGGCATAAACAGGCAAAATCAACTTACCCAAGCCCATCAGCGAACCGAGAGCTGCTGCCTTGCGGGGGCCAGTGCTAGCCCTGAGCACCAGGGCTCACGGCTGCCCGTTGGCACAGGATGCCCTCCCCATGCAAGGAAAACTTCCGCAAGGCATTTCTCACCTCTGCCAGCAGCAAGCAGGGATGAGCAGCTGGTGAATGGGAGCAGCGACGGAAAAACCTGTCGCAGGGCTTTAAATAACCTGCAAAGGGTACATTTGTGCACGGGGATACAGGAACCAGGGGAGGGGAAGGAGCATCGTTCCTCTGGCTCGAAGGCCTGGAGCAGGAGCCATGGTGAGGGCCAGGCTCTGCAGGGCATCACGGCAGGGACATCCATGGGGACATCAGCCAGCCATGGGATGACACTGATTTTTACCCCCAGCCCTTCAGGAGACCCAGACCTGCAGGGAGGATGCTTAACTCTTCCCACGCAGCCTGGAAGCATCAGCCAATTCTAAGCAAAGCGTCACTTAACCTGGATTTGCAACAGCTGAAGGCAAAGCTGCCACCTCCCTGCTCCATCCGTGCGCTGCTGTGGGAAACCGGCTGCTGTTTGCTGCAAAGGGCTGGGCGTTCGGACAATTCCGTATCCTATAAAGAGCAGTTTGTCTGGAAATAGCAGGGGAATGCTCTTAAGTTATTTTCCTGCTGTTTTCAAGGAGTCAAATGACTGAGCGAAGAGTGAATTCAAGGAAAATGCTTTCCAGGGAGAAACAAATGCTTTCCTGGGAGATAAAGGTGCTCCTCTAGCGTTGGGCTGAACAAGCACGTTCCTTAAAATAAAATTGGAAATAAGTACTTCCCTTTCTAAATAGAATCATTGGGAAGTTTTACTGAAGAGCTCCATTTCTTGGGGGACCTGTTAAAACGGTAAAAGAAGGTAGATGCGTTTCTGCCCTTCCCACACACTTTACACCCTTCCCTGAGCTTGCTGCGAGCGAAAACGCGCCAGGCTTATAGGATCCTTGTTCCGGAAAAAGCTCAAGCACAAAAGCAACTTTTGGGAAGGACTTAGAGGAGGCGCTGGATGGCACCGACACCGGGGGAATTTGGCCATTGACGTCAGCAGGGCTTGGGCTTCACCCGAAGTGTTTGCTTAAAACCCAAACCGCTCTGGCAGGGCACATCGAAATCGCGATTTACTGAACCAGAGGGAAAACATTCCCCTGCAAGAAGCTTCAGAAACGCAGGCCGGGGAGAGCAGCACCGGCTCTGGCTCGCTGCTGCCTGCTCTGTCCCAGAGGCAGTTCACAGCAATTCCCCAGGTCACTTTGGAGCCTGACGGGAAGCAACGCTCCCCCCCAACCCTGGGATGATGCTCCATCCCAGCTTGATTTTCCCAGCAGGGTGAAGGGACGGGGGCACACACCCAGCTTATCTGTGTTGCTGCCGTGGAGATGGGGTTATAAGGGGAATCCCATTATCCTCCATGCCATGTCTCTAGGACCACTCCTCTTTCTCCCGGTGAAGCCCTGAAGATGAAGCTTGACCAGGACAAGTTGCTCTGCAGCCCAAGTTTTCAGTTGGGGTGAAGCAAAGACAGGAATTGCAGCTAAGCACTAGGGAGGCTGCAGCCTACTCACCTGCGTGACCAGAGACTGGTTTGGGTGGGAAGGGACTTTAAAGCCCACCCAGTCCCACCCCCTGCCATGGGCAGGGTCACCTTCCACTAGACCAGGTTGCTCCAAGCCTCATCCAGCCTGGCCTTAGACACTCCCAGGGATGGGGCATCCACGGCTTCTCTGGGCAACCTGTCCCAGTGCCCCCCACCCTCTCCAGGAAGAATTCCTTCCTGATGGCCCATCTCAATCTCCCTCTTTCCATTTAAACCCATCACCCCTTGTCCTGTCACTCCATGCCCTTGGAAAAAAGTCCCCCCCAGCTTTCTTGTAGCCCCCCCAGGCACAGGAAGTGGCTCTAAGGTCTCTCTGGAGCTTCCCTTCTCCAGGTTGAACCCCCCAACTCTCCCAGCCTGTCCCTGTGGCAGAGGGGCTCCAGCCCTCAGAGCATCTCCAGGGCCTCCTCTGTCCAAGCCCACGCTTCCTCTCCCATCCCTCCTCTACAAGCAGCTGCCCAGCTCTGCTCCAAACCCCTCTGCTTTATCACCAAAGCTGGCCCTGGTGCCAGCAGGACTGAACCCACCTCTGCCCATCCCCTGCCCACAGTCAGGCTCATGCTAAGAAGCTTCTAGCTCTTTTTTCCCCCCTCTTGAAATCCTCCCACTGCAATTGCTCTCAAAATAAAGGCACCCCATCCAAACCAGCAGCAAGGGAGCAGCTTCCCCTGAGCCAGACCTCCCAGGGATGCAAAGCACCCCTACCCAGCCTTAGGGAACATCTGCTGGGGGGCTCATCTGTAACCTGGCTGCTGGAACTGGGCTTTGGGTGCCCAAATGAGTTCCCCCACATGAGCTGAGCTGTGGGAGCAGCTCCCAGCTCTGCCTTCACCCTGCGCAAACCCACTGCAAACCCTGGGCACTGGTGCGGTGCCAGCAGGCACTGCCACCAGCTCCATCAGGCTGTGCTTCGAGCAAGAGGAAACAGGTTTAACTCAAACTCATTAATTAATTCTTGCAAGTTAAGAAGGGTATCTGCACAGGGACCAGCTTTGAAGTGATTGCCTTGGTTTAATTAAACTCCTGCTTGCACCCAGCTTCCCAAGTGCTCATAGAAACCTGGCTCGCATCCATTTAGCTTGTGTCTCTGATGGTGCAGACCCGCTGAGTTATCCAACCAGTTCTCCAGCAGTGCTGGCTGTGCTCCTGGGGAGAGGAGTTTCTGCAGCCTGAGCGAAACAGCTCCTTTAAAAACATCTGATGCTGAACGAGGAGAGCTCCGTGCTGTCCTCCAATTCCTGTCTGCCATGAAGGTTTCCCTGCGAGCAGCCGGCCCCTTGCACGTGGGGGATGCTCGTCCCCTGGAGCATCCAGCAGCGCAGGTCCTGCCTCGAGAAAGGTTTAAAAGCAGCTGATGCACAGGGCTTGAATGGTTCTGGAGGCCAAATGAGCAGAGAGGGCACAGAGGGCACACGGTGGGCGATGAGATGTGTCGGGCTCCCCAGCAGCTGACCAAAACAGCCACTACAGAAAGAAGCAGCTTCCCATCACCCCCCACAGAAGGTGTGCTGGGGCTGTGAGGTTGTGAGGCAGATGAAAAGGCACTTTGAATGCCAGAGGATGGGGCAGGATCCCTCTCTGGGGCTGGATCCCTCTCTAGGGCTGGATCCCTTTCTTCGGTCATGTCATCAGGCTCCCCCAGAATGATGCAGATGTCCGGGTCATGGGTAGGTGGGCAGCCCATCTGTCAGCACCCATGCTGGCATTGGGGTGGGCACAGGGTGCTGGAGATGTTCTCTGGTTCAAACCCTGGCAGAGCCGTCCTGGTGCTCACCACCACTGTAGCTCCCACCAGCTCCATCCTGCCAGTGGTCCAGCTCTGCTCCCTCCTGGCACATCCCACAGGAAACTGGGTTTTGGGAAATGTGAGTCCTGGCCCACCGTGCTCAGAGGTATCAGCACGGTAACTGTGTCTTTGCTCCAGCTCCCACCCCAGCATCTCTCAATTAATTAATAACCCCAGATGTCATTCGCTTTTTCATGGTGCCTGAATTTGAACGGGGCAATTTACTCTTCTCCGATCAGCTCATGAAATGTTAACGTGGTTTAATGGGTGTTTTCCTAACCTTCCCTGCCCTCTCCCGTGGCCCCCTGGGCTCTGCTCTCCGCAGCCCGCATCCCTGCGGGACGCGTGGGAAGGCAGCGCCATGGCTGCTGCCTGTATATGCCAGGGCTGCCCGCGCTGGCTGGGGCTCGTGGCCAGGGCAGCTGGGGCTATGGCCACCAGAGGGTCCCAGTGCCACCTCCAGCTGTGGCCACCAGAAGGTCCCGGTGCCACCTCCAGCTGTGGCCACCAGAAGGTCCCAGTGCCACCTCCAGCTGTGGCCACGATGCCTCTTGGTGACACTAAGAGGAGCCAGAGCTGGAGCAAGCCCTGAGCCACGGGAAAGGAGCACAGTCTGAGTTTGGTCTCAGACACATTTTTTAATTAAATCTTTCAACAGGGAAAGACAAGAGGAATAAAATAACGGTAACAACTCCAGAAGCCTGTCTGGCATAGCATTTGGTCCCCAGAGCCCTGCTCAAGAGCTGCTCATGGGAGTCCCACGGGGCAGCGAGGCAGTGTCCCTGCAGCAGGGACGGCTCTGGATGGCACCGAGGGGTCCCGGGGCCGAGAGCGGCAGCAGCTCACCGTGGGAGACGGACCCAGGGCTCGCTCGCACCATCCCATCACCAGCGATTTGGCCCATCTCGCAGGTCACACCATGGAGCTGCTGTCTCCCATCTTCTGCAAGAGCTGCAAGAGGGATAGATCCTGATTAGCAGGAAAATCCTCCAGTGCATCCTTGGGGGTCTGCAGGGAGACCGCGGTGACCTTCCCTGGTCCCAACCACGGCGATCGGGACTCATATTGCCCAAGGACTGCAAATCCCAAGGGTCCCACGGGAGAACCGTGCCCAGCGCCCTGCTCACCTTGCTCAGCAGAGGGATGTTTGCCAGCGAGCCCAAAAACCCAAACACCACTGGAAAAAAACTCCTGTATCAAAGCAAAAGTCTCTGTTAAGCCCCATGCCAGGATTTCATCAGGATGGGAGCAGCGGGGGCTCTGCCCGGGGCTGCAGGGCACGAGGCTTGCCCAGCTCTCGCTCTCCAGCCCGGGGCGCCCATGCCACGCCAGGGAGCTGGGTGCTGTGGGACGGACCTGAAGAGGGTGATGAAGCCGTAAGCCTCCAGCAGCATGCCCAGGAGGGGCCACCGCATGAGGACGATGAGGACCCCGCCAAGGAAGAAGCTGGTGCCCTTCAGCTTTGGCCTCTGGAAGAAGAAGGTGAAGGTCCTCCTGAAGCCAATGATGAAGACCAAGCCAGAGAGGAAGAGGATCTGGGAGGAGGAAGGGGAGCAGGTCAAAGAAGCCCTGCCCAGAGGGACCCTTTGCTCCATCCTGGGCACCAGCACCCGCCGTGGGGAGCCCCGGCCGCGCCGTACTCACATTCCCGAAGGCCAGGAGCACCGAGTCGAAGTACAAAAGCATCCCAAAAAGGATGAAGAAGAGGCCGAAGCCAACCAGTCCCACGCCGATCCCTGCCGAGGACAGGAGGAGGGCTGAGACGGGGCACACAGTGCAGGTCCCACCTTGGGATGCAGTTTGTCTCCTCGGCACCTCCCTGGCCCGTCCCCTCCCAGAAATGTGCTTTGGATTTGACTCCAAAGCTTAGAAACAGCCTTTACAGCTGCCTAAGACTTGGAGGAAATACTGGGTACCCCAGAAACCACTCTGGGCTTCCAAAAAAAGATTAAACCACAAAGAAAAGATAAATAGGAAGCTATTTGCTGGCATTTTTCTGAATGGTGGCATGAAGGGTGTCGGTGCAGTTTCGGGTAGGAGAGGCTGGCGATGGTCTCTGGACCAGGCACCTCCCCAGATGCTGTTCCCAATGCAGACCTGGGCAGAGGATAAGGGCAACCCTGGCCCCGCATGCCCCCCCCACAGCCCTGCCCAGTCCCCAAGTCCCAGCATGCCACCCACCGCATCCCCCCCAACCCCAGGATGCGCCTTGAGCCATTGCACCCTCTCCCTTTCCTCGCAATCCCGGTCAGTCCAGCCCTGACTCAGTGCTGTGAATCATCCTCATGGTGCGCCCCGGTCCCATGGGGATGGGCATCACCCCTGGGACACGGCCACCCCAGCCCACCCACCCGCTTACGCTGGAAGTCGGTCAGAGACACCATCTTGCCGGCGGCAGGGCTGGGCGAGGCCGGGCGCCCTTCCACGTGCCTCTTCGGCAGTGACCCTTGGAAAGGCCTTTAGTCCCCACGTCATCCTGCAAATCATTAACAGCCCACCAGTGCCTGCCCCATGGCGGCAACACCTCCCTCGCAGGGATGTGGTGGCCGGGCATCACTGTGGGGGTGACATAGAGGGGCTGGTGGCCGTGGGTCCCTGCCTGCTCCTGCCCCAGCCTGCATGTCCTCCCTGGGAAGGGATGGCTTGGAGCCATCCCAAAAGAAGGGGACAAACACGGCTGTGCTGCCCCTTGGGATGTCCGAGTGGGACCTGGGGCACCGTGAGCCCCTGGCTGGGAGGGTGGGCACTGGGTGCTGCATGCGGAGCCCCCACAGCATCGTCACCGGGGCATCGCGTGGGGCAGGGATGGTCCCAGCTCAGAGCAGCCCCGTAGGAGAGGGGACCTTTGGCACCCGCCGCGCCCCAGCCCCACGCAAGCCCCAGTGGGGTTTGCTGCCCGATGGCTCTCCCAGACCTGCTGCCTGTGGCCGATGCCGGGTCCCCGCGTGGCATGTGCCACCCCAAGGGACCCCTACACCCATGTGCCTCGGGAAGGCCCACAGGGACCAGCTCCACGCGTTTGCAAATGGTTTTTTTGGGGAAAATAACCCCCCAAAAACAGGGAGAGGGAGGAGAAGGTGCCACCGGAGCGAGCTATGCGAAAGGTGAGACCCTTCCTGAACAGATGAAACGCTGCAGCCGTTCATCCACCCTCTGCAGTGTTATCCCAGGTCTAGACAAAACCCACTGACACCTTCTTGTTTCGTAGATACTTTTATTTCTCTAACACTAGCAAAAAACCCAGAAAACAAACGCCTCCCTCCCCCCACCCCTCCCCAGTGCATAAATAGATTTCCTCCCGATGCAAATCCTTTCTCGGTTACAAGTCACTGGAATATGAAGTGTTATGAAAAATAATAACCAAAATAAAATTAAGAATTAAGTAATTGTTTTGTTTTTTTTAAAAACCAAAACAGAACAATGACCACCAGGTTCCACAGCAGGGCAGCCACGGGGTCTGGTCCTGGGAAGGCTCAGACCCGGCCACCGCTGAGCCGGAGCTCGCTGGCAGCACCGGGCACACCGGGATGCTCCTCCAGTCCCCAAAGACAGGAGGACTTGCTGCCTATGGGTCTGCATTACCCCCATGGGCCCCCACAGCATCCCCATGGGCCACAGCCCTGCCCCGCGGTCCCTGGCATGTCCCCGGCAGTGTCCCCACAGCCGGTGTAAGTGGGGTCTGCCCCGGTTACACGAGCTGGGGAGCCCACCCTGGCCCCCACGCCGCTGCGCTCGGGGACAGGGAAATAAACGCGTCATCTCTTCAAACTTACAGTCTCTTTATATTTTATTTTAAATAAATTTGCTTTTTAATAAAAGCAGAAAAAATATATATTTTAAATAGGTTTTTTCTTTCTGGTTTTTTTTTTTTTTCTTTTTTTCTGATAAATTGGCAAAGAATCTGCTTTTCTAACTCGTTGGCAGGGCTGGTGCCAACAACCCTGCGGAGAGTGAGCTTAGCACAAAACAGTACCTCCCAGAAAAGAAGAGAAAACCAAATATAGATATATATTATAAATGTATAATTTCCATAAAACATATATTAAGGCATGTAATAGCAAAATAAAGGGCCAGCTTTATGAGCTAAGAGGGCTGCGGGAGGCTCGGGAGCGGAGCGGGACGCGGGGCTCCTGGGATCCTACCGGTATTGCTAAGATGGGGGGCGCGGGGGGCCATGGGGATGCAGGGTGGGGGGAGCGCGGGGCAGGGGTCCTGGTGGGTGTCGGGATCAGGCCCGTAGCGAAATAGCTGCAGGGTGGACGGTATCCGGCTCCCCCTTGCCCATCCCAACCCCGCTGCCGACAGGGCAGCCCTGCCACCTGCACAGCCTTGCGGGGGGGTGCCCTTTTCCAGGCAGAACCCCCCGTTTTCCTCCCCCCTGGAAAGCTAAAGGAAAGGGTGAACTCGCTACAGGAAAACCAAACAAGCCAGAGGGGCTGGAGTGCCGTGGCAAGGTCTTGGGGCGAGACGCGGTGCCAGACTTTCAGAGGGGCCGGGACAGGTGACAGCAGGACGGGGGGCAGCTGGGGTGCTGCTCCCCACAGCGGGGATAAGCCCCAAGCCTCTTCCCTTTCTCATCACCGTCCCCATGCACCACAGAGGGATCCCTGCCGAGCCCACGGCTTCACTGTCCCACCTCACACCCCAACACCCCGCACCCCAGCACCCCGCACCGCTCCCCTGCTCCCGTGCAACGTCCCCCTCCCTGCCCACACCTCCTGCTCCGTGCCAGCGGCGCACCGGTGCCCCGGGCAGCCCCCATCCTGAGCACACCTCTCCCCCAGGCACCTCCGTGTCCCCCTCGAGTCCCGTCTCCATCCGTCCTGCTCCCGGCACAGCTCCTTCTTCCTCCTGCTGAGCCACGAGGAGCGAGGGGACAGGTCGCTGCCACCGACCAGCCAGACGGGTGCTAAAAGTGGGTTCAGGGCACAGGGAGGGGAAGATGCGCCCGAGGAGCGGAGATGGAGCATCCAGGTCCAGCGTGCGATGGAAGCACCATCCACGGTGGGAACTGGCTCGTCTCCACCCAGAACAGCCCCTTTGCAGACCTTTGGGAGACCAAGTCATCAGCACGGGGAGCCTGGGGAGTCCTGTGTTCCCCTGGGGGTGCCTGGGACCCCGCTGCAGATGCCCCTGCCCGGCTGTCCGCGCAGCCAGGACACTGCCAACATGTCCCCGTGTCGGCTGGCAGCCCGGGGGGCTCCTTGGGGACCACACTCCAGCAGACAACATCCTGGTACGTCTCCTCTGGGACTGGGCAGAGCTGGTGGTGCTGGGTGGTCTCGCCATCGGTTGGAGGGAAGGGGGTCCGGGAGAACCGAAAACGACGGCGAGAGGTTCAGTGTCGTGTCGGGGCGCTAAAACGTGGCCCCGTGGAACTTGATGGCGCCAGCAGCGGCCAGGGCTTGAGCTGGAGGGAGAGGAGAGTGGGGCTGAGCTATACGTGGGGGGGGCAGCGGGCGGCGGCCCCTGTGTGCCCACCCCCAGACCCCTCCTGCCCTGCTCGGAGCAGAATCAAGTGCAGATTCGGCTCTACGCCCCGAGCTACCTGGGAGGGAACCTCCAACCGAGCAGGGAGATGCTGCATCCCCCCGTTTGCAGCCACCAACGTGGACTTGCCAGGGCAGGCATCCCCCAGAGCCTAGCCCTGAGACCACTCCCCTGTTTTGCTCCGTGCGTGGGCCCCCCCTGCCCACACCGGGGTCCCTGGCTAACCCAGCCTGCGGGCTTCGCCTTAGAGGACACTTGCGCTTGGTCCATGGGAGGAGACGGAGCTGACGTGGCTCGGGAGATGTTAGCTGGAGCAAGCAGCGATGGATGGACACCGGGCACTGAAGAGGTGCCCCCCGCCCAGCCCCCCCCCACGATGGAGAGAGGATGGGATGAAGTACGAGAGAAGAGGTGCTTACTTCATGGCTCAGACACGCATAAAATGGCTGTTGTCGGCGCCCCGGGATGTTTCGGACGAGAGGGGGTTGGTCGGTGGAGTCGGGGAGGCTGGGGAGGTGGGAGGGCTTGGGGTAGCGCATTGAGCTGGAAAGGAGAGATGGGAGAAGGGCGTGAAGAACACAAGCTGCTGGCAGCGGCGAGGGGAAGGAGGCGACCCAGCGAGAGGTTAGCGGAGGGGAGGAAACAGAGAGGAAGGAATCGGGGGGCGGGGGTGGGGGGGAAGCAAGCGCGGTCAGGACAAACAGCCACAGCGGTGCCTGGCCGCGGCACGCGCACGTGAGCTCTCCGCAGGGCTCCTCATGGACAAAGGCACGGCATGCCCTCGCGCACGGCCAGGCGTTCCCATGCCGCAGCCTCGGGAACGCTTCCGACAAGGTGCCAAAACCTGCACCCGGCCCAAGCAGCTGCTCCATCCTTCGATGCTCAGCGCTGCCCCAGGCACCGCAGGCAGGGTCCCGGCATCGCCGGCATCACCGGGCTCGCTGTCCCACCGCACAGGGGTGCCAGGACCAATACAGCCCACTCTCCTGCCCATATCAGCCCCTCACTCTTGCTGCCTGTCCAGCCCATCAGCCAGTCCTGCCCCCAACCTGCCCTGCCCTCACCCCTCCTGCCCACTCGGCACGTATCGCTACCTGCGGTCCGCTCTCCCGTGGGGCTGGCAGGCTCCGACCCTCCGTGCCCACCCCGTTCCTTACCCGAGAGCATGCGGCCCCGGCGAGAGGCCTCGGCAGCCAGCGTGCACGAGATCTCTATCCTCTTCTCCTGCTCCTGCAGCTGGGTCTCGGGGTCCTGGGGGACATCCACCTCCCCCTCGCCCAGGGGGATGACGTTCTGCAGGCTGCGCAGAGCACCCGCCATCAGCATTCATGCCCGGCCCCGGCAGGACAGACCCTGCGGGGAAGGTGGCGGGATGCACCCTGGGATGACACGGGCACGGCAGCCTCACCTGGATTTGGCAATGAGGGTCTTGATCCTTTCCACCTTCTTCTGCTTCTCCTTCATCTCCTCGGGGCTGAGCGGCGTGTCAGGCTCCAGTTCGACGTACCGCTCCGGGATGAGGACTTTGTCCGGCGTGGAGAGCTAGGCAGGGCGACAAGGGCTGCGCTGAGCACCAGGGGTCTGTCCCTCCTCCCGCACCCACCTGCCCCCAGCTCCCAGCACCCGCCTGGGCACGGCCAGTGGCTCCAGGATCCTGACTGACACAGGAGGATGGATCCATCTTCCTGGTGCAGGGTGTGGAGGGAGGGATGCCCCCACCCGTGCCCAGGATCCCTGGGGATGGTCCATCCTCACCTCCTTGTTGATGTCCACGTCGTAGTGCTGCGGCTCCAGCTCCATCTTGCGCAGCCGGGCGATCTCCTCCTGGGGCGTCTCGTAGACCTTGCCGGGGTCGTCGGAGCGCAGCGCTGCTTCCAAGTCGGAGATATCCACCTCATGGATGCTGCGGTGACGGCGCACCTGCAAGGGACCCCAGTCCCACTGAGCACCGACCCCAGGATGCCACACTGTTCCCTGCCCCTGCACCCACCCCCTTCCCCAGCCCCCCCCCCAGCCCCTCTGCTCCATCAGGGACCTCAGGCAAAGCAAAGGCCAGGTTGCCCCAGCCCTGCGGCTGATACGGGGACTCACCACCTTGTAGGAGGCGGGTGCCTTGGTGCCGGGGGTGTCGGGCTGCTGGCTGCCGGGGAGCTGTAGGCTGCGTCGCTTCTCCTTCATCGAGCCGCTCTGGTGGCGTTTCATGCGGTCGATCTGCTCCTCCACACTCATCTTCACCTTCGTCTCGGTGGCGAACACGGCGCTCTTGGGTCTCTCCTGGGGAGAGCCCAGCCCCAAGCTCACGCACCCCAAACCTGCGCCAGGGTCCAGCCCTGTCTGCCCTGTGCCCCCACCCCCTGCAAGGGGCTGCTGCAGGGAGGGGGGACATGCCAAGATAGCCTGGGAGGACTTGAGGAGGTGGATGGTGAGACAACACCGTGCGGCAACAGGCTCCCATCCACAGGGTGCAATACAGCCCCCCCTTCACTAGCCCAGCCCCGCCCCCCTGGCCCCCAGCCCCTCAATGCCAGCCCTACCCGGGAGCTGAGCCCGTTGGCCATGCCGCCGATGGTCCTCCTTGCCACCCCGCCTGTGGGCATCACCTCCTCCTCCGCCGGAGACTTGGTCCTGGGGGGGACGATGCCCACTGCGGAGCAAACCGAAATGCCAGGCTGAAACTCCCTCCGGGGGGACCAAGGGCAGGGTCCCAGCCAGATGCTGAGTGCCCCTGGTAGGCACGGGGAGCTCGCGGGGGTGGGATCTGCCATCCTCGGTGCCGTACCTTTGTTGAGAGCCGCTTGCTTCTCCGCCTCCTGCTCCTGCCGGCTCTGCGGGACCCCCTCAGCCGGGGGCCCGGGGGCGGCCGGTCGCAGCACCTCTTTCTTGGTCTGCTCGAAGCTTGGCTTGGGCTGTGGGAGGGAAGCAGGTCCCCTGTGAGCTGGGCACCCTTCGCTGTCCCCATAGGACAGGATCCTGCGTGGGAAAAGCTTCCCGCAGGGATGACGATCCTGCCATGGCTCAGAGGGGACACGTGGGAGCTCCAGGACAGGGAGAGCCTGGCTCCATGCTGAGCTCCAGCAAGATCCTATGCCCACGGGAGGGGATGGGGTCCCACGGAGGCAGAAGTTGGGACAGGCACCATGCAGCAGCACAGAGCAAGTGAAGGGCTGGTTTTGGGGTCCTTCTCCTCTTGCATCCAACAGGAAAGGCCTGCCCAGAGCCTGGGCTGGTGTGATGGAGGGGTACAGCAACGGGACGAGGAGCCCAGCACGCCCCCTTCGACCACAGTGGGGTCCGTAACCCCTCCCAGTGCAGCATGGCTGATGCTTTGTGGTGCCAGTCCCCATGTGCATGGATCCTGGCACCCCTCCCAGCTGCAAGGATGCTTGTGTCTCCTGGTGCCCAAACCCGGCCCCTTCCCTGGCCGGAGAACAGCCAAGGCACTACCAAGAATTCCCAAATCCAGGTTTGCTCTGGGTGGGCAGGAGTTGCGGGGGGGGTCACCCCGATCGGCAGAGCTTGCCAGGACTACGTGGTGGGGAGTGGTGCCACAGAAGGACAGCGAGAAAAGGGGGGGCAGAGGAAAGCAGAGGCTGATGCCAAGGGCTGCAGCAGTGTCGGGGGCTGCCCAGGAGCCAGTCCCTGTCCTGAGCGAGTGCAGTGGGTGCTGTATGTGGGTGCAGGGGACCTGGTGGGGACAGGAGGGCCATGGCGAGGCTGCCAGGGGACATTTCCCCTTGCTCCCCTTGGAGAGGGCAGGTACCAGTCACATGCTGCTGTCCCCTAGCCAAGTGCCACCTCCACGCTGTCCCTGGCCTCCCCTGCCAGGGCAGCCCCATCGCCTGCCACATCCCAGCCCCTGCCAGCTGATGTCTCGGGGACGCTGCTGCGGGGCTGCTCTGGAGAGGTTTCGGTACCTGTCCCCTCTTCGCCTCGCTGCCTTGCTGCCAGGAAGGGGAGGTGGGGTACGGCCAGAGCCGGCTCTCGCCGGGGAGCGGAGGAACAGTCGGAGGAGACTCCAGGGGTACGTAGGACTTGGGGAGGGGAGGTCGAGGCGGGCCTGGTTCCTGGGGTGGAGAGGAGCGTGAGGCATGAAAGCAGAGCCACTGAGAGCCAGGAAGGAAGAGAGAGTTAGAAAAAGATCGAGACAACACACAGTGGAAACGTTGAGCCAAGAAAGGGAGGAGGGAGAGCCGGCCGCCCCTCCCCAGCACTCCATGGTCTGTGTCCCCATGGAGAGGGGACAGTGCCTCCCGCCTCCCACGCTGCCCTTGCTGCTGCACATCCCCCCTGGGCAGCGGGACCAGGCAGGATTTGGGGGCTGCCCAAGCGAGGGGGTCCAAGCTTGGGGCTGGCAGCCCCCAGGAGACATTGGCATGGCCTCTGCGCAGGTGGGGCACCCCCAAAATCCATCCTAAACCTCATGTGGATGAAGATGAGACCAGCACTGCTGGACACTGTGCAAGGGTGGCGAGAGGGGACCGTGGTGGCAGCAAGAGCTGGTCCTGAGGCCACCAGCTGGGCTGCTTGATGCAGGAGCCCAAAGGCTGCAAAGCCCAGCTACAGCCCCCACAAGGACCACGGACCCTGACGTCACCAGGGGCCAACAAATCGGTGCCCCCAGGCAGAGGCACGAGGAAACCCAGACGTGCTCTGTGACTGGTGCCCACCCGTCCCCCGAGAGCGAGGGCTCAGGCCAGCTTCCAAGACAGGTTGAGGACCCACTGGTGGCAAAGGGCTCCCTGGGGACACCCCATCTCACTCACCTCACTGGGTCCTGGCTTGGTGGGCGAGCCCTGGGAGCCGGAGACGAGGGAGAAGGGGCTGAGGGGGCTGGTGAGGCTGGCCGAGCTCAGGGGGCTGGCAGGGCTGTTGGAGCTGTACGTCCCCGAGGGGCCGATTGCCACTGGGGAGAAAAGCAGAAATAAGTGCGTGGACTGGAGCCTCCACGTCCCTGAGCGGGTGCTGCCACCTCCCTCGTGGCACCCCAAGCCCCAGGGGTGCCCCACACCGTGGCACGCTGGGGTTTGTGCTGTGCCAGGCCAGGGACGGACGCCACTCACCCCGGTGCTTGGCTGTGTCTGTGCCACGGGACGGGTTGTTCTTCCTCAGCCCCTCCATCACGTCCTGGATCCGCCAGATCTCCTTCTGGATCTGCCGGTTGAGCATTTCATTCTGCAGGGGAGAAAAGGCAGGGCTCAGAGTGGGTCCCATCGCTGCCAACCCCGCTGCACCCCAGCCCTGCTGCACCCCAGCCCCGAGCAGAGCTGTGGGTCCTGTGGGCGTTCAGCTGAGGCAGACACAGCCCGGGAGGGGTCTGAGCCATCACACCCACAACTCATCTCTTGCCAGGAGCCATTATTCCACTCCCCCGGGGAACTGCCATGGGCTGGGGCGAGCCCCAACAACATGGGGAGCTCTGGGCTGCAGCCCCTCGATGGCACCCACGGACCCTCAACCCCCCTGCCCTTGCCCAAACCAGGACACCGAGGGCTGAGCACAGAGCAGCCGCCTGCAAACCAGGTCAATGTGGGGAGCCAGGCTGAAGGAACCAGGGCGTTTCCACCTCCACGGGGCTGGCAGGGGGACCCAGGAGGTGGCAAGGGGGACCTTGGGGCCAGTGGGGTCCCGCTCACCTGGATGTCCAGGTTCAGCTGCTCCCAGAGGTCGTCGTGCAGGGCGGACACTTCGCTCTCCAGGCTCTCGTACTCGGCAGTGCTGTTTGCCAAGGCCTTGGGGGGAGAGGTGGGTGGGTTAGAGGGTCTTTGGTGGGTTTCTTCCCTTGCTGGCAGCAGCCCTAGCCAGCAAAACATGGGAACACCCAGGATGCTGCACCCAACACGACCCCACAGAGCTGGGGAGGGGGCAGCAGGTGGGGAGAGGGTACCACCTCTGCTGTCCCCCAGCCAGGCTGTGCCCGCAGGAGTGCCCGGTGCCAACAGCACACCAGACACGGCCATTCCAGGAGCCAGAGACGGAAGCAGGAGCCGAGACGGTTCCGGGTGCGCGTGCCAGCTTGGCACCGCGAGGGTTAATTTACTTTGTCCCCAGTGAGGGACTGTGGCTTGTCTGGGACCTCAGCCAGCGAGGGGGATTCCCTTCTTTGTTTTGTTTTCCCAGGAAAGCAGAAAAGGGATGACAGTGGGTGGGGGTGACAGTCTAGGGGGGGCTGCTGGGGGCTTGTGGGGGAGCCCATTACCGTGCTGGCCTGCGACAGCTCCACGCGGATGTTGATGAGCTGGTTCTGGAGCGATTCCTTCTTATGCAGCAGCTTCTCTGGGTAGGCAGGCTGGCTCCCAAACATCTCCAGCTCCTGGTGTGTCCCCATCAGGGCACTCTCCAGGCTCTCCTGGGGGGAGAACGGGAGGGAGATGCAGCTGGTGCAGGAGCTGCAGTCCCTCTCCTTATCAGGACATTATTAATACAGGGAGCGCCCAGACAATGGCATGGCTGGGGCATCTCCTCCAGCTCAGAATGCCCCCCCGAGCTGTCCCCAAGACAGCAGGACACCTCCCTTCTGTGCCACAAAGGTGCTGCCCAGGCACGGCCATCGCCTGGCAGCCAGGCTCATCCCCGGACGGCTGTGGGAGCTGCCCACCACATACCTTCTCTGCTCGGAGCTGCTGCACCAGCCTCTCCTGCTCCCGCAGCACCTTGTTCTGCTCACAGAGCTTCCCCAGCAGCTTCTGTCCCAGGCAGGAGAGAGAAAAGGAGGAGAAGATGAGACTCCCGTGATGGGGGGTGCACCCGTGTGAAGGGCTCTGTGCTCAGGCAGGAGCCCACGGGGTTGAATTGATGGGATGTGGGGTCCCGGGGAGGGTTTCCAGCCCGCTGCTCTCATTGCAGGGACATCAGCCTTGGCCAGGGTGACACGGGCCAAATCGGGGCATGGGGCAAGACCAAGCAGGTGAAGCTCGGCAGAGGATTTAGTCCCCGGGCTGCACACACCATGCGTGGGGCAGCACTGGCTCCCAGCCCAGCTGTGCGGGAGTACTTGCCACGGCTCTCTATGGGGACAGCAGCCGTGGGACAGGGACATCGGCATTGGGTGGGGACATACAGGACAGACGTTTGCTCTTACGTCGGTGTCTTGCTCGCTTATCTTGTAGCCGTGCAGTGTCTCCCTGTAGGCCTCCGGGAAGGGTGTCACCTGCAAGCAGAGTGTGGGGTGAGCCCAGCTCGTGGAGCCCTCGGGGAAGGTGAGGCTGCTCCCAGCCCCTCTCCCCCATCCCCATGAGTGGGGAAAGAGGCCAGAGCTCAGTCTCCAGAGGCGGCGGGTGGTCCCTGCAGCCAGCACAGCACCGGCGTCGTTTAGGAGGCAGCAGGTGCTGCAGGCAGCATGGGATGTCGGTGCTGGAGCTCTTGCCCTGGCCCTGGATGAAGGCACAACCCCTCTCCCTGCTCCCAGCCCCAGTGCCCATCAGCTGGGTGAGCCATGGGAATTAGCTGGAGACCTCTGCACAGGACACCAAGTTAAAGAGATGCTTCGTGTATCATTAACTGCCTGGTCTATAACTGCCACCGTTCCGCGGGCGGGGAGACAAAGGCAGGATTAAGATGTAATCCCACTCAGCAGAGTGGAAACACCTATAAATCAGCAGCTGCACCAGAGCCTGTTTACCATCCGGCTTCTCTGTGAGTCATTTTCCTTTCCTGGAAATCTAAATTACTAATGGGACCTCACCAATTAAATACCTCCCAGATCTGGAGATGAAAGGCGTAAGAGAGGAGGAAGGGGATGATTATTGCTAGAAAGCGAGACGCTACTTTAGAGCCATTTCAAACGATGGGACAGTGCAATTAGCCCCGAACCTGGGAAACGCCCAGCAGGGCTGGAGGCAGAGCCTGGCAGATGGGGATGCTGCTGCCTCTGGGCAGGGAATCCGGCCAGCAAGAGCATCTCGGCAGCTCCAGCTTTGCCCTCCAGCATGTCCCAGCTCCTTGCACACAGCAGACGGGAACAGGCACCTTCCCTTCCCCAGAAAACCTCAGCGATCGCCTGGAGATGCCCTGGGCAACACAGCGGGGGCCCACGACCCCCCTGCCCAGGGCTGGCAGCACGATGGGCTGCGGGTCGCAGTGATCCGGAGACACGTTCCTGGGTGATGAGACCTGTCCGTGCTCGGAGCTGCAGCCCAACACCAGCAGACATCCCGATGCTTTCACAGCCCTCTCCGGGCCAGGGAACAGAAATGTGCAGAGCCTTGCAGGGTAAAAGGCTGTTTCATCTCCCTGTTTTGGGAGTTACTGCTCTGGTTTAAGAGCCTTGGACTGCATTCATTCATCTTTAAGTCACCCCACACCTTCCTGCCTTACGACAGCAAAGAGAGGGTGAGCAAAACACCCGAGTCCAGCCCAAATGATGAGGAGAGATCAGGACCGCTGCATCCCCACCTTGTGCTCCCAGCACAAGGATTTACCGGGTTTTAATGGCTCATGGATGGATTAGCAAAGCCTGTGATGGACTAGCAGGTCCCCAAGAGCGTGATGTGCCGGAGCCGCATGGATGCTGGAGTCGGCATGAGTGGAAATGGCAGGAGGTGACCTTGAGGATGGAGTGCGGGGTGGCTGGCGTGGCTGCCATGCACGGCCCGCGGCCGGGGGCTTACTTGCATGTAGAGCTGAGCCCTAGGGGAGGAGGTCTCCACCATCCTGTTCACCATACTGATCAGGGTTTCGCTCTCGCTCATCTGCGGCACACAGGGAAGGAAATTTCAGAGGTCAGCGGAGACGTGCTCGTGTGCTGCGGTGCTCAGGTGCCGTGGAGCGGCGGGGCGGCTCAGTCCAGGAGCCCACAGGGCATCAGGCTGCAAGATGCCACTCCAAGACATATCCCATGGCTGCCCCGGGCTGCAGCTCCTCTGTTTTGTACAGCCAAGAGCATCCTGGGCTGGTTGCCTGCCCTGAAATCTTTGTTGAGGGGGAAAACACAGATAAAACCCAGCCAGCTCCGAGCTGGGCGGCAGCAAACTGCACACACAGACACAAGCTTGCACAGAGACGCCCACGGCTGCAACGCACAGTGTGGTCCCAGCAGACAGACAGACGGGGCCCGCTCCTGCTGGCAAACAGCTGGGTGCCCTGCCTTCGTGGCACAGACGGGGCTGGGATGGCCAACTCAAGGCGCAGACAAGCTTTGGGCATAGGGGAAGGTGACCGAAGCCTGGGGTTGGGGACAACAGTGTCCCCCTCTCCGGTCTGGCATCCTTGAGCAGCAGAGCTGGGTGGGAAGAGGGCACTTCTGTGGAGATGGCACATCGCGGCCGTGCTGCCAGGCAGGCCAAGGATGCAACGGCGTACACCATGGCTGTACCCCCTCCCTAGAGCTGCAGCCGGCTGGGTAGCGCTGCCCCGGCCTGTGCTGAGCCCTCCTGTGCTTGACAGTGCAGGGGAGCCGTTCACACCCCTGAAACCCCGAGGGTTTTGGTGCTCTCGGGGTGATGCTGCCAGGATGCGCAGCCGGCAACAGCCGCGGGGTCCCTCGGCACTGCTTGCAGCGGCACCGGGCCTTCCCTGCTGCCTTGGCCTGCGGAAGGGCTGCAGGAGCCCCAGCCCGATGATGCAAGGGGAGCCCCTCGCAGCCAGGACCCTCGAGGTCCAAGGAGTGATGGCAGTTTAATCCAAAACCAAGGACCAAACCCCGCCTGGGTCAGCAAGGTGGGGTGCAGCCGAGGCAGCCGTCCCCGTGACCGGACAAGCAAGGAGAAAATAAAGCAACAAGCTGTCTGAAAAGAGATCCTTGACAGCATTATTCCGAATTAGTCTCTCCAGAGGGCAGCAGGAGAGGAGGAGGAGATGCAAAGCCCTTTTAGGGAGCGTTTTAAAGTGCCTGGGAGAGCGAGCATTGCTGCCGACGGCTGTGAAATAATCCAGAGAGCTTTTATTGCGGCGAGCGCTCCTGCCTGTCCTTGGCTCTGCTCCAAGGCAGAGGCAGAGCTTGGCCACGACTGCACCGATGGAGATTTGCAGATTAATGAGATTGTCTCTGGAGCAGCTCCCTTAGTGCTAGCCTGGCTTTTGCAGGCAAGCGCCGGGCTGCAGCAGCGGCCAACAGCTCCTGTCCCCGGCTTTGACGTCAGCTGGTGCCTGCTGTTCCCACCCCAACAGTCCTGGGGGGGGGGGGTCTCTCCCAGCCGGATCCCAGCCGGATTGCCCCTGCCCCACTCCTGGGATGGTCAGTTCACAGGTTGCCTCCAAACACCCCCTGCCACGCAAAAAAACTAGGAGCTGCTATTTTGGTATTGGTCCCTGGGGGTTCCTCATCCCAGCCCTTCGAGGAGGAACAGGGCCTACGCACCATCGAAACCACCTTGCACCCCTCTGGCTCCCCACGGCTCATCCAGACGCTGCCCGCACCAGGATCCCGGCAGCAGCCTGGCTTGTAGCGGTGCCAGAGGCAGCGCTGGGTGCAGGGACACGCCGTCCAGCACGGCCACGCTGGCACTCTGCACCGGGGCTCTGCACCGTGTCCCACACCGCCCGAAACAGCGTGGTGCAGACCGACCTGGGCAGGGTTTCAGAGCTGGCTGCCTCCCCTGCACCCTGCGAGCAGCTCCCTGAGGTCCTGGGCACGTGGGAAGCTGCCCTGGCTCACCCCCAAGACCCCCCCCAGCTCCAGCCCACCACACAGAAGGCACTGTCAGGGGAATTTTTGTGCCAAGCAATGAGTGACCCTACAGACAGGAAGGATGGAAGAAGCAACCAAAGCCAACTCGTGCTGCTTTAATGCCAAGAAGGGTGAGGATGGATGTTAGGGGGAGAGATGCTGCACTGGGAGGGAAGGGGACGCTGCTGGGGACAGGGCACATGGGGACGTAAGCAGCGTGAGGCTTGCAGCCAGCTCTGCCTACCTGCTGGTCCAAATACTCTAGGTTTCTTTGCAACTGAAGGTCTAAAAGTTCATCCTACCAGGAGCCAGCAGGCATGCGGCAAGGAACGAACACACGGAACATATAAAAGAAGAAGCAAAGCGGTTAGGTGAAGGCTACGGAAATGGGAAGCCCTCTCGGCTGGGGAATCATAGAGTCACGGAATGGTTTGGGTGGGAAGGGGCCCATCCAGTGCCACCCCCTGCCACGGGCAGGGACACCCTCCACTAGCCCAGGTTGCTCCAAGCCTCATCCAGCCTGGCCTTGGACACTCCCACGGATGGGGCACCCACAGCTTCTCTGGGCAACCTGTCCCAGTGCCCCCCACCCTCTCTGGGAAGAATTCCTTCCTGATGGCCCATCTCAATCCTCCTCTTTTCATTTAAACCCATCACCCCTTGTCCTGTCACTCCATGCCCTTGGAAAAAGCTCCCCCCCAGCTTTCTTGTAGCCCCCCCAGGCACTGGAAGGGGCTCTAAGGTCTCCCTGGAGCTTCCCTTCTCCAGGCTGAACAAACCCAATCCAAGCCCAAGGAAGTGAGGCACCTCCCTGGCACAGAGCCGGCAGAGCTGCCGTGGATGTGCCCTGCGGAAGACCCGCTCTCCTCCCGGCTCTCCCTCCCGGCTAACGGGGCCTCGGAAGAGGCACGGCCCTTTCCCTGTCGCCGGTTAGCGAGGATGGATGGCAGCATGGGTATGTTATGGCAACTCATGCTTCTCCCTCTGCCAATGGCCGCTCCTGCCCTGCCAGGGCGAGACCTCCTGGTCTCTCCTCACTGGCTCCGACCCCTCAGCGCTCCGAGGGGAAACACGACGCAGGAAAAAGCAGCAGCTGTAGCCAGAAGTGAGGATGCAAGAGGAGGAGAGGTGCAGCGCGTGTGCCAGCCTCAGCCGGGGACCACCCTGGAGGGGGACGAGCCTGGCCCAGCATCGCAGGGCGTACGGGGGGTCCGAGGGTGTCGCCAGTGCCCCCGTGACCTGGGGGCTGCAGGGAAGGAACTGGGGGCCTTCCCATGGGGGTTTCCTTTGGGCACAGCCAGGAGGGACCAGAGACACCAGTAAAAGGACCCCAACCTGTCCCAGAGCCCAGCTCCAACCCAAAAAACTGCCCCTGCAGCGGAGCGATTCCTCCTTGGCCATCCGAGCAAGGAGCCCCCAAGCTGGCCCCCATCCCCAGGGGGTCCTAAACCCCCCAGTCCGCTGACCCCCTCCGCACCAGCAGCGTACGTACCATTTTGTCGTGGACGGTAGGGGATGCCGGGTAGTGGTACGGATACATTCCCGCAGGGACGGGCCGTCTGTCCCCCAGATAGTCGTACTGAGAAGAGAGGAGACCCCCCACCCCAAAACCAGAGACATGTGAGAGGCGTGCGAGAGCCCTGAGAGCACGCGCAAGGGTAGACCCCAGCCCCGCAGCGGGATCAGGGGCACCCCAAAGGAGCAAGACAGGGACACCAGCGCCCCCTGCTCGGGAGCACCCCATTCCCATCCCAGCCCCTCCTGCCCCGTTGCTCTGGACTCCAGCAGCACAGAAGGGAACAACCACAACCCGGGCAGCTTTTCAGGGTGGCAAGGGGGGGGCCTAAAGCCATCAGCTGCTGCAAGCCATGAATCTGGGGACATTCTGGGGCCAGGCTGTGCACGCAGATGGGTCAGGCTGTGCTGCAGCATCCCAGACATCCTCAGCGAAGGTCCCATTCCAACCCCAACTGGCATTTACCTTTGGAGAACTGATGGATCGCCTCATCATGAAGGTGGTGGGGTCGGCGTAAATCTCCTCCCCCCGGGGCGGCAGCCGCTCGAAGCGGGCGCTGGGCGAGCGGACGGGGGAGTACACCCGCGCCCGGCTGTAGGAGCCCTGGCTGGGCGAACGGGGCACGGAGCGGGAGCGGGGCTGCAGCGACATCCGACGCAGGGAGCCCGAGGCTGCATCCACCTCATCCAAGTAGTTCGGCTGCCTCCCGGGACCGGGTAGCCAGAGTGGGACATCTTGCCGGCCAAAAGCGGGATGCTCCTTCCAGTCACGGAGCTGGTAGGTGCCCCCGTTGCGGAAGGGGTGCCGCTTGTCCTCCAGCGCCCAGGGCGGGCTCACCCGCTCGTAGGCGGGCATGGAGCAGATGCTGTCGGGGCGCACCCCAGGCGGGTAGTACTGGTAGTCCTCGGGGTACTGGGGTGAGTAGGGGGAGTAGTAGTCGGGCACACGGCGAGACACGGGGTAAAACCTGGTGGGGCTGGAGGGGGGAGAGCAGTGAGAGCCGTGCTGGTGGCTTGGCGTGCCCGGCCCCTCACTCCGCATCCTGGGGGCCCTGGTGAGGGAGGACAGCCTTAGAGCAGCCTTACAGCATCCAGAATGCTGACTGGTATACCTCCTCCAAGGGACCCCATAGTGGCCTCCCCTCCAAAACCCACCCTGCTCAGCTTTTTGGGGTGTCCCACGCACAGCTCAGAGCTGGCATGTGGGGACAGCCCAGGATGAGATTCTTCCCACCTCAGGAGGAGATAAAGCAGATGGGAAGGGGAAAAACATTCCCAGAGCATCACCTGAGGGGCAGCCCCAGAGAAAAGGAGCAGGACACCCCCTCTGCTCCTGGCCAACCCCTTGCAGCCCTCACCTCCGCAGCTCCTCGGGGGGCACGGTCCCCCGGCGCGAGTTCACCCACTGCTGCAGCTGCGTCATGGAGCTCTTGCGCTGGGCGATCTTCTCGGGGTTGGTGCGGGGGGCAAAGCCCCGGCGGTGGGGCACGCTCTCCCCGTCGGGCGGGGGGTACGCGGTGCTGCCGGGGCGGCTGGGCGATGAGTACGGCCAACCGTTGGGCTGGGGTGGCCGCTCCACGCTCGCCGGTACCCGGGGTGCCTCGGGGTAAGGACTGCCGGGCTCTGAGGGCACCTCCTGCCCAGCGATGCCGTTGGCTTTGGCTAAGGGCTCCTTCTTGCTTTCCATCCTCTCCGACTTCCTCTCCATTTTCTCCGAGCCACGGCCGTCGCCCTCCCCCCGGGTCTTGGCGTCGGGGTCAGCTTTGGGGTGCTCACGGTGGGCGGCGTTGCGGTGGTGGTGGTGGTGTTTGCTGGGGGGGATGTTTTCAGAGTCTGGTTTCTCGTGCCTGGGGGGGTGCCGAGAAAGGAGAGAACGTTACCTACCCCTTGCAGTACCCCTGTGGGGGGCTGGTAACGTCCTGTCCCTCTCTCAGCCCTGCGGGTCCCCATGCTCCCGCCAAAGGGACCTCAAAAGGTCCCTGGAGGTGATGCACAGCCCCTCTGCTCCATCTCCAAGAGACCAGGGGAGCGGGGTGGCACAGGGAGACGGTGGGTGCTGACCTCTGGGTTGGAGGGATCTGCACCCGGGCGGCTTCGCCCATGGCTTGGATCCAGGACTCCTGCTCCTCCGTGTTCTCGGCGCTGAAGAAGTAGGTCCGGATGCCAGCGTGCTCGGCCTGGGGAGACAGGGACTGCTCGTTACGCGCCGGCATCTCCTCCACCCAGCACACTGTCACCTGCAGGGGGGCAGAGAAGTGGGGGGAGAGACAGACGGGGGGGTGAGAGCTCCATTTCCACCCTGACACGAGGTCCTGCTGCCACAGGAGAAGCCAGGCACCGTCCTCCCCCACACTCACAGCCACATGCATCCTCATCAGCCCCGAGTGGGAGGAAGGTTCTGCAGGCAGAGCCAGCACCAGCCCTCATCCCCTTGCAGAGGACCCCCCAGGGCCACAGGTTCCCTCCAGGGATGCTCAGGCCCTGCCCCTCCAGGGCCCCCGTGCCAGAGGAGCATCACCCTGGTACAGAGGCTGCTGCACCCCAGCACCGAGTGGGTCCCCCTGGGACTGGCGAGGGATCTGGATCCCAGCGAGAGCAGGAACACGGGCTGGAGTCATGCAGGGTTAGGGGGAAGGTGGCTTCTGGGCCCAGCCAAGGGTTTTTGGGGGAAAAAGGTTCGCTTTTGGTCCAAGCTGTCAGTGCCCCCTCTCCACCTGGAAGGTGCTGGAAGGCAGGTCTGGCTAATTTAGGGCCTTTTCAAAGCTTCCACCTTCCCGCTCTGTGGAAAGGGATGGGAAGCAGCGAGGAGGAAGAAAAGGGAGAAAGACGGAGGGTTTTCCCCCTGAAAGACTTTTGGGGTTCAATCTCTTAAAAAAAAAAAAAAACCAAAAACAAAAGAAGTAAACACTGGGAGTCAAGTTAAAACCCGCCCTTGGGTTTCCATCTTCCCCAGAGCATGCAGCCACTGTGCCTGGCCGTGGGCTCACCCCCTGCATCCCCCATGCGCTCCTGCCCCTAAAAGCTCTGCAGCCAGAGACAAAGATGGATCCAAACGGCTTCATCCCCTGGATTAGCTGAGCGGGGTGAGTGGAGCATGCCGGCAAGCCTGCGGGTCCCTCACCCTTCTGCATGCAGCGAAGACAAGAAGGTACTACCTAGGCGGTGGCTGGGTGCTGGCGCGGCGGACGGGCACGAAGGGAGACCTCCTGTCCAGGATCCTCGCCCGCAGGGAGAGGAGGAAACACAGACACGGGGTCAAGCCGCAGCATGGCGGGAGCACAGACCTCTCCCAGCTGTTGGGACCCTCACTACACCCTTCTTTGAGCATGAACCATCCCCCTGAAACGCTGGTGTGCAGTTGGAGCCACAGGCACGCACCTGCAGAGCTCTGTGGGCAGCAAGGCTCCTTCCCCACCGGCGTCACAAGCCAAGAGAGATGTTGTGACACCTTCAGGTCACGTTTCTGCTCTCGCCTGCGGAAGTCGCAGGCAAAGGGACACCTCACCAGCAGCCGGCATCAGTGCAGGCAAGTGGGACAGCCCATGTCCCTAAACTAAGCTCAGCTGCAGCCTAAACACAGGTTTAAGGGTGGCAGCTACAAAAATCCATTCCTTAGATTGGGAAAACTCCTCCACGGCGCTCGGCAGGGTCCCCAGGCACCGGCTCCCGCCACGCTCAAAGGCAGGAAGGTGCACGCTGGGTTTTTGCACAGGCGTGCAAGCCAGCCTGTGCATCGGTCCATCACCGAGCGAGCGCCAACGCGACCGCAGCAGCAGCTGTGCCGGTGAGGGTGTGCGGTGATGCCAACAACTGCCGTGTGGTGCCGGGGAAGCTCAGTCCCTGCTTGGAGTGAGGGATGGGCTGCCGGGGGCTCCTCTCCAACACCCACAGAAGTGTAGGAAGGTGAGCAGCGACTCACCATGGGTTACCCCTTGCAATTACATTTCCTTTGCACACCAGTCAGAATCATATAATCACAGAATGGTTTGGGTTGAAGGGACCTTAAAGCCTCCCAGTCCCACCCCCTGCCATGGGCAGGGACACCCTCCACTAGCCCAGGTTGCTCCCAGCCTCATCCAGCCTGGCCTTGGACACTGCCAGGGATGGGGCATCCACAGCTTCTCTGGGCAACCTGTCCCAGTGCTCCCCACCCTGCCCCCCTGGGAAGAATTCCTTCCTGATGGCCCATCTCAATCCTCCTCTTTTCATTTAAACCCATCACCCCTTGTCCTGTCACTCCCTGCCATTGGAAAAAGCTTCCCCCCAGCTTTCTTGTAGCCCCCCAGGCACAGGAAGGGGCTCTAAGGTCTCTCTGGAGCTTCCCTTCTCCAGGCTGAACCCACCAACTCCCCCAGCCTGTCCCCATGGAAGAGGGGCTCCAGCCCTCAGAGCATCTCCATGGCCTCCTCTGGACCCGCTCCAACAGCTCCGTGTCCTCCTGCTGTTGGGGGCCCTGGAACTGGAGGCAGAGTCCCCAGAGCGGAGCAGAGGGGGAGAATCCCCTCCCTCGCCCTGCTGGCCTCACTGCTCTGGATCCAGCCCAGGATCTGGTTGGCTTTCTGGGCTGCCAGCGCACACGGCCGGCTCATGGCCAGCTCCTCGCCCCCCAGCACCCCCAAGTCCTTCTCCTCAGGGCTGCTCTCGATCCATTCTCCACCCAGCCTGTGCTTGTGCTGGGACTGCAGTCAAAGCAGGCTGCCAAAAAAATTGGAGCTGTGGATACCATTCTTTGTCTGGCTTCCAAAAAATGCCACAGCAGCTGGTGGGGGCTGATGCGGAGGGCAGAGACCACCGCTGGCAAGGGCAGAGCCGCTGCTCACCCTGCACCCAGCACCTCCCCAGATTGGCAAGCAGAGCCCAGGAGCAGCTCAGGCCGGGGGGGGGGAGGGTGATGACCTTGTAGATGCTGCTTTGTCCCACACGTGCCTCAGTTTCCCAGGCAGAGGCCATATCCACGTAGCACACAGGGTATTCCCCGGAGGAGTTACTGCGGTCACCCCTCTCCCCAGCTTGCTTCATGCTCCATCACCAAGAAAGCAAGAAGAGAGAGCAGCAGGGCCCGTGCCAGCATCACCGCTGCCCCAGCGCTGCGCCAGTGCTCCGTCCCCTCCAAGCCCCAGCACAGCCGGGCACTCACCTTGAACGTGTGCTTCCTGCTGATGTTATCGGAGGGCTGAACGGCCGCCACGCGGAAGCTGAGGAGGGGGATGCTGCCTAGGATGCTCTCCTCCTTCTCATCTGATGGGCAAATGCAGGGGTTACACGCGCGGAGGGGCTGGGAGCCCCCAGCCAAGCCCCACGAGCTGCTGTGGGGACACGGGCCCATTGCTCCATCCCGTGGGTGGGTGAGCAGCCCACCTGTGGGAAACTGCTGCCTGTTGCTCTGGCAGCTCCGCTGGCTCATAAACACCCTGCTCAATTATTCATGCCCGCCCTGGGCTGCGCTGCCAGGGTTGAGCCCATGAGCTGCCAGGGGGGGGTTGAGGGGGGTCGGGGAAGGTGTCTGCATTAACCCCTTGGGTGCCCAGCATGGCAAACGCCCCGCACAAAGGGATGCTGTGCACGGCCACAGCTCCCCGGTGGGCTGTCACCTTCGTCCCCCTTGCCCACGCTGGCAAAACCTGCCCCTGAGCCTGGCCACAGCCTGGGTCTGCATGGGGCCACCTGGCTGGGGGCCACCAGGCCCTGCTGGGGGGGTGGGGACAAGCCCCAGGAGACCCCCAGGGTGGATGTGCTGCTGTACCTTTGTAGTAGAAGAGGCAGCGATCCACCAGCACGAACCAGCGCTTGTTCCACTGCTTCACCCCCGAGCTGGCCTGTGAGAGAGGGGCAGTGAGGGCAGCACTCACCCGGGGAGGGGGTGCCACAGCCCCGGGGGGCACCCGGCACGGCGGGGGCTCGGGTACCTGCTTGTAGAGCCAGCCGCTTTTGGTGACAGCGGCGTTGGGGTTCCTCTTCATGGAATTGGAGCGCTTCCCGAAGGCGATGCCTTTGCGCGAGGAGCGCGAAGCCTGCAGAGGAGGAGAGGAGCCGCTCAGTCCCCGGGGAGACCCCTGGCACCCCGTCTCCGCTGCCGCGTGCCATGTCACACGGCTCCAGGCACCCACCCGGCCTCCGGGACGTTCCGGGGGCGCCTCTGACACCATAGCGTGGTTGGAGGGCTCGCTGGGGATGGTCGCCGGTCGCTTGCCACCCGCTTTGCTTGACATGTCCAAGGTCGGTCTGTGGCGCAGGAGGAGAGCTGAGTCAGCAGAGGTGCGTTTCTCCACCCCGCAAGAGCTGGCCCCTGGCATCCCAGCCCCGGGCACTGGCACCCCACGTCCCAGCCCGCCTTGGTCACCCATCACAACCCACTCCCAGGGCCAGGAGAGTCGGGTGCAAACCTACTTTTGCAAGTCAAGTCTTGAGTTGTCCTCGGGGACCTGTCCCGTCACTGGGTGCAGGAATGTGTTCCGCCTTTCATTGTGGCTGCAGGAGACAGCAGCGGGGGGGGGGGGGGGGGGGGGGTGGTTAGTATCTCCCATCCCCATCCTCCCCCCTCAGAAACCTTTAGAACCACATTAAACAACCTTTAAAACCACATCTGCTGCTCCGACCCCTGCGCTTCGCTGTCCTGCACCGGCTCCCTGCCCCGAGCATCGCCCTCCCCTACACCCCCACTGCCTCCCCTCGCACTCAGATCCACTCAGCACATTTCATCCGCATTTCCCAGAAAGTGCCTGCCCCTCTGGGAGCTGAAACGAGGTCTCCAGAGGCCAAAACCGTTCCTACTCCATCCCAGCATCACCACAAACCCCCCTCCCGCCCTCAGAAGTCATTGCAGCAGCAGCAATGGCCCATCCCGTCCCCAACGTCACATCCTCCCCTCCACCTTTGCTGCTTTTAGAGCCATTTGCCCAAACACCTCGAACCAGGCTAAGAGCAGGGTCACCGGGCGACGTGGGGCACGTGCAGACCCCAACCACCAACCCAGGACCCACCGCCACAAGGTGGATCGAGCCCAGCTCAGCCCTGGTGCTGTTTGGGTGACGCTGGGATACAGCTAAAGGCAGCCACCGCCGGGCTCGGCTGGCAGCGCTCGCCATGTCCCTGCTCCATCCCGCAGAGCCGGTACTGCCGGGCACCCCGGCACCTCGCTGCTCCGGCTGGGAAACCCGCTCACAGGCTGCTTCCTGAGGGCCCTCGCCGCCGGAGCTGCGTCAGGAGGAAAGGACAAGGTGCACCCACGGGTTTAGGGCTCCATCCCAGGAAGTTTGCATTGGACCTCACCCCCGTGCCATCCCTCCTTTCCAAAGCTGCCGGGCACCAGGACACGGGTGCTCTCGGCCACCCGTAAAGCCAGCACGCCAACAGCCCGGCACGCTGCTGAACTTCGTGTCAGCAAAACAGGGGAAGTTGGAGCAAGAAAACGCAGCTGCCAAGACCATCCCATCCACGCACACCACCCGGACCTGGGCTCCAGCCAGGATCCGAAGGCATTAACCGCTTTCTGCCCAAAAAAGCCTTGCTGAGAGCTGCTCCGCCTTGCAGGTCTCATCCTGCACCCTGCCGCGGATCTGCTCTCCCCCACCAGCCCTCCCCTTCGCTTGGGGTCACCTTAAAAACCTGGGCAATGCGTATACACCCTGCAACGAGGGGCAGCACCGGCTCCCCAACCCCCCCCAGCACCGAGGTTTTCTGTGCCACGACCCACACGAGTTACCCAAGACAGCCTGCCCGGCCCACGCCCTGACAGCAGCAAGCGGTGGGGGTCTTGTCACCCAGGGCTGGAGCTGCTCCCGCACCGTTTGCCCCTGGCAGGTGACTCTGGAGGGGCATAGCACGGCGGTACGGGGGCACATCCCAGTCCCCCCGCGGCGCTGAGGCATGGGGAGGGTGCAAACACCGAGCAAGCAGCCCCCTGAGCGCTCCAGCTCGGGAAAGTGGGGGCTGCAATGACGCACCAACATGCCCAAACCCCAGCCGGCGACCACCCCCCCAATCCAGTCCAGGTGCCCCCAGCCCAGCAGGTTTCTGTTCCCACAGCCTGGGCTCTCCCCCCACCCCATTACCAAGCCCAGGACACCCACCTTCCTTTGCAGCCCCTGCGGCTCCTCCTGGCACCCACCTTGGTGCTGCCCACACGCCCCCCCAGATGTGGCAAGACCCCGGGAAGAGCCAGATAACCTCCTTAAACCACCCCCTCCAGCATCTCCCCCAGCTGACCCTGCTCCAGAAACTCCCGAGTCCACATCGCCTCCCAAGCACTGCAATGCAGCAGCCACTGCCCGGGCTGAGGGTCCCCCAACCACCGCCAGCCCACAGCCCCCCCCACCAGCCCCTGCCAGCCCACCCCAGGGTCCTACCTCACCCGCCGGTCCGCCCGAAACTTCAGCATGATGCCAGGGGCCCTCCCAGCTCAACTCCGGCTCCCGGCTCCCACCATGGCAGCGGTGGGCACGGCCGTCCCCAGGCCACCACGCTACGTGGCGATGGGACGCGCCATGGGGGCCACAGCCCCGCGTGGGCAGGGGGGTGCCGGTGGTGGGCGGAGGGTCTCGCTGTCCTCTCCCAAGTGTCCCAGTCCCCCGAGCCCTGCGCCGGTGGCATTGGCGTTGCCCGTGGCGGCGGTGATGGAGCTCCGGTGGGCTCCGGCGTGGCGGGGGTGGCGAGCCCCCGCCGTGTGCGGCAGCGACGGGGACAAACGGCTCGCGTCCCCGCGCAGAGGAGAGGCGAAGGGCAGCGCAGCACACGCCGCCTCCCCCAGCCCAGGTGCAGAGCCGGGGAGCACCCAGCGAAGGATGGGGGGCTGCTGGGCCCCCCTCCCAACCCTGGCAGGGCAGCAGTGCGTGGGGGGGGCTGCTGCCTGGGAAGGGGTGGGGGGATGTCGCCGAGAAGGAGGCAGCCGTGCTGAGATGAGCTCTGCTGCTGCCCTGGATTCACTGGCTGCATCCCTCCCCCCTGCTTCTGTCCCCAAACCATCCCCATCCCCCCCCCCCGGCGCTGCTGTCCCTTCCCCAGGTCACACCAAGAGAAAATCCCGGGGAGCAGGATGGGCACAAGCACCGACCACGGAACAACCCAGCAGCTGCGGGGGGGTGCGGGGAGGAGGGGACGCTGCAGGGCATCCAGCAACAGGGCTTCAGCACCCCCCAAAATTATGGGGAGCCCTTCCCACCCCAGCAGGTTAAAGGTGGGGAACCCTGGGAGCAGGATTCGGGGTGACGCACCCTCCGCCTGGACACACGGCACTTTGGAAAGCGAATGCAAATCCATCAGGATAATGCCCTGGGAGGGAGGGAAGGCAGCGCGGACATTCCAAAGAAACCTCCAAAGAAGGAAGCGGAGCGCAGAGAGCCAGCTGGCCTCCATCGCCAGCACCCCAGGACCACCCCGGGACACTGCCCGCCTGGCCAGCCCGCGGGGGTGCTCAGCCCGGCCTCTCCGGCCATCGCACCACCACCTCCCTCCCAAAACCCAGTGCCCTGATGCTCTGCCAGTTGGTGAGCCCGGGGGGGAGCTGGGCAGCCCCAACACCCGGCTCCGGTTGCTCCTTGGCTGGTCCCTGTCAGGAGGGTGGTGGGGAGCAGCCAGGGATGGGACCCACATCCTGGGCATGGGCATGGGGTGTGCCAACACAGTGGCATTACCGCTCCCAAACCCCCAAATCCACCCCGTGAAGGCACCCAGAGCCGGAGCTGCTCTCTTGGCATGGAGGAGCCGAGCGATGCTCTCCTTGCCAGAACACTGCCGGCCACGGGCGAGACACGCACGGAGAAACCTGCCCACCGCAGCACCCACGAGCAGCACCCACCTCACGCCAGTGCCCACCTCACGCCAGCACCCGTACCGCCAGCAAACCCACCAGCGCTGGCCGTTCCCACATCTCCACAGCAGCGACTCGCCGTCTCCTCAACCCACAGTGAAGAAACTGGGGGTCAAGGTCCCCCAACGGCCCATGGGCGAGTGCCAGCCCCACGCTGTGCCACACGGCTGGGTCTCACCTGGGGGCAGGGGAGCCGCCAGCCAAAGCTGTGGCCCCTTTTGGGGACAGGACAGCACAGCAGCAGCAGGAAAGGCAGCTCCTGGGCATGCTGGATGCTGCAGGTAGAAGCCAGAGCCCAGCAGCCACCAGCACTGTCCCGCCAGTATGGGGGTTTCACCCCCATTGCCCCAGTTCAATAGCACCAGGGGCCTTTAAGAGGCTCAAGAGCTCCCGGCACCAGCTGGGCTATTTCACATCCTGAGTGTCCGGGGGTGGGCAGGGACCCGGCCAACGGAGCGGACACGCTTCAGGGTTCCCAACAGCGGCTCAGGGCTGGGGGGCTCCCCCAGACCTCCCGGGAGAGCCGCGGGGGAGAAGAGCCAGTGCTTTTCCTCGGGGTAAACATCAAAGTCAAACGCTCTAACCCACCCCTTGCCTTGTCATACATGTAAGGAGCAACTGAACGGAATGAATGCAACAATGAAAACCCAAAATTTCACTCAATGCTGCTTTTCTTCCCCAAAGTTGAAGTTTGTTGAGAGAAGGAGAACAACCCACCTGGCTCTCCCCTGCCCACGAAGGTCACGGCTTTCCAGCTCTTGCAAACCACAAACCACAGCTGGGGCGCATCCCCAAGCGAAGCCCAAGGACCCCCGGAGCCACCGGCGCAGGGTGTGGGTGCCACCCCCCACCCACATCGCCCTGCAGCGTGCACGGGGCTGCTTTACAGCCGCTCCCAGCCGAGGGTGCGAGAGAGTTAACGCTGCCCAGCTGGGAAGCAGCAGGTGAAATGGGGACAGGGGGGAGCGATTTCCCGGCATCAGCCCACGCCGTTGGGTGCATCCAGGGTGCCGGCAGCCAGCTCTGGGGGAGTAGGCGTGGGGAGCAGTAAGCCCCCAGCGTGGCCTGCCATGGGGGAAAGCACGGGTGGGTGATGCCAGCCACGCCTGTGTGGGGCAGCATTCCCAGCTGGCTGCGGAGGGACCCCTCCTCGTGGGGAACGCTCCTCGTGGGATGTGGGGCAGGCGGGATGCACCCGGGGGTAGGTGGAAAAAGCCTGCTGAGGGCTGGTGTGGGGCGCAGGGGGGGTCCTCTCCAAGAGCAGACAGCAAGCCCAGCCAAGCAGCCCCCAAAACTCCCCGGCGTGCGGCAGACATCAGCTAATGGGAACCATTCCGGCGCTGCGGCCCTCTCCAGGGCGTCGGGGCTGCTGGCTGTTAGCTGGCTGTGAGGGCGGCGAGCAGGCGGGAGGAGGGGGGGCGCAGGCTCACGGCCCAGGCACTGGAGACTGCCAAGCCCTAAACCCAGAACAGAGCCGCTGGGCAGGGGGTCTATGAGGAGCTGGATACCCCCTCTCCCCACCAGACCTGCCTGGGCAGTGCCAGTCAGGGTGTGATGCCGGAGCCGTGGGGCCCCCCCTCCAAGAACTCGCCACAGGCTAACATCATCCCCCCAGCTCCCAGCCTGGCTGCACGCCATGAGGATCCAACCACTCTGTCCTCCCACGCCCCTACCTGAATTTCAGCTCCAGCAGGCACCTCGCCACCCCCATCACCCCGGCCCCTGTGGGGCTCAGCTGGGATAGAGGGGTCAGCATCACGGCTGCTGGGCTCTGCCTGCCCCCAGGACCATGGCAGGCAGCAGCAGGAGGAGGCAGCCAAGGCTCCTGCAACGCCCCCCAATGAAGACCCTTCATCTGGAAGGGTCTTTACAGTTTTTACCCATGTTCTTGGGGTTGGGGTGATTATCCGGGCGGCTCCCAGGCGAGGGGCTTGCGTGGCCACTGGCCAAACACACCCTGCACCGTGGCCTCCTTCCACTGTTTTTCTGGCCCTTGCTTCACCTCTCCCATTCTTCCAGAGCCACATCCCTCTCCTCCACCCGGAGCCCTTGAAAACCCTTTTCTCCCAGTTAACTGCAGCACTCAGCACCGCTGGGAGGGGATGCAGGGTCAGCCCATCACCCACGGCCCCTGCAAGGGGCTCACCCTCCCTCCCGTGAGCGAGTGCAAACCGCTGAGCCCCGTCTTGCAAGGGGAGCCCAGGGCAGGAGCAAACACTATAACGCACTAAAATCCAGACCCTCCGCACCCCCGGGGTCGTCCCGCTCGGCGCAGGGGGGCTCGGCTCTGCCCCACGGGGCCAGCGCAGTGTGGGCTCAAAATGCAATGGGAGAGGGAGAAAAAATGAAATATAAATTCTGCAGGCGCAGCACGAGCGGGTCTGGCGGAGTCGCTGCAGCCAGGGGACGCGTGCCAGCAGCTCGGCTGCTCCGGCATCTCTACGCGGGGCCGTCCTCGGCTCCGGCTCTCCGCTGAGTGAGGCCCCGGGCTGCTCCAGCGCCGCAGCTACTTCAGCTCCCCGTCGGATGACTCAAGCAGGAAAAAATAAAAGCTAACCCTGTGGCCTCCCCGTGCCCTCAGCAGGGGCGTCCTGTGCCAGCCCTGGCCAAAAGCCTGGGCCACAACCCGGTGGGAAACGCTGCTCGGTGTTTCCAAATCGCCCTGGATTCAGAAGAGTTACACGCCAGCCCTGGGAGAGGGCAGCAGAAGGAGAAAGGGTTGGAGGGGAAGAGGAGCCGGAGGCAAAGGCGGGATGGAGAGCTGCAAGAACAGCACCCCCCCGGTGCCTGGCTGGGCACAGCCGTGGGCTCACCAGAGCCCTGGAAATCGCAGCGCCTGCCAGATTTGCAGCAAGATCAGCCTCTGGGAAGAAAAGTGGCTTGTGGGCACTCGAAAAGCAGACCTCAGTGCAGAGCTGCACGCTGAGGTTTCCCTGCGGCCCATCCCTGCGGTGCTGCCGGCTCCTGGCACGGCAAGGACCGGCAGCCGGTCCTCCTCCATAACCTCATCCCTGTCCTAATCCCGGCACCCACATCCAGCTGAGCAAGCGTTTCTGGCACCGTGTCCATCAGGGCCGGGCGCCAGGAAGCCGCGCACCCTTCATGCTCACCAAACCGGGCTCCCACGCACGCCCAGCATCCTCCTGTGCCCGGCACGGTGCCGGCACGGGGGGCACAGCTGGGCAGCACCCTCACCCCTAACCAAGGTCCTGCCGTGCCCCCCCTCCACTGCAGCCACTTCTGGGGGTTGATTGTGCCTCTTGCCATTGTCTCAGCCGGGTGTTGCTACAAGGCACAGCCCCGGGAGAGAGGGCGAGCACCCGTCCCCTCTGCCACCTCACCCCTGTGACAAACTGGACCTCACCCTTGTGACAAACTGGACACGTCAGCTGCCACCGCGGTGCCCAGGTGGGGAGCACCCTGGCTCACCCCTACCACTGATAACAGCGAGAGCCTCCCCAGAGCCCCCCTGAGACCCCGTGGGAGCGTTGCCGGAAGGGAAGCAGCAAAGCCTGAGCGGGATCCAGCTGGGAAGCAGCAGGGCTTGCCAAGGGGGGCAAAGTCCTCGGCAAAGGCGGGCAGCGGCTCCCCTACACCCACAACCCGCCTGCAGCTGGTGCAGGAGCAGCGGCCCCGAGCAGGGACACCCCCGCTGGCCAGAGTCCACCACGATGGGGAGGGGGAGAAGCCCCCGCTGTCCTCGGCACCGCAGAGTGGGATGGCCGGAGCAGGAGGGGGAAGCCAGGGGGTTTCCAGAGAACAAAGCAGCTGCTGGCAGCCAGCGTCGCCAAGGGCGAGTCCCTGCTCCCACTCGGGTCGGGGAAAAGCACAAAAAGCACCGGGAGTTTGTGTTTTATCTCCCTGGCAACCCCGGCTCCATCAATCACAGGGGCGGCCCGGCTGAAACACAGGGAGGGAGACAGTGAGTTCGGGGCAGGCGCAGCAGCACCCCACATGCATGGGGGGGATGTTTGGGAAGTGTCACAGCGGTGGGACAGCGTGGGACAGGACCCAGGGCAGAGCCGGTTACGGTCCATGCCTTGGCAGTGCGTGGCCCTGCTTTAATCACGTCGCTCCATCACCCCTTTTGGGGGACTGAGCCCAAACTCTGCAGGCATGACATTGCCAAGGTCCCCAAGCCACCGTGCCCATGTGGGACAGGGCAGCACTCCTGCAGCATCACCAGCCAAGCATCCTACCCCAGCTGCAGTGGGGTCTGGGAGCTGCGGCCGGACCCCACAGGGGACCCGCAGGGATGAAATCAGTCGTGGGTGGGCTTGCTGGCACACGGAGCTGGACACCGAGAGGCATAGGGCACCAGCACGGGCGAGCAGACATGAGACATCAAGGGTGTTTTATCGGATCAGGATAGAACCCTTCAGCCTCTCTCGCCACACTCTGCAAACCTGGAACCACCGTGGGGCTGCAGCCCTTCCCCCTCCCTTGGCCCGTCGCTGGGGCCACACGGGGCCGGGGTGGCAAGGCCACGGCTCGTAGCTGCTGCCGACACCCAGCCAGGGGGTTACGGGGGTGCGACACCTCTGCCAAAGGTGATCCACTAACGCAGCCTCCGAGCTGCAAACCAGACCCAGAGCTGGAGGGTTTAAACCTCTCGCTAAGCTCTTTAAGAAACTGCGGGCAGAAATACCTGTCCTGAGCAATCGCCGGTACGAGGCATCAATCCAAACCCAACCCCTTCCCAGCCAGGGCAGGTCAGGAGCGGGATTATGGCAGCGGCGCTGGGGAAATCCTGCTGGGACAAATCCTCAGCACCTGCTTAACCCCCCCCCCATACGATAATCACACCAGCATCCCGACGGCACCGGGCACCGTGGTGTCTTCCTTCCCTTTTCCAGCTGCGCCCATCGCTGGGCCGGCCGCGCTGGGCCACCTCGGCCACAGACAATGGCCCACGTGTGCCGGGGCTGGGGTCCGTGCTGATGCCGCACGCACGCACACGCGCACTCACCGCTGCCGCCCCACGTCCCCTCCGTCCGCATCCACGCCGCTTGGCGAGCAGGTGGCACAGCCAGGGTGGATAATTTCCTTCCAAGCCCATGGAGATCGTCATTGGTATCAATCATTAACAGCCACGGCCGCTGTCGGCAGCCTTAACCCCCTCGGCACCGTGCTGCGGCCGGACGAGCATGGGAAGGCATCCTTTAATCTCATGGAAAGACCCTTCAATGGCATCGTGCGGGGTGGCAGGTCACTGCAGCCCAACCCACCAGGGGTGCACAGGGGTTTCCAAGGGGCTCTGCATTCCCCATGCACCCACAGCATCATGTCTCCTTGCATCCCAACCCGCTCCCATGGCAGCACGGGTCCCAAGAGCAGGCCTGCGCAGCCCCGAGGGCCGTATCCTGCCTCTGCATCCAGCCAAGCCGTAAGCAGCTCAGTCACGGGGAATCCCAATCTCCTCCATCCTCGGGGACAGCTGGCAGTGGCCATTCCAAGGGGCTAAGCCCCACAGCCCTCTGCCCCCTGAGGAGGGGGGCAGGACAGCGAGGCAGGGGGCTGTTCTGCCCTAGCTGCCCACGGAGGCAGGAGGCACATCCATCCCCTCCTCGCTGCGAGGCAGGAAGAGACCTCTCAGCACAGGGGTCCCAGAGCTCTCCCTTCCCTTGCAGCTTTTCCAAGAAATATCAATGGCTGTAACTTTATCCGAGCATGTTTACAACCCAGCCGTGGCTCTTGGCTCCCTTGGCCGTGCCGGGGGCCGGCTCAGCTGCCGACGCTTCCGCTCGGCGTGCGGTGCTGCCAGCACCCCAGCGCCAGGGTCTCCCACACACTGCAGTACCCACGGGGCCGTCTGGATCACGGCTACATGCATCCCCATGGGGATGGGGCACAGGCATCCAGAGCTGGAGGAGGAGCACAGGGGCTGTTCCCATGTCATAGATCTGGGAAGCGGGCGGACAGATGTCCCCATCACCCCCCCCAGCCCCCAGCCACTGCCTGTGCTACCCAGGGGTTGAATGATTAACCTCCTGACGCACCATTGCCAGGAGCTGGTGGAGCCCTGCTCTGCCCATACACAGCCCTGCGGCGCAACGGTCTGGGGAGCAACCCCAGACCCCCCCCTCCGGCCCCAAACCCAGCCAGCATCACCGCTCCCCACTGTCCCAGAAGCATCCCGTGCCAAGCCCTGCCAGCTTGGCCAGCCCGGGGCAGCCACCACATCTCCCTGCGAATGCAGAGGGGCACAGAAGGGGCTCAGTCCCCATCCTCATCCCCCTCCCAGTTCCCGTGGGCTCCCACGGTGTCTGGAGGTACTCACAGCCCGCGATGCCCCGCTGGCACTGCAGCCCAGCTCCCGTTTTCGGACACTGACACGCAGCAAATTTCGCCTTCTCCAGCCCCAGCCGCGGCCCCGGGGGCGTCCGAGCTGCGAGTGCTCATAAATAGCCTTGGACAAACATCTGCGCGGCACCACCCCGCGCAGGCTGGAAAGCGGAGGGCTGCCGTGGGGATGGTTTTAATCATCATCTAGGACCATCAAATGGCTAAAAAAGTCACCAACAGGAGGGAGCTGTAAGTAAGCGCAGTCGCAGCAGCTGATAAGACCCGATGGCAGCAGGGCTCGGCTCCGCTCCCCGTGCCCGTGACGCGCATACGGGCAGGGCTTTTGAATTTCCCATCCCTACACCCATGCGGGACATGAAGCCAACAGCTCCTTGCAAACGCTCCGGGTCGGGAGCGTTCGCAGGGCCTGGAGCCGGGCGCAGCGATGCTCCGGTGCAGGGAGCTGAAACTAAGCGTCCCCCCTCCCGCTCCCAGCAGCTGGTTTCCAGGCTCTGCAGAGCTGCGCGCTGCTATTCCCACGCCTCCGAGCCCACTGGGAAGGGGAGTGGGGCGAGCCCCAGCCTGGGCTCGATCAGCCATGGCAGGTAGTGCCGCTCCCTGCAGAGGCTCTTGATTGTTTTTCTCTAAATTACCAATTTTCCGCCATTGGATCTCCTCCGGGCTGCTCCCACTCCAGTGCTTTAGCAAATGGGTGCGCTCATACGGATGAAAAATAGTCATAAGTGCATCCCCCCCAGGGTACGGGGGGCATGGCACGGCGTATTGCTCTGCTACCACCACCATTGCCAGCCTGCCGGCACCGCTGCCGGCACCGGACCCCGGCAGAGCGCTGCCGCCACACTTCCCGGGGCATTTGGGTTTGGGGAAGCTCTGGGTTAAGGGGTTGTGGCAGCTCTGGCTCTGCCCCAGCTCACGAGCTTCGCTGCACCGCTGCCAGCCCTCCAAGTGACTCATCGGCTGCTCTGCGCCCCGACCTCCCACAGTCAAGTCCCGACACATTCGGCACATTCCCGGCATAGCCGGCTGTGCCGTCCCGGCATGGAGCCCCACACCTGCCGGAGCGGCCAGCCTGGGTGGACGCCGGCAGCACGCTCAGGTCTCTGCAAAAAGGCTCAGGCATCTCAAGGCTTCGTCACAGTCTGATGGCCACACTGGCCCAGCACGGCCACCTGTGCCCGTGGGGCTCTAGCCCTGGGCACGAGCAGCTCCCGTGCTGCAGCGAAGCTGGCCCAGTGACAGGTTGTCATCACGGGCAGCCTCCCATCCTTCCCACCAGCGCTACCGCCGCCCCAGTTCCCTTCCCCGTGCAATGCCACGCTTCCCTTACGTCGGCACGGGTGTGATGGCAGTATATGGGGAAACTCCGTTTTTAGATCCCATCCTGTACCTCCACAGGCCTCGGAACAGCTTGTAACCAGTCTGTGACGCAACAGCGCACGTGTCTCGGTTGTGCAAGTGCGTTGCACCAAACAGCTCCCAAGGACGGGGTGAGCACCGGCCCCGGGCAGCTCGGGGCTGGCCGAGGCTCTCCGACCCCGCAGCCATCTGCAGCGCGTCCCGTAGTGCCGGAGAGCAGCCCGCAATCACGGCGTGGGTGCCAGCAGCCAGAAGTGCTCACGAGTGCCTGGGAAGAGCCACCGCAGTGGAGGTCTGCCAGGGCAGGAGCCGAGCCTGGCACCCACGGGGTGGGAATCAGTGCCTCTGATTCCCCCTGGCCCTGGCACCCCCAGCCCCCAGCCCCAGAGCTGCCCAGGCCAGCCATACCCGGCCTCTGTGTGCAAACAGAGTGGGAACCAAAAGCCTCCCGAACTGGGAGGTGTGTTCTTAAGCAAACAGACCAAACCAAACATGCACAGCGCCCCCAGACCCCAGGCACAGGCTCAGGATCCACTGCCTTTGCCAAGCTTGCCTCCGCCTCTGGCAGCGGTGCCATCCTGGCGCGGGGCATCCCTGGGATGGGAACCGCAGCCGACCCCCCAAGCCCTGTGCCGAGCTGACGCAGCCAGAACGGGTCTCCAGAGGCAGAGATAAATCGACATGTCAGGGCTCTGCACCAAATCCCACTGGTCCCGTAAACAGCAGCCCAACGAGGCACCGGCACTCGGTAGAGCTCTGCACCAAGACGTGGGCACTGGGGAGCTGCACACTCCGTCCCCGTGGCCCCAGGGGACCTGCCAGCTCCTGTCTCCAGCACAGCCATCCTGGGACACAGCCTCCAGCAGGCAGGTGACGCTGGATACACTCCAGTTCCTATTAATACCTGCCGAGAGCTTGGCCACCTGCAGGTGCTTGCCCTACCAACCCATAGCCTCCTCCACCGGCCACTCCACCCCCATCCCAGCCATCGGCACCGGCACCAGGATGGATGCAGCAATTCCCTCGCTGCCTCAGTGCGACGGCGCTGCCCTCGCATAGGATGACACCGATTTTACTGCTGTCGCCAGCCCACCACACCTTGGTGTGGCAGGGCCGTGGCTGGGGCAGTCGGGACACAGCTTCCCTGTGAATCACTGGTCCTTCCCAGCTTCCCAACCGCGTCCTAATTAGTGCACGAAGCTGACAGCAGCCCTGGGGGGTAGCTGCAGGTGAAAAGCAAGTAATTTGCTGGAGGAAAAGCAGAGGGAGATGCAAACCTTCAGCACCCCTCCGGACCGGACCCTCAGAGTCTCCCAGGGTGGTGCAATGGCAGCAGGGGGACAGGGCACATCTCTGTGCCACCCAACAGCCCTCACCTTGTCCCTCATTCCCCTCCCCACAGCCACCTCCGCAGCGGTGCAAGCGCCGCGGGCGAGTTTAGTAGCGCGGCGTCGGCTCTGCAGAACGAGATCTTCCCTTGAATGAAGTTTAGTCACCGTGGGATGTTTCCAATTGGAAATCAGGACAGTTCCAGGCTGAACGCACGCCAGCTTTCCACTTCCCAGAAATCCCCATTCGCAAGCGAGCCTGTTGCCAGTTCCCCCATTTCCCCCAGCATCACGTAAATAAACGCCGCCCCAGCCCTCCCTCCGCCCCGGCGCGGAGATGCAGCACTTCCCAGCCCGGCCACGCAGGCTCCGTCCCCAGCTCCGTGCCCGCTGCCGTGCCCGGGAAGGGAAGCCGGCAGGACGGTGCTGGAGCCAGGCCAGTCCCAGCCCGGCGAGGGCCCTCGGCGATGCCTTTGCCTGTGGCGGCACAGCCTGGATGAGCCCTCGGCCGACGCACCTGCCCGCAGCATTCCCCCAGGGATGCTCGCAGGCAGCCGGGGCTGAGGAGCTGCACCAGGTTTAGTCATGGGGAGCAAGCGCAGTGGCTGCCCTCGGCAAGGAACTGGTTTGCTCGGCGCTGGGAAGAGCTGGAGGCTTGTGCCGATTTTCCAGAGGGCTGAGGTGGGCCGATACACGTGGGAAGAGCAGTCGGGCGCTGTGTTCCTTCGCTGGGTGCCTGTGGCACGGTGGTTCCTACATTCCTGAGGGTTTGGGTCAGGGGAGGATGCTCCACATGCATGGAGACCAGCCCAATCTGGCCTGGAAGCCACTGGGAATGGGCAAGGGAGTGTAATCACAAACCTCTCAGCTCCTTAGGAAACCAGTAAGTGGAAAAAAGCCACTTGACTTGACTTGCCCCGATGTTCTCCCTCCCCATACGTCTCCCTCCCCAGCAGGGCAGAGCAGGCACCGCGCAGGGACCTCGGAGGTGACATCCCAGCTCCGCGCCACACTGGGCATTCATTGCCCAGCTGAAGGTCCCTCCCTGTCACAGAATCGAGTCATGGCCCTGCGGCACTGGGACGGAGCGAGGGACATGCCACCGGGAGGAGGATGTGCTTTGCTCCGGACAGGAACTCGGTTTCCCACCTGTCATCGCTGGAGCAATCGCACAGGAAGAAGCAGGATGGTGCCAGGATCGGGCTCAGCTACGAACCCACCGCCCTGCCCGCACTGGAGAGCAGTGAGGAGCTCACCCCCATCTGCCGGGCATCCCCGCGGGAGGCCGGGAGCATCCGAATGGAAACCGCGGCCATCCCACGCTCCAGACCAATGAAAACCAACTGCCACCCGCCTCCGCCCGGTGCTTGCAGGGTGCTGGTGCCACCGTCCCTCCCGGGGCTCTGTGAGCGGGCAGGGGCTCGGATGGAGGGTCTGGGGATGGAGGGGCTTTTCCAGGCTTTGGGAAAGCAGAGGGGAGGCATGGCAGGGACAGCACTAAAAAGCCTTTCCAAAACCACCCCTTTGAGGAGCACACAGCAGGCATTATTCCCGGCTGGCTCAGCTAAGGGCTGTCACAACCCCCCCAGCTGCCGAGTGGGCAGGATCCCACCCTGCATCCCGGCTGGAAGGAGAGCTGTGTGTACGCATTGGGTGCCTCTGCCCCACTCCCAGCTCTGCCCCACTCCCAGCTCTGCCCCACTCCCAGCTCTGCCAGCCTTTATCCTGCTGCCACACCTTCCATTTAGCTCCCTGCAAGGAGTTTAACCCCTGGGAGAGCGCGGCCCGGCTTCTCCCGCTCCCCATGCCAACGCCAGCGCCTTTCGGGATGCGCTGCCCACCCGCGGGCATGGTGCAGGACACGCAGGGCTGCCCCCCCGCACCCACAACCCACCCTCCCCACTCATAACTCACCCCCCCCACTCACAACCCACCCCCCCACGCCAGCCCCTTGCCCCATAAGCAGCTCCATCCTCCATCCCCGGACCCCTGCAGACCATCCCCATCCCCTTCACTCCATCCACCTCCCCTTGACCCCTGCCCCCGGCCAGGCTGCGAGGGCACAGCACCCACAGCCGGCTCACCCTACCTGCCGGGGCCGCAGCTGGGGAGGGTGGGTGGTGGGCTCGGTGCCAAAACAGGGGTGAGGGGACCTCCGGGGGCTGGTGGGGAAGGGGGAGAAGCACCGGCTGCCTCCGAGAGCCGCGGCGGCAGGGACTGATAAGCTGAAATCTGAACCTGCAGGTTGGCTCCTTCCTATATAAACACCCGCTTGCACACACACCCCCACACCCCCACACACAATCGCCACTCCCGCTGCTCCTGGCCACGCCACCCGGGGATAGTCCGAGCCCCCTCACAGCCCCGAACGCACCGGTACCAGCTCGCAGCAAAGTCCGAGCTCTGCCCCCAGGGATGGGGGGGCAGGGACCCACAGTGGGCACCGTCACCCCCAGCCTGGGTGCCCAACCCAGCGATGTGGGATGAGCAAACAGCGGTGTTGAACCTCAGAGCTGGAGGGACTCAGCACCATGCCGGATCATCCAAGGGGGGCCTGCGGCCACGGAAAAAGTCACACCCCCCCTCGCCCAGCAGCGATGCCAAGCGCATGACCCCGTGCCCATCCCTGTCCCCAACGAGGGGCGCACGGTGCTGAGCCCCTCCGCTTACCCGGTCCACCGTGGCTAATAGCCAAAGCGCGGCCGCGCCGTGCCACCGCGGGACTTCCTCGTGCCAGTGCCACCACGGCCAACACTTCCTCCAGGAGGAAACACACGGGAGGACAAACCCCTGCCCTGTTTTTCCCAGTTTTCCAGGCTCACCTACAGCCCAGAACCAGGGCAGCCACATACCATCGGCGAGGCTGGGCTGGGCGCAGGGCTGCTGGCTTCACCCCAGCTCCAGCCCGTGGGGCGAGCGGGGCCGTGCGGTGTTGTCCTGCTCAGGGACACGGGGACATTCCTGGGCATTTGGGGAGTCCCAAAACTGCTTTTCCAGCTGGGAGGGAAACCACTCCGTGGCACAGATAACGCCTCGGTGGGCACATCTGCGCGGACTCCATCACGCACGTGGCATCTCCGTGCTGGGGAAGCTCGGTGCTGAAAAGGGGCAGCTCCTATCTGGGGGCTGCCGTGCCTGAGCACAACCCAGGCTTTGCCAGCGCTCCTGGAACAGGATCCATCCCAGGAGTCTCCATCTGGGGTGTAGCGAGCCCCACGGTGCTCTGCGCCAGCTCCCCGCCCCGGTTGCTCAAGCGGCCCCGGGGCGCTCCCGCGCGCTGCACAAACAATAACAGCCTGTTTACGAGCAGGCAGCACGAGGCACCGGCTGCGGGCAGGGCATCGCCTCAGCCACCTGCCCCCCCTCCCAGCTCTTATCACCCCGTCTGATCCGGGGAGGGAGCAAGGGAGACGTGCCGAACCCCAACCCGGCTACCTGCGGCTCCCTGGGCATCCATTCATCCTCCCACCGGAGCCACCACCGAAACGCCACCGCAGCCGGCACCCGCGCGGCAGGTCTGCCCCGCGCAGCACCCTGACCCCCAGCATCTTGCCAAGGTACTTTTGGAAGAGCAAATTTGCCTACGGAGAGCCCGGATTGACTGGGCGCGAGAGGGATGAGACAGCATTTCCTCCCCGGGGCCGCCCTAAGGGACTCTGGCCCCATGGTGGGTCCTCCTGCCCTATGGAGACAGCACCCACCGTGCCCCACAAGCAGCCCTGGCACCGAGCAGCACTTCTGGATGAACATCTCCCCCCTCCGGCATCTCCAGCGCACACCGACGTGGCCCAGCAGCACCCAAAATGATCTTCCAGCGAACCGTAAATCCACCGGGAACGGAGCGGAGACCACCCGCAAGGTCTGGGGTCCCGCTGGCACAGACTGACATTCTAGGGGCCGGGGAGACAAACCGGGGGCTCCTCCACAGGTATTTTGGATGCATCACTTCTAATTAAGTGCCTAGATGAGCCCACGCCCATCTTGCCCTAAAAATGGGGGTTCTTTGCACTTTCTTTTGATTAAAGAGAAGAAGGGACAGGGCCAAACCTGGCATGCAGCCCCCAGCCCCGGTTTCTGCACCCTCCACTCAACAAAAGGCTTGCAGGGGGTGCTGCTTCATGCTCCCACCCCTGCGCTCCGAGGTCTTGGGGAGCCGAGCCACGGAGGGACCCCACACCGGTGCCCTCACCCCAAGTTGGGGGGATTTGGCACCCACGGCGCATCCCTGCTGCCCACCGGGACGTGGAGCATCGCTCCCCCTGCCCCCAACCCCCCCTCACACCACCCGCCAACCTGTGCCTGAACCCAAGGTCCTGCTTATCTGCAGCACAAGCATGTCTGGTGATAAGCACGAGGGATAAGATAAGGCCTCAGGCAGCCTCGCTGCTATCACAAACCCTTCCTCCAGCACTGCCCCCCAAGGCTGAGGGGCGCTCCACCACCTAACACCGCCCCCCACCCCAGCCCTGGGCACCCCCTCCCCGCGACACGCATACAACCTCTCGCTTCGATGAGCTTTCCAAGATCCATCCCGTTCACACACGACAGTCGATTTGTTCCCCAATTAATTCACTCGATTTGGGGGGTGGAGAAACAAAAATCCCACACCGAAGGAAAGAGCTTGTCTGGGGAGACCTGGCAGCAAATGGGGGGGGGGGTGTGACGGGGGGGGCACATGCAGCCCGGTGGCATTAGGCTCGCAATAAACGCTGGGATTGCTCATCATCGCTGCTCAGCCGACCTGAAAGAAGAGATGCTGCCGCGGAAAACAAACCCACGGGACGCGCGTGGGCCACGTGGATTCACCCGGGGCTGGCACACGCACCTGAGCCTTCCTCGGATGGCTTCTCCTCCTCCCCCCAGCCCCCCAACCCTGCCCAGGGGCTGAGCATCCCTCCCAGGGCAACGCCAGGGCAGGGGATGCAAACCCACCCTGGGAGAGCGGCTCTGGGGGCCACCCCAAAAGGTGGGGGCTCTGCCCTGGTGCCCCACACAGCGCCTGGCACGGGGGGGAGACGGGGTGGGTTGGCACGCTTGGGCCCATTCCCAGGATCTACAGAGGGGGTGTGCCAACGCGTGGGCATCCCCAACTCCGGCGGAGCCAGCTTGGCCTTTAAAATAAGAGAATTGAGGGGAAAAAAAAGACCAAACCACCCCTCCCTCCGGGCATGTTTGCCTCCCAGCATCCTTGCCAGGCTATAAATACTCGGCACGCTCTGTTCCAGCTGTGGGGTGGCGGGTTTAAAAGGGATCGGAGGTAAACAGCCTCGTGGGGTGGGAGGGAGTGGAGCCCCCTTCTCACCCAGAGGCACCGCGGGGGGATGCGGAGCCAGGATGGGGTGGCTCATCCCCCAAGGCAATGTGGCAGCAGGGCACGGTGGTCATGGCAGAGGGGTGGTCATGGCAGAGGGGTGGCCATGGCAGAGGGGTGGCCATGCCAGCAGGAACAAGCGGGGGTGAGGCAAAGGAAATCCCCAAAGGGCCCTGGAGGCAGCGGGACGGGCGCCAGAGGGAGTGAAAGGCAGCGCTGATAGGAGCCGGGGCAGCCTGCCAGGCTGGCGTCGGGCACCGCGGGGACACGCCACCTCCCAGTGCCCCCCCAGTGAGAGAGGGGCAAGCACAGAGACCTCTCAGGGCATCCTGCCCCAGATCTCTCCATCCCGCTCCCAGGAGGAGTGGCGCAGCGTTGACTCCACAGGCACCCACCCACCCCGGCACCCTGCGGAGGAGGACGGGGCTTGGGGTGTGATGCCGGGGGCTGCAAGGAGCGTTCCTGGGCGGGGGAAGCCCTTTTAAGTGCAGCCCTGCCACAGGATTGCTACCTCATTACAGAGCAATTACAGACTAATTATATGATGGTAACACCCAAACCCGATCAGGAAATGGGACTGCTGGGTGCCAGGTAGTGCACGCGTGCACCCCCACCCTGAAACCTCAGATCTCTGGAGCAGAGACAGGACACGTCAGAAGAAAGCACCTGGCCTGAGAGGGCTCCCCAATCCACACCGTGCCTCAGTTTCCCCACTTGCGGCTGTGCATCCTGCTCCCAGCTGCTGCTCTGCCTCTCCCCACCATCCCAGAGACCTCTATACTGGGTTGCCCCAGCCCTGCCCTCTGCCACAACCCCCCCCTCCCAGCACCCCAAAAGCACCGGCCACGGCTTTCCCTTGGCAAGGAACATCCCCCTCCCGCCAGCCCCATCCCACCACTCCCCCCGGCCACAAGCCGGCAGCGGGATGCCACCACCAAGCCCCCAGCCCAGCAGGATGGGAACTGGGGTCCGCGCCACCCCGCTGACCATGAGCTGGGAGCCGAAGCAGCCCCAGAGCCCACTCCCAGCAGGAGCCACGGTGGTACCCGGACCAGGGCCACCCTGCCAGCCCAGGGACAGGGCAGCTCTCGGCCACCCCAAATCCCACCTCCGAGCGTGCACCCAGGATGGCTCCTGAGCACAGGTGAACTTTACTCGCATAAATAACGTTCCCCTTGTCTGCCGGCAGCACAGCCCTTATCTGCCGAGGGCTAGCGCGGGCCTGTCCGCAGCCCGAAGGGGCCACTGGCCCTGTCGCCGTGCCCAAGGGTGCCAGGGAAGGGGACAGCTTGCCGGGAGCGCGTGGAGCCGGCGGTCACAGGCAGGACCCTTCCCACCAGCACCCAGTGCTCTGCCCCCTCACCCAGGGACGGGGGGGGACGTTTTGCCACCAGAGCCCCCTGCGATGGCAGCGGGGACGAGGTCACGCCAATAACAGATCCCAGCTAGCAGTGAGACGTGGGGAGGATGGGGCCAGGACGCAAAGCAGCAGCGCTGATGAGTGGTGAAGGGCCTGGCATCTCCAGGCACATGGGATGAGACGGGAAGCGAGCTCTTTCCTTCCCTCCGGGAACTCATCACGGCGATTCCAACTGAGTGTTGGAGCCTGGAGTTTGCACATGGCTCTCGGAACCTTCATCTCCCTGACAAGCGGGAAAGCGGCCGGCAGGCAGAGCCGGAGCTCCAGGCGCCCCCCCGCAAAGGTCACTGCCTTTGCACATTCACAAAACATGCATTTAAAACAAAAAAAAAAAAAAAGGGAGGGGGGAAAAAGAAGACCCCGTGCTCGTACGGCAGATCCGGCGAACGCGCTGCGAGAAGAGCGGCACGGCGGAGGAGGTGGCGAGTATCAGCCCACCCTGCCCCAGCCCGGGGTGCCCCCAGCGCCCTGGTGCAGGCTGACACCGTGCGATTGGCTTTAAAATAATCGGACACGGGCAGATTTCTCTCTCCTGATTTGCTTTCTGGGCCCTGAGGGTGCCATCGCGTTTTCAAATTCTCTGGAAGAATAAAGGCTAGAAAATGAGCTTCAGCGCATCAAGCAGATGGCCGGGGGCCAGGGCTTTGGGGGACCTCCTGCTCCCCCAGCATCCCCCTGCAAGGGGAGGGGGCACAGCTGAGCCCCCCGCCAGGGCTGCAGGGCTCTGGGATGCTGGTCCCGGCCGTGGGATCCCTGCAGCCAGCCTGGCCCTGAGGATGGGTGCGCAGGGGGACATGGGGACAAATGACGGTGACCTCAGGGATGGAGAGGATGGGGATGAAAAGGGAGAGCGGGAGCCTGGAGCAGGGGCTGAGCTGGAGCACGGCTGGAAACAGCGTCGTCCTGCTGCCCCGCGCACCCTGGCCTCATCCTGCACCCATCCGCTGGGCCCCCAGAAGCACAAAAAGCCACAACCCCGACACGGCCAAACCACCCCAGGATTTTCCACTGCTGGAAGCGAACCCCTGCAAAGCCAGCGGGCTTCACCTCCCGTGACCGCAGCGAGGGGCAGAGATCACGGAGCAGGATGGGGGGGGGCTGAGCCACCGTGAGTGAACGACCGCGCTGAGCCCACGCCGAGCTGCAGCCAGGCTTGGCCTCGCCACCCCCACCTGCCCTGGCACACTCCAAAACCTCCCAGATGCCCAGCGCTGAGCGGGGGGTGCCAGGCTGCTGGGGGCAATGCCAGGGGGATGAAAGTTTTTAAGGTCTCCCCCCACCCCAGCCCGGGATGCTGGCATCCCCCCCATCCTCACCCAGCGCTGAGCACGGTCCGCCCAGGGGGTCCGGCCCCCCAGGACGGGTGCTGAGCCCAGCACCCACTGCATCCCCCGGGTGTGCAGCACGTGCGCCCAACCGGTGTCCCGGGATGTGGGTGAGCACGGGGCTCGCTGCGGCGGCTGGAGCAGAACCGGCCGAGCAGGGGTGGGAGCAGCCGGTGCTGCCAGACTGGTCCTGGCTGTTCTGCCGGGCGCCAGCCAGGGCCGGGAGCCCGACCCACGGCACCTCATCCCCCGGGTCTGTGGGGCGGCAGCAGAGCACCCAGAGAGCCGTCTCCCGCTCAGCCCAGCCCCAGCCGAGCCTGGGGGTGCCGGTGCCCCCACCACGCAGTAGAAGCCGTTCCCACACGCCTGTTCCCAAGGTGGTGCTGGGGGTGGCCCTTACCTGGATGGTGCGAGGCTCCAGCGCCGGCAGCACGGAGCTGCCTGTGCTGCTGGGGTTACGTAAGGAAGGCTCGGAGGGAAGCGACGGCTCCCAGTCGAGTGCAGGAGGAGAGGAACAACAGCCTCTCGCTGCTCGGCAGACACGCGTGGCCCTACCAGCAGCGGGAGGAAGATGGATGTTGGGAGCAGTGGGAGGATGCAGGAGGATGCTCCCTGCTCCGTCACCGAGTGAGTCGTGGGGACAAGCCCCAGCTCCAGTGCCCCCAAGGGTTGGGGAGAGGATGAGGAGGGATGGTACCTGGCGGGGTGGCAGTGGAGGGGCAGCCCTAGTCCTGCGTCGGCCGGATCCTGCTCCGAGAACAAAGGGCTGCGCTGTAAAGGCTCCGGCGGCCGCTTAATTACCAGTGGGACGCGTGGGCTCCGAGCAGCCACCCAGGCCCGCAGAGCAGGGATGGGAACTCCTCTGCTTTGCATCATTGGAGGAGCAGCAAGAGGCTGGGGTTACCCCCGGTGCCGGGGGGGGACACGGGGTGGTGGAAGAAAACCTCGAAGCTGCCCCGGGCTGGAGCAGCCTCGGGATCGCAGGGGGATCGTGGAGCAAGGCATTTGTCGACATGATGCCAGGCACATACAAAAGCTGTCTCATTATCCACTAATTAGTGCCTTGTCAGCTCCTGCAATTAACACCCATGCAAGTGGCTGTTGTTGAGGTAAACAGAGGGTTAGAGAGCTGGGGGCCCTGGCAGGGTGCAGACCACCCATGGGCATGCACCAAGGAGCAAGTGGTCCCGGTGCTGAGCCTGGGAAAGGGTCCAACCGCCCTCCCGGAGCCCTTCAGCTGCTCGGGGTGCTCTCGCCCTCGCTGCCGGGCTGCCCTGCACCCAGAGCATCCCAGGGGAGCGGGACATCACCCAGCACCGCACGGCACGCAGGGGAGGAGAGACTTTCCCCCGAGCTCAGGCCAGGACTCGGGAGCAGCCGGAGTCGGACTCCAGGCTGCGTGTCCTGCCTGGGAGGTGACGGAGCCACACGCCCTCCCACACACCCCAAAAAAAGAGTCTCTCCTTGAGAAACATCAAAGGAATCGCCCAGGTCTTAGCCGGCCTTTCTCCAGCTGACCCAGAAACATGGATCAAGAGCTGTCTCATCCCTTAATTGAGAAGTTCGTGACTTTGAATCTTTATTAAAGAGCTTTGGTGAAGTCACAGATTAAGGGCACAACCGGCCACCGCCATCATCCGACCCGAGTCCCTGCACACCACGGCCGGAGCAACCTCACCCTGCGGCCACCGCTCCCCAGGGAGCCCCCCCCCCCGGGTCACTCCAGGCCCTTTGGCTGCTGCTGCGGAGCGAAAACTGAAATAAAACCAGAACCACGCTGGAAACCAGGAAGGCCCTGACCTGCCTGCACAGAGACAGCCCATTCCCAGGGTATTTTCCAGCTTTGGATGCTGGAAGGAGTGGGTAGGGCTTTGGGGGGGGGCGGTGTTGGAGTGTGTGTGCCCCTTTCCTCCCTCTCCCTGCAGGTCACATCTGCCTTCCCAGCGTCACGCGCCGGGGGATGCTCCCCGCCATGGAATCGGGGGTATTTTAGGAGGGGAGGGCTGGCGGGGCACAAGGCACCCCCCTCCCCACGCCGCAGTGCTGGCTGTGGGGCAGAGGGAAGGGGCTGCGTGGCCGCTGCCGGAGCAGGGCTACCCCGGGCGGGTGTGGAGCTGCCAGATCCCGCGGAAAAAATGAGGCTAAAGAGGAGACGGCACATTCCTCACTGTACTATTCCTGCCTGCTGCGGATTATCGTGTTTCAAGCTAAGGAAAACAGAGGGGGGGATGCTACTACAAATACCTGAGAGAGAGGAGCAGCTAAGGAGCTGAGCTTTCCCTTCCAGCGAGCAAAGCCCAGCAGGAGAAATCCCAGCCCGGCTGATTCCCGGGGGCACAGACGGCGCAGAAAACAACCCAAGACCCTTCCCCAGCTGCTGAGGGTTCAGGCGGCCGTGGCAGCCCCGGGAGGGGGGGATTAAGCCCCCCGCTGCCCATCTGGGTTGGTGTTTGCGGCCGACACCAGGCCTGGCTGCAGAGCAGCGGCGTGCACACCCTCCCCCATGCACCCGAGTGTGCACACCCCCATCCCTGCACCCCAAGTGTGCACATACCCACCCCCCACGCGCCCCCCGCGGCGTGGTGAGCCACAGCCAGCAGAGAGGGGGATGCTGGGGGGGGAGCATCCCGGGGTGGGCATCCTGCCAGCACCCTCGCAGCACCCAGGGCAGTCTTCATCACCCTCCTGCCCGTCCCTCCTCTTCCTCGTCCTTCAGCCCAGAGGCTGCTCCCACTGGTTTCTATGGGAACTCGGCAGGAAAACACGGTTTCCAGCGAGGCCAGCCCGGCAGCCCCAGCAATGGGAGCCTGCCTGGGGAGGGCCCTGCGCCTGGCCTTGCCCCCCGGGGGTGCAAGGGGACAGCAGGGTGATGGGGCGCTCAGAACCAGGATGGTTCTGGTGGCCCAGTGCTGCAGGATGGGTGCCGCAACCCGCCGGGCTGCGGGGTGGGGGTGCCCGTGCCGGGGAGACTCCGGCTGAGGCAGCCAAGGGGGACAGGCTTTGTGCTCCCCATGTGCAGACGTGGAAGAATTTTAATGCCTTGCCCCCCTCGCCCCCCCCAGGAATCCTAATCCCAGCTCTGGCTCCCGAGGGGCTGGCTCAGGGTGGGCAACGGGGCCGGGTGCCCCTCAGCCTTGGCTCCTGCCAGGAGGGAAGGGGGCTCACAGGGAAGCCTCGTCCTCCCCCGGCGGAGTAAAAGGGACAAGAGGGACCGGTGCAGATGGGAGCAGGACAGGAGCTCTCTTGCCCCAGGAGGAAATGCCAGCGGGATGCAGAGCAGGATGCAGAGCGGGATACGTGTGCACCACAGGATGGGCCATACTGGGAGCGATGGTGCAGGGAGCAGCAGTCCCAGCTCCTGCCCTGCGCTCAGCCCTGGGGATTCAGAGGGGGATGCGGAGCAGGATGCACAGTGGGATGCAGAGCGGGATGCAGAGCGGGATGGATGTACAGTGGGATGCAGTCGCTCTTGACGTGGAGAAGTGGGAGAAACCAAGGAGCGCTGCTGATTCCCGGCTGCAGAGCAGCACGCAGCGCCGCAAACAGCCTCGCCTGCCTGGAAGGATGCGCCCCCCCCCCCCCAGCAAATGCCACCCCGGTTCCCTCCATGCCGAGTCCCCGGCAGGCCTGCCTGCACCCCTCCACACGCCGGGATGGCCTCGCATCCCCTCCCCGATGCAGCTTCCCTCGTGCCTCCCCGCACGGAGGGATTACAGCGGCCATCAGAGCGGGGCAGCCGGCCCCCCGCGCCCCCCCCGGGACCGCGGGCACACGTCACGGGCGGGCTGGCGGTATGGATCAAACCGGGCGCAGGAGACTCGGCCCTCCCACGCCACGGCACAGCCCCACGTCACAGCCTTCGGGGGACAGCAAAGACCCTGCAAAGAGGTGATGGAGGGGCTGGCCCACCCTCCGCAGAGCCTGGAGCTTGGGTTCCCACCAATCCCGGGGTGGGTGGCCTGGGGTGGCCACTGGAGCCCCTTCCGCTCGGGTCTAATACACTCGTGGCGTATTTAGGATGCCCCATCATGTGAGGAATCCATCCCTGTTCCCTCAGATCTAACAAAGCTGCGATTGATGCTCAGGGCAGCGGCTGCGGCTCCCGCGCCAGCTCCGGCACCGCCAGACACCTCGATACGCGGGGGGGGCCAAGCTCCCGCAGCATCTCGCGGGTGACACGCATCCCCGAGGCGGTTCGCTCCCGCTCTCTGGAGAAGAGGGGGGAGGATGGCTCTCCGCTTCCAAGCAGGCAGCAAGACAGGAGCTGCGAAGCCCAGGGAAACGCTCGTGTCCCTTGGGAAGAGCCAGGCGACGTCTCGGGCTCCAGCCATCACAGCCCGTCCTGTGACCCCAGCCATGGGGACCACAGGGTTGGGGGGGGCTGGCCCATCCAACCCCCTGGTCATAACCGTGGGGGTTTGGGGGTGCTGAGCTCCAAAAGCCGGCTCCCTCCCGACACCTCGGTGCTGCCCATCTGTGCGCTGGGTCGGGTCCAAGCCCTGGGGACCCCAGCCCGCAGCTGCGGGGTCTGGGGACACAAGCCAGCACGTAAACACACCGTGGGGACAGCTGGGGGGGTCCCCACTTCTCACCGAAAGCACGGCAGGAGGGACGGGGGGGGGGAAGCAGGGGGATCCTGGCTCTTTTGGGGGTGCTGGTGCCCGCAGTGCACCCTGCCCAGGCCATGGGGCACGCTCAGGGGGGGCTGGGACCCCCCCGATGGAGCACAGCCCCACCCCCGCCTCCGAGAAAGCAACCCCTCGCTCCCCCCCGCGCCTGCCCCACGGCACACATCCCCGATGGGGGGGCGATGCTCTGCCGCCCCGCGCTCCCCCCGCAGCGCCCGGGAGGAGGAGGAGGAAGAGGAGGAGGAAGAGGAGGAGGAGGAAGGAGACCGCGCCAGAGGCACTCACCGCGCGGGTTGGGCAGCGGCCGGGGTCCCCCCCGCTGCCTACGGGTGCAGCATCCTCCCGGCCAGCCCCAGCCCGAGCCGGAGCCGCAGCCCGAGCCGGAGCCGGAGCCGGAGCTGGGCATGCTCGGGGGCCGCCGAGCGGCACGTGATGCCGGGCTGGCACCGAGCACGGCGGGGGGGCCGCGCCTGCCGCCCCCGCCCCCCCCCCCCCCCCCCTCTTCCGCGCTGTCCCTCCCGGCATCACCCCAGGAGGGACCGCACCGCCCACCCCCAGCATCACCTGGGGGGCGCTGTGACCGTGCTGCCCCCCCACCAGCACTTGAAGGGGGGAGAGGGGGGGCTGAACCACACTGCTCCCCTGCACACCCCCCCCTGCATCCCTGGGGGAGCAGCCGGGACCATGCTGCCAGACTGCATCCCTGGGGGGTGGCAGCCAGGATTTGCGCTCCCCCCTGCATCTCTCAGGGCTGGGGAGCCCAGTTGTCCCCAGACAGGCCCCTGAGACCCACTGCCGTGGGTCAGGCTGCACCCCCGGGCGCTGCACCCCCGGGATGGGCAGCAACACAGCTCCACATCCACCACTTGTTCTCCGGAGCACAAAGACCACCGCTTGGTCCCCCCAGCCCACACTGAGGGCCAGCGATGGCTCAGGCAGGGCTGGCAGGACCCTTCCCCAGCCCTGCTCAAAGCTGGGTGCTGGCAGGGGTGCTGGGGAGCTGCAAACTCCAGCCCCCCAGCAATGGCTCCGTGCCCTAACCGATGGCACTGCCCTGCTGCTGCCAGCCAGAGCAGCCAGGCACTGCAGCCGGCACCCTGCCTGCACCCAGCCCGTGGGGTGGGGGGCTCAGAGCCCGGCACCACACAGGGACCCTCCATCCTCTGCAGCCGAGCTGACGTGGGGAGGGACAGGGGCTCTCCAGGAAGGATCAAGCGGCTGCCCTTGATCCTATAATCCCCCCATTAGCCAGGGCATTAGGGTCTGGGAGGGGTTGGCTTTCACTGGATGCTCTGCCTCCTGCATCTCTCCCTCCTTCCCCACCAGCGACGGATGAGACGGGGCCGACAGGTGCAGCGCCCTCCCAGCCAGCCCCAGCCCGGGTTGTTTCCCACCCCCTCACACGGAGAAGAGGTGCGTGGTGAGGCCAAACGGGCTCCCAGCCGCCTCTCAGCCCAAAGGCACAGACAGCAGGGCCTTTTCCTCGGCAGACAGAGCGCCGGAGGCAGGAGTGGGGTGGAAAAGAACCCTTTTCCTAGCAGTGCTTCCCCCCAGGAGCTGGGACACGGGGTTGGGTGCTGCCCTCCGGCACCCCAGGCTAACACAGGCGGGAGCATCGCATGGAACCAGCGGGATCCTTCCCGCAGCCGGGCCCTGCTCACATGTGCAGCAACGTGCAGGGCACGCACTGCTGCGCCAGCCTCAATGCCACCTCGTGGGTGCTGTCACAAAGGCAGGAGCCAGCACAGCCCCCGACACCCAGGGAAGCAGCCCCCAACCTCCAGACCCGCTCCCCACTCCGCCGTGGCTTTCCCAGCTACCACAGCATGCAGGGAATCCCGGGTAACACGTTGAGCACGCAGCGCCGTTCCTGCCGTGGAGAAGCATCGCAGACGTGCTGCGGGCACGCAGCTCAGACCCGACCGGGCGGTTGACCACCCGGTCGCCCAGCGAGCCCCACTCCCGGCGACGTCTGTGGCTGCGCGACTCAAACACGGGGCTGACTCAAGGACATCCTGGCTCTGCCCGACAGATTAGACGGGATAATCCTGGCGCTTTGCTCCAGCCCTCAGCCCACCTTGGGATCTTTGCTCTCGCCGGGTTTACGGCTGTCTGAGCACACAGAAGCCTCTGAGCGCCCCAGATAGGGACGGGCTCAAAGATCCCGTCGGAAACACCCTCACCCAGCGGGACCTGGAGCCCCGTGCAAGGCGGCAGCCCGCAGCTCAGCCTGTCTAGACACCGACACCACCCTGCCGGGGTCCCGGTTCCTGGACTGGAGGCAGGGAGCGGGTACGAGGCAATGGGAAACATCCTGCCAGGATGAACCGGGGCTCTCGGAGCAACGCCTGGAGCCAGATCCTCACCGAGTTACGCTCCTGTTGCATTCACCCCGGCAAGCACAGCCAGCTCTGCACTGCATGCCCCGGGCAGTGCGTGCCCCGGGGACCCTTTGCACCACTGAGCTCCCTCCCACAAGGGTTGGGTGCTGCAGGGCCACGGAGAAAGTCCCCACTGGGCTCTGGGGGATCTTTCCCGGAGGGATGACGCCAGGTGGGGGGTTGGCTGGCTGGCCCACACCACTCTGGAGCTATGGAGCCCTCAGAAGAGACATTTGCATGTGGAACAGCGACTTGGCACAGGGGCACCCTTGTGTGCAGGGCTGGGGCCAGATTCGCCGGTCCCAGCCGCACTGGTTGCCGGATCCAGGTGCAAGACATATGCCCAGAGCTGGGTCTGGTCCCTGCTAACAGGGACACGCTGGCCACGCAGGGACAGGGAACCCCAGCCTGGCCTCGCTGCGCTGGCACAAGCTTCAGCCCCCTGCTAAAGCTCACCGTGCCGGAGCGCGCGGGGCTTGCTCACCGCGGCATCCAAGCAGCCTCCGACACGCGGCCCCACACACGTCTACCAAACCCGACGTGCTGCTTTCTCCCTCGCCAGCAGCACCTCCGGGTTTGTTCAGCTGCTGGGACTGTGGGACCATCACAGCCACGTCCACAGCAGCGTGGGATGAGCCACAGCAGGGCCACAGGCACCCAACCCTCTGTCCAAACCCGATGGGCAGTAGCAGCACAGACCCTGGCCCCATCCTCCAGCAACTGCTACGCTCCAAAGCCTCCCAACCCACATCTTACTGCCCTGGTGCTCCGTGAAGCTGGATCACAGCAGCCCGGCCGCGCTCACAGGCATTCGGTAGCAGCTGCCTCCGGGCAGGGAGAAGCCCAGGGAGCAGCTTCCTCCGAGGATGCGATGGCGCTTGCGAGCAGGAGGCAGAAACTTCCCCCCCCTCCAGTCTCTTCTCACTTACTTGATGAAGTAGAAGCCCCCGTGCAGCGTGGTGTCCACCTCCCAGCCTCGGGGCAGCCCTGGAAGGACAAGGTAAAAGCAGCGGTCACCCTTCCTTGCCCCATAGAGCCCCTGCCCACCCCTCACCCCGCTGCAGGCTGGGGTGTTGCACGGATGCTTGCCCGAAGGATCTGCTGCTGGAGGGTTCGCTGTGCTCGGTGTCACACCAAGGCCCCACCTCAGCAGGGGGGAAATCGCAGAGGAGACCCCCCCTCGCAGGGGGCAGCACTAGAGAAGGGCAGGGGCATGTGGGCAGGGAGCCATGGAACGACCTGACACTCGTGGGGGGCTGCTGTGGTCGGCTCTCATACGCCCAAATTGTGCTTTGAAAGCGGTTTGAGTCCCCTCCCCACCAGCAATAGGTCTCAGGGAGTCTCTCTGTGGAAAGGGACTCTTAAAAGCCCCCCCGAGAACATCTTCCCAGCGAGAAACCCCCTGCCCGAGAGATGCAGCACCGCCTCGCGCATCACCCCGAGTCCCCCAGCCCTCCCGCTGGCTCAGCCTTTCGGGGTGTCCATTGCATTTGGGGAGGATTTCACCCCATGCCTCCAGTCCTGAGCAGTGCTGGGGGAGGGCAGCGAGCCAACACCAAGACCCCGGAGCCAGCCCTTACCGGCGCAGGAGAAGTGCCCGCTCTGGATGGAGTAGCCTGTGCCAGGGTGCACCCAGCTCGTGGACTTGGTCTCATCGCTGCAAGAGAGGAGGAGTGGGGCTGTCAGCACCCATGGGGCCCCAGCGACCCCCTTCCCATCCCTGGGGAAGGGTTTTTGCAACACGGGTGGCTTTTTCCAGCCAAAGGAATGGAAGGATGGGGTTTTAGGGAAGGAGGGGAACGGCATCCATCGGGCTGGGACAGCAGGGAGCCCCAAGGGGAGAGGAGCCGGGGGTAAGGTGGGATGAGCACGTGTGATAGGAAAGCAGCCAAACGCAGAGGGGTACCCCTTGTTCCCAGCCCAGAGTAAGCTCCCCCCAACCCACTGCAATGCACCCAGCTCCCCCCAGCTTCCACCCCCTCCCCGCAGCAGCCCCTCGCGAGCGGCCAGGCAGGACCGTACTTGATGAAGAAGATGCGCCCGTCCCCGCAGACGCCGTAGGTCCACCTGCCCGGCAGGTCCAGCCAGTCGATGTCATCCGCCATGGGGGCGGTGGCCGGGGGGGGGGGCTCGGGCGCAGAGCAGCCCCACGCTGAGGGCACCCGGCTCGGGAAGTGCCAAACAACTCCCAGTATCCCCAGGAGCGAACACTTGCTCCGCTTAGACCTTCCACCTCAGCTCCCCTTCGCTGCGAATAACCAAGGAGGGAGGGAAAGAACCAAATCCCAACCAAACCCGTGAGTTAACCCTCTCGGGGCCGGGCTGCCACCCTGCCTGCGAGCCGGGGCGCAGAGGGCATCCTCCCAGCGGCACGGCACGGCTCTCCAAATAACTCTTTGGGGCTAGCCCGTCACAGCTTCCTCCGCTGCCTACTCAGTGTAATTACCGTCAATTAACTCAGGGTGAGTAATTATGGAGTTGTTACTTCCCTCTCCTGTTCATTTTAAACAATGTCAAATTCTTCTCCTCGTCTGATCTCGCGGCCAAGCCGAGGCAGTATGTAGGGCACCCTGATGATTATCTGCGGTGCTTTCGGAGCTGCCCAATGGGTATTTTCTCTCTGCTTGTTCTTAGCTGTCAATTAAATGTCTTTTAGGGAGAAAGGTGGGGTCTGGGAGGCACCTGGGCTGCGCGACTGCGAAGGAGGCAATCGCCCTCGTGTCTGAGCGGCGCCTTGGCAAAGCTTCTCGTGGCACAAGGGGAAAGATGCTCGCACAGGAGAGGCCTGAGAGGTGAGGATGAAGGAGCTGGTCCCCAAATCCGGGAGGCAGGGACTGAGCAGAGCCCACGTCAGAGCAGTTCCCTACCAGGATTTGAGGAAACCCGTTCACCCAAAGCCTGGGGAAGGCTCTTCCTATAGTTCTTTGAAGCAGCGGGTAGGAAAAACACGTCTGGTTAGTCCCAGCGAGCGTGTCGGGAGAGCATCCGATGGAACCCCAGCACGGCAGGGAGCGACCTCACAGTCCCCAGTTCAGCTGGGGACGCTCCACTTCGGGGGAGGAACGCCTGGCTCCAAACTGCGGGCCAAGCTCGCGTCCTGCTGCGCCGTGGGTGCAGCTTGAGGACTCGCACAGGCGAGCGTGTGCTCAGACCCCCACCCCCCCCCCCCCAGCCAAGCCTGCAGCCCCGGGGGGGATGCTCAGAGCACAGCTCGCCAGGATGACGTCACGCGTTGGCTTTCCGAGCGGTTGGGCTCGTTGCCTGGGGTTGGGGTGAGCAGGGGCAGCGTCACACCCAGGTTACGGTCACGCCGGGGAGTTGCCTCCCTTATCACGTTCCCATCGGTGAACCCGGCCGCGGAGCTGAACGTCAATCACCGCCCGCTTAACGACCGGGGGTGCTCCCGAGATGCACCCCGAGATTGGGGAGGTCACGGCATGACCCCGAGGGAGGCCGCTCTGCTTCCGCAGCCACGCGGGGTCTGCGCGCCGGAGCCAAACCGCAGCGGAGAAACCCCGGAGCTTAGTGCCGCGTGCTGGGGCCTCATCGCGGGGCAACTCGGAAACAGGCACCTGGGGGCAAAGCTGCCGCCTTAAACCGCTTCCATCGGGGGTTTTTTTGGGGGGGACAACCCTCATAGCCAGCCCCGCTGCGAGATGGCTTTGGCATGTGCTGGCTCAGGGCAGAAATGGATTTATGAAGTCAAATGCGGCGAGAGATCCGTTCCTGAGCTGCCCTAATCCTGTTCCAGCGCCAGGGGAGGCACTGCGGGGGTACCTCCTGGGAAAAACAGGTCCCTCAGCCTCTGCAGCTGCTCGCAGACGGGGCTTTCCTTAATGGAGCAGCCTCTAACCTGGTCCTTGGCACAAACGTTTTGGGGACCCAGGTCTGCGAGCGGCTCCAGGCCCCGCTCCTGAGACCCCTCCCGAGAGCTCTTCATCCTACAGCTCTCAGGACTGAGCTTCCCAAACCAAGTTATTTGTAGGGCTGTGAAACAGGAACCTGACGAGAACCGGAGCCGAACAAGCCCGCCCCGCACTCCCAGCGTTGGGAGCTTCAGTGCAGGGCCCTCACCCTCAGCCGAGGGCAAAACCCCTCCAACTGCTGCCTGTTCTCGCACACACGCCGGGGGGATGCAGGATCAGGGTCCCTGCCAGAGAAGCTCATCTGATCCTGAAAGGTTTCCTGCCCTCCCTGGGATGCATCTCCCTGACCGTACATCTTCCCAGGGTCCCCCTCTTGTCCGTGGCAGCCGGAGGGACTCATCAGGCACTGACATCCGAGAGAAGGGGCTGGTGCAGCCCCCCCCGGGGTAAAAAAACGCCGAGGTTGTTGAAGGGCGTTGTAGGACCTTCAGCCAAGAATCCCGAGCAGCTCCCGGCTCTCTCCTGCCAGGTAAATAAATCAGCTTTTATTGCTTTCCACAAGAGAATTTCCCCCCCTCCCTATTTCTTTCTATCTTAATCCAATGGAAATTCAAAGGGGAAATACCAGCAGGGCTTTTTGTTTTCATTTGGTTTAAAATCCTTTTAAAAGCTCCTTGTTCCCAACCATCCAGGTTAGGGAGGAAGGAGGGAGCAAGCAGGCACACGGCGAGGTTTTCTGCGCCAAACCACGCGTATACCGTGTCTCTACTGATGGTCCCAGGGCGGACCCCACAGCGTCTGGCACCCCCACCTCTGCCCTATGTCTGTGTCCCCGGAAAAGGAAGGGATGGGGATGTCTCCCACGGGACCACCCTGAGAGCAGAAGCCCACCAGAGAGGAAACAGATCTGTGTCAGCACCAGGCCCAGCAGATGGATTTGCTGCAGACAGAACCGGCCCCAGCACATGAGGTATCACCTGGCGAGGCAGCTGCTGGCAAACCCAGGGGCACCAGGTCACCCCTGTGCGCGACACGCTGGCGTGGGCAGAAGGAATTCGCCCGCCCAAGTGCCGGGAGCAGCGTGGCACTGCGATCCCCAAGGAACAGCCACCTCCTCCTCCATGCACACCGCGCCCGGCCTTCGCTTCGAGCCACGGCGCGACCACGCGGAGAACAAAAGGCAAAGGGAGGGAAGCACGCGGAAAAGGGCTGCGCCGGGCGAGTGACGGCGTGACACCGGCACCGCGGCGGCTGGGTCGTGGTCAGAGAGGACGTCTGGCCCCGGCTGCGGCCCGGCACCCAGCTCCCAGCCCGCCGTGGGCGACCTGCCGTGCCGAGGAAGGCGAATGAAGCCTGGGGAAGTTTCCTCGTGGGTCAGACGTGAGGAATGCCACAAAACCGGGTGTTTCTGCATGGAAAGGGATGGTTATGGCACTCGCCCAACCTTCGCCCAGCCTGCCCCGACGCTTCGGAGTGAGGCAACACAGCACCTTTGGGCCAGCGCTGAGGGAGGGGGCTCTGCCGGGGGGGGTCCCACTCAGCCAGAAGCGCCTTGGGGTGGCAGCGGCCCCAAGCAGCCGTTTGCCGGCTGCGAGTCCCGCGCTGCCGTACGGTTCTGGCACCATCTCCTGGACAAAAGCTTCCCAGAATCCGGATCAGAAATGCGGTTGCAGAGCGAGTCGGCCAGGCGCTTCCATCAGGCCCAACCCGATGCACCCCAAGATGCTCGCTGTGCCCCTTTCCCAACTGCCTGCCACCCCCAAACTTCAAGCTGTTGTCTCCTCCCTCTCCTTCTCTCCACATCCAACTGCTCAAGGTCCCGGAGTCATGGGGACGCGACGGCCACCGTGCCACCGTGCTCCAGGGCAGGCAGGAGCGCACGGCTCCCTCTTGGCTTTCCCAGCCTGAGCTCAGGGACCAGCAATCACCTCAAGGAAGAGGTTGCTAAGCAAAAAAAAATCCTAATTGCTTCATATTCTTTACGTCTGGTTGTAAACTGCTTGTAATCTGATAGGTGGTGCCAGGCAACGGCGCTGCCGGAAGCGCTGGTGGGTGCTGCTCCATGGCTCCTACCGGGCTGGGATGCCGGAGCCCAGACGCCCCGAGTGCGAGCAGATGTTTAACAGCCTTTTATCACCCATCTCAGTAACACATTTACCACCAGGCACAGCAACTCACCGCTCCCACGTCCAGCCCGAGAGCTCCAAACCCGTGTACAGCTCGTTGCCATAGCTCCCAAGAGCCGGCATGGAAAGGTGCCAGCAAAACATCCCTCCAGCTCTGGAAGTGAAAGCTTTATAACCTGCTCCTGCTTCTCCTTTGCCAGAAGCCTGGCTTAACCTCAGATCTGGCCTAAATTATGCCAGCAACCTGGAACAGCAGCGCGGCGCACGGGAAGGGGGAGAGGTGCTGAGCCCCAACGCCTCTGCTGGGTCTTTGTTCCTTCTCGGCACAAAGCCCCTGCGAGAGGCCTGGGACCGTATCCCAACTCCCCGCAGCAGAAGCGGCTCTTGGCTTGCCAAGGGGCTGCAGTCCGTGGCTGTCTTCCCTTTCTGGGGAAGGAGGCCAGCCGGCGTTTCCCACGGGGCGAGGAGCAGCTCGCGGGGCCGGCGTGAAGCCGCGGGACAGGGACAGCTGCTCCGATTAAACAAACCTCCTCCCACCCAGTTTTCTTCCAATGATTTCCAAACCCCAAATCCACATTTTCATAGAATCACAGAACCATTTTCCAAACTTTGCTCTGTGCCCATCAGTTATTCCAACGGCAGCCGTCTTCCCGAGAGGCTTCTAGAGATTGCTTAAGAGAGAATCACGGAATGGTTTGGGTTGAAGGGACCTTAAAGCTCACCCAGTGCCACCCCCTGCCATGGGCAGGGACACCTTCCATAGCCCAGGTTGCTCCCAGCCTCATCCAGCCTGGCCTTGGACACTCCCAGGGATGGGAAGCAGCGGACGCTCCCTGGCATCGCAATCACCTCATGATTCCGGGTGCCGGCGCCTTCTCCCTGCCGGTTTCAGAAGAAACCTGGCGCTTGTGGGAGCCAACCAGCTCCGCAGCCGCATTAAACTGCGAACGGCATTTTTCGCGGAGGCAGTCAGCAGCGACTCCAAACCCAGCGGCTTGTTTCCTCCCCACGTGCTCTGCCGACAGCCAAGCTGGGAGAAGACGCAGCGACCGGAGCAAGAACAATTCCACTCTTACGCAGACCACCTAGACTCCAACTGCAGACCCTGGTGCTGCTGGAACTGAGAAACCCCAGCGGGATTTCTACGTTCCGGATAGCATCTGGATGCAGTGCCAGAGGCATAGAAGCGTTCCTTTGGCACAGGAACTGCGTTTCCTTAAGCTCTCTCACTGCGTGAAGGGAAACGACAAGGATCATTTTCAAGGCAGGTTTTAGAGCCAGCAGAACGGGGGAAAAAGGCCTTAAAACCCCCACTTTGTTCATAATTAGGTTCAGCTTCGCTCATCATTTTACAGAGGATTGCAGAAAACGTGTTTTCCTCGTCCAGTCCAGCCGTTTTCTACCCGCGACGCCTACAGACGCAGAAGGGTGTTATAGCGACGCGCAGACGAGACGCGAGCGCAGGGTGGAAGAGGCTTGAGCGGGCAGGCCGCAGTCCCAGAGCAGTTCTGAGCTCGGAGCAGCGCTCCGCTTTAAGGCAGGGACTGAGAGCGGAGTAACCGGAAAGTTCTGCCCCCAAACAGTCACTCTAGACAAGGAGCTGCCCTTGGACTCATTCCAGAAATTCCTCCACCGTGACCGTGTCACACACGGGACATCATCACCGGAGGAAATTCTCCACAGCGTTCTGGGCGATGCCAAAACCCTGACGCCCGGCCAGGCTATCCTCATTTCCCACTAAACTCCCGGGAAGCGCTGGATAAGCTGTTCTGTGCCTGCAAACCACCCGGGCACCTTCACCGCTTTGAGATCCGAAGCCCACACCTCGCTGCCGCGCGGGTCCGTGCCCGCGGCCGCCAGCCTCCTCCTCCGGCAGAGCCCCGACCGCAGGGACACACACCCCCCGGAAAGCACCAGCTCCCAGAGACATTCCAGCGGGGAGGCTGTGCCAAAATTCCGGCGTTCCCTAGTCTGAAAGGCACGGCGCGACAGACGCAGCTTCACACAACACAACCCCTTTGTTAACAGTGATTACGCTGGGTAACGCCGAGCCAGAGCGTCGCTGGGTATCGGCCCCTTCCCAGGCTCTCGCGTATCCTCAGGTATAAAACGTTCCCGAATGTTTTGCTCCAGCTCATTAAAACATTAATAAAGGAAGAAATCATTACGATACAGGCCAGCGCTCCACGGCACAACACAGGGAAGCGTTCCGGCTCCTCTCTAATTGAGGAAATTTGGCACCTTCCGGGCGGTTCCACGCACGAGGCGACCCCTTAGATTTGCTCCAGCGCAAAGCCTGAAATACAGAAAAACCAAACACCCCCCCCCCGCACGTGGGAATAGCGTTTCGAGTCACAGCGAGCAAACTAACCCCGAATCTCACTACTCGGCCTCCATCAGGGCAAGCAAACCTCGACGCCGCCCCCAGCCAACACCTAACCCGGGCGCGGAGAGCGGCACCGGCACGCGCTGCAGCTCCATCGGCGCACGGAGCCCCCAGTGCCACCTTCCCGGCGCCGGACGCCCGCGATGCATCCAGCTTTCCGGCACCCCCTCTCCCCCACAGCTCCTCTCCGAGGAAAGCCATTCGGCATTATCTTGCAAATCTCTTTTATTACAATTTACGGATTAGTCCTGAATAATTTTATTATGTACAGAAATAGAACTTTAGATATAAAAACCCAACAAACTTGACACAAATCAATTAAAATCTGTATAAAGCCAATGTTGAAGGTTTTCTAACATCCTCTAAATGATACAAAAATAAAATCTGGTAATCACAGTTTTGATTTAAAGTTCAACAAGATTTTTACCGTCTCGCTCCAAACACATCCCCGCACGACCACTTCAAGGGGAAAAAAAGGTGACAACCAAGCTCAGCTTGCTTGGAAGATGGTTACGGGGGTGAATTTAGCGTTGATTTCCCACCACCTGACAGCGGATCCTCTGAAAACACGAGGATTGGGAAGGGGACGGGGACGAGCTCGCCCAAGCAGCGGTAGTGTTTTTTAACCCCGTTCACATCCCGTTTGCCGCTTCGCTTCCAGGCGCAGCCTTTTCCCCGAGGCTCCGCCAACAGCGGGTCAGTCTCCGCGGGTGTTCGTTCGCCCCGCGGCAAAGCCTCCCACGAGCACCACTGAACCAAGGGAGTTGTCCGAATGGAAGCACCAACTTCTCCGCCATGGGAGAAACCAGGAGAGCCGGGGGCAAGCGCCCCCAGTGTTTTCCCACGAGGAACGAACAGCGCGTTTACGGATCAGTCACGCTGGGGCCGTGAAGTCAACCCATTTGCTACTGTAATTCCGCTTTCACCACCCCGCGTGCTCGTTCCTGAACTAGCACACCTGTCAGCAAACAGGAGACAGGAAAACAACCCCCTAAAAACTGGTATTTTCAAGGATTTGAAGGCATGACTAGATAATTTTAGTTGTGAAATCGTAGTTCTTTCGTAGGAAAGGAAAGTCAGGGGTTTTTTTAATGGCATTAAGAGATAAAATAACATTGCTGCGTCGCTTCCGAGCAGCCAGCCTGAGCTTCAGCTGCATTTTAGGCTGATGACCACAGTGCAGTTCAGTTAACCCCCTGAACTTCCAACCTGTAGCTCAGAAAGGGAATGCTCAAATTAAAGGAAGAACATACTTCATGCCATAAGAATAAATCCCAAAACTCTCTTCTGGAGACAGAATTCAAAAAATTGGCCAAAAGGATGGCAGGAGACAGCAGAAAATCAAAAAAATTGGCCAAAAGGATGGCAGGAGAGAGCAGAAAATCCAGTGAAGTTCTTCTGTAATTTCCTTCCTGATTAAAAAAATGAAACTATGAATGAGATGACAGAGCTGAAGTGGCTTTAGGTCTCTCCCTTAAAAAGGGAAACCGTTGCAGCCACCTAACAAATCACCTACTCACGCGATGCGGTGCAAACAGAGAGGAATTCTTTGAGGTTTAGTGTTTATCCCACCTCGTAGGGTGGGTGACCTCATACCTGCTTGGGTAAGTCCCAGTTCAAACGTATCCCAGCAGTGCTTTTTGACTGAAACACGTAAACATTTGAGGTCAGGGATATAAATAAGGAGTGTTTTGGGTGCACTGAGGACCTCAACTTTCAGTCCCCGAAGGTGAAGTGTTATTTTGGTACCAGATGAACAAAAGTGCAGACAAAGAGGTATTAATACTGACTTTTGGTGAAGAACACAGCGATTTGTAGCCTTAGATTTCCATAAATCAATGATAATTCCCTTTACAAGTACCAGAACAAGCATGTTGGATATAGGAAGAATCCTCCACTTCAATCCACCTTCAGAAAGCAGAAGCAGTTATGGCAACATCAGCCAAGAACTAGTTCCCTTGGTGTGATTACCTATCAGCCAGAGCCTCGAGGCGTTAATTATTGATCAGGATGAGGCCTTCCACTGCCCCGACAGCAAAGAGGTTTGGTGCACAAGCAGCTCACCCCCTTTGGAACAGTACTGGGTAAAGGTATGATTTAAATAAAGACAAACCAAAGGGTTCGTAGTGCACCAGAGCTCCCCCAGCGTGCTGGACTGCAACGTCGAGACACCCAAGCGGTACAGAGACACTCAAACACTAGGTTACATGCGAAACTGGGACCTTGAAAGGAATAAATATCTGCTTTGGATGGTCAGGTTGGTGTGAGCTGACAAAATGGGAGACGTCTGTACAAGAAAGTAGCACATACCTCTGAAAACTTTAAATCAAAACTGTAATAACTCGGGTTCGGAGCCCCCATAAATATTTCCTTCAAAATAGGTTCTGTTTTTTTCAAAGTGCAAAAAATCCAACTGAATAGTCACCACTTTTCAAAAGATGGCAGCCAAGGCCTTTTTGGAATGGATTTAACCTAAAGCAGTCTTATTTCTCAAGTGTTACTGAAAAGGAATGCAATTACACCACCCTTCCCCTTGATGACACTCAAAAGGTTTTGTCTGGATATCAAACTGGGACACGCAGGGATATTCCTTGGCTGAGTATGGAAGTGGGAATTAAAAAAAAACCCCAAGTGTTAAAATCCCACTTCTCTCCCCATTTCAAAATAGCACATGCAGCTGCCACTTGTGGGTTTGAAGATGCTGATGAGTGCTCAGGGTCACACAACTACCAGACCTTTTAAGATACTACATCAACCCTCTCGTAGTAGGTTTCTTGGAGTCTGTTAAATACTCGTTGTCTATGCTCTGCGGTGAGGCAGTATCCTATGGCTTCTTCTGTTTCTTGGATACGTTTCTGGAACCTGCACCCATCTCGTGCAAACTCCTCCCAGGGTCCTTTACGATCCTCCTCGCTGCTTACGTAATACTCAGTAACTTTTTCAAGGAAGGTTACCTGGAAAGACAAGTCATTTAGTAAAGCATTAGCCAAATACTCATGAGAAGGAGCTTAATACTTATTTGCACATAAAATTTTATGTATTTTGATGTAAGTTAAATGATTAAACCAGCAAAACACCTCGATGGGCTACCAGTTCATGCTAGGTCTCTGCACCACCTTGGCCTGCGAGGATTTCACCTCTCAGCTTGAAAAGCAACCAGCTGCAGGCTGTGCCCTCTACCAAAAGCAGTACTCAAGCTACTACTGAGTTTCTAAACTGCGGCCTAAGAGGCCTCTTTAGGCTGACAGCAGATGCCACGACATGAAATAACACCCCCCTAACGTCAGCACTGCGTTATAGCCTTGCACAGAAACAACTCAAGCAGGTTACTCTGCGGGATATGCCACCACGCTCACGTAAGGCTACAGACACGCTACTGGCCAACATCACCGATGACCAAAGCTTAGATAATTTAAAAAAAAAACCCCAAACAGGAGAATCCTCGTTCTGCAGCGTAAGTAACCAGTGAGTCAGCTCATATTTCAGCACCAGGAAAAGAAATCACACTGTGCTACATGTGAGGGCAACACTCATCACCACGTGGGCGCAACCAGCCCGTCTCCAGAGCCGCTCTCAAAGCCCAGTGCGTGAAGTTCCTGCCCCGAGCTGAAGTCAGTCCCGGCCCGTCAAGAGCCATGTGCGAACCTTCACTCCGTGCTATTTTTAAGAATTAGGAAGCTAATTTAAGGACACAAAGAAAACTAGAGGCTCAGGATCTAAACTTGACAGTATTTAGACTATCACTAAACTAAGGGCTTCCGTTTTGCTGTTCTAGAGCGATAAGCAAAGCCACGCTATTCCAGGCTCCTAAGGAATTCTGTATTCCTTTTCACCTAGCTGTGCAAAAAGCACAAAACCGAAGGACAAACTGTCAGCTCCCATCAGCTCTCAGAGCAACACTGACTCCTGAAGACAAGCCAAACACTGTCGCTCGTCAGCTGAACTTGCTGCAGGACAGCTACTTCCAGCAGGTCAGGAAGAAACCTGGGGAAGCACAAAAAACCTGCTGCTCCATCCCTGCGTTTTATTCGCCAGACCTCTAGCTTCCCACCCAGTTCATGCTAACACAGCGAGGAGGGCAGAGCGAGATTGCTTTTTGGGGCAGAGCCAGCTTCCAAGCTCCACAGAAAACAGGAAGGTAACAGTGAGGGAAGAGGCCGCCTCCAGGAATCACCACCAGCTGAGGACACAGACCCCAAGAGACTGTGCCACCTCCAGAAGTCATCCGGTTCTGGCGCAGCGATCCCAGATTTAATGGGAAGCAAGAGGCTCCCAGGTTTTGCACCTTTACGAACAGGAATATTGCTGCTGTTGATCTGTCCTATCTGTCAATCTATTCTGTCTGTCATCCTGCAGATGCCAGACAGGAAACAGCCTTGAGCAGGACAAACGACCTGAAGATTTCCTGGGAACACCCTGGTCACTGCTCAGCAATCTCTGCTGTTTTGCAGACCCAATTAAGAAGCTGCTTTCAAGCCCACGGAGCTGTTACATCAGCCCATCCCTCTGCGAGTTCCTACCTTACACCCTTTTTACATCAGTCGATGACACCCTTGGGGCACAATTACTGGATATTGCACCTAGATCATCGTTCTTTCACCATTTCAAGAGATTACACAGAGTCAAACAAGGCATTCGTCAAAGAACTACTCCGGTGGAGTCTACCACCCTGACAGGCTACAAGACCTGAGGGCTACCCTGCAGCATTTCAAGGTCATCAGTTACAGAGACCTCTTGCAAAAGCTGCTGGAGTATTTTCCACTTAGATTAAAATACAACAGCCCCGTGTGTAAACACCACCTGCCCTAGTACAAACAGGGATGAAGTGACCTCCAAGCCAGGCTCTCAATTAAAGGAATCCGCTGGGAGGACACTACAGCAAGCAGTATGGCACTTGGCTACTTTGACGGCTCCTTACAGGGGTGTGTGTTATCCTGGGCCATGGAATCACAAGCTGTTACTCCTGCAAGAGCTGAAGTATCAGGCGAGTCCCGGCAGGGTACACGCATTACGCCTGAAAAGCCATCTCGTACATCTGTAGCATCATAAAGCTCCTGAGAGGATGAATTTGTTTAGTATTATTTACCCGAACCCCAGCATGTAAGGTTTTTTAATGCACTAACTCCTCAAGCTCTTCCAGTCTGTGCTCGAAAAGCCCAGTTCCAGACGACATTCCCTTTAATAAAGGACTGCTTCATTAGAATAGTCTCTTAAATGGAAATGGGAGCATTACAATACTCCCTACTGAAACTCCAGTGGTTTACTGGAGTAAACCCACAAGACCAGAGTCCTTCCTACTCCCAAAAACCTTTGCAACTCAAGCAGCCTTGCCCCAGGTCCTAAAACATGCACAAGGCTTAACGTCTCGGTTACGTTACGTGCACACGAAGGTCCTAAATATCAACATTATTCATAACGGAAACGGGGACGTTCCAAAGGAAAATATGACGTCACAGTTCCCATCTGTTTCTCTGCGGACGAAAACGACGTTGCAACACAGACTGAAAACTACGCCTAAAAAAGGGAAATTTGACTAAGCCTGGAAAGGAAATTGAAATTATCTGAGAAGGGAATTTAGTTCTCTGTGCCGCTGAATTCGGAAATCAACCCTCGCGTGTAAGGGAGGAGGCACACAGCCAAACAATTAGCCCCTAACATCGCGGGGGCACGGTCTGCCCACCGCCGTGGCCGCAATCCTGGCACGAGTGACCTCCCCCGCTCACACCCCACCTGGCACAACGCGGGGGGTTTCTCTGAAGCGTTCCCAAAACACAACCCGCCCCCCATACACGGAGTATATACCTTTTTCCTCTTGGAGCTTCTGCATTTCTCAGCAGAAAGAATGCCATGGCGCACGAGGCCTGGGACCGCACGGGTCTGTTTTTCTAACTGCACCCGACAGACAGTGAAGTGGCAACGCTCAGAAGTGACCAGACTCGGCCTCTCTGCTCCTTTTAAACCCGGTGTCCCTCTTTTCTCTGCTGTCTGAAAGGCTGCCGTGAAATTTAAAGGATTATACGGATCATCTGAGGTACAGAAGGAGTTCCAAAGTTTCAAGTTTTCTGCCTCATCCACACTGCTACAGTCCCACTCATCCTCCTCTTCAGAACTAGGCTGAGGAGAGCCTGAGGACTCCTCCGCCCACGAGGAATCCTCCTCCTCCTCCTCCTCTTCCACATCCGACATATCCTTCCCGGGATCGCTAGAAGATGTCTGAATGGTGGCCGTGAAGTTCTGAGGGTTGTACGGATCCAAACTGTAGAAGGAATTCCAGAGATGAAGCCTTTCCCCGTCCTGGCTCCCGGTGTCTGAATCCGAGGGGAGCCCTTCGCTATCGAACCCGTCATCATCCCAGTCTCCCTCACCATCCGCACTCTCCTCCCCACTGGAGACTCCTCCTATGATATAGTCTATTAATTTATTCGCACACGCAGGTCTGGCCGAAAACAGGTTTTGCTCTATTTCGGACTCATCATCCTCCTCTTCAGCCAAGTCCTTCCCCTCAAGCGCTCCCTTCTCGGGCGAGGGCCTCGCCCCCTCCTGCTCCAAGGGGCCCCCCCCGGGTTGTCTCCCCGAGTCGCTCGGTTCCTCGGGCCGCTTCAGCTCCCCGGCATCGCACCGCTGCTCCCGCCGCCGCCCTACCTCTTCCTGAGGAACACCCCTGTGCTGCTGCTGCTCCTCCTCCAGGCTGTGATAGCCGTGGTCCGGCTCTGGCACGGCCAAGCCACCGCTCGCCAAATGCCACCGCTGGAGGAAAGCCAGGCGCTTGCTGCGGAGGAACTCCACCTCCGGCAAGCCGCCCCGGGCTGGGCAGCCTCGCCAGCCCTCCGCGGGGCCCTCGGCTCGCAGGGGCTGGGGCAGATGGCTCTTGCCGGAGCAGCAAGCCTGGCCCTGTTCCGGGCCCAGCGCGAACACGTCCACCCGCGGGCCGGGGAAGGCCGCCAGGCTGCTCCGCGCCAGCCCGCTTCCCTGGCGGCCCGGCGGGGCCTCCATGCCACCCTCTCGGTCCTTCTCCAGGGGTTCCTCCGGCCACGGCAGCGTCTCTTCGGCCCAATCCAGCGAGGCGGCCGGCTCCGACAGCAGCGGCGGCGGCTGGGGGCCCTTGGCGGGCGGCTGCCCGGCGGCGGGGCACAGGGCGCCGCTCAGCGCGGGGCCGGGCAGCAGCCGCTGCAGCAAAGCGGGCAGCGGGGAGAGAAGCTGCGACATCAGCCGTAGCCAGGAGAAGGGCGGGCTCGCCTGCGGCGAGGCGCCGGCGGGGGCTGCGCTGGGCCCGGCCGGCTTAGGCCAGGCTGTGGCGAAGGCCAGCCAGGCCCGCCCCAAGCCGGGGCCGGCGCGTTCCCGACCGCTCGGCTCCATGAGCGGCTGTGGAGGGCAGAGGAGGCTTTTCAGCGTTCCCAGCGGTGCGGTCGGGTCTGCGGAGCGACGCTCCATCGAAGGGCTGCGAGGCGGCGGGCGCGGGCGGCGGGGAACGGCTTCGCTCGGCTCTCGGGTTCCATCCTGCTGCGGGCGGCGGCGCAAAATGGCGGCGCCGGGGTAGGGGGGAGAGAGAGCAGCGCCTCCACCCGCCCGGCGCGAGCCCCGAGGGGCGGGGCACACGCACCGCGCAGGCGCCTACCCGCCCCTTTACCGTCACAGCGCTCCGCCGCCACCCGTTGGACGCCGGCGAGGCGGGGGCCGTCCCGTGGGCGGAGGCCCCGCCCCTCTCTCCGCGTGGGGATTGCATCAGCCGGCGGGGAGCGGGAGCCGCGCGGCAGCGCCCCCCCGTGACGGCGGGGCGGCCCCCCGTGACGGCAGGGTGGCCCCCCGTGACGGCAGGGCGCCCCCTGTGGCGGCAGGGCGGCCCCCTCCGGCGGCGGGGCGGCCCCCCTGTGACTGCAGGGCCGCCCCCTGTGACTGCAGGGCCGCCCCCTGTAACGGCAGGGCGCCCCCTGTGGCGGTGGGGTGGCTCTCCCATGACGGCGGAGCGGCCCCCTGTAACGGCAGGGTGGCCCCCCCACGGGCCCGGCGGCGGGCCAGGCCACCATAAGCGGGGACACGGCGGCCAAGGGGCAGCAGCCCGGCGCCCCGGAGCCCGCCGGCGAGAGCCAGCGGCGCTGCTTCACCCGCCCGCCGCTGGTGTTAATGGCCGTTTGTGGTGTCAGTCCTCGGGGCAGTGAGGGCCGGGAGCAACGTCCCCGCGGCCTCCCGGGCCCGGCCGCGGGCAGAGGCGCAGGCAGAGGTACAGGCAGGGTCCGCATCTTTATTTTCACGCCACCGTGTTACAGGCAGGAGGGTCCCGAGCACGGGAGGGTGCCAGCTCCAGCAGCCCCAGCCGCTGGCAGGGCCAGGCCGCTCCCCCCACGCCCCCCGGGCCCTCGGCCTCCTGGCAGATACAATATTAAAACTTTTAATATAAAGGTTAAGTTCATTATTCTCGATCCTGAGAAACATTTCGTCCGTTTACGGAGCTCTCGCTGTAAACAAAGCACCACAGGCACCAAGCCCGCAGCCCGGCGCAGGCGTCCCCGGCTCCGGGGTCGGGTGGCAGACAAGGAGACGGATGTCCCCGCCGACACGGGGGTGGGAAGGGTGGCCAGTGGTCCCCTTCCCGTGGCGTTGGAGGGGGTTGAGCCACATGGGACAGGCTCCATGCACAGCCCAGCCACACCGCTCTCCTTTGGGAGCGAATTCCCCCAGGGATGGGAATCGCCGGGATCCAGGCGTCAGGTCCTCCCTGGACCTGGCAGGGCAATGCCTCCCCCTCTCCTCTCCGCCCCGGTGCCCGGCCGCACGCTACTCATTATTAAAAAAAAATTAAAATACAGATATCCCAAAGGAAGAAATACCCCCCCCGAAGTGCCCCACCGGTCCTCCCTGCCCCTCCCTCCCCGCATTGCTCCCTTGACACAAGGTAAACTTAAAAAAGAAGACGCCTGTGGCAGCGCCCGGCGATTCCCGGTCCCTCCGGGCACATCCCGGGGTGGGCAGAGCCTCAGCGGCGCTGCCGTGGGTCCCCAGCCCCGGCGGTGGGACCTCAGAGGGTGCCGTGGCCGCGGGATCCCAGGGCGAACCAGCCCATCTTCTCCTGCGCCAGGTCGAGGTCCCGCAGGCGGATGCCCACCTCCCCGAGGAGGATGTTCTCCCAGAAGCCTTCCTCGCTCAGCACGCTCAGGCGCAGCTCCCGCTGCTGCAGGTCCCCTCTCGGGATGCCGTCGTAGACCAGCTGCGGGGCAAAGCGGGGCAGACCCTCAGCCACAGCCCCCCCAAACCCCTACCCCCCAGCCCCATCCCACATACCATCTCGTTGTAAGTGGGGTTGCAGGTCTTTCGGGCCACTTTGGTTTTCCTCTTGGTTGTTTTTTGGGGGTCAGGCAGCAGATAAGTCTTGACATAGGGGTCAGGGTCATTGCCGTCCTGCAACGGTGGCTGTGGGGGCAGAGCAGGGGGCACACTGTGAGCGCAGCGATGGGGCAGACCCCCACCACGCTGCCACCAGGCACTTACCAGCCCCCGGATGTGCATCACCATGATGAAGAGCTTGTTGTTCTTGTAGGAGATGGAGAGCTTCACCTCCCCGCCGACCTTCCCCAGGGGCCGAGCCCACGTGGCGTCTGGAAAGGAGAGGGTGGAGGGTGGGATGGGAGCCCCCCCGCCATCGACCCCCGCGGTGCCAGCCGCCTGCCACCAGCCCCACTACCTGCTGGCTTCGGGGTCGGGTTGGTGCCAGCCGCCTTCTCGTCCCGTGGCAGGGGGTGGAAGAAGGTGTAGATGAGGTCGCACTGTGGGGCGAGGAGGTGATGTCAGCAGTGACAGTGGTGACCGTGTCCCCCCCATTTGGGACTGGTGCATGTGCCAACGCTTTATGTGCATGCTGCATGCACCGACGCTTTCCATGGTGCGCCGGCCTCCGCGCACTTCCACAGCCAAGATAACCTCTCCGGCATCCCCAGCGCCATCCCCACCTCTCGGAAGGCAGCAGCTCCCCTCAACCCCACTGAGACCCCCCAGCTCTGTACCTCTGCCACCTCAGGGGCCGCGTGGATGAGGTGCCAGATGTAGCCGTTCAATTCCTCCTTCCGCCGCTCGGCCACCGCTTCGCCCCGCGACCGCCCGATGATGAACCGGCTGGGGAAGCTGTGGGGACGGACACTCAGCAAAGCCCAGGGGGTGGAGGGGAGCCCCGGGGGGCTGCCGGGGGGCTGCGGGGGTACCTGGGTAGCAGTGAAGAGGGGAAGAGGAGGCGCAGCTTGTTGTGCAGCTCCTGGAACTCCTCGAAGGTGCGCTGCACGAAGGCCACCTCGCCCGGGCTCTCCCGCTGCACCTTCACCACGTAGGTCTGCGGGAGATGGGGCTGCGATGTGGGATGGGGACCATGGGGTGCCTCGAGCCCATACAGGGCCAGGAAGAAGCACTGGGACAGGACTGCCCGAGTTGTCCCTTTGCCTGTCCCCAGCTGTCCCCACTCACGTAGCCCTTGCTGGGGTTGAAGACCCTCTCGTGGCGGCAGAGGAAGACATCGCGGATCCGGCCGGACGTCTTGATGGTGTGCGTGCGGGGGGCGAAGGAGAGGGTGGGGCGGGCGTCGGAGCCCGTGAACTTCATCTGTGCCAGGTTGTGGATGAAGAAGTTGAGCTTGGTGGCCACGCTGCCCAGGCTGGACTCGATCAACCTGCAACGAGGCCACCACGTGTTCGGCGCAGAGGAGCCCGTCAGCGTGCCAACCCGGCGCCCGTGTCTACTTCCACCCTCTCCTGCTCCATCACCCACCCATGTCCTCTACCTGGTGAAGTAGGTGGTGGCGTCGGCATCAGAGTCCTGTGGCCTCAAGGCATCGTAGACATATTTGAGGTCCTCCAAGTCAGAGAGCTCGGGGATGCCACAGGACAGCATCTGGGAGGCAAGGCAGGGGGTGAGGGCAGGTGGGGGCAGGACAACCCCTCTGTTATGGCTGGGGGGGATGGGCATGTGGCCCACTGGCTCTCACCAGCCCCAGGAGATTGAGGAAGAGGTGGGTGTGCTTGCGGATCAGGTTGTAGGCCTGGCAGCACAGGTCGACGAAGTCGTGGAAGCGGCTGGAGGGTTTGTCCCCCCCGTTGATGACGTACGCCATGTCTGAAGTGAAGACGAACGGCGCCCGGTCCCTGCAGGCAACCACGGCCGGGGGTCACCCACCACCAGGACCACAGCATGAGATTTCACCCCGTGAAATCGGGTTGAACCCTGATGCTGAAGAGCCGCAGCCCCGCAGGGATAAGCCCAGGCAAGGGGGTGCCGGAGGCATCTCTCACCTCTTGATGTTGCCAAACATCTGCGCGTGGCCCAGGAACCTGCCGAAGTCGATGTGAAACATGTGGCCGGTGGTCTTGAGCATGATGTTGTCGTTGTGCCGGTCGCAGATTCCCAGAACGTAGGTGGCCACGCAGCAGCCGGCGCAGGAGTAGATGAAGTTCTCCACGGCCTGGGAGGAGGGAAGGAGAGAGAGATGGAGCCACCAGGCATGGGGAAAGGCTGGACACGTCGGGAAGTGACAGGTCTCGTCCCTGGAGAGGGGAGCATGAGGAGCAGGGACCCTGCCAGGCTCCTCCTCACCTTCTCGTACTCGTCCTCCTCGGGGTTGTGCTTCTGCAACCAGTCTGCCAGCGGCCGATCCTTGAAGGAACCTGTCACACCGTGCTCCACCTGGATTTTGCGTAGCGTCTCGGCGTTGGGGATCATCTCCACCATGCCTGGAAGCCGAGACAGCAGGGTGAGACCCAACCTCCTGCCTGGGGGGGGGCACCAAGACCCCAGCCCACTTTGTCACTGACCCGCGGCTCCCCAGCCATCACCGCTGAGTGACAGCCCGCAAAGCCCCATTCCTACAGAGGGGCTGGTGGGATCAGACCCGGAGGTGGATCACAGCTACTTGCAGCAGCTCCTCTCTAGCAGAGCCCCAGGACCTCCTGTGCCATCGGCAGCCCGAAAGCATCACTGGCTGGGGGCTGATGCCGCTGGGGGCCACCCCAACACTGGGTTACCTCGTCCACGGCCGGTGGAGAAGCAGCGGAAGATGACCATGCGCATGTCCAGCCCCTCCTGCACCCAGATCTTGTTCATGATCCGGATCATCTGCAGCGTCAGCATGTCCTGCCGCAGGTCGTCGCCGCACTGTGAGCCGCAGGCAAGAGCCATCAGGAGAGGGGCAGCGGGGGGCAAAGCTGAGCCAGCCCCGCGTGGGCTGGGGCAACCGTGCCAGGGGTTTGGGCATTGTCCACGGGCTCACCTTGAAGATGACTCGGATGTTTTCCCCCAGAGGATCCACGTTCTGGAAGGAGAGCTTCAGGGGGACGGCGTTGGAGTTGAAATAGGAACAGTCCTGCGAGGGGTGGAAGGCACAGCCCATTAGGGTGAGCTGGGTGCAGGCAGAGGACCCCCCACCCCGATGCCCCCAGTTCCAGCACTCACCCGGGTCACGATGCCCTTCACCAGCAAGCTGGGGCTGAGTGGCAGCCGGCACGACCCGTTCGCCTTGAAGAACTGCTTCACGTCCTCCAGCCCCTCGCGGAGGATGCCCTGAGGGGCGGGCATGGGACGGGGGGGCTGAGACACAGCCCAGCACCCCCCTGCACCCCCTCCCACCACCCCGGCACCCACCTGGCGTGCGGACGGGGCGGCATCCCGCACTTGCTGGGCCAGCCTGGCCAGCGTGTTGACGAGCAGGCACTGCCGGTCAAACTCCTCCCGCAGCCCCTTCCCGCAGCAGCAGAGCAGAGCTGCCAGCAGGTACTGGTAGCGGATGCTGAACTGGGAATCCTTGAGGCCATCCTTCAGCAACCTGCTCAGAGCAGGAGCACGTGGGGTCAGGTGAGCCCCAGGGTCCCCCCCCCCTGCACCACTCCTGGCCCCCCCTGTACCCACCAGAAGAAGTAGTGGGTGATCTTCAGGTCACAGATGGCTCGCTTCATGAGGAAGCGCACCAGCGGGCTGTCCAGGTAGCACTCGTACTTCAGGGCCTGGAGAGGGGACAATTTTGGGGCACAGTCAGACTGGCATGCACCTCCTGCCATGTGCTGGTCCAGGAACATGTCCCATGCCACATCCCAGTCCCAGCACATGCCCTGTGCCACATCCAAGTCCCAGCACATCCCACGCCACATCCTGGTCCCAGAACATGCCCCATGTCATGTCCCGGTCCCAGCATGTTCCATGCCACGTCCCGATCTGAGCACATGCCCCATGTCATGTCCTGGTCCCAGCACATCCCATGCCACAAGCCAGTCCCAGCACATCCCATGCCACAAGCCAGTCCCAGCACATGCCCCATGCCACATCCCGGTCCCAGCACGTACCTGGACCAGCTGGGGCAGGTAGTCCAGCAGCTCGGTGTCAGAGATGGAGTCGATCCACTGCACAGCCGTCCTCCTCACCTCCTGGTCTGGGAATCTGTGTCGGGGACAGGCATCACGGGGACAGCATCCTCAGTGTCTCCCCCCATTCCTGCTGCTGCCCTCTCCCTGCCTGCACAGGGAGGGCAGCAGTGCCCAGGCATGCACCCCCATAGGTACCCACAGCCCACAGGTGGCTTACGTGGCGTGCAGGAGCCCCAGGGCATCTTGGTGGCTCATGTAGGTCCACTGGCCGAGCAGGGCGTAGATGTCGGGCAGGCAGGCCCACTCCCAGCTGGGTGCACTGGCCAGCAGCATGGGCAGGGCGCCCGGCGTTGTGTGGCAGTAGTAACGCTTCTCCCACAGCTGCTTGCGGTCGGTGTCCATCAACCTATGGCAGTGGGGGTGGCAGGGGGGGCACGGCTGAGGCTCCAGGCAAGGGAGGGGATGGCATGGATGGTGCTGGCAGGCTGGGGATGGGGATCCCATCCCTATGCTGTCACCCAAGGGACAGCCAGGACCACCCATGCACAGGGGTGGCTGAGCTGCTGTGGGGACGGTCCTGGCTGTCCCTCTGCCCCGGGGACCCGGGGGCTGGCCATGCACCCCAGGCATTGTGCAAGTAGCGTCAGCACCGTCCTGCGCAGGATCCCGCTGCAGCTGCCGACACCTGATCCCCCTGTTTATAGCCAGAGCCGGAGGACTCCGGCTGGTCAGCCATGCCGGGCTGGATGAGGGGCCGGGCAGCTGCGGTGGGAGACGTGGCTGGAGAGACCCTCCTCAGGGAGGCCAGCGCACAGAAGAACCGACTACAGGCAGCTCTGCGAAACGCCAGGCTCCAGCCTCAACCCCAGCAGCCAGAGGCAGGGTCAGCCCCCCAGATCCCCCCTGTACATGCCAGGGGGAGCTCAGGAGAGCCCTCCCACGCAGGGTGATGCTGTCTTTCCCCCCAGGCTGCTCACCAGTAGAGTGATTTCTTTTGCATCGCCTCCCGCAGCTTGCGCTGGTCCTCCTCCCCCAGGCTGCCGAACTCGTACCTGGGGCTGAATTCGGCTGCCGGCGGGCTGGTGAACTTCACCTCGAAGGCAGAGGTGGGGAAGTCGATCTGGAGCAGAGGCAGAGGGTAAGCATGGGCTACGTGTGTTTGTGTGTCCCCCCCCCCGGGACACACCCGCACCGCCAGGACGCACCTGCAGGATGACGCTGTCAGGCTGGTTGAAGTTGGGGGCACTTGACCTGGCTCTGGAGTTGTCCTGGGTCGCTGGCCACAAGCCCAGGAGCTTTCGCCCACAGGTCAGGACCCTGGAGGAGAAGGAGGGGTGAAAGCCCAGCACTGGGGGATGCTCAGAGGGGCCAGGAGGGTGGTCCCGCTCCAGGGATGCTGGCCCCGTGCTGAGCAAAGTCACTGGGGACCCCCCTGCCCCACACTGGGGTGCTGGCACGGTCCCTCCGTCGTGGCAGAACACCCCACATACTGCCTGAAGTTGAAGAGGGGGGTGGTCACCCAACCCAGGGCCTCGGGGACCCGCCGCTGCTTGTTGGCGTCGGAGGAGCTCCCGGGAGGTGGGACGGGCACAGCGAAGAGCGTGACACTGAGCAGCGTCTCTCGGGGCAGGCGGTTCACCTGGATCGGGAAGCAAATCCTGCAAGAGAGTGGCCAGCGGCTCAGCCGTGCCGGGCAGACGGGCGCTGCCAGCCCCCTGCCCGGCACCAGCCAGCCCCCTGCCTTGGGATGCCAAGCATGCCCTGGGACAGCCCAGCCCAACAAACGCCTCTGCTGCTGGCACTGGGGGTGCCAGATGCCCCCCAGCATGGGATGGAGGTCCCATGCCATGGGCAGACACCCCGTGGGAGGCAGCCGGGTTGGGGGAGAGCCTGCTGCTCATGTACCCCCATCCTCTCCCAGCACCGGGCAGCCCTGCTCCTCTCTGTCCAGGGACAGTGACCACGGGGCAGGGAGACCACCATGGGGGGCCCCCACTGCGCACTGACCTCGTCCTATGGCCAGAGGGGCTGCACGGGACCCTGGAGCTGAGGCTCCTCTCCGATGCTCCCGAGGAGCCCAGGGCAGCAGCTACATCCCACCCATGGGTAAGCACCGGCAGGAGATTGCCCCACAGAGGGGACCCGGCACGACTCCGCTACCCGCCGTCGCGCCAGACGCTCGGTGCCTGTCCTTGCGGGGCACCGGCACCTTCTAAAATTATCCTTTTCCCATCCCCACCTCCCCATGCCACTGCGAATGCCAGGCATGGCAAGGGCTCGGCACAGCCTCCCTGCCTGCTCCCGGAGCTATTTTTGGAGCAGATCCCCTTTCCCGGGTGCAAACACGCAGGTCCGGGGAGGGCAGAGCCGGCGCCGGGGCCGGTGCTATTCCTGGGGATGACACAAGAGCTTCCAACACCCGAAAACTGGGGAGAGGCATGGAGAGGAGCCAGGGGAGGAGAAGGTGGAGGCAGGGGATGCTGTCCCCATGCTGAGCAAAGCCACCGGGGATTCTGCCCCACTGCCTGCCCCATGGATGGGGATGAGCCTTACTGCTGGTCCCATATGATGAGGTGGAAGAGGTATTTGTAGACGTGGGCCTTCCTGGTGAGGAGGGGGCTGCACAGCTCCTTGCCGCCATGGCTGAGGGAGCAGGAGAGGTAGAAATCTTCATAGCTGCAAGGGGAGCAGAGGGAGCTGTGAGCTGGGGGGGCTTTGCCTGGGGCAGGGGAGCCAGCATCCCAGGATTAACCCCACCGTGGGGCTAACCCCACGCCAGTGCTGCCCCTCTGCACCTTCCCCAGGCTAAGCTTGGGAAGGGGGCTGCGCCGGGAGCCCCCTGTCCCCATCACCATATGCCACCGTGCATACCATCACACTGGGGGGAGGGCTGCTGGGGGGAGTCCTGCCATGTGGCAGGTGCCGAGCGACAATCCGGGGAGGGCTGCGGGGTGCTGGAGGTCAGGGGATGCCGGCATTTCCCAGGCTACCCGCTTTGTTCGGAGCCAGTCACCAAGGGGAATACATTAAGGACAGGACAAAGGCGAGGGGTCCCCGGCGGGGCGGCTGCTGCTGGCGCCGCTGCCTCGCACACCCGCCCCATAGCGGGCTCCTGCCTCCCGCCCGGACCCCCGCCATCCTCCCGCGTGGGGCTGAAAGCGGGTATGGGCACCGAGGCACCTAACAAAGGAGCCCGCAGAGGGATGTGGGGCGAGGGCAAGCCTGGCCCTGCTGTGCCGGGGCCATCTGTCACATCCCCCGGGCAGCGATGAGCCTGGGAGGGATGCTGCAGCCCTGGAGATTTGTGGGGTTGGGATGGGAAAGCCCGTGCCACCCGCTTGCACCCAGAGGCTCCAGCATCAGCCGGCTCTGAGCATCCCTCACTGCCCGTCGAGCACCAGCATCCCCATATTCCAGCCCTTCAGGAGGCTTTGGGTGGGTTGGCTCATATTCCCTCCACGCCCGCCGAAGATGTGGGACAGGGACACACTCCTCAGCCACCCAGGAGAGGGACACCCCTGCCATGGTGTATTGAACTGGGGTGTGAGCCCCGGAAGGGGCAGGCAGAGGCTGAGGAAGGTGCAGGCTGCCCTTACCTGGCAGCCCAGGTGATGGGGATGCGGTGGGTGGCGTAGACGGTGAAGGAGAGCGGGCAGGAGAGCAGGCGAGCCTCCTGCACCACGCCGTGCTCCCGGCTCCCGTGCACAGCCGTCTGGAAGTCGGCATTGAAGGTGCTGCAGTAGAGCTCAACCAGGTTGAGGATGGCGGCTGTCAGGCTCTCCACGATCCTCTCTAAAGGAGGGCAGAGGGGTGAGACGGGGCTGGGGCTGGGATGCTGGAGGGACCCCGGGGCTGGATCGTGGGTAGGTCTCCCCAGGACAAAGCGGGTGAGAGGGAGAATTTCAGGCTTTTGCTGAGTTCACAGGGAGGAACAACAGCCTCCAGGAACCCTCTTTTCTTAACCAGAATGGTTTCAAACACATTTTTGGCCTTAATAATTGAGGGGGAGGGGTTTGAGGCTTAAAAGCATCAGGAACTTGAGCCCAGAAGGGGAGGAGGAGAACAGAAATACCTCGATTTTCCCTCTTGGCCAGAACATTTGGATCCTGTTGAGGAAAAAAACGTAAGAAACCACAGGAGCAACGTAAGAATCGGCCCCGCGCTGCCGGCGGGGAGCAGCTCGCCCAGCGCAGCTTTACGTAACCAGCCTGGGCTCCCCGGCTGGGGGGCAGGCAGCACGGCCAGGCAGCTGCCTGCTCCCGGCTATTGAGGAATTTCCCACGTGGTACAGCGGGAGGAAGGAGGGAAAGAAGTTGAGATGGGCAAATGTGCTTCCCCTCTGTATCTCCCAGCCGAGCGCCCAGTGCCCATCACCTACCTTCTGGATTTTGGGCTGCATGCGAGAGGGGCAGGGGGGCATCTGGTTGAGGGCTGCCGTGATCTCCTGGGACTCCACGGCAGCCAGGGCGTTGCAGATGGCCATGACCGACTGGATCACCCGCTCCGCCTTCAGCGGGAAGTCTCCCTGGAAGGCAGAGGGGGCTGACGCGGGTCTCTGGGGTAGCCAAGGGGGTAGGGGCTGCTCCCCACAGCCCCTGCACCATGCAGGGGGAGGTGCACCAGCCTGTGCCTCAGTTTCCCCTGCTTTCCCCTGATGCATCCTTAGAGCCCCATAATGAAAAGGGGGGGGAAAAGCCGGCAGCAAATAAGACAAGGTGCCCCCCAAAATGCCCCCTCCATCCCTCGTACTCACCTCGGCTGCCAAAAAAGCATCCACCTCGTTGTGAAAGGTGTCGAAGAGAAGACTCAGGGCCTGCCTAGGGGACAGAGAGCATCACTCAGCCCTGGCCAGTTCGTCACCCAAAGTGGGGGCCCAGTCCCACCGTGTCCCCCCTACCTGCTGATGGTCTGCTTGATGGGTCTCTCCTGCAGGTGGATGTAGTGGTTGAGGGTGGAAGGGCTCTGGTCATCGTTCTCCTGGAGATGGAGAGATGCTGTGCCACAGCTTGGCCACCAGCACGGGTGGTCCCACAGCAGGGAGGTGGCATGGGCACCCCCGCGCTGCCCCCCTGGGTACTCACCGTGCGGGCCAGGTCGCTGCGCACCCCCTTCCTCTTCATCAGCTGCAGGCGGATGTCAATGTCGAACTTCCTGCAGTGCTGGATGTACTCGTGGCTGCCCAACGCGTGCTTGCTGCGGGGACAGAAACCTCACGCTGAGCCCGTGGCCCCGCTCCATCCCATCCTCAGAATCCAACCCGGGATGTCTCCTCCCAACACCCTGTGGCCAGGCAGCGTTGGCTGGGGCTCAGCCTCAGCCGCTTTGCCTGCAAACGGATGTTCATGGCACGGGGTCGCTTGTCCTCCTTCCTTTTCCCTCCTTCCCCTGAGCCCCCCCAGAAGCCATGCCCGCCCCAGGCAGCTTGACAGAGCCGGGAGCGGATGCGGAGGAGCCCATCGTGCCTGGACCTGCCCACCGATGTGTGGGAAGCAGAGCATGGATCTCAGGAGCTGGAGGATGCTCCGTCTGACAGTGGGATGGGGATGAGCCCTAGGGTGGGGGGTGACAGCCTGGTACCATCATGCCCAGTGCCACAGGCAGCCCCCCTGGAGCAGAACCCGCAGAGCTCGCCATCCAGACCCGCCCCCGCCACCCAGACCCCGTTTCTTTGCCGGCTGTGGGAGAGAATGAGCTGATTCAGCCCTGGCCGGCACAGCAGAGCCACGGGCACGGTGCCGAGGGGCTCCCGGGGCTGCAGGGGACAAGGACACAAAGTCCAACGGGCATGTGGCCACTGGTGCCACATCCTGCCCCACAGCCAGGAGGGGTGTGGGGAAGGTGTTGCAGGAAGCCTTGCCTGCAGCCAGCTGCACAGGCAGCAGTGCATCCATGGGGCATTCTGTGCCCCCCTGCCTGGTCCTGCCTTCCCCCTGCGCCTTGCAAAAGCAAACGGGCAGTAAGTGACGGCAGCCCAGGCTGGTTTGCAGAGCTCAAGGGCCTGACCGGCTCCGCACAGAGGGTTTTGGCACTTCCAGCATCTTCTCTGCCGGGGGAAGACGTGGAAAGAAAAGATTGGTGACAAAAGGGCTTTATGTCCCAGGGCTTTCTCAAAGGTCCTTTGAGGGCCCTGGGAGATACGGCAGTGCCTGCCTGCACCGGCTCCCAGGGAAACGCTTGCCGGGGACGGGCTGTCCCGCTCTGTGCCCAGGATGCCATTCCCTGCCAAAAAAGCAGGGAGTTTATCCCATTGGGAAATGTCCTCCAAGCTGGCCGGATCCATCCTACAGCTCCCCAGCAGCCCTGAGCCACCCACAGCAGAGGGTCAGTGTCTAGGTGAGATGTACGGGAACGCTGCTGTACCCATGCTAACAGCCTGTGCACGTGCATCCATGTGCACCTCGCTGCTCGGCAGCAGGAGGGCTGAGCTCTGATGGGAACATCCCCTTCAGGCGGCCGTGCCGGGCAGCCAGAAGCAGAGGCACCCTCTACATGGGTGCTGCATGGGTGCCACACAGGCTCTCCCCAGCTGAGCAATTCCCAGCTGTCCCTTTAGGGCCTAAACCGGCAGCTCCCGGAGGCCATGGCAAAGCTCCCGCAGATTTCCCGTGGCAGGGCCAGGCCCAGGGAAGCTCTCCAGCAGCAGGAGCTGGCTCGCTGCACTCCGTCGCCGGGAAGGACGGCGTGTGCCTGTGGCTGCTGCCTCTTCCTCCGCAGGGAGCTCTCCCGAACCACCAGGTCCCAAAGCCCCTCTGGAAATGCAGCCTTTCTCCAGGAAAGGCAGCAAGGCAGGGAGCGCTGGAGGGATCTGGGCAGGTCTCAGCTCCTGTCGTCCATCCCCGGCTCCGCAGCCCCACTGCTCCTGTGCTCCCCAACATATCCCTTTTCCACCTCCTCCTGCAATTCCCACACCAGGCTGGGAGAAGCCAGGCTCTGCTGCTCCGCCCAGTGACACGGCTGTTATTAATACTCTTCCAAAGAGTGTTTTTGGCAGCTCCCTGGTTTTCAGGCCTTTCTTCAGGCATGCAGGGGTCAGCGTGATGGATACCCTGCCACCAGGAAAAGATGCTCCCAACATGCTGCTTTTGGCAAGAGCATCGCTGTGGCTCAGGAGATGAGGAAACAGAGCGGAGAGGATCCCGTGGCTGGGATCAGCCCCGGCCATCCATCACACCGGGTCATGCACAGGGTGAGCATGGCCGAGTACATGAGCCCCGGGATGCCTGGGTTGTGTCATTCCCGCCTCCACGACACTCACTTCTGCAGGAATTCCTCCAAGCCGCAGATCTTGAGCACAAAATCCTCGACGTCGATAGTGTGCAGCTCGTCGTGCGTGTAGCACAGCGCCTGGTAGATGAGCAGGTCCACGGTGGAGGAGCCTGCAAGGGGGAAGGAGCAGCACCGTGAGCCCCAGGGATGGTGGGACCCCCTCCCTGAGCCTTCACCCGGGGATTGCTGGGTCCCCGCTCCCGATTGCTGCAAGGGGGAAGAGGCAAGCGGCCGTGCGGGTCACTTACAGTCACAGGTGAAGGTGAGGGGCTCCCGCAGGCTGTCGCACACCACTGTCACCTTCAGGCTGACGCCGTGGCCCAGCTGCTCGGGGCTGAGGTTGACGGCACTCCACACCAAGCCGGTGAGGGAATAGTCCTTGGTGCTGTAGCCGGATCGCAGCCTGCAGAGGCAGGGACAGGTCGGAGATGCTGCCCTGCTTTGGGTTTTGCCCCACTCCCCCCAAAAATGTCTGTTTTGGGGCATTTTGCCATGGGATGCTCCAGCCCCAGATGGGTACTCACACGTCCAGCATGTGGCAGAAAGCAGCCACCTCCTCATCCCGCTCCTCAGAGACTTCGAAGAGCTCATAGCCATTGGAGAAGGAGTGGGGCCGGGGGGCAACCTATCAGGCAGAGCACAAGCCCATCAGCTGGCTGCAGGGTCCCCTGGGAGGGGCTCCAGCCTGCTGCTCACCCAGGATGGGGTCTGCCAGATCCTCCTGTTAGAGCACCAGGCACAAAGAGCCATTGCTCACCCTGGAGTTGCTGCAGCATGGTGGGGGGATGTGGTCCAGCCCAGGAGGGGTTTGGGCCAGGCAGGCATGGGCCACAGGGTGCATCACCCACGCCTGCACCTTCCCCACAGCTGGGAGACGGGAGACCTAAGGTCTCCCCCAGCCCCAAACCGGCCATTTCCACCCTGTTTCCAAAAGCCACAGCAGGGAGATTCCCCAGGAAGACAAGGGATGGGCAGGGATGGACCTGAGGATGCCATGGGATGGGCCCGAGGATGCACAGGATGGGCAGGGACTGTCCCCATGTCACCTGGGTGCCGCAGTGGGGCCCCGCCCCACACACCGCTCTCCTGCCGCAGTGCCGGGGCAGGCAGCGCCACCGTGCCAGGCTCCCCCTGCGCGTGGGGGTCCCTGGGCCTCCATCGCTCTTTCCCAGCAAACAATGGCCCCACTGTCAGAGCAATTAACCCAGCCAACAGCTAACGGGAGGCAGAGAAAGGCAGAGAACACGGCAGCCGCTAAAGACAATTTTAATGTGCTTTTTGAATTAGTGTCTGGCAAGGAGAAAGCCAAGAGTGACTTACACAGCACCCACTGGCGGTCCCCGGCTGCATCCCTCGCTCCCTGGGGAGAGGGGACCCCACCAGGAAGTTATTTATCTCCTCCTCCTGGCAGAGGTGGGATGAGCCACACCAGAGCTGGGGGTCTGGCCCTACAAGGGGCACCCCACTGGGAATGGGGGAACTGGCAGCCCCCGGAGAGAGACAGCGGCAGTGCAGGACCCCCAGTGCCCCTGCACACAAAGGGGAGGTGTCCTGCTCGCTGCTCGACGGAGGGAATAAGGGAGCTGGGATCAGAAAGGACGTTGGGAGCCCAACAGGAAAGCCGTCGCCCGGCTCCCGGGAGGAGACTCCCAGCTCTTTCCGGAGGATCCTGTGACATTTCACAAGCAGGCGGGACATGAGCCGACTGCAAACCACCTGCAAGCGCAGCCACTGGAGACGGGACACGCTGGCATCCCCAGCGCAGCAGCTCCAGGGCGCCCGTGTGTCGTGCCAGCCAAGCACCGGGCACTGCCCATGTCCTGCGGGCACCGGGCCTCGGCTGCAGGGTCTGGGCAGTGTCAGGGTCCAGCAGTGCCTGGGCACGAGGGTGCAGAGAGGAGGCAGCACTCGGGATGGCTGCGCATGGAGCATCCCGCCTGCTCGGTGGCAGTGGGATGATGGCCGGGTGGGACTTGCCCTTCTCAAGGCAAGGAAAGAATTCATATCAGGAAGGAATTCTTCCCAGAGAGGGTGGGGGGCACTGGGACAGGTTGCCCAGAGAAGCTGTGGATGCCCCATCCCTGGCAGTGTCCAAGGCCAGGCTGGATGAGGCTGGGAGCAACCTGGGCTAGTGGAGGGTGTCCCTGCCCACGGCAGGGGGCGGCACTGGGGGGGCTTTAAGGTCCCTTCCCACCCAAACCATCCTGTCATTCTATGATTCTGCTTGGCTTCTCAGCCCCGGTTTACCCATCCCAGAGGGTTTTGGCCACAGCTCCACAATCCCACATCCCTCGGGGAGCTGTGCAGTCTGGAATGATCCTATTAACCCCCAGGGATGGTGTCTCAGCACACGTGCCTCCGACCGCGATGCACAAACAAGACCCCGAGGAGCCCCAGCAATGGGACAAATAAAACCAACCTGGAGCAAGGGAAACGCAGCAAAGGTGCAAGCACCCATGGTCTGTTCCTACCCCCGTTTCCAGCACTCTCCAGCACCTCGGCTCCATCCCAGCCCCATTTGCAAAGCCTCTTACCGGGTCGACGGAGATCCTGCGGTTCTTGTTCTGTGTCAGATTCTTCCGGTTGCCGAAGTGGGAGACGTACGTCCGCGGGGGGACCTGGGGAGGCATGGTCTTGCTCCGTGCCACTGGCTTGCCGCTTGATTCCTTCTCAAAGATGCTCCTGCCCTCCTTCCAGCCCCGGGCAGCTTCCCGCAGCACCTCTGACTCGTAGGTGGACTTCAGGTTGAGGCAGGTGATGGCATCGTTGATGCCGCTGTAGTCAGCGATGCCGTAGGGATCCTCCTCGGAGATGCGGCGGCCGAGCAGCTTGCCGTGAGCCCGCTCGTGGGCTGCTGAGAACATGTTGATATCCCTGGGTTGGGGTCCTTTGGAGGATGGGGGGGACCCCTTCCCTGAGCGCTGGTTCCCCTCGGAGGAGCTCCAGAGAGGGTGCCGAGGGGGTAGCGGGGGTGGTGAGAGCTTTTTGGGGGAGCTGCCCCCGTCGTCGTGGGGTGAGGTGCCATTGAGCGGCTCCCCGAGGAAGTCTCCCCCCGACCCATCAAAGATGTACAGATAGTCCTCAGCCAGGGGTCCCTTCAGCCAGGGCTGGGGGTCCAGCCGTGGGGGGCTGGGGCCGGGGGGAGGACCAGGCGTGGGGGGACCCTCGGGTGCCACCGCGACATTGTAGCTGAGCGTGGGGTCAGAGCCGGAGAGGCCACGCGCCGCTTTGATGCTGTCGCAGCCGTTCCTCTCGACGGGGTCGTCCCAGGAGATGAGAGGCCGGTCCCCCCCCTGCTTGGCCCGGTTCTCCTCCTTGTCCTGCCGCAGGCGGGACAGCGCGTCGTACTCCATCTGCAACGCCTCCGCCAGCGCCAGCTCCTTCCGGCTGATGCCCACCGACTCCAGGGATTTCCAGTGCTCCCCATTGCCACGCGTGGCAGACATCTCTCCGGGGACCAGGACCTCGTGCTCCCAGGATCAGGGGTCAGGAGGAAGACATGCTGTGCCGCCGGCCACCTGGGTGAAGAGGACAGGCGAGGGTTAACGTGCTGGCCAGGCTCTTCTAGGGTGGCCCTAGATGAGAAAGGTTGGCTACCAGGGCTGGGAGTGCCACTGGTACAGCCCTTCCTCTCTGCAATGGAAAGGAAACGTTCAGGGGCTCAGGACGGGTTAAATAAAGATTTTGCTGCTGCCTGCCGCCCCCTCCAGCCCCCAGAACCACCAGGCAGCGCAGGCAGGGCTGGTTGGCCCCCCCAGCAGCTGCTGGGGCTATTGCTGGAGCCCAACGTATTTCCCCGAGAACAAAATAAGATGCCGAGCGGGGAGGGCAGCGGGGCCATTTCTGCAGCTGGGGCTGACTCAACCTGCAACCTGCTGCTGTCGGGACCCAGCCCCGGCTCCGGATGCCGCGGTGCCCGGGATGTGGCTCCGGGCTGCCTTGCTCGCCTTGGGACCATCGCAGCTTTGAGGAAATGCAGCCTCTACCACCAAAATTAGGGGTTTTTGAAGGAAAAGATGAGGGAGAAGGGCAGGGAAGGGATGAGACAGAGAGCACACTGCTCTCTCCCCGTCTGACGGCGGCAGTGTCCCGTCCCCAAATCCCATCTCATGTCCTGTCCTCAAATCTCATCTCAGTAGAGGGAACCGGGCATGGACCGGTACCACCCGCTGCTCACCAGCTCCCAGTGCTATTCCCCAGCGCTGCCCAGTCCCAGCTGCTTCAGCAGGTGAGAAATGGGGTACGGCGATGGGGACACGGACATCGCCCTCTGCTCTAACAACCACCGGCAGCCCCAGCCCCCTCGGACAGACCCCCGGGTCCCTCGGGGGCACTGCATGGCCTCCAGACCCAGCTCCTTCGCAGAATTCAGCTGCAGAGAGGCAAAACAGACGGAGTGGAAACCGCTCCCTGGCCCCGGACCAAAACCCACGAGGGCGGTGACCGCAGGGGGGGCTTTGCTCTGCCCGGCCAGCACCACGCTCCCTGGGGAAGGATGTTTCACCTCCTCTTCCCTTCCTAGCAAAATAAATAACGAAGTGGATGTTAAACAGAAGAGTGGAACGAGTCCGAAGCCCCTGGAGAAGGCCAGCACTGGAAATCTCTGGAGCCGAGAGGCAGCTGAGTGTTTTCGGGCTCTGGTCAGGGCTGACTCACGAGCCTCAGCACGGGGAGGACACGGGACCTGGCTGCCACCGGGCTCTCCTCTGCCCTGCACCGCTTGCTCGGCACCGCGCAGGGCTCTGGCGGATGCTCTGATTTAGGGTGAAAGGGAGCAACCACCTCTTCCCAGAGATGGCAAGATTCCTGCTGGAAAAGTACTGCTGGGAGCTGTGGGCATCGCTGAAACCAAGGATCTTCCCTCAGTGTCTATGGTGAGGGAGCCTGCACTTGTGGGGCAGGAAAGCCTTTAGCCACAAAGTACTGGCATTACAGAATCATGGAATGGTTTGGGTTGGGAGGGGCCTTAAAGCCCCCCAGTCCCACCCTCTGCCAGGGGCAGGGACACCCTCCACTAGCCCAGGTTGCTCCAAGCCTCATCCAGCCTGGCCTTGGACACTGCCAGGGATGGGGCATCCACAGCTTCTCTGGGCAACCTGTCCCAGTGCCCCCCACCCTCTCTGGGAAGAATTCCTTCCTGATGTCCCATCTTAATCTCCCTCTTTCCGTTTAACCCCATTACCCCTTGTCCTGTCACTCCCTGCCCTTCTACAAAGTCCCCCCCAGCTTCCTTGTAGCCCCCCAGGCACTGGAAGGGGCTCTGAGGTCTCCACGGAGCTTCCCTTCTCCAGGCTGAACCCCCCAACTCCCCCAGCCTGTCCCCATGGCAGAGGGGCTCCAGCCCTCAGGGCATCTCCGTGGCCTCCTCTGGGCTCGCTCCAACAGCTCCATGTCCTTCTGCTGTTGGGGGCCCAGAGCTGGAGCAGAACTGCAGGGGGGGTCTCCCCAGAGCAGAGCAGAGGGGGAGAATCCCCTCCCTCGACTTGATGGAGCAGGGAGGACTGGCAGACCCCACCACTGCCTGCACTGACCCCTGGCAATGAAGGGGTCTGGCACAACACCTGCCCCCAACATCCCACCCCAAGGCAGGGGGCCAACCACCTCCATCCTGGGCTCTGCCACCCTCCTCCCTCACACAGCACCCAGTGGAGCATCACCCTTGTCACCAGCCTGGTCCCTGCCGTCCCCTCCCAGCCTGGTTGCCAATTATCATCCGCAGCAGCCCGGGCCGTGTCACCCCCTCCCCACCGCCAACGGGCCCCCCTGACCCCAGGGCCGTGTGGGACCAGATGGCTGATAATGAGCCCAGCCCAGGCTTCGCCTGCTACAAGCATAATTCCTGCAAGCGAGGTGGGTTTGACCCCCTCACCGGCCCCCCAAGCACCCGACTGGCAGGGCACCTCACTCAACCAGCTTCTTTGTGCTTTCTAACTGGAAAAATGGACTGGGGGGGTGGGCAGACACAGGCTGGAAACATTCCCTTCCCCAGCACTTCGGTCCCTGCTGGCAGCCATGGGCTTTTCCTGGAAAAATAGAAATCCCAAAAGCTGGCAGTCCTGGGCTTCTGGAAGCGGAACAAAGAAAATCTGCTTTTAACCCAAAAGCAATAAAATCAAGCCCATTTTTGTGGCTGACAAAGCCACAAACCCATTCTCCTCTCCAAGAGAAGCATCTGCATCTCGCTGACGTTTTGAGGGGAGAAAAACTCCCGCCTGGTCGAGCCGAGGCTCCCGCACGGATCGGTGGGATGCAGCTGGGCCCATGCCGGGGCAGCAACAGCAAACCTGGTCCTGCCTCTGCCACGAGCCAGGTGGGCACTGTCGGAGCGGATGGGACACGGGGATGGGGATGGGGAAGCAGGCTTAGCCCGGGCTTGGCACTGCAACCCCACGGTGCCAACACCACCCAGAAAAAAGCCACGCAGGAGGGGACTGCGTGCAACCCGGGGGAGGTCACCTCGTCTGGAGACACCATGAGCATCCCTGAGCATGGAAGACGGACCAAGGAGATGGAAACCCATGTGGAAGAGCCCCAAACTCTCCCAGTTGCCCTCCAAGTCCTCGGCCAGGGCCAGGACTGGTGCTTAACCAGCACCTCCCACTGCAGGCTCCTGCTGCCGGGGGTTTGGTCCGCAAGCTGCCTGCGTCTCCACAAAATGCCTCTGCCCACCCCCAGCAGCCCGTTACAAAAATTACCCGGGACTGGGAGCCACGGGATAGGTCTCAGCACGGGAGCTCCAGAAGCGGGAGCTGAATTCCAGAGGAGCAGAGACAAGCAGATTTTTTTCCTCTTTAAAATACAACTAATAATAACATGGGGATAATTTTCTGACTTTAAATTTCCTGGCATTTGCCATGATCACGTCAGCCTCAGGAGAACCATCCGGCGAGCGCTTGGGATCCCACCTTTTGGGGAAACGCTTCGCCGTGCCGAGTTACCGCTGCTGCAGCACACGGCTCAGCTGGAGGCACGCAGGAGGGAAAACCGCTGGAAACCCTTTGCCCTAAGCCCTGAATTATGGTTTAACACCATTCTCGTCATGGTTTGCACCAGCACGGCCCCGTAAGGGAGGCTGCAGCCTTGCAGGGAGCCAGGCACAGGCACCACATCCCCCGCGAAACCCACCAGCTCTGCTCTGGGTGGCCACATCAGCAGAGCGGAGGGACATTTCCCCCTCGATGCGCTGCCCAGATGCACGAAGCCAACCTCCTCTCGGGGTCAGCCCTCAAGAACACCAGGGCTGAGGTCAAAAGGAAGCAAAACCAGCTTCAAATCCTCTTTCGGGAACCTCTTTTCAAACAGCGATTTCAGAGCATCTGCTGGTTGCAGCACGGCCCCTTGTCCGGCTCCCAGCGTCAGCACCCTGCCTGCCAGCCTGGCCAACACCCCCGGGGCTCCGCACACCCCGGGGCACCCTCCTGGGATGGAAAGCGAGGCTTGGGGTGAGGCTTTCGTGCCTGCGTGCCGGTGGATCCCAAAGAGTTTATTTTTCAAATACCAAATCAGTCGGATCCACCCAGGAGCAGCCCAGCCCGACACAGGGGTCAGGACCCTCCCAAGGGTTCAGGGGCTCCGTTAGCCCCCTCAAAACCCCTCCATGCCATCCGGTCCCGCTCTGCGGTGGTTCTCGGGGACAGCCTGTCTGCAGGGCTTTGGGGCAGAGGATGCACAGGTTCCCCGTTGGGCGCTCCCTGTCCCCACACCCCGCATCAATGGGACTGAGCGGGATGACCCCAGCCCTCAGCATCAGTTTGGGAGGAGGGTGAGGACGACCAAGGGGGGAACCCGGAGGGGGACTCGGCACCACGTGCAGCCACCCCGCGCCCACCCCTGCTCCCGGCAGCTGAGCAGCACCTGCTCGGCGCAGGGAGGGACAAGGGAAGCCGAGCAGAAAATCATCCTACGGGATCCCACGGCGGAGCAAGAGCCGCAGCCAGCCCTCCCTCCTCGTGCCCGGGAGCCAGGAGCAGAGCCGCCGCGGTCGATGGGGGCTTGCTGTGCACCCCCAGCTCTCCCCATCCCTCCCTCCCTCCCTCCCTCCCTTCCCCCTCACAGGCAGCTGCGTTGGGAGCAGATAGAAAGGACTGAAGCATCTGGGAAGACATCAAACATCTGAGGGCGAGGAAGCAAAGCAAGCCCTGGAGGGGCACCTCCCCGGGGTGTGGGAGCCGGGGATGGAGGTTATGCCTATCAGGGGAGACAATTCACACCCATTTATAATCCAGGGGAGGGAGGAGCGGCCGTGAGAAGGATAAAGCACCAGCCTTCACCTCTGGGGCTGCGGGTCCATCCATCCATCCTGCTGCTCCTCCTGAACAGGGCGAGCTGCTGCATTCCCAGCCGCCGGAGCAGCTCCTGCCCGGCCAGGATGATGGCGAGGGCTTCCCTGCTCTGGGGACATGGACCCGGCTCCTGGCTGCGCCCCCAGCTGTGTGCCATCACTCCTGCTGCCGGTCATGGGGTTACAAAGTCCCCGGGATGCACTGGACCCCGGGGATGCCCTCCGGCAGTGGGGATGCTCTGAGGTCTGCAGGGCAGAGCAAGTTCCTCAACCCATGCAGCTCGAGGCATGGCAGGGAGCAGCTTCCCAGGGCCCCACACCAGCTCCAGCACCCCCCCAGCTCCGGAAGAAACTCTTTGGTCTCAATTCCCCTGGTCAGCTCCAAAACAGGAGGGAACGGGGGCCTTTTGGGACCTCCCGGGTCATGACCAAGGAAAGCCCTTTGGGTGGGTCTGCAGGTGGTACTTCCACACGGACAAAAGGCAGGATTTTCATCCCAGTTTGGAACTGGAGCTCCCAAAAGGGAACCTGGTCTCACAGGTCATTGAAAACTGAAACTGAAACCCAGAGCGTTTCCTCCCTGGAGCCACACTCTGTGTTGCCAAAACACCACCAGTCAACCCAAAACCCAGCAGAACCAACACACCAGATGAGCTTGCGGTGAAAACGGCATGATTCCCCCCAAAACCCATCCCAGCAGACATTTTCAGGCAGCTCTGTATTCCCCAGCATGCAGACAAAAAGCCAAACTCCAATAGCCGAGGGGCTGTTCTCCCGGGAATTTCCAGAGTGGATTTGGGACTGGATCCCCCCGACCAGCTGCCACCAGCACTTCTCGGCAGGGCGGTAGGAAGGGTCTGGAACTCATTCTTGTTCCCCAGGATCCGGCCCCACAGCCAGGATCCGTTTGTCAGGCCCCAGCCCCATTTCACTGCCCAGAAGCCACCCTCACTGTGGGCTGGACACCAAGGACACGGCTCCTTCCACGCACCCCAAAGCTTCCCATCACCGGGGCAGAGCCGCTGCTGCAACACGGAGACCAGCAGATCCGGCCGGTTCGTTACGTGCAGCAAATTAAAACCAGGCAGCTGCCGTCCCACACACCCCAAGTTGAGCGTGGAAACAGCCAGTGCCACTCGCTTCCAACCTGTTGCCTTGTGGCAGGAGGAGTTTCTTCCTCTTCAAGCCGACACGTCTCCTATTAATAGCAGAGCAAAGTCCAGTCGGGTCCAAGCTCTCCGGAGGAGGCAGGATGTGAAGCTGGCCAATGCCAAAGGCTCTTCCATCACTTTACTACGTATTTCCACCCTCAGGAGGAAATCCTGCCCCAGGAAGACGGGTCGGGTTTGGGACGGGAAAGCCCCCGACTCGGGGCAGCTGATGGAGGGAGCTCTGCACAGGAACCCGGAGCCCTGCGCGGTGGGAGCCAAGTCCGCGGTGGGGACAATGGAGGGGACAACGGGGTGTCCCAGCCAGGCGTGGGGCAGGAGGCAGCGTGGGTGGGGGGATGTCAGAGCCTCCCTTTGCAGCGAGGTGCGACAGCCGCACGCTCAGCTGCACAGGAGATGCTGAACCTCACCCAGCACCTGCAAAAGCAGTGAGGGGGCACGGGGAGGAGTCAGGGTGGGACCTTTCCGCAAAGCCACCCAGCGTTGCATCCTCCACAGCGCTCCCACGCGCCAGACACCCCATGCCTCCTCCGCTCCCCGGCCCTGGGGTACAACCGCCGTCAGACTTTCCGAATTACTCAACCCTCGCTGCTTCAGCACCCAGAACCCGCCCCCAGGGCCAGGTTTTCTCAGTGCTCAGCATCCCCAGAGGATGCTGGCAGTCCGGCTCTCCCCGACACAGCACCCCTGGCACTCGGCTCCTATGCAAATCTCACCCTCCTCTGCGGTGAGCGCCCGGCGTGGCTGGCTGAATGACGGCAGGGGTGTACGAGCACCTGGTGCACACCGATCCCGCGTGCACAGCCTGCACGGGCGCTCCGTGAGGCAAGGAGGGACTGGAGCGATGTAAAGCACAACACCTCCACCTCGGTGCATCCCGCTGCACCGGTATCCATGGAAGAGTCCTGCCTGCACGGCAGAGCTGGGATGGGCTGGCAAGCAGCAGCGTGCTGCCCTCCCTGCCTGCGCTGCCCTTTGCCCTGCAGCCCAGAGGTCTGGGCGAGTCCCAGGGGATGGATCCTGCTGCTGTGATTGCCACTGTATCTGTGCCACACGCTTGGCGGGGCTGATCCCTGCTGCCATGAGGCCTTCCCTGATCCGGCTGCTCCTGCAGCTGTATAGCGGGGTGCACTGAGGACATGCAGCAGTTGGGGTGTATGCCCCTGCCCATAGCACCCAGCTGGGGTGCAGGGGGCTGGGCTGGCCCCACGCTGCATGCCAGCCCCAGCCCAGTCTGCAATGGGAAACAACTCCTTAGGGTGCTCAGCCCTGCTCTGCCCGCAGGATTTACATGCCGTGGGAGACAGCCACAGCCCAAGGGCACACCACAGACACAGGCCTGGACACACGCATCTGCTCAGGAGCACCCGCCACGCAGGGAAACACCTCACTCGGGATGGGAGCTGCAGATGCTGCTGCTACAATCACAGAGGTCCTTTCCCATGGCTCTGGACCGTGGGAGCCCCAGCGGCACCCCAGCCGCACGCACACCTCCCCTGCCCCGTAGCCGGGGTGCCGGCATGACCGGCTGCGCACACGTCCTTAGCGTGCATCCAGGCAACGCTCGCACACGGAGCACCTACTTACACTGCAGCACAGACAAGGAGAGCTGGCACCCAGCTCCATGGCTGCTGGGCTGGAAAAGCAGCTCCTTTCGGCTCCCGGCAGCGGCGCGGATCCTCTCCCCGACCTCGCTTCGCTTGGTATTTAGGAGGGTGCTCCCAAGGCGAGGTGGGGCAAGCGCCTCGCCGGGGCGGTTAGCCCGGGAGAGCTGGGTGCCCTGTGTGCCAGGCAGGTTTCCCTCCCCCCACAGCCTCCTGGTACCCCGAGCCTCCCGCTTTGGGAGGAAAAGATTGATTTTTCTCCATCACCCTGGTGCTAGTTCACCCTGGCCCAGATCCCATGAACAATTACCTCCGCGCTTGGCCTTACGCACACGAATAGCTGTGGTTAAGTCAATACATCTCCTTTGCTTAGGGGTAATAACTCGCATATCTCTGGAGTTTACTGTTAAACGCGTGAGCATTTCTGCAAGTTCAGGATCCGGAGTGCCGCCGGAGCAGAGGGAGCATCGCGGAGCGCTGCAGCACTCCCAGCATCCCCAACCGCTTTCTGCCCCCGGCGCGCGGTACCCAGAGCCCCGCGGCTCTGGTGGGATGAGCTGACTCTTCCCGGCCGCACACGAGCTCTGGCCTGTCCCTGTCCCCTTCCTTGTCCCCATCCCTATGGTGGGGGGACTCGGACACGATGGGAAGGAGCACAACCCCCATCCCTGCCCCTCTACTCGGCTGATGGGCAACTTTGCCATTTGACGGGCACCGTTTCATTGTTCTGCTCGTAAAAATAACCCAACTTTCCGCATTTTAAGACACCACATCCCGCACCGAACCCTGGGGGTGCGGTGCCTGGGACCCCCTCGGGGGCTTTTGGGGGTTTCAGCCCTGGAAAACACCCTACAAGGCTGGGCTGGCGCTTTGGGGCAGCGCAGGGGGGAACGACCCGCAGCAGCCCCGTGCGCGCCCCGAAGATGAAATGACTTAGATATATTTATATATAAATGATGGCATTTTTTTTTTTTTAAAGGGGAAAAATCCGGAACGAGCCTCTCATTGGAGCAGCCGGCCTGCTCCCCACCCCCCACCATGCCCCCCTCCACCCACCGTGGCTCCCACCCCCCCGCTCCCCCCCAGGGGCGCAGCCCTACCTGCTCCGAGCGGGCTGCGGCGGCGGGCCGGGCCGGGCTGGGGCCGGGCGGCGGCGGGGCCGCGCCGCGGCGGCGGGAGGAGGGAGGGAGGGAGGGAGGGAAGGAGGGAAGGGGGAGGGAGGGAGCACGGCGGACAATGGAGGGGCGCAGCGCGGCGCGGGGCCATCTCCCGGCGGCCCGCCGCATTGCACGGCGCCGGGGGCGAGGAGGGGACCCCGCCGAGCCCCCGGTGCCTCCCGGTTTCTCCCTACGTATCCCTTGAGCGCTCCCAGCTCCCCCGGGGATGCTCCCCGCCCCGCTGCCGGCGGGACGGTCGGTGGGCGATGAGCCGCTCCTCCATCCTCCCCAAAGCGCTGCATCCCCATCCTCGGGGTCCTCAGCATCCTCCTCCTCCCGCTGCATCCCACTGGGCCAGTATCTCAGGGGGTGCGGGTACCCCACCGGTGAGATGCAGGAGGGTGCTGCGACACTCCACTTGAGGCTGGGGGATGCTCATGCTGCCCCTCAGAGCCCACCCTCCCAAAGGTTGGTGGGGACACGCTCCCAGCTGCAGCAGATTGGCTGGAGCCGGGGCAGCGGTGGCTGCAGTTTGGGGTTGCGGGTAGCTGGCCCTGCCAAGCTCTCGCGGGCGGGGGTCACATCCAGCCCCCAAACCCCAGCGCCGTGCTGGAGAGCCACGAGCCGCACGGGGAGGGCTGTGGGTCACAGCCTGTGGTTTGGGTTTAGCGGTGACGGAGTGTTACCCCAGCCTCTTTGAAGATCTCCCGGGGATGGAGGTTGTTGCAGGATCCATCACGCTGTGCTGGGGGAAGCCAGGACTCGGGGGTCCCCCGGATGCATCTGGGCATCCCCCAGGCCCCATCTCCCACCAGGCCCTGATGGGAAAAGGGCCTCACTCAGCACCACGAGCCTGCTAAACCCCACGGGCGGCACCCACCCTCTGCCTGGAGCCGTCACCCACGGCGTGGGGACGAGCCTCAAGCAGGGCTGCGTGGCAGCTGAAGTCCCGCTGATGAAACCCACCCCAGTATCCCCCAGTCCTGGGATGGATTATTCCGTTTCCCCTTCCCTTCGCACGTTGCCAACCCCCCTTTGAAACACCCCAGGTTTCTCCAGCGCTGCCACATCCCACATACTGAGCTTTGTTACGGGAGGGGAGGAGAGAGGTGGACCCCCAGCGCCTGGAGTGGGGGGACAACGTCCGCAGGGCCCCCACCCAGCAGCCCACGCTGCACCTACGGTAAGAATAAGGTGCAGGGTCAGCCCACGCTGGTGTATTTGCACCCCGAGCTGTGCGCGGACCGTGGCACTGAGCAGCGGGCTGGGGGGGGCCCGTGGGGGTGCGGGCTGCAGCGGGGGGCAGGCAGGAGGGGGCAGGCGGCTGGGCGTGATGTAGAGACAGAGCAAGGCTGGTTTTCAGAGCCCGGATAGCTCAGTCGGTAGAGCATCAGACTTTTAATCTGAGGGTCCAGGGTTCAAGTCCCTGTTCGGGCGAAACAACTTTTTCATCCGCTGCTCTGCTTGGTGGCGTTTTATTTTTATTTTTAGTCCCCTGCCAGAGCTCTCCGAGGGCGCAGCCGGACCCCGCTGGGAAGGGGCTGCTCCCGCCGCGGGCCTAAAAGGCTTTTGATTGGGGGGGTGGAAAAAAAATAATCGGGAGACGGGTGGAGACAAAAGAAAAACGTATCGCCCGAACAGGGACTTGAACCCTGGACCCTCAGATTAAAAGTCTGATGCTCTACCGACTGAGCTATCCGGGCTCTGTGAGCACTGCCCACGGGCCTCCACTATCACCACGCTTGAGCATGGCGGAACAACCTCCCGCGCCGAGGGTGGGGGGCTCGCAGCGGGCAGGGTGGGGGCAGAGCCCTGCCCGGGCTGGCGGGTGCAGTCATGGCGTTGGCCTTGTGTGCTCAGCTCGGTACCCTGTTACGTGGTTCCGGCATTGGGCGAGGGTGGGGGGGGGTGAGGCCGCGGGACACAGGCTCAGTTTTACAGCTCAGTCCTCCACCGCGGGAGGGGGTGGCGGGCGCGCTCCCCGCGCTGGATCCAGCCTCTCTAGGAACAACTTCCGGGGCGCTCTATGGCGCGGCCCCGCCGGGCCGGGTGCCCCCGCGGAAGCGCCCGCGCAGCCATGTTGCCTGCGAGGGGAAGTGGCGGCCCGGAACCCCGCTAAGATGGTGGAGAGGAGCCGTCGGGGGGCGTAGGGGTGACCCCCTCACCCCCCTCACCCCCCCTCACCCCCGATCCCGGGCTGCGGGGCGACCTGGGGCCCATGGAGCAGCTCTAGGGTGAGCCCGCCGCGGGAGGCCGGGGCCGAGCAGGCCCGGCCTGGGGGGGGCGGAGCGGGGCGGGCGGCGGGGTGCAGGCGGCTGAGGAGGCGGGAGCGAGGGGCGGCGGGGGACCTGGAGGCTCGGGGGGCTGGGGAGGGTGGCTAGAGGCCGCACACCGCGGACGCCGGGCGCGCCTGGGCCCGTGGTGCCGGTGGGAAGGGGGTTGGTACCTCGCACCCGGTGTCTGACACCGAGCGGCTGCGCGTGTGCGTCTACAGCCGCGGAGCGCTGACTGCGGCTCGCCTGGAACGCGTTTCCGCGTGAAAATTCTCCTCGCGAGCAGAAATAAAAAACAATGGATTGGCAAACGGAGCGGCAAAGCTTCCCGTTTAACCGAAGCAGCCGTCACCGTGCCGGCAGCGGTGCTGGAAGCACAGCCAGGGCTCCACCGTCACCACGCCACGCTCCGAGGGCCCTGCCGCTTGCCGTTCAGAAACACGCTTCCAGACCTTGGGTATCCTTCGAGTTACATCTCCTGCTAAACGCTTGCAAGGACATCTTGCTGTTGTCTGACAGCTCGTTGTTTGCAGTTAGCTGATGCTCACCCCGCCTGCTCCAGCAATAAAGAGCTGTGACGAGCGTTTCCGCATGATTGCATCTTTTCCAGGCGCTTTCCGCTTTCTGATCTTTTGCCTAGCTAACGGTTACCGGCAGCGTTGGTAACTCCGGCAGCTCTGGAGAAGGGGGATAGGACGGGACTGCGGGGGGGGTGGGCGCTGAGCGGGACCTCTTCAGCCTTAAACACTGCAACGAGGAAGCACCTCAGGGAGGGATTAATAACTCAGAGGTAGAAGTGTACTGTTTCAGGTGGACTTTAAAAGATGATCCTGGGCTGGTGGGTTCTGACACGTTCAGTCTGGGGTGGTGCAGAATGTAAGGCTGTAATCCTGAGCTAAAGAGTTGAAATAAACCTGCAGCTACCCCAGGTTTAAGTTTGACTGAAGCAGAGTTTCATAGATGCAAATGATAAACTTTTACAGACAAGTGTGATGGAAAGGGCCACTGAAATGTGAACATGGTGCAGTTCTAAGAACTTGAACTGGTTTCTGCTCCCGTGTCTGTTCATTTAGCGCTCCCCAGCAGCCGCTGCAGCGCCAGCGTGGGTGGCGTCTCCTGTTTCTGCCAGGTAGGTCAGGTGCCAAGCACTATCCTAGGAGACTGCATGGGAAACGTGCTGATCAGAAAGGGTTAAAATTCGTATCCCAAGGCCCTAGTTCGTCAGAACCGTACCGCGGACTTGGTGTGGCAGAGCCGTGTAACAGAGCCGGAGCGAGCGCCTGTATGTTTAGCGGCTGTGTTCGGAGTAGCGCGGGAGCACGAGCAGTGCGCAGACTCGTAAGTGGAACATCACGCAGGTAGCCCTGCTGATTGAAAGACTCCTAAGTCTGAATTACTTGGCTCAACACTGAAGAGAGAGAAGCTCAGCTGTGGATTTCGGTGACAGGAACAGTCAGCAGGGTCACTCCAGGGTATTATATATCCCTTGCCTGGTGAAGGGGCTTGTTTTCATGGTCTAGCTACCTCTTCCTCCATGGTTGAATGCATTAAGATAGTGATACTGATTTGACATTCCCTTGAGGAAGTATCTGCTGTTGGGAAAAGCAACCCCTAGAGAGCAATTTCATCTGCTAAGAGAGATGTAAACGGAAACAGGGGTGTGCACAGTGGGGTGGAAGTGCTGCCCCTTTCCAAACATCACCAGCAACAATACCAGCAGCAGCAGCTGATACCAGGAGATTTGCAGAGCAGTTAACCCCTGTGCCTTTCTTAATCGAAACAATCAGTTTTGGTTTTCCTCCTCAACATGTTCTGCAGTAAGAAGCGTTACTGAACATGTTTGTTAACTGCTAACGCTTGTCAGAGGTCAGGTACTGTCGGTGCATTATGGGCAGACCTTTGGGGAGCAGCACAATTCGTGGCAGGTTCGTCACATCAACAACACAACTTTGTCAGGTGAAATTCAGAATTAAAAGGTGGTTTTTTTAATATTAGAAGATCTGGATTTTACTCCAGAGCAATTGCCAAAAAGGATCTCTAAAAAATCAGTGTTTTCAGCTAAATATTAGCAATAGCAGCCCTACCTTTTGTTGCTGTAACGCATTAAAGGACTTCTCCCGAGTGGAATTGGCCTTTTCTCTGGATACTTTTCCTCGCAGAGGATATTTTTCCCAATTGACTGCCAAATCAGTATCAAAGCAACAAGTCAGAGCACTTAACAGAGCACAAGACAGCAAAACCTGAAGTCAAGCAGTCTATAAAGTGCGAAATCTGTTAAATCACGTATTTCACAGCCCAGTTTTCTCTCCTCCTGCTGCCACTTCCCAGCCAGAAGCTCCCGAATAACCAGCCAACACTTGCAGGGTCTCCGGGAGTGAAGTGACAAGGCAGCACGTGTCAGGAGGTGGCAGTGGAAGGGCACTGCTGATGTGTCCTTGGCCAGCATCGTGCAGCTCCCAGAGGACTTGTATGAACTTGTTGGGAACACAGAGATGAGGCCATGGGAAACGCGTGGCCCAGAGAAAGGTAGAAGCACAGGGGCAGCGTTGATGGAGCTGAGGAGGTAGTGAGGCATTGTTTACAGGGAGGAGCAAGTGTTTGTCACAAACCAGGTGTGCAAGGTGGGCTGAAGGACTTCCAGGTGTGAAAACTGACTGATAGGGACAAACCTAATTAGCTCTGATGCAGTTGTCAGATTAGAGCTTGATTAAAGCCTCCCCTCCAGGGCTGCTGTCTCCATGATACTGTGCACGAGACTGCAGGGTTGTTGTCAGCAGCAGTTTTGCTGTGTCTGAAAGCACGAAAAGGGATGGTGCCGGGGACAAGACCTTAACCCAGGGTTGAAGCGAGCCCTTAGGGAGCCCACCGGTACACTGACTGTAACCTATAGCCTGCGCTGCCTGCTGTGTTCCCCACTTTGCACAGAAATTAGGAACTGTAGCCTTTCCTTAAAAGGAGGCTTTTAAACAAAAACTGAACTTGGTGGTGTAGCCTCAGCTTTTCAGACGCCGCCATCAGAAGCCCATGCGCAGCTGGCTTGCGCTCTTTGGGGTCTGCTAAGGTCTTTTGTCGAGCCTTGCCTTCTACAAGCATCAAAAGCTGCGGCCAGGTGGGGTTTTGACCTCCTAAGGAACTCTTACTCACAAAACAGGCAGATGACCTGTTCCCGTAGCACGTGTTCAAGCAGAAAAAGGGTTAGTTCATGACTGCGCTGTGATTCACGGGTTCCTCAGCCATCGCTCTGGCCCCGTGTCATTCCCGTGTGTGTGTGGCTCCAAAGCTTTAGAGTGAAGCAGCACTAAGTTCACTAGTGCTGCCTTGGCTGCAAGCTTAGAGCTTCCAGGGTTGCGAGGTACAATCTTTGGCATAAAAATAGGTGGAGAATAATGGAGTTGCAGGGGGAAGTTAAATAGCCGAGCAAGAAGCTTCTCTGGGAATCCGCACCCTGCGTGTTTCTGGCCAGGCTGCGCACAGAGGGTGGTCAGTGATGGTTTCTGTCCTGGCAGGACAGGGACTGCTGGCTGCCATCAGCCTGGTGGGTGTCTGCAGCCCAGACATGTTTTAGGCTTGGACGCCAGGGAAGATGGCATTCAGTAACCCTGAGACTAATGTCTAATTAAAGGAAGTTAGCATTACTAAGAACTAAAACCACAGTTATCTGAGGGCTGGAGGGAGGGCACCGCCCCCCTGCCTTCCTCTACTAAACCCGGTATTGAAACAGTTAAAGCGATCTTGAGTCAACTCAGCCCAGGGGTGGCAGAGTCCTTTTCCAGGAATGCAGGGTGGGGAGGAAATCCAGCGCTTTCACCAATTCGGGCTGCTTTTCACACCAACCCAAGCTCTTATCAGAGGCTGATGCATTCAGCGACTCCCTCTGCTGCCTAAGCGAGCTGGGGGCAGGAGCTGGGGGCAGGAGCTGGGGGCAGGAGCTGGGGGCAGGAGCTGGGGGCAGGAGCTGGGGGCAGGAGCTGGGGGCAGGAGCTGGGGGCAGGAGCTGGGGGCAGGAGCTGGGGGCAGGAGCTGGGGGCAGGAGCTGGGGGCAGGAGCTGGGGGCAGGAGCTGGGGGCAGGAGCTGGGGGCAGGAGCTGGGGGCAGGAGCTGGGGGCAGGAGCTGGGGGCAGGAGCTGGGGGCAGGAGCTGGGGGCAGGAGCTGGGGGCAGGAGCTGGGGGCAGGAGCTGGGGGCAGGAGCTGGGGGCAGGAGCTGGGGGCAGGAGCTGGGGGCAGGAGCTGGGGGCAGGAGCTGGGGGCAGGAGCTGGGGGCAGGAGCGGCTTCTGAAAGAGCGACTCAGAGCATCGGCAGGACAGGGAGCCCAGCCAGCACCCGCAGAGCCTCGGGCAGGAGCAGCCGGCCCATCCCAGCGATAGTCCTTACAGCAGGGAAGTTCAAGGTTGGTAAGTTTTGGCAGTTCAAAGTACAGCCCGGCTGGTAAAGCGTCAAGGATCCCGGGGACAGTTCACGCTGTAACGTGCTTCGTGTTATCGGGCTGAAACCCGAGTTAAAATTTCAGACAGTGATAACGTGGAAGTGGGTTTAGCTGTTACAGGTCACTCATTTTTGGAGTTATGCCTAGGTCTGGTCGCTGTCAAGGTTATTTACCAAACTTGGAGGTTTGATACGCTTTCATCAAGCTTGCCTAGAAACGCACTTGGGCTTTGGGGGTGATTTTATTCCTGATAGCGCCTGGTAGTTCTTCCAGCATTACACTTCTCTGAAGGACTGTCAGAGGCCTCCGACAAAATCATGCTGTCCCTTTTAACAGATGGGGAGGGGTTGCCAGTGGTCAGTAAGTGGAATCAGTGCCAAAGCTCTGATTTTTGTCCTCGCGGAGGTTTCTGCCCGCTCGGCAGCCGTTCAGCCTGCTTTGGCTGCGGCTCCAAATCGTTTGGTTAGGTCCCTCGGGCACAGATGTGGTTATTCCGCTGGCATTCCCTTTTTAAGGGAGCTCACGGCGCTGGCTCTCATTCTTCACAACTTGGAGGTGCGATAGCGGATTCGCTGTCTGCAGAATTCCCGGTCAGACCGTGCAGGCATTGCTTGGAGAGGTTTTGGCTTCACATGTTCGAACGGAATTCAAACTCCTGCGGGCCTTGGAAGCTCACACTCCCAGATTCCACACAGTAAAAGCTTTGCCCAGAGATGCATCTCCGTAGGCAGGTTCAGGAGCCGGACTTGGCTGTTGGGGTCTTTCTCCTGCTCGGGCCTTACGGTTGCCAGTTGCGGGGCTGGGTGGGCGCTGCCTGCAGAGGTGCAGCCGGATTCGCACCGAGACGAGGTTTTACCGTACCTCGGGGCAGGGACACAGCGGTTTTACGGGTTATGCGTTTGAGCTTTAGTGCCGAGACTTAATTCCTTCTCCAGCAGGTTCAAGTCACCTTTTTTCCAGTGGCTGGTTCCATTTACACCCTCCTTTCCTTCTGAAGGAGTTCCCAAGCCTGTTGTGTGGGGTTGATTAAACTGCATTGTGCTGGGAGCATGAGTCATTACAGATCATTCTGCATATGAAGCTGTGCTTTTGGGGTGGATCCTGAAACCGATAGCGCCTGACACATTCAAATAGCTGCAGGACTTCCCCTTTTGTTCCTTTCCAGGAAAGGACTGTTTCACCTGCTGTTACAACTATTAATTTATAGCCTGTATCTGAGCTGCAGCCGCTTTAGCAGGTTTTCAGCTTGGAAAAGCAAGGGAGGAATGTGTTAATCATTGCCATCAGCACTGTCTACTCCTTTTGGACAATCAGGGGGTTTCTGTCTTGTGAAAATTTCCTTTGTGGTTGCTTGTGACTCAGCTTCTATTTCCCCTCCCTCCAACTGAAGGATTTCCAGGCTTTGCATGATGGAGACTGGCAGTTCCCTTGAGCTGGCAGGTCCCCAGGTTCCTCACCACATTGTGCCACTCAGGGATGAGCAGGTCACAGCACTCAGGGTTCCACAGCAGCCCCAGTCCCTGAGAATCTGTCCCAGTTGTTCCCTGGGCAGCTGGGTGCAGCCTGGGCAGGACAAAGCAGATCAGTCTGGACAGAGCAGTTGATGAGCCCTGACTGAATCTCTCAAACAGCAGCTGTGTAATGCTAATTTTAAACACCAGTTCCCCAAAACTTCTAAGAAGTGGAAGTGGTTAAACCCAAGACCAGGTTTCTCATCTTAACTAGTGCATGACCCTTCTCCTTTACAGGTTTGTGCTGCAAACAGCTAATCACTGCCACAATGACATCTTCAAGCTCTGCCCAGCTTCCAGCAGCTGAGAGTGCCTGCAGAATCACACTCGGACAAGTTAACCAGGTAATTATCCCTCCCCCTCTTACCCTCACTGCTTTCTCCTCACTAGAGCTGCAATTTCTCCCATCAAATCAAAGCTTTCTGTGTACATTTAAGAAATAACAATTTAGCCTGATGAAACAGGGCTTTCATCCTAAAGAGTTCTGTTGGCTTTTGCTATCAGCTCAGTAATTTAAGAGCATTTTAAAGGTGGAGGAGGGCAAAAAGCAGTTAAACCTGGCCATACAAGAAATTGTTTAATGCATATTTTTGTGCTGGACCTTGAAGAATTCCATGTACAACATTCCTCTTAGTGCTGGACTCAATGACAGTTGTTTAGGAGCTTTGTGTGCTGAACTTTGTTCAGTCAATAGTGCATCCTCATGCCTTGTTTTGAGTCAGTTTAAGTAAGTATAGAACATTTAGTACTCCCATTATCGTTATCAACTATTCCTGGAGCAGCCCTGCAACAAGAGGTAGTTGTAGCTGCAAGCCAAGGTCAGCACAGCAGGTGTGTGGTTTGGGTGTGGGAGCCTGGCTCTGTCACACCATGCTGACAACCAGCCAGAGAAATTCACAAACAATAACCAGAGAAGTCTGGTCTAAAACTCAGGAAGGTTTCTCCAAGACAAGATTGGCATCCAATCTTCCAGAGCCACTTCATCATGAAAAACATCTTCACAATATGTTGGGATGAGGCAGGAGTGGAAACAAGCTGGTGGGAAGCTGAGAGATCCTCCCATCTGAGGCTTAATTTAGAAGTTTTGAAGTGTGGCCAAGTCCTGTGCAGAACTGATGTATATGCTTATTTTTTCAGCACCACATGAAGACATAAGTAAATAGGGTCTGGTATTAGTAGCAAAATATTGCTTGTCAACACTGTGTCCTAGGCAGTGCAGGATAAACACTTCCATTTTGGCTGTACTGTGGTAGCTACAGGCCCATTTTAAAGTGATCAGGCTAACTAGGTTACTATTTTAATCAGAAAGAGACATAAAAAATTACTTCAGAATCCATTTGAGACTGGTTATTAGGGGAATGAATGAATGCAAACACATAATTTCATCCTATTAAAAACATGTGCTGACACAAGCACTGATTTGAGTTGTGCTGAGCTTCATTTTTTCCTAGTGAAAGAGACTCAGGGCTGGACATGAGCTGTTCTGTTTGAGCTGGAAAACGCATTTAACATGCATAGTAAGGAGAAAACAGGCAGCCAGACACATTCACAGAGGTACTGTCTGATAGCTGAGTGACAAACCACATCCACACTTAGCAACCAGAGCCTCTCCTTACCTCGTGCTGCAGCTCCTGGGATGTTGCAAGCAGGCTCTGGTCCTTAGGACAGGAGGGGGAGGTTGCAATGGCATTTATGTAGGCAGGAGGAAGAGGCGGGCATGAGGCACAGGTGAACCCACCTAACATCGGCAGGGGAGGGCCTTTGCTGGCACAGATGGTGTGCCTTGGGAGCACAAGCCTTGTCAAAGTGTAGAGGAAACAGCGTGGAACATCATGTGCCGAGGACTGGACCTTCTGTCCCGTGACAGGTTGAAATATCTTGCTGTATTCGTGTCTGATACGTACACGGGACAAGGCGAACAGAGGAAGAGATTCAGCCTGGAAACACATGCGTTATATACAGCATCCTACCCGATCGTGTAGCATTCAGAGAGCAGCGGGGGCTCTCTGACGTTTTGGGGGAACACGCAGCATCAGATCATGGCATGGCACTCTGCTAGGGATTGTTAAGATTCTTGTGGAATAGGTGACGTAGCAGTGTAGGGGGGAACAACTATTTACAGCTTGCTGCTGGTTTATGGGGCATCATCTGTCTCCTCTGCTACTCAGAGCTGCTGGAGTGTGTGGGCGAAACCTAAAGGGGTTGTGGAACAGTCGCATCGTTCCCAGGGTGCTTTATGTTTTATATTTAATAAAGATTTTGGTTGGTGACTTGAGATCCACAGAAAATACGGGTTCTGATCCTTGCTGTTAATTAACCACACCTTGTGTTTCATGCAGACTTTATTATGTGCCTGCTCATGGATCCTAATAAGTACCTAACTCCCTTAGGCCTGTTCAGAGCAGAGCTCATTTGCTCACCGGGCGGACTGAAAACTCGGGCACGCTGCTTTTGATCCGAATGCACCATCATTGCCCCGAAATACATGACTCAGTGCAGTTGGTTAGTCACTGTCTAGGACTCCCGTACCAAGGGTCTGAGTTTCCACTCTTCCCTCAGTGGTGAATGACATCCAAGTTCATGGGACAGTGGGAGAGATTAAAGCCTTTAGGGCTGGCAGCCCAGATTCCTTGGCTGTTTTTGTCTTGCACTTGAGTCAGAATGATTGTGCTGATTTCCAGTCCTTCTAAGGTGCGGGTTACTGGTAAAGAACAGCAGCCTTCAGCAGGTTAGCCTGAGGCCAGCAGTGTTTCCCCACCACCTCCAGCTCATACCACGCTTGCCAGCTCTGTGCTTGGCGTGAGTCTTGCACAGGGTGATTGGGTTTGTTGGCCGTGACACGCAGGCACACGTGCCAGGGCGACCCGGGGACTGCGTCGTGTCACACCCTTCCTGTTCTAGGTGCGACCCAAACTGCCGCTTCTGAAGATTCTGCAGGCCGCCGGCGCCCAAGGTGACACCTTCACGCTGAAGGAGGTGGGTTCAGCTTCCAGGCCCAACCTCTGCCTGTCCCCGGGGGTTCGGGAGGTGGCTTTTTTGGGGAGAGGGATGGGACTGGCTATTAATTTTTCTGTACTTTGAAGCAAAAGAGGGATACCTTACCCGTAGGGCTGTTGCAGTTTGGTTGATCGTAAATTGTATTGAGAGCCCCCGAACTGGAATAGGAGTGTGAAATATTAAAGAAAATGATTTATCCTGGAAAATCAGAAACCTCTCTAGAGAAAGGAGAGGGGGGATCGCCACCTTCCTGAGAGCGCGGAGGAGACCGTTCACTTGTCTTGCTCTCTGCTGAGTGCGCGAAAGCTTTAAAAATTGAATTCTAGTTGGTATTTTTACCTTTCCTGTGAAATGGCTTGTCAGCTAAACCTAAGAGACCCGGTGAATTCATTTATTTTAAGATTAAAATGCAATATGTGTACAAGGTTAAAAAAAAAAAAGACCCCGCTGTGATTTACAGGAGTGTCCTGTCTACAAAGAATTAAACGCAGTGGGTTTTCATTATGAAGGTGTCAGATATTCCTGCAGAGCCCTGTGACTTATTTTAAAACACTTATGCATTTAAATAACTTATTTAGCTTCTAAAATTTCTCTTTTGCAAAACCAAATTGAATGGCTTAAATGGGGGGAGCTGAGTATTAAATGCAGGTTATTTGTGTAGATAGCGCTGTAACTCCGTTAAGTCGTTTTTCCCTGCGGTGAACGAGTACTGTTAGCAACTTTTTGGTGACACTAGCCTTCAGGAAGGTCACTTTGGTGGGTAATGGGGGGGGTGGAACCTGCCTGTACTGTGCTCCAGTACTTCCCTTCTCCTCCTGCACTCTGGATTCCACGCTGTAGCTGGCAGTGTTGGCTCGCTCTGGAGGATGTTTCCTCTCCATCCTCCTTTGTGATACTAATGCGCTTATTTTTGCGTCTGGCAGACTGTCTCCTGGGGAACAGCGCTGTAACTTGTGGTCATCCCTTAGCAGTAGCTTGTTCTTTTAACTGGGGTTACCTGGGGATAACTGCCTCCTCCCCATGTATTTCCTTCTCATCTTTACTCTGAGTTGAACAGCAGCAGGGGGATCTCTCGCTGTGGGAGACTGCGCCGATAAAAGCGTTCGCTCCCGTGCCGTGTTGCGTTTTAATGTGGGGTAGCAGGGTGACTTCTGTTTATCCGTCTTCCACTCAATTTTCCTTCTCGTCAAGGGTTAATAGTCACAAACCTCACAGCAGTGCGGTATAGCCTAACTCCCCCCCAGCTGGGAGGCACCGACAAATTGCAGATGTGTGTTAAAAGCAGGCGGTATCTCACGCCGGAGGGTGGCAGGAGGCAGGTACCATAAACTAAAGCAGGTTTCCAGGGGCTTTGATGGTTTGCTTTCAACCGCGGGGGTGGCTAACGGTCTGCTACGTTATCCACAGGTTATGCATTACCTAGGACAGTATATAATGGTGAGGCAGCTGTACGACAAAAGACAGCAACACATGGTCTATTGCGGAGGAGATCAGCTGGGAGAACTGCTGGGACTGGAGAGCTTCTCTGTAAAAGATCCAAGGTAGGAAAAAGTGGCCTTTGGGGTACGTTGTATTGCAGAGGGTGCTGAGGCACCAGACTCTTGGTGTCGCTGTGGCTGTTCGCTGTCACATAAACCTCTGTGAGTACCAAGTGCCCTGCTCGGTGGCTTATTGGTGTTGTATTGGACAAGTTTGACTTGAGCTCCTTTGAAGAGCTGGTTCTGAATGGTCCGGGTGGGGAGCTGCTCGAGGTGACATCGTTTCCCCTTTTATTTCTGTGTCTTCTTAGGCCCCTGATCTCACACTTAAGCTAAAACCCCATCCCTCAGTTAAGTTCTGAGCTAGCCTTCTGTAGCAAGCATTCAGGAGTGGCAGAAAACCACTGCGGTTTCCAGCATCTCTGGATTCTAAGAGGAATTCTGTCCCTGGTTTAAAGGGGGAATGCTGTTTGGATTTGTGAGTGTAGTCAACTCTCGCCTTCTTCCCCACAGCCCGGTCTATGCCATGTTGAAACGGAACCTGACTTCTGCTGCAATGGCAGGTAGGTTTGTCACAGTGTGGGCAGGTATACTCAATGTAGTGTTGATGTAACTTGGGTAAGTAATGATACTCACAAAAGAGAAACGTGTCTGAAGTTGGAACAAACTGCTAATGAAGGCTTTAACGTGACAGTCTCTTGGAGTATGTGTCTTTTCTGTGTGTCCACTATCAGTAGCTGTGATACGAAATCACTTACCTGTTTGAGTAACGTTGCCAAACCTCAGAGCCGCAGACGCGCTCTGGCTGGGAGCACGCTGACCAGGCTAAGTACTGTGGCCATACAAATCAACGTGACTGAAGTGTCCCATCCCCATCATTGATTCCTCAGTCTTTTCTCATTTCATAGCATGCTGCGACTCCTCACTGTCACCTCGTTTAATACTTTCATAGTCTTGAGGCTGAATATGGGAGTGCTGGAAACCCAGCCTAGATCTGCATGCCGAAGAGGTCTGGACTTGAGTGAAACACTTGGACCTTTAAAGGTCACTGTCACTTTCCCAGCTCATAAGAGAAATCAAATCTATCTACAGCAGAAGTCCTTCAGCCACAAATTAAATTTATTCTTAAGTTAATCTCAGCTCATGGCTTCCTTGCAGCCAGTTCCCGTTGTACAGTGCATAATCTTCCCGTGGAAAAAAAAATTCTGAGGAACCCACAAGCGTGTGAATCCCGAAGGAGCTGCACCGGGAGAGTGGTGGAGTCCCGTGCTGTACTTCTGAGCAGATCATATGGGCTTAGTTCTTCATAAGGGCTTAATCTATTTTTGCACACGTACATAAGAGCTGGTGCAACTGTAGAAACTGAGAAAGCATGGCCCTAAACTGCTCAGTCCTCTGCTTTGAGCCACATACTGGTGCCTCCGAGGTCTCCCTCCTTTCTCTGCATAGAAGAATCTTCCTAAGTGGACTCTCACCTAAACACGTTCCCTCCAGAATAACTGTGTGAGTGTGGTTTCCCTCGCTGGTGATGCCCTGGCCTCTTCCCCGTAGGCAGTGTGTGTGGAGAGCAGAGGAGCCCAGTGAGAACACCCCGCTGCCCTGTCCCTTTGGCTTGGTGTGCGCCTGCAGCTGTGTGCGTGCGGCTGGGTGTGCGTGTACGGGCCAGTCATGGTGTAACTATCTTTAAACCCGCCAAAGGAAATGCTGTTCCTTGAGGGAGATGGTCGCTGAGTTATGCCACCGCGTCTGCTTGTGTATGTGTGTGACTATGAAACGGAACAAGCTTGGCAGACCAGACCTTTGACAAAGCGGTAGGAAGGATGGCTCTGGGTATTGCTTTTCCTCGTTACCACGTCAGCATAACTAGAAATGCCACAGGGCTTAAAGACCTCTTGATGTTTCACGTTTTTCTAATAGCTGCTTGTATTCATTAGCCAAATCGGTGCTTATCAGCACATCATTTGCAGATTAACTCGGCCACTTCTTTTAAGTACACTTGTAGAAAGAAAAGTGACATCTTGCTAATAAAGACTAAACTCTTAAACGATGCTCCTGCTTGGCTAGGCTCCCTCTGTGCGCCTCACCTGAGGTGTGTTTGGGAATGCCTCACTTTAAGGGCATTTTGTGTAGGTTACGTTGGCTTCAAAAAAGGGAAGCCTTCCAGTAAACTGAGCGTCTTTTCCTGCAGTGTTTTAAGGCTAGTTGGCATTATTTGTGAAATGTTAGAAGCTTCACCTCTTCTAATGCTCCTGCAGAGCCAAAGTAATTCTGGATGAGCCCGTGGGCTCCTGTTTTCCTCCAGGTATTAAGCAATCAGTGACTGCCGAGGCTGGAGGGTGACGGGAGGGAAGGAAGGAAAGCTGAACTAATGCATGGAGGGCAACGAATACAGGACAGCCGTGCTGTCTTGTAGTCCTGTGCTTTGGCCTGGTTTATGGACCACTTCATGGTCTGCTTTTCTGCCTGTAGCAGCAGTTTTCAGTGTCTTCCCATCGGTGCTGCGAACCGGACTGTTCACGTCTGCCTGGCGTTCAGCAAGGCGTTTCTCTGCTAAATTGAAAGGTGGTGCAAACAGGAGCCATCCTTGCGTCTTCTATTCTCCAGCGAGTCATTCTGGTGAGGGGGTAGGCTTCTTAAGCGCAGATCTCCTATTATGTAGAAAGATTTCTGTTAATTTGATTGTTCTTGCTATTTAGGTTGGCGTTTTAATTAACTCTTGGGGCCAGCATAATCGCCTGGATTAAACCGTGTTGCGGCTGTGCACACAGTCACCCAGAAAAGAGTTTGCCGCGCGTCTGCGCGTGGTGTTTTCCCTTCTTTCGCCTAGTCATTGTTCTTCATCCCCACACCCTTTAAGAAAGATGTTTTTTCCAGTCCCAGCATCAGCTGAAAGAGAGGGTGTCCTCCGATATGTATAAAAATCTTCTGTCTTCAGCGTGGCTCTCGCCCAGCCTTCGCGTGAGAATCCCCACTCTGCTGTTGCTCCGAGTTTCTCCCCCCGTGCGCACTTTGCGTACAGGACCTAGAACTTGCGACGGGAAAAAGGCACTTGTGTAGGAGAAAGGGTGGTTTTTCACGTAGGGAAGAAGGTTCTTCCATGCTGTGAGGTTTCATCCAGCTTCATCTCTGAGGAGGCACAGACCGTTCCTTAGGCTAAAGGCTCTGTACGTACCTAGCAACGCCTGGGGAGCGCTGGAGTAGTGCCTCTCTAGGAAGTAGCCAGCTCTGGAAGGAAGAAAGGGTTCTGCTTCTCTTAAGGGGTCACGTAGAGGTCTGCCAAGCCTGGCTCGTTGGTTGCTTGCTGAAGACCCTCTGTGTTGTGAGAATGGTTATTACCAGGGAAGGTTTTTTCTTTTGTTTTACCTGCCATCTAGATGCTGCACAGAATCTCGCACAGGAACAGAGCGTCGATAAGCCAAGCCAAGACCAGCTGAAGGTAAACCCACTGCCTGGTGGTTTCTTTTGTTGTACAGAGTGCCCCTTCTCTGTACCTGTGCATGGTGGACTGCCAGAACTTTGTGCTGCTTGGCTGCCAGGTCCTCACCTTCCTGAAAAGTTCTTGGAGTCCACAGGGCAGGGACAGAGTGACCCTTCTCTGTTCTCTTCATAACAGAGTACCAGTCTCTGAGCGCGTTTCTCTGGGGTGTAGCACTTCTAGTCCTCAGTTCCTCCAGCGTGCTCTGTATTTTCATGTCTTCCCTCCCCCCCGCCCTCTCTCCCATCCCCTCTCTGAGTAGGAATTGCCAAATAATTAAGCTTTCTAAAATGTGTGAACAAGTTTTGTGTTTAGTAGGATTGTTTTCAGAAGCTTTCAGGCAGAATCGGAAACCTAGGAAAAATCTTTGCTCCTTCAAACCGGGATAGTTTGGGATTAAGGTGCTCTGATCCGGGAGGTGTCGGTTCACGCTGGGGGCCAGAGAGTCACAGTATCACTGCGTTAAAGATGGCAACTTTTGGACTTTCGCCAACGTTAAGGTTTTTCCTAGGTTGCAAGTGTATTGTTTGTGCCGATTACAGATGCGTTAGCCGCCTTAAAGGGTTAACAGTGTGTAGTTTTTGTTCAGAAACTTCTGTTTCTCTTCATAACTTCTTGGTCTTGTACTGCAGCTGGTGACTCGGAATGGAAGTGCTACATCCCCTTGTCCCTATAAGCTCTGATGGACTAACATCTGGTTTTTCCTTCATGCAGTTTAGCCGGGAAGAAGGTTCTGACGCCGTCACCGTGGAGGGTGAGAGCAATGCTTCTGCTTTGTCTACCTCGGAGCAAAAATGTGAGAATTACGAAGGTGAGTGCCAGCTTTTCTGCGGTAACACAGTGTGTGCAAGCCCTTCTGCTCCTTCTCCAGCGTGACGCTTTGAGCTCTGCATCAGCGAAACGCTGGGGGAGGGTGTTGGGAGACTAATAAAAAGCTGTTGTGGAATATAAGCTTTAAAAATCATCGGTTTCTGCTAAAGATTGAGAGAACTGCAAACATTCACTAAAGGTATTTTATGATAGATGTGTTTTCTAGCTTGGGTGTTTGGTCTCATAAATAAACAAACGCTTGGAATAAAATGCCAGGTTAAGCCCCAAAAGCCCATCTATCACTAAACAATGCCATGAAAAGTCTTACAGACCTTGCTGAGGGGTATTTTAAATGCTGAAATTATACTTGTATCTGTTTATCTTCCCAAGGGACTCTCTCCTCTGATTACACAGAACACAGCCTGAGCCGTCTGCAGTCGTTACATGCAAACCGATCAGGGAACTGAATAACCATGGCATTTTTTTTTCCTATCCAGCTTAAGTGTAATACAGCTCCTTCATATTTAGACATTTCCTTTGTTTTAATGTCTGGGGATTTCTGGCTGGTTCACTCATATGGATTTCTGATGTTATGGAAGCGATGTTCCTGTTTTTCTACTTTCTATTTTCACGTCGTTCTCATATCAAGGAACCTAATTTGTAAACCCAAATCTTTGCAAGTGTGGGTATTACCAGATCAAATGAGAGCGGTAGATATTTTCCGGGCTGCCTGTACAAAAGAGGTAGAAACAGTCCTTGTCTGTGCCTTTGAAACTCTGGGCACTGAAGAGAGAGAGATTCAAGGTTATCTTGAAATTCAGACCGCCGAGTTTAGGATCATAGACTAAACTGCACGGGCTAAAAAGGAGGCTGAAGCATAGGGTAATGGAGGATGGATTCTTACCTTCCAGCTTCCTATTTGGAGCCTGGTGTGGGAATTCAGGAGCTCCCATCACTGGAAATTTGACCTGAATTCCAACCAGTTCTTTCTGCATCTTAAGTCACTCAAGAAATCTCAGTGTTGACTTGGTTAGAGCTCTGAAAGAAGCGTTCCTGTTTCTGCATTGACTCTGAAAAGTAAGGTGATGCCAAAGGGAACTTGCATAGTTCTAGAGCTACTGGGAGCACTGGGATGCTTCTCTGACCGCCGCTGGCCATGCAGTGACTTCTCTGCCAGGCTTGCGCACGAGCACAGAGGTGCGGCAGGTCTGACATCCCAGTACACTCATACAGACCCCTCTTCGCAGTAACAGGCTGTAAGAAGGAGCAAGAAAAGATCTCTAAAGTCCGATGGGGCCAAATTTTTCTCTGCTAGTCTCTTAAGTAATGTAGGTATGGCATGACTTAGATTCTACTTGGCTCTTACAGACAAAGACTTAATAGAAAACCTCTCTAAAAGCAAGAAGCCTAAGCTGGACCTAGTGTTTGAGGAATGGGATGTAGCTGGTCTTCCATGGTGGTTTTTAGGCAACCTCAGAAGCAATTACAAGTCCAGAAGTAATGGATCAACAGATATTCAGACTAACCAGGTGTGTAGACATTTTAAAATAGGTGCGCTGTATTCTCTTCCTCTCCTCTTCTGCGTTCCAAGTAAATAAAATATTCTTCTTTCTTTCCCCTTCCCACTCCAGGATCTTGAGCCTCTCCCTTGTGTGTTCCTGTCCCAGCCTTTCACATCAGGTGGTTGGTTACCTCTAGTGTTCTCAGATAACCTAGGCGCTCCCCAAAGGCTGCGTCCAGCCCTTGGAGGTCCCGCACTCCAGAGCGTTGGTTGTGTTTCAGGAGTTGCCCCTCTTTTGGGTTGAAAGTTGTCGGCGCGGTGCAGATGGCTGTGGCGTGGTGGCCAGCTGCCGTATGGCCAGCTAGCAAGGGGAATAAGCACAGTGCTGCTTGCAGAAAGGGGTGTCTGAGAGTAAGCTGCCCCCTTCTCCCAGGGGTGAGTGGAGAAGGTGCCCAGGGCGGAGAAGGCTGTTAGTGAGGAACAGGGGAGAGGCGCTCGCTGTGGCGATGGCTGCGGTGCTGCTACTTCTGCTGCGTAACCTGGGCTCTGACTGGTCCCTCCTGTTTCTTTTCCCCCAGGACATAGACACTGCCATTGTTTCGGATACTACTGATGACTTGTGGTTCCTCAACGAATGCCCGTCGGATCAGAGCAGCGCCACAGTCAAGCTGGAAACGGTTGACTGCGAGGAGGTGAAAGAAGGTGACAAAAAGGTACCTCTTCCAACAGCCACCGTGCGTGTGTTCCACAGGTTGGCCTTGTTTAATTGATCTTGCGGTGCTGTGCTCGTTTTGGAGGAGCTGGGTGTGTAACCACCCCGAGTTTACGTTTAGAAAAGGCTGTCACCATTCCGTGCGTGGGGTGATGGCTTTCCTGCCTAGGCAGTCTGCTTGGGTATTGGTTTAAATGCGTGTCATTTCAAGGCACAAAATTGATTAAAACTCTAGCAGCAACGATTTCTAGCCGATATCTGCAAGGCTAATGAATGGAGAGACTGGAGGAGGAAAACAGTTTACGCTGTGTTAGCGTTCAGTATGAGACAGGCTGGCCTGAGCCTGCTGCCTGAGCTGGTCACGAGTAGTTAATCAAGTGTGTGTTAAAAGGATTGAGTGCATGATTTCTTCCGTGGAAAGTAGTAGGACCACTCGGGTATGGATGTATTTGTATGATTCTTGTGTGTGTCGGCGAGAGGTGTGAGTTGGCCACAGGCAAATAATGGCTAAACCAGCCCAGCAACAGTTAACAGCATTCTGGAATAGATACAAAAAATGGCTTTTCATTCACTGATAGAAATGACTTAATTATCATGGTGATCATACAGTCATTTGAGTTTTGGTGTACAGTGCCAAGTACATGGTAAACAGAGGTTATTGCGCTCCTCTAATGACATTTCCACTCTTTCCAGGTGAGCGAGGATGCATGTTTGCAGGACCTTGAGGATTCTCAGTGCTTAAGTGATGACACAGATACGGAAGCTACTTCTGAGGTAGGCATCCTTGAGGTCAGCGGTCCTTGCTTGGAGAGTGCTGCATCCTAGCTGTAGTTGGAAAAACTCCTCCTACCGCTACTACTGGTTGTGGTGAGAGAAGGCGATTCTGGTATGGGTTTCAGAGGCCAAAAAAAGGCAAAAGATCAACCCAAAAAAGCCTTTTAGTAACCTGGGTGAAGGAATGTAGAGAAGTTGGCTTGACCTGGTTTGGTTTGGATAGGGCTCTGCTAAATTCTGGACTGGATGGGCACTGAGCGCTGGCAGCTCGGGCTCCCCTGGTCCACAGCCACCACCTGTGTCTCCCGGCCACAGAGCAGGCCCGGCACTTGTGTTGTTTTGGCCACTTTGTCCGGCGCTAGGAGGGGTTTTTGACCAGATTAGGCTCCGTGGTTCTCCATCATTCCTCCCTTTTGTGCCAGGGTAATGTCACCATGAGCAGCCGCTGGCTTTTGACTCAAGAGTTAACTTGTCCCTTCACACACCCAGGAGGTGGATGACTCTTAGGCCCTCGGCTTCCAGCATGGTCAGTCTAATGCTACGTGAAGTTAATATTAACAATATCCATGCGTGTTTTAATAAGGTTAATCCTGTGTTGTCCTCTGAAAGGAAATCTGGGTTAGAGCCCTTGGCAGAGATTCGGAAATCTGAAGTAGGCACTTTGTAGTCACCGGAGCGCTCATACTCAAAACCTGTTAGTGGAAGTTTCTGTGCCAGGAGGAGGGTTCCACTGAGTCCTGGGTGTCCAGGCCAGCTCTGAAGCTATCGTGTGTTTTGTGGTGGTCTCTGGGATGAGACGAGTCCCAGCTCATCCTGTTCTTCCGAGTCAGCCTGTCAGGAGCCTGCGTGCTGCTGGTGTAACGCCTTTGCCCTTGCAGTGCCGCTCTGAGGACAGGCCGCAGCTCTTTTCCCTGTCTAAATGGAAAAGGTGGGAAGAGAGAATAAGCAGTAATTACTGCATTGTCACCCCTCCCCACTACCCCTTTGCTCTTCTCAATTCCCTCATGGTAGATACCGAGGGACATCAGATTTGGGTTCTTTCATCTGCCCTCTTTCTCCCCTGGTCCTGCCGACTGCCTTTCGAGGTCTCGTCGTAAGTCAGCAGAAGGGGATCTAAATCCTCTTTGCAGCCGATGGCACCGACGTTTTTTAGCATCATTTTCTCGTCTGTGCGTGCTTGGCAAGTGAGGGTGTCCCTGGCGTTGGGCAGCTGAAGCACGGCTCTGAACTTGGGCAGCTCTTGCCCTTGCTCTGTGGGGTAAGCAAGTCAGCTGATCTTACTTGTGCAGATTCACCAGATGCTAAGCGATTAACGGGCCTGGGAAATCATGTTCCTGACTGATTCCAGGAGCTCTACACTTGAATTTAGAGTAAGATACCAAGAATTCAATAAACTGCACAGCTTGAGAACATTGTGTTCTTCCAGAGTGCTGAAGGCTGGGACGGAGGGAGAACGGATTTTAATGCTTAAGAGATCTGGGTGTGTAGAATGCACAGGGGCAGTCAGATTCTCTTTAGGCTTTCTGGGGTGCTGATAATCAAACCAGCCATCGTGCGTTCGCAGGCTTATACTTGGTAATAAACGTCCTTTTTTGATGAGGCTTCTTTGCTGCTTTTCCTACGTAGAGGAAACAAGTCGTAGGCAAGGATACGCTAACTTGCTGCTGTTTCTGTCTGCCTCCGTCATTCCTCAGGACTGCTGGCAATGCTCCAAATGCAAGAAGTTTAACTCTCCAGGCAAACGGTACTGTTACCGCTGCTGGGCCTTACGGAAAGACTGGTACTCAGATTGTCCCAAACTGGTTCATTCTCTTTCTCTGTCCAACATCGATGCTATGCAAAACAGAAATGATGACAGAGGGATAGATGTCCCGGACTGCCAAAGGACTATTTCTGCTCCAGTCGGCCAACCCAGAGACCTGTACATGGCAGAAAAGAAATCGCGGGTAGATCCCTGCAGCTCTATTGAGTCGTTGGATTTGGCACGGAAATGTGAAAGCAAGGAGTCGCTGTTGCATTTCGCTGAGCATAAAAAGGAGGAAGAAATACAGTCTTTAGAGAGCATAAAAAAATTACTGAATCCTTGCTTCTTGTGCCATCACAGACCACGGGATGGGAATATTGTCCATGGAAGGACTGCTCACCTTGTGGCCTGTTTCAAGTGTGCAAAGATGCTGAAGAAAAAGAGATCGCCTTGCCCCGTGTGCAGGAAAGACATCGAGATGGTGATCAGGATCTTTATGGGGTAGTTGGGCCGGTTCAGGCCTTCGCCACCAGAAGACAGCACGCAGGCTTTCTTGCACTCACACAAACCCTAACTCCAGAGCTCTGCCAGTGAATACCAAAGAGAATTAAGATTCAAATCTGACCAAGAACACGGAGGATTCCTCTGCGCTAAAACAAGCAGCATCCACTTTTCACCGTCCATTTAAATTACAGCCCGAACGGAGCAGAGAGTGACCAGCATGTTGGGATCGACGCCCCAGCTTTGAAATTGTCTCCATCTTCTTAACTTCAGCTCAGTGGTGTCACTCGGGTTCTCCTTCTGACCACTGGTCCTTGCAGAAAACAAGTTTTGGGAAGAGTTTGGCTGTTGGAGCGTTGTTCTCCAGTTAGTCAATCCCTGTGCAATGCTTCTGAGGGGGAGCCTGCATCTGAGCTAGATGTATGCAGGGGCGGGAGGGAGGGGTAGACCAAGGTGTTTGCAATTTAGATAAGCCCATTTCTCCAGGGGTCAGTTCTCTGAGGGCAGCGAGAAGTAAATAACCTGGTTTCTGATATATTTTGTTGCTGTTTAACCTGTTTGTTGGATAAGGTGAAGGTCCTCTTGTTCCTAGGCTTGAAGTAAGTCCTCCCAAACTCTTATTCCGTAGCTATCTCAGGTCACGTGTCAGATGGCGAAAACTAGAGCGTTATACTTTGTTATTGGATCTTTTAATTTCTATTAATTCTTTTTTTTAATGCTTTTAGATAGTTGTGTCTCATCTTGCACCGCTTTGATGAAGCCCGTCCAGCCTTAGCTCAGAATCTGGTCTGCCGGCAGGATTAATTGATAACAGCTCAGTGCGTGTTTTGGGATGTTCTCGCAGCTCCGCGCTGACAGCACCCTTGCAATTTCTACCTGCCTCGTCGCATCAGGCCAGCCTAGGGAGAAGGTGCTCGCTGTAGGGTGCGATGGGGCCTTAAAGACAGGATCTGGGCCTTTAAAGGGAAAAGTAATTCCTGTCAACCACCAGTTGCAGCTGAGTGGTCTGTGGGCTGGGCTTGGTGTTAGTGGTTTTAATTTTTTCCACTGATTTTCTTTCCCTGTGATTTAATGCTTCCGATCTGTTTGCAGCGTTGTCCTTCGGAGCGATGCATGGTTGCTCTGCTGGCTGTTAACCCCACTAGAACTTGCTGTTTAGAAACGGCTAACCCTTTTCTGAGATCGTATCCTAGAGCATGCTCAGATCTTCCTGTTCTGCAGGGCTTTGGAGGGCCTGCGTCACGCAGCGGTGGCCATCGCGCCTTCACCTTTCAGGTAAACAGGCATTGGAGTGCAGAATAAACCCCGGTGGGTCATCTTCCCTCTCTGATGCAGGAATTACACCTGAAAACCAGAAAAAATAAAGACAGTGCTCATAGCTCGGTGCTTCCCTAGGCCATTCCCTTTTGTTTTTCACACTCCTTGTGCTGCTCCAGCCGCAGCAGGTCGGGCAGGAGCGGGGAGACCCCCGACCCTGCCCGGCAGAAGGTCCCAGCGAACTGCGATGCCGGAGTTATCCGCAGAGACAGCGGGGCAGGTGCTGTTTGCAGTCACTGCCACAAGTCAGACCCGCTTCGTATTCTGCATGGCACTGGGGTTATTTCTGCGTTGGCTCTACTTTAGACTGTTGTCGTTGGCTTTTATTGACAGTTGTACTTTAAAACTCGGAGGATAACCGTCTGGTGTTTTGCTGCACTATCTGTCAGTCCATGGGAATCGGTCCGCATGGAGAAGCTGACTTCCTGCTCCCTGACGTGAAGGGCGGTTAAACTGCTGGTGGTGCACTTTAGTCATGCTAAGATCAGCAGCGCTACCGCCCGGAATCACAGAAGGGAGTTCCTGCCGGGTAGTTTCTTCCCTTTTCAGGTAGTTCCTTTTCCTTTCAAGGCTCTCGGGCTCAGCAGGGTGCGTGGTGGCACTTGTGAATACTGTGAATTCCCCCTCGCCTCCATGGCTTCGAAGAACCACACGTTTTCCTGAAAAGCGGTTGTACCGAGTTGTTCAGATCTGGCTGCACTGAAAAGCCTGTGATTTGTGCTGACCAAAAGAAAAAAAGCCAGGGGTGTTTAAGTTCCAGTAACGGGGTTGAACATCCCTACAAGATGCTCCTCAGATCTGTATGCAGCTTCTGTTACTCAGTGAAGATGTTGTCAGTGTGGCAGTTTGATAAAAAGCAGATCTGCAGGATAACTCCCAGTCCTTGTGACTTCTCGTTCCGTATGACCACGGTGTTTACAACCTGCTTTGGTCAAGTTCTTCGTTATTTTTAAGTGAAATAGCGGACATATCGCGACGTTGCTGTCCATTTTCCTTCCTCTAGACGAATAAGCTATTGCAGTGCAAGCGCATTCTGTGCAGCTGTAACTGCCCAGGTTGGGGCGTGGAGGGGAGGGGGGGGGGGGGGCGTTTTGGTGCAGAAGGGGAGAAGAATCTTTTATTGCTTTAACTTAAGTCTGAATAAGTAGTGATTTAGCCAGAACTGCTCTTCCGACACTTTCTAGGAAGCGCAGAGTTGAGGCGTGGGTTGAAGTAGCTCAAAGCGCTCCACTACGTCGCGGGCGGACGATGTTGGCGGGGCTGTTGCTTTCCTTCTCTGCAGATGTAGCAGTTTACGTGGAGTCCTCATTCAGAAACTCATTTTTTGGAGGAGACGAGCGTGAATCGGGGTCCCTGAACACGTCACCGCTGCCCTGTGGCGATGACAGCTCTTCTCTTTCGGTGGTTTTACTATGAAGTGCAATACGAGAGAAGAGGTCCTGGGTGATAGTTGGCAGTCAGCGCTGTGTGGCTGTTAGAAGCGTTGAGCGCGGTGCCCGGGCAAGAAAGGTTTGTCCGTTCCACTGGTTTTTATTTCCCTGGCGCTGTTGCTGTTCCTCAGGAACCTGTTGTAGCCTCACACAGGTACCTGGAGGTCAGGTTTCATTTACTAGATCTCTCAGCTTTTCAGCTGGCACCCGTTATCCCCAGAACCTTACGTTGGCGGGTGTCGAAGCACAGTATGGGTACCACGAGGCTCGCGGCGGTGTAGTTGCCGCTCAGTGCACTGTAGTGCTCTGCAGTGGGAAACCACACGCGTGCGTCGACTCCTTTGGCAGCCGGGGCTACGTACGGTGCATTTACTCCTCAAAGTGTTTCCAGTTTAAGTGCCTCTTCTCAGTGACTCTTTATTTACCGACGTGGCACAGCACATCAGCCATTTCTTCAGCTCTCTCTTCAAAACTCAGCGTCCCTCCTCTGCTGAGATGGATTATCGAGCCAGTTTAGCCCAAGCGAAGCCACGGCACGAGTTACAAGGCCCTTTGGAGCAGCCCCCCGGAGTGTTGTTTCTTCTGAACGGTGGGTGTTTCCACCAAGACAGCTACGAACTTTGCGTGTTACGTATTTATTAGGGTGCATGGCTGATGGAAGCCGCAGTGCAGCCTGCCAGGGTGTGCTCCATCATTCTGCGTCCAGCATAGGTTGTGTCTGCTGCGGAGAAGCTGTCCTCGCAGAGAAAAGGTGGCAGTTGGATGAATGGAAGTGGAAACGGAGCGGAAACTTGTCTCAAAGCCCGTCGGGGTAGCTTGCTTTTACCTGCTCACACTCTGCCTGTTGTGAACTTCCATCTTCCACTCCTGGAAGGAAAAACAAAGTGCTCTCACCCGAGGCCTTCAGTGAAGGCTGACCATTGTGGAGGATGCCGTGATTAAGGGGTTGAAGAAAGAGCCAAGGCACTGGTCTCCATTCTGCCTCTGTCCATATGCTGAGTCCTGTGCGTGCTCTTTGGCCACCTGGGCATCGGCAAGCAGCGCTGGCATCCTTGAAAAGGAGATACTGTGAGGCTGTTCTGTCAAGAGCGAGACCCACAGAGTATATGGGAGTGATAACCTGCATTTGGAACAGCTCTGGAAGCACAGAGGACTTCGGACAGCAGCTTTTCTGCTCTGGAAATCCTTCTTTGGCTATCGATCCACAATGGCTGGGGTTTCCCTTGCTCCTTTGAAAACAAGCGAGACCCTGCTTGTGACTACACGGCCGTGCCTGGCCAGCAGAACGCAGGCGGGGTCACACATCCCATCACCTTGCCCTCTGCACCTTATGATGACCAACACAGGCGGCTGTTGTGCCTGCAGCCCCGCTTTGCTCCGTTCTTTCGCCCTGGTAACGCGCACTAGCTGCCCACGCATCCGTACGGACACCCCGTGCCTGCCACGCCGAGCGGCTGCTCCCGGGAGACGCAGCGTCTCCGAGTCCTGCGCGACACCGCCACCTCCGCGGATCAGCGTGAGGAGGTACCCGGAGGAACGTGTTGTGCCGCTGGCGAAGATCAAGACTCGCTGTGCTGGAAGGAGCCGTTTCCCGCTGGGTCTCCCCAGCACCTTTCCCTGCTGCCCGGTTTCCCAGGTATATTTTTCTTGCTCGGAATAATGCTGCGTCTGGATACACACCCACTCGGTCACCGCGGTAACGGGCAGGAGCGCTCCGCTGCACAACATCTGTGTGTTTGCACTATTTCAAAAAGGCGTGAATCACAAAATTCACCTGTTGGGTTTTTTTTTGTTTGCAAGTATCAAATTTAATTAAATTGAGCGCATTCTGTGATAACATAGGTTTATTTTTTCATTTGTACTGCGTTCCGCAGAAAATCTTCAGGCAAAGGCCTGTTGCCGGTTAAGCAGCTTGGGATCTTCCTGCCTTTCCAGGCAGGGAGCAGCCTCCCATCCCTGTACAGGCTGGGTGGAGAATGGATCGAGAGCAGCCCAGAGGAGAAGGACTTGGGGGTGCTGGGGGGCGAGGAGCTGGCCATGAGCCGGCCGTGTGCGCTGGCAGCCCAGAAAGCCAACCGGATCCTGGGCTGGATCCAGAGCAGTGTGGCCAGCAGGGTGAGGGAGGGGGTCTCCCCCTCTGCTCCACTCTGGGGAGCCCCCCTGCAGTTCTGCCTCCAGTTCCAGGGCCCCCAACAGCAGGAGGACACGGAGCTGTTGGAGCGAGGCCAGAGGAGGCCACAGAGATGCTCCGAGGGCTGGAGCCCCTCTGCCATGGGGACAGGCTGGGGGAGTTGGGGGGTTCAGCCTGGAGAAGGGAAGGCTCCGGGGAGACCTTAGAGCCCCTTCCAGTGCCTGGGGGGCTACAAGAAAGCTGGGGGGGGGGCTTTTTCCAAGGGCAGGGAGTGACAGGACAAGGGGTAACGGGTTTAAACGGAAAGAGGGAGATTGAGATGGGCCATCAGGAAGGAATTCTTCCCGGAGAGGGTGGGGAGCACTGGGACAGGCTGCCCAGAGAAGCTGTGGGTGCCCCATCCCTGGGAGTGTCCAAGGCCAGGCTGGATGAGGCTTGGAGCAACCTGGGCTATGGAAGGTGTCCCTGCCCATGGCAGGGGGTGGGACTGGGGGGCTTTAAGACCCCTCCCAACCCAAACCAGTCTGTGATCCCTCTCCAGATGCATCTGCCTTGCAGTTTGGGTTGAGGCTGCAGCACAAACCTGTGTGTCTGGAAAAGCAGGAATGGCAGCAGGGGAGCAGCTGAGGCTTCCTCTCCCAAGCCAGCTTGATAAAAATACCTGCCGGGTTGTTTTTTAGCCGGTCCCTCGGTCCCGTAGCTGCTCCAGATTCCCAGGAGGTGCACCCATCACACCGTTGGCTTGTGGCAGTGCCTGCAGCCTTTGTCCTGCGTGCTTTGGGTGCGGGATGGAAGCAGCCCCGGTGATGGAGAGCTCCCTGATGGGCAGCTCACTAGAGGGCACCCGCCGACTGCGCGTGGCACGGGGTGGGATGCTGGCAGTCCCCTGGCAGCTCTCCTTGTCTCCAGGCTGAACGTACCCAGCCTTTACAGCTGGCAGAAATAGGCTGCGCTGAGGGATGTGAGTGCCACGGTTGGGCTTTGCCTTTCCTTATTTGCCCCTCGGTTTACGGTGGAGGGAATGGGGCATAAGACACGAGCACGCTCTGGTCCTCTGTGCACCTCTGGTCCTCCTCACGCACGCCCAGCAGTGATTTATCGCTTGCCAAGGAGGAGCTGCTGCTTCCTAACAAAGAGCATCTCGATTGCTTTGTAGGAACACAATAAAACTCCACCTGTGGCATTGGAAGCAGCGAATTGGAGCCTGTTCCCCCTTCCCTGACACAGGGATGGCTGTATTTATGGTCCTGCCCTGCCACCCCTGCTTGTTCCCTGCCTGTGTATGTACAAGGTAGGGCCGGTGTACAGGGTGACCTGTTGGCAGGGGGCTGGGCTGCACCCCACAGCCCCTGCCATCCTGTCCTGCACCCCTAAGAGCAGCAGTTGGACTGGCTGGTGACCTCTGCCGGTCCTAAGCTCGCAGGGAAGTTTCTGGCTCTGCCCCCACAGCCTGGGTAACCTGTCCTTGCCTCCTGCTGACAAAACCAACCTGCCCCGCCAAGCTCCAGAGCACAGGAGCTGCGTGAAGCAGAGCATCTGCATCCCTCCTGTTCGCCAGGAGCTGTTTCGTGCTGGTGAGATCCCGCCCTTCTCGCTCTGCCTGCCCTGGGTGACCAGCGTCACGGCTTTAACAGCGTGTATCGCAGCGAGGGGGAGTTGCTCACCTCTGGATTTGATTTCTTACCGGGGCAGGGAGGCGGCTGTGCATCTCGTACGGGAGATGGCAGCGTTTCGTCTTCCTCGCAGGTCCAACCACCACGTGTTTCTGTGGGGAAGAAACACCGCCCTGTGTCTCAGCAGCAAGTAAAGGATCCTTTTCTGTGTTGGGTACTCCAGCCCTACTCCGCTGCTGCCCTCTGAAGGCCCTCCACCACCCCTCTTTTTGGTTTTTTTCACCCTCTTTTGTAGGAAAACGATTTTTGGGGGTTATTTGTGGCACTCCCAAACTCCCTTCAGCAGCTGCAGGTCCGTGCAGGAGCACCCTCGAAAGCCTGTTCTCCTCAGTCTGCTGCTGGGAGCCAGTGGCGCATCTTCCTCCTCTGCCGTGGGGTGAGAGAGGACAGAATCCGGCCCACTGGAAAGAAACAGTCCTGCCGCATCCAAACACCTTCCCCAGAATTGCCGGGCGCGTGGGCATCGGGAGACATAAACCCTCTGGAACCCAGCCGTTCTGATGGGAGCCGCCAGCCCAGGCTGCGAGACCCCCTGGAGGTGTGGGGTCTCCAGCTGGGGCGAGGAGAGGCGGTGGGAAACCTGCACCGCGGGTCTGAGCTGCCAGCACACAAATCCAGGGTGGTTGTAGGGGGAAAAAAAAAGGCAGCTTTTTCTTTTGACAGCTAAAGCCTCATTAAATTCAAGATTGAAACGGCCACCCCGCTGGAAACTGGGATCACAGGCCCAGTGGCAGGTCTGGACCAGGGTTAAAAGGACCCAGTGTGAGCCCCTGAGCCGATGGGGATGAGGGGGGAAGTGCTGCAGGGGCCGAGCCGCCTCCTGCGAAGGGAGGGGGCTCCTAGATCCCCACGTAGCTCTTCTTTCTGGAAATCCTCCCTGTGCTTCGCCTCTGGGCTCTGTGAAGGAGACGGGGGTGCTCTGCCTCGCAGCCCTGACGCCCTCCGAGCGCTCGCGCTTTTCCCTGCGCAGCTCCGGAGACGTCCCCGTGCCGCAGCATCCTCTGGTTGAGCCGGTGGTAAATCAGGAAGGATTGTTTACCGGCGCGATGTAGCGAGCTGCTTTCAACGGCGTGTGAACGTTTGCATGTTGCTTCGAGCGTGGGAAGAGCTGTACAAGCGGTACCTATTGTTATTTTGCCGTGGAAACCGTGTTCTTGAAATCAATATCGCCAAGAAGAACGCGTGAGCAAGCCGGTGAGCTCGCCACAGTGCTCTTGATTGTTGCTGTTAGCAGAGGGGATTGTCACCCACGCAGCCCTCCCAGCTCGGGGTGTTGCTCTCTTTTGGTACAAATCATCGTTTACTGCTTGTGAGACCCCCCCCCCGGGGTTCTGCTCCAGCTCTGGGGCCCCCAACAGCAGGAGGACACGGAGCTGTTGGGGTGAGGCCAGAGGAGGCCACAGAGATGCTCCGAGGGCTGGAGCCCCTCTGCCATGGGGACAGGCTGGGGGGGTTGGGGGGTTCAGCCTGGAGAAGGGAAGCTCCGGGGAGACCTCAGAGCCCCTTCCAGTGCCTGGGGGGGGGCTTTTTCCAAGGGCATGGAGTGACAGGACGAGGGGTAACAGGTTTAAACTGCGCCTGCCTGGCTCCCCCCTTGCAGGAGTCCGGGTGCAGCTGTGGATGTGGGCACAGGGAACTGCTCCGGCTGCAACCCTGGAGGAAGGAAGCAGTTAATCCCTGCCTTTGCTGGAGGAGCATATTTTATTTATCTCCTTGGTCACTTTATCTGGATTTAATGCTCCGTAGGTGCTACTTTTATCTGCCTTCTCCCCCTTTCCCTTAATCTTGTTTGTGTAATCGCTGTGCCCAAATTAAATATTTACTGGTTTCTCTGTACTGGTGAGCCTCCCAGTTCCCTTCCACTTTCAATTAAAGCTTTACTAGGTGGGCAGCAGCACTTCTGCAAGGCCAACAGACCAGCCCCCCTCGTTAGATTTTAAGTGCTTCGTTATCGCAGTTCAGCAGAGCACGCTATAAATTAGATCTGAACCGCACCAGCACCCCCACACCCCGGCTTCATCCCTGCAAGGCTGAGCCCAAAGGGGCCAGGAGCAGGATGGGTGAGCTCTTATCTCTGGAGGGGGTCTCTGGCTTCCCCTGGGGTGGTGTGGGGGGGCTGGGGACAGCCCCGTGGCAAGGACACGGTGATGCTGGGCTATGCTGGGTCAGGCACCGCTCCCACCGCAGCTCTGGGCTGGTGGAGAGACCCCGTACCCATCCCCAGGCCACGTTAGGACGGGGCAGTCCCTGCAGACCAGGCAGGAACGGGGGACTCTGTCCTCGCTCTGCTGTAATATTTATAATTAACCATCTTTTGAGATCAATATTTTATTGGGAAGGTTGCGGGGGTAATTCACCCTCCCAGCATGTTCCCTCCACGCAAGGGGAGCCCGGGCTATTAGGAATAATGAACTTTTTGCTAGTTACCTTTAGTGAACTCATAAATCTTTAACGCTAACTGGAAATTTAATAATGGAAATGTAGTCGGTGACCTCAAAACTTACGGGAAAAGGTGAGGGAAGCGGAGGGGGCCGAGGCGTAGGAACTGGGGGGAGCACAGCACGCGAACGCAGCCCAGCCCAGGGATGCCGGAGGGATGCAGGGGAAGGAGCTGGAGGACCCGCAGCCGCATGCACTGTGCTCAGTGCCGCCACGGTCACGCAGCTGTTTGGCGCAGAGGGAGAAACCAGCGGGATTGGACGCTGAGCCAAGGGGTTGAGAGATGCCGTCGGCTCCCGGCCCTTCCCTGGCAGCCGGGCATGCTGCACTTCAGTCCCAGGTGGGAGAGAAAGTGCTTTTACCCCCTCATTTCTTCCCTTCCACCTTGGCTTTTTGGGAAGAGCCCAGGGCTGTGCATCCCCAGCCTCCCCCCTGCCCAAATCAGCCGTACCCCCCACGTCGTCAGCAGCCGAGCGGCTCTCAGGGACCTGCATTATTCATCTGCTCGGTAACATTTACTGGGATCTCGTGTTTAATAACTGTCACTCCAATATATCTTTTCTTAATCCCCTCAGATCTGTCGCCGTGGCAATTTTAAATATTTATCAACGCAGTTTGTGTGTTCACCGTTAAGGTTGCAATTTTCTTGTAATTAAAGATTTACAAGACACTGCTCAAGATTTAGAAGGGATTGGCGAAGATCAAAGCTGTTCGGTAGAAACCACCGGCTCCCCAGAGGTTTTCTGCAGGACCCCCATACAGGGTGATGGTGCCAACAGCCCCCCTCCCCCCCCCTTCATATCTGGTTGGTTTTGCTGTTGCTTTCAGACGTTTTGGCTGAAAACAAGCCGCACTTCACGGGGGGAAGCTTTTGCCACACTCTCCGTGTCTGCCCATATCTTGCTGGCACAGCTGCGTCCCTGCAAAGGGATGCTCCCCTTCTATGCCTCAGGGCCTCATCCAGCCCCAGGCAGAGCCCCAGCTGCTTTGGGAAGGGCCCCACTCACCCCACGGCAGCCCCACTGGTTCCTGCCCTCCCTGCCACCGAGCTGGGCTTGTTATTCCCTACTGTGTCATTCCCAATCCGCACGAGCCCTCCCTGCCTTTCCCCCTCCTGGTTCTCTTCCCATTTAGCCACATATAAATCCAAAAAATCCATCCTTCCAGCACCTAATTAGGATTTGATATGGATCTGGGGTGACTCAGTAGTAGTGAGGGCATAGGGGGGCCCACACGTCCCCAGGATGGGAGCAGGGGGCTCTGCCCCTTGCCCTGGGTTGGCTGCAGCCTGCCACACCCTCGCTCACTGTGGGATCAGACCCCAGACACCCCAAAGTGCCACCCAGGAACATACCAGTGTCTTGGTTAATTATTTGAGCTCAGGCACACCGCAGCCAGGAGCGAGCACCCCTCTCGCCGGGATCCGCAGCGTCCACGGGCTGTTGACACCGCTGATGTCTCCTGTGATGCTGCTGCACATCCCCAAGTCCTGGCTCCTCTGGAAGCACCTCATCTGCTCCAGCATCCCCTACAAACACCCCTCAGGAGAGGAGCAGGGCTTCCCAAAACCCTGCCCAGCAGAGAAGGCAGGCAGGAGCTGCTGGCAGCAGCAGTTGCTGCACAGGCAGAGAACTGACTGCAAACCAGCCCTGGAGAGGTTAGTGCTTTTCTACCCTCACACAGCTCCCAGCTGACCCCACGCCACCACCCCCTGCCCCGCTGCTTTCCATCAGCCTGATTTGAGCCTCAATTGCCCACTTGAGCGCAGCTGAAGCGGTTCCCTGGGGCCGGCCAGGCTGCAGCAGCAGGGACCAGGAGCTGCTGTGGCTGGAAAAGGCAACGGGAAAGAAATGAGCTGCAATCATTTCTCCTCCGTGACTCCTGCCTTGGCTGCTTCTTCCTTCCTCTGGTGACTTGTGGATGTTAAGGGCAAAGAATTCCTTGGCTGCTGCCCCCAACACGTGCTTGGAAGGGAGGACCATAAGTCACTGAGTGGCTCTGTGCCTCAGTTTCCCCACCTGTAGATCGGTGATAAAAGGGGAGGGGGAGAAGCGATGTATTTGGAAGGAGAACTGCTTGCCGTGGAGATTGACAGGTAGATTTTCCTAAAGGTTCTGAGAGCTGCACCTGCTTCATCATAACGGCATCATGCATATGGATAACAGCGCTGACATTTCCCGGGGAGGTTGGGTGTCTTAATTTAAATCATTCCCGAGGAAGTGCTGGAGAGGGGAGGAGAGGCCTGCTTTGATTCTCTAACCAACTCATGAATACGTGCCTGTCGTGCTTCTCCCAGAGCCCGAAAGCCTTTGGCGCAGGCAGGGAGCCAGCCCTGCCACCCGGCGATGGGCGCCGAGGACGGGGCGTCTCCGCCGTGGGGCGCTCGGCAGGTGCAAGGGCTCTGCGAAAGAAGGACACAGCGATGGAGCCACTCCAAAACCCGGTTTTATTAGGTGCTTAAAATAGAGCCTGGCACGCAATGTTCTCGGTTGGCTTTGTCGGGAGAAGCTCGGTTGCGTATGAGATCCACGGTGCTGTTTGCACGGAGGAGGAGGACGGGTAGAGGGCAGAAGCAGCAGGAATGAGGATTTTAGTGCTGTCCTCAAAGTGAAGGTAATAAAAAAAAAAATAAAAGGATAAATTAAGGATAAATTAAGCCTGAGTAACAGCTAAGGGAGAGTGATTTATGGGGGAGAAACCGTTGCCTGGGGGTGAGACCTGATGGGACAGACTGGAGGAGAAGCATTTCCCAAACAAGCCTTTCACACCCCAGATGGATGGAGGGGGAGGACTGTGAGGTGACGAAGGCCACCCCTGCTCGCCTCCCCCCACCCAGTGGGCCCCCAGCGCCCTGGGCTCGGCTGGCAGCAGCCAGGAGGGACGTCAGGTTGGTGGTGACAAGTCTCTAGGGCTTGAGAAATTTGGGAGCCTCTTCACTAGAGCGTCTGTTGGAGAGCTGCATCCCTGCGTGGTGCTCGGAAACGGAGGCTGCTGCCCCCTGCTACTGGTAAAGCTGCTTCAGTGGTTAATTACTGCTGCTACTTAAAAATATGATAGTCTAGTTCCTAATTGGAGCAGCCCTGGCTCTTGCCGTGCCTCTGGGTGGCAGATTAAAGAGCCCTCTGCTCGAGAGCATCCCGGAGCAGTCGCTCCTTTCCCCCTTTCTGAAGAATCTCTGGTTCCTGCCACATCCTTGCTCTCTGGGCTGGGAGACGAGACCCTGCAGTGTGAGCCCACCTGGGGGGCTGCTCCCCCTTGAAGGGAACTGAAGATGCAATTAGATTTTGCTGTGCCTAAAAAGCCCCGTTCCCCCTGCCTGGCACCCCAAAAGAGTGCTTATGTGTGCCAGCAGAGCCTCCCCAGTTGTAGAACCCGGCCTCCAGGCAGAGGACAGGCAGTGAGTCCAAATCCTGAGCCCAGTAAAACTTTGCAGCCGCTAGAATTCACCCTTCGAGGTTCATTTTTGGCCCGATGCCTCCGGGTGAGGAGTGTGAGCATCGCTCCCCTGTGCAGGGGGCTCGGTGCCGTGGGGCGGGCAGAAGCGGGGGATGGGGAGGGTGAAACGTGCTGGGGGGCTGGTGCAAGGTGCTTGGATCTCCTCTGCCTCCCTCCAGCGAGGGCTGGCTTTGCTCCAGCCACCTGCCTTGGATGCAGGAGGAAGGGTCTCCGAGCAGATGGGACCTTGTCCCGCTGGATGACAGGGGATGGTGCTGGTGGGGCTCTGCCCGCAGCTGCTCCAGCTCCATCTGCCCCGTCCAGGCTTGGGCACGGGGGACAGGGAATGGTTTATGGAGTGTTTCCTGCAGCATGCTGCCCAGGAAAAGCTGGTTGGTGCTTTAATAATAAATAACAACAGCAGTAAATAGGGTATGAGGCACCTACAGCGCTCTCAGCCGATGCCCTCAGAGGAGGGGAGGGGGTAGGAGTGGTTTTCGGCAAAGCTGCTCTTTCTGGGGTGAGAAAGGGTGGGTTTGCCACCCCCCTTCCCACGGGGAGCCTGGGCTGGAGCACCCCCGCAGGTACACTGAGTGCGGGGGCACCCACTGGAAAACGAGTCCTGCAGGGGTGGGTGCCTCCGGCTGGATGCGATGCACAGAGCTCCGCAGGTCGCTCCGGTTTCAGAGCAAATCCAATTAATTGCACCTATCTTGCATTTTAACCTCGGGTTTGCAGGTGCCGCTGGTAGAGGAGAGCAGGCGATTCAGGCAGCGGCTGAACCTTCCCCTCCCGTCCCAGCGTGGCGGCACCAGCCACGATAACTGTCATCAAAGAGGCTTTTTCTCTCCACACCTACCAAATTACAGCCTGTAAGAGGCTCGGTCCTCGCTTTGTTTGGGAGCTGGTGATGTTTCTGCAGGGATGGGGATGACGGAGGGGCCAGGGGGTGCAGGCGGGCTCAGCCCATGCGTCACGGGGACAAGCAGGATTAAATCACCGACGTGTTTACATCGGGGAAATCTCTCAGCGACCCTTTCCACGTGTTCCAGCACCGATTTAACTGGACCACAGGGAATATATTTTGCATTTAAGCTTCCCCGCTGTACAAACGGCTGGGGAGAACGGCCCTGAGTCTGCAAACACGGTTGTACACCTGAGCGGAGCCGGCGCAGGGGGAAGGGGGACTGGGGCTCCGCAGCCAAATACTCAGAGCGGATCATGACTCCAATTCAGCAAAGTATTTAAATCTGCACTTAACTTCCAGCATGTGCTTGGGATCCCCGGAGATCTCGCTGGGTCCCGAACACATGCTGCAGTGCTTTGGCGAGCGGCGATGGTGCGCTGACGGGGACCGGGGAGAGCCGTTACCCTCCGAAATAATTACCCGGCGAAGGCGCAGAAGGCGTTTTGCGTGCCTGGCCGAGCGGAGCTTATCCAGCGGGGAACCATCTCGCCTTGGCTGGAAGATGAATGAGAAGCTCAAACAGCTTTTTACCGTGTCAAGGTTTTCTGGTCCTTCCGAAGCCCCAGCGATTGCGCTGGCACAACCGGCTTCACCCGAGCGCGCACCACGTCTGCGCGGAGACGCGACCTCCTGGGGTACCTGCACCCCATGACACCCATCAGACCCCGCCCAAGTCTGGCTGGGGTGTTTTTTCTTGGTCTTTCCCATGGGAGGACCCCCAAGCGAGGTGCCGGCCAGGCTCTGGGTGCACTCGTGCCCACCCTCCGGGCTGCACCGGGCTCTCCTGGGGCCACGTGTGTTGGTAAAGGCACCTTTTATTTAGGATTACAGTTAAATGACCCCAACCCCCCCTCCCAACAATCAGAGAGGGGTTTAGGCCCAAGCAAAGGGATGGCTTGCTCACGTTAAGCTGGGATGGGACCGTGGCCAGCAGCGTCGGTGCCCATCGAGCAGGAGGGAAGGGCTCCCCCAGGCCTCACAGACTGGGGCTTGCCACGTCCCCGGTTTGGCACTGCCCGGCACAGCCGGCGCTGCCCACCGCTCCCTTGCATGTGCAATTTTAATTGCTTATCAGAGAAAGCAGCAGCGACAGCCCAGGAGGGCAGGTTTTGAGTCCCCCTCTCCTTCGCAGCGATGCGTGGGGTGCACGCAGGGGCTGCTGGCACACAGGGACAGTCCTGCAGACCACCCCCCACACCCCCTGCATCTGAAGGCAGGGGTCTCTACCATGAAGCCCTCCAGCTCCACACCAGGATTATACAAAGGATTTCCTTTTTGGTTTTTCCTCCTTTTTTTTAATACAAAACCAGAAAAGCAAGAACTTCCTTCCCCCTTGCTTTTCTTCCCAAGTTTCCTCTTTTTTTCCTTTAACCTTATCCACCAAAGTTTACAAAATAGCCTTGAGATTACACCTGTGGGATACAGGATCCAATCAACTCCGGCAGAAGCCAGCCAGCCCCGCAGGGATGCGCCACCATCCTCATTCCTGTTTTCGCCCAAGCGCCACCCGTTCCCCTCTGCTCCCCTCCAGCCGACAGCAGCGAGCGTGCGACAGGGCAGCGGGAAGGTGCTGGGGGTGGGTTTGTGGCTGATTATCTGAGTGCTAAAAAAAAAAAAAACAAACCAAGAAAGAAGAGAAAAATGAAAAAGAAACAAAAAAGAACACGGATCCCAAAGGGAAAGGCCTTTTTTTGGGGTGTTTCCAAAACAGGGACTGTCCAGCAAAGAGGCTGACACTGCTGGGGTGTCTCATGGTGCCAGGGGAACATGGGGATCACCTGTATGGCTCTTCGACCGCTTGGGGCATCGTCCCCCCTCGGGCTCAGGCCCCTCTGAGCCCTCCCGGCTGCCCCGTGGGTGCTTTTGGGAGCCACGCACAGATCCGGACCCTACGCATGGATCCGGACCCTGCCAGGGCCACGCAGAGGCTCCGCAAGCCCCGTGGCCAGCGCTGCTCCTCTCCATCCACCTCACCGCTTTGACTCGTGGTCAGGTCCATGAAATTCCTTTTTTTGTTCAGTTTTGTGAGTTGTTTGTTTTTCTTTTTTTTGGTAAAAAATAGTTTCTCCCTCCCCACCCCAAACCATCCCACGGTCGGCCCCACCATCGACCTTCAGCAGTCCAGGGGGGCTGCTTGCACCTCCACGGCCAGGAGCTGCCCCCCGCGCTGTCCCCAGGCCCAGGGCTGGGTGAGGGGGGGATAGACCACGTGCACGGCCGTGGCACCCCGGAGCAGCTCCCCGGCCCTCCCGGGCTCTGCCCCGACGCCGTAGCGAGCTATGAGGCTGGCAGCAAGGAGCAGGAGGCAGAGGACCAGCACCATCAGGAGGCTCTGCCCGCTCTCCAGAAGCCAGTAGCAGTGGGCAGCCTCTTTAGTCCTGGCGTTCACACAAGCCACCTTGGCCTGCGAGTCTACAAAGGCCACGTGGAGACAAGCCCAGTACTCCGTGTCCTGGTGGAGCCGGGTGATGTTGTACGTGTGGGTCCCCATGGGGATCCGGGCCACGTTGGTCATGTCCAGGTTGGAGCTAAGCAAGAAGCTGGACCAGGTGAGGTTGGAGGAGATGGTGTTGAGATGCGGCTTCCAGGCAACCAAGATGTGGTAGGCCTGGATGTCCGCTACCACCAGCTCTAGGCTGTCCTCGCTGAGCGGGAAGGAGTGGTTGACCATCACGGTGACGCTCTTGGTGTCCGCCCCAAGGAGGTTGTGAGCCACGCACGTGTACAGCCCGGCCTCCTGAGCTGAGATCCCATGGATCTCCAGCGTCCCTTCGGGGTGCACCTTGTACCTTCCATCTTCCGCGTAGGGGATCAGCTTCACCCCCGACGGGGTGACCCAGTAGATCTCCGGGTCCGGCTCTGCCAGAGCTCGGCAATGCAAGGAGACGCTGTCACCATCCGCCACCTCCAAGTGGGAGGGGAAGCTCTTGGTGGAGATGAGAGGCAGGCACCGGTCCGTCATCTCCCGGAAGGGGACATCCCGAATGTGCCTCCTCTTGAGGTCGGGGGGCTCGGCGCACAGCGTGGACTGGGGCTCGATGAAGCGGATGTGGTTTTCCGTGCTGTTGACCCAGCGGATGACGCAGTCGCAGCGGATGGGGTTGCTGTGGATGCTGATCTCCTGCAGGTTGGGCAGGGACTCGACCGTCTGCTTATGCAAGGCACTTAGGGCGTTGTTGTTGAGCATGAGGGTTTCCAGTTGGGGAAGGTGGTGGAACGCGTTGGGGTGGATAAAGGACAGCTTGGGGTTGTTGGTCACGTCTAGCTTGGTCAGCTCGGGGAGGTTGATCAAGGCAAACTGGTCTATGGACACCAACTCCTCCATGTTGTTGAGCCCCAGCTCTTTGAGGTGCAGCATGTTCGTGAAGTCGCTTTGCCTGACCCTCTGCAACGGGTTTTTGTTCAGGTCCAGGAACTTGAGGCCAGGAACTTGCTGCAGTGCCCGCTTGGGGACATCCATGAGCTTGTTGTCATAGAAAGAGAGGCTCTCCAGGCTCCGCAGCCCTTCCAGCGCATAGTCCGAGATCTCCCTCAGGTTCATCCCAGCCAAAACCAAGCTCCGCAGGTTTGAGAGGGGCCTGAAATTCATATCCAAGATTGCATCCACCCTGTTGCCTCCGATCATCAGGATCTCCAAGCTGGGGAGCATCTGGAACCAGCGGCTATCGACCGTCCTCAGCAGGTTGGAGTTGAGGTGGAGGCGCAGGAGGCTGCCGAGCCCGGAGAAGGCGCGTGGAGCGATCCTGCGGAGCTGGTTGTGGTTCAGGTAGAGCTCTTGCAGGTTGCCCAGCCCGGGGAAGCTGCCATCGGGCAGCTCAGAAAGCTGGTTCTCCTCGAGGTGCAAGCTGAGCAGCTGGGGCATGCTCTTCAGGCCAAAATCCCAGACATCAGTGAAGCTGTTCTGCGACAGGTCCAGCTCTGAGAGGTTTCTGAGATAGTCCAGCTCGCTCTGCTCCAGCCTGGCAATGTTGTTGCTTTGCAAAAGCAAGGTCTGGGTCCCCTCCGGCAGGTCTTCCGGCACGGCGGAGATGAACAAGTCATTGCAGTCCACCGTGGCCGCTTCCCGGTACACGGAGCGGGGGGTGTACCAGGGCCTGATCTGGCACACACACTGCGGTGGGCAGTTGACCTTCCAGGGCACGATGGGGATGGCGGTGGCAGCCACCACGCAGAGCAGAAGCAAGCTGGTTTCAAAGTGTCTCATTTTGGGATGGTGGCACTGGCTTCTTCCCAGGCAGGAAAGGCTCACGGGGCGCATCCGGAGCAGGACATGGGGCGACAGCCGGGTGGGGACAGCATCCACGGGAGAAGATGCTCCATGTGAGCCCCTGGCACCGATCAGCCCCTGCTGCCGGCTGCCCTGCCTAGCCCCCCCCGCCAAGAGCACATAACACAGGGCTGGTGCCGTCAGTCAGAGCTTCGCTTTTTCTTCCTCCCCAAATGATTCATTTTTGCCCTTGGCTGCATCTTTTGGGTCCCTCCTCAAGGTCATTCCTGAAAGAGGCCAGACAATGAGCTGCGTTAGAGGACACCTCATGCACGTGGCAAAGCGTCAGAGTTAATCGGTTTTATTCCTGTAGCGTTCAGTGGTTTTCTCCCGGCCCAAGAAATTTTGAGTCTAATTAGCCCACGGATGCTCTGCCCGGGACTCATCAGCTCACAGACCTCAGGCCAGCCTGGCTCAAAAGCTTTCCCCTGAGCAGAGCTGGAGGTGCTGGGAAGGGAAAGCCTCCATGGGATATTCTTCCAGGCTCTCAGGACTCTACTTTCTGCCCATTATCCTCCCCAGCACCAAGTGCCCCCACCCAGGAGCTCCCAGACCCTTAATACACTTGTCCCCAGTTGGGCTTATGGGGGAAAAACGTGCCCCCGGGCACAGACCTGCACCTTGGCATCACTTGCACGGGACCGCAGGCCCAGGGCTCGGTTCGCTTTGAGCTGGAACCAGTTATCCCAGACCCATCTCCTCCCTTTCGTTTCTACACCCACAAAGCACTAAGCTCACCTGTCCCCACATCTCAGGGCTTAAAGCAGCCAATACTGGGGGGGACACTGGGGTCCTGGGGGCTGATGCTGAGCACAAAGCCAAGGTTTTTGGGAAAGAGCAGGACACAACAAGCACAGCCCCTTGCACAAAGGAGCTGCAGCACCCAGAGCAGGCACACAGACCCCTACACACCCCCAGCAAAGCCCCCCAGCTCCTTTTAAAGCACTGGCACGGGGTGGGGGCAACTTCCTGGGTGCAGGAAACCCTGATTGGGCTCATTAGAAGCTCCTGGGGGAATGCAGAAGCCCCTTAACCCCTTCCATGCTGGGTGTGACCCTGGCCTCAGCCCCTCGCACCCTTTCTGGGTGGGGAGTTCCTCGGTGGGGCGTTTGGCAAGGGCTGGGGTGGGCCTGAGCCCCCCGGTACCTCTCTGCCCCTCTCCCCATCCAGACATGGTGTTCAGAGGAGTCACAGCACCCCACCTTTGAACTTTTGATTTGCTGCAACTCTCCTGACCCATGCTGACACAAATCAAACTGGTCCCCAGTGCTTCTCCCCATCTTAAAAGACCCTCACGCAGCAGGAAAAAGCATTAAACAGCAGCTGGGGTGGGAAGAGAAAGTTTCTTTCCAAGCAGCTCTGTTTTATCACCCCCTTGTTCTCCCTGTAAAGAGCTTCCAACCAAAGTTTATTCAGCATCGACTCATCCAAGCCTTGCTCCAGAATTGATCCCCACCTCTTCCCTTCTTGCCTGCTGCGAGGGCATTGGCTTTTAAACCATCCCCCCGAGAAGCAGCATTAAAGAGGAGGAAGGCTGTATCGATTTCTGCATCCTTCTGATGGACCCTCGTCTTTCTTTTCAAGTGCACAGGCGTTTCTGCGACTATAAATCTCTTCAGCCATTAAAATATTATAGAATCTTTTCTCCTTAAAAAAATAATATGGAGGAATGTGGGATTTTTTTTATTATTATTATTATTATTATTTTCTTAAGGCTGTGAAGAAACGCTCGGTGAAAGCACCTTCTTTCGACCCCCATTTTACAGGGCAGACTCCCCAGCTCCGCTGCCGGGCGAGATCTCTACAGGGTTTGTGTCTGTAACCGGGTTTTGTCGCTTTGGCCCAGCATGGGACGGGGTTGCAGCGCTGATGGCTGTGAAAGTCTCGTGTACAAGACGATGCTGTAACAGCCTGGGTGTTTGTGTAAGTCACAGGATCGGAGCCTGTAGAAAAATGCCATTTTTTGGAAACTCTGAGTACCTAAATCCGTATTTCGAGGTTTCAAATGGCATGGAGCAAACCCAACAGGTCCCCACTGCTGGGGACAAGCCCCGAAGAGGACAGTCCTTGCCAGGGGCAGAGCTGATGCCCCCTTGCCATGACAGCCCTGCTCCCTGGTGACAGGAGTGACACCCTGGGGATCTGCACCGGGAATTCCTGCAGCTCATGGGGTGGGGGGAGATGGGAAAGGAGCCCACTGGTTGTCTTTTATCCATCACCTGGTGAAGTCAGGCTCGTTATTTCTTAATTAGGCACTGGAGAAGCCTGTGGGTTGCGTGCAGACTCATTTAGCCTTTGATTGCCCTGCCCCAGAAATGGATGGTGGGATGGACCCACAGCTCCGTTTCTACCGGTTCACCATTTGGGTTCGAAAGGCTCCCCCCGCAGAGCTGCGTCCCCACCAGCCCGGGGAGTCAGGATGGGACCCAGGGCTGCGAGGGTGCGGGATGGGGTCCTGGGAGAGCCCCGGACCTCGAGACCCTGCCCCGTGTGCCGCTTTGCAGTGATCCATGTGTGCACGTGCCCCCCGTACCCACCCATCCCATCCATCCGCAGCTCCCCAGCAGCACCAAAGCACCAACCGTGTCCCAAAAGCCCTTGTTTTGCCCCCAGACAGACTCAGGGCATGGAACAAGACAGAAAAGTGGAGGGACCTGGGATTTGAGGGTAACAAATAGCGAGATCAGGCTGGAGACGTGGCTGGGAGGGTAAGTGGTGTCTCCCAGGGAGCCCAGATTTCATCTCCTCTCCAAGACAGGCTGATTTGCTGCCTTTGGAGGCGTCAGGAAGATGCTGCCCCAGATAACAGGAGCCTTGGTAAGACCAGAGAGAGGAAGAGGGACAGCAGGGAGGTGGGATGCTGGAGGGTCTGCTGGGGACTGGGACTCCCTCTGTGGCCAGGCTGCGCTCTGGCGAGGCCACGGCTCCCACATTCCCCTCCAGTGCCGACAGCCCCCGGCTGCTATTTCGGGCTCTTTCCTCGGCGTGGGCTGTGGCACGGTGACAGTGACAGCAGGCAGCCGGGTGACGATTCTGCTCGGAGTTTATTTTTTTCCCAAAATGTAGAGCCAGGGGGCTGAGACATTTGCTGCGGAGCCCCGCACACCGGGAGATGGAAAATACCCCCCGTTTCCTTTTTTAGGCCTGCAGGATCCGAGCCTGGTCCCCACATCAAGGATGCCACTTCCATAGTTTCCCAGCATGTACCCAACTCCTTCATCTACGTACGGCATTTCTGGGACTTCTACCTTCAAGGCTGGAGTTTCCGCAGGTACAAATGCACAGCTTGCTGCAAGGTGTGATTGAGGAGGAATTGGAGCCCCAGTACAGCTTTGGGTAGGGTTTTAGCCTGGAGCGATCCCTGGGGAAGTGAGACACACAGTGCCAGGGCCATGGCACTGTTCCACACGGTACCAGCCTGAATTTGTCACAAGCACACAACGTCATCTGCAGCGTCACTTGCTGATGGGGGGCTCAAGGAAATTCTTTCCATCCCAGCCAGACGTGGTCAGGGATGGAGAGTGGGATACAGCGGAGAAATGTGGATGGAGAAGGAATAAGGGGGAATGAAAGTGTCACAAGGAGCTAAAGGAGAACCAGGGGTGAAAAGGAGAAGAAAGGGGCAAAGAGACCATACAAGAATCCCTCTCCCTACATCCCTGGAAGAGGGAGATGAGATGGAGAGCACGGGGGAGACGGGGTGCGCAGCAGCGGGGAGCGCGGCGGCACGAACCGGCAGCAGAAACCCAGGGAAAGACAGGGAAAAAACCAGAAGAGGCAAAGCAATGAGAATGAGAATTGATGAGGCACAGAGAAGGAAAGAGTCTTTTCATCAGCAAGTTTGCTGGCTGAAGCCAGGAGATAAATCACCCGGTGGAAGGAGCCTTGGTCTCAGTGCTTGCACCGGCCGCCTCTCTCCCTCTGTCATCTGTCTAATAGTCCAGCTTCGGGAGATAAATGACTGCAGCTGAGCCCTGGGCTCTCCGGCCCTTCCCTCTCCCTTCCCGCAGCCCGGAGAGCCCAACGCTTCCCTCAGCGTGCTGCCGGGGAGTGATTCATGTGCACACACGCACATGCCCCCACGTACCCACCCATCCACCCACAACTCCCCAGCAGCACCAACGCACCCACTGTGCTCCAAAAGCCCTTGTTTTCCCCCAAAATGGTGATGGGCAGCCCCCCACAGGGCTCCCTGACCGCTCCTGGGATGCCTTTGCTGGGGAAAACCAGGAGTGGGGCTGTGCTCAGCCCATGGCTCCTCTCTGCAGCTCTCCAGCAGCGATGTCCCCAAGGGGTAGCAGACACCCCAGCCCGCATTGCATCTCCCCGGGGGCCATGAGCTCCTGCCAAGCCCCCGTCTTGTTCAGATGATGGCTTTAAGCAGGCAAAACACACGGCAGCCCGGACACGGCCGTCGCTCTCGAAGCTTTCCAGCGCTGCCGCACTTGGGCGGCTGCTAAGCCTTCGCATCCCTGTCAGTGGCCCTGCCAGTTCCCAGCGGAGGCAGATGAGAAGTGGCAGTTGGATGCTGTGGGAAAATCCCCGTCCCTGATGCCTTTTGCTCTTTTCGACGCCGTGATTCCCATTTGCAGCCAGCCCTCCGGAGAAGACGCGGCAGCGGGGAGGATGGGAATGACCTGGACGCTGCACCCTCCGGCTTTGCTGGGTTTGCAGCCGGAGCCACGCGCACGCTGCCGGTCCAACCCCTCTGCACGCTGGGACGTCCCTGGAGCAAGCTGCACAACCCCACCGTATCCCCAGAAAAGGGTTTTTTTGGCACATCACCCAGCTCTTGGCTCCGGCTGCGCTGGGCTCAGGACCTTCCCTGGTGGCACCCAGCAACGCTTGTCCCTCAGGCTGAGGCCACGTCCCCCCGCTGTAAACCTTTGTGTAAAAGCTTCACTTTCATTTGTGATAAAACCGAGGCAAACAGGGTTCTGTATCAATTGTAAAACATGGAAATAGGGTACTCTGCTGCTATCAGAAACACTCCTATATCACTTCTTTATCTGGAAGGAGATGCTGTATTAAATCCTGCTGGGATGGCTGGTTTTATGAGGTTCACTCTGGGGATTTACTATCTCTAGGGCTGTCACCATCCCCTGCCCCGGAGCAGCCAGCACATCTCCTCTGAACCACCCCTCCGCTGGACAAAAACTCCTCGGCATCTCCTAGTTCCATCAACCTCCTATTTCCAGCAGTGCTGAGCACCCACAGCATCCCTGGCAGCTGGAGGCAGCTGTGTGCCGTTCACACGTGGAAATCCAGGCTGGGAGGAGAGAGGAGAGGGACCACGTGGACTCTGGGGTCCCGATGGACCAGTCCTGCCCCCGCTGCCATCGCGATGCCAGCGGGGAGCGTGACTTATTTATGACATTTTTATAGTGGCAAAAGCCTTAGTGCAAATGCGAAGCGAGCCCTTTCCTGCCCCTGGGTGACTCCTGCCTTCTGGGAAGGGAGCACAAACGATGCCAGCACAGGCACTTTGCCGATGTGTCGGCCCCGGGCCAGCTGCTCACATCGGGACAGCAGACTTTGTCCACTGCTCTGGGTCCCCATCACTGCCTGCCCCCCCTCCCCACCCAGGAGCTCAGGATCAGGCCAGCCTGATCTAGAACTGAAAGTACAGTTACAGTACAGCAAGTACATCCCAAGGGATCATTAAATCGCGTGCGTTCTGGATTAGCTGCTTAGGCAACTGTGGTACTAATGGTGTCTATTAGATAGCTGTTAATCTTGAATAAATGTTGTTAATGATCCCCTGTTTAACATACAGTAACTGACGTACTAAATCTCAGTTAAGCTGCAGAGGTCAAGTCATTATCTGGGGCTAATGGTGGCAGGGATGATGCAGGGACGTAGCTCGGGATATCGGGAAAAGGAAATACATCCTTCAAGTGTTACATAGGCTCCTGAAAGGATTTTCTGGTGTAGGGACCAGCCAGTGCTCTTGGGCACTATGGGGGATAGAGCCATGATGACGTGGCTCTGGGATGCAGGATGAGCCCTGGGGCTGAGCATCCCCACGTGCCTGGAGGCAGGGGGAGCCCCACAAACCCCCACCCCCGCAGAGTCTCACCCCTGTCGCTCGTGGGTTCCTAGGCCTTGTCTCCATTTGCACCATCAAGGGGAGGACACAGTAGGTGAGAACGATGCTTGAGGGAGGAAACTCATGGCCCAGCATCCACCCAAAACACCACTTCGCTGTGGGGAGCAACAGCTTCCCCAAGCGCCTTATGGACCCAGCGTGCGAGGCAACGGCCAAGCACGTGCTCGGTGTCTTTGGAAGCCGACTGCATCCCCTCCATCCCACTGGTAAAAGAAGGCCGGGATGTTTCAGCAACGCTGCTGGGGAGCTCATATCTCCGAGCAAGCAGCTCTGAAGCCCTGGAGTGGGAAAGCAGCTGCTGTGTTCAGAGCAAAGATCCCGACACAAACCCTGGCAGGGAGTTTACTGCCGCATCAGAAAAAAAACAAATAAATAAATAAAGACACCAAATCTCCCCCCCACACACACACACCCTGTAACATGGCAACCGCTCCCCCCGCCCCCCATCCTGCATCCACAGCAGCTTCCCTCATCTGTATGCTCCATCACAGCCCCGCACCATCCGCCGGGTGAGCTCCATGGCAACACCCTGGTCTTTAAACACAGGAGTTTGTGCTGCGATCGCAAACAGCATTAGGCAATTTAATTAAGCAGCTGGCAAAAAGGAAAAACTTTGTCTGTTTGAGGCGTTTTATTAAATTCCGGCGTATTATGCAGCTCTGCGTCTTCGCTGTCTGGTTCGAGGGATGGGAGGATGCTCCTGCCCCAGCCTTTCTGCAGCTTCACCCCCAGCTGAAGCAAACAAACCAACCCAGGGCATGGGGGGTGACATGGCGTGGGGCATGGGGACCCCCCCTCCATGTCCCTGCATCCCACCTTGGGTGCTGCCTGCATCCACGCACGGGGCCAAGGCAGCAAAGCTGTGTTCCGGCCCCGAGCTGCAATTTTGGGTCGTTATCCCCTGAAAAGCATTTACAGCAGACAGGGAACGGACCCCTCTGAAACCAGCAGCACCAGACTGCTGCTCTGGCCCCTTTTCTGGTGGTTTCTTTCCTCGGTTAAGCCCTGTTCTGTGCAGAGAGACCCAGGGATGTTGTTCGTGGGCCTTTTCCTGCGTCTCCTCTGGCAGGGAGGGTGATAGCGTTATTTCTGCTTGTCTAGGAGGAAGCCAGGAGATAAAAAGCTGCCGGGAGTGTGCAGAGCAAACTGCTTGGCTGCCTGCACCTCGCTATCACACCGATCTGCTGGGAGCCGGGGGGCAGGAGCTGTGCCTGCTCCTTATCTGGATGCTTCTCTCTCTTCACTTTGGATGTTTTTTAATGAGGAGGGCTGGGAAATAAGCCTGCTGTTCTTTTGCTTTCGGGCTCTGGAAGGGTTGTGGTGGCTCTGCCTGCCTCTGAAACGCTCCCACAAGGTCCCTGTGCCTTCCTAGAGATGCTCCTGGCAGCTTCAGGCACAGCCTCCAGCCTGGATTGTGCAGGATTTGGCCCTGCTCAGCCCCAAACTGCCGATGCAGTGCTGAGCAAATCCCAGGGCTGCTTTTGGTCCCACACGCACAGCCTGGGGATAAGCACGGTCCCATCCTCCTGAAACAGGGAGACTGGGTGCCTTGGCAGCTGGGGAGATGCCCAGGGAGGAGCTGGGGTCCCTGGGCTGTGCTGGGGGGGTCCCTGCAGAGCAGCTTCTCCAAAACCCAGCTCAGCAGCACCAGGGGCTTCAGGCTTTCTGAAGGTTGACTCCTCCTGGGGCTAATCCCGAGGGTCATTCCCTGCCCTCCTCCTCTTTGACTGCAAAATTGAGATGACACCTTGTTGGGGAGCGGTGCCAGGGCCGGGCGGCTGCACACAGCGATGGGGTTGGATGCTGAGACGGCAGCCAGCTCTCCCTGCAACACCCAGAGCCATGGGCGGGCTCCTTAGTGGGGCCAGGAGACAGATCCATCTGTACCGCCCTGCCTGCTCGGGAAGGTGCCTTTGGTGGTGCCGAGCCCGTGGCACGAGATCTGAAAGCAGCAGGTTCATCCCCTGCATGCAGCATGGCCTGTGGGAAGCCTCAGATCTGTTACTTTTTGGCTGGGCAGCCCTGGGACCATCTCTTTTTATCCCAGAGAATCGCAGGGCTGGTCTCCAGGCCGTGGGGTTAACTGGTGCATGCACCAATGTCCTGCAAAAGCCAACTGGAAAAGCTGGCTGATCCCCGCTCCAGGTTGCCTGAAGAAATTAGAGGCTGGGAAAATGGAGTCTCGGTCTCGGCTCGTAGCTGAATTGTCCTTTCCTCTGTAAAATTTCATCGTTTAGTGAAAGCCATGCTGCATTGGACTGCAGCTCCATGCATTCTTGGAAGCATCTCTAAGCCTGGCACCGTCTCCGGGCTGCAGCGGGAGCTGAACTCCAGCTGCACGCGGCCCGACTCTGCGCCTGCAGATCGCCCTCCCCAGCGCCCTTGCAGCCCCCTCTCAAAGAGTCAAAGTCAAGAACACCCCAGGCAGAGCGGGGATGGAGAAGGGGGTCAGGCAGGGCTGGTGCTGGTGAGGGCACCGCTCGGTTTCGTAGGCACCGCTCTCATCCCCCTGCAACCATCCCTTTTGCAATCTGAAGAGCCCTGGCCCATTTCGCTTTTCATACAGGGCCTGTTTCACAGCTCTGGCCATTGCTGTTCCCCTGCCCAGACCCTTCCCATCCCGGCAGGAGAGGCTGCCGGTGCTGCTCAGATCACAGGCGTATCCCTGGCTTTGGTCTGCTGCTTTATTTATTCCTTAATAATCCCCCGCCTGCCATGTGCCCTTTCTGACTGTTGCTGCACTGTGTCACGGTTTCCAGAGCTATCTCCATGATCTCCTTGAGTGGCAATAGCTAATTTAGAGCCCTTCAGCCTGTGAAAGCCATTGCTGAGCCTCTGAGAGCCCAGCGCTGGGTTTCAAACCGCATTTGCCTCCTGGGTGATTACCCAGAGGCTTTAGAAAATGCTCAACAAAGCTCCAGCCCGAGGCGTGTGGGGAGCTGCGAGCCCCAACCGCAGCACCCACAGAGAGGTCCCATCACCCCCGAGCATCCCGAGCCCATCGAAACCCTCACCCTTCCCCTCTGCTGTGCTCAATTCCCACCTTCTAGCCCCGCAGTGACCCCCAGCTTGCAGGCACCACGACCTTGCTCCAGAACTTTATTGGTGAGCCGAGGAGATGCTCCACCCTGCCTGGATCAGAGGCAGAAAGCATGGTTCCTTTCCCCGAAGCGGCGTTCCTGGCAGCGGGAAGCACTGCACGGCAGCAGGGAGCCGTGCCGCAGGCACAGCCTGTCCCTGGCATCGCTGTGCCATGGCCGAGAGACAAACAGCTCCAGCCCGGTAATGAGCTCCCCTAGTTCCTCTCCCCGCCGTGCTCTGGAGCAGCGTGTTAAATAATTCAGGCGAGCTCCTGAACTGCCTGGAAAACACCTCCAGGTCTTTCCTAATGAGCTCGCTACGGACCCGCTGTCCAAGGCTAGAGGAGCCGGGATAGCCAGTCTCTCCGCCAACACGCAGACACCAAGCAAGCGCAGCCCACCACCGCGTCCCTGAGTGCTGCGCCGTGGCTGGCAGGGCCCCAAATTCCTGGGCCACGCACGCAGTACCCCGAGCATCTTGCAGCAGGAGGGAGGTGGCTGGACCATGTCCTCACAGGCCAGGAGCTGGATCGGTGCACCCAGCAGGGCCGGGAATCAACAGTGCCAAAGCCAGGCAGGTTCGAACAAGGCAGGAATCATCAATACAACAGAGAACAAAACCTGGAGCACCCTCCCCCCGCGGGGAGATGGACTCTGCTTGCTGATGCTTTCAAAGCCAAACCCTTTCAGCATGGCCGGATGCTGGGGCGTTGCGCAGACCTTGCTGACGGAGCAGGGCACAGCCTCCCTCCAGCACCCCTCCTACCCCAAATGCCTTGCTCCATAAGCCCATGCCATGGGCTGCTGGGGGGAGCCACAGCGCTAGCAGCAACAGCTCTGGAGAGCTGCCAGATCAGTGCCAGAAAACTTTGGGATCAAGCCCTGCACCGCTGGCATTTCCCTGTGTCCCCTCACTTCTCCCCTTCAGCATCCCCGTTCCCTTGCCAAGCCCCATGGTGCCCTGAGCAGCGTCCGGCCAGGTCTGCCAGCCCAGCAAGAGGGAAGTGGGGCAGTAATGTCTCTCGTGCCGTTAGCAGCGTTCTTGTCCTGCCGCTGCCTGTCATTTTCCAGTTCTCGGTGGCAGCCTCTGATGACAGACACCGCTGCTGCCCGGGGGCTTGGGAGCACTGGGGACAGGAGGAGGAAGAGGAAGGGGGAGCAGGGTGGGTGGTGAAGGCATGGGCCAACACATGTGTCCTTCTGGGAGGGAGCGTGTCCAGGAGGGAGGATCCGGTGTCACCAAGGCTGGGTACAAATCCAAGGTTTAATGCTTGCTTGGCAACCTCCTGCAAGGGGGTGAAGCTAAGATAACAAAGCCTGCTGCCTGCTTGTGCTGCTGCTTTGGGGCTGCGGGAGGGACAGAGGGTGAAAATGCATGTGGGGAGAAAGTGGTGGGAAAAAGAGAGGGACGGAGAGATCCCCCGTGGGCTATGGCACTGCGCTGGGCTGCTCTCACTGCCCAAATTCCCACCCAACTTTCATCTCAGTGGGAATTTCCTACAGCCACCGAGCTCCTCTGCGCTCTGGGGCCAGTCCCAGTAGTCCAAAGGGGCTCTAGGAAAATGAGATTAGTCCCTGAAGGCAGGAAAATCCAGGGGAACCCCCACTCAGGAGGCACCAGCCCCAACCCTGCTCTAGCAGCCCATTCTGCCTGCGTTGCTCTTGCCCTGTTTCCAGCAGGACCTCAGGGGTGGGTGCACCCACGGGTGACATCACGGCATCTCCCAGTCATTGTTTCTGGGCGGAGGAGGATGCCAGCAGTCGGGGCGTGAGCCCTTCACCTGCTGCAAGCTGGAAAATGAGCAAAACCAACAGGGGCTTGTCTGGAGAGTCCTGGCCTTGAAAGCAGAGCAGACGCGAGTCCCAGATGGCCCCGCCAATTCCAGCTAATCAAAAGGACATTTCACACATCAGGCACTTTGCAGACACGTTAATGAGCAGACAGCAGCTCCGTGGTGCAGATGAGGGGATGTGGGGAAGCAGCTCCCAGGATGGGCACCACTGGGGGCAGCCAGTGCAGCCCCAGGGCTTTGCCATTGCTCCTGGGGGGACAGCCCCGAGACCATCCCAGGGACCACGGCTGGACTCTGTCCTCCAGCAGCTCTGAGAGGCTGAAACGCTGCTTTGGAGGGTAGTGCCGTGGGGCCGGGGAGGGGAGCAGGCAGGCTGGAGCTCCCCAAATCATCCCCAGGGCTGGGGAAGGGACCAGCATGGCCCTGCGGCCACTGCCCTGAGAGTGAGTGGGAGGCAGGATGCCAGAGACACATTTTTCATGCATCCGAGGACCACATAAATACAAGGGAAGGCGAAGGGGGAGCCTAAATCAGCATCTCTGCTCCTGCCATATATTTCAAGAGCAGAGAGAGGGCGGGCAGGCAGCAGAGCTGCCCAGGATGCTCGCTGCTGGCCAAGGGGATAAAGGACATGGAGAAGGGTGCTGTGCACCCCGAGGGGCTGCACCTACCCAGGACACGTGTCTCAGTGCTGTGAAACCCGGCTATCACCGGGCCAGCCCTACCAGAAACAGACTGTGATTCGGGATCCTGCAGTTGCTCCAACTCCAGTGACTTTAAGTACTTTAAACTTGGCAAATGCCACGTTAAATCCCAATTTCTGCTACTTCCCATGTGGACTACCCAGAAAGGGACGCATTGCTAGAAGGGTTAATTCCCACTCCCTTTTCCCCTTTCCTAAAGGAGGCATTTCATGCCATGCAGAATAAATAAAATACTGTGATATTAGAGAGGAGTGCAGCACAGTGTATTAGATACCACGGCCCTGTGGCAGGGTGTCTGTCAGCACCAATCACCGTGACTGATGACTTATCAAGAATGGACCTGACATTTCCAAATGAGCTGTTTTGATAGAGTTGTCATTCAAAGGGGATCTTAAATAAAATAATAATAATAATAATAAACCCAGATAGGAACAGGAAGAGAGATGGAAAACATTCACCACCCTGTCCCACCTATTTAAGCGTTCTCAGCTTGGCAACAGGACGATTTGGCACATGGCATCGGCGGGGACATGCACAGAGAAATTGCTACGGCACAACTACAGCCCAAATTTCCCTTCCAGATCCCACCCATAGCCAGGGTACAGAGGGCCAGATGACCCCAGCATCCCTGTCCCCGTGTCAGGGCAGGATGCGGATGGGGGTCATGCAGCCACAGCATGACATGTGCACCCGTATCCTTTCCCTCAAGCGGCTTTTAAACTCTCCGACTTCAAAGATGAAGCAGCTACAAGTTTTGTGGAAATCGGCAGCCGGGGAAGGCTTTGGCGGGTGTTTCACTGTAGACATGGAGGAGCGCAGCCAGCACCTCCAGGGTGCTCAGTATCCAAACACGCGTTGGTGGAACACCCGGCTGCAGTTAATCAATGCTTGTGGGACGGTGTTATCCGCCTGCCACTAGAGATCTCCATGCAGATGTTACACATCAGAGCACTGCAGTCTGTGTCTGGGTCTGTGCACCGCTGCCACGCTCGAGCCGGCAGCACAGGGTCACCAAACAGGCAGAGCCGTTCGTGGAATTGCCTTTGGGGAGTGTGTTGCTGTGTCTCCTTGCTTCTTCCTCCGGGCACTGTGCATACACCTGAATTACTTAAATAAAATAATATCCCAGTGTACTGTTGCTCTTCTGGAGAGGAAAATTTGCAAGGGATAGAGTTCCCCTTGGGAACCTGGGGCTGTGTGAAGTGCAGGCAGCAATATTGCCCTGGTCCTTGTGGCTCGGAGCTGATGGAGCCCTGCTCCACCTGCGCGGGAGCCTGTGGAAGCAATCCTGCACCCGCTCTTCCACGGAGCCGTGCTGTGGTGGAGGCGAGAGCTGCCCGGGGCTGGACGCACTGCCTTGCTATGGGGAGAACCTTCCCACAGGCGATGGGGTGGCTCGCAGAGAGCCTGGGTATGCAGCATCCCCCATGCCAGAGCTAGCTGAGCACGGTGCCTGCTCCCAGCCAGCCCCCTCCCCTTGCAGCCAGCAGGACCCCCAGGAGCACATATGCAGCTGGTGGGTGCATCCCTGGGGTGTGCGCATCCCTCAGGTGGGTGCTGCTGCAGCCAGAGCAGCTTGGGAGCTGCACAGGGAGTTGTGGGGAGCGAAGAAACCCACCCTCGACTTGCCTCAAGAGGAATTGACAAAATGCTGTTTTCAAAACCGCGCCAAAGCTACTCAGAGCCCAGCCAGGCGGAGAGCAGCCCTTCATCCGCTTGTGTCACGGAAGGAGGGAGAGGGGCTGGTTTTGGGGGAACTTTCAGATGTGCCTTTAGGGGTTTAAAAGGACTGTAAACAAAGCTAAACCTGAGGTGGGATGTGGGCGCGTGTGGGCGTGTGTAGTAAGAGGAAAGAGAAATTCAAGAGCCGTGTTCAAGCAAAGCCTACAGCGACAGGCTAAGTTGTTCTTCCACATAATGCAGAACACAACAAAAGACTTTACCTTTCCAATGCCTCCTCTGCAGCCATCTCCAGGGTATTTACACCAGCCACAGCAGGGAGAGGAGGGAGGAGCTCAAACATACAGTGCCAAGGGGCTGAGTTTGGGGCCAGGCTTCTCCAAGAGTGCACATGGTGTGGATTTACAGCCCCAAAGCGCTCAGAAATCAAACCACCACAGGGAAGTGCTCTAGGGATAGCACAGGAAAGACATTCCACTCATCCATAGCCATCAAGATCCTCCTGTGATGAGCCCCTTAAGACCAGTGGTTAACGAGCGCAGACTCCAACTTCTACATCTCCGACCTCCTCAGCAAAGCAGCACCCCTCAGCACCCCCTGCACCCACCCAACACCTGCCCCGTTACACAGGCAGCTCCAGGATGGCTCTAACAGGGTCCTCCTGGCGCTCACGAGGCTCTGTCATTGCAGCCGAGCCCAGCCTGTGACTAGGATGGTGACACCTCCTCGAGCTGCCAGTCACCATCTCGGTGACAGCAGCAGCCAGCGCTGGTGACAGCCGAGACGATGCTCCGGGGTTGGGTGGGTATCGCTGGTTTGGTCAGCTTAGGGGACGCTTTGTGGTCCCTGGAGCTGGGCTGGTCCGTCTGGGATGCAGGGGGGGCTGGATCCGGCATACACTGCCAGGGTGAGGAGCCGTAATGGAGCTCCTGGAACGAGGGGGACAGACACTTGGGGCTGAGCGGGCGCACGGGCAGCCTGCATATTGCAATATGTGCATATCCCGACAGTGCGCGGCGGGACGCTCTGTGCGGGGCAAGGAGGGAGCTGCCCACTGTGGCCAAGGAGATGCCTGGCTGCAGGCTGCCGTGTCCATGCTTAGGATCTTCCAGGAGGGATTTTAATTGTTTTTAGCTTCAGACAACATGGGCTTCGACCTCAGCTGTGCAATCCACTAGCCGAAACAGCCCTAACTGAGCCCAAGATGGCTGTAGGACATATTATTGTAATTCCAGGCGAGAGCTGTGGAGTTAGCCGGGGGCATGGCTGGGGTAGGATCGCCTCTGGATCCTCCCCAGGCAGCATGAAAAAACAGGGAAGCAAATGGGGCTGGTGGCAGGGCCAGGCAGGGTCTGCCAGGCAGCTGTGCGAGCTCGCAGGCTGGCCAGGGTGCGCGCGGGTCGGATCGCGGGGTGCTCCCAGAAAAGGGGTGAGCAGGAGGTGATTTCACTTACTTCAACTGTCTCTGAAAGCCATTTCATCTTCATCACAAGTTTGTTGTGACCCTCAAAGCGGAGATGACATTTTTCCCTGAGAGACTGGCCTATGTAGCTGTCATTTAATCTTCATCTCGCTAATATACTTATTTCCCCTCTTCCCTTGGCCGTACCCCTCCCCACGACTCGCTGCCTGCTGCTTTTGAGAGGCGAAGGCAGCAGGGCTGTGGGATGCAGCAGAGCAGCCGCGTCCCAGCGTGGGGCTCGAGGCCATGCTGCTCCTCAACCTCGCAGGTTTCGGGTAAGCTCTGAAAGCACGTTCTCTATTCATTCAAGGGTCACAGAAAGTATGTTTTCCCTTTAAAGAGATGCTATTAAAACTCATGCTCAGGCCATACTCCAGTCTGGGTGATTACTGCCTGCCTCATTCCCTCTGCAGTTTTAATTGGTGCTATTAAAAAGCTGCAATGCTTCACCCCAGAAGAGGCTCAGACTATCAGGATGAAGGAGCCCTCTCCTCAGTGCTTGTGTTAAAATTATCAGACACTCGGGGCTGGGGAGGAGGGACGGCTGTGCGGGCTCAGCGTGTGGGAAAGCGCCTGCTCCCCGGCTCGCCGGCTCCGTTCTGCTGTCACTTGGCCCTGTGCTAAACGATGCGCAGAAGCTGCGGAGCAGGAGGGGGCCGGGGCCAAGCTTCTCCGAGATGGATGATGTGATGTTGCGAACAGATCCAGCGCCTAGGGCTGCCGTATGCCGATGACAACGTGTCTGCTTTGCGCTGAGGATGGAGGAGAAGAGAGGCTGAAGGCTCAGAAAGTAGCGGGGAGGTTATGCAAAGTTCACCAAACTCGTGTGACTTTGCTCATCCCGACCCCACCGGGCATCACGCAACTTCCAGCCAAAGCTCCATCACAGAGTCCCTTGGTATTCCAGACCCAGCAACCCCCTTCTTCAATCTAAATTAAGTATTAAAGTGAGAGGCAATTCAGGGAAACCATGAATTCATTAGAAAACGTAGCTAGATCCAAAAGGTGCTGCAGATGATAACGCATCGGGGAGGTGGTGATGGAGAGAGAGTCGTACAAGCAGCAGTGAGTTAAAATCAGAAAGGGGAAAAAAACCAGTGCATTATTTTAGATGAAGATTAAATGACAGCCCCTGCTTCAAAGGGCAAGCGCAAGAGGCTAACAGGCTGTGACAAACCAGAATGCATGGACACAGGCAGCCAATTCCCTTAAATAAAACCCTTATTGGCTATGATATCTGAAAACAAGCAGTCTGCAATAGAGATTGATAGTTTTCCCTGGCCTGCCCCAGCACCCTCCATCCCGGGGAGGGCCATGGCTGCGGGATGGGTGCTGCCTCCTTGGGTGGCCCCACTGCCGCCAGGGATGCCAGAGGGCTGTGGGGCCCGGGGGAGGAGGAGCGAGACGGAATCACTTAGCCTTCATTAGGCCAAATTAAAATCAGAAGTGAGATGACAATTACAATTTGTGACCGGCTAATTGTTCGCCTCAGAAGCTGATCGTTGTGCAGATTGGGAAAATTAATTGTTCGCCGTCCCAGGTGGGTTTGGCTTTGAACCCTGCGAAGAAGCAGAGCTCCTGCCCGCGATGCTGCCTGCTCTTCAGCCACCCTGGGGATGACATCCTGCATCACCGGGGTTCTCCAGCCAGGCTGAAGAGCCCTGGAGGGCTGACAGACCCCCAAACTCCCTCACTACCTCAGCCTTTAGTGTCTGGAGAGGAGCAGAGCACCCATAGGGACACCCCTGTTAAGGACCTGGGCTCCTGGCCACGTGGGATGGCAGCGCTGGGACCTGCCACCTCCACAGCGGGAGCACCCACTGTCCTCGCCCTGCACGGTGGCATGGTGGGCTTGCCTGCAAGCCTCCCCCCCTGCCCGCCCAGCCGGGGAGGGGGCTGTCTTCACGCTGGAGCTTGTGTCGCTGCAGCTGTCGCCGCTCCGTCATCTATCTGGCGCTGAGCATGGTGTGTCAAGCCCAGCTCCCATCAATCAAGCCTACCCCTTCAGAGCATCCTTCTTGATTTTTATCCCCAGGGTGCTCAGGAAAGGGTGTTGCAAACACTCTGATATAATTATAGCTTCTAATGGGGTTGCCAGAGAGGGGGAAAGTGCCAGATTTAAGCGGAAACAGAGACCTTCAGCTTCTGCCTTTGCTCCGGCTCTCCCACCCCCTGGGTTTCTGGCAGGTTCCGTGGCCATGATGCTCACTGCGTGGGAGCCGGCTCTCCACCGGCACTGCAGAACCTGGGCTCACATCAGCCCTGTGTCCTGGGGATGCAGGCTGGAACGTGGCATGAGCTGTCCCGGGGGAAGCCACCCATGGCACTGTGCAGCCGTTCCCTTTACAAGTGCCACCCCAGCACAACCAGTAAGCCTAAAGCATCTCTCACCGCTCCTCTCCCTGCAAAGGGGCTCCACGCTGGGTCCCCTTGAGGTTTGGGAGGGTTGTCTTTCCCCTGCGCAGCTTTGAGACACCCTGCAGCTCCGGCAGCCCGGGGCAGGCTGTGGGCACGGCGCAAAGAGCACGGCGGATGCCAGGGGCTGCCAGCAGACAGGCACGAGGACGTGGTAACTCCGGTGGCCGTACACGCCTGTTGAGCTGCGACAACGTGACAGCAACATTAGCTCAAGAGCTGCACAAGCGTGTGTTTGTGCCTCGCAGCAGCGCGCGTGCTGGGGAGAGAGGTGCACGCCAGGAAATTCTGATCCGTATTTCCATGGCATACCGTGTCCCTCTCGTACATCGCAGATAACAGGGAAAGACCGCACGGATCCTTACGGTGGGGAGGAAATGCCACCAGCCCGCGGGGAAAACTGGCTCCTTTATTAACCGTTTGGGACAAGGTTTTCAAAGGGCTCATCACCCTTGCGCCTGTCTGAATGATGCAGACAGCTCTGAAGCTCTGGACGCTGAGTCCTTGTGAAAAATCAAGGCAGTGCTGCACAGGAGCCGGGAGTGAAGAGGGATGCTCGTATCTCTTCCATTTATTGCTTCATCTCTCTAATCAAACAAACAAGTAGCATGCCTACAGCTGCAGTGGGCAGGCAGAGGCTGTTTGAACCTTCCTCTCCAAAGATGTTAAAGCCCAGATGAAAGTCTCCATCTCTCTGTGTTGTTCCTGGCTGCTCGGACACCCCAGGGTCCCCATCCCAGCCCAGGAGCATCTCAGGCCCTAACACCAGCAGACCGCTGGCCAGGGTAACCGCTGCCCTGACCAGCACTGCGTCAACCCGAGTGACCTTCCCCAGCACATCGGCTGGCAAATAGGAAGAATCGATAGCCCTTGGCACAGCCTGGGGGCTGGGGTGGGGTGGGGGTGGCCATTAAAACTGGCTTATTTGCAGAACATCCCCCTCAAACCTCCCCCCTCCTTCCTCTACCCGCATCAAGGGCAGCATCCTTTGAGGGGGGATGCTCCAGGCAATGTCAAAGGCTTTTGAGCTCTGCAAACCAACCGTGAAACAAATCTGAGTGATGGGCTTTGAAATAGGGTGTGTTGCTTGGGGAGGGCATGTCCATGGCCTTCTGTTCAGCCCCAAAATTATGTCCCTGGAATAAGGTATCAACTCCCACTGAGACAATGAAAAAGTTGGTGGCAAGTGGTTGAGGGCAGCCCAGGGTGCTGGACTAGGTGCAGCCCGAGCAGCCCCCAGCCGTGGTGGTCCTGTCCCAGTCCAGAGCCCAGGAGCAGCCAGGGGCTGCTCCAGCCTGTCCTGCTGAGATGTTTTAGGAAGAAATGTTCTGCCATGGCAGTGTTTTGATGTCTGTCCCTTCAGAGAAATAAGTCAAGGCTCTTTAACCTTTCTACAAGAGGGGAGGGTGGGGAGGAACAGGTTATTAAACAAAGCTTGAAAAAAGGAAAGAATTCCTGAGCGTAATTAAAATCTAAACCATGATGGGATCTCTCCTGTTATTTCTCTAGAGGTGTCTGCTGTTGGAAACAATATTTCTCCAGCTAAGCAGCATTGCTGCAGGCAGGGAACGCTGCACAGTCAGTGCCACGAGAAAAGGTGAGGGCCAGGGGTCTGGGGACCTCGCTCAGCCCTCATACGGGGGGCTCAGCAGGTCCCTTGCCATCCCCATCTTATTTATCCTTTTGTTCAGGGGTTGAACTGCTCTTCCAGCAGCTCACAGGGACCACACCACAGTGGCTGGCCCGGGCAGGGGCACAGGGCCAGCAAACCGATGGGCAGGTGACTCCGGCATCCCTGGATGAGCAGAATAGGATCGCACCGCGCGTGCACAGCAGGGCGAGAGCAGCCGGGGCTGGAGCCCAGCCCTGCTCCCTTTGATCTTGGGCAGAGGAAAGGTCAGGATGCCGATGTGACTGCTTGCAAGTGCCATGAAATCAGGCTAATTTCTAATTACGGGAATCTCTCCCTGTTATCTTGCTGGCACATTCTGGCCTCCCTGGGCCATGTGGCTGTGATAAACGGCTGCAGCTACAAAGCACCTCCTGGGGGCTTGATGACCCCGCAGAGTGATACAGAAGAGCAGTGTTGTGGGGATGCAACATCCTTTCAGGGGGGCTGAGCCTGCCCTGCGTGAGCCTGGACCCCCCCTGCTGCTTCCCACCATAGACCCCATCCTGGTGAGCTGCTGCTGTATTGCCACGATGACTCTGGAGATGCCAAAAGGACACGAGGTCCTACCAAACCTACTCCTCTGTGCTGCTGGCCAGCAGCAGCCACGCTGCATTCAGCATCCAGGCTTGGGGGTCCTCCTTGGCCCAATATAAATATAAAATACCATATAAAATATAAAGCAATAAAAAAGCAAATCCAAAAGCAGACCTAGGATGGTGATGACCCATTGAATGAGGGGAACAACGCCCTGCCCCTGCGCTGCAGCAACTTGTCACTGACCCTAAAAGCCCCCAAGCCTTCCCGTGATCTTATCCGAGTGTCAGTGCACTGCTCAGGGTTAAATATTTCAGTAACCGCAAATGTTTCAGCAGCTTATTAGGACATGACAGTCAGAGCACATCGGTGACACTGAAGGGTTGGATATGAAGCTGTTCCTGGCCATGCCGGTAACTTCGTCCCCTTGGTCCCTGCTCCACGCTTGTTCCCACATGCAACACACAGAGCATCCTCTGCCATAAAAACCCACGGTGGGTGGCTCTGCACGGCTTGTGCCTCTGCAGGAATTGGGCAGAAGGGCTCAGAGCCACATGCTCACCTCCTGAGAAACCTGCACTGTTCTCAGGGGCCAAGCGCAGGTTCAGCAGCCAGAAACTGTCCCCCGGGAGAGGGCAAAAAGACTCTCTGAACCTCTGAAAAAGCCTCCAAATGTTTACAAAGCTGGTCCTGGCCATGCCCGGGTCCAAGACCCGCTTTCAGCCCAAGGGAGCCAGGCAACCCTGCCCAGGGCATTGCTCCCGCCTCATAAACTGCTCAGTGATGTTCATGAGGAGCTAAGTAGTATCTAATCCACATGAATAAATCTGAGCATGGTATTACTTTTGGTATTAAACATGGATTTAAAAAAGAGTGTATTGATTTTCTCTCTGTGCTGAATTTCACCGAGGAAAAGCTCGGATGTCCTACCAGCGTGGCTGGAAATAAGACACTAAAGTCAAACCTCAGACCCCATCAAACCCCACACCAATCTGGGGGTTTGCACTGCCTGGGACCCCTCTTGCTTCTCACCGGGCTGTTCTCCATTCCAGCTGGTTCCCCCAGTACGAGCCATTCCTCCCCAAACCCTGTGGCCCTCCAAGCCTCCCCTCAGCCTCACCGGGGCAAAACGAAGCCGTAATTTTGTACCTGCCTCTGGCAAAAGACTGGGTGGTGGCTCCTGTCCGCCACTCCTGGGAAGCACCGGGGATGCTGTGCCTGGAGCAGGGGGCAGCCCACCAGCCTGACCTGGGCTCTGGCACCGCACGGGATGTGCCTGCTCTTCAGGGCTGAGGGCAAACGAAACAACCTCCAGCAGCCCAAAAAGCTGTAGATTAGTGTAAATGCCAATAAGTCATTAGAAATCATAAGAAAAAATGTACGGTTGCCATAGCAACTGCCAGGCACGGCTTTGGGGCTGCTTCACCCCCTCCTCAGACGCAGAGCAGCTCGGTGGGGACGAAGGCAAAGCCCTGTGCCATGCTCTGACAAGGCACTGTGGCCGGGAAGGGCTCGGTGAGCTGGGGATGGGCTGTACTGGCATCACCCCTACGAGGTTTTGAGGTGCTGAGCCCCTCCCTGGGGAGTAGCGGGGCTTTGCCTCCAGCAGAGACCGCAGAGATGCTTCCCAATGGGATGGGGACCACTGGTCCTTCCACAGGGCTGACTCTGCCATCGAGAGCCAGGGCAGGAACTGACACCCAGCCCTCAAATCTCCAGGTTTTCTGCGCTAGGGTCTATGCCCCGCCGTGCCAACAGGCACTGCCCTGTCCGTGGCTAAACGTTGGGGCACTCAGTGGCTGATAAAGGTCTCTCCCCAAACTGAAGGGGATGGAATAACCCTTCACAGGTGAGGAATTGTGCTTATTCTTGGCAAAATCCGCTTCTAGTTTGTTTTAAATGGTCTAAGTGAGTGCTGGGAGCCTGGGGGCAGAGGGAATTGCTACCAGGCAGGGAATTAGCCCAAAGGAGTGAGACTGCGATGAGCTGGGGGGACCTGGCCACTGGCATTGCTGAGCTGGGAGGATGCTGGGCTGGAGCCGCAGCCTTTGAGCCGGGAAGTGACCCTGAAGCCCCAGAGTGGCTGCAGGAAGAGCATTAAGGATCCAAGGAGCATCCCTTAACTTGTCGCTTTGCTAATTGCAAAACTCCCTGTTCCTGGAGCTGCTGTGCAACAGGAAAGCCTGGTCCCTGTCCCCATCGCACGTGCCACGAGGACTGGCTGTCCCCTGCCGAAACAAGGGCCCCCCCGGCATCGCTGAGCCACCGCATCACCCGGGGTGCCTCTGCCGGGCACAGGTAGAGCAGGAGAAGCTACCACTCTCCCATCGTCACCAGGAATTACAGCCCTCATGGCCCCATGCATGATCCCCCTCCCCACGCCGCAGCTGCACACGGCTGGCAAGAAATGTAACCCAGTTTGTATTTAATTCACAAACATCCTTACCCCCTGGGGATCTTTTTTCTTTTTCTCGTTTTTTTCCCTGGTTTATTCATAGAATTAGATCTCCTCTGAGTTTCCTGGAGTGGTTCATCGCCTCTTAGTCATCCTGGGCCGCTGTGGAGATCGGGGAGCTGTACCGTGGGGCAACCCTGCAGTGGCATGGGGTACAGGGGGGCGATACCTGGCCGCAGACAACCCCCCGGGCAGGAGGTGGGCGAGGGGCTGCCCATACACCAGCACAGCGGGTGACCCCCTGCTTTCACTCCCTTTTGCAGCCAGTGCGAAGGGAGGATTCAGCCCTTGGAGGCAGGAGCCACATCAACCCTCTCCATTGCATCTGGCTGCAAACCTCCCGCCATGGGTTTGAAACCCACCCAGCTCTGCAACTCTGTTATTTACAGGCACTGCCCAAGGAGACCGTCTGCAGCAAGGACACCAGGAAAAATAAGATGGCACCAAGCCTTAGGCAGGGCAGATGGAGCTGCACACAGCTCTGCCCCACAGCAGAACTCTGGAGGGGGGCCGGGGGCTGGCCGCCCCGGCTGAACAGGATGCCGTGTGCCCGGAGCGGTTCCACGAGGCCGGAGTGCATCACGCATTCCCCTTCCCAGCCCATCCGTGATTTCCCAGGAGAAAACGACTTCGGCAGCACTCCGCTTGCCCCCCAATCCCCACTCCACACCCACAAATACATAAACCAAAGCAAACCGCAAGATCAGGCTGCGCTGCTGCTCGGTGAAGCCCCCGGCTCCCTGCGGCCCCCGCGCTGCAGAGCTGCAGCAGTCCTGCCGCTGCCAGCCGAGATTTCAGTGTGATAAGTGATGGCTTTCAGACATAAACAGCCCCGCTCCTTTAACTTCCCTTCAAACCTGAGCAACACAGAGAAAAACGGTGCCAAGCCAGGGAGGACAACCATGGCCGAGGAAGAGGGGACAAAGGGGTACATCCGTGGCTTCCCCAGAGGGTTTAACCAGCAAAGAGGGAGTCAACAAAATATTAAAAAGTCATTAATCTAGCTGGAGAGCGTCACTGAAATCCCTTTTAGTCTTATTTAACAGCAGCTTCACGAGGTGGAAAGACCAACGGGCGATTCCGGCGCAGGACTCGGCGCAGGACTCAGCGCAGCCCTCAAACCCAGCAGCATCGCGACGGAGCCGCCCTCAGCCCTGCTCCTCGGCCCTTGCAAACGCTCAGTGCGGGGACAAATCCTGACGGGGAACGAGAGGACTCATCGGCTTCACAAGCTGCATCTCGCTGCCGAGGGTGCGCAGCGCTGCAGCCACCCAGCCCCGGCTTTGGGACAACCCGCCCGGCTCCGTGGCTGGCACGTAGGAGTTAGGAAGAGTGACTCAGAAATAGGACTCGGCAGAATTTTTCCATGGGGATAAAAACCTGATCAACCGCGGCAATTTGCAAATCCAGATTCAAACGCTGCAGACCCCTTTCTGGGCCAACGTGTCAAAGCAAGCGGCTTTGATCAGGCACTGCCAAACAGCGGTTTGAACCGCCAAACCAGAGTTACATCTCATAATCGTGCTGCGAACGAGACACCCAACCCAAGTGTTTATCCCAGCACAACCACTTTTAATGTTTCACAAATTGAAAAACACCTTTTTTTTTTTTTTTTTTTAACCTTTTCAGGTGACCAGACATTAGATTTGGGGTTTTTTTTGTTTCTCTCTATTTTTCCAGGCTGTTAATCTCTATCCATACGCTCCCAGCGGGACACAGTACGGAGCAGGGAGAAGAGCTTCCGTGGGCTTTGGGGCAAAGATGCTTTCTTCCCCCCAGATGGGAGCGCTGGAGCTCATTCATCAGTGCCGTGGGGAAAGGCTGGTTAAAATGCAAACCCCCTTTTCCGCTGATTACAAATTCCTCACTGATGAAGGCTTTTAAATTCAAAGCAAGCATTATTAAGTCTCAGAGAAACACAGTGGCCTGTCTTCACGCAAAACAATTTTCTCAGCTTGAAACAGAAAACAGACTCGACTCAGCTTTGGTCAACAGGAAGGACAAAGCCAGTCACGCTCCGACCTCGCACGCCAGATTTAATCTTGGAGTGATTTGGGGTTTTTTATGACTGGTTATAAATGCTACAAAATATGGGTTTATAATAGCGCCTGGGATAGGCTTTTAAAGCCGGTGGGTGGCTCTGGAGCCTGGGTAGGGTCAGGAGGTATCGGAGCATTTACGAGCTGCTGGAGGGGGAAGCTGGCATTAATTCTGAGCGGAGTTGGTGAATAATTTATCACAAGTGATTTATTGACTAAGTTTGTCTCTTTTCCCTGTCTGGGTGAAAAGCACCCCGGTGCAGAGAGCCAGCACAAGACTTAGGCACCACTTAAGTCCCAATTAAGCCCTTTGTGAATTGTCTGGGAACGGGTCCCAATTTTCCCATATTTATTTGTTATTCAGAATTACACGCCAAACAGAGCCGACACATAATTCCCCGCTCCACGGCGTGTTTGCAAACAGCACCCGGGGAGCACCCGCTGCGAGGGCTCCAGCCGTTTCGAGGGCGCGCGGGGGCTACTCGGGCCCCCATCTCTCCCTGACCGGGGTGGCGTAATTTGTGGGAGCCCGTGTCATGGAGCGCCAAGCACTCACCACTGCCGGGGGGTTCGGAGCCAGGGAAAACAAGGGGTGCTCGGGCTGCCATCCCCCTACTCCGAGGTGTAACCAGAGCAATTTTCTCAGCCATTTATTGCCTTCCTAAAACCCACCCATTGGAACAGCCTTTTACAAACCCCGCTATAAATATATTTATCACAAAATACTCTCTGCCATCAGCCACTGCTAAGCCTGCACATATATTTCACTGCCTACAAGCTGGCTGATGCCCTGGAACGGTTTCGGGCATTTCCGCAGCCACCTCGGTCCGGCACGGGGGGATGCTGGAAAGGACACGCACAGGGACCAGCATGGGGTGTCCAGGGTTTGGCTGTGAGCTCACACAGCAGGAGGATGGGGGGGACACACACCCATGGGGCAGAGATCCCCTGGAACAGCTCTGCTTGTTAAAGCTCATGACTCTAGAGCATCAATGAACACACCCTAAACTCCAACCCAAAGTCTTGGAGCAGAGCTTATGGACAGAGACCACCTCCCTTCGGAAGGAAACGTTTTAAACTTGTCTAATTTTGATGTTTTTCCTGACGCTTTCCCAGGAAGTGGCAGACAGCACCCTGCACTCAGCAGCAGCCGTGATTCTCCTCCTTTCTCCAGGCAGGGCTGGGCAGAGCTGCGGTTTTCCATGCAGAGCACAGGGAATGGCAATTCCCACCCCCCCCCGGGACAATTCCATTTCCAGAAGGAGAACCAAAGTCACGGGTATATCTCACACATGCTGAGCAGAGGAAGAGCTGCATCAGTCAGTGCTGGGGGTCTCGCACCTTGTCTTTGGTGGAGGACAGAGAACCGGCCCCTCGGCCATGGCAAAAGGGACGTGGGTGCAAGAAGGGAGGGTGGTGGTGAGCTCCCATGTGCAAGGAGGGGAGCACAGGGGCCTCGGGCTGGCATTTCTGCTCTTTAGGAAGTCAGCCGTGTGCCAAGACGATCACTATCCCATGGGTAGCTTTTGGGACAGAAGGGAACAGGCCTCAGTGACCAGGATCCACCCTGAAGGTGATTTAGGAGATGCATCATCTGCTGGGAGGAAAAGGGAGAGCGCCCTGTGTTCAGGTTTCCCTGCGTTTGGAGAGGGGCTGGTAGCATGGCAAAGTTCCCAGCCTTTCAGGTGCCCAAGCTCTGGACCTTCCTAGCATCCTCCATCCCTGTCCTAGCTGGAAAATTTTGGATCACATCCCTAAATGATCAGCTACAGAGAGGAATGGGGACGAACCCTCTGCGGCCGTGAGCCAGCATGGCTCTTCAAAGCCGAAGGATCCGTGCCTGGTTAGAGCAGCCAAAGCTCGGCTCCGCGTTGGGAATCGGAGCCTCCATGGCACCTCCTTTGAAGCACGGAGCAGTGGGGCTGCCCCAGCTCCCGGGGGAGGCAATTATGCAGCTTAACATGCAGCGCTGAGGGGAAAGTGATTTCCTGATGCTCCGACATCCCTAGCAGGGCAGGATGGGGTTAGGATGGGGTCCTGCCTAACTCACCACCCCCTCCCCCTGCACCAGAGGGGTTTTGCCAGACTGGGTCAGCACAGGTGGGTGCAAGGGTCCCTGCAGGGGGTCCCTCCCCACACAGACCCCCAGCAGCCCTGGTGCCCATCACCCCCCAGGCCGGCAGGGCACAGTCACGCACCCCACAGCTGCGGGAGGGGACGGCTGCTTGGCACAGAGGTGCAAGCATGGAGATTGCGGGTGGGTGCGTGTCTTCTGCGGGGAGGCGCGTGCATAGAGAAGCGGCGTTAGGAAGGGTTGAGGTAAACAGAACCAGCACAGAAATCATTACAGTGACACCACGGGCGCAGGGTGGCTGCTCCAAGGGTTTGCTGTGCCATCACCTTTTGCCTGTGACCCCCCCGGCAGCCTGTCCTTTCCCTTGGGTGAGCTGAGCCCGTTGCCAACAGGCAAAGATGGGTTGGTAAGAAGGGAGACTAAAGGACCAGGCTGGATTATTTATCACAGCCTCTTTTCTACACCTAACTTCGCTCCTTCAGCATTTTCCACAGAGCTCAGGCAGGGAGGGGTTAATGCTCTGGAAGCGCTGCTCCTGGCTGGATTGAGTCCTGCCAGCATCCCTGTGCAAGGCTGGATTTCGGTCTCAGCAGCACCAGCGCATCACTATGAGGTTCATCACGGTTACCCCACGTTCCCATCAGTGCCTGGATGAGGATCGACTCGATCCTAGAAGTTTCCAGGACCGGGAATCCAGCTCCCGACATCAGTGCCAAGGGAAAGCTCCTTTCCCTCGCGGACCCCTTGCCCCCTCCCAGACCACCCACCCGCGAGGTACCGATGCCGTGTGCATTCCCTATTTTCTTTCTTTTGATTTCAAACACCATTTATCCACCATGCCGGAGATAAGTGGAAGCAAAGCTCTGGAATAAAGGGAAAACAACACCCAAACTGCCGAGCAGCCAGCTCTGTGTTGCAGACCCCCCCTCAGGCACAGGAGACCCCCAAAGTCACAAGCTATCGACAACATGGTTAAGGGGCTGGAGCCCAACTTACCCTTGGACTCTCCTCGCGTCTCCTGGCATCGCTGTCATCTGCCTGCCTGCTCCCCACCACAGCTGCCCGCACATCTGGCTCGGGCAGAGCCCTTGCCGGCAGACAAAGGGCCAGGGGTTGCGTTGGACCTGACAAAGCTGGGAGGTCTGTCCTTGTCCCTTTGGGGGTGGGGGGACAGGGACAGCAGCCCACCCCCTGCCACGCTCGCCCTCAGTGCTCGGTCTGGAGGCAGCGAGCAGAGACCTTCATCCTTCCCTCGCACAGCTCCTTTGCAGCTCACCGCTCCCTGCAAACGCTCCCCCCTCCTCTTCCCAGTCCTCCTCCTCACTCCAGCCTTGTCGCCACGACGTGCCACCCACCTGAATCAGCTCTTGACGGCTGCATGCTTAACTCCTGCGGCTCTGGCGAGCACCCCGGAGCAGCCCTGGCCCCCCCAGCCCCTTGGGGTGATGATCCCAAGGACCAGATATAAACAGCTCCTGCAAAGGCTTAGCCGGCTGCTCGCACCCCTCAGCATCCGCAGCGAGTCCTGCTGCAGCCTCGGGGTCCCCTCGCCACAGGGTGGGGTCACCAAGGTCGGGGGTGGGGGGGGGTGGTTCTCCCACAACGCTGCACAGCCCCATGTCAGGAGGGAAGCGGGAGACTCGACTGGGTGCACTTCCCAAACCCCATCTTGCCCATCGACACCCAAAGAGCTTTCTTTGCCTTTGGAAAGATCTGGCTGTGGGTGGTCCCAGGGGTCCCTTGCACCTACCCCATCCCCAGCGTGCCCAAGGGGACGGCACAGATGTCCCGTGGGGTTTTGCAGCACCCCCTGGGTGGCTCCCCTCCCCTGGAAAGGGATGCTCAGAGACTCTTAACCTTGAAGACCCTGGGACAAGCTGCTTTCTGCGCCTCAGATGGAGAGGCTGGGGGTCCTGGTTGCCCGTCACCCACCATAAGAGGTGAGGGATGGAGACCCCATCCACCTTCGCACCCAGTGTGGTGGTGGGAGGTGTCTCAGGCACATCACGGAGCTCTGACAAAGGCAGGATTCAGGGTGGGTGCAGCAAAGCAACCCCAGCTTTTGTTTGCTTTCCCGCAGTCACTCCCCAGAAACGCTTTTCCCAGCCCCATCCAGCGGCTGGGAGAGCCCTGCGGATGCCACACACCCCGGGAGTGACAGTACCCATTGAATCCCCATTTCATGCTGCTCAGGAGCGTGAGCTGAGCTGGGGGTCTGGCTCGTTCCCAGACCGATTGCCTGGGGCAGTGGGCTGGACCGCAGGGATGGAGAACAGACATGCTCACAGGCGAGAGAGGCAGAAGAGGAGAGATTGGAGTGACCTGATTTAATTGGCAGGACTTCAATAACACAGAATCCCTGCCCATGTGCCCGAACCAAATGGGTGATGTTCTGGCATGTTGGCCCCCATTCAGCAAAGCATTTATGCAGATACTTAATGGGAACACATGCCTAACGGTAGCCTCGCTTAAGCGCTTTGCGGCATCAGCGGAGAGTCAAAGAGGGGTCTCAGCTGGAAGGCCCCCCCACGGCTGTTCAGACAGCAAGAGGTGAAACGAGAGGCTTTATCCGAGCACTGGGGCATGCAGGGCCATGCTCCTGCATTTTGCAAAACCCCATAAGCATCCTACGAAAGCCACCTCTTCCGTGAGACTGTGGAGCTCCCAGTCAGCCCTTCCAGATGGCCTTTGTGCCAGTGCCCACGTCCTGCTGCTGCTGCCAGGACCATGGGTACTTGGAGGGAACAGGGTCTGGGATTGCATCTGCTTTACAACTCCCCCGTGTGCTGTGGGGCTGGGCTGGACGAGCACCTGGCACCCTCCCACCCAACTCCGCACGCAGGGGCTGAGCAGGCAGCTGGCCACGCTGCAAAGCGCCCAGTGCCCACCCGCAGCGTCGCGGGCGCACGAGGATGCGGCATAGCACGCGCGGATTGCTGTGAGCAAGGGTGGGAAGAGCTGCCTTGCTCTTTCCATGGTGCAGGAAGCATCTCAAGCCCACCCCAGGAGCAGCCCACCACTCCTGCAGACACAGGATCACTCAGTACTTGGTGGTGGCTCAATTCCATGGCTCAGCCATGCCGGAGGGATGGCTTCAGGTCCGTAGGAACAGGGAAAGCCTTGCCTGCTCTGGCCCCACGGCCACAAGTGGATGCTCCTGCGCCTGGCTCTGTCCCTCTGCCATACCCTGCAGCTCCTGGGGGTCTGTTTTCAGGGGACCTGTTGCCCCTAGACACAGGTCTGGAAGAGATGGGATGGCAGCAGCTCCTGGAGCACCATCGATTGGTGCAGCTGGCACTGCAGAGGCCTCGCTCAGGGCTGGGCTGACAAGCAAACTCCATAGAAACAGCTGAACCCGGATGAGCTGCACGGGGCTTTCATCCAAGGCTCCGTGAGAGCTCGTACAGCACTGTTAAGCCCAGGTCATTTAATCACTCCTCATTCCGACTACGGAGGGTTCAAAGGTGCTTGTTTGGTCTTAAGACTAATTGAGTTTCTCCTCCTCCGCTGCAGACTCCCTGGGCAGCCTCAGGCAGGTCCCTTAATGACCCCATTCCCATTTGCAGGATGGGGACACCAGCGTCACCTCACTCCTGGTGACACGTGGCATTTAGAGAGGGGGGAGATGCTGGCCCACGCTGGCATCGTTCCCTAAATGCTCTAGGTGCAGGAGAAGCGTTCCTGTAAACACATCTACAGTCAACCTGAGCTGCCTCTCCTGCAGGGAAGGAGCTGGAGGCAGGCATTTCCCCCTGCTCCAGACACAGGTGGCACGCTGCTGGGGAGGGAGAAGCTGGCCCCGGGTGGCCTGGGGCCTTCTCTGTCTAACACCTTGCTCGTAAATAGGCTCCTCCTGTGCCACTAAGCCAGCTCGCTGCGGCTGATGACTAATGCATGTCACTCTCGAGATGCTATCTTCAGGCAGATGAGTACAGCCTGATCCAGGTTTTAATTGTGTAGGATTTTAGCCGAGATGGCACTAATTTATTTTCTCTGCTGCTTCAGCAGTTCTCATGGCTCTTCTGCTCTTGAAGTCACCTGGAACATATTCCCCTGGTGCAAGGGGTTAAAAACTTTTCCTGCTGGAGGAGCAGCTTGCAGCCTCGGGATGATTTCTTTTAACCTACAGCCAGTTACACATGCAGGGTTGTAAGGAGCTTCACACCCCACTTCTTATCCCTTAAGACACAACATTAGCTCCTGGGGGAGCAGCAGTAAGGCAGACTTCTAGAGAAGCAGTAGATTTGGAGGGCTAAGCTTGGGTAAGCCATACTCAGCCAAGCCTTAGCTCCAACACCCCTGGATGAACAAGGGCCCTGGTGCCTCTGCTTCCCCTCAGGATCAGCACGAACTTGCCAAGCTTTATTTATGGAGCATGTTCCTTGTAAAGACTTGTTCCAGGATTTGGGGGAACAAAACATGTAGCACCACTCCCATTGTGGCAAGGGAGAGATGCCATGAGAAACCCACATAAGAAAAAGGCACACTGGGTGCCTTTCCCTGCCACTTCCACCTTCAGGGTCTAACAGAGCACCGCCAGACTTCAGCTTTCCAAGTACAGGGGATACAGAGCACACCAGACCTGATCAGGAACTCACCAACGTGAAGAATAGCTAAAATAAAGCCAGGAAACATCCCACTGACCGTAGCTCCTTGTGTAACAACGCTCCTCTGCCATGGGTCCCCTGGTCCTTGCTGCAGCTCTATCCACACCAGCTCATGCAGCAGCATCCTGACATCAGGTCCCCACAGATTTACCCCCACTGCAGCACCCTGGGGGGTTTTCCCCTTCCTTGGAACCCAGCCTGCTCCTGCACACCCAAGCACCAAAACATCTCCCCAGCTGCCTCTCTGGCACCTTTAAAGCCAGGGAGCGCTGCCTGGTTTCCCCCCCAGCTGAAGCCCACCTGGCTGGGCTGCTCTCATCCCATCCCTCCAGCTCACATGCCCTGCACCTGGAGCAATGGGCTGGGCTAAGGAGGGATGAGGTTTCCCATCCACAGCATCTCCCAGGGCCAAAGGCAGCATCCTAATGTCTCCATGGTCTGCTGTGCCAGGACAGGGCAGGTCCCCCGCCACCTTGGGAAGGACAGGAGGTGATGCTCCCAGTCCCTGGTGCAGGGTGGAAGAGTCGCTTTAGACAGGATCCGTTCCCAGCGGCGTTTTCCTCCTATCCTTCCTCCCAGGCATCGGCAGAGCCGAGCCTGACTCTGGTACCTCCCAGGGGAGACGGAAGCTGCTGGGCAAGGAGTACCCACACCTCCCGGAGATGCGTGTTGACATTATTCATATGTGGGAATTGGTTTTGGTGTCACGGTTATTATTATTCTTTAATGATTTAAGGACATAACAGCAGCTCCCTCAGGCAGCATGATGGAATCATAAACCCCGGAGGTGTTTGGAAAAGCCGCCTGCAGCCCTTTCTCCGGAGCCAAAGAGGAGACTCCCCTTCCCCTCCCGCATCTCCGCTGCACAGAATAAACCAAATCACATCCCAGCAGCAGGCAGTAAGTTACTGCAGGCCTGTTGCTGGTGCAGGACAGAGCCATAACTCAGGCGGGCTCCGGCTGCTCCTGAGTTACGGCATCTCTGCTGCCTGTGGCAGGGCAGCTATACGTTACCCTCGGCACCCAGGGCTCTCCCGCTGTGCATCGCTGGAAGCAGGGATCAATAAGCCTTCTTCCTCCAGCACCAATGCCAAGAAAATCCCGCTGGGCAAAACACAAACTGGCTAACACAGCCCCGAAACTTCCCTGAGCTGCCTTAGAAAAAGTGATTTTCAAGGATCTACTATGTGTTTTCCTCCTACTCCCTCTTTCCCTCTCTCTGTCGGAAAGGTAAACACTGACCTCGCTTACCCTGTGCTTCCTCCAGCCGTGATCCGGATCCGTGACTCCTCCGCGGAGCAGCGCAGAGCCTGGAGGCTGTGGCTGCCAGTGCCGGGGGAGGTTTTGCATGGCGTGGGACCCCGGAGCTGTGACACAGGCTTTGCACCTGGGATGAACCTTTGAATAATTGCCATTTCGGAGGAGTTAACATCTCTTCAGAGTCTGGGAAGCGGGAGACTTGGGGAGGCTTCGTGTCGTCTGAAGCTGTCATGTTCTAACACCAAGCTTTTTCAGGATTATCGGTTAATCCGCCCTCCTACTGTAGGTATCAGGCGCTATTAACATGCCGTTATTCTTACCTTCATAATCGTATATTTATATATTTTTATAGTGTCTTTTAGTACTTAGTTTGGAGTAACTTCCAAATCCCTCAAGACCAGCACATGCATGTCAAATGCTGCCCAGAAACAGCTCTCTGTCCCCTCCCAAAAACGGGGAGCAAAGCTGCGGCAGGGTGACGTGACAAGCCCAAGTCCACGGAAGCAGTCGGTGACAGGGTGCTGGCCGGTCCCTGGGGACACGGCAAACCCCTGCATGGCTCAGGGCCACGTGCCCCAGCTTGCACCAGAGCTGGGGAAATGAGGCACCAGAGCTGGGGAAATGAAGCACAGCAAGGCCAAGGACCAGATCAATAAGGACATTGATGCATCCACCTCCGAGCACCCATTGATTTCCGTATCTAAATGCATTTGGAGCGCTGGGTCTGTGCGGCCAAGCCAAGGTCACACCAGAGGTCTGTAGCAGCGCTGGGAATCAGGCTCAGGACTCCTTCCCGAGTCAGAGGCGACTGTCCTGAATTATGGGGCTGTCCTCCCTACCCACAGCAGCTAATTCCAAGCTGATTAAAGAGCGCTCACCCCCAGCCTCCCACCACCTCCAAGCGATCAATACCAAACCCCATCTCTCCATGCAGACAGGGGCACGGAGCCCTGATTAACCCCTCCCATGCCATTTCAGACCAAAGCAGCACCCCCAACTCGCCATCCATCACTTGCCCGTCTGGCTGCTGTGGCCCCGACGGAGACACAGCGTGCTCCGGGGCGGCTCGTTTCAGCATCCACCGGTGGGTGGGAAGGGAAATGTTCTTCTGGTTACTTTATTTCCCTGCTTTGGGGCTGGTTTACAGCTGCTATAAAAGCTGCTAATAAATCAGGGACGATACTATAAAATGCAGGAACAACCACAGTTAGAGCCCAAAAGAGACTGACTCCCTCCGCCAGCCCCAGAAACGCAGGGGGAGCAGCTCGGTTTATCTTTCCTGCTCCCAGTTGTCTTTACAGCCACCTTGGGAAACAAGTTAGAGGGGTGAAGTGAACCTGATGGAGTCCCCCGTTACAGGAACGCGCCGGCAAGGCGTGCTGAATAATGTGGCCTTTTTTTTTTTTTTGGAATGCGCTTTGCATTGCAGAAATTTTACATTACTCTCCCTCTTGCTGTCTTCACCCCCACCCGCTCTCAAATTTACAGGCAGGAGATGGGTCCAGGGGGAAATAAACTTCCTAAAGAGCACAGCATTGGCTGATAAAGAAAGGAAAAACCAGCGAAGAAAATGATTACGATGCCTCACGCGTTACGTGCTGCTTTAAGAGTCAAATTTGTTTCTTTTATTGCCAGACAAAAATGTAATTAAAAGGCTGCAGCGTCAGCCAGTTGCAACTGAACTTGTTGCATTTGTTAGCAGACAGGACCATTAACACCTTTCATGTCTGGGTCTTTTTAATCTCCGAGGACCAGTTATCTCTCCCACTGCCTCCTCGCTGATCTCTCACCAACTTGCGAGGCAGCAGGGACATACCGGGAAAATGGTTTGGGTGCTGCTTTCCTTCCCATCCCCTGGGCTGGAAAATTAACTGCCTGCTTTTGGTTTGTTTTCCCAAGATTCTGCAGGGATGTAAAAGCAGGGTTCCCCATGGGAGGCCCCCCTGCCCCTTTCCAATCCCCCAGCTCCTGCCCTGCATGGGTTCATGCTGCAACCCTCTCAGGACCCCGCCTGGGAACATCAGCCCGACGTGGTGACAAATCACACACAGAGGAAACCCCACAGAAATGTGGGGAGATGAGCAAGAGAGAAGAACAAAAGGGATGGCCTGGGAGGGCTTGTGTGGGGCTGGCATGTCGCTGTCCCCTGCCAGAGCCTGGGGCAATGGGGCAGCTGCTGAAACCGTGTCCCCCTGCCTCCCCTGCGCTGGGGTCCCCCAGCACCCTCCATCCCAGCTTGGCCTGGCAGCGAGGGGTGAGAAAGCCACGTGCGCATCCAATCCAGGCAGGGGACCGCGGGCTGTCACCGTCACAGGGGACCCCACTGCCCCCGGGTGCCGTGAGATGCTCTTTGCCTCGGAGCTGCTGCTCAGAGAGAATTTTGGCGTCAGGCAGAGCGATGGTGTGTACTGGCATATTTGTATTTGTCAGCGTTTCCATGGCGATGCGAGCCACCTTCTCTCCCCTTGCGTGCGCACATGCGCAGGCGTGCGGCCGCTGCAGGCACGCGCCTCGGCGCGCACACACGTGCACGCCCGGCCGGTGCACGCGCACATGCGTCCTCACCTGCACATGTGCTCGTGTGCTCACATGCATACACACGCAGGTGCACACGTGCTCACACGCACGCGTAGGCACGCACGCACGCACAGAGCGTCTCTCCTTCTCCCTTTTCCATTCGAGGGCAGCTTCCGCGGGCCTCTGGGCTTTGCTTTTGCTCCCAACAAGCGCTGGCTGCAGGCTGCTGCTCCTGTCTGCGCCGGCAGCTGAACACCGGTAACATGAAGCCAGAGAGGCGAAGGCTGCGGTTACGAGATGGAGCTTTGATTTGCTGCTCTGTTGTCGGACCGTTCACGTACTCACTCTCTGTCACTGCTGTTCGGATGCTCGTCGGGGCTGTCACCGCCCCAGGTCACCAGAGAATGGCTCATTACTGGCATTTCAATGAAAAAATCATCCTTTTTTCCCCCAGTGCAAGTTCCAGCAAAGGAACTAATTATTCAGGGTAGCTCTGGCTGGTTGTGTCTGGGACTGGTGTCCCTCTGGGCCAGGGGTGCGTGGCAGGAGATGAATATTTGGCCCCTGGTGTTGGCTGGTGTAACAGCTGAGGCAGGAGGGAGAAGTGGGGCAGTGATGCTGAGCCGAGGAGTGGAGCTGGGGGTCCCTCCGAATGGCCTGGCACTGTTGGGGGTGTTAAACCTGGGTGATGCTGGGTGCTGGGGATGGAAATCCCATCCCTTGTGCCCTCGTGGGCAGGACCCCTGGCAGACCCAGTGCTGGCCGCCTTGCCAGGCTGCCCAGCCTTGACCCTGCAGCGCTGCCTCCTTCACCAAAACGGATCCCTCATTAGCCATCGCCCTGGGCTCCGGCCATGGCTTCCCAGTCTCCCTAATCCCTCAGCCTCTCCCTCCCAGCTCTATTGGAGGTTTTCCAGGAGCCCGACACAGGGGTGCCATCCCCCTCATTCCTAGAAGAGCCGGGAGCTGAGCTCAGGGCTTTCTTCCCTCTTATTTTTTTTAATTGGAATCTCTGCTGAATCTGCTAATTAAGTTCTTTGCCTGAAACTAATATTGTGCTGTTAATTCCTCCCCAGAATGATTCCTCCAGCAGTCACAGAGGTTATGTTCACTGGCATCCTTCCACGGCTCCTTTATAAAAAAAAGAAGAGCCCTTTTAAATCACTGCAAATGACTCATCTATGAGCAGCCCTCATCCTCGTCCTCGTCCTCGTCCTCGCCAGCGTGCGAGGGAGCAGTGTGAGAAGGCAGGGCTCACCCCTGGCTTCTGCAGCACCCCAGGGGCTGAGTCCTCATAGGGTGGGGCCCTCAGCGCAGCCGAAAGCCACCACGTTGTCCCCTCTCCCTGCTGTGGCAGCCCCTTTCCCCCACAGCTACAGCCCTGCGTGCAGGGTCTTGGGGCCACGTTTAAGCCTCAGCTGCTTTGAAAAGCACAAGTCCTGCTCAAGAGCCTGGGCTGCTCTGTGTGCAGGATTTGGCCCCTGGGCCCCCCTCAGCGTGGTGCCAATGGGGCTCAGCTCCCCACCCCAGCCCTGTGTCCTCCCAGGGGCACCGGGCTGTGATCTGATCCGAAAGGCTGCTTGCTCACACACAGTATGAAAATTCAAGAGCCCTTTGATATTTTCACTCTCTCCCTGTTTCTCCTGCTTTCTATTTTTATAAATAATACCTGGTCTCGAACTGAACAGAATACCAAGCGTGCAATTAAATCCCCCAGCACCACGCTGCCTTTGAGGAGGGCTCCAAAGCATCTCTTCCCGCAGGCAGCGATGCCACAGCAAAGCCACAGCGGGCTCAGACCCTCACCGAGGATCACGACTGCTCAGCAGGGCCTGACCCTGCTTCAGCTGCCTCCAGAGCCTGGGCACAGGCCTGGATACCCTCGCTGGAGACAGGATTGGATCCATGCATCACCTCTGAGCTGCCTCCCGGCTCCCCCAGGGCCAGGGGTCACTCCCCTAATTTCTTTGATCTCAGTTCCCATTGATGCCAGCAAACTGGGGTGGGAGCAATCGCTCTCCTGCCTGTTGTGAGCTGGCTTAAGCACTGCACTGCTGGAAGGCAAAACCCATCAGAATTAAAAGGTCGGAGCAGGGAGGATAATGCACATTCTGCGTGTGCAGAGGGGGGAGAGAAAACCTGGCACCTGCTTTTTTTGGTGTACAAAACCATATCCATTCTGCTTTGATGTATCTTGGGGTGCTGACACCTGCCCAGGTTGTATCTCGGGGTGCTGATATCTACCCAGGTTGAGCAGAATGAGCCCTTTGTCCCCGCTCTGCTCCCAGCTCCTGACAGTGGAGGCAGTTGGGCTGAGCACGGGGCACAGCGTGGGATGTTGGTGACAGTCATTGTCCTAGAGACACCCCAGGGCTGTTCTAGTGCCACCAGCCTTGGTGGCAGCGCACAGGGACAAAACCCAGTGCCAGCGTGAGCTGGACACGGATCCAAAGCTGACCCAGGGAAATGGATGGGATTGCAGTCCCATAAAGCAGATGGGAGCTGGGGGAAATGGTCCCTGCTGGAGCTCCAGCCAGCTTCCAAGGCTGGCAGCAGCTCAGGAGGAGGAGGGCTGCGGGGTTGCCATGGCAATCAAGCATCTACAAATTCTCAGATTATTTATCTTCCGTTTTGTTTTGGCTGAGTGGAAGTAACTCTTGCTTCTGGGCTAAGGGCTATCAGTGGGCACAGGGGAATGAGAGCTCATCGCTCCATAGCACGGGAATGCGCACCGGAGAAGATAAGGCATAGAGCTAAAAGCATGACTGCTCAGCTCCAAAAAAGGAGACCTTTACCAAAAAGAAGAGTTCACAAGTATGAACTCTAACAAAAAATGTTGGGTTTTGGCTGGTTTGTTTGCTGTTTGCCATCCCAGACACCCTGTAGCCCCAAATCTCCCACAGATCTACAATTATCTGGCACCACGAGGCCACCTTGTTAAATCTGGCACGTGCAATACAGGTTTGGGCTTCTTTAATTAGTTAATTTAGGTGTCTGGATAAATTTGGATTGGGCCCTAGACTTGCCTCTGGGGCCTGAATTGCTGCTGTCTGCTAGGAACGCTTTCCAAAGCAATTTCCCAAATCCAGGAGTGGTGATTGAATGATTTATGGTATTTCATGCCACCCCCTTGCTCCCGTGCTGGAGCATCGCACACACTCCGTGCCGTACCCAGCCGCAAATTCCTTCGCAGACTCCGCCGGTGTCCCCCGTCTCTGGGGCTGAGCCCACCGCAGCCAGGCTGTCGGCGTCTGCAGAAATGAAAGATGCTGGATGCGGAGCCCGAGCTCGTTCCAGATGTCTCCCTGCAAACCTGCTGTCACTCAGGCTATGGAAAACAAGGGGACCGTGGGGAGATTTGGAGTTGCCGGTAGCTGGGAACTTCTCGGCAAGGTGTAAAACAGAACGAGTGTCACTTTTCGCGCTGGGAGAGACCCGAGTGTCTACCAGCCTGTGGCACCCGCTGTCAGCTTCCAGCCTCTCCCCCTTTACAGGAGCCATTGCTATAATTGCTCCTAAGTCTAATAACCGATTCTTTTTGATGCCTTCAGTGTCACTGCTATGTAAATCCCGGCGTGAGGATGCTGTATATTTTATGGATCGCGTGTTTGCCGACGGCCCCGAGTGTGTGTGCAGCTAAAGAGATACCTTTGATTGTCGGATCAAAGAATCACGAGAAATGTTAAGGACAATATGAGCAACGAAAAGCTCAAGGAAATCAGGAGCCTGTGGTTAAATTGATTTGATTTGATTTTGCCAACAGAGGTCACTATGAAGTATTAAGGTTCCTGAAATTGTACAAAGAAATCCCATTACTCGGGAACAGACGGGCTATTTTCAGAGAGAAAATGATGGGAGGGAGCGAGCGAAGGAAAGGTGACCAGAGCGGAGGAGCTCAAGGTGGTTCAGGAGCAGCTCTTGCACTTATAAATGGAAATGCTCTGGGCACAAACTCCAGGCTGGTGGAGCTGGGAGCCTGAGCATTGCCCAAGGGGCTCCGTATCTCCCGTATCAGACCATCACCACTTTCACCGGATGATGTGAAGCCAGGAAAGGGACGTGGCAATGCCTTCCTTCTCCCCAGCCCCAGAGCTTCCCAGGGGCGAGAGGGAGAGGAGAACTGGGGTTTGGACACAGCTGGCCACAAGGAAAGGGAGGAGAGGCCAGCCAGATGCAAACCCCCTTCCTCTGCTCTTGCACACAAGTTCTCCTGCTTTAACCTCATCTCCAAAGGGCTTCGCTGCCCTTCTTTTATTGCTTCGAGCAGCTTTTGTTTTCCGGGGTATTCCCGGGCGAGCTGTGCTGCTCCAGATGGTGACCCGCACAGCTATTTCAGGCCATCAGCTCGCCTGGACTTCCCCTGCCCACGGCTGACAGCACCCCAGGGTCTCTGCTCGAAATGAAAGCATCTGCACGCCGAGCCCGGCTACAAAAGCCGCTGGGGTGGGGGCGGCCGGCAGGCAGGCACCTCGGTTTATTTTCGGCTGGTGCAGCTCCGGCAGCGAAGCCTCTGTAAAAGTGCAATGCAGAGGAAGAAATTAAACTGACAGAGATGCCCCTTCAAGCAGCAACCCCCATCCCTTATCAACAGATGCCTTGAGATAGCCGAGGAGCATCTGCCCGGTGTTGGGGTGTGCACAGGAGCAAGGGTCCCAGCTGGAGCGGTCCCCCACGGGTGGGAGGAGGAGTGAGGACTGTCCCTTGCTAAGGATGGGTATGAGCTGATGATGCTGAAGGAGGAACACCTTCACAGAATTATTGGTTTGGGGTGGAAGGGACCTTTACAGGTCATCCAGTCCACCCCCCCTGCAATGAGCAGGGACATCTCCGACTAGACCTTGTCCAAGAGCCAGCGGGTCTGTGTTTCGTAGAAAGCTCGGCTCTCCAGGCTGTGTCAATGCTCCCACGGCTTAAAAAATACAGGAGAAGTGTGGGATTTGGCTGAACGACTGGAAGATGGAAACAACCTTTAGAAAGCACTTCTTGGGAGGGGAGGAGAAGAAATGCCACCCCTCCCCGTGTGGGGAGGACAATGACAAACGAGGTGAATTTGGAGGCTGCGGAGAAAAACTGGCAGAGTGTTGAAAATGTGCTGCCAGGTTTTGGGGGAGTTTTAAATGGCATTTAATTAGCAGCATTCAGGTGGTCACAATACTGTTGAGGCACAGTGGCAGCAACAAGACAGTACTGCAGTTCCTGGCATTTGTTAATTAAAGCCACTCCTGACAGAGACTAATGACTTTTTAATGAATCTGTTGTCTTAATGTCTTATTAAGTTTTGACTTTGCCTTTCTATCCCCTTTGAGATCCTCTGTCCAATCTCCTCTCCCTGCTGCCAGGCATTTTCCTGGGAGCATCGGCATCCAAATGAAGGGACCGAGGCTTTGCTGGGAGATGTGAGGATGGCTTCCCTCTTTTCTGTGATGGGCCAGATCTGGCTGAGAGGAGCAGAGGGATGGCACAGCTCCTGCCTGCACCTGACAGAGCCCCAGTTTCCTAAAAACAGGGAACACATGGGTTACGGTGGAGAAACACTGGCTGAGAGGGGATGGAGAGCGGGAACACATGGATTACAGTGCAGAAACACTGGCTGAGAGGGGACAGAGAGACCACAGTCCCATATCTTGGTGAGGTGCTGCTGCTGGCAGTGCCACGCTTGCTCCTTGTCTCTGATTCCCCAACGCCTTGGTAACTCCTCTGCCTCTTCCTACCCTGCTTTGCTGGTGGAGATGGCAAGGGGAAGGACAGCGCTGGGGGAAAGCACCTTTCCCAGCACCTGGGATCAAGAAGGATGCAGAGCAAAGGAACCAAACCCAAGTGAATCCTTTAATCCGTTCCATAAAAAGCAGAAAACAGCGCCCCGGAATGGGTAGCTGCCCTCTGGAGATGGGCTGCCAGAGCACGTGCTGCCAGCCCCTGCTGCAGAGTCACCCAGGGAAATTACTATGTGTGGGGGGAACGGCTGCTCTTATGGGTGGCTTGAGGTGATGCAGAGCCCCTGGATGGGGGAGCAGGGAGGACCAAGGTGTCAGACATCAGTGTTGGAGATCAGCCCCAGCCTCTGCTGCTGAAGCTCAGTGTGAATGTCTGACAGGGAGTCACATTCAGCCATCTGTCCTTATCGTACCAGTCCTGTGGACCAGGAGATAGGTAGGTAATTAGCTCTTAATTCTCCTTAATTTGGGCTATACACGTACACAAAGACATGGCCCTGCAGAGGGTGAACACACACACATATAACACAACCCCAGGAACATGGCACCGGTGGTCTCCAGCGCCCGGGTGCGCACACACCCACTCGAGGGAGACGTACCTGACTGCACATGCATGAACACGTATGTGCAGTCTTGACCGCGCGGGCTGCAGGCGCCCAGGAGCACACGTGCGCACTGCTGCGCTCTGCCCAGGTGTGCACACACAGCATCCCTGCGGTTTCAGGCCTGGACACGGTTAAGCTCAGCGCAGAGGAATGTTGAGTGCTGAGATGCTGTTGCTAGAGAGCAGAAAAGCCACTAAGCCCAGGCACCTGTCAACAGGCCGGCAGGTTCAATACATCAGGCATTAGCCCCCAGCGGAGCTCCGCAGGGCACTTGGCATTTAATCCTCCTTCCCTGAGCCTCTGCTCAAGGACGTGCGTGCTCGGACACCCACACAATTGTACACTTGTGTTCCTCCAGACTCTCGCTCAGCAGCACATTTGCACGGGGACGAGGTGCTCACACCCCCTGGCTCCAGCTCTGTCGCAGTGTGACTGTGGCTCATGTCACCCACTGTGATGTGCACACAGTGCCACATGGACACGCATCGGTCACACGTGTTTTATAACCTGGGTGAGCACACGGATTCAAACACCCCTGGGGACTTGTCTGCGTGCTCGGGGACCCACGCACCCACCCTGGGCCCCAAGGACCCCGCAGGGGGTCCCACCCAAGGATGGGCACATCCCCTAACTCCTGCCCCGTCCCACTCCCTTACACTGAAACATTGGCAGCGCTTGCTCCTCCATCCCAACTCTGTCCCAAACGCAGCCGAACACCGGAGCATCCAAGGCTCCGAGCAGGATGGCAGGGAAGCAACGCTGCCATCTCTAAGGCAATGAGACGAAGGGAGCCTGGTACCCACTTCCCTGCCAGCCATGGGAAAAAGCATTAACTGGAGCTTTATCTCTTGGAGCCACCGTCCCCGCTGCTGGGGCTGCCAAGGGATTTATCTCCAGCAGCCTCCTCTAATCTGGGCGGCTGGAGGGATGGCACGGTCTCTGCTCTCCCCCGCCTTGCTCCTGGGCAGGAAGGCATCTTGCTCCAGCCTCTCGCTGCTGCAAAGCTCCCTGCAAAGGAGGAGTTAACTGCAAAGCGTTTTCACAAGTGCTGGACTGGAGAAATCTCTAGGCAGGTAATTGAGGACAGAGCCACTCCATGTGTTTCAAACCCTCTCTGCTCCTTGGCCAGCTGCTCTCTATGGGTGCCACTACCCTAATTGGGAAGGAAATGTTTAGTGGAGTGGATTGAATGGGAGGAAGGAGGGAGGGAGAGAGAAAATGCAGAGAGGACACGGAACAAAGGTACAGAATTAAAAACAGGCTCTGAAATTAGGAATGCTATGAGGAGAGCAAGGGCTTCTGTTAGCCTAAGGCCCAAGATGCAAATGGTTCCTTCTGTGAAGGGAACCAACTGCCTCATGGTTGAAGCATTGGGCAGGATTCAGCCGATCTTGACTCTGCTCCTGGCTCTGCCACCGATTTCCTGACATGACTTTGGACCAGGCACTGTTGGAACCAAGTGTTTAACAGATTTTCCCCAAAAGCCGAGCACAAAATATAGCAGGATCCTAGTGGCATTCATTTGTCAGGCATCGCTCTAGCTAAACAGATTCCCAAATGCTCTGGGTAGGAGCCCACGTCCCACTGACTGTGAGGCTGACACTCTTCTGACAGTCCCCGGTGTTGACATCCTTAGGAAGAGCGGCAGGCAGAATCCGTTTCAGAGAGAGCACAAAACTGCAAAAATAGATCCAATTTCTAGATCTATGTTTAACACCCTGTGTTCTCCCTGGAATGGACTCCGGCTACGGCAATTAACCAATGATGAGGATGATTAAGGATTGCTCTTGCGCTTTACATTTATAGCATCACTCCCACTTCTTTTCTGAATAATAATTCCTTTCCTTTGCAATAGCAGCAGAGCATTCCCAGGAAACCAAGAGGTAAGAGGCAAGGTAAATGAGAAAGGTGACCCACTAAATGGATCACAGGAATGAATAAATCTGATGTTTACCTATTCCCAAACCCGGATGAGAAGAACAGTCCCAGCCAGGATTTCCCCACCGCCCTCAGGTGAGAGCGAAGGGCTCCAGCACAGGCTGTGCAAGCACAGGAGTGTCTCTAGCTGCTAATGGAGCCTGAATAATAAACAACCGGGACTGCTCCTGGGGATGCATCAAGCTCCATTCTCAGGAGCGTGTGGCTTGCTCTGGGCTGTACAGGCCTTACGTGGTCTCTTTTCTGGTATGGGCACAAATCACTGATTCCCTGTGCAAAGATGCCATTTTATTGCTGTAAGGGTGGCATGGAAGAAAGGAGAAAAATAAAAAAATCCCCAGAATAAAAATAGATGTGAGATAAACAGGAGGAAGGAATCAGGCTGGCTATCAACGCCACGCTGCTGCTACCCTGCTTGAAGGGCAGGGGAGTGAGCATGGCTCCCGGGGCGGCTGGAAAGCACGTAAGTGACCATCATTTCTGCGATCTGCTATTCTGCTAGACCCCTGCCCACCCCAGCGTCACTTCGGCAGGGAGAAATATTGTTTGTCTCCCTGAGAGTGAAAACAAACAGAGCATGAAATAAAAAGAAAATCAACTAAAATAATTACAGGTTACAACAAATCAATTGGAACTGTGTAAATAGCCTTCAGGCAGGCATAAGACACAATGTTCGCTGCTTAACGACACAGCGCTCGCTTGCTTCCCCAGATCACGGCTCCGTGATGGGATGGACTGGTGGCCAGGGCTCCCTGGGCATCACAAACCATCATCCCTTGAGTGCTCTGCCCGCCCGTGCTGGGGTGATGAGCGGGAGCTGGGACAACAGGACGCAGAGAAGCACCCCTGAGTCGTGCAGGCTGGAGGAGACCAGTCCATCGCCAGCCCGGGCTGCCTGCAGTGGGGAGCGCTCCTCGTGCAGGATCCCAACCAGGTTTGCAGCCCTGACGCAAATTCTTCCAGAAAGCAAAGACTGAAACCTGCCCTCCCTAGAAGCCAAGGCTGCAGCTGCAGGTTTCATCAAGAAGCAGCTGGGGAAGGTTGGAGGGAAGGTGTTTGCTCCTGCGTAATCCTGGGAAGCAGCTGAGGGGCCCTGGGCGCAGACTTTGGGCAGCAGCCTGCGTGAGCCTGTGGAGCTCGGAGGATGCCCTACCAGGCATTTATAAGCCTCTCATAGCACAGACTGTCTTCAGGTATTCAGGCAGCTAATTCTTAGAGACACACTGCTTGAAAAGAGAGGGAAAAACCATTGTGGTAGTGAAAATTTTATGTCTTGCAAGCCTCGTTACAGAACATTTTGAGGAAACAAGACAGGAACAATTTTCTAGGGTGTTTCTTCTGCAACCAGAAACCCCGATGAATATCAGTGCTGCGCATCAGCTGCCAGCAGCGTCCAGGTGACCCCACTGCGCTGCAGCAGCCAGGGAGGTGGCTCTGATGGGGTTTCTGGTTGAATGTGTGGTGCTGCAGACCCATCCAGGGCAGGTTTCTGCAGCAGAAGCACAGTTAAGGGCCCAGTCTGGCCTTGCGGCCACCCCTGTCTGGACTAGTGCGTTCCTGTGAGTCATCCAAGGTGTGGTCCCTGATAAATATCCTGGCAGATGACACATGTAGGGTTTATCAGGACCATCCCAGGTCCATCTCACTCTGCCTTGCATAGGATTGTCCATCTCCAGTGGCTCCTGGCTGTCATCACCCTGGGTGCCACCCCTGTGAGAAGTGGGGTGGCAGCCCCTCCTTGAGCCCTATGCCTCCAGGACTGAGCTGCTCAATTCCCTTCAACTCTCTGGCAAATTTAGGCACATGCCACCAGCGTTGGGACCCCCTGCCACAATCCTGCGTGTCCCCTGTGGTAGGGCAGCCGGGCACTGCCCCACGGATGCCCTCGCTGCAGTGGTGGAACCACCCTGCTCAGCCCGTGTCCCCAACACTCTGCAGCTGATCCCTGGCCATTGGAGACTCATTCCCACTGATCAATCTCCTGCAGCTCCTGTGCATGCTTAACCAGATGCTAATTCAACGCTGCGGTCAACTGGCAGTGTATGAGGATGACTGAGAGCTAATTCTGCAGAGCACTGCCTGCAAGGACACAACCCCACGTGTGCAACACTGCTCCAAGGGGTTTGGGAAGCTCAGGACTCCTGGATGGGGGCCATAAGGCTGCCCACCTTCCCTCTACTCCTCTCCAAGCAGGAGGTTTGGGGAGATGCTCCAGTTCAGTCAGAAACCATAGGAGTAAGATGTGGGAATTCATGGCTGGTGATGCTGGAGTGACTGCAACAGCCTCTTTGGGCTGGAGTATCGTGGGCAACGTATCGAATTTGTTAAGGCAAGCCTGGAACTGAGTAAATGCCTCCCAGAAAATAATTTTCTGGACAAATCTTGGCTCGAAGCTTGCTTGTGAGCAGCTTTTGAGTTTCCTGGCCAGATCTTTTAACAATCAATCGTGGAATAACTTCTGCACCAGCTTCTCAAGCGGTGGCTAATGCACAAGCAGCAGATGGGAGATTTTCAGTATGAACTGCTTCAGTGGGTGCTGGACCAGTTATTCCTCCCGTGACTCTGCTCCCCAGTGGGACGGCTCTTTGAACGCCTGCGGTAGTGAGCTCTGAACGCGCTTTCTGGAAACATCTCTGAAAGTTGCTTCGAGTTTGGCTGTTTGCTCAAGCACACGTGCCAAGAAATTCATTAGTAAACTATTAATGGAAAAGAACACAAAGTCTGAGTGCTCGTCAAGGAGCTCGCACAGGAGACACTCGGCAGTTGGCTGCTTTCATCAGGATTGATGCCCAACACCTGAAGTGTTGGGAATGCAAGACACAGAGCACCTGTGTGAGAGCTGCTCTGCCAATAAAACTGCTGAACCGTGGGGGCTGCCCACCTGGGTTGCTGTTGCTGGGTCTTTTGTCCCTTGGTGGAGCGTTGGCACACATTGGGGTGGTGTGTCCCTTCTCTCGAGTGTGCCATAGCTGCTGGGAAAGCCTTGGGGCTAGCAGAAAGTGGCCGCCAGCATCTCTTGATGGTGTTTTCTCCCTGCTCTTGCAGAAGACTGAGGATGGGAGGTGTCAGGTGATCCCTGTGGATGCGTGTGATCAGGTAAGGAGGGACATCCTTTGGGGGGAGGTTGGGGTGTAGTGCCATTGTCCATGTGCAGGCAGGAGCTTTTGGGGAGGAGCAGCTCCCAAAGTGTTTGTCTCATTAGTGATCAGCTTGTGGCAAGGGGCTGGATTTGGGAGGGTGTAGCATCAGGTACTGCTGGAAGGGTTTGACTTGCTGAACATTCCCAGAATGGAAGGTGCTGATGGGCAGAGTTTGGTGTCATCAGGTCTGGCTTTGAGAGACTCCTAAGAAAAGTAAAGAAATTAACAGATTATTGCCTTTTTGGATAGAAAAAGTTGGTAAATCGTTCCCTGCCTGGCAGTGCAGCTGGGCTTTGCTGTGTGCCTCTGTAGTAGGTAGCTCTGGTTTCCCCAGCTCTCTCTGATCACTTGGTTAGAGCTGGTGGCTGACTGCGTGGGATGTCCTTGGTGGAGAAGGGAAGGACTGTACAGCCAGCTCTAGCTGAGAAATGTCACCCTCAGTGCCTGGAGGTGTATATTCCTCCTTCCCTGGAAGGAATAATGCAGAGTGGGGAGGGAGGCACTCACTGAGTGACACACAAGTGTTACTGAAGAAGTTGTAAATAATACTCCACGCTTGAATCCCTTTGCAGCGTGAGGTGTCGGCTCTGTTGTCTGCATTCATGCTATATAAATATTTATGGCTCCTAATGCAGAGGTTTGTCACATGTACTGACGTGAAACTAAAGTGATGTTGTCTATAGGTGACATGCTGCGCTGAAGGAAGGCAGCTGATGTCCTCCTCGGCTCCCGGGAAAGTGCATTAGCCATGCTTTATGTGTAGCTAGAGGATCAGGGACCAGGGTGTGGAAGGGTGATTTCCTCCCCAACATGATACTTAAAAGATAAGGGAGAGGAAGCTCAGAAAATCAGTTCAGCCTTTCTGATGGCTCTAAGGTAGGAGCTGATGTGAAATCCCCCCAGTGAGCATCCCTCGCTGCAGGACCAGCACAGCAGCAGTGAGCATCCCTGCCCAGTGAGGGGGAGATGGACCCCCCTCAGGTGCTTGGAGGGTCTCCAGGCTTGTCCCCCAACAGCAGCTCTGGGCCTCTGCTGGCTTGGTGGGAGCTGAAGGGTCTGGAGCTGTTGCCATCCAAACCTGCGGAGCTATGGGGGGAGCTGGGGCTGTTGCACCCAGCTCCATGCTGGTATCTTGGAGGTGGGGGGCAAGATGAGAAGGGCCAAGGTGGCCCCTCCAGCTCCCCTGCTGCACACCCCCCTCATTAGTGCTTGGGAGCCTGACTTGGGGTTCAGGTGACCGCTGGGCAATAACACCCTCCACAGAAAGCACTGGGCTGCAGTGCCCGCCTGCAAAGGGGCTGAACCCCCAAATCGCACCAACGTGTGAGCCACCGGGGTGTTACCATGCTGTGCAATGGGGTGCAGCCCACCTCCCCTCCATGCCACTTGTAACCTGCTAATAATATCCCTGTGGCTACTCCTTAACCACTCCATTTTCCCCCCTTTTCTGTTGTTCTGCTTATTTCGGCTGCTGGAGGCTTTGAAACTGTCTCCCAGCCTCTCTGATAACATCACAGTGGCTCTCCTCGCTTCCTCTGAGTCATTCTGCCATCTCGCAGGGCAAGCACAAAGGTCTGGGAGATATCAGATGCAGCTCAGCCAGTATCTGGCTGTTTGGTTGGTTTTTTGCATCTACGATTCATCTTCAGGGAAGTTAAGGGGCTGGGGGAAGGGAGGAAGACTAATAGGATTAATCCTCTGAATTCATTACACAAAAACTTGGTGCCCTGCCAGTCTTTCTCTTGAACAAATGGTCAATGCTTTTCTTTAATAGCATTAAGCAAAATTACAAATCACAACATTGGTTAATCAATCTCAATAGGTTTCTCTGTAATAGTTTTTTTTTTAACTGTCTCCTGGAAAAGACTGTAGCAGCTGATGCTTTTCTTCTCCCTGTTTTTGGCATTTGCTGTAATTGCTAGATAGATCCTGGTTATTTTTGTCTCTTCTGAAGTCCTGGGCTGGATGGCGAGAGGCCTGCATGTAAACCAAAAAGAAATAAAGGGACTCCAACGTGCTCATCTTAGCACCAAGCCGCGTACAAGCAGCGAGAGCCAGTGCTTGGTTCAGCCCTGTCCTGGAGCCCTGCAGCTGGGAAAGGCTGTGCACCAAACCCAAAGGCCCCCAGCACCCTTGGGCATGGCCATGGTGGGCAATGGGCATTGCAGGGACTCAGGGTTGAACTAGCAGAGCTGCTGCCTAGGAAAATGGATAAATTTTATAAATAAATATGGGTTTGATACAGGCAGGCATTTTTTTGTGCTAGGCAACAGTTTGGAGCCAAAGCCAGGCATGTTTTGGTCTTGTTTTCCTTTCTGTATTGCTTTCTTATGTAAGCATATGTATATATGTATTAATATTCAGCGATGGTTTGCATACAGTGCATGGATATAGAACAAAAATGCTAACACATGGCTAGATATACACATGTATGGCATGTATAGCTGTATACTGCACACCACAGGGTTGATGCAGATCTGTTAGACCCGTTTTCCCACCTGTCATTTGTCCACCAGGGCTGAACGGGTGGTCTTTGGGTGGCACAGTCTGGGTGAGCACCGGGAGCCAGGAACAACGCAGTAGCAGGTAGCAAAGAAGGCAGAAACCCCAAAAGAGCAAAGGCAGCCCTGCTAACCTGGCCCCTGAGAAAGCTTTTCAAGGTGAGCATTGGCTGGAATAAGAGACTTGAGAAACCAGGCTCCGAGCTGCCTTGCAGTGCTTACCTCCTGCGGTCCTGGAGGAAGGACTCGAGTAATAAGCAGGTTTGCTTCAAAGAAATGCCCATTTACCACCTACTTCACGTTCTCATGAGAACAGCCAAAATATACCTCTTAGGTCCAAAGTACTAATTATGTTTAAGGTCACCGCTAGCTTATTTATGGGGTTTTCTGGCTGAGGCATGACTATTCGCATCAATATATATAGATGAGCGTACTGAGCTGGGATGTGACTATCCCCAGGCCTGGGTTTTTAAAGACATATTTGACACCTTTATAATATACCAAGAGGAAATCATCGTGGTGATATATGTGGTGCTGGAAGGGAGAGGGCAAGCCAGCCCACTGGGTTAGAGACCTATGCTGGGAAGTGAGAAAGCACACCATCTGCTTTTCTCCACTGACTGTGTGAAGCGGAGTGGAGAAGCTCTGAAGAGGGCTGGCTGGAGCAGAGGGATCCCACTGGCAGAGCCTAAGTGGATGAGCTGGTGCCTTGGAGGGCTGATGGGTGACTGGTGAACTCGTGACCGGTCTGGTGCAGGGATGCCTGAAGCCTGGCATCCGCAGCAGGGATGTGCAATCACTTGGGTGCATGACTGCAAGGGCACGGCCAATTGCAGAGGACCCGGCAGGCAGAGCCATTTCCATTAGAGAAGCTGAGAAGAGAAACCTAGCACCAAGCTTCCCTCGTGCACCCGCTTCCTCCTCACCTAATCTAAAATTAACTTTACTGTTCAGCTGCATTTAAGCAAAACCAGTTGCCATGGCCACGCCAGGGGCTCCTAGATATAGCAAAGGAGGTAATCAGTTAAAATGAATAGCCACAGAGCTGATGCTTGCTGTAGGTTACATGTGAAGTTCATTCACTTGTTAAACCTAATGGACTGTATTGCCTATGAATTGGAAATGTAAATTCACTCTTTTGGTGGCTGGAGTTTGGATCAGGCTGGGAAAAGCTGGAGGAAAATGTCAAATTAAAAGAGCTAGTGCTGTGGATAATGTGAGCCCATAATGGATCAGAGGGGATTTCTGTGTAGGTTCAAGCCTTAGGTTTGCTGCAAGGCATATAACTGAGAGCTGAGCCCCCCTCGCTGCTTCTGAGAGGGACACTGATATTTATAGTACCTTATTAATGCTTGCTTTGCTGGTGCTTATTAGCCCTGCTACCCTGTTCTGAATAAAATAAGCTATCCGGTCCTGTTGGTGTTCACATGGGCTTAGAAGAGGCAGGAAAAGAGCCTCGTTTCTATGGCGCAGCCTGCGAGCCATGGAGAATCTCAAGGCACAATGCGATGTGATAAATCGGCTGTAACAGGCACCCGTCTGTTCATCACCTCAGACCTGGGGTGAGCCCAAATGCTCCTCGGGGCCGGGGAACGATGCTGTGCAGAGCCTGCCGTGGGGATGTGGGGAGTGCTGAGCGTATGAGCAGGCTGCCAGCGAGGTAGGTGGGCTGTTACTATTTTAATAAGCTCACTCCCGCAGGCAATTCTGTCCTCGGGAATGGTCCAGACCTCCATTTTGTGTCTCAGAGGAAATTTGGCGAGTGTCCTGCTCCAGAAGCCAGGCCCTGCCTCTGTAAGGATGCAGGGAGCAGAGTCCCTGGCACGGCTTTCTGCAGCCTCGGCACAGCCCTGGGGTTGATGGCCACTCGCAGTGCTTGCATCAAGGGACAGGATGGAACTGTGGTGTCGCTGATAGGGAGGGCTACCTTGTTGGCTAAAGCAAGTAGTCCTTGGGCTCAAGATTAAATTTGCTGCCACACAAATGTGGCAGTGACCCCACCCAGTGCTGCTCTGCTCCCCTGACAGGTGCGGGGATAAGTGTCTTGCAAAGCCCTGTGAGCAGCAGGGATGGCAGCATCACAGCTCACACATCTGAAGGGATCCCCGAGTAGATCAAGCCCAGCACAGCTCCTTGGCTTGCTGATCTGCACACTGCTCTCAGAAGTGCCCTGTACCCAGCTTGCTCTGTGCCTAGTTTACTCTAAACCTGTCTTGAACCTACCCTGTGCCACCGGAGCCCTGGGATTTCTGGAGGTTCCCACTTGAATCAGTGTGTGTGCTTGTTCTCAGCATCCTGTGCTCCTCAGGATTCCCTCCGAGGGGGCTGCAAACACGCAGGTAGGCACAACATCCTCTGCTTGCTCATGCTGTGTCTCTACTGAAGTAGGGAGGAGGCTGAGTCATCTCCTGCCATCCTCCCCCTTGCTCGTAGGTCCCCTCCCACCTCCTGGAGATGAGTGGCTTGCAGCACTGGTGCAAAGCTGGTCCAGGCATCGGAGTAGCTTTTGGGAAGTCTGGATTTTCAGGTCTCTTGCTCTGCGACGCATTTCCCATGCAGTAAATTCCTGCTTTGCAATGCCTGTTCTAAACTTAAACTGAGGTGTCCATATCTGCCATCACTATGTGACATTTCCAGTGGTGGAGTGTTGTATTTATTAAGTTAATCTCTCTCACTAATTCAGCTTCAACCAACCTACGTATCAAAATGGACATTATTTTGGCTACTTAGGGCCTGTAGTAATTGGAAAATTTTACTCTCCTACTGGCCTGGGACTTTTGATGGGCATATGAGACATCATTAGCCTTCATTATTATCTTGAATCAACCGTAGCAGGCACAGTAGTGATTCTGTGCAGTGTCCATATCTGTGTCCATATGGACAATTACAGACCCGTACGGGCATTATGGACTAGCTCATCACCTGGTATAAATCAGAGCCGCCTCATTCTCCAACGTAGTTATCCTGACTTACATCAAGCCAGAATCCACTTCTAAATAAGCTTGTGACATTGAATAATAAGCCTCATTGCAAATCTAGGAGAAATTAGCTTTGCTGTGACATATGGCACAACCTTCAGGTCCTAATTGTGCTGGCTCATGCATTCATAATACTACCAATTATTTATATGATGAGGCAAGATAGTGTGTTTATCAGTAATTTTCCTTTACAGACAGTTTATGATCGGCCGAGTAACACCCATTGGAATACTCCAGGCAATTAGCCACTCTGATGTGTGCGGTGTCATCAGATGTCGCATAATAAACAAAGAGAAAGACTTTTATGCGTTCAAAGGGGGCCCCGCTAGAGCTGCCAGGTCAAAAATACATCCTACATGTTGTGACCATAATTGCAGGAGGGTGTGTAATTTGTCATTTCTATGCCTTTGTCTGAGCCGTTCTTGCACACAGACAGAGAAGCACATTAACTACAGCCACAAAGCTCTACAGCTCGAGTCTCAGATTTGTCTTGTGGTCTCCAGGTTTAGGATTTGCTGCAGCAGCTGAAGCCGTGGATCAGTCAAGCTCCGTATCTCCCTGCAGCACAAATGAATCAGCTCATGGCACGCAGGCACTAAGGCTTGATCCCTCCGTAGAGAGCTTCACCCAGCACCGGCTGTTCGGTGCTAGATGCACCAGGTCTCTTGGGCACAAACGGAGGTGCCCCCATGGTCCCTGAGCTTTTGGAGGGGACAGCAGGTCCACCAAGCTCAGCGTGTAAAATCCAGTTGCTCTTCCCGTGTGTGTATGTCTGAGCAGGGCCCTCGGGGCTCCCTGGGGTGCCTCTGAGATGGGTAATCGCCTCTGGTGTAGCCGAGGGTCTCATCTAGGTGCCTCTTGAGGAGTATAAAGGGGTAGTATTTATAGACTTCCATGTCTCTTCTAATTCATGGAGAAGAAAGCATTGCTGACTGACATCGCTTCTTCCGCTGAATCTTATATATTAGTCTGTCAGGATAAATATGTATCTTCGGGTTCTGGTGGATGTGCTGATGTTTCCAAGCGCGGGCGTCCGTGCTCACGTCTGTGCTACCTAGGCAGGGTGTGCGTGGTGAAACACAGACCCGTGTTATCTTGGTGTACCCAGGGTCCTTGCTTATCTCTTGTGCTCCTTCTAATTTCTCTGGTGAGGTGTCAGCTCTCTCCTGTTAGTGCTAATCAGCTGTTTCCGACTGTCGTGGCAAATTTATCAGATAACAGGGGCTGATAGGAGAAGGCAAGGTGGGAAATGAGAAAACGTCGGATTTGGGAAGATGTAATCCTGAGGCAAGGAGAGCCCTGGTTTCTGCCACGCGGAGAGACTCACTGTGCACAAGTCCTCTCGTGCCAAAGGTGCTTTGTACTCAAGTGCTGCTGCCTGCCACAGCGAAGCACGGCTGCTGAAGGATCTAAGAGCTCAGCTCTGCCAGCAGCCAGCCATCAGCTAGATAAGTCGCTGCTGCTTCTGTTTCAGCACTCACCCTCTTAGTCCTTCTCATCTCGAGGGCACAGCTCTGAGACAGCCACTCTGATCCTCCTGCACCGCACCACTCAAAGTGTTTGCCATCTCCAAGCCTGGTGAGATAGTGGAGCCTTTAGTAAGGCAGGAGGATGAAGGACCACAGAGGGAAAGGGGAGCCTGTGTAACTGTTCAGGCTGCTGGCAGCAGCTGGGTTTGGCCAGAGTGATGCAAAATGTGCTGTGATTCATCCCATCACCTGGAGCAGCTGGTTGCCCTTATGGTGCAATAGCAAGGGGAGAGGTGCTGGCTGATGTCCTCCCCAGGTGGCAGGGCCCACTTCTTGGCTTGTGCACTTAGAGGGGAGACCAGACCCACCAGGAATATGTCTTCAGCTCCACATTTACTTTGGCAAATTTCCCCTTGGACGGTTGCATGGCTTTCGTGGGTAAGTGGAAGGGAAGGCAGTGGAATGATGGCTGCGTGCAGCTGTATCACGCACCGCTGCTTGGCCGTCTGCTGGGAGGCGTGTACGTGTGGCCAGCAAAGCTCTCCTGACCGGGTTTAAACGTTGTAATGACCCTGTGGGTTGTAAAATACAAATCCCTTGCACAGAGGGGTTTAATGGTCAGCTTCTGTTCAGTGTAAAACTTGGAGGGCAAGAGAGAGGCTTCTTTGTGCTGGAGAATTGGATGCTTGAATTTTAAGGGGGAAGCAGGAAAAAAAATAGTGCTTTCAGGTTCCTGCTTTGACGTAAATATTTTGGATCCAGAATGGTTAATACAAGGAAGAAGGGAATGGTTTTGTTTCTGACTGTGGACCTGGGTGAGTCAGCTCATGGGGATTTTCCACTGAAGCCCCTTGTGGTGCTGGGGCCATGCCTGGTGTGGGCTGGTGCTGGGTTTGGCCCATCCAACCCATCCTCACCTCCCACCACCGTTACCCAGAGCTGCAGGGAGCCCGTGCTGCCTTTTGAGGAGTCCTCTCCCACACAAGATTGAACATTAATTAATGCCTGTGAGGCATTTTGAGGCTGAGTAAAGCTTTTGCCATTAGTGTTTATCCTTTTTGAGTAGGATTGGGTCCAAATGGAGTTTCCTGTCGGTGACAGCCTCTCCTCTGCAGCAGTCCCCTTCCCAAGAGCTCTGCCTTCCTCCAGCACAGCTCCTGCTTGCAAAGGACAGAGCCACTCCCATGCCAACACCTGCTAGTGAAAACTGAGTATTTAATAACCTTGTTCTCCTAAGGAGCTTGTTGACAGGGCCAGCAGTTCAGTGGGGCAGGACAGGCCATGCCTGCTGAGATGCTCGAAGGCTGATGCAGTGGCTCCAGCTGAGCAGTGTTTCCAGCTTCCCAAATGTGCCAGACCAAGGAGAGATTAAACCAGCTCCCTGGGCAGCAGCCTGCTTGTGATAACAGCCATCTTCCTGCCAGATCTGCCCTGCCAGGAGCACCGGATGCCTGAGCTAATTAGACTTTGTCTGGAGGCTCTGGGTGGAGGTGCTAAGCTGGGTGCCCAGTCTGAAGTGCTGCTTTCACCCATGCAGACTCCCAGGCAGCACAGGCACCTGTAGGTGTATTTTCAGATGAAAGCCCAGCACAGTGACAGACTGAAATAATAATATCACACAGGCACCCAGTAAAAACAGCTTGCAGAGCCTCACCTGGAGTAAAGCAGCTGCACGGTGCCATCCTGCAACAGGCAAGAATTTATCCAGCACCTGTGTGTACCCCCAGCCCTACAGTTTGTTTCCAGGCTGTACTATTAAGGAAGATCTTTTAAACATAATTGTTTATTTTCGTTTTGCCCTTTTTCCTGGCTGTGAGACCAAAGCTGAACAGACCACTCTGATCTGACTTTGTGCTCACACATTCTGTAACCTAGGGCAGACTGCTCGAGTTCTTTTTAGCTCAGACCCAGTAAGCTCTGGGGGCTTTGTGCCCAGTGCCTCCGACATTGTGGCCATCCCTCTGCGGGCTGGACTCATTGGGATTCTGTTTTCCATTTGAGATCATTATTCTGCTCTGTCTTTATAGTTCAATCTCTGTATATGTATCCTATTTTTTTCCCCACAAAAACAAGGTTTACTGAGCCCTTTGGCAGGGCCTGGGCATGCAGGTCGAGTTATCCAGAGGGAAGTTAAGCTGTATAGCGCAGGTACTCGGCAGCAAGCAATCACAAAAAGCCATCAGAAGGGATTTTGTGGGGCAGCAGCACAGCAGGAGAGAGGGCTGGCTCTCCCTTGGGCTCCTCTACTTCCATCATTGGCCCCTCGGCTTGTCAATGGGGCTGGGCACCAGAAGGAATATTAATTAAAGATTTACTGAAAAGGGGGGGTCTGGGAGGGATGTGTGGAAGTTGTTGTTATTGTTCCATGAGGGAACTCTTTTTTTTTTTCCTGCACGGGATAGATAACACTTAAACCACATCAACCTCAGGTTTAGTGGAGTGGGACCCACAGCAGGCAGCTTTATGCCCTAACAGCAGGCACCAGCGGTGAAATAGCCAGGGAATATCTGCCTATGGCTCAGCTTTCCCAAAAACCTACATGTGTCTCTGATACTGGTGCCTGCCAGTGGGCAGGGGAGGGCAGAACTCCCCCCACCCTCACAGCCTAAGGTGGGCTGGCAGGCGTTGTCTCCTCCAGCATCACTGCTGTTGCAGCCATGGGTTTGCTGCCTGTGAAGGGAGGTGGGTGTGAGCCCTTCTCCCCCTCTGCACACCCTGCACTGAGGAGATGGGAGTTCAGCTCCTTGTCTCTGCCTCAAGCTGCTGGTGTGACCTGGGGTCTGTCCCTTCACCTCCTCCAATACCAATTGGGCTGGGGTTAGATACAAGTCATCATGTTAGATTAAGCTTAGCCTAAAAACCTGAGATACAGGCAGTTGGTTAACTCTGGACTACGCTGAGGGACAGCATCGGGAGCATCCTGCCACTGCAACTGCCCATGGCAGCTCCCCGGCTCCCAGCACCAGCCTCCTCATACCCCCACGGCCTTTTTTCCCTGGCTTGTTGAGACATGCAGGGACAAGCTCATTTTAAAATGTCACTGTGCTTCGGACTGGGGGGGTTACTTGTAATTAAAGGGGTGTCTGCAAGTTGGCTGCCTGCGGGGCAAGGAGAGCAGATCTGCTAAATCCAGCCTCAGCTCGCCACTGCCTTACAACCCCATCAAATGCTGCCTATCAGGGGACACTTAAGGAAACCTTTTAGTCAATATTGCCTTGAGAAATTCTCTCGTTGAGAGCCTTAATGCCTTATCATCCGCAGTGTGTGGTATAGGCCAACACAGACCGGGAGGCAGAGAGAAATCCTCAAACTCTTTCATCTTCTGGATGAGTAGTGGGGAGGATGAAAACCCAAACTGTGCTGCTGGTTGGAAAAGTAAATGACTTCTCCCTGGGGGAGAAAAGTAAGATTTTTTGAGTGCTGCTATTCTGCTCAACATGCTCTGCTTTCCCAGGGAGAAGTGGATTGGCAACGAGGAGGACCAGGGACCCTGAGCACTTTGTAACTCACCTTTGGGTGATGAGGAGGCGTGCTTGTGAGCGAAGGATGGGTGTACGTGTCGGCATGCTCATTCTGTGGGGTTTTGTGGGTGAGCCTTTACGCACATTCAATGTATGTGAGCGCGTATTCCTGCTGTGTGCCCGGGACTCGATGCCTGAAGCATTGCCCCAGGATGGTCTCAAACCCAAGGTGATGGTGGGGCTTCCGTGCTGCATCTAGCACATCAGTCTTCCTTGCAATATTTTCAGCCCTCATTTGCTCTTCGAATCCCCTTCCTTTCAGCCTCTCCCTGAGCAGGTCAGCCCTCCAGCTTGCTTTCAGCCAAATGTTCACTCAGAAACACGGAGGCTGGGGTGCGTGGGCTCAAAGCCCACAGGTGGTGGGAGCAGTGCCCACAGGGACGATCCTGGGGACATGTGCTTCCCTTATGGGGAAGGAGGGAGAGGAAGGATTCCTCTGTCACTCCTTCCTGGCAGTTGCTATTCCTCTGGAGGGCTGCCTGAGCCCTAGGTGGGAATCCTTTCTTTAGCTGTTGATCTGCAGAGCCATGCTGTGCATAAATAAGGGAGAACAAGCCAGATTCTATTTTTACATAGACCTTCTATTTATCTGTCTTTCTCAACTGTCTCGGTCCTTTGTATTCCCTTTTTCTTCCCTATCCCTCCCCCTCTGGTCTGCCTTTTCTCCTTTCTATGTGCCTCTTCATTTTATTTCACTTTGCGGCATCCTGCTAATTAACTCTACTAATTAGTTCATGTTTGTGCATGCAGCAAATGGATATGCCGTGCTGTAGGAGTGCTAAAGCTGTGATGTCATTTAAACCCTGGGCACAAGAAGCTACCTATGTGAATAGGTGTGAGTATGTGCGGTGTATGTGAAGGTGTTAGTGTGGGTGTGCAGCTGGGCAAGAAAACCCTCACAACTGCGGGTAGGACCTGCTGCAGCTATGCAATCGCTGTCCAGGTTGGCAGCACGGTGTGGCTCTGCTCTGGGCAGTGTAAGGGGGTTCAGTACGTGTGGGAGCCTGTAAAGTGCCGCTGTCTTATAAATACCACTGGGTACAGGCTCAGCACTCATGTCCGAGTGCTGCCCAGGCGTGGGTTGGGATACGTGGGTCCTGAGATCTGGAGTGGGTGGGAGGGTTGGTGGCAGCTACCTTAAAAACCAGAAAAGCAACAAAAGATTCCATGTGGGCATTTTCATGATTTGATCAAGATACCTGGGTCAGGCGGGGTGTGTTTAGGAGCAGGTTTCTAACGGCGCTTGTTTCCCGATTCAGTGCAAGGACTTGCTCTTAATCCTCATCCGACAACTGCTTCAAAAAAATGTGGTATATGGGCCTGAGTATAGAGTAAACTGGGTTATTATAAATAATGAGGCAGTTAGTTATGTATGTACATTCCGTACAACTTGCTCAGCGTCTTCGCCATTGACGTGGGAATAAAGTATCGTCTCCTGCATGAATAGTAAATACCACTAGCCTGGTCCGTCTCCCCGAGACCCCGTGTGCTCTGCGACTCCCCGCATCTGCCTGGGGGAGGTGCATGAATTAATGCCATGCACAGAGCCAGTGGCTGAGGTTGCAGGGCAATTTATTAGCAGCAGGAGCTGGGTTAGTCCTTCCCTGGTGTAAATCAGCAGCTCTCCATGGGCTTGGGTAGATCGCAACCCTCCTCCCCATCTGAGACGTGCCCATGGGTGCTGCTGCTTCTTCCCCCAAACCTTTGAAATGACCCACAGTGTTTTGCTCGGGGTTAAGCCCTGAAGAACTCTGAATTCCTTTTAGATTTCCTTCCGCCATTTGCTCACCATGCAAGATTTTGCACAGGTTGCTTCACTGGAGGGGAATAAGAGGCCCCAGCTCCTCCTTACAAATTACTGGCATGATTTACCTATCGTAGCAGTGGCTAAACCAAGGGGCTGGTTCCTTTACCCACCGAGTGTGAAGCCCTTGGTGAGCAGATGCCACCAACTGCAAATATCAAGGTGTGGGCATTGCTCTGCACCCAGGGCAAGCTGTCCACAGCATCCTCGTTGGTCCTAATCCCAATTATTTCTCTAACTGTGGAACCCCAGTTATCTGCCTAGCTGCTGGGGTCAGAAGAAGAGGTAGTTAGGGTGATAAAACTTTCATTACCACATCCCCCAGGCTTTGCTGTAGGATTTTCTCCCATTATATCCCGCTGTCAGAACCTGTTGTCTGAGAAGGCGTGTGGCCTGTTTGTCCCAAATGGTCCCCACAGGATCAGGGCTGACTAACACTGGTTGAACTGGAGGGCATGTGTAGGGCATGTTTGGATGCTCTGTGGGTCCATCCATCCAGAAACATCAGCTCCAGCTGGTTCTCCATCTCCTGACTACCACAGCTTTCCCTGCAGAGCATCCCAGTGTGACAAGGGCAAGGCTTTTTGGGGTAGCCTGTGCTCCCTCTCCAAACCCATTGCTCAGAAGTTCTGCTGCCCACACAGCTCCTGCTGAAGGCAAAGACACATGGACAGCAGGGAGCTGGCTGCTGAAATTCCTGCTGATTTGCCCTTTAAATGCTGGACAAAGCCTGGAATTGCCTCCCTGCACAAGCTACCTGGGCAGCCCTATGGCACCAGTGGCACCGAGCCCCACGGGAGGCCTCGTTTTTGGCTGATGCAAATTGGCATTGGTGAACTGGAGGCAGCAGCAAGGTGAGGATCTGGCCTGTCGCTCCTGTGAATGTGCCTCAGCCTGGGCTTATGTGCAGTGAGCAAACATAGAGGGAAATTCAGCAAAGCGAATTAATTTTAAAAACTCAGCTGAAGGAGGTTATTTACATTCCCCAACCTGCTGTCTAGCTACCCACTGTCCTGATCAAAAATAAGCATGGAGCAGCCTCTCTGGGAGCGTGTTCAAGATAAGATCACATCTGTCCCCTGCATTTCTTCTCCGTCTCTCACCAGACTTCTCCAGATGGCTTCCCTGGAGGAAGGGGGGGAGCCCAGCTTTCCAATTAAGAACCAGGAGAACAGATGACTTGGCAGCACCACTGGAAATTGTTAGGACTTCCTCACCTCCAAAAAGCGAGCCCTGGAGCTGTACTGCACACGCAGTGCCTGCCCTGTACAGCAGGATGCTCTGCAGAGGTCTGAAGCAGCCACGCTCATCAATAATGGATGCAAGGAGAAGTAAAAAGCCATATGTGATGTTTTTGGACAGACATTTGGAGCGTAGAAGGGAAGGTAGGGGTGCAGGAGTACAATTACTGATGCGTGGGGCTGCAGGAGAGGATTTCTGCATTGTGCATGAGGAGCAAAGCGGAGCGCAGAGGATAGACCTGGGCAGGTTGCACGGGCAAGATCCACAGGGTGACTGCATGGTCTGGGGGCTTGGGATTTCACTTTATACAGGCTGCTTTCATCAACAGCCTGAGACTGTGAAGAGCTGGAAGCTGATTGACACTGGAAAAATGAAACATTTCACCTGGAAATTCAAATTTCTATTTTGTTTGTTCTTCTAATGAAGACAAAAAACCCCAACTTTTTCTTTTTCCCAAGGAGGGCAAATTCTATGAAAATTTTCACTGAGTTGAAAGTTGAGATGGAAAATTTTAGATGAGCCTTATGGGAGTCCCCAGTGCGGTTTCAAAGGAAGTAAAGCAATTTAAAACTGAATCCAAGCAGAGCCAGCAGAGAAAACTGAGTTCTGGGGGAGGTGATGTGCCCAGTCTCTGTGCCTGCATGAGGAAGCATGTGAAAGGGACAGCTGCAGAAAGGGAGATGCCTTCCCAGCTCTCCATCATTTCGGTGCTGAGAGGAGTTGTACTGCATCCATTTCTCCCCTCCAGCTCAAGCTGTGAGCCTCCTTCCAGGAGAAACACTTGTGTCATGAGAAATACAAACCACCTACAGCTTTTATATTTTGTGAGCACTGAAAGAGTCACTGAGTGGGCAGGAATGTGTCTTGGGGCCAAGAACATCTTTGTGCTTCAGGGAGCTGGACCCCAGGTGGGATATTCTACTGTTTTCCCTTGAAGTCAGTGGTCTGGCAGTGATTTACACAGTGCTGCCCCAGAGCTGAGAGCCAGGATAAACCCGATCTGATCATCTGCCAGCTTGCATGGTTGCTGGAAAACAAATGCTGCTGCTAACTGCAGATGCTCCTGCTCTGTGCTCACACCCATCCCAGAGTGGCTGGAGGGGTCTTTGGTTCCCCAGCTGCCAGTGGCTGAGCTTCTCTTTGGCACTGGGGAAGCCAAGATGTATCCAAGGTCAACTTTCCTGACCTGGGATCTCTTGTCAAAAGTCATCAAAATCACCAGAAAGCTGGAGAGTAGCACCAAGGGGGAAAAGCGAGAGCATCAGCTGCCAGGGGCTGCTCCTGATGTGGGGCTGTCAGGTACTGTCAGTGTAATTATGGAAAATTGCTGCAGGATAAACATCACTGTATTTGGGAGAGTAATTGTGCAGCAGCCTCGGGTTCCTTTCAGCATGTCAGGTAGGCACCAATTTTAGCTCCTCACGCCTTGACAGGCTCGGATGCTCTGAGGAAGCATGCTCTGTCCTCCCTTCTCTGCCTCCATCTCCAGTGACAGCCACTGAATGCATCCTCTCCTCAGGTGACCATAAAACACCATCCCAGCAAATGTGAGTGATGTCCTGGGGGGGCAGAGTTTCCCTTTTCCTCCAGGAAAGGAGCAAATTGTTCTGCATGATACAAGACCAAAGTCTGAGCCAAAAGCAGCCAGGATTTTTGGCAGGAAAACACAATCCAGCAATCTTTTCACTTCATAATTTGTTATTTTCTGTACATTCTTGGTAGTAATTGTAGTAGACAAAGAGCCTCTTTATAGAATTGTAAACAACTTCCTGCTGTTTTGAGGAGAAAGTCTGGGGAAGGCATTGGGTACTGCTGCTGGAGGACCCAGACTCGATGTATTGAGGTGTTTCTTCTGCAACTAGCTCTAAAGTCCAGCCTTCCCCCCCACCCCCCGGCATGTCCATATCTAAAGAAGAGACAAATAGGAGTGAAGGAAATGCCACATAAACCAAAGATGTGGTGAGAATAAAATCCAAAAAGTGTAAATCAAAAGTGATGCCATAAATACAGTCTCTCAGGCAGGCCTCATGTGCCACTGGGTATGGACCTGGACTGATTTCCAATGGAGAATGGGTGAAACTCAGTTAATTTGCCTGTATGAAGGGTGTGTGTACCTGTGTCCTTGCTCTGCTGTGCAGCCAGGTGTGGGGAAGGGGGGCACTTGTGCTCTTGATCCACTGTAAACGTATTTGGCTCTGGATGCTGGCTGCGCTTGTAGGGTACCTGGTGTCTGTAATGTCCTGGGTGATGGAGAAACACTCCTCACTGTTGGGAAAGACCCAGAGCCGGGTTTAAGCTTGGGTTTAGCTCCTGGTTTGCCTGAGACTCAAGGTGTGACCGCCACTGGGCAAACCAGCACCTTCAGGGGAAAGGGAACTGGGAAGACTTGCAAGAGTAATTAGACTAAGCAGAGGGGTGCTTGTGTTTATGTGGAGAAAGATAAATAGAAATACAGATGGATAGCCGAGCCATAAAATATCACAGGTAGCTAATTACATGGTAGATAGATGAGCCACAGAAGTATGATTGATAGCTGCGTAGAGAGATGAGTAGATGGAGCAACGGGTGTGAAGAGGTGGAAGGAGACTTTTCTGAATGGAGTAATCTCTCGGCGGTGTAACTCATGACAAGAGAAACACTCAAGTCAACACACACCCACGTGTGTATACAGTTGGCAAATTTTGTGAAATCCTGTTAAAACCTCAGAATAACTTCATAAATAAAAACTTTGCTGGCTTGATGTTTAGCACGGAGGAAGAAAACAGGAGTTGTGGAGCCTATCTCCTTATGCAGCAGTTTACAAGGCAACAGGGATGGATGTGCCCAAGGATTTTGCTTAGAATGGTGTGTTTTGGGGATTGCATCGCTGGAAACCTCCTGGTTTTGAGCTTGCTGCCTACGAGCTGGACATTGCAGCCAGGGGTGGATGGGGTCTTGGCTGGAAGGATCCCCTGTGGCATCTGTCCGTGGGTGCAGGGCTCCTGGTACTGAGCTGAGCAGGGGGCTTATTGCTGGGCACAGCTAGAGGAATAACAGGTCTAGGCTATTCTGGCAAAGTTAAAGGCAAAAGAAATGAAGAGAGAGCTTAAAGTGCAACACTGATGGGCAAAATGCACTAATACAACCCAAAACCGCCTTGCTCCCACTGCGTGATGCCGAGTGCTGTGCTCAGACCCCGGGAGAGGCCAAGCTGTGGGCAGACCCCAATCTACTGAATCCCCACTGAGCACCAGCCCCAGGGACCGGTGCAGCGGAAGGGTGTCCTGGGAGCAGCCCACCAGCCCTGCTCCCCCTGGGATACCCGGCTGGGACCGCTGCTATCTGTGTGCACAGGGTCCTGTGCCGGAGGGGAACGTGCAGGGGTTGAAGGAAACATCCTTGGGAAGCCGTCTATGAGGAAAACCCTATTATGTGTGCTATTGACAGAGATTAATTTATTGTTCAGGAGATCTCTCTGATTCCATTAAGGGAAACACTGCGGCACCTAACGAATTTGCTGACCCGGTTCAGGCTGTTTGCTTGTCAGTCAAACTGATGCACCCTGGCACTTCCCAAGTTAATTTGCTGCCTAGGTTAGCCAGCCTCGCAGCTATGACACCTTATAAATCACGTTACTTAAAGCCCAATGTTTGTGTACGCCTATGAGTAACATCACAAAAAATCTGCGTGCTCTCCGCAGTTCGGAGACTTCAAACGTGAGGGGAAGCTTGAAGGAAAAGCAAGTTTGGGAGAAGTTCCTCACTCCCCTTCCCTGCAGCGGGGAGCCTCCAGCACGCATCCCAGCTGCGATCTCCTGTTAAATACTTGCCCTGCCCCTGCGCAGTTGGGGTCATCTCTAAATTCCTTTAATCCCTTCATCTGTCTCTTTCTTTTATAAGATTGACTAAACATCTAGATCCTGAGCTGTAGCAGAGAGAGAGGAGGTGCCCTCAGTAAGTCTGTTGGGAGCAATTACTGCAGATGAGTTTAGTCTTAATTTGTTGGGGTGGGCAGGGGGGGAAGATCAAAAGGAAATTTTTCCTCTGCTGTGGGAAAAGCAGATATAACGGCTGCAAAATCCAGGGAGGGGGGGCAAAGAGCTATTTTGGTATTCAGATAAATTGGCTTTTTAAAGAGTGGTAATCGATGGAGCTGTGGGTTGATCGTTGCTGCAATAGCAGGGCAGGGGGTTGGAGTAGCTCTGTGAGAGAGGAGTGAGGATGCCGGCAGCTCCTGGTAGTTTGCTGTGTGGTTTTACGCGTTGCTTGCAGCCAGCAGAGTTTTACAGCCGGTCAGGTGGCTGGGCGGCATCGCTTCAGCATGGGCTTTGTACCATGGAAAAAAACTCTCTGGAGACAGTAAGAGAGAATTTCATCAAACCTCTTTGCTCCCTGCCTCACGCTGCTCTCACATGTGATGTACATCAAAGCATCTGAGAACTGTTTGGAGCTCCACTAACTGTGGAGTGAGTTGTTTCCACCCAAAGCAGAAATCTGCAGGGATTTGCTCCTCGTCGCTGGAAAGCCTGGCGCATCAGCCTCTCCTGGGTGCTGCCTGCCGAGATGCAGCACCTGCTGCTGGACCCAGAGACCCCCTCTGCAGGGCAGGTCACCCTGCAGACGGGTGGTCAGTCCCTGGGCCTCCCATCTCGGAGCAGAAAACCCTTTGTCCTCTCCTTCTCTTGCCCTAAGGGCTTCTCCGCTGATCCTACGTGCAGGTGTAGGAGAGGTCTATTTTGCTGGCTTTCCAGGAGCTTCTCGAAGTTCGTGGTCTGGGTGCTGCAGGGATTCCTACCTGTGGGCTGTGAGCTGAGCCCTTCCTGCTGCAAGGATCTGAGCTGAACACTTGGTAGTAAACCTCTGTGTACCCAAATAGTGCAATGGAGGTTTAAAAGAGTAATATCCTACAAACGCTGACAGTATAAATTAGTCATTATAGAATCACAGACTGGTTTGGGTTGGAAGGGACCTAAAGATCATCCAGTTCCCACCCCCTACCGTGGGCAGGGACACCCTCCACTAGCCCAGGTTGCTCCAAGCCTCATCCAGCCTGGCCTTGAAGACAGCCATTATTAAGATATGCCAATAGGATGAGCATATTTAGATTTTATATGTTGGAAAAGACCTCCAAAAATGACCATTGCCATGTAAAGGATGCTGTAACTCCCTCCCCGTGCCCCTTTCTGTGCTCAGCCCAAGCTGCTGGTCCCTGTGAGCTCCGTGAGCGCTGTCCCCATGAGGGCTGCACTGGGATGTACGCTGGAAAGAAAACTGTGGATATTTGTTCCCCATGGTTCCATCCAAGTTCCGTTGGTGGGAAAGCCAGTGCTGCTGGGGTGGAGACCTTGCGCTGGTCTCAGGGATGGAGAGGAAGAGAAGTTCTCGCTTCCACGTGGCAGCGGGGGAACAACCTCACATGGGTGAGAAGGGAAGGTGGCATTTAATGACCCCAGCGCCCTACCCCAGGATTTTCCCCCCTGTGGCTGTGCTCCCTGGGCTGGCTGAGCTGCCTGCCCTTCCACCCCATCCATTATACCCCACAGCAATGCCATGCAGGCACCGGTACCAATTTACTTGATAAATTCTGCTGCTTGTTATTTGAGGGATCGGACAGGCCTCGCACTTTTGGGAGATTAATTTTTGATTTATTGTCGGCTACGATGATTTATTCTGATCCTTCCCCAGGGAAAAGACAGGGCTGTAAATATTTTAAATGCCGTTAGCTGGTGACAAGAAGCATTGCTGGATGGTAACAGGGTGGATGGGGGATTGAAATCATAGCAGCCTTTCTCCTAAATTACTTAGAGGCAACTCCAAACGTCTGCTGGTCTGTCTGAACGGAGGTAGGGGAAGAGGGAAAGAAACCCACCACATGTTAAATTGTTATTGTATTAACTGAGGCAACGTTCTCTGCTTTTTCCATTTGCCCTCGGAGCCGCTGCTGCTGATTGCGATGAATTGAATTTCAAAGTGTGATACAGCCTTGCTAAGAGCACACTGTGCTCCCTAGTGAGAAATAGAGGCAACTAAGAGGAACTGCATTTAAAACAGCCCGAATAACCAAACGGAAACCCCCCAGCAAGGGGCCGTTGGAGCCCTTCTCCTTCTATCCGAGATCGCAAAGTGCTTTACAGCAGGGGGTGAGCATCCCACTGTCCCTATCTCATGGGCACAGGCCAGAAAGGGCAATCACAAGGTCACTTAATGAACCAGCAGCAGAGCTGGGAGAGACCCTTAGGTGTCCCGAGGTACTGGCCAGTGTCCTGGCCATTGGGTCCCACTGCTTCTCAGGAAAAAGGGTGTCGGTGTTTTCAACCATTCAGGTGACTCTCCATTGCCAAGGAAATGCCCCAAAACTTCCTTACTTGATCCCTGCCTGAGCTGGGCTGTGCTCTGACTCCAGCTGTTGCGGCTGACCCTCCCCATGGAGGAACCTGAGGGGTTCCAGGGTGGTCTCAAGCCAAGGAAAGAGCCTGTGGTGCTCCCTGCTCCTCTGACCGAGACATCCCTCGTCTGCTTTCTTGATGCTGTGCTTTATCGATGTGAGGAACGGGATCAAAGCAAAGCCAGCTACAGCTCTTGGGGGGGAGCAAACACACACAGCGTCTCCTGCTAAGTTATGCAAAATATGCAAATGGGTTTCTTTTTTTAAGTTGCGTTTCATGCCCTTCTCCAAAAGTTTGAGACAAGTGGAAGTATTTAGTGCTTGAGTTTCCTTTAGGATCCCTCTTTTTCTCTCCTTGCACACCAGGATGATGCTTGCGCACGTCAGCGCCGATGCTGGTGACGGCAGCCCACTCCTTGCCGTGCCCCAGTGCGGGATGAGCTGTCACGGCTCGGTATCCCGGCATCCCAAACCTACCCCCCTGTGGCCTGCAGAGATGCGTAGCCTGTGCAGGGACTCAGCTGGAAATTTGGATAGCATCCCTTTGAGAGATTTCCTACGGACTGTCCTTTCTTCTCTGCCGAAACCTCTGTGCTCAGACCCACCAGCCCCGCTTGTTGTGGAGCACTGATCAACGGGATTTATTCGGAGCCCAGCTGTGTTGTGTGCTTCCCCATAAACTTAATGGGCTGTGGAGAGGAAACACGTGAGGTGCTCGGGCAGGGCTTGGGGGTAACCTTCTGTTTCCATGCCCTCAGTTCGCTCTACTGCTAATTCCTTCAATCCTTTTCCATTGGTGCTTTGAGATCCTCAGCCCTCAAGAAAGGCAACGCTTTACCTGTGCACCTCCTTTTCCACGTATCTGCCCTGCGATGCTGCTGGCGGGTGGATACTCAGCGCTGGGATTTTCCCTTCTGTCTCTCATTAGTAAAGCCACCCTGAATCTCCTCTGGCTGGGTTGTTGCCAAGCTCCCCCAAGAAAAGACCATCGGTGGGTGACAGCTGCACACATCAAGGTGACAATCACACACCAGTGCCACCCAGGCAGCATTTTACCTGCTCGCACCTCCCCTCGCAAGCAGCCAGCACGATGCCCAGGGTGGGCAGGGACCCCCCCAGCCCTGCAGGGTGAGGGGATGCCCACCAGCATCCTCTCCTCCCATAATAATGCTCATGAGGATGCTGGTCCCAGCCCCTGTTAGCAGAGCTCCCGTGTGAGGGTGCAGCATCCTCCTGGCAGCTCCCAGCCCATCCGGCACCGGAGCGTGGAGAGGGCTCTGTGCCAGCAGCCGGAGCGGTGTCTGCCTGCCTTTGCTCCTCTCTTTTTTTTTTTTTTGCCTAAACAGCAAATAAAATCCTTTCCTCCTGCTGCTAAATTGGAAAGAAAGGGAAAAAAAAAAACCCAAACAAAACAACACTCCCCTCCCCAACCTAACAATAAGTATCTTGGAGGAAAAAACGTGGAGCATTGAAGATAAAAGAACGACTGTTAAATGAAAATGTTGAGGCAGAAAGGCATTAGACAGCACTAGTAATTGTTAATTTGTACTCAGATTTAGTACGAAAGGGCTTTTATTACTTCAAATATGCATTTATTCTGGTTTTCCATTTGGAGCAGTAACGCGCAGATGAGCTTTCAACCCCCCAAGGCATTGGGTAAAATAAAAAATAAATCCTTTAATGGATTTTCAACTCTCGAGTCCCGGCAACCATTTTTTATTTTTTTGTTACTGTTTAGAGCAATACAGCGTGCAATTACAGCAGCACGATGGGTGCGCCGTTAATTGGCTGAACTCCTCAGGGAAGGGAAGGCAGCGCAGAGACCCGGGAGCGCTGCCGGGGGGGGTGTCGCAGGCAGGGTCCCTGATGGGGGTCCCGGGCTGTCACTCACCGTAGGGGGAAGGAAGTGGAGAGCCGAGCTCTGCAGTCGCAGGAGCCTGCGTCAGGAGGTAGCCCCTGCCCTGGTGATCTCGTGCTATACACACCAAAATTAGGAAAAAAAACCCCAATTATTAATTTCTGCTCTATCACAGGTGGGGAGCGTGGGAGTGAAATCAGGAACTTAGTTGTGTTAGAGCAACTGGAGCCTCCAGCAATACTAAACCAAACCAGCAACCCCATATCCCAGCCCACTCTGACTCCAGGGCCATTGCTCCCCATCCACCTCTTTATTTTGGCTTCGCTGCCCTCCCACTGACTGATGGGTCGTATCCCAGCTCATCCCTCCGGCACCAGCAAAGGCAAGTGGGAGCCCTGGGTGCTCCCCACGGCCACAGTGATGCTGGTGGGTGACTGGCTGGCTGTGACCGAGGTGGCTGCCCCAGGCACCGAGGGGGCTTTAGGAGAGGTTTCTGCCACGCATAGATGGTTTTTCCCCCCTGCAAGAAATATTCCGGTTTAAATGGGAATGGATTCAGGGAAGTCTGACAGATGAATTCTATAAACAAGACCAAATGAATTTACGACTGTTGTCCCTTCTAGCTTGATAATCAAGGAACTGCGGGGGGAAGGATGCTGGAGCGGCAAAGCGCTCTGCAAGTAAAAGCCAAAGTCAAATCAGGCACCGTCGGGCGCTCGCAGTTGCCTTTGAGACACGTGCAGGCTGGAAAATGATTTGATTTACTGACTTTACCTGCAGCTGACTAAATACTGGCACAACCTGCGCCGGGTGAGATTTATGTGCGGGCGCTGGAATCCACAAAGAGCTATTTTCCTGCGATATTTGCTTACACTTTGCATCTTTTGCCAATTACTGGTGTTGCTTTAATACAGACCTTCCCCACCTCCGTGTCTGGGTAGCGTCTCCTCGGGGACACTGGTGCTGGGAAGCCCCGACGTGCCCGGGGCAGGCATCGCTGCTCCCACACCGCCCGCGTGTGTTGTCTGTGTGGGCTCAGCCGTTGTCACCTCGGTAATGATCTGTGTGTCCTGCAGCTTTATGATCTGTTATTCTCTCTGAAGAACTCGGTTTTCTTACAAGTTTGTGGCAGAGGCTCCCAGTGGGGGGGGGGGGGGGTGTGGGGGGGGTGGGTTTACTGCCTGAATTGCAGGACTGGGACAGCCTCATCTTGGTCTGGTCCATTAACAAGTAATCACTTTCTCTCCAGCCCAGATTCAGTTTGTGTTTGCTGCTCATCTCATTTTCTTTAGTTCAGAGTGAGCTTTGAACTGTGTTGTGCGATGTCGGGAATCATGAACAGAAACCAGTCCCTCCTCTCCAGTCCCGTTGCCGGTTCGGTTTCTCCTGAAAGGAGAAAAACCCAAAGGGTTTCTGCCCTGGGAGGAGCGAGGGGGTGAGCAGAGGATTTGGTGGTTGGAGGATGCAAGCAGGGATGCCGATTCCAGGGTGGGCAGCCCTTTAGCGCCATAAAGATGTAACGACTAAGGCACAATGAAAAGCATTAACCCCCAAATCTAACTTCTTGATGAGAGAACCCTCCTATTGCTCTGGATCACCCCAAGAACCCCTCTCGTGCTCAGTTGGACTCCCCCTTCCTTTGAATTCGCATTCACACTCATGGTGCGCTGTCTGCAGACGGGATACCAGAGTTAATACCTGCACAGGCGGTCAGACAACCAGAACCATGCCTTTTGGCCCCAAAAGCCCATCAGTTAATCCCAGCCTTTGCGCACCGGAGCTGGGGGAGACTGAGAGCAGCAGGGCCACCCCTCCCGGCCCCGCCGTGAGCATCCTTCCCTGCGCCCGGCCAGCAATAAACATGTCAGATGCACTAAGCTTGCAAGGATCGATTCCCTTCACAGGATCAACAAAGCAATTTGCTGTCTCGGTCTTGTTCTGTTGTGAATAATAAGCAGCCGTGGAAGCTTGGCCCGTGTAGCACCTTGTGCACTTGGAATTTGCAAACCATCAGGGGCTGCATTAGTCAGTAAAGGCAGGGAGCGGAAAAACACGGAGGGGGGAAAGGAGGGAGGGGAATTCCAGCCACTAATTGTCAGCATCGTCTTCTCAGATACCTAATCCATTAAGGGCTCTTCAGGCTCTCGAGTGCTGTGGCAAAGGGAGGGCACTGATTCAGCGGGGTGCGAAAGTGGCTCTGGAGCAGGATGAGGCAGTGTGGGCATTGCCTGCCGCCCGCCACCAGCTCAGAGGGCACAGCCCACGGACAGGACCGTGGAACAGCTTGGGTTGCTCCTATGCTCATCATCGTGTTTTCTGTGGGCAGGAGATGCCGAGCAGCTGAGCTGCACAGGGCAGGACATCTCCATCCCCGCAGCTCTGTGCGACAAGGACAAACTCCCAAGGACAGACCTCTCGGGGTCCTCTAAAACCATCCTCCTCCATCGTCCACCTGCGATGGAGCTCAGCTCTGGCCATCTCTCTATGCACAGCCCAGCCTCTGGCCACTGGGAATCGTGTTATTTTCCGCTGGACCCACTGTCACCCCACTGCCTGTGCTGGTGAGTCCAGTGATGACAATGCAAAAGCTGCATCCTCCTGAAGCAACTGCACAGGCTCATCAAGTACCTTCAGCAACAACCCGGGCAGAAGGCAGCTTTTGCCCGGTGCCCCCAAAGCCTTGCCAGATCCCCCCTCCCCAGGGGATACAACCGAAGCCAGGTGCCGGTGCTGCACACACGACATCCAGGTGTGAAGACGCACGGCCCATGCCATGGTGTGTGCACTACCAAAGGTCAGATGCAAAACCAGCTGCTGTTTTCACAAGGTCGCATAATTAACCCAAAACTCAGCAATGGAGTAGGAGGAGTGACCCACGCACGTATCAAAATATGCCCATTTCCAGGGCCAGCCGCATGAGTCCTGCCCAAAAGCCACGGGAGACACACTCAGCTCTCCTCTTTGACGGAGGTGTTTTGTCCCTTTTGCTCCCCAGAGTGTTTTCAGCATACCAACATCAGTCCATTAACATTGAACCCAGCCCTCCTTCCCCTTAGCAACAGCATCAATATTTATGATGTGTAGCTAATGCAGTCTACTTACATGATTTCTAGGATTTCAGGTGGGAATTCTTTGTACAAAAGACCTCTATTACCTTTCAGTATAGGATGCTGCTGTTCACCTTCAAAACAAGCATTATGGACCTGCGACCTTTCTTTTACAGGCTGTTTCGTGCTAAAGAGACTCAATCTGCAGCTGCTTCTCAATCACAGATAATTTAAGTGGGAATATAGGTAGCAGAAACCCACCTAATACTAATTGCTCTGCTCAGGCAGGTTTCTGTAAGTGTCTGAAAAGGATCAAGCCTGTTGATTAATTAACCAATAATCTATACACAGGCTTTGGTGCAAACTCTGTAGCTGTGTGCTTGTGTCACCCTGCTGCATTCAGTCGCACAAAATGAGGAGCAAGTGGAACACCCTCAAGGTTGGCTTTATTAGCTTGAAGAGGCTAATTTGAAGGCTGAAGCTGTTTGAAAGGCTAAAACTTCTGTATCAGGGCATAATGAAGAGCTTAGAGGTAGATCGGTGGGGATGGAGGGAGGCTGGTGTGGATAAAAGTTTGGTCTTTGGCTACTGAATAGGGCTACTGTTATGGGCTGATGTGGTAGGTGAACAGATTCACTGGGGTTTGAGATGTTGTGGCGAGCAGCCTGTGAAGCACCAAGGAGGAAAGCGCTGCCTGTGAGACAGTTCTCAAAGGCAGGGTGCAGGAATTGGAAGAGGGAAATTTAGGGTAAATATCAGGAAGGAATTCTTCCTACAGAGGGTGGGGAGCACTGGGACAGGTTGCCCAGAGAAGCTGTGGATGCCCCATCCCTGAGAGTGTCCAAGGCCAGGCTGGATGAGGCTTGGAGCAACCTGGGCTAGTGGAGGGTGTCCCTGCCCATGGCAGGGGGTGGGACTGGGTGGGCTTTAAGGTCCCTTCCCACCCAAACCATTCTGTGAATTCCTGTGTCGTGAGCAGACTGCACTGGCTCAGAGGGTGTAAGTATGATGTAAAGACCTCCTGTACCTTCCCTGGGCTCTCCTGCCCACCCCATAAGCTGTCGCCAGGACGTGGCAGCTGCGTGCCGCTGCAGTTTCACATGTCCTGCTGTTGTTCAGTGAGGGCTTCAGTTTTTAAAGGGGGTGACTCTGAAAAGGCATTCATCATCCCAGGCAGCAAAGGCTTTCTGCAGGGAGGGTCTTTTTCCACTCACTGCTAAGGAGGGCTGGGGGAAGTTTGCCTGGTTTTATTCTTTTTCATATAAATAGGATATTCAGAAAGAGTGGTGTTTTCAAGTGAAGAAAAAACCACTGCTGAGTGTTGATCAAGTCCCATGTGCGTTATTTTTGTTCAGATATGGCCATTTAAAGCTGGAAGCCAAATGCTTTGTATGACCCAGTGCAATTACCATGCCTCCCTCCCTCCTTCCTTGCTTTTCCTGGAATTAACTGTCTGTGCATCTGTAACCTGGGCCATCCCTGTTTTCCCTTGCTTCTGCTGTCTTCTCTGCACCCTGTAGTTGATCCGTAGTTTATACAACCCCAGAGTTTCCCACCGATCCCCAGGAGAGAGGTTGCTTTAGGGCTGGCATGTGCCAGACAGTGCAACCGGCTGGACGTTTCCCCTCTTGGCACTAGGGCCCCACGGAAGGCATTAGGGACAAGGCAGCAGTTACCTGCGGGATGGCCCAAATGCTGAGCAATCCTTCAAGGCTCCCAGCCCCAGGACTGGATGTTTCTGTCAGGGCACGTCCTTCAGACTCAAAACTTCTCATTGCTCTGGCGAAGCCGCTGCCCTTTTCTGTCTAGGGCATCTAGCTGCCAAACCCCAGAATGCTAGTTGGTAAAAACAGTTGACTGATGATTATGCTCCCTCTCTTTTAATTAAAAACCTGGCATTTACAAATCAAAAATATCCACACCGGGATTTTTCCTGCCCTGGTATTTTAAATAATAATTGTTAATTATTAATTATTCATGATTAATGAATGCTTTGCACATCTAAATGTCTTCCTCCCAGACAACCCTGTAGAATCATTTGCTTTAATTGCGAGAAATCTGCTAGGCCAGTGATAGCGGTGACAGTCCCGGGTCCTTCTGGGGCTCCAGTGGAAATGCAGCAGATCTTGGCTCCTGCATTGCCACCAGGGAGGGTGCATTTGGTAGCTAATGGTCTGCTCTTTGGATGTGCTCAGTTACATCTGCCTGCTCTAGCAACTGCAGGAAGCCTGTTTTGTTCCTGCTGTCTGTAGGAGGCTGCCTGGATCACTCCCAGTGACAGGACTGCGAACGGAGGGGCTGCAGACATCCCCTCTGGTGCAGAGCCGGGGTGCAGGCTGCCGCAGGCAGGGTCGAAGGCACACAGCACTGTAAGGGACAACTTAATCTTTGGAGTTTGAGACCAACATGCCCAAGTTAAGAGCCTAAAGTTCAGCTCTAAAACACTGATCCTGGCTCAAGGACTGTGTGGGTTGAAGTTCAAGAGTGCTTAGCGTGTACAGTCCTCTTGACTTTGCAAAAAGAGGACTACAGCGGAGCGGTTTGTTGACAGCCACTGCTGCTTTCAGTCCTTCCAGCTCCAGGAACACGGTCTGTTTGTCAGCTCATTGGTTTCTTCTGGGTCACCTTTTCCTTCTAAGCTTCACCTCCAAGTTTATGTTTGCCAAATGGTGATGCGAACTCGGTAGAAAGCAGTGGTCCGGTTTCACAGGGACCGGCTTGCCGCATGGCAATGCGAAGCCTTGGGCAAACTGTCAGAGGCAGCATGATGCTGACTGTTGCACCCACAGGAGATGCTTTCAGTCCAACCAAGCCGGCAAGTAAGATATTCTTGTGGGTTGTGCGCACCCTAAAGGCGGTGGCTTTCTTTGCTGCGTCTCACTTTCTGCAGTTCTCACCTAGGTTTCTGCTAGTCATCGCAAGATGTTCCAGTGCTGCAAACTGCTTTGGTCTCTCTTTTCTCCTGTCCAGCAAGTGTGCTGGCAGCAGAAATCGGTGTTTTGCTGCAATCTAGTGGTTGTATCACGTGGAACGAGTTCATGGTATTCACTTCAGGCTGAATAGTCTCCCAAGCAGGTTTTCCCAGGCTCTGAGCTAAGTGATACTTGTGTATGCGTGCTTTGTACTAACAATTCCTTCATCAAAGGAAAGAAAACAAAAGCCACGTACATTATTCTTCATATTAAGCAATAGAGAAGATGGATACTGCACAAAATATGTGGTGCAGTAAGGTGTTTCAGGAAGAATAACCTTTTAAATGTGCCATCTGGAGAGTGCTGGAAATCTTAGGCTTTATGATGGGGCGACGTTACTGACTCCCTGCATAATGAGCAGCTGACTCATTAGAAATCAAGGTGATACAAGCACAGGCGAGATGGCCGAGTCTTTTCCAGCTGAGCAATCTTCTAACCGGGCAATAAATAAGTGAAGGCACTTGGTGCCCCTCAAGTCAGTAGAAATGCTTGCACAGGGTGTGATAGGAGAGAGATGGAGATGTGCAGGGGAAAGGTAAAGGGTTTTCTTCCCCCCCAACTCCTTCATTTCCCCTCAGGAGCTATAAGGGAATGACATCATTTAGCTTTCCTTTGAAAACATGTTCTTTGCCTTCATCTTCCTCCCATTCCCTCATGCAAAACAGAAGGCTTGAGAGGGCAAGAGCCGGTGAGCACAGGAATGCAATGCAAACCTGCTTGGCCCCAAAAGGAAATGTTTCCAGGGGGAAGGGAGGGAAAATGATGGGTACAGCTGCCTGGACTCTTGTATCTCTGATCTTGAAATCTGCCTGGAAAAAGCAGTATCAGAGCAATGCTTTGTTCACATTGAGCTGCTTAATATTTCATGGTAAGCTTGTGTTAGACACGGGAGTCTCCAGGAATGCCTGGAGCTGTGCAATGGAGAGGTCTCAGTGGCCTGGGTGGCTGCTACCTGCCACCGCCTGTGGCAGGCTTTGCTCTTGGCTGTGCCCACACTAGTGTGGTCCCCTCCAGGCTGATGGCACCCAAAGTACCCCCCTCACAGCCACTATCCCACCAAGCATTCCCCCAGACCAGGTCCAGAGCTGTGAGCCTGGGGCTGCAGGCTGTGCAGAGGAATTTGACCTGGTTAGACAGGGGGTTATTAGAGGCAATTTTTAGGGAATTAACTGCTTTGGGATGCTGTTTTGCAAAAACTTCTTTGGGCACATTCGGTTGGTTTCCCTGCTGGTTGGGGAAGGGAAATGTGGGTGTGTTTATCACCTGCCTGATGACATGTCTCAGGATTTCACCCACAGCTGTTCTGGGGTGGGTGCAGCCTGGATTGTCACAAACAGGCAAATAAAGGTCTTATTCTTTCCTGGAATGAAGGCTGGAGCATGCCTGGCTCACACCAAATAAATCTCTCTGTAGGGTGCAGAGCGCTCACCCAGCCGGCACCTGGTTTAGGCAGCTCCTGTCCAAAGGACACACTAAGAGCCCTGGGGAGGAAAAGCAGGGGATTCTTGGGAAGCAAACCTGTCCTTCCCAACAGGCAGCTGTGGCTCTTTGCTATCGGGTACTAGAGGCACTGCAGGAGGCAAGTGAAGACCAACCAGAGAAATAAGTCTCATGCTTAATGCATGGGGTGTTGGAGAGCAGTGCCAGAGGCTGGCAGCTCCTGGGGGCTGCCCAAACCCAGAGCGTTCCCAAAAACTCATTACAGGAAACAAACCCCCGCCCTGAGGAGGGTGATCAACTGAAATGCTCCACGGGGCTGTAGTGATAACAGGGGTCTGGAGGACTGCACGGATGTATGGCCACGGCTGAGGGTTCTTAATTTGGCACAGGTCCTTCAGCTCGATCAACAGATGTAGCTCAGGTTTGCTGCTCCGCTCGCCTTTACTGGAGCCATTGAACTTACCCCGCTGCAATTCTTTCCCTCTGTTTCTGTGCACGTAACACGCACACAGCGAAAGCTTTACAGCACCAAGGGGCTCATCCCCTTTGATGAGCGTTTGTAGGGAAATGAAACAGTTGCCCTCCCAGTTTGCTGCAAAAGCCGCCCGCGGGTTTTCCCAGTCCGCTGAGATTTGCACCGGGCGAGGTTTACAGCGGCCGCCTGCCAGCGGTACCACGGCGGTGTGTGTTGTGGGTTGGACTTTCTGCACGCTAAAAATAGCAGGGAAACACTGATTTTGCTGCTGTGGCAGCAGGTGGCAGCACCGGATAACGAATGGCCGGCCCGGGCCACCGGAGAGCTCCAGCCCGCCTGGTCAGCCCTGCGCATCCACCACCAACCGCAGCCTTGCGGGTGGTTTGGTAGGGGTAGGTGGTTGTTGGCATCCGGAGGTCTGGTATTGCTGGCAAGTGAGATCCGAGGCCTCCAGAGTTGGATGCTCATGAACTGGAGCATCCCTTCCCCTTTAAAGCGTTGGCTCTGAAGGAACAGAAGCCTGAGTGGCGTTGCCTGCTTGCAGTGGTTTAGCAAATGACGGGATGAGGGTATTTAAATGCCAGTCTAGGTTTTAAATCCTCTGCACCAACACTGAATAAAACAGAAGGTGCATTAATGACACCCCTGCCAGTGCTTGTGTGGCTACGGGTGGGAAGGGCTCCATGTCCTGTGCTCTCAGCTAGGGAAACACAGGCTGGCTGCAACAGCGCAGTGATTTATGTCCTAAAGGGAAGTGAAGCTGCTGCTCCATTAAAACAAAGTGCCTGGGCTGTGCATCCATCACTAGCTTTCCCTGAAAGGTTCGAGTGTCATAGCAGGGTGCCCATGAATCCATCTTTGCCACAGCAAATGCTTTAAGGCTAATCAATACTTTCTTCAAATAGATTGGTTGGAGGAGAGGATCTCATCTAATTTCTCCTCCTTTGCCCACTCCCTAGTTAACCACGTTAATCTGAAGTCAGTGGATCTCTAGGGAGAAGGGAAAGGAAGGAACCCTCGAGTGAGGACAAATACCCAGAGTGGTTGCACAGAGGAGTCAGAGGCAAGGAGGGAGCACGGCGCTGCCGTGCCAGCAGTCAGCCCCTCGCATCCCACGCCTGGGCTCTGCCCTGCGGGAAGGTCTGGCTCAATAACGAACGCACATATGCCTCTGTTGGGATGTCCTCCTGGTTCAGCCGCACGCTTGCTGGAAAACGCCGAGCACCTTGTGCTTCATGCTAATTTTAGCTGTTAACTGTCACCGATGCACCTTGCAAGTACAGGGCACAGTTCCTATTGCACTTACATGCTTCATCTCAAGTTGCCAGTGGTTTACAACAAACTGTTCCTCTCGTCCATTTTGATCTTTGCTTCACCACACTTGGTTATCTCTAGACAGAGACACGTGGAAGGAGACCCAGCTCGGTTTCATTTCCCCCACGTACGTGTGCTTGAACAGTCTCCAAGCTTTCCACCAGAGCTTCGCTCACCATTTCTTCCAGTACATCTCGCAGAGGTAGCTACTAAGGAGAGTAAGTCAGTATTTGTTCACAGCATAAAAAGATCAGCACTGTAAGCTGCGAATCAGTACTCGTGTGATGTAGGTAGGCAGCGTCCTCCTCCACGTGGGATTCTCTGCAGAGGCTTCCAAAAGCAAGGAGGGATATTTCGGTTCTTTCCCAGCAGGCTGGTTTGCAACCAACACCACTAACAGGAGCGAAGGGACAGAGACTTGCAGGAATAAGAAGTAAATTTTGCAAGGCATTGAGCAGCTCTTACGAAGTACAGCGTGCCTCCGGATCCCTCTGGAGCTAAGAGTAATCAGCACCTTCGAGGAGCACTCCGCACTGTTTAAGAGGGAGCTCTTGAAGAGTAACTCTACCTACTCCTGCCCTGAAACAGCTGTACAACAGGACTGAAATGGCAAAGCCTGATGAAGTCTGATGTTTCCATTGGTGCTGAGCAGCTCCAGGGTAAGGGATGTAAGCCTGGGCCTCAGTGACAATAACGGCAAAAGGTCCCCAGCTTTTGGCGCCCGGTTTCCTCGCACTTTGTTACTGATCCCTCTTTGCTTGACTGTGTGGTTTGCCTCTGCATTCACCAGCATGCTGACACCTGGAGCTCAGCACAGGCTTCTGCACTGCCTCAGCTATTCTTAATTGATTTATCTTCCTTCATTTACAGCAGTTGTGCTGTTTCTCTTCTGCAGCACCTGCTCTCTGAATCTGGCTTGGTGTTACTGCATCTACTACTCAGTAGAAGAACTACAGGCTCCAGCTTTTTCTCTGGATTGCCTGAGGAAGGGTCTTCCCTCTGGTGGTCCAGCAGACCCTGTAGTTCACACACTGAACTGACATGGGAATTCTTCGCTGACTTTCAGGGGATGGTGACACATGTAAATGGATCTTTTGGTCTAAGGCACCTGGGCACTTTTGGTGATGAACCCCTAAAGGGCTTGAATATATGGTGTTCCTCAGCATGTTTAATACATGTTGAATCATCAGCACGTTCGATACATCTTCCGTGTCTAGAAGATACGCTAAATCAATCGGGATCGGTGTGTTGCTTCCAGAGAAAGCGTCTATATTAGTTTAAGTTTCACAAGCTCAGCGGATTATTTGTAATGTAATGAAATGTACGGCGAGGGAAGCGGCAAATCTCGCTGTGAGTGGTTCCTGGACGGGGGAGGCTTTAATTAAACTGACATTTCTGATAACCAAGTCACTGAAGAGATGGCTGGGCTGTGATGTTAACAGAAGCCTCGGCGGGGGAAGAGTGCCCGATTGCAGACCCACCAGCTGACGCCTTACCCAGAGCCAAGCTGCCGTACTTCTGCTCCTCTTCAGCAACTCTGCGCGTGGCAAAGACCACCCCCGGGGCTGCCCCACTGCTTGGGGGGCAGCGAGGTGTCCTGTCATCCTTTGCAGGCTTTTCATCTGGGCGATTTCCTCTGCTCCGATAAAAAGATTTGGACATTCGTGCCCGAAAAAAAAAACCCTCGAGATGGGCTGTAGAGCCTGGGACACGCGTGGGTTGCAAAACCCCGCTTTGTGCTTCTAGTGCTCGCGGGGCGGCAGAGCTGGTGCGCGCAGCGCTGAGGAGCTGCTAATTAACGGCACTGCTAATGAAACCCTCCCCCTGCTTTATACCCCCTCCCCGCCAGCCCCTGCCTTCCTCCCTGCCTCCTCCCGGGGCGCGCTCGCTCGCCCGTCCGCCCGCCCGCTCGGGTGCGCGCAGTGCGGCGCGGCCGCGCCCGGGAGCGCGCAGTGCGGCGCACCGAGTCCCGGCTGCGGCGAGCCCCGGCGCTCCCGGATCAGGTAAGCGGGGCGGGGGGCACCAGGCTGCGGGCAGCCCCCGGGGGGATGCTTAAGTCGGTCCGTCCGGGGTACGGCTGGGCCTGGGGGGGGTTGGCCCCGCGGCTTTATCCCGGGTTTGGACCCCACTGCCTGCCGGGCTCCCCCCCTATTTTTTCCTCTCCTGGCCGGAGCTGCATGTGGGGGGAGCTGGGTACTGGGGTCGGGCATGTGATGGGATTCTTGCTCTTACGTCACAACATCATGTCTATGCGTGCGATAAAATCCTGATGTGCCAGTCCGGGGGGACGGGGTGCAGGAAGGGAAACGTACCCTGTGTGTACCCGGGGGTACCTTTGTGTGACAGGGCATGTTTCGGCCCCTGAAAGCTCCTGCGGGGGAAGGCTGGCTCTGTGGGGAGGCTGCACCCTGCTCCTTCCCTCTCGTGTTTGGGGGTGGATTTACGTTCTCCCTCTGAAACACCCTGGGCTGACACAACACAACCACCAGCCTCATCGGCGAGGCCTCTCCGAAAACGCCGGGGTTGGGATGCTGCGTTCGATGGAGCCGGGCCTGGCTGGAGAGCAGCGGTTAGTGACGGCCGTGTCTGTAATGTGCTGTGCCTGCAGAGCCGCTCGCTGCTATCGATCAGGCTCCCGGAGGTGGAGAAAGTGCTGAATCATTTGTACTCCCGGCTCTACGGGTGGTTCTGCTGCTCCCCATCTCCGGCATGGGGTGCAGAGGCTGAAGGAGACTGCTACGTGTGTGTGGCCGTGGCTGAGGTGGGAGTGCTGTGGGCCTGGAGGAGGTACCGCTTGGCTTCGGCACGGCGTGGCATCTTCTTCCGTGGCCTCAGTTCCTCCTTGGAGGAGAGGGCACAGGGAAGATGCACCCTTGCATCTTCGTGAGGCCTCTGGGCATGGTACTGCGGGGATGCAGGAGAGGGTTGGGGGTGGGTGTCGAGGGAAATACAGAAAAACCTGCCCCTTCTGAAACAGGGAAAGGCACGCGGGGCGTGCTCCTAGGGTAGGTTTCTCTTTTTTCCTTTTGAATACTGTCTCCGAGGATTCTTTTTCAAGGTCGGGTCCTTGGAATAGCGTGTGGGCTATGGAGTACTGAAAGTCAAACGGGGGTGTTTCTGTCTGCCTTTTGAGAGGGGAGCAGTGTAAAGGGGCAGGGGCATGCGTGCTGCAGGAAAAGCTGGAATACTGAAATGCAGACCAGATGCCTGGCGGTGTTAAGATGGATACGGCTGCTGTCAGTGTTTCCGGGGTGCTCCTATCAGATGCTGAGGACAAAAGCAAGAATCCAGTGACTTTTACTGAGATGCCGACTCCCTTATTGTTGACCGTGTTTCTGTAAAATGTCTACCCTTTGGCAGACACCTAAATTGATCATCAGCGTGACTGCTTTGTTTCCAGCAAACTTTGCATGGCCTACCTTGAAAGATTCAAATTCAGCATCACATTCTTTCTATTTAACAGCTTAAGGCTGGGCCCTTGCTGACTTTTCTTTTTTGTGTAGCTGTAATGTGAGTGGAACATAAATAATGCATGGAGGTCTTCTCAGCTGACAGAGGATGGGCTCAAGTTGTTAAAATTGAAAATGGACTTTGTTTACAGGGGTTGAGACCTGGCGACTGGCTTTGTCTCGCTTCAGCTGTATGACAGTGCTGGCTACCATAATAACAAAGCTCCAACATCACCTTCACTACGTCTTGCTGGGGGGTACCGCAGGCCTCAGGGTTTCCCCGAGTTGTGTTGCCTTGGATAGAGATCTGATTTAAACTAAGTCAGTCAATCCAATCATCTCTTCTCCCAGCTAATGATTAAATGGAAAATATCCCAAGCTTTCAAGTGGTATTAATTCATAATGAATTATTTGCCTAGCTGTGATCTAATTGTCTTCGTCTTCATGGGTCTTGTGTATAAAATCAATGCTGCTGCTGGCAAAGTGCCACCACAACGGCTTTCTGCAGTGCACAGGCATCAAAGGTGGTCAGATAGCTTTAATAATAACAAGAAATGAGGCCTTATTCTTCATATCTGTGCTCCAAGACACTACAAGGAGGCTACTCGCATGAGGCCCCTCTGTGTAGGTCTTAGCGTGGTTGTATCCCTCCTGTGCAGGGGGGCACTGAGTCTCGCAGGTGGGGAAGGTGTTGAGATCAGGTGTGAACCGTAACGTGTCTACATTGTGTGTCAGGGACTGAGTGGGAATAGAAATGAGAGGCTGTAAATGCAGATCCCAGCAGCTGTTGGTGTTGCCTGTGATAGTGAGGAAAGGAAGAATGGACATGAGGAAAGGGGACCTTTGGTCCTCAGTTCAGGCTGAGGGGAAACAGTAAATACATGGCTTTTAAAGTAGCTCAACTTTTCACTTAAAGGATTTTTACTTTGGATGTTCTGTTTCAGGCCTGGTCGGGTGACCTAGTGTCCTTGGGAGAAGGCTCGCTGGGTGAATTATTCATAGGTACCAAGTACTTTGCCAGACTTGAATCCTCTATCCATTCCTGTCATCTGTTTAACCCCACTTAACAGAAACGTGGTAGTTACGGGGTGTCTCTAACAAAATACTGTCTGGATAAATGTCAGTGTTTCTAGAAACAGTGCCTACCTGGGCAGTGAAGGCGGGTGCAGGTTAGTCAGAGCTCCAGAGTGTGTTGGCTCCACCTTGTTCTCGGTGGGCCCACAAGCAAAAGGTTTGCACTTGAGACTGTTCTAATTTCCACAGGTTTCTTACACAGATTCCCAGGACGCTTCTGTGATTCTGATGTTATCTGTGAGTTTTTGGCAGGAGATGCTCTTCTTCCTTCTCTGTACAGAAGTACCGTGTGTTTGTTGACTTTTATGGGGTTTTAATTTGGTTGTCTGTGCAGCATCAGGCTCTCGGATCTCATCAGCGCTTAACCTTATATGTAGATAAGGCTGAATGGTGAGGCAGCTCCTTCATTTGTGTTGTTACAGGACTTCAGGGAGATGTGAAATACCCTGGTTTCTGCACAGTTGCAAAGCTCTGCTTGTTATAAGTGAAATAAGAATGTAGCTAATTGTGAGGTTTTAAATCCATTAGAGTTGTTTACATTGATTTTCTCCGAGTCATATATAGAAAATCGGGTCCTAGTTGAATTTGTATAAAAGTAAAACCCGGGAGGAGACTTTAGAAAAAATCCAAGAAATAACCCTAAATTCTGTTACTTCCCCTTTGAATCTTTCTTGCTCCTTGGGTTTAGTTTGCCCTTACCAAAATATTCCCTTGTATTGTAAACGCGAGCAGGCAGCTCTAACCAAGGATTGTATTCACTTACAGTTTTTGAAAGGCTCTAGCAAATCTTGTCAGAGAGGTCTAGCTTGTCTCCCTGCCCTGTGGGTAACTCCTTTCACAAATAATATTCTTTATTTTAAATATTGTTGGATGACTTCTGCTCTGTCTTTTTTTTTTTCCCCTCCTCCTGCTGAAGCAGGTCATACCTTCATTCTTTTACCTTTTCTGTCCTGGAAAATTGTTGTGTAATTTTAGAGATCCAGCTCAAAATGAACTTGCTTGAAGTTGTTGTTATGCTAAATAATCCCCCTCCTTTTTCTTTTTTTTTTTTTAATGCAGATCTGAAAGAAACCATGCTGTGTTATTATGGATTAAAATAGAGGAGGATTTAGTCCTCAGCCCTGCTTATAGGGATCACGATTCCTAGTTAATGAGATAGGAGGAGAAGGATTAACAACTGAACAAATAGAGATGGTTTTGTGTGGCTAAACCAGGCAGAAGTTCCCAAGGATGCTACGCAGGGACAAGTCTTTACCTTGCCTCCTTAGCTCCCCTCAGTTCAGTCTTTTGGATCTCGTCCCACCCTCTTGCTGCTGGTGATAACTGGATCCTATTATTCTTACTGTAGGAATGCAGCTCAGAAAGAACAGCCCAAGGGCACAGGAGAGCAAAGCATCATGCCCTGGCTGCAGGCAGAGCTGGATGAGAGACAGAGTACAGGCCTTGGGAACAGGGAATGAAGACTGTCCTTCAAAAAGCAGCATCTGGAAATCCTTTGCTAGCATCACTCTGCCTCTGCTACTCAACAAAGCCTAAACTGAGAGTTGGTGGCTTCTGGGGCTGCCAGAGAAGCACCAGCGCTGGAAAAGGGGGTGCTTTGTACAGTCAAGGTTCAATCCAGCACGGTACTGAGCACCTTCCAGTCCCAGTGACTCCAGTGGAATCTGAGAGGGTCCGACAACTTCTTACGTGAAGCCCTGTGCAGTCCGGGGTGGACCCACCTCCTGCCTGGTGCTGCTGTTCCTTGTCACAGGCAACAAATAATCTCATGTTCAAAGCATGACATAGGTATAGCTGATAAATCTTAGCACAGGCTGTCCTAGATGCTGCTTTCCCACCTTTGGAAGTGAACACTGATCCTTACAGATGACTAGTTAAAGGGAGCATAACCCAGAGGACTGGTGCAAGGTGAACCTGGAGGTTCGTTTGAATTCCTGGCAGGTTTTCTGCTGCTTTATGCCTCCTTGGCAGTAGATTTTGCTGACTTCCAGCATGGGGACTGATAGGTTCCTACAGACCTTCTAAGTCACAGCAAGCACGATACTGTCTCACTGTCAGCCTGCATACTATCTTCCTCCTGAAATGCCCTGGCACAGATGGGCAGGGCTGGCAATTGCAGTGTGAGCTGTGAAGTGGATAGGACTCTCCTTGAATTTGCAGAAGAAGTAGTGAAATCCCCTTTTTGCTATGAAATATTTACTTTCCCTTGTTATCCCATCAACCTCAAGAAGCCCAAGTTAGAAGAAAATGCCGCGCCTCTAAAACTGAGGTGACCACTGAAGGCACCGACCTGTTGCTCATGTTTTACATTTGTATTAAGTAGTTACTCCTTGAGTGGGAAAGGTGGCTTCTGTGTTCTAGGGGTTACTCGGGGAGCAGTGCTCTTGAACAAGCACGAAGGCTCTCCGTTTAATGTGCTTGGTGTCCTTCATGCGTTGGGTGCACAGGTAGGACGTACCCTCCCCACTTTTTAAAGATTTTTCATTCCGTGCAAGACTCTGATATGGTTTAGCGGTGGAATTGGCAGTGCCAGGTTTACGTCTGGACTTTATGATCATTTCCAGCCTAAATGATTCCGTGAATCTATGTATATTTGCACTGAAGATGCAAACAAACCCATAGATGACAGTGGCAGACCGACAGAGTATCCCATTCCCAAATTTCAACAAGGAAAGATGTTTAAAGGATGATTTACGTGGAGCTAGCAAGGAAGAGCTAATTCCCACGGGTCAGGAAATGAGTGTCCGTGGGTGGAAGAGGGACCCGACCCGAGCGTCTCCCGTCCCACGGGGCGCCCGGCCGCTCTCCAGGGTGCTGAACCGCTGCCCCGCCCGGGAGGCCGCGGCCCGGGACCCCACCGCGGGGGGGGGGTGGGGGGGTGGAGGAGGCAGGCTCTAAACAATTGGTTTGTGATCCTGTTACCCTAAGGGTTTCCACCAGCAGGAAACAAACAAATCTACTCTCCCTCTGCATTGCTTTGAGAACCTTTTCTCATGTACAAAGGTTGGCTGCCCGTCCTTATATCGCAGTGAAGCAGATTTTATTGGATATTCACAGCAGCTGCTGTTGGATATCCAATATCCTGGGGGCTAGGTGGGAGGGAAAGAAATTACAGCCTTCCCTTCTCACCCAACAAAGTGAAAAGGTGAAGACCAGCCCCACCTGTTGACTAGCTCCTGGAAGCTTTACACATAGTCTACTCAGTTAATGAGGAGCTGCCTGTGCTTTGGTGTGTGAGTGGTGGTAAATGTCACTCTTCTTCAAGCAATCTCGATGATTAGTACTTGGAGCCAGTCTGCATCTTGTTCCACAGGCTCTTAACAGTCCACAGTAGGGTATGGTACCACCAGCCGCCTGGTGTTTAATTACACAGCCCTGTTTGTGATAGCTGGGAGAGTTACTAATATGCCTAGCAGCACAGCATGGCTCTGCAGTTGATAAAGACACATCTGTATGCTGAGCTGCACCCTTATTGAGTTAAGGGCACAGAAAAAGCTCTCTTTCTTGCTGTCACTTAAATGGTGTCAGGATTCGTGAAATCTTGCTTTCAGATTCCTACCAGACCCAGCAACAAAGACTGCTTGTTGCAAGCTCATTGGTTTCTGTTCAAATCCCTGTGACGTGTTCACAGATGTGTGCAGACAAGTGGGTGGGAGGGGGGGAAGGAGAGAACTGAGGCTTTGTAGCCACGCACATGTGACAGCATGCATGGGACCCCTGACACTCCTCTCAGGCCAGTCCTCCTTTCATGATACATCTGGCATGCCTCAGACCGTGTTTTGGCACTGTCATTTTGTGCAGCCTGCCTGTAGCTGTAAGTCTTGCAGTGCATCTGGGGACTTGAAGTTTGGCTTATTTTTACTTCTCCCATCGCAAATTCCAAAGAGTTTAGCTAGGTGGGATTTGATGCCCTCTGCAGTGAAGCTATATATATGAGCGTGCGCTGATAACAACCTCTTGAAAACCGTATCAAACCAACTTAATAAATTGATAATCCTATTTCCTTCTTCCACTGCATCTAGTAAATTTGGACTGTAATGTAAAATGTCTTAAGGCTGAACTTTCTGTCCAAACTAAGTGTCCCTTCCCTTATGCCCAGGAAAGCTGAAATTAGGGTTAATTGTATTGGTTTATACAAAATACGTGGGCTGTACTTATTACAGAACAAATATGTGTACAATAGAAGTGTCCTTCAAAATAGTATCTTGTGTATCACAGCCTGACATTTCTTATTGACAGATGACAAGGCCCACAGGGGTTTATTTTTCAGCAGTATCAGCAGCTGGGTCCACGGCTATGTATTTTTGGTTGACCTCGTCTGAATTCTCCTGGCCATGGTGACAGCTGTGAAGCTAATCTGGCTTGAGCCCAGGATAGTAGGCTTCTCTCTAATGTTGTATTTCATGGACTCCGGTTTCCTTGTCTGCTTTGCTACTCTAACCTTCCTCTCTAAGTAGACCAACCTTTCTAGACAGCCTTGGTTTTGGAATGGAGGTGGGACTGGTTCCTGTGAGTGCCAGGAGACGAGCTGGGGAGTCTTTGCTTACTAAATGTTCCTGGCAGGCTTTTGACCCAGGAGATCACTGTGTTTGCTCTGCTGTAATGCTTCTTCCTCCCCCCTAACTTGCCTTGCAAAACAAATGTGAATTATGTTTATGTCCATGAAACGGGCCGGGTACATGACGTATCCTAATATGTTTAAAAGACAACTTTATCACAATTAAAAGAGGAGTTGAGAACTTGTATATAAGAATAAATACACCTCTGATTGCAGAGCTTGGATCAAGTGCGGCAGAAAGAGGTTAATTAATAACTGTGGGGCGAGTGGGGTTGATGCTTCTGGAGAGGGATGGCCCTTTTCTGGAACTGCATAAATGGGAAATTAATGCAGTGAGTCTCAGCTCTCTCAGCAGCGTCCAGTTGTGCCCCAGTACCTCTTATTTTGGGAATTCACTCGCTGCTCTAGATGCTTCCCCAAGAGCAAGTTTCTAATGGCAGTTACATAATACACAACAGCACGGTCCTTTTGTGGAAATCAAACTCACGGAAACCCTGTGAGGTGGGGGAAGGGAAGGACCGGAGTTCTTGGTTGAAGGGACCAGTCAAAGCAGGAGAGCCTGAGAATGAATTTTTACTAAATGTATTGCCTCTTAGGCTAAGCAAATGTATAATTAACAATAAGATAACAGGGTGGCTCCACAAGGCAGCTAATTGCATTTTCAAATATCAGTTTGTCAGCTCTTATTTAGTCTTCATTCAATCTGGGCTTTGCCAGAGCGGTGTCTGGTTTTAAATGACATTTCCCCCTCCTTGCAACATGGAAGGATCTTCTCCTTCCTCATCCTCAGAAACCTCTGCTAGCCCAGCTCCTGATTTGCTTCACCTTAGACTTGGTCTCCCTTGCTAGAATGTGATATTGGTCCATGGGGTTACATTAAAGCAATTAGATTAAAAAAGTCTTTGCAGGGGTAGAAAAAAATAACACCACAAGCAACAGGAGACTGTCCTGCAGGTTGTAAGGCTTGCAGTACATCAGCTGCTCAAAAGTCTTGCAGACACTTTCCTCCTGCTGCAAGTGGTAAGATATTATCCCGATGGGAGCTGTCTGTGCAGCAGCCCTAGCTGGATCTAGGTGCCATCAGTGGAGACGGCTCCATAGGGGCTGCTCTTACGTGTGCTTTATGATGTAGGCTTCCGTTGCTGACGCCAAGGTGTGGGAGCTGGCAACATGTGGGCAACCGGGATGGGGAGAAAATCGAGTGTCATGCTTGCTGACTCGCGGCTGGTAGATGGCTGAAAGGTTCTGTGCTCACCTGCTAGTCCTTGAGAGACAGCACGTGCTTTTAAACCTACGTTAAGGTAAATGATGATGAGGTATTTTGAGCTGCCCTGTTGGAGCATTGACATGTACTGGGACTGAACCAGCAGGAACCTTTTGGAGACAACCTCCTCCAGCAGAATGAGTGCATAAGAAGAAGCTCTGAAGTTTTTGGTCTTTTGGTGCAGGGTACGTTGGCAGACAAAACTCAGGCCTCTGGGGAAGGCTGATGTGTGACCGCAGGCAGGAGTTGAGAAAGGAGAATGGGGGACATCCCAGCTCCACAAACCCTCCAGGGAGGGTAAGGAGCCACCTCCCCGTCCCCTCGAAACCTCCCCACCCCAGTGAGCTAGCTTTGCTGTGTTTCTGTTTTCCATCTGTGGAAGCGCTGTAGGAAGCCGTGCAGCAGGTTGCTGTCGTGGGAGGGTGTTTAACCCGCACTGACCAGCGCGGCTGTATCATGGGCAGAGATTAGCATCACCCCCCTGCTTGAAGCAGACAGCACATACGCGCTGTCAGCTCCAGCCCTGTGTTGCAGGAGCAGTGTGTCACTTCCACTCAGCACAGCCAAGGACGGTGGCCTCACAGCTGACCAGTAACACCCCCCCACACCTGCTTTCATCTGTGATAAGTAGGGAAATGGCACTAATGAACTTTTCAGTGTCTAATCCCTGACGTGCTTAGGCAGGGGTGGTGTGAGTTGACTTAGGGATGGTTTTGGACTGCTCGTGGTGGCAGAGAGCATCTGTGGAGCTAATGCTACCTGCTTGAGGCTGGGAGGCTGGAAAGTGCTTTGCTTTAACGTGTGTGGTCACGTCGGAGGTGGCTTGTTGTGGATGAGCACTGCCCTTGTTTCCCTGCAGCTGGCTGTAGGCTCCAGCCACAGCCCGGCTGAGGAATGAGAGGGATCAGCTGGCAGATCAGTGAAACTTTCAGTTCCTCATCCCTCAAAACCAGACCTCCTCTGTGTGCTGCTCCCCGCTTTACTGCAGTGACAAACTCTGGCCACAGGCTTGGGGCAGCATGGCATGGGAGGGAAGGGGGTTGGTTATAAAGCACAGGTCCTAGCTCCATGCTCAGACCTCCAGGAGAGACTCGAGCTGGCTTCTGGAGGTCTGGAAAGCCTCGTGGCTGCTGGTCCTGAGCACAGAGATCGGGTCACCAGGTATTTGTGCCCCTTCCCAACCTCCCAGCCATCCCCAGCAGTAACGCCCTGTGAGACCCATCATCTCCAGCTCAGCGTGGGGCAGGATTTTGCCTTTTGTGACTCCTGTCGATGGAGCAGCCCTGCGCAGAGTGATGGGGCTGCAGGGTGAGAGTGCCCAACTGCAGGCGCCTGGTTTAACCTTCTTGTGGTCACAGTCTTGAAGACAAAACAGTGGAAAGAGTGTTTTTCAGAGTTTTTGCTTTGCTTTCTCCACATTTCAAGGCCCAGCTTCATCTTCTGTTTGTTATTGCAGGATTGTTCCCCAAAATGCAGGTAAAAAGTTATTGAAATATTCTGTAGGACAAAACCAGAACTCCTTATTCTAATTCCAGCTCTGCTACTAGGAGGCTGTTATCCTGAACGAGCCATTTACATATGCTGCCTCAGTTTCCCCATAGGTAGATAAGGACTGTCCGCGTTGCAGTGACTGGTATGTGTTTTTCCTTCTTGTCAAGAAACCTTGAGGCCCTGGGTGAGCACCAACTATTTATTCTGTGGGCTGTTGAGTGCATTAAATCACAGCCTTTGCCTGGTTCATGTCAGCGTATGTCAATCAATTTGCAATAAATCCTGGTTCTCAATCAGAAGGAGCTCTCAAAATGAAACAGTGCAGGCAAACAGCAGGGATGCGGTACGTGCGCAGCCACGGGAGTTACATGCCAGAAAGGGGGGGAAAAAAGCTTCTTTACAATGGAAATGCAGTTTCTGCCTGTGCTGCCTATTGTCCGGTGAAAAGGGGTTGTTTGAGCTGCGCTGGCGATGCTCCTGGTATTGATTCTGAACAGATGCTGAGATGTGGGAAGGCAGATGGAGCCCCGCAGCGCAATTACCTCCCGCGACGGGGTGGGCAGCGTTGGCCAGATGCCACGTGGGGCTGGTGCGAGGGTTTGGGTTAACCCTGGGCTGCGGCGAGCCTTTCCCCGTGAGGCTGCAGAGAGGGACGTGCCTCGGAGATGACACAGTCCTCCTCTTGGGCAAGTGAATCTGACACCTGACTAAAATCCTAATTGTCCTGGTGCTGAGGGACCCCGCGCCGCTCGGAGCGGTGTGTGCCACAGTCTTTCTATTTCTGAATCGCAATCTGTGACAAATCCATAGTCATCTTCAGCACAGGGCTCTAGAGGGCAAAAGAAAGGCTTTTGGAGTTGGGTTGCCATCACAGTGTGCTTGTGGCTAATTATAGCCCATGCTGGGGGCCACCACTGCTGGATGGAGCCGCATGGGCCTGAGCCCTCTGGTACAACAGTGTGGCCTTTGTCCTGCTGCTCTGACATATCCTTGGCATCTCTGTGCACATCTGGGCTGTGGCCAGTGGCTGAAACCCCATTCTCAGGTGCCTTTTGGGTGCAGAGGGTCCTGCCCTGCAGCTGAACATCTGGATGGGAGCTGGGGGGTGTACGTGGGATGGGGTCAGGGGTTTTGTGATGGGTTTCTAAGCTAGGAAAGGTGGCTGAAATGAGAATACAGCTACAGCTGGGATTCTGGTAGCATTGTGGCAGTGTTTTAAGAGGAAGTTAAAGATGCACCAAACTTTTAATCAGGACTTCTAATGCATCCTCAAGTGCTAATCAGGCAGGTAAAAGGCATCTTCCTCCTGGAGTGGAGCTGAGGCAGGAGAAGTGATTTGCCTTTAGCCATGGATGCGAATTCCTGGATTTCACACTGTATTCCTACCCCTTCCTCATACTTCCTTCTCGGAGTTACGGCAGTCTGTAAGCAAGAGAAAGAGAAGCAATCCTGCGTGACAGCAAAACATCCTGCATGGGCAACAGCTTGTCTGGAGTCCTGCCTCCCCCCTTAAAGAGGGGCAGCAAACAGGGCAGCCCTCCTCAGAGACTGCACCGAGTACAAATACTGGAAGAAACCAACTGCTTTTCCTCTGCAGTTTCCTTCGGAACAAAGGCACAAGAGAAATACGGTTTGTTTGTTCTGGCCAGGAACTTTGCAGGATTGTCAAACTCATTCCGTGTGACTCTGCAGGAGGTTTGCAGGGCTGATCAAGCAGAAGGCAGCGCTGGGTTTGCTCTTGCATGCTGCCGTTTCAAGGAACAAGAAGCGCATCTTTATTAAACAGCTTTATGCTAAGTCGGAGTTGTTTCCTAGCTGCTGCCCTGGGCTGGTTTTAGTCCCTGATGAAGCACCGAGATCGAGCTGCAGGAACTCAGGGTTTTCTCTGTCATCGCTGCTGACTCGTGGGTCTCCACCCCATGGAAAAACTCATCCCTTCCCCAGCAGCCAATTATCCCTAAAACATGACCAGCTCTAAAAGCCTCTTTGGCCTTCTCTGGGGGTAAAGAAGAACCAGCTCCAGCGGACTCTTCTTGCTCCCTGTAAGCCTGTAAGCAATCAATGGGATTTCAAGGGTCCTGAAAAGAGAACATGGCTCTCCTTCCCTGGGGAGCCTTTATTCATCCTCATTATTCCCTATCTCCCAGGCCCGCAGCTTGTGCTGTCCCCAACTTAAAGCAATAGAGATATTGGACTGAGTTAATCCCTAGTGACTTCATTCATCTTCAAGCAGGGATGGATTTTTGCTGGCAACCAGCCCTGCTTCTGACCCCCTGCCACTGCTTTTTGTGGCATGACTGAGGCCGCCACCTCCTGCCAGGCTTTGCATCTCTCCCTCCGCACCTCCGTAACGCGCTGTCTGGGCTGTCCATCACTAAGCAGACAGCATCCACTACGATGGGAAATTTTTCAGTCTGCAGTGCTGGCAGCGTCCTGCTGCTGTCGGTGTGGAGAGCAGATCTCTCGGGCTGCTTCTGCACCGGGAGGGTGATGATGCTAATGTGCGCTGGGTACCAGTTTGTCTCGTGGGAGTACACTGTGCTGTAGAGCTCAGGATCGAGGATTAGCAGCAAGGGTTTGGTGGCTCCCTCTCCGGGGTCAGGATAATGTTGTGGGGGCATCAGTGGGAGATGCCACACAGACACTGCAGCCTCAGGCCATCACAGCCCCGGAGAGGTGCGGACAGAGCCGAACCCGCTCTGCTCCCACACGGGGCTGTGGCTTCACCAGACTGGGCACAATGGCAAGTCCAGACCTAGCAATTCAGGGTGACTGGCGAGATCTCGTGGCTTTGGGAGACTTTGTTAAGTCTGACATCCTTGCAGAAGGCTGTGGCTGATACGCCTCATCCTCTGCCTCTGGTGGGAGCGATGCTGGTTTCCAGATCTATCTGCTCTGGTCGCGTTTCCCGGTTGTAACCCTGTACCACGTTTCGTCTCTTTGGCATTGCGATGGTTCAGCTGAGGATCTGCATTAGGCAATCTTTGCATATTAGAGGTCATTCAGGTTTTAAACTCAGATCTTGCTTATATCTCTTTAATGTTTATTCTTTAAGAGGCTGGATCATGTTTTAATTTCACCAGATTGCAGGAAGGCATTGCCTGAATACAGGAAAAAAAGAGGGAAGTAACTAATCAATTGGTAGGAATGTGGCTTATGGTTTCACATCCTGAGGCTTGGTCCTGCTCATGTCGTCCCATTGCATGGGTACCCTTATCCTTCTCTCTTCCAGTGCTGTTCTAATTTTCCAGTGAATTGAAATCTGTTTGGGCTTGCTGGTTTGCCTGTTGGGCATTGCCCAATCTCAATAATCCGGATCAGCGAGGCTCACTCCGTAATTATCTTGGCAGCTACTATGAGTTAATGAGAAACAGAGACAGCAGAGTTGAACTGAAATCAGTTTGTGGTGGCAATCATGCCCTTGCGTGGGGGAGAAAGGATCTGGGAGGGGTTTATGGAGACCGAGTTACACTGTACTTGTGATTAAATTAGCTGTCACAACATTCTGATCAGTTGTTTGAGGCTTAACGTTATTAGAACGGTAATTGCTACTAAAGGGTAAGTTTTGCAGCGCTGTGAGGGGGAATTGTGCGCTCCAGATGGAGATAAGAACATACCCTTTGGCATACAACATCCAGGGAGCATTAATACCAAACGCTTGTGAGACAGGAACCAGAAAACAAGGGAGGTGTTGCTGTGTTTGCTCTGAAATATCAGGTTCTGGGTACATCTGAGCTGGGAGGAAGGTGCGTCCTTGCAGGGCACCTTGGGCAGCAAGAGAATTGAAGTGCTTGCTCAAAAAGGTGTCACCCGAACTGTTCCTGGGGCTGAGACCTCTCGGCAGTGATGCACCTCCTCCCTGGAGCACAGCCAAGACCACAAAGACTTCTCTACTTGCACCCGTTTAATCAGGAAAATGGAAATAGCATTTTAATAAGATGGTAATGAAGTTGTGGATCAGATTGGTCGATTCCTCATTTGAAGCTACAAAGGGGAGCTTTGTTTTTTTCCTGGGGTTTATCACTTCTGTTCTTGCCTGATTAGTCATAATCTTCTGCTGCCCTTCACTGGGAAACTCCTTTTATTCTCTGCACAAGTCTATCCTTAAGTTTGTGTATGATCCTCCGGGGAAATCAGGCCACCTATATTTCATTTAGAGACTTCAAACAATTAACCTAACAAAGATTCCTTTCTCTCTTCCCATCTTCCCCCATCTGTTTCCTAATTACCCGTGGAACTGGGATACATGTGCAGACTGTGTCCTTTCTATAATGAAATCACCTCTCGTCAGTGTTCTGTGGTTGGCTCTTTAAAAGCTGTGTCTCTACTGGGAAAATAGCAACACACAGGCTGTACCACGAGAGCGAGTGAGCCTGGAAAGGGTCTGAGATTCAGATGGGGGGGATTTTTGCTTTCGTGTCAGAGCTGGAATGCAGGATAACTCCAGTCCTTCTTGTGGATCAGAAATTGAGTCATCTGGAGGGGAAGGCTGAGTGACCTGGGCCCTGGAGGAGTCTCAGCAGCTCTGGGATAAGCTGTCTTTGGACCAGGGAAAGCATTCCTGGGAGAAGAGCAATTTGCCATTTCACAGTTCAAGAAGGAAAAATCCCTGTGTCTGCCTGTCTTTGTAGAGTCCGTCCTGCCTGCCCCACCCCGCTTCCTTCGGAGAGCTCCGGGGGGTGCCATGGTCCATTCCATGCCAGCGAGCTCTCCCTTCCTGCAAGCGCGGTGCTATTAAAGGCCCTGCGTGATGATGGTGGGGGCCAGTGCACCCATACTGGTGTTACTGGGAGGAGAAGTGCCCCGCAATGGGGATCTGTATGGGAACTAATGCCTGCTTGGTGCAGGGTTTGCTGCAGATGTTGGCTCTCGTTGCAGAGCTGCAAACAACCGTGCACTCTCTGGCTCCAAGACCCCGCTGGCATCTTCTCTCTCTTCTTCCCCCGCTCTTCTCCTGCCCACCCTGTGCCCTTTTCTTCAACCTCTACACTGCCTTGCCCTCCCCTGTGCTCAGAGTCTCCTCGTCTGCACCGTGGGGGACACAATGAGGAAAACCTGTTCCCGTCTGACTGCTCAGCCCACGCTGCCGGCGTGTGGGAATGAACCGAGATGCGTCTGCCTCTCCCCCGCCCCAGGAGTCACCCCGCTTCTCAGTGCCTGGGTACCTCTGCACCCCAGCAGCCCCCTCTCACGGTGAGAGTGCTTCTTTCTTGGCAGCTAGAGCCTGGTTGGCAGGAAAAACTGTTAGAGATGCAGTTCATTATATGTAGGGCAGGACAGTTCGGGCTCTGCTGAAACCTGCTGGGAGGTAATTATCCTCTCCTTGGCTATGAATGCCTTTGGTGTGCTGCGATGCTGCAGGAGTGAAACCCACTGCTGATGCTGCTGGGTGCTGTGTCTGGGGTGTGAGCCTGGTGAGGTCCGGGAAGGTCCTGCCGCGGTGCCGGCGATGCAGTGAGTGATTCAGCACAACGGTTGGGGTGAAGCGGGTTTGGGAGGAGGCAGCTGCTTTGCCCTGTTTGTTTCTGCTCCGCTGCGTTTGAGTCCTGCTCGTGAGTCGTTAGAGCGTTGTGGTGGTAGAGGATGGATGCATCGCAGCCCAGTGGGTGTTGGGGAGGCCACACACCTCCCAGCATGCAGCAGCTTGAGGCAGGACGCCTTGGACTGGGCACGGAGTCTCAAGGGTGGCTCTGGAGCAGGCAGGGTTTAAGAGACATTTGGAGCTTGGCTGTGCGGTGTGCTTTGTGCTTGCTGAAGGAAAGCCCGTGCTGTCCTAAGTGTGTCCTCTGGGGTATGGGCCAGCCTCCTCCTCGGCTTCTCTTGCTTGAACCGGAGGGATTCACACTTCTCAGGCTTCATCTTCTACCTTACAATGAGTAACGTTCTCAGCAGAGGCTGTGAAGTCTGTGTTTGGGGCATATCAGGACTGTGGCTGCAGGGCAAAGGGAAGGGGGCTTTAATTACATCACCCCCTTGCACTTCAGTTTGGTACCTCAGCCATCTGAGACGCTCAAAGGAGAGTGGTAGAGGATGAGGCTCCCTGCGACTCTCCTCACCCTTCTGCACCTATACTGCCTCAGTTTCCACAGCTGTAAAATAGAGATGCTGCTGCTGGGGAGGGGAGAAATTGTGCTGAAATATTGGTGAGATATTCCAAAATCCCTGGCTAGGAAGTGTCCGTCCGTGGGCTGGCTCCGGTGTCGGTGAGATCTCTGCCGCCTCGGCAGCTTTGCCGCACGCTGTACCCGTCTGTCTCCCCACTGCAGACGCAGCTGCCAGCGGGGCTGGAACAAAAGGAAGCTGCATCTGGGAACAAAACCCCATCGTACCGGTGGTGCTGGCACCCAGGACACGGGGACAGGCCCTGGCTGGCACTCGAACCCGCTCCCTGCTGGCTCAGGGTCCGGCGGGGGACAGAGTGGGTAGTGTCCTGCACCACGGCTCCTGCATTATTCATGAAGGAAAATCCAGCAAAAGCAGAGAGAAAAAAGTTGGAGTTAATAACTATTGTGCCTTCTCCCCTTCCCAGCTCATGGGGATGGATGAGCTGGAGATAACACAGCCCTGTGCTGGTGGGGCAGGGGAGGATGGGGTAAGGGTCTGGGGCAGCAGCCCAGTGATTTCTGGGCTTGCCCCTGGGTAGGTTGGGTCCATGCCAGGGCTGGGGAATGCTGGCAAAGCTGTGGGGGCTCACAGCTCTACGAGGGGCTCAGTGCATCCTCCTCAGTCCATGGAGATGCTTTGTGTTTGGGGAGAGGAGGTGGAGAACCTTAACCCGAGCTCTGGAGAGGGAACAAATGTGTCTTAAATGGGAAAGGCAAAGGTAGGCAGCTCTGCCTTTGGGGTAACTTGTGTGAGGAGGTGGAGGTGATTTTCTGTAAAAGCCTTGGATGCTGGGACATCTGCAGGAGGATGGGCAGGAAAATCTGCTACTGTGTCCTGTGTGAGGGCTGACCGGCATGTCCCGGGGGCCTCTCAAGGCATGGCACAAGGACGAGCTGGTGGCTCCATCCGTGTGCGCCTGTCCTGCTGCGGTGTGCTGAGAACACCCCACGGCCGCCTGCACCCAGACCCCCTTTTACTCTTCGGCTGCCGCGTTTTGCCATGGCTGGACGCTGCCTGGGGCAGGTTAATTGGGTTTTGATCTCTATTATCGCAGCGTGTCGTTTGACTTTCTTGCTTTCTGTTCTTTTCCGAGTCAGGCAGGGCTGACGTGTGCATCTAACCCCTTAATTCCTGCTCTGGGGGCTGCTTGTCACCGAGACACGGCTGAGTAACAGGGCCGCTGTGCTTGGATGGAAACAGCCCGTTCCTCTGCGGGGGGGAGGCGGTGGTGTAAATACCAACGTTCATCACAAACACAAGTACCTTTTGATTTTATTAGGATGCTTCTCTTAATCCCAAGAGCTTTAAGGCAAGATGTAAAAGTGCTATCCTGACTGCTTGGGCTACTAATAAGCTTTTTCTTGCAAAAGGAGTTGGTGGCTCTGAGGTAATCTGGGTGTAAGCTGATTGTAGCCTCCTGTTCCCTTGCGCTGCTGGTTTGTTTGGATCTGGGCTGGCGTGGGAAGGAGGTTATTCCAGAGCACCTAGAGATGCCTCCCCAGGGTGCAGACATCAAGTAGTGGGAGCAGACCACATACCACGGTGTCTGCCTGTGCATCCCTGCGCTGCAGGTAGCCCCAAGGCAGTGGCAGTAGGCATTAAAACACCCTGCAGCCTCTGGGCATGAGGAGATGGAGATGATGGAGGTGAACTCCTTGGGGAGGTGATTAGTGTCCCACAAACTGTGCTGGGCATTTTCATTACTATTCAATGGCAGGCTTTGTCTGTTCTGCTTTGCCCCAACCCTCCTTGCGCTGAGATGTTTCGGCTCTTGAGGCCCTAGAAAGCTCAGTGCACGGAGGAGGGTGCAGCCCCCTGTGTGGCTTTGTGCTTTGGAGGAATGCAAAGGCCACCTACCAGCTGATGACCTGGAAATCTGCCTCCCTGCTCTCCTCCATCCATCCAGCCTTGTGAGCTGTGTGGTACAAGGAGGATATTGCATCCTCAGTGCCCCCAGCAACGGCCAGCCCTCCCTCACTCGGATTCAGCCTTTGCCCCCAGCCCTGTCCTGCCCGTGCTGCGGGGAGGAAAGCTGCTCCCTGAGCTGCTGCTCCAGGTTTCCACACAGGCTGCACGGTCAGACGGTTTGGGTGTAATTGCAGACAGGTTGCTCTGGAGATGCTGTGTCGAGTTATATACATGAGTCGTACCTGTCTGTTGCTGTAATTTGATCTGATTAAAATGGAAACCTCTTGAAAGATTGACTGGGAAACCTATCCCAAAGCCCTGGTAGCAACAACTGTGTTCCAGCGTGACTGGTTTGTTTGCAGAATAAGCTCCATCAGGCATCTGTTGGGGTCAGGGAGGGGGTGGGGAGTCTCTTTGATGGACCCAGAGCTGCCCGCAGCTCAGCCTCCCCTGCATGTAGGCTCAAGTCTCAGCCTCTCTCCTGCCCATGAAGCATCTGAATTTAGGAAAGCAGAAACCGAAGCCTCTAGATAAGCTCAATTGTGCTGCCTTTTGTCTTCCTCCTCTCATTGCCCTGGCGTCTTTCCTTCCATACCCATAGTCGTGCCACACAGTCCCAGCGTTGAAAGGCAGGTCAAAATTATACCCCCCAGGCTCCATGCTGGGCTGCAGTGGTGGAAGAGCAACAAGAGCCATCAGTCACCGTGTAATATCTGGCAGCTGGTTTGCTGGGAACTGGTGAAAAGGGCGTAATGCGTGGCAAGCTCGCCTGCATCCCAGCAGCGACCCGTCTGGATGGTATTAGCATCCCCAAATGGAGCAGGGCCAGGCGTGTCCAGAGGCTGATGTGATGAGCTGATTGCACTGCCGGCACTCGGAGTATGGCAAATACATTTCCATGCGTCTCTCGCTGTAGGAAGAATTTGCATGAAACTGTACACAAAATAATCAGCATAAGATGAAGCTGTTGGATGGGTAATAGACTCCCGGGGTGCAGCGGGGCTCTGGGCAGTGCTGGCCCCTCTGCATGCATGGTTCTCCTGCCACGGCTTGAGCAAACCCTTTGCTCCAGAGGGATGGGGAGAAGCAGTCCCTGAGCCAGCTGCAATTCCCACTGGGAAATGCTTATTGAGCTCTGGATGGGGGGGCATGGTAAGCAGGTTCCTGGTTTCTCAACCATCACATACTTGTGGCAGAACATGGTTCTTTAATTGCATCAACTTCTCATGTATCCTGGCTGGATATTTTCTCTTCCATGTTATTTATTTACTGCCGTTAGCAACGGGATTTTTCTGCCCCTCGCTGGCTAGATGGCACGTGGATGCAGGGAAGGGCTAAGATACACAAGCAGAAGGCTGTGGGTCTCTGGGCAGAGGGATGGGGAAAGGGGTGGCTCAAGGACAACCCTCTCCCCACAGCATTGCTGTATCCTCATGAGTCCCTCCGCAGCCTCAAGTCACCTTTTGGTGCAAGATCAGGTTTAGAGGTAAAAGGAAAAAAAAAAGAAAAAGTGAAATAAATCCAAATGGGGTCAGAAATCTCTGATGTGAGCACCTCGTGCTGGGTTAGGCTGCAGTGGGAGCTGAACAAGAGGAGTAGGGAAGGGGGGGCTGAAAGCAGTGGTGGGGGGACCAGCATCTGTGCCAACTCCCTGCAAGAAGGTTTCTCTTCTGATTAAGAACAGCAACCCCCCCAAAAAAGGCACTGAAGCTGGTGCTTCAGAACTGTCATCACAAGAAAGGACTCTTTTCCTTTTTTAATATTAATTAACAGCCTTTTGCTAAGATGAACGGAGAGGAAGGTCCTCTGCCTGCCTGCTTGCGGGCAGGGCCAAGGGGGAGCACGCTTCAGAGGGCTGCTTGTAGCTCTTACTAATTCCTCATGAATAATTTTTGAGCTGGGAAGCAAATTCCTCCCGTTTTTTTGCTCAGGCGGGTGCTTCAGTGCAGGAACAGGGGTTGCTATGGCTGCGCTCCTGAGGGATGCGAGTGAGGGGCTGGGAACAGCACTGGGGGCTCACGACCCCCAAAAAGGGTCCGATGACAATATGGGCCCTGCTGCAAGGGTGCCTGCTGCTCCCAACCATCCTGCTCTGATCCTGATGTGTGATTCAGTGACACTAAAGCCTGATGGCTCTCGGGCAGGGTTCGCTCCTGCAGCTCTGTTCCTCCTCCATGGAAATCCCCGTTTTTCCCAAAACTCAAAGCTCACATCCGGATTTTGATGGTGGAAACCTCGTAGTTGGGATGGACTCTTCCTGGAGAGGGTGGGGAGCACTGGGACAGGTTCCCAGAGAAGCTGTGGATGCCCCATCCCTGGGAGTGTCCAAGGCCAGGCTGGATGAGGCTGGGAACAACCTGGGCTAGTGGAAGGTATCCCTGCCCATGGCAGGGGGTGGCACTGAGGGTGCTTTAAGGTCCCTTCCCACCCAAACCATTCTGTGAGGCTATGATGAGGGACTGATTTGATTTAACGCCACTATAATCCTCTTCTCGTAGCTGTAGAAAACACCGGAGGCAGGCGATGAGCCACGATTCCTGCCTGCACTGGGCAGGGAGGATCTGGCTGCACCTTGCGGTGGGGCTGTGCCCCCTAAAACTGCTCTTTTCAAACAAAGCAAAGCATACAAAGGGTTACAGATGCCTGCAGTTTTTGACCGGCTTTCTGAGCTATGAGCGAGGCTGGGTGGCAGATATTATGGGAATTGTATGCATGCCTGAGCGGGAGGGAGGCTCGGCTGCTTGGCATCCGCTCGTCACATGGTGCCTGTTTGGATGCCAGAGGTAGGATCCTGAGGTTGCCACCCAGAATAGATGCTTGTTCTTAAGCTAATTGCACCCTTTCAGTGATTCTCAAATAATAGAGTGCCAAACTTTCTCTGCTCTGAAAATTCCTGGAAGATGCCTGGCACTTTTCATTATGCATTGGGAAGAATGTTTTAAAAGAGCTAACTAGCAAAATAAACAGCTGGTGGGTATTGTAAGGTTGTAAAATACTCATTTTATGAGCAGTGAAAAATTGTCTAGCTGTGTCAAACTGCTGCAATGGGCCAGTTCTGACAGGCTTGTGATTCCCCAAGTTACTCCGGGAAGCACTTGCCAAGTGGGAACGAGCTGAGATCCTCAGAGGAATACAATTTGGGCATCTTCCCATGTTAGAAATGGGACAGATGCAATTCTTCCGTCCGCATTTGTAAAAGCAGTGTCTCAATCAACTTGTCACGAAGGCATTTCCATCTCAGATGCTGATGACCCCTCAGGATCTGCCTTCCCAGCCCTGCTGCTGCCCACCTCCTCCTGCAGCCAGGCAGCAACGCTCGTCCCCGGACAAGAGCATCCAGAAAATGCCATTGATGCCTTTACAGGTATTCAGGCAAGAAAATACAAGTGGTCCTGCTTGGGACCAAGCCAGAGCTCATTAGAGAAGCCCCTTCTGATGGAGAAGTGTTGTTTTACCATTTTGTAGTACTGAGCATGGGCTTATCTGCAAATGAGCATGAAAAATCTCATCCTTAAATTAAAGTGTAACTCTTGAGCCAGCATCCTGGTTGAATTGAGCTGGGGGATACAGGATCAGCCGGAAGTGATCAAGCTTGTGGCTAGCTCTCCCTTTGTTCACACTTGGCTTGAAATAAAGCTGCTGGTGTGAGAAGTGCATTGCCTTGGAGTGCAGCTTGTTAGGAGTGAAACCAGTAGCAAGGCTGGAAGGCAAAACCGAACCCTCATTGCTTGTTATAGCTTAGTAACAATTGAAGCTGGCTTTTCCCCTCTGTTCTTTGAGGGGGTTTAATAAATGAGCTGTGAAAATATCTCTGGGGAGCGATGATTTTTTAATGTAGCTATCTTTTAATCGTATGCTTGCCTTATCAACATTTCCAACAAAGTCTTAAAGCGGAGGAATGTCTAAATGGGTTAGGCTCTGCGGTGCCGTTAGCGCTCAGTGGGATTTGAGTGAGTAACTCTGGGGTAGCATGGAAGGAACCAGGCTTAACCTGCAAACCCAGCAGACACAAGCAGTGGTACCAGTGGGTCTGTTACAGTTTTGGCTCTTGAGGGCAAGCGAGGTCTGCTGGCTGGGGACACTGCAGTTGAACACTGAATATCGGAAAATTTGGAATCAGTGTATTGCACGGAGCTTTTTCCTTTGACAACATCCCAGGCTCCACTGTGTGCGCCTTGGTCAAGAAACTCAAATTTACCCTATTTTGTTAGATCAGAGGTAGCGTGTAGCTTTCCTTTGGATTCTGTTCCCCTCTCGAAGCCACTACTCAAGCCCCAAGGACACGTAGCTCCTTCAGGGTCAGGATAACACTGATCGGAAAACGTCAGCAGTTTGTGCTAGAACAGGGAAACTCTTTCAAACACCGCGTGATAAACGTGTACGATTTTCCATATCGCTTTAGCCAACGTGGAACATGTTCTGCATTTCTATACCATCCTCTGTCCTGGGGGAAGTCAAGGGAAGGAGCTTGGGAACAGTTTTTTGGAAAGACCCTGGGGCCGGTCGTGCACAGTGCCTGGCCAAGCGCTGGTTCCTCCCCAGCCCTATTCACAGAGTGTTGGGGGTTGGAAGGGACCTCTAGAGATCATCTAGTCCAACCCCCTGCCAGAGCAGGATCACCCAGAGCAGATCCCACAGGGACAAGTCCAGGCAGCTTTGGAAAGTCTCCAGGGAAGGAGACTCCCCCCTCTCTAGGCAGCCTGTCCCAGTGCTCTGGCACCCTCACAGGGCAGAAGGGTTTCCTCATGTTCAGGGTGAACCTTCTGTTTGCCAGTTGATGGCCATTGCCCCTCGTCCTGTCACCGGACACCCCTGAGCAGAGCCTGGCCCCCTCCTCCTGACACCCACCCAGGCAGCAGTGCAGGCAGCCTGCCCGGCTGGAACATGGCCAGGGTGCCGGGACTGGCAGCACAGCTTGGGGATGGGAAGCGGTTGGGATGATGAGCACCAGCCACCCCGATGCTCCATCCACAGCTCCTGCCAGAGGCGATCTTGGGTGTTGTTCACCAGGATCATTTCTCCTCTCCTTTCTCAGGGGGAAAGACATTTAAGTATTTTATTAGAAGAGCAAAGCTGGATTTCAGCTCAAACTTGGCATACAGAACTCAAGAAAATTGCTGGTTCAGCTCTTAGTTCCCAATCCCTTCTCGTTATCCCTTGTTTCCGTCAGCTACCGTGTTTTAATGGCTTTTACGAAGGTATTTTGCCTTCAACATCTGCAGCGGTTCGGCAGTACGATGCAGAGCTCGCCTGGGTGAATTTGAGATGAAGCGGGAGACGGTGGAGCAGTGCAATATCGAAGTTTTCCTTCCCTTTGTTTTCTGCTTGTCTTGTCTCCATGATTTATCTACTGATGTTTCACCCTGGTTTTTGTCAGCGAGAGGAGATTTGTATTTGCAAGGGCTTGTAGAACATGGATTTCATATCTTCCAGCCTGTGGGAAGTTGGAAATGATAATAGTCCTTAGCTCGTGCATCCCCTGGCTCAAACTGACCTCCCAGCTAAACACTGCTCGCAGTTGCCGCATCGATGTTGCATAGCTGGAGATCACAAAGCCGTGGTTAGTCCTGCAGCTGGTTGGGGGTTTTTTCCCTCCTGTGGCTAATCTCTCCTTTATCGCTGACACCTACACTGTTCCTGTGCCCATCTGTACCTTCTCAGGGCATGAAAAGGTTGCTTTTGCCTGCCCGTTTTCACGCTGCCGGCTCGGCGTGGGCATCGCGCCTGGCACCGGTGACACGGAGTAGCTTCTCTCCAGCAAACCTTGCAGGAGAAGATCCACGGGAAGATGCTGTGCCCAGCACAGCCTTGCTGCCTTTGCCTTCAGTTGGACTCCTTTAAAAGAAATACTAAGCATCAGCCTGGTCTTTCAATATTCATACACATCCCCCTGGTGTGGGGTTTTTTTTTAAACACAGTAAACAAGTAATCCCCATCCTGGGCTCAGTCCTGAAGGTTAAAAGCCGTTTTTATGCCAACTTCATTATGTAGAAGCCAAATGCTTCTACCAATTAACTTATTACTGTTCTGGAGGGGGCTCAAAAGGCAGATGGAGTGCCTGTGCCGGCAATATTAATGACTGTGTTGCGAAGGGTGAGAATTTTATGCGGAGTAATGTGAAAACTTGCGAAAGCATTGCTGAGAAATACCAGAGAATGGTGTTTCCCTTCGAGTTCTGAGCTCAGGGTAATAAATAACGTGTGATTTCACAGCATGTCTGCTATACCAGGCTAAAACGTGCTGTCTGTCATTAAAGGCTGTCAGTATTTCACGGCTGAGGACAGGCAGTGAGAACGGGGCCACCAAAACCTCACAGGCGGGTGGTGGGAGACACATAGACCATCAGCTTTGGAAAATAAGCTACTTTAAGATGTTATTGGTGGGGTCTGAGGGAGGAGGGGGCGTGAAGGCGCCCAGCATGCCGAGGTCAGGGTGGTGGATGCACGGTGGGGGATACAGCGGGAGCTGTCGGGCTGGCTTGATTTTTCACTGCATGACTAATAAAGTCTGTGCATCAAAGTCTCCTGGCCAAATGTCTGTCCCATAAGCTGAAAGCACCCTGCCAAGGCATTTTCACTAAACCTGGGGGGATTGAATGCCTCTAGCAGGGGCCAAAGGGTTCCCTGGCTGGATTGGAGATGGGCCAGCAGGTTGAGGAGTTATTGGCAGTGACCAGCTGAAAGCCAGGCAGCTTGGGGAGGGCTTTTCCTTTGGAAAACTGGCTGAAAATGTAGATTTGTGATACTTGGTTTGCCCTTTTTGGGAAATCACTACAAGACACACTTTATGCCTGCAGAATACTCCAGTAAAAGACAGGGTTTGTTGTGAAGCTATAGTCTTGAAAAGTCGGTTTTCCCAGCCATGAGCTGAATTATAGTGTAGTAATGTGACTTGTTAAGGGAATGTAGATGAGAGATAATGATCTTCCTATGATTCCCCGCGTGTAATTAGTGTCTAAGTTTGCACAGGGCAAGGAGAACCCGCTACACAGCGTTTCTGCAAAGGCAAATCCAGTGTTCCTCAGAGGCAGACTTCCAGATAGCCTTGTTGGTTGAATTTTTACATAAGGTTTTGAAGAATTGCCCTGTCTTTCTTGGTTGCCTCCCATTTCTCCAAACTCTTTGGTGCCGTAGTCTCATCTAAAGGTTGTACGTCAGATGGCTGAGGGATGAAATGTCAGATTTGCTCCATCACCGCTGTCGAAGCGCCTGGGGTTTGAAATTAAATGTCAAAGGCATTTTGCAGAACACGGAAACCAGATGTGCTTCCAAGACTTGTGTCTGGGAAGAGCAAAGCAGCTTAATTACCGACATTGACTCTTCTTGGGAGATTCTTCTCTGGATTTGGGCTGATACCCACCGTAATGTGGTCCTGGAGAGGCACGGTCCAGGTGGCAGAGGCTGCCTGGATGATGGGTGGTGGATGGAGGGCACGGTGTCTGGCGGCTGCCCACAGAACATGACTAGCTGTAAGGTGATACAGCAGCTCGAGGGCCCTTGGCCAGGCTCAGGGAAGAGCCGGTGTCTGTAAATACAGCTCACTTACGGGATTAATCATTGGCAGGCGTGTTCCTGCCTTGTCGGTGACACCCGTGTGTTTGATCCAGTTACAGACTGTGGGGATTTGGTGTCTGGGGACCTTTGCTGGAGGTGGGGGCGGTGGTTGAAGGGGATGGGTTTGGAGTGTTGCCGAAAGGATGGAGGAGGCTGTGAAGGAGGAACCAGAGCCTGTACCCCAGGAAACAGCCGTGGGGCTGTGGCAGGTGGGTCCCCAGGGACCTCAGCATCTCTGCCGGGCACAGCCAGCTCGTGCCCTGTTGTGCTCTGGTGTGGTGTTCCTGCTGGGAACGTGGCATTTCCAGCTTTTCAGAAGGTGGATTCCTGCGTGGGCAGGCGGCTGCACAGTCCTGTTTTGTTCTCCAAACGCTGTGAGGAGGCACAGAAGGACGTGCCCCAACCCACGATGCTGCGCATCAGATCCTCGGAGCTGGTTGCAGCCCTCTGTGCCAGTTCTGCCTCCTGTTCTTTGGGAGCAAAACCCTCCTTGCTCCTCCTGGTAGCTCTTGTCCCAGCTCTTCTTCTGGGCTGGCACCACCCCATGAAAATTAAAGCCTTTGTGCTCAAGTCCTTCTCCTTTGATACTGTAATTTACAGTGGGCAGTGTTCAGCACTTGAATAATCGCACCCATCCAATGCACCCTGATCAGCACCCACCACTGGGAGCAGGTCTGAAAGAGCCCAACTCTGTCCCCAGCCTGGCCTCACTGCCTGCACAGCCTCAGGGCAGCTGCCCTAGAGCAGGTACTTCTACTTTCCAACCCTAAACCCCATAGGTATTCACCTTCCTTCTAGTCGTGCTGCTGAAATAACTTCATTTCCCTGATGGAGGGAGTGTTCAGTTTAATAAAAGCAAGGCTAGTCTGTGCTAATGCAATTGTTTTCTTTTCCATCTGCTAAATAAAAACCACGGTGGATTGTTTTGAAAGGAAAACCCATGGAATAAACTGTCTCTGTTTGCAGAAGCACAGGCAGGACCAGGACTCTCCCGGGTCCCTCTGCCAATGTTTGCCTGTAGCTGCTCCCATGCTGGCTCACCCTTGTCTGCCTCTGCCCTGTCACTGAGCCTGGGGCACTGGAGCCATCAGCTCTGGGCAGGGGCACAGCAGCTCTCATTGATGCTGGGGACCACTCTGGGCTGCAGTCTGGACATTGCTGAGGCAGAAAGCAAGCTTTCCTCCTAGTCAAAAGACTCAACGGGGTCCTGGGGGTCCCTGGGGGGGGAGTTAGAGGGTAATGGAAGGGTTAATAGCTTTTTCCCAGGCTCTTTGGTGATCACAAGTGACCAGGACCTCAGTAATGTGAGATAGGAACACAAATACTCCAATTCATTTAGTTGCCAAAGTGGCTTCCCAGTGTAGGAGCAGTTAAGGGCCTTTTAACCCCTGGGCCATCCACGTGCTGTGGGTCAGGCCCTTTTCCTTCATTACCCTTTCCCCTCTGTGCCATGGGGAAACCCTTCTTGCCATGTCAGGGCATCTGAATCTGTGACAACGAGCATCACATCCCCGGATGCAGCTGAACAGGGCGGCTCGCCCTGCCTGACACCGCAGAATGTAGGCAGCTCATGTGGCACGTACCAGAGGGGCTTTGGGGGCACAGCTGGACAAGTCATTTGGTTATGACTTGAGGCTGTGTGGAGAGATCCTCTGGGAAAGCCCTTGGCATGGGAAGGGCTGGGCAGGGCAGCTCGTGGGACCCTGCGGGACCTTTTTCCACCTGAGACCTCCGTGTGACCAATACAGAGTCAACATCTTGCTGAGCTTTTGAGCTTTTTGACTGAATGAAAGCACAGAGGGAGGGGACCTTGCCTGGGCAGCGTGTTCCCTGCCACATCTTGCGGTCTTCGCCGGTCACAGGGATTGACTGCAGCCGGCAGCGTGCGTTTGGGAGGCTCGGCCGGTTCACGGCTATCGCACCCTCGCTGCAGTGTCACCCGGAGTGCTGCTGAGACACATCTCGTGCCTGGGTCACCGTTATTTGCTGTCATGAATGAGAAGCAGCTCTGCAGGAGGAAATTCCCGCTGGGATAAGTCCTGACAGATGCTCTTTGCGGGGTTGTGCGCTGCAGGCTGCCTTGCAGAGCCAGGTCAGCGTTGCATGGCATGGGGATCAGCGCTGGCTCGCTCCCGTGTCCGATGGCTGCTCAGGAGTTCAGCACTGGGGTGCTCTGCCCAAAGTGGCTTTGCCCATCGCTGCAGCCGCCCCCTGAGCATCTCAAGGCACATCACTGGTGAGGATGAGGTGATGCCCAATGTACAAGCAGGGAAACAAGGGTTGGTGGCCTTAGTGACCGTCTCCCAGCCCCATGCAATTAAAGAAGTGCATGTTCTTGCCTCTCTCCGGGTGATGCATCCATTATCTTTATTAGAGAGGCTCAGCCTGCTGCAAAGCCCCAGGTCTGCGTGCTCCTCCGCGGGGTCGTGCAGAGGGAAGCGGAGCAGACTGGTTGGAAGCCAGAAGGGGAAAGGCAGCTTTTCCAGAGCGATTGCTGCGTGAACTCTCCTACAGTTGCTGTTTATAGCTATTGCCCTGCATGATTAGCAGTTGGCTAATCACCAGGGGCCAGATGCTGCCGTCCCTGGGAGGGGTGGCCGAGGGACACAGCGGAGGCAGACATTAACCTCTCGCAGGCTGGGCGTCCCCTCTTGCTGTCAGCTCTGTCGTGCCCTCCCTGAGCAGCGTGGGATGGATGGCCTTGGAAAGGAGCTTTGCTGGGAGGGCAGGGGATCAGGACCCTGTGGGCACCCCATGGTCTTGGCCTCTCCTGAGGCTGCCAGGAGGGTGGGTTTGAGTATGCTCCTTAGAGCTTCTCATGGAGAAACTTCCCCACCCGTATTTTTTCCTTTTTAATCTGTATTTTTAACACCAGTTCCCTTCCTTGTCCCTCCTAAACAAAGCAACATCCTAATTAAGTAAGCGACCGAATATTTTTCCAAATACATTGCAATATAAGGAGAATTATTAACTCTTTTTCCCCCAAAATAACAAGTAAAACTGATTGCTTTTTCATCTTAGCTGTAACCCGCCCCGTGTTCTTTAAATGTCACGTCACACCCCACACGCTGGCAGCCCAGGATGCAGCCCCTGCAGAAACGATGCTCTGGAGCCCCTTTGTTTTCTACCAAGGATAACGCTGATGAATTGTTTTTTGGTTTGGTTTTTTTTTTTTTTTTTCCTTACTCGCTCCTCATTCTTGCTGGTGAAAAGAAAAGATGCAGGAACAAGCGGCTCCCCAGGAGGGTGGGAAGCTGATTAGCAGGACCGGATTGACCCGGTGCCCCACGCATCCCCGGCACAGTCCCAGCAGCCGGTGGATCAGCTGCCGTGGGGGCACGGCATGGGCTTTTGCCGGCTGGCGAAGGCCACGTCATTGTCTGCTACGGAAAGTTTCGTGCTTTTACTTTTTTTTTTTTCCCCCTGACTGTGACCGGTTTGTAAAGGTTAAATGGTGTTTTCTGATTAAACTGAGCACTCTGGTGATCTCAGCTCATTTCCCACTCATGCCATATCTTTTGTCTGTCCTTGGGGTAACACTTAACCTCTCTGGACTAGAGTCCCTCTCTGTAATAGAATGACAGTATTTCCTTACATTACCAGGACAGGATGATAAATTAATTCACATTTATGTAGTGCTGAGATATGACTGTGACGGATTACGAGTCTCTCCCTGGAGTTATCCATGCTCTCAGTGGCGATAGGCAGCTCTACAAGGGAATGAATTACCTCCGGAAAGCGTAACCGCTGTCTGCACCCAAACGCTGCAAAACGTAACCCCAGCTCTGAATAGCACCAAGTGCGATTAACCCCTTCCTCCTCCATTTTTAAAATATTCCTGAAGTTGGAGCCTGGGTGCAGCTGGTCCCGACTCCAGGAGGTTGGTTGGGTGAGCTCTGCCTGGCTGTGAGCTATTGAGACAAGCTAAAGTATAAATCCTACCGCCAGCATCAGCTCTGAAGTTCAGGGGATTGAGGGATTCATTCCCACTTCCCACGTGTTGCCCTGTGCTGAGTCGGAGGGATGCTGCCACGGCTCCTCCTGGCGTGTGCGGGAGGGTGACTCTGGGAAGCCATCCTCGTTCCCGGTGGTAGCACGGTGCTTTCTCTCAGTGCTTGTTTGTTTGCTCGGTTCTTTGAAAATGGGCACGGCTCGCAGGGGCCTGGGAGCGAAAACTCACCCACGGGCACGGCAGGAGTTACAGGGGCTGAAAGGAAAATGCAGCCTAAGGCAAAAATCCCAGGGAGGAGGGAGACAAGAAACCAAGGGCTGTGAGAAAATGGCCTGTGCGTGTGGTTCTTAAAGGTGTGGTTCTTAGAGATGTGCTGAAAACGTAACGGGAGGAGTGCACGGGCAGTTAGCCTGAACTAATCCGTCTGCCTGGAGTTTTTACGGAGGGTTGTCCAAAGTGCCTGTCTCTGCAAACCTCTGCTGCCGCGGGTCGTGTTTTGAGAAGTGTCCTTCTGTCCAGAGGACAGGAGCAAAGATGTGTCTGGGGACTCTTTTGGAGTTACAGTGAGTATGGAAAATAATTGTCGATAGACTCTGAACCATCAGGAATTTATCCCAGGACCTGTTTCCCGTGACAATCCTGACTTTCCTTCCTGCCTGTGATTAGGGGGTACGTAGGTCTGAAGCGTTAGTTGCTGGAAGGATGGGTGAGGGGGAGAAGATGAGCTGCACATGAATTTGCTGGTGTTTGCTCTGACAGTTGTTTGGCAGAACAATTGTGAAAGCTGTAGCCAGCCTCAGGAACAGACACAAAGCTCTTCTCTCTCCTCTGAACAGGGGCAAGCGGGAAGCGCTGCCCTCCCCACACGCCGTGGGCCGTCCCTGAGAGAGGGCACGGTCCTTCCCTCAGGATGGAAATTGCAAATGATGATGTCTTGCCTTCTTTGTGATCGTTTCTCTGCTCTTTGTGATCGTTTCTTTCCTTCTTTTCACTGACTTCTGTGCTGTAATGCAGTGTTTGCTCGGAAGGGCTCGTAGGGATGCAGCTGTACCTATGTCATTTACTGGTGTGCGATGGGGAATAGAGGGACGTGGATGTGTCTGTCCGTATCACGCAGGTTTTACCTTGTGGGGGCATCCCAGCTCCCTGCGTGGTTCCCCACGGGCATTCACCGATGGGGAGTCGTTGCTCTGGGCTGTCAGGGTCGGCTGGCCCTCGTGCGGTGGCTTTTACCACATGTGACAGAAGGTCCCGTCACCGCTGAACAAAAGGGGGTGTAGATTTATGGTCTGGAAGTCAGAAACCCGTCTGATACATTAAGTATGGGGAGGTGGGCATGGAGAAGCTGAACGGAGCAGGAGCAAAATGAAGCCTTTAGTCGCTGTCAGGGAATCACACACATATATTCCCTCTAAATCAATGTTTTTCATTATCTGAAACCAGAAGGGTTTTCTTTTTGTGGAAATGTTGCTCTGTGCTATTTAGTCAGTATTAATTAAGCGGCTGAAATGCATTAAATGGTGCTGTAGGAATCTTCCTGGGAACACTAGCTGCTCGAGTTTTACTGTTCCTCTTACAACCGTAAATAAGGATAAATGCCTAATTGCTACTGAAAGCGTCCTGCTGGACCTAATGAGCTGATTAAACCCAATCCTTCATTGTGGAATTATTTAATTGTATCTAGCTTCAACCAGAGATTCCCCTTGCTTGCCGTTTCTGTGTCTGCTCTACAGCCCCACATCTGCCTCATGCCTGCAGTTGTTTTGCAGGAGGAGGGGTACAGGGAAGGGATTTGTTTCCGTCATTATTCCGGAAGGTCTCATTTCATTAAGCTGTTGAGAAGGAAATGAGTTTCAGCCCTTCCCCAGTGATAGTTGTGCAGCCGGGGGAAGTCCCCAGGCTCTGCTCAGTGTGCCCAGGGGCAGGATGAAGGGCAGCAGGGCAGGACGTCACGTGTCTTGTGGGTTGCAGGGATGTGGTTTTGGGAATGATGACAAAGAGCCAAGTTTTGGCCAGATCAGCCTGGGGAGGATCATGGTCCTGCCTTCTGATGCCGTGGCCCGCAGTGGGTTCTCACTGATGGTTGTGTCTCTGCAGCAAGAGGAGGTATTTTCTCATTTCCTCTGCCCTCCAGCGCTGCGAAGCTGTGGAGCTCTGGAGGGGGAGCCTGGAGCCTGCCCGGAGAAGCAGCAAGTGGATTACATGGCATGTGGTTCATGTTCCACTAATGAGCGGAGCATGTCGGCAGCCTTGTCCGGCCGCTTTCTGCCTACGATAGGCAAGCTCCCCCCTCCCACCTCTCCAGGCCATGCCAGTCAAAGCCAGTGGGAAACTTGTTGGTGCTGAGCAGATGGGAGCTCTGGCTCGCTGGTGCTGGGGGAAGCAGGGATGCTCCAGGGCTGGGATGTGAGGATTCGCTAGCTCAGCTCACCACCATCTGTGGATAGGAGAGATTTCCATCTCAAGGTAGGGAGGAAGCAGTGTACATGTTAAATCAACATGTGCGTGGAGAAATAGAGAATCAGAGCTTTTTTATGTGGCTGCGAAGGTTTGCAGCTGTGCCAGGCTGGTACGCAGCCCGCTGTGCTGGCTCGGCATCCCCGAGGAGCTGTGAAGGGAAGAGGCAGAGCCTGCAGAGAAGCTCTTCTCTACTGGTACCATCCACAGCACTCCTGATGCTGGAGCAGGGATCTTAAGAGATGGGGAAAGACCTGAAGGAATTTTAAAAGCTGATTTATTCCCCCCCCCCCCCCCCCTTCACTGCAGATTTCAAGTGACTTACAGACAAAGCACTTGGGTACGTTTTCTGTTTTAATTATTGGTATGTGAGTGGTGTCTTTATATAAGGAGAAACTTGAGAGTGTGGAACTTGGAGCAGAACGGGACAATGACCCTGTAGCAGCGCGTGGGCTGGGTGGGATCCCACTCACCGCGTGGCTGTGCGGATCATCAGGGTGCATTTGGCTGGTGGATGATGTGACCGTCAGCACGTCTCGGGAGAGGGGGGCTTGGGGCTGCTGGCAGGGGCACATGGGGCTGCCAGGGCCAGGCTGGGCTCTGCCAGGCTATACCAGCATCCGCTATCCCTTGACACTTTGTGCCTCCTCTTGACTCCACAACCCTTGGGGCCGTTGCTTACCTGCTGCGTTTCCATGTGAAAATCTGGATTTGTTTGGAAAACATTTGACAGTGCCACAAAATCACTCTCCGTCTTTAAAAAAGGACAGAAAACCCATGAGGCCTGGATACAGCCCTTTGCCCGTGTGCATAGGATGGCCTGTGCACAGCAAGAGGTTTCCTTTTGGAAACTCCTTTCTCTTTCAAGCTGATTTGTCCTGACTGCTGCAGAAGAATAAAAACTGGGTAATTTTTCTATGGAAAGTACAAATCCTCTCTAAAGCCTCCAGTTCCCATCCTGGTCACCCAGTCCTCAGCTGGGGTAGGCACTGCTGCTTCTGAGTCCCAGCATCTGGATTTTCAGCCCCATCACATTTCCATCACTCCCAGGTGTCTGTGGCGGTTCAGAGAGGAGGGAAGTTCTGAACAGAGAAGAGTTAAGGTTGCACATCTGCCTCTTGATTTCAGATGTGCCCCATGCTCCGTGGATATTTAGTTGGATACTGCCAAGAGGAGCAGTTTTAAAGGTCCTGTCCTGGGGTTACTGATGCTTTTGTCCAGGGAAAAATGTATTTACAAAACGCATCTGGAGGGAGGTCTGGGCCAAGGTCTGGGATGTATTCCTCAATCCAGACTAACACTTTGTGAGAACTGATGTTGCAATAGGTCATAGGTGAAATGGAAAGCACAAACAAGCCTGAAAAACATTTCTGAATTCTAGGTAAGTATTTGGGTAAAAAGGGATCTGAGTCCATCCCATTGCTGTCTTGCCTGTAGCTGGAGGAAAGCAGAGTGGGGACGTGGCTTTTGCTGGTGCTCGGGTGCAGGCTCAACGCTGGTTGAGAAATGCATTTAAGCAGTTAAATTCCTACTGGATGGCATCCCAATCTTGCAACAATTTGGGTGAGGTTTTGCTCTGTGTTGTGTTTTTACTGAACATTACAGATCCAGATTTCAGATCGATTTTGGGTCCAGACAGCTCAGAGGCTTTCTGAGCCCCCCCGGACTCAACCCTCCCTCCCATAGCTCTGGGCCATCCCCTCAGGCGTGATCTTTTCTGTGTTGCACAACGGGGCCAGGAGCAATGATTAAGAAATTCTAAGCCTGGGAAGAAGAGGTCTCCTCTGCCCCTTTTCATGGGCCGTTTTGGGTTGAGGCAGTCTCAGAAGCAGATGAAGCCATCAGACAGCTTCACGACTCTCAGCATCCCCAGAGAAGCACGTTTGTGCCCCCAGCACAGCTCCAGCCCTCTGTGCTGGCGGGATGTCCCTGTCCCCAGGCGAGGAGCAGCCCTGACAATGTGGGCTGTGTTCTGCGTTGCCGGGGGCTCGCGGCACTGCCTGTCCCCAGGACCCACCTACACGCGCAGGCACGGCGGCAGATTGTTCCTGATGCGCGGCGAGTCGCACCCACATCTGCCCCAAGACAAAGGGGCTCTGGAGCAGCCCGGCCTTCGCTCTTCCAAAGGCAGGGATGCATTTTGTGCGTGCGCTGTCGTGGGTTTTAATATTTGCTCCCGGTCGGTGCTGCTCCCTGTGGATGTGCGGTTGGCTGGGCTGTCCTCCCACCGGCACTGGAGGCACCTGGGTCATTCCCACGGCTTCAGCCCAGGGCTGCCCGCTGCTCCCTTTTGCAGCTCTGAAGTTATCTGCAAATGTATTTCTTCCTGAGAAGCGCAGGCCTTACTCTTCTAGTCCCCGTGAGTGCGATGACAGGCAGAATATGCATTTTGCATCAGTTAAATGCCCAGATGCCTCCAGTATATACTGATCTACGTATCAGTGTTTGGGCTCAGCCCTTTCTGCATTCCCATTTAATGCAAAATGCATATACGTACAAATATCTCCTGAGCGTCTGTGCTAGGAGACTACTCCTTATTTCTTTCACACTAATGAGTACCCAGTGTAAAGAAAACAGCACATTCTTCACTTCTCAGGCCCAAAGCAGCACGTGGAGACGCACGCTATTTAAATGCCTGCTGCCTTGCCCCTTCCCTGCCATGCCACCTCTGCGAGCGAAGAGGGTCTTAAAGCGTGTTGTGATGTGGAGGTGAAGCATCAGTAGGTGAGCGTAGTGAGGACACTGGAAATCTCAGCCTTGATAAATCTCCGGTTGCAGTATTGGCTGATTCAGTTCCTAAGTCAGACTTGTGCTTAGTAACAGGAAGGCATAAAACCAGCTGATCCATTAGTCATTTTAAGCTGTAACTGGAGAAACGAACTGCTTTCAAAAAAAAAAAAAAAAGAAGGCTACAGATCAAAATGATATCTTCCCTTAGACAGAAATCTAAAGAAGTAATTTGAAAAGCTTTGTTCAGCATGACCTGATCACAGGACTGCAGAGTCCTGGACGTGACTTTAATTACTGGCCCGGTCCTATAATTATTCTGTCCTTCAACTATTTTTATTGCAACAGCTGGTTTGGAAAATCCTTAGAACGAGCAGAAAAGATCAAAGCAACACTCCCCTCCAAGCCCCTTCACAACCTACAATCTGTCATCTGGTGTAACTGGGACACGCTGGGACGGCGAGTTCCGTTGGGCTTCAGCCCAAGAGTGAGGACATGGAGACCCCAGTGACACCCGAGCGGGGCGGTGAGGAGGGCTTGGCGGAGAAACCATCCAGCACATCTTGTTTCCTGTAAGGGTAACGAGAAGTGTCCTTAAAAGTCGTCTTGGGCTGGGTTTGAGCCCGTCTGGCATTCAGAAGAGTTTCCCAGGCCATGTGGCAGGGCTGTTTATGTCCAGAACATCTGCTCCTCGCTGGCTCCCAGCAGCGTTCCCTGCAGCACCCGGAGCCCCCCGGCAGCCCTGTGCTTGCTGGGTTTTGTCTGTTGTGCTGGGGGCGCCCCCCCTCTCCCTCCACCAATGGCTTCATACGGGGCTTGGGAACAGCTGAAGGGGTAGCAGCATTCAAAGCTGCAGCCGGTTATTTGTGTTTCATGAAGACCGGCTCTCCTTGCTTGCCAACTGGCCTCTCTGCGCTGCTCCCCTGCCTGGCGACATCCCACCTCGGCGAAAGCCGGTGTGAGGGCCAAGGACTAGCAGCATGGAGCAAGGCTGGGGATTTTCCACTGTTTGCTGCCCTGGCATTATTTTTGTCCTTAGCCAAAAGAACTGTCTGCACGGCTGATGCCCTTTTTATAACTCTATTACACATAGTTGTAACTCAGCTGAAATGCAACCTCTGGGCCACAGACACCTATCTAAGGGGGCTTTTATTGCACCGATGGGGTAATTTATCCTCTTTTCAGCTCTTCTTTAAAATCTGCATTTAGTCTGTGGGATTATTAACAACAAAATAAAAGGTACGTGTATGGAAAATGCAAATGGTAACCTGACAGTCCCCAGGAGGTTTGGCTGGGTGCCTCTGGGAGCCCTGCAGCAGCATGCTGCACATCTGGCACCAGGGAACATCTGGTGAGGAGAGCAGCTGGAGCCTGGTTGTAAATGGGCTCATTTAAAGGCTGGTTGGGAAGGTCCTGCCATGCCCTGACTCCTGCTAGGGTTGTGCCAGCTCGGTGACAGGCTCTTTGGTACCTGAGGGGGTCTCTGGAGTCGGCTCCCTGCTATTGCCGGGCTGCATGCAGGGGCAGAGCTCATTCCAGCGCCCCACCGGAGGGAGAAGACGTTTGCTAGCTATTTCTTGTGCATAAAATACACCTATTATTATTTTTTTAAACAGGAAACCATCTTTTTTATTTTGCTCTATGGGGTCTGTTTGGTGCTTTTGTATTCTCTTGCTCTGAGTAACTTTTTATCAGTCCCAGGAGGCAGCATGGTCCTTCTTCCATCCAAGGGTTCTCTCCAGGGTTTGACCACAAATAGCCCCCATAAGGCTGATTTTCTGCCAGCAGACCAACCCAGGAGTTGGGAGGACAGTGACTGTGGGGTTGTACCTGGGTGACCAGAGCCTGGAAACAATTTCTGGCACTATTCACACCCCCATCCCTCTGTACACGTATTTTTAGATTGGAAACACTCTCCCGAGTTGCCAAAAGGGAAGATGACAAAAGTGGAGCTGTAAATGGCTCAGTGACCGCTGGGTTTGTGTTTGTTTTGCAGCTGAGGATCCGTCTGCGTGTGCTGCTGGTCTGCTCACAGGGCTGGTCTGCTCGCCTCGGGGGACGCAACTGAGGTCCTAACGCTGCCCAGGCGTCCAAAATGGTCATGCAAAGACACCACCTCACCTGCGCAGGAATAGCACTCGCTCTCTACCTTCATCACCTCGTCAGCGCCATCGAAGTCCCTCTGGACTGTAAGTTATGGTTTATCCCTTGAAAAACTCCTGCTGGAATGGTTGAGGAGAGTGAAGATGTGCGTGGCCCGGGCGGCTTTCCTGGCCAGCCTAAGGTTTTCTTTTCTGTCATTTGTTTGGGGTTATTTTTCTTCCTAAACCACGTGCCCTCCAGAAAGTCACCTAAGTCACTCTCTGATTTAGTTAATCTAGCTCAAAAGCTGAGCGAAGGATTCGTATCAAAACAGGACAGAGCACCCAGGCCAAGCTGGTGAAGAAATCTGGTCCTGGCAAATCTTCAGCTTGTTGATTTCAGCAGAGCGTCCCAGGGTTCCTACAAAGCACGGGCAGGCTTTGGGATGTTGTTCATGGAGGATGTGAGCTCATTGCTCGTCCACTCGGGCCAGGTCCTGCCGTGACCTGACACCCAGGTCCCAACGCAGTGGGGACGCGGGCAGGTCCTGCAGGGAAATGGCATTTTTCTCTTTCTGTTGGGACTTTTCAGTTAATTGAGATGGGAACTATGTTTTATTCAGCAGAGCTGGGGGATATGGAGCGAGGAGGAAGGGGGACACGGGCTGATGTTTCTGCTGAATGGGCATCTTCAGGCCAGCGCATGGGAAACGCATCACTTGTTTGAATGCACTTGAGAAGGGGGTTTGTACTGAGAGCTGCTCGGCCACTGTTCTGGAAAGCAGTTTCATAATTTCTTTGTGTCCCAGCTTCCTCCTGTAGCGGCTGTTAATAATAATCAGCCTGTCGCTGCAGGGAATCCTTTCCGACAGCGCAACGCACAGAAATCCTCCAGCGAGCAGTGTGTTAGTAGAAAAAGCACGGCTTTTTGCTGGGGTCTGAGTTCAGGCTGAAGTGCCAAGGTTGCTCTTGATGGGAGAAATTTCTGCCCTGTGGGTTGTTGCCCTCCGGAGTCCTGGGTGTGCTGGCCGTAGCCGTGGCACCTCAGCTGATCCCTGACTCTGGGCAGCAAAATGGGGTGGAAAAAATTGAGGCAGCTGGTTTTGACTGAAATTTGTAAACAGCTGAAGAGAGAGAGAGTGGGAAAGCTCTGGTTTGTGGAGGGGAATAAATAATTGTGTTACTTATGAGCATGGGGAGAGGGTCCCAGGCTCCAGTCCCTGCTCCGCTCTGTTCCAGATGAATACCTGTTCCCTGCAGCCAGCACTGTGACACGCACAAGCACTCTCGTGCCCAGCAATGGGGTTTTTATTTTGATGCACGCAGCTGGGTGGTTCCTTCAGGCCTGGCTTCGTTTGCAGCCGTAGCATTCCAGAAATGCAGGCAACCAGCATGGAAACAGGGGCCAGTGCAGCTGGGGAAAGCTGAATGGGTCTGCAAACAGCCGTCTTCTGCCATTTCTTGTGCTTTGCATCGGGAAAGCGGTCATTTTGCTGTTTAAATGTAATATGACCTTAGAAAAGGAAGAGAAATGCTGATAGCTGGTGGAGAAATGCTCAGTGCTCAAGCAGCTCACAATTTCTCTAGCCTCCTCCTCCTCCCGGCTGCGCAGCACCCAGCTGCTGGAGAGCATCGTCCCCTCCAGTGCTGGTGGGAAACTTCAAGCTTGCCTAGGGGCTTTCTCCCTATCCCAAACCTAACGAGTTTTCTTCTTTGAATAAAATCCTGCCTGCCCCTGTCCTGGGGACAGGATATATACTTCTCCCTATAATACAGGCACATTTTCGGAGTTTGAGCATCACCTAAAAAGCCAGCTAAGGGTTTATCAGGCACATATGATATGTGTCATGACTCAGGGGGATGAAGCTTGCTGGGGGGAGACAGGGTAAGCCTGGCCGTAGGGAAGGAGGGAACATTGCTGAGTCCTGGGACCACCGATGCCTGCAGGTGAGGGTGCGAGTATGCCTTCTTTTGTGTCTGTGCCCCCCAAAACCCTGCTGCAGAGGCGGCCGACAGCTAACAGGACTGTTGAGTAGCAGCTTCTCCCACGTGGACAGTAAGTAGGTAGACTAGAACATGCTTGAATCGTGAAATGATTTGTGTGTAATATTTGCAAGCCCTCCAATAATTACATGTTTGTGTTTGTGATGTATGTAGGTTTGTTCTTCAATTAACCTTTTTTTTTTTTCTTCATTATGCTTTCATTTTGGGAATAACAGCAAATATTCAGAGTGAATGTAAGTGTTCCCCTCACCCTCTGTGTGTCCTTCTCCCCTGCATGGCTGAAACAGGGGGCTGTGCCGAGCAGGAGGCCGGTGGTGGCTGTTGCCTGGCACATGGTGCACATGGCATCATTGCCCGCTCCCAGCAGGGCTGGCCAGGGTCGGGAGGAGCTGCTTCTGCACAGCCAGGCATGGCTGGGAGAGGCACGGGAGGTGCTGGAGCAGCTTGGGAGGAGTGCTTAGGCTTGGCTGCTTTCCCTGGAGCAGGTCTAGCAACCAGAGCAGGCTCCTCTGCCTTGCACGAGGGCACGTGCCAAGCTCAGCTCCACGTGCTGACACGTCTGCAGCAGCTCTGCCCTTCTGAACATCAGTGCTGTGCTCCTCTGGGGTAAACTGCGGAGGTTCTGAGCCTCTTTCTTGCACTGGGAGTACCAGTAAACGTCTTCCAGTGGCTGTCTGGCTCCTCGTCCCAGCCCCTTTCTTTGAGGTGCACAGCCAGGATGCCTTTCAGCCCCATTCAAATGACCTGAGGTAGCAGGAAGATGTAACTGAACTTTCTTAATGAGACCAAGATACCAAAAAGGAGTCTGATCAATGCCAACAGTCAAGAGGTGATGAGTAGCACACCCCTACAAATGCTCATGCTAATTTCCTCAGGTGTTGAAGGGCTTTAAACCACAAATTGCACATCCAGCTTGGGGAAGAAGCTGAAATCCCATCAGGATCTGCTGCAGGATGGCAGAGAGGGGATTCACCCTCCTTGCACAGCCCTGCTCATGGCTTTTTGTTTGCTCTGCAGTGCCTCAGCCCCCCACGATCACCAAGCAGTCCGTGAAGGACTACATCGTCGACCCGAGGGATAACATCTTCATTGAATGTGAAGCCAAAGGGAATCCTGTTCCCACGTAAGTGCACCTACAGCCCTTGTGACGCCGAAGCTCTGCTGTTCGTTAGAGCTGGCTCCAGAGAAGCTCCACTCCAGTCCAGCTGTGCCATTTACACCATCAGCTAATCCAGCTGTTGGCTTGCACAGCACAGGTAAGGATCTCACTGGGTAAATATGGTCCACGGTTACAAATCCAACCTCTCCCTCATGTTCGCAGTTTTTCCTGGACGCGGAACGGGAAGTTCTTCAACGTGGCGAAGGACCCCAAAGTGTCCATGCGGCGACGGTCAGGGACGCTGGTCATCGATTTCCACAGTGGTGGCCGGCCAGAGGACTACGAGGGCGAGTACCAGTGCTTCGCCCGGAATGACTACGGCACTGCTCTGTCCAGCAAAATCCACCTCCAGGTTTCCAGTGAGTAGCAGCATTGGCACAGAGTAAGCAGCCAGGACCCCTGAGAAGAGGAGCAGGGACAATAGTCCCTGCATCGTATGAGATTTTGTAGAAGAGGCATGGAGAACATCCAGTGCTCAACCACCTCAGCCTGCTTAATCTGCTACCTGTGTCGGGATGTTCCCAGCCACAGGACCGAGAGGAAGGCGTGGGGGTTATGGCTGTAGCTAACAAAGAAATACTCAGTATGGATTTAAGGGAATCTTGCAGGTATAGAGATGAAGTCTGCATTGAGGCCGCTCCATCGAAACCAGGCCAGGTCTAGTGGGAAGAGATCTGCAGTCACTACCCTGCCTTCCTCACCCAGCGCCTTGTCTTCTTACGGCAGAGTCTCCCCTGTGGCCCAAGGAGAAGGTGGATGTGATAGAGGTGGATGAAGGCGCTCCGCTCAGCCTGCAGTGCAACCCGCCACCTGGCCTGCCCTCTCCCGTCATCTTCTGGATGAGCAGCTGTGAGTTGGGGAACCCCTGTCCCACCTCGAACCCCTGTCCCACCTCAAACCCCGTGGGCAGCCTTCGCGTCACCCGCAGTGTTTATTTAAAATCACCGTGTTTAGGGTTTTACTGCTAGTTCAGAGCTTGAGGCACGCACACGTGGCTGGGGTCCGGGGTTTGCTGTTCTCCTTTGTGCGGGGAGTATCTGACTTGCTCCGAATGCCTGTTCTCCCCCGCAGCCATGGAGCCCATCCACCAGGACAAGCGTGTCTCCCAGGGCCAGAACGGTGACCTGTACTTCTCCAACGTCATGCTGCAGGACGCCCAGACCGACTACAGCTGCAACGCGCGCTTCCACTTCACCCACACCATTCAGCAGAAAAACCCCTACACCCTCAAGGTGAAAACCAGTAAGTGTCACGGCAATCACTCCGGATGGGTCTTCCCTGGCATCTTCTGGGCAGGGTTTTCCTTGCAGGCACCTTCTTTCTGTCCTTGGCAGCGCTGAGACCTACCAGGGAGAAGAGTGGCTTGCTTCATTTTGTTTAGGCTAGTACAAGAACCGGTTTGGATGAGGAATGAGAGTCCCCAGGCGGGGCTGACCTGGCAGGGAGGGGTGGCTGGTTTCCCTCCAGCATCTCTGAGCTTTGCAGCTCCATGGGTCAAGGGCTGCAGCGGTAGCTTGGTGCAGGTATCGCTAAGTCTGTGTCTCTGGGATAAACTGGAAAGCATTTCAACACAGATGCGGCCTTGGCCTCATGTTTAGGGAAGTGTATACTATCAAGTGATCATTCCCGAGTTGGAAATAGCCTTGGTTTGCTCCAGGTTTAGGTTTACGTGCTGGTGCTGCCCGGGGAGGACTGAGTGTGTGTCAACCTTGCACAACCCAGGATTTACCTACTGACCAGGAGCTGCTGTTCAGCTGCTTTGCTCTGGGACGTGCTGGCAGTGGGGGTTTGGGTCTTCGGGGTCTGAGCGTGTACACATGGGCCACGCTCAGGGTGGCCAGCAATGTTGATTTCACCATGGCGAAGAGCTTCGCCTCGGGGGACAGGAGGAGCACACGCATGGCTGTCTCCCTTTCCATGGGCAGCCCCAGCCACCAGCAGTCTCTTCTCCAGAAATGGGACTGCTTGGAGGAAGGGGAGTTCCCGATGCCAACTGGCTGCTGGGAATGCTGGAAGAGGGGTACTGGGCATGGAGCTGCAGGACACGAAGCTCTTGAGCTGCTGCAGGTCCTGCAGAGCCTGGGCTCTCTTTCGAGGGGTGGGGATGGGGTGCAGAGCACCTCTACAACCGGCAATCGACACAGAAACAGCATCTGTGGGCCCCAGTCATTAGATGGGAGCCACATCCTATTCCCAGTAAGGTTCAACTTACTGGGCACGGCTGTGTTTTGGGGAGCAGCGGGCTGTCGTACAAAGCAGGCACAAGGCACTCCTGAATCCCAGTGTTAGAAGCTTAATTGGGTCTCGCAGCAGCTTAAATTAGAAGTAACGCTATTAAAGCAACGTGAGAAGCAGACGGGCCCTGGAGTGTTTTGCACGTTTATTGTAACAGCTCCTCCTCGGCGCAGCGCACGAGTGGAGAACCAGCAATGTGAATACCACCAACAGGCTCTTTGCTAACGGTGAGGAATGTGCGTAGGGAATGAATTCTGGATGTTATTTGTCGGTTTACAGAGCTGGCCAAACAATGCCAGCGCTTACCTGCTAGGGCTGAGTCCTAAATTAGTGTGAGCTGGAGAAATTCTGGTGAACAAAGATCTGTGGTCATTCCAGCCTCCGAAGGCTCCAGCCTGACATACTTGTCAAGCTCTGGAAAAAATGTGGAAGAAATCCTGTAAGATTTCTGTGCAGGCAGATACAAGCTCCCCCCCTGCCACACTCGGATGCCACCACAGCGTTTTGCTCCCAGGCGATGTAGAATTGGCTTCCAATTACACTGGACCCTCTCTCTTAAGGTTTCCCCTTGGAAACATCTGCTGCATTATCAGATGCAAACACCACCTCACGAGCTCCCCAGAGGCCCTTATAATTTAAAGAACTGAGGCTCTAATTTCTCATCAGTTATGATACAAAAAATTCTTTATATGTACAGCGTTCAAAGGAGACGAGCCTCTATTTGTCTCAAGCCACAAGCATCGGCTGTCCTTAAAAAAACAGTTCACCAGCTGCTGACAAGTCATTCCATGGATTGTCAGGCTCTTGGATGCAAGAGAAAATTGCAAAGGCTTGGGGGAGCAATGCCCTGTGCCTTTCCCTGCAGAGAGTTTCACTGCTGTACCCACGTTCAGGCAGCTCTTGGGTGTCTGCTGGGCTCTCTTAACCCCCTTGCACAGGGCCCGGGTGCGTGGCTGATGGCTTAAGGCTCAGGGCAACAACTATACGGTAGCCAACATAACCTCTCGCATCATGACACCGTGACACGGCTGTGCGATACCCAGGTGGAAACCAGGGCGTTCTCTGACACCAGACCGGTATTTCGGGTAACGGTGTGAGCTGAGGGAGGGCAGATCCTCCGCAGCCGCAGGCCAGGATGGAGCATCCTTCATCTCACTGAGCACGGGGGGGGCGATTAGAGTCCTTCATCAAGTAGAGGTGATGGCTGGTGGGGGTTGTCCATAAGTGAGAGCAGCGTGTTTTGCATGTAATACCATCTGCTTTAATTACCTTGTAATTAAAACGGAATTTACAGCAGATTATGCTTTCAGAGCCTAATTATTAGTAGTATTTTTATTTGTTCACCGTGCCTTTCTGCATCGTTACGCTGCAGCCTAGCTGTGTCCAACCTATGCTTTGGTAAAGCAGCCGGAATATGTTTCCCTCATAGTGAAGAAACTGAGAGAAAAAACCATTTTCTCTGGCAAATTGAACTGAATCTTTTCTCAAAGATACAAATGTCATTACACCCAAAAGAAAAACACTGCAAGGGAATGTTTATGATACAATTTTCATACATTTATTTGTCCTCCCATCTCGTAGGAGGGAAACAGTCCTCTCTTCCTCTCCGTAATTGCTGTGTTACGTTGTTTGCCCCCGAAGGCAGCTCTGCTCAGAGTGCTTTTGTATCCCTGCTCTTCCCTGTCAGCGTTGCTCTTGTGTTTTGGGAAGTTATTTTGTTTTCTGTCCCCCTGCCCGCTTTGTGGCACTCGAGATGCTCACGGTCTTTTGTTTATTGCAGAGAAACCCCATAACGAAACGTCTTTACGAAATCACACTGCCATGTACAGTGGTGAGTCAACGCTGGCTTCTGGAGACCTTCACGATTTAACCTCCTCCTGCCTAACCTGACTTACCTCCCCCGCGCTAACCGGGCAGCGAGCGGCCGCGTTCACAGCATCGCCCGCCCTTCGTCTTGTGCCCACGTACCCCTGTGTGTGCCCCTGTCTCCCCCTTTCATGGGTTATAGCCTCAAACTTGGCAAAAACGGGTGCGATGAAAGAGCCAAACAGAGACAAAATCCCCTCAAAGTTTCCACAATTTAAAATTAATGAGTTTTAAGCTAATTAACTGGATATACAGAGCCCAGCTTGAGAGGTGTTTGCATTAATAGGATCTGGCCCGCGTGGAAAAGTCACGTCTCGCTTCCTCGCCAAAGAGGTGGCCTGTCCGCAGCAAAGGCTCGTGATTTAAAGATCACAGAATCGCAGGATGGTTTGGGTTGGGAGGGACCTTAAAGCCCACCCAGTCCAAACCCTGCCATGGGCGGGGACACCTTCCACCAGAAGGTGTCTAAAGACCCGCTATCCCTCCGTCTTCAGAAGCCGCATCTATGGGATTTGCGGCGACATGCAGGCAGCGACTGGGAGTATTGAGTTTTCTCGAAAGCTGGGAGGTTGTTTCTCTGTGACGAGGATGTACACGAGTCGGATGCTTTTCTGAGGCTCTTGCCCTTTGTCTGGGCAGGGAGATTACCTCCAGAGCCTGTGTTTGCTGGGAAAAGCCCATCCCAAACTCATACGTTATGCTTCAGGCACCAAACCTCCCCAGGGCGCGATCGCTGCCCTGAGAATAGATTGGGAGTGTCCTGGCGGTGACGGGACAATGCAGGCAGAGCCGGGCAGCAGCAGGGGTTTGTAGGGGAGCGGGGAGATGGGGCTGTTTGCAGGCGATGCCGAGAGCACAGGCACTACCTTTTGCCTCGCCAAAGACCACCGCAGAGTCTGACTGCCCCAGGGCCAGGCGCTGGCATGGGCAGGATTTGCTTGCTGCCCCTCTTACCGCTTCCAGGGGCTGGAATTGCGCCCTGCAGCGAAATCCCGCTCAGCTTCCCACCCGGAGCCATGGTTTGCTTAGTGCCTTGCACAACCCAGGGCACATTTTGTTCTTCCACAGGGATTTTTGGCGACAAGGAGTGCTTTAGCCAGCTAAGAGCAGAGGGGGTTGGAGCAGGAGAAGCGGAGGATGTGCCAGGCGCGGGCACTGGGTTTGGGGTCCTGGCGGGAGTGCCAACGGGCAGCCTGAGCATCCCTTCCCTGCCAAGGGAACCGGGGTGTTGGCAGCCAGGATTAGGAGGTTTCTGAGGATGCTGGTGAGCTGGGGAAGGCTCAGCAGAAGAACCAGCCCCGGAGGCAGCAAATGGGCTGGGCATAGCCTGCAAATATTTGTAGAAATGGTTGTGAAAGAGGATCGACAGCAAAATTAGCTTCAATGCACCAACGGCCTCGAGTAGAGGCGAGCGGGAGGAGGCACCTCCCTCGCAGGCACGCAGGGCCGGGAGAAACCCAGTGGCGAGCTCTCCTGTAAATACATCTTGCACCCCAGCAGGTAAAGGATGTTTGCATTTCACAGAGAATGCCTGCGTGCTGGCTGGGCACCGTTCCTGCGTTTGCAGCCTTCGCCGGTTCAGGGGGGAAAGTCGCCGTGGTGGTTGTGGGCTTTTTGATCTCCCGCGGCCTGTCTTTGTTCAGGGAAAAGGGATGCTGAATGGTCACTTGGTTAGGAAAATGCGATCTTACCTACACAGTCTCACAGTTTTCTCCAGATTTCGTAGGTGCATAGGATAAACTGCCTGGCATTTGCGCTGTATGGATGGTTTGCACTTAATATCTCCTGGAACATTTTATGAGTGCAGCGAATTCAAATCACCTACTCACCCCCCTGTGCAAATCTGAGCTCCAAACCAACAATTTCTTAATAGTTAATGAACTCATAAAAATAAAATCTTACCCTCATCCCTTTTTTTCTTTTCACTAGCCCCATATTTTTCCCTGGAATGAGCTGTCTGGCTGTACTGGCCACTGGAACCAGCTGCAGCAAAGCAGGGAGTCTCAGGGCACAAGGGACATCAGTGTCCCAAGTATTTTAGGTGCTTGGGAGACGTGGGGCTGCCCTGTACTTTGGAGTGCAGGTCCCTGCGGTTCGGGCTCAGCTCCGGAGCCAGCTGGCGAAGAGCTCTGCAGAGCTCACAGGGAAGCTCGATGGGACAGACTGCACAGGGATGGGCTGGGGGTGCACAGCAATGCAGCCAGTCCCCTCCCCTGCCAGCCTGCGAGGGATGTGCCCCAGCTCAGCCCGGGGACACAGGACCCGCTGGTGTGGACGTGGGGCACAAGGGGGTTGTGGGACGCTTATCTCCAACTGCGCTCGAGGGACAGGTTAATCCCGGGAGATGTGACCAAGCCCTTCTCCCCACGGCTCGTGGCGGGTGCAGTGATTTCCTTGCTGCAAAGCTTAATTACCTAGGCAAATATGAAAGGAAAAATGATCTAAAATGATGAATTGAATATTTTATTAGTGGAAGTTTCTCACCTTTTTTAAAAATGGAAATGAAAGTCTGTTTTGTGCATGTTTTTTTCTTTTTTAAATCTATTCTGGCAAAACCTGCGGGATGTTTTGAAGCTGTGCAGGAGGCGAACAGATGGGACGTGTCTGGATGTGCATATTCCTATTATCACCTCTTGAGTAGAATTGCAAGTTGATGTGCAATTTTCAAATGCCGTCAGGCCAGGACTGTGGGGAGGGGGCACTTGGCTGCTCCAGGGTGAGAAGTGGCTCTTTCAGGGATATCCTGTCCACAGCTGAACGGGTCCGATTTCATGGAGGCAGGGGGAGAACCACAGCAGTATATTGGAAGCAGTCTATTTTTGAGCAGAAATAAATAGCCATGGGATTTATTTTTCCAGTTCTGTTCCATCCAAACAGACGAGTGAGACGTTGCTATTCGCCTGACAGCTTCCAGCTGTAGCTGCCGCAAGTTCAGAGCTGGAACGGTACCTCTGCCCAAGAGAATTTCTGGCCACCCTCTATTATAAATAGCAAAATATTTAGAAGTGGTGCCGTTCCACCACAAAGAGCTTATCAGCTATGCAGTGTTGTTGTTAGGGTTATTAAATAAGAGGATAGGATACTAATTTATCTCCCTTATTTTTAATGTTCATCATTAATATATGGCTCGTAAATATTGGCTTGCACCGCTGCTTATCTCTCCTAGTTACGCCCGGGGCTCCCGAGCAAATGGGTTCATTGCGGGAGTGAAACATATCCAGCCTGCTCAAACAGCCTGCAGACTGATGGCTAATAAGAGCCAATATTGGCTTATAAAACAATATCCCGCTCTCCTAATCATATGAGAAGAGAGATGTTCACAAGTATGGGAGCTGTTGATAAATACTGGCTTTAAATCCAGCCGCTGGCTCTGCCACCCCACCCCCTCCCCAGAGCCCCAGCATGGGCTGGTGGGTTTAACCAAGACAAAGATCCTCTCCAGAAGCTGGCAAGCAAACAGCGGCGAGTGCTTGCCCAGAGAACTGGCCCTTCAGGATAAGGTTGAGATTTGCCTGCCCTGGTAATCCATTAATCAAATAATTGACTAACCCACTGTCGTGCAGAGCGGTAACCCGTGGGAGCGGTGGGATGCGAGCGGAGCCGGTTCAAAGCCGCGGTTTAACTCCTGGGGTTGGATTTGGTTTTTTCCCTGCTGAGCCTGGTCCCAGGATTTCTCTAAGGCAGGCTGATGGGAACTCCATAAACAGCCCCTGTCTCCCTCCTCTCCTTCTTCCCAGCTCTTTTTCCCTACCAGAGCTCAGGTGGAGCTTCCCAAATAGACGTGGGCATCCCCCAAAGCCTCGTGGCGCTGGGCGCACCCGGCTGCCTCCTGCTTGCCGAGCCAACAAAGCTTTTGGGGCAGCAGGAGAGGGCTTGGTCTGCACCCCACGATCCTGCACCGGGGTGGGCTCTCCCCATGGATCGCTTTGGTATTTGTAGTGACCCTGGGCCAGCCCTGGCCATTCTGTCCCCTTTCCTAATCTCATAACCTCCATCTCTGCTACTGCTGCTTTCAAGCCCATCTCATCCTGTTTTGTCCTCACTGATCTAGTTTAATAATTCTGCTTATTAATGGAATTTATTTAGTTTTTCCCTACAAAGAGACCTTTGCTGTGTGTAGATTTGTCTTGTGTCTTCCCCTGGTTTTCTCCTGTTCAACTTTCCTGTCCAGTCCTGAAATTTGTCATTTTGGTTGCTGAGTTGTTCCTTTCCAAAGGGCACTGTCCTTCCAGGCCCTGCAGCTCCCAGGAAGGGTGAGAAACCTGCCTGGTGCTGCTGAAGGCTCAGACAGTTCCAGGATCCTCCGTATTTCGGAGATCTCTGTGGCAAAGCCGCTCAGTTGTCCGAATAAACCCTTCCTGCACCTATTTGTTCCTTATGTCCTCCATTCCATGTCCTGTCCATCAGTATTTCCAAGTCTCACCTGATTTCAGCCCATTTCTTTGTGCTAGAGGCAGGGATGGGCAGGAAAAGTGCTGACCTGGTGGGGACTGATGGTGTGGGGCTTTTTCCCCATGGCTCAGCTCCCTCTGCCCATCCCCTGCTGCTTCTTTCCCTCCCTGCCTCCCAAGCATCCTCTCTCTACCCTTTTTTTTCCTATACTTTAATAACTACCTTGAGCCCTTCTCTGCTTTCCAGGTACATTTCTGGGTGAGTTCAGTATCCCAGCCTCAGCTGGGAACCCGACAGCATCCCCCTGAAAGCACCGTGTCTTTCTGGCCCTGTACGTGCCCTCCCCGTTGCTGCGGCGAAGGAGAGTTTAAAAGCACTGTTTTTTCTTTGTTTGTCTTTTCTCTCCTGCTGATTTCAGCCCGAGGGATTACGGAAACAACTCCCAGCTTCATGTATCCCTACGGGACCTCAAGCAGTCAGATGGTGCTCAGAGGGGTGGACCTCTTGCTGGAGTGCATTGCTTCAGGAGTGTATGTACCCTGGGAAACAAGGAGAGGGTGGTCCTGCCATCCTGGGGGCCTGGGACGGGCTGGGATCAAGATGCTGAATCAGCAGTGGAAATAGCTCTGGCTAGGAAAAGGGATCGTTCCCTTCCTTTTAACTGCTATTAACAATACTCTCATAACCTACTTGTAGTGTAAGAGCACAGAGAGAACGGGGGAGGCGAGTTTTCCAGCACTGCTCAGAGAAGCAGGTGTCTTCGGATCCTTGCTGTCCAAAGATAATTCCCCACTAGTTTGTCCTTACAGCTCTTTGCAAACCTCCTGACTGCTCCTCACCGCACTGTATAAGCTGCAGGTGAGGACATTTGTGGTCCCTCGGCTCGGGGTCAGACGGTGGTAGGACTCCCAGGACATGCTGCCTGGTGCTGCCCACACATGCTGCCAGACCAGCACTCTGCATCCTCAAGCACGAGACGGACCCCGCTCCTGATCAGCTGGTGATGCTGGGGTCCAGGTTTAGGGGCTTTGGTAGGAAGGAGGGTGGCCCAGTAGTTGGATCACTCCTTCTCCCTGGGTGCAAGTGGCTCCGATCGCGCAATTATCAACTGTTTTCTTAGGAGTCATTTTGTTGTCTTGCAAAAGCATTTATCCTCTCCCCTCTCCTTAGACCAGCACCAGACATCATGTGGTACAAGAAAGGAGGAGAGCTCCCAGCAGGCAAAACCAAGCCGGAAAACTTTAACAAGGCCCTTCGTATCTCCAACATCTCCGAGGAAGATTCTGGGGAGTATTTCTGCTTGGCGTCGAACAAGATGGGCAGCATCCGCCACACGATCTCGGTGAGAGTGAAGGGTACGTCACCTTTACCTTGCCATCTCTTTTACTTTCGCAACCAGAAGCTGAGGGGACGTGTGCGGGAGGGGATGCTGTGATTTGTGGCAGGGCTGTCTCTGTGCTGTATCCAGCCGTTCTTCCTACTTGTCCAAACTGACCTAAGGGCAGGGTGAGATGTGATCTCAGCTGGTGTAACTCAGCAGAGCTTCACTGAAAGAAGAGGGGAGGTTTAGACTGGACATCAGGAAGGAATTCTTCCCAGAGAGGGTGGGGAGCACTGGGACAGGTTGCCCAGAGAAGCTGTGGGTGCCCCATCCCTGGCAGTGTCCAAGGCCAGGCTGGATGAGGCTGGGAGCAACCTGGGCTAGTGGAGGGTGTCCCTGCCCATGGCAGGGGGTGGCACTGGGTGGGCTTTAAGGCCCTTCCCAACCCAAACCAGTCTGTGATTCCATGATATAAATGATTGTGGGTTTGTACAACACAGGAAGTTTATGGGCAAGGAGGGGGGGAAGAGGACTCTCCACTTGCTGCACCCAAGAGGACCCACTCGAGAGGATGGTGTTTTCATGCCTTAGTTCAGCGGTGTGCAGGCAGGGAGGGGATTTTGGATGAGGTAGCGCTGCTGTGTTTATAACTGGTGCACTGCTGTATTTTAAAGCTGCTCCATACTGGTTGGATGAACCCCAAAACCTCATTCTGGCCCCTGGCGAGGACGGCAGACTGGTGTGTCGAGCCAATGGGAACCCCAAGCCTGCGATACAGTGGCTGGTGAACGGCGAGCCTATAGAAGGTGAGCAAGGAAGGATCTCTACCTCCTCTACACAAAACTTAGCCAAGGATCTCGTGGCTGACTGTGAGAGCCAGGGGTGCTGTCGGGGGGCCAGGCACCCTGCTGAGCAGCGTGCGTGGGCTCTGGCATTGCAGCACATAAACCACTCGCTTCTGTGAGACAAAACTAGTGGAACCATGTCTCTAAGCTGGGAAGGTCACGTACCATCGTCTGGTTTTACCCGTGCTGAGACGGAAAGATGAGTAATGATATGGAGAGCGTGGGGAATTTTAATTTAAAATTTAATTTGAAGAGTGCTCTCTGTTTTGAAGCTTCTCCCCTCAACCCGAGTCGAGAGGTGGCTGGAGACACCATTGTATTTCGAGATACCCAGATCGGCAGCAGTGCTGTGTACCAGTGCAACGCGTCCAACGAGCACGGCTACCTCCTCGCCAACGCCTTTGTCAGTGTCCTGGGTAAGTACTTAGGGAAGATGAACTACCTATACTCAAAATTTTCCCTGAGAAAGTTCTCTATTTGCTTTCCTCTTTGTTGTATTCTACTCCGAGGCTAATGCATGAAGGTACCTGACCTCTGCAACTGGGCTTTGGAGCAGAATTCCATTGCCACGGACCTGCAAAGCCAGGCGAGGCTGAGCAAGTCCTGCAGGCACCAAGACGTAAGCTGATTCATGTAGGGAGGCTAGAAAGGGAAGGAGAGATGAGAGGGAATGGAGAAGCTCTACCGAGTCTTGAAAGTGCCAAGAGGGAAGAGCGAACAAAAGAGCAGGGAAGGTGGATGAAAAGACTGGAAAGGGAGCAGCAGCCTGGAAATTGCTTTGTTTTTCTTTCTCATGGCTGTGATTTATGCTGTTTGCAGATGTGCCTCCACGGATACTGGGCCCCCGCAATCAGCTCATTAAGGTGATTCAAAACAACAGGACCCGACTCGACTGCCCCTTCTTTGGCTCGCCGATCCCCACCCTGAGATGGTAAGAGCTGCAGCACGTCCCCTGCCAGTCCAGAGGGATGGGAAGAGGAGGTTTCCTGCTCTTCCTTCCCTTACAATAGCACTCTGTGGTGTTGTGAGGTTTAAGAACGGCCAGGGGAACACACTGGATGGAGGAAACTACAAGGCACATGAGAACGGGAGCTTGGAGATGAACATGGCTCGGAAGGAGGACCAGGGCATCTACACTTGTGTTGCTACCAACATCCTGGGCAAAGCAGAGGCCCAGGTTCGCCTGGAGGTCAAAGGTAGGAGCAGAAGGGTCAAAACAGTCCCTCAGATCTTCTGAAATCTGCAGCAGAAATAGTAATTTATGTTAAGGGAGGGTTGGTTGCGCGCTCCAGCAGTCTGTCAGCAGGACAGGCACTACATACTCTGGAGCTGGAATCCAGAAAAGGGCAGAGATTCCCTTTAAATCTTGGAAAAAACCCCAATTGTGTGGATATACTGAAGCTGTAGAAGGGCTTGGTGTGGATACTGAGCTGTGAGATGCCATAAGCATTGCGAAAAGAAATACAAAGTGTGTATCAGGGTTAACTGACAGCAATTAAACATTTGCGGAATCAAGTGTCCCCCGGGGCTTTCCTTGTCCAGCAAAATAGATTGCTGACTCAGAAACCCAGGTATTTTTCAAAGGGTCAGCATGAATTAACAGCTTTTTAAATTAATTTATTTGCAAGCATTTGTATCCGAGAGAGTTCGCTACAACAAACCTGGCAAACACTTGAGGTGCATGCTACTCTTCTCCAAGAAAAACCACTCTTCCCTGAGTTCCTGAGCTGAGACCCAGCAGTTTGGTGCCTAACGCTTTCTTTTGGACATTGTGCAGACCCAACCAGGATCGTGAGAGGACCAGAAGATCAGGTGGTGAAGAGGGGCTCCATGCCTCGCCTCCACTGCCGTATAAAGCACGATCCTACGCTGAAGCTCACCGTCACCTGGCTGAAAGACGATGCACCCCTGTACATTGGGAACAGGTCCGGGTTTAACAGACTTTGACTATAAGGTTTTATTTACAGATACTACAGGACATTGTGATTAAATGGGTGGGTTAATAACAGGCTACTTCCAAATTAATGTTTATCTGCTGTGAGTGGTAGGGTTGTAATTTCCTTCTCGTGGAGTGAGATCTGATCATGGCACACAAGCCTGCCAGAGGTCAGACTGTTTTCCTCAAAGAAGTGTGATTATTCCAGATATATACCAGGGTACATTCGCTGATTCCTCAGGAAATGAGGTTTCCAAGTAGAACTCGGTGCACCCTTAGCTGATAAAATCTTCAGCCCTGAGACATACTCTTGTTTGGGCTTTTTTAATGTATTTTATCGGAGAACAGTTAGCCCTCAGTCCCGCTGCCTAACGTGCTTAGGCACAGTTGTGTGACTATTGTTTTCATCCCTTTAAGGATGAAGAAAGAAGAAGATGGTCTGACAATATTTGGCGTGGCTGAGAAGGACCAAGGGGATTACACCTGCATAGCCAGCACGGAGCTGGACAAGGACTCAGCTAAAGCCTACCTCACCGTACTAGGTAAAGCTGTGCTCCCGACGTACTGACACAGAGCTCAGTGCTTTATTTTTAATACAACAGGCTGACTTCAAGGTCAGGCTGAAAGGGTGATCTGTGATCACAGAATTGTCCTCTGAAGCAGAGATGCTCAGGGAGATGCTGGCAGAGCAATCGTTCCGTTGCTGCAGGACTCGGCAAGGATATGCTGCCTCATCTCAGACTCAGGCAATGGCATTGAATCTGAGTCGGAGGAAACTTGCTTTTGAGTAGTTACTACATACAGCTAAAAATATCCAGATGTGGATGTTGAAGCTCTGTGAGAACAGCCCTAAATTTGCAGGTGAATTTAGCTGTACATCAGGGTGCTGAGCAACCCTGGAAACCAGGGGTGTAGGAGCCCCTCCATGCTTTGCAGGTCCCCTTTTTAACATGGGGAGTGACAAACCTAAACCCATTCCCCACACCCATTTATGCACACCGCGAGATCTACTCGCAAAACATGGATTCATCAATCCCTGCTCTTGGCCGCCTCAGATCTTGCTGCATTCATGGAAATGCCCAACCTGCCAGCGCCGCTGGCGTAGACCCGCAATGCCCTACAACAGCCAGTGCAATACGCATCCCATATCCCTAATAATTTGATTTATTTCCCTGCCTTTTCCCCTAATAGCTGATTAACTCTACAGCAGGCTGATGTTTCCCCTTAGCCATGTACTAGAAGTATGACTTAAAGGTGTGCAGAGTGTGCCTGGAGGTCTCTGGGGGAAGGAAGTGCCTGCTTGGGTCCCCAGGGAGGATCGGATTGTTCTGAAACCTGTAACTGTGTGTGTAACTTTATATTTGCCAGGTGCTCCTTTGGCCACCCAAGCTTAATGACTAAACTAACACCGTTAACAGGCAATGTCTTACCTTGCAGCTGTCCCTGCTAACCGTTTGAGAGAGTTACCTAAAGGTAATCATCACTAATTCGTTGGGTTTATTTTATTTTGTAAATTGATTTTGTTTTGCCTTCCCAATCACGCCAATAGAAAGTCTTGGTGTAGCAGCTGAAAAAGCCGGGGGCCGATGCTTCCAAGTCCTGTCCATGTTGTCCTTGAAATCCCATCCAGATGGCCATGGGAAGAAAGGTCCTGTGTCACATCACTTTGTGTCTCATAGTGCCAGTTCTTGAGGGCAAGAATCACCGTACCCATACCTGGAAATGGGAGGAAAAAAAAATCACATTGAATCCCTTGAGCTCTACCTGGCAATAAGTTATTACTACTGTCACTGGTCTGGCACGAGCTGGTTCTGTGCGACCATGTGGGTTGTGACGAGATAAAGAAACCAGAATTATGCCCAGATCACTTCCAACAAGTATGTCCTTTCATTGAGGTTTGGTGTCCTTTCTGTTCTCCTTGTTTGCGTTTAGTTTTGGCCAGCTGCGTGTAGGTTGTTGTACGATCATATATCCCCCTCCTAAGCCGCTATATCACGCTTCCGCCACGGGATAACATCAGGTGTACAGGGAGCAGGTAGGGTTTCAAGGCAGGGCACAACTGGTACGTGAGCACATTTGTATTTACAAAATTGCACCAGTCCACCAAGAGCTGCAGGACGTGAATCGTGCCACAGAGCACGTGTCCTCCCACGGGTCTGGACTAAGACAGCCAGGGCTTCCCCTCCTGGGAGAGGTGATGGGAACTGGGACTCCCAGCTCCTGGGACAATCCCAGCTTAATTTGTCTCATTGCACGGCCAACAGAACGACCCGACCGGCCCCGTGACTTGGAGCTGACAGACCTGGCAGAGAGGAGCGTGCGGCTGACGTGGATTCCCGGCGATGACAATAACAGCCCCATCACAGGTCAGCCGCCGGACCCTCTGCCCTGTATCCTTCCCACTTTCTTCTGCATGGTGGAGGGGAAATTTTCCCGGTGAGCTGAGCCCTTCACCCCATCTCTCCATCCTCTCCCCTAGACTACATCGTCCAGTTTGAGGAGGATCGGTTCCAACCTGGCATGTGGCATAACCACTCCAGATACCCCGGGAGCATCAACTCGGCCGTCCTGAGCCTCTCTCCTTACGTCAACTACCAGTTTCGGGTGATTGCCGTGAACGACGTGGGCAGCAGCCTGCCCAGCATGCCCTCCGAACGATACCAGACCAACGGGGCACGTGAGTACCGTCTACCCGGTCCCCCTCGCCGCCGCGACTTGACGTTGTTCTTATCTGGCCACCGCTCTCCAAGCAGACTCTTGGAGTGTACGATCACAGCTCTTGTAACAGAAACGTTTGCACAGGTAATGAGCTGGTCCACGCGGCCACGTGCTGCGGTGTAATTTTATATATCACATCCTCAAGCCCATGACTGATACTCTGCAGAGCAGCAAAGCTCAGATGGAAAGATTTACGCAAAGGTCACTCCAGCAGAATCTGTTGAAGGAATGCCCGGTTTCACCTTACACAGAAGCTTTCTAAAGGATGTCTTTCATCCTTTCTAACCACAGGAAGCTCAGAAGCCTCTTGGAAAATTAGACTCAAGTGTAAACTGGCCACAAGCGAAAGGCATTTTGTTCCAAAATTCATTGTCCAGTGCTAGAGCTGGCCAGGAGCCCAGATCGATGCAGGAGAAAAGTGTCCACGACCGGGATTCGGGTCATCAGTTTGTGTGCCCAGCGCTTTGTACATTGTAGAATACTTGGGAAAATTCACACCAGGAATTCACAAGCAGCTTAGCAGTTTTGCTGCATTTCTTAATTTAAACCCATCGCAGAGGTACTTCCGCAATATCTGCTGGCATCTAGTGTTGGCTTTCGACATTACTACTCTTGTTTCAGATTTCAAAAGCATCAGACTCTGCTCCTGGGGTTGCTTCACAATGGCTGCCTTTCAAAGATTTAGGACATTTGGGGGGAAAAAAAAAAAAAAAAAAAGAGGCTCCTAAATAAATGGCCTGGTTTTTGAGTGCTGAGTCTCGTGTTCCGTTAACCTGAATGGGAACTTCTGGAAAAATCAGGCCACTGACTTCTGTCTCGGAAGTACTTTTGGCTTGCAGAGTAAAGGGGTTTTAACCACTCAAATGGTCATTTTTCAACACTATAAACTGATTTTTTTTTTTTCCCAATGTGAATTTCAGGTCCTGAAATTAACCCAACAGGAGTTCAAGGTGCAGGGACCCAAAAAAATAACATGGAGATAACCTGGACGGTGAGTTCTTTGATGCTTGACAGCCACCCAGCATCTTACCATTGGGATCGCAGATGCTAAGATATAGAGAACTCAGCACCTCTAGCATGTGTGGTGTGCCACACCGTAACCTTAATGACTGTAAAGGAAATAAAAAGCAGAAGATTCAGCTCAAGAGAGGCCACAGTTAGTACCTAGAAGAAGGTCTGTGATAAAACCGATGATTTGCAACTATGTGAGACAAAGAAAAGATGCTGGGTCACAGACACAGGTTAGGGAGGATGCTCAGAGTCTGATTCCTGAAGCAGCATATAGGGCGTACAGAGCAGCTCTTGCCTTTCTCCGCAGACCCCAGTAGGTGTCATCCACAAACAAGCCAGTGTCTGTAAGGGGGATGGACACAGCAGTGGGAGTATGGATGGGAATGTAAGGATATGGTTCTTGGTCCTGCCTTGGGTCTGGAGGGCAAGGACTAGCTATGTCTCTCACTGGGAGCAAAAGTATCGACCTCCTTTGAGATCTGCTGATGGAGCATGAAATAAGAACCAGCTGCTGAACGGAACTTTTTGGAGCTCCACAGCAGAGAAATAGACTTGCTGTTTCTCCCTCTCACTTTCTTTTTCTGTCTTGGTCCATTAAGCCTCTGAATGCAACTCAAGCTTATGGGCCCAACCTCAGGTACATCGTGCGATGGAGGCGAAGGGACCCCCGGGGGAGCTGGTACAACGAGACAGTGAAGGCACCAAGGCACGTCGTGTGGAACACCCCCATCTACGTACCCTACGAGATCAAAGTGCAGGCAGAGAACGACTTTGGTAGAGCCCCGGAGCCTGACACCGTCATCGGCTATTCAGGAGAAGATTGTGAGTATCTTCTCAGCCAGAGACCGTGAGTGTTTCAGAAAGGCAGGGTCCCACCCAAGGTCAGTGGGTTGCCACCTGTGCCCGGGACACGTTCATAGCACTGCTTCATGTGGCACAAAAATCCAGTTCCAGGCGCTGGAAGAAAGAGGCTTGGCCGTTAGACCTGTTGTGGGCTCTGCCTGCACGACCCAAGTCACTTGGCCTCTCCCTTGCTCTCTGTAAGACCCAGACAGCATTGGAGAGTGGAAGACAGTAAGGTTGCACTTAAGATGAGCGCTGGCTGTATTCCAGTAAACTGCATTAAAATTTTTGCCCCTGATGTCTGCAGAGCACCAAGCTCATCTCGGATGAGGGGTGCTACGAATGGCCAAAAGGCTTTTGTTTCCTCCTGGACTGGATTCTTGTGCCTCTTGGATAAGGCCCCAGCTTGGGCTCCTGTTTGCAGCACACCGTTGGCTCAGCTTACCTCTCTGTAGAACTCTCTTCCTGGCCAAGCAGAACAGCGTCCAGCTTGTTTAACTCTCTTTTCACCTTCTCGCTGGGCTACTGGTATCACCCTCTGTGTCTGTAGCATCCACGACACTGAACGACAATTATCCTGTTAGGGTAATGTGGTTTGCTGCCAACAGCCTCATCTTGGAAGAAACATGTATTAGTTCATTCAGCATCAGCGGGGTCCGTGGCTGTGTGACTTTAGGATTACCACGAAGGAAGGTAAACAAGCCAACTAAGCATCCGTGACTCTAGGCTTGAAGCCAAGGGGCACAAACAGGGAGCAGCAACTTCAAGAAAATCCGCAGTCTTGGCACTGCGGCAGCACGCACGACACATCCTCCGACTGGGCATCTTCTCCCAGAGGGGACAGGGCAATGGGAAGGAAAATGGGCAGAAACGGTGGGAGTCAGGCTAAGAGCTGAGCACTGGAAGCAAAGCTGGACCTGGCTGAGAGCTGGTCCCAAGAAGCTCCCCGAGCACCTGACCGCAGCATCGTCTCTGCATCGCCGGTCTGCGCACTACCAGAGGGGGGTTTTATTCTAGTTTCAGTTGAAAGCTTGCACAATAATTTTGAGTTCTGGGAGGATCTGAATTAGCCTGCACACGTGTGCTTCACCTGGAGGTAAACCAGGGAGAGCAAAGCTCCCATATCGCACCCCAGACACAAACGTGTTCCTGCCTGTATCCTGAGGGGTGGGCAGGTTTAAAAAACCAGCACTCAGCCCCGCCCTGTCATGTCTGAATTGCTTCACAAATAACTGCAGCTTCTACATACAGGCAGGCGACGTGTACAGAGGAGGTAAAAAACCCAGCTTGGACCAACAGCAGGTTCTCACCAAATTCAGATTAACGGATGTGGAAATAACAGGTAGTTTTGTAACTCCTGGTGCCCAGCCAGTTGCAGTGGGAGGGGGCTGGGTTTGCCGGCAGCAGAGTCACGCTGTGCTACCCTTCACTGGGAGGGGGAGGTGAGCCAGACCCCTTCCTTGCTAACGTGATCTCTTGCAGCCGTGTGTAGGAAGCCCCTGCTATTAACTGGATCACGAATATTCTCATGAAGGCTGACTGAGTGGAATACGAGGGGTTTATTTTTCCCTTTCCTGTGGAAGTAATGCTTGAAAAACAACAGTCAGCTTTTTAAGCATGTACATCAGGGAGAAAGTGAGGGGGACAGAGGTAAGTGATGCTATGCTGTGTATTCACAGGGTTGGAGGGTCTGCTCGCTCCAAACTGAAGGCAGCCAGGAAGCTGAGAGTTGGCCTGTTGCTTCTGTTTTATGTTATCAAGTTTAGAATTCCTGGGAAATTGAATTGAAGGAGGAAGAAAAGGAGATGCTGCCAGCAGGCAGGGCCGGCTGGGGTGCCAGCACGTCAGAGCAAGCGCACGCGGCCACTGCTCGCCCAGCCCAGCAGCAGTAATGGGAAAACCATGGCAAGGGAGAGGGGGGCAGAGGGGCACCTGTCTGAGCTGCAGGCTACTGCTGGGTGCCTAACGTCCACTCTGCTTTATCCCTGAATGCTCAGATCCCAAGGCTGCGCCTACGGATATTAGGATAAGAGTTTTAAACAGCACTGCCGTTGCTCTGACCTGGACCCGAGTGCACCTGGACACCATCCAGGGACAGCTCAAGGAGTACAGAGTGAGCCAACCCAAATCTCTTTGGCACTGACTATTAATACAGCTAACCTTCTCACAAGCCGAGGTGGCCCCAGTGATGGAGCTGCCTGCGATGGGGATGACAGAAAACTCCGGCCACCATGGCCTTTTTGTCATGGCCGGGCACAGGCCACAGGGCTGAGCTCTGCTCTGGAACAGCAACAGAACTGAAGGGCCTTGGTTTGCCCTTTGTGGTGCCTGGATGGGGCTGGAGACATCTCCTGTTGCTCCCCTGGGGCTCAGTGCTGTGCTGGCCCTTCTCAGTGCCTGCCCGTGGGATCTGGGGTGCTGAGACAAAGCAAGCGGAGCTGCCCCCGTGCACCCACAGAGGGACTTGGGGTGGTCCTGCCCATGCAGAGAGGTGTCTCCTGGCTCTAGAGCTGCCCAGAACCACAGGTGGGCTGGCTCTAGGGGGAATGACCTCGGATAGGTACAAACAGCATAGTTTTTGTGTCATCCTCAAAGTACCTACGTCGTCTTTTAATGAACACCAACCCCCTGCAAAGCCTAAAACCAGCGGTTCGTACTAACTGGCAACTAAAGACAGCATGGATCCTGTTTGTTCGTTCACTGCTACGGTAGAATTCCAGGGTTTGTGTACAGAGGACAGACCCTGCTCAAAACAAGCAGAAGTCTGGACAGAGCCCGTCCTGTCAGAGTTTAAGACGTTACCGAAAGCACGCGTCCCGCAAACAGTATAGCGTTTCAAATCCAATAACCCGCTGGGCGTAAAGCGAACTCCCTGGGTACTGCTTTCACTTTTCCTGCCTCTGTCATTCTGGTCTATTTTCTGAATGAATCTTATTTCTGCATGAAATGAGATTTACAGTCAGGGCTTCGAATGGGAAACTCTCCAAGTTCAGGCTTTCCTTTGTGCCTGGGCGTATCCCACCTCTCCTTGTACGCCGCTACGGTACTACTCCGAGTAGAAAGGGAGAGTCCCTTGATGCCTAGGCGCCTGGGAACCAGAAACAGCTCTTTGTTGTCTGAGCTTAATGGTTTTGCTCTGTGACATTTGGTAAACAGTTAACCCCGTGCTCAGCCTCTTCCTCGGGTAACACCACTGACCTGCCGCGCTGGGGGGACGCGGAGCTTCGTTAATTGCTCTAAAAGGCCACCGCAGCCGAGAGCTGCTCTTTGGAAAGGCGAGGTTTTGCTATGCTTTGTTAATGAGAAACCAGTTGCACTTAACTGGGAAAAGCTTCATTTGCCCTGCATGTTTCTTGAAGGCCTATTTCTGGAGAGACAGTAGTTTGCTGAAGAACCTGTGGGTCTCCAAAAAACGGCAGTATGTGAGTTTTCCTGGAGACCGAAACCGGGGCATAGTGTCCCGGCTGTTTCCTTACAGCAACTACAAGCTTGAGATGGTTGTAACCAACGGGAGAGGCGATGGGCCACGCAGTGAAGTTAAGGAGTTCCCCACACCAGAAGGAGGTACGTTCCCAGGGTGGGGGGGCTGTGCAGGCACCCGTCCCTCGGGCACGCGCTGGGAGAGGTATTGGGTGGTCCAGCTCTGCAGAGTGGACCGGGAGCCGCACCGCTCTGCGGCAGAGCCACGATGCTGCTGGGGAGATGTGCTAGGGACAATTTTTAGCTGAGCCTGGGCAGCATCACTGTCACACGGCACTGCTGTATGCCTTCGTCGCCGTGGCGTAGGTGATATCTCGGCAGCTACACCTAGAGCTAACTACTGGCACTGTCTCATCAATCTAAAAATCCCCTTCAGGTACTTTGAACACATCAGCAAGTAGCTCTTAAGCTGAACAAGAGAAATGTTGGCAAAGCCTCTTCAGAGGCACAGCACCGCGCCCTTGATTTGCTGCCTGACCTGCCAATGTCACCGCGCCTCCCCGCGCTGCCCGTCGGTGAAATGGGAGCGAATATTCCTCTTGCTCAGTAAAAGGCAGCAAAACCTCTGCAAGACCTGAGTACTTTTGTTCTGAAAGGATGTCACTAATACCGCTGTCAGGCTTTTAAGGCAAGAGCACCTCATTCTTCTGTTTAAAGAGCTCGTGTCAGGGATGAACTTGAGATTTTAATTTTCTTGCTGTCACAGGAGCTATTTATAGACACGCCTATACCTTTTTGTTAGAGCTGCACTTCCAGTGGCTGGCAATGAACCTTCCTCTAGCGCAGATGTTTTTGGCACAGTATGTTAGAAAACTGCAAGCAAGGAGAAAACAGTAGGGGCTGGAAGCAAATCCTGTCTCAGCTAACACAAAATGCAACGGGGTCTTCCTCTCCCTCTTCATCCTATTCCTGCTGCACAAGAACAGCATCTCTCAGTCCTGTCTCTTTCGTCCTTAACGTTTTCTTGGATGCTGTCACTATTTTCTAAGGATTTTCAATTGTCCAGCCATAATTAAGCTTGTTTAAAAAGAAAGGCCTCTGTCCCGGTACGGTGGTTTTGCACTCAGGTATTTCAGTGGAGCTGCTTACCCGTGTGCCGGAGGCACGGCGCGTTGGGTACGTGCAACGGGTGGCATTGATTGAAACGGTTCTAGCAGGTGATGCTCTTGCCATAAGGAAACTGCTGATTTGGGTTTTTTTTCCTATACCCCTACGGGATTTTATTGGCTGTATATTGATGTTTAGGAGGCTGAATGATATCCTGCAAGACTTCTGTTTAAAAAGAGAATTTGCTAATAGCGGAAGAGAGAGCCAAGTTCTTTTTCCCAGTCAAGTCACTGCCATTACTAGTAAACCAGGAGTATAATTTAATTCAAGAATGTATAATGCTTTCCTTGCTTTACTAGCTTTGAATAAGCAGTCATAAAAGCAGCCATTCCTCAGGGTAAGGACCACTGTACGTGCGCACCAGCCCCCTGTACGTGCGCACCAGCCCCGTTACACACCCCTAGACATTAATAACCCCCAGATGCTTTGCAATGAGGGAAGCTGCTAGACTATTTTCCACCATTCCAACATAGATGAGATGTAAACACTGGGCTGTTTACAACACGCACAACTGGGACTTGCACCGTGTCCCAGCTCCGCTTCACAGCTGGACCATCGGGTGCCTCACCGAGCTACGTGCTGGAGGGCAGCAGTGCCCAGCGGGCGCAGGACGGGCACAGTGCTGCCGGGGTTGGGGTTGCATGCAGAGCTGCTCTGGTTTCTGCTCCCTGCACACGCGCTGCTGAACACCCTGGGCTGGCGCATGGTTTCTGGCACAGATTCTTGTTCAATCGGTTTCTCACCCTGAGTGTGTGTGTTGTCTGCGTGTGTGTATTTACTGAGCGTGTCACTCAGCCTGTGATGTATACAGTATTGTAAGGTATGTTATCTTGTATGTTTTTTCTTCTTTCCCTCTCTTTCCTGGTCCCATCCTCCTCCCAAGTGCCCAGCTCCCCCAGGTATTTAAGAATCCGACAGCCAAATCTGGAAAGCATCAATCTGGAGTGGGATCAGCCAGAGCATCCCAATGGAGTCCTCACAGGATACAGCCTTAGATATCAACCCTGTACGTTCCAATCTTCGTAGTGATAATAATTAATTCATTAAATATTTTCTTTGCTGCTGGTTAGTTCATCACCTAGCCCAGAAAGTGCTCCATAAGGAACTGGAGACTTTCCTCACAAGATGAGAAGAAATTCTTTCTGGAGAGGGTGGGAGGCTCTGGGACAGGTTGCCCAGAGAAGCTGTGGATGCCCCATCCCTGGCAGTGTCCAAGGCCAGGCTGGATGAGGCTGGGAGCAACCTGGGCTAGTGGAGGGTGTCCCTGCCCATGGCAGGGGGTGGCACTGGGTGGGCTGTGAGGTCCCTTCCCATCCAAACCATTCCATGATTTAACCACAGCTATAGCTCTGAGCACATGTGGCCCCACACCAACCGCCAGTCAGTCCCGGGGGAGAGGTGATGGTAGACAGCACAGCGTACTGCTGAAACCACCACGACCTGCCTTTCCTCCCCAGTTAATGGATCCAAAACGGGCCGAACCCAGGTAGAGAACTTCTCTCCCAACCAGACAAGGTTCACCCTGCAGAGGACAGACCCCATCTCGCGCTACCGCTTCTTCCTAAGTGCACGGACCCAGGTGGGAGAAGGAGCAACCATACAGGAGGAGTCGCCAGCCTTGCTGAACGAAGGTATGTGCAGCAGCAATAGCTTCTGGCTTTGCTGAGGGGTTAGAGGGGTGATGATACGTGTATCGGCCCAAAACTGCAGGTCAGAGAATCTGGTGGTTCACAGAGCAGCCAGTACAAGATGCACAGCTACTGTCTACTGCAGAGATGGGTGGGTGGATGACTGACCAGGACCAAATATTGCAGCAGAAATGCCACAGAGGTGACTGGGGGGACTGTCCTGTGCTCTTGGGAACCATCTTGCCGACCCCCAAGCAATTAGCATTCCTCACATGCCCCTGGAGCAGGGAGAGCATCTTGCTCTCATCTTGCAAAGGGTGAAGCTCTAATCTGCCCCTCTGCAGCCTCTGTGTGAGCTAAAGAAGGGGCAGATGTGGGCGATTTTTACGTGGCTCAAAGAGGGTGTAGCAGCTGCACCCTCCGGGCAGTGAACCCCAGGTAGGGGATACGATGCCATTTCTCTGTCACCTCATAACCAGCAGCTGGCCTGACCCTCCAAAGTGAAGCCCCCCCCCCTCCCCAGATTCATAATAAGATAAAATGCCCATTGTGGGGCATTCATCAAACTAAGTGAAAGTTCAGGAGCCCTGAGGGAACTCGGGGAGACAAAAGCTGGCTCTTTCCTTTCTTCAGCATTTGCTAAAAGACCTATGATTTGGTTAGTGCTCTGATTTAATGGGGTTTTTGTCTCCTTTCCTCCATCTCCCCCTCCCCAACTAATGGCTTTGAGTAGGAAAAGTAATTCCTGCTGATGACCCAGTGGAAACAAAATGCTCCCTGACACCTCTTAGGTGGGCTCCAGCATCGCTAATGGATGGGATGGGATGGGAGATGGGGCTGCACATGCTGTGGGGAAAACCATCGGCTAGGTTACACCCTGGCAAACAGGAGAGGGGGCACACTATTGCTTTAAAAAGGAACTTTGCTGAACGAACTGTTAGAGCACAGGGGTCAGACTGAAGCTGTCAGTGCTGATAGTCAATAGTTTTAGCTGTTTCATGTGTATTCTTCACTGGGTTTGTTTCTGTGCCGGTAGCAGCGACTGTTAGGAGAGCACAGCTAAATAATAGCCATAACCAACCACTGTTGTATATTGCTTAACTGATTTGTATCGGGAAACAGCAGGTACCGCGTACGCTGGCATGCCAAGGTAAGGTTCCCTGCCCACGGGGTCGGTGATGCGGGCAGGGGCACCCAGCGCTCCCCCCTGCCCAAGGACGAGCTGCTGCCACTTAGCAAATAGACAAAACATTGGCCATTAAGCAGCAATTGAAAACTAGAGTTACGTCCCAGTCTGAAGTTACAGAAACATGGCAAAGCTTGACCTCAAAACACGAGGTACAACACGACATAGGGGAGTTCTGCTAATGACAGGCACGTAAGTACGACTCACAGCTCGAAACACCCACTTTGATAGGAAGCTGCCCGCTGTAAAGCTACACAAAAGACGGGTTTGGAATTGAAAAAGCAGAAGATTAAGAAAATGAAACACATTGATGCATTCAGAGGTTATTTTCCGCTTGCCAGACTCAGCACCTCCTTAAGCACTTTGCTTAACCAACACCACTGGCATCTCTGCGGCGGAGCTGGTGTGTTTAACCAGCGATCTCCAAGGGGATGGAGATGGATGGTGACCTCCATCTCCCTGCTCTCTGCCCTGCGCCGGTGGCTCTGATGCACAGGAGGGTGACAGGGTGCAGCTAATGCATTAATTCCCTCTCTCTCAAGTCTCTGGTGACTGTGTGCAAGTGGTCCTGAGTCTCTTGTTGGTGTGTTCTGGTTGTTTTATATATTCCTCTGTTTTCTCTTCCCTTCTCTTCTATGCTTTCTTCGTATTCCCCTCTCTATCCTTGGCGCTGCCCTCTGAAGCCACGCCAACCCCAGGTACCGTACCAGCCGGAGGAGGTAACAGGCATGGGGCAAGGCTCACTCCACGCTAGCTTGCCTGTGCTGGCAATTAAGCATGCACTCCATTAACCCTTTCAATGGGAAAGTGAAGTGTCAGGAGAGTAAATTGGACATATGAAACGACAGCAGGTAAAACGAAGCCCCGCAGGCAGCAGGGACCAGGGCAGGCTCCACTGCGGGGGTCTGCAATGATTAAAATATCTCTGAGTGGGGCTTAACAGCCTCCCAGATTCGTAACGATAACCAAACCCACCAAACACTGCAGCTGCCACAGACTGTATGAGCAAAAACGAGTCAAGTTGCCCTATTAAAGAGGGTTTTAATCTCAGGTCTGCACAAAGCCCTCTCCCTTTCAATCCTCAACATCCTTGCCCTGCGAAATACTGAAAGTTTCCCAGCCCTCCCTGACTCAGTGCTGCCTGTGCTCTGCCCCACAGTATTTAAGCTGCATTTTCGCCCCCAGAAGCCTGCGATATTCCTGCTGGAGCTGCCTCCCTTGGCCATGCAGGTCCCTGCCGGGGCGTACGGGCACCACAAGCCACGCACCTCCCCATGGTTCTGCCAGGGCCAGTGGACAGGAGAATCCTTTTGTTTCCAGGTGCCCATTGAAAGGGTTAAGGACAATGTTTGTGCCACAGCTGTGCATGTCTGCATGCGAGGCTATTGCTGGCTTTGCCCTCCATTGCGAATTCCTACAGCAGCGTTGGAGCAGAGAGAAACCTCTTCTGGTAGTGGGGTGGGGGCAGCATCTCTACCTGCTTTCAAGGAAACCCAAAACCCTCAGTTTACCCAGCGTCAACCCTGCAAAGCCCAAAGCATAAGCACAACTTCTGGTTGCCCAAAGGAAGGACACCCACCCTCTTACCAAAGCTGCAGACATGACTTTCCCCCCACCCCATATTCCAGCAGCGGGGACAGCCCTGTGACCCAGCTGAGAGGGGGCTCGCGGCAGTGCAGGGAGTGCAGCCAGCCCAAATGCACCCAAAACGCTGCGGAGAAGCTTTGGGTGTGCAGCAGCAGCACTCACTTGCCCTGCACCGAGGTCGTGCTTTGCCTTTGCGGGACATGGCCCTGGGGCTTCCCAAGGAGTCCCAGCTTCTTAGGGAAGACTCTTCCCAAGTGATACAAGTGCAGGACCTGCGCTCTGCACCTGTAGGTTTTGCTTTCCTACCTCGTAGATGTTTCGCCTCCTTTTGTTTTGTTGCCAATATTATTTTGTGGGTTTTTTCCTTTCTGAATAGATCCCAATCTTTTTTCTTACTATATTTTTTTCTTCCTTAAAAGAGAAAAAAGGGGGTAACAGATTGGTCTGCTTTGGGTGGTGGGAAACTGAAAACAGATGTAACCCTGTGGCTTAGAGGATCTCCATCCTCCAGGTCTGGGAGGGCTTTTGCTGCTATAACTCATACTTTGGCCAGGGTTTAGCTTATCCACAAGAATCTGCATTTTCTTTGTAGATCAGGATCACCTTCTTAAAGTACTTTTCTACTTGCAGTGGATATTGCTGAACTTTGATCTCTTTATCCTTCCAGCATCATATCATTTCAGGCATAACTTCTTATACCCCTGGAAGCTAGATGAATGAATGGCCATTGAAAGGATAATTCTACAGGAACAGAGCCTGCTGGACCTTCACCCCTCTATTTTTTGCCTTCTCCTAGGAGAAATAGTGAAGTGAAAAGATATACCAGAACTGAAAGACATCTAAGAGTTAGTAATTGGAGTAGTAGGTCGTTAGGTGCTAACTCAGCTGCAATCACAGCTTCCTCAACGTGCTACACTTCAGGGAGAGAAATCCAGGCCGTGTAAGCCGTAGCGAGATCCAGCACACATCTCTCTCTTGCTCTTGAGCTGGATGTCATTTCTCGTTAGGACACGGGGCGGGTGCGGGAGCCGTTACACAATTCAAGCCGTGTTTGTCCCGAGAGGACGTTTCTCTTCCGAACAAGTACGGGGCTCACGTGAAATACTGCTTGACCTTTCTTGGAAGATTCATCTCCGCTCAGTGACCTAGATTTTGTAGGTTTTTATGGATTCACAGTGAAAGTCGTCTTAAATTGCAGTAAAACGCTCTTTGCCATGAGCTGCTGGCACTAAAGAAAAGGCCTATTTTTCTGGGATAACCTTACACACAGAGTCAGAGCTGCTTTGTGTGTGTATGGGAAACTGGACCAGCCTGATGCAATCAAAGTGAAGGGCAGGGGCTTTCCCTTAGGAAAGGCTTTACCTTTCCTAAGCCAGACCTGGGCAAAGGTGATAGGGGAAAAGAGAGGACACCTAAAAAAGGGCTTGCATTTATGCTATGAACGAGACAAAATCAAAACTGGATCCTATATTACCCGTGTGTATGGAAAAACTTCATCGGGGACCATAAAGAGTATTGGCCTTAGACTTTAAGGAAAAAAACCTGACTTTTGTCTGTTCCCTTCTTGTCCCTCCATAATTAGGAATTGGAGGAGAAAGATCCTATTGTTCGTTTTAGAAACAGACGGCAACAGAAACAGCGAGAACTGCTGACCCCTCTCTTTTAGAAGCTGCTCAATCGCTCCTTTCTATTATTGAATTTCTTATAGCTTTCATCAGATTTGGAACATTTTATGGTAAAGACGTTACAATTTCCTTCTGTTGTTAAAAAAACAGAGAGGGCGAGAAGACAAAATAAAAAATCTCTGAAAATGTATGTGGCTAATCATCAAAATTCATGAAAAATTAATCAAATCTCCCCAAGCCTAATTATTTTGTAGACACACCCAAGGGAAAGCTGTTACTACAGCCTAACAACACATTAAAAGCCCCCTTAAATAATTAAGGAGCAGTATGGATGTGTATTGTTTCCTGTATTTTGCAAAAAACACTCGCAACTACTCCCTGAACTGCTACACTACTCGGAGCAGGACTCTAGTCCCTCTCCTAAGAGGCTCCCTCTTTAAATATCCCCCCTTTTATGATTCTTCTCCTCCGTTTTTGTCTATCCTGAGCCTCACCGGATTTGTGTAAGGTTTGGGCTCCGTTGTACCGGCCCATTCACGGTCATAAGAGCCAAGCCTCAGGGAAAGGCAGCGCCGTCCTGCTGCAAGCATCCCTCTCGTTACTTAGCCTATTAATTGCTACAGCCAGACTGCTGCATCCCCTCAGTCTCCATTACCTGAAAGGGTAATGCATCTTGCAGACAGAAAAAGCAATCTCTGCCTTGCAAAGACGGGGCCTAGTAACGAGCTGAATGGTCGTTTAGACATTTCCAGGAAGATGGGCTCGGCTACGGTGGGAGCAAGAGAATGGGAATTGCTATCGCTGGCTTGTACCTTGAGTTTCCTGGGGGTACTGGAGCAATTTCAAGCCTGCTTGAAGCACTGCTTTTCAGGGTGCTGCTGTGCCCTGCAACTGGGGAGGTGGGAGCCCCTTCTCTGCACCACCTCCCGCTTTCGGAGAGGCGGGAATTCTTTTCCCCCATCACACAAATGCCAGATGCTCGGTCCCATACCTGAACTTGAGGTGACCGTTGTCAAAGCCCTTGAGTGAACGCCACGTTGGGAACGCAGAAAAATAAATCCAGCCACTCTGCAAAGCCCAGAAACGTTGTACCTGAGGAAGCGTCACATCCTTTTTAGACAGGTGTGTGTGATTTCTAGATTTTCAAAACTAGCATTTCTGGAAACGCCAGCCTGGCCGCCCATCTCCCCCGTTCCCCTTCTTGCTGCCAGGAGTAGTGATCTGTTGTTCCTTAATTAGCCCCGACGTGGCGAGTGGGGAACCCCAGGTAGCCCGGGGAAGGGCCCCGGCCCCGCACCGGCTGCTCCCCGTGGCGGGGTGTCCTTTTCTTTGAGGGACACCAGAGCGCTCTGATCTCTGTCAAAGCCCGCCTTTATGTGCCCCCAGACTGAAATCACTTCTCATTAGGGGATGGATTTCAAAGCCTAAAACATGCCCCTTATCTTCTCTCCCCCAAATCTCCCAGCTGAGCTCTTCTCCCGAATACATTCCACATTCAAACACAAATGAGGCTGTAGCTTTGAATCCCGGGGCAGCTGAGGGCTAAATCCCCCCACGGCTGCGGGAGCCCTGGCTGGCCACAGTGTCACCTTCCCACCTGCAGCACGGGGCTGCCCATAGATGCTCTCCCCATCCTTCTCTCTGGACTCTTGCTTCCTGGACCCATCTGATCCCACTTTTTATCTGTTCCTAATCCTGCCAGAATCATTTTTACCCCCAGTGCCGACACTCCCTGATCTCACACAGGGACCCCTCTTGGGAGCGAGCCCGCGTTATCCCGATGCAACGCGATAGCCCTGCTCTCCGGGATCGCTTCCACTGGAGTGCTGGAGCAGCACGGGCACATCCTGCCTGGCATCACCGTCGGCCAGAGCTGAGCAGGACAGCTCAGACCGATACTGAATCGCTGCGGTCGATGCAGCATCCAGGAGGGTCTCGGCACCGAGGCTTCACCTGCCTGCGAGTGTATCTGCATGTAATACACAAAGCTGATACCCTACACAAGGGACAGCGAAGCTTTGACTTACCCCAGATAATCTCTTCCCATCTAGGGGAGCATTAAAGCTGAATCCCTCCTTCTGCTAAAGCCGTTACAGCAGTGCTAGGTGATGCAGACCTCCAAGGTGCTGCGCGGGAGAGGCATGATGCAGAGATGCACAACAAACCTGGGAGCTGGAGGGTGTACTAGGTTTTCTGCCCGCTTCTGCCTTTTAGCAAGTTACTTTGTGCCTTGTTGGGTTCTGTTTTCCTTAGAGGGAAGCCAGGGATTCACAGGGCAACTACCAAGACTCCATTAGCTAATAACTAGTGTCTACAGTGCACACGTTGCAAACCTATTGAGGAGCTGCAGCTTAATCAGGTTAATGGTGACATTAACCTAGTGACACTAATCTCTTAACCTTCCCAAAAAGCGCTATGAATCAGCAAAGACGGATGTTAATACTTCTCAACCCAAGAAAGGCTTTATAACTTACAACCCCAGGACACAGGAAGCCCTTGATCAGTAACGGGGTGGAAAAACATGCAGAACAGCAAACCCCCAACACCCCTACTGCCATGGCCGGGTCAGGCTGGAGAGGGCTTTGCTACACTCCAAACACCCAGGGACAAAGCCGTGCCACTTCCCACCCTGGCTGGGTCCCCTCCCTGTCACCACCATCTCTTGCCTGCGGCCGGACATCCCCATTCCCCCCCCAAGAGCCCCTCGCCCGGCCGTGGGGCACCAACCGGCTGTGCACGGCGGGTGCTTCGTTTCGGTGGCTGTTGCATGGGGCTGGCTGCGATGTGGAGAGGACGCGCTGCTCTCCAGGCACGCGATGGGGTGGGCTGGGGGGTTTTTGGGACGTGGCGGTAACGGTGGGTTTATTACAGCTGCGGTCGGTAGGGAGATGGACTGAGTGACCTACTGCTCTTCTCTGCTTTTGGATCTCTGGGAGGGCGGAGGTTGTAGGGGTTGGCCCTCCTTGGGGATGGACTCGGTGGAAAAGAAAGCCCTGGCTTGGTTCTGGACACCTTTTAAAGTGCTTCCCTTGAGCTGTTCTTGTTTGTGGGTGATGTTTAGAATAGCCAGTTGCATTTGCCTGACAGAGGGATTGGTAATCCCCTGATCTACAATAAGAGTAAGTAAACATAACTTAATGCAAACATCACAGGGTAAATCTCCAGTCGTTTACCTCAGGTAGTTTAAGCAGCATTTCAGCTGCATTCTGTGCCGGCAGGTTTTCAGGCCCCAGCCGAAGCTGGTGCTCAGGACCCTCTCACCCACCCACTGGGGGTGTGCACACACAGCGGCACATTTACCCCTTTGCTCTGGAAACACAGATGAGATGTGGACAGAGGTGGGGGTGTTAGAAAACAAATTGCTCAGCCTTTCGCTCTGGACTGCTTGGGGTGTGCCAATGCCTTTGGCCTCATTTAAATGTAAATTGTAAGGGGCAGCGATGGCCAAGTACCATCCCTCACCACGTTGAGGCTAAAGCCGCTCCATCGCCAGGCTGCAGCCAGGAAGGGAAGGCTGAGGAGCTGGAGGCTGAATTGGCAGCTCAAAAATGCTGGAGGTGTAGTCCAGGGGCTGCTGAACTAATGTAATTGCGGCTCGCCTGGCCCACACAAACGGGATTATTATGTTTTCTTAAGAGATAAATCCCGTTGTTTCTTATTTCAGGGAGCCCTGAGTGCTCTCAGTGCAGTTCTGCGCGGGGGGACGATGGGGTGAGGACAGCCTACCCTGTGCGTCCCCCAGACACCCCTCACCTTCCACGCTCTCCGTGCGATTTAAGCCCAGGGTGGCGGGGGGCACCGGTGGCAGAGCAAAAGGCAAAAGAGAAGCAGGTCGTTCAGCCCTGGGAAAGGGATCAAGCCATGGGTGCAGGCGGGGGGTACACGGGGCAGCCCCCTGCTTGCTGCCCCTCCTCGCCCCCAGCATCGCTCCCTGCCCCTTGGCCGGGTGTGTGGCCATCCCTGCTTGCAGACAGGGAAGGGAAAAGCGGTTTGGCCTTGCGTTTCCCAGTGCTGTTTGCTGCCTCCCCTCCCCGGTCCCCCGCCTCCGTGCTCTGCTGCTCTTTCTCTCACGTGCCTGCGCATCCAGCCCTCGGGGATGGCGAGTGCAAGCCCCGAGGAGACGTCACCGGGTCTAAAAAGCCAGTGTTTCCCTCTCCCAGCTGCAACTGGGTTGCCTCCAACTACAATCGGTCTAACCAGTACTACAACAACCCCAACTACCACCACCACCGACACAACTACCACCGACACAACTACTACCACCACCCCAACCACCACAACAACTACCGACACAACTACCACCACCACTACAGCCGCCACCACCACCGCCGCAAGCACTACAACAGCTACAGAGAGGGCTCCGGCAGCCACCACAAAGCAGGAGTTGGGTACTGCGCTTTCCTTTTCCTCTAACCCCTCTAACCCTACTGGGACCTTCCCCCCATCTTGCTCAGAGCAAGGATTACTAATGGGCACAGGCAAAATTTAAGGCATCCCATGCTCTGGGAAGGGCTTTGCGATGAGCTGGAGGTGGCAGTGGCTGAGGGATTGAGGTGTACAAGTGGCTCCTGGTAATTCGGGGGTCTCTGTGCCACCCTCCTGGTCTCAGTCTCAGGGATAACGCAGCCCTCCTCGGGGTGTTGCGATGCTGAATTTGCATCAGTGTTTGGGAAGGAGGTGGAAACCCCTAGAAAAGCTCTCCAAAGTGTTATCTCGTATCTTGTCGTCATTGAAAAGGGTTCTGTTACTGTTATAGAAGATGTCACTTCAGATTTAGCACATCAACTCTGAGCCAAGAGACCTGTCATCATTTATACGAGTCTTTTGGTTTATGCTACTGGTCTCTGCAATGTAACCCAGCCACAGCCCACAGGAGAGCTGGGGAAGTGTTTAAGTTACAACACGCAGGTCTGTGCCGGGTATTTACCTGGGCAAGGTAAACCTCTCACCCAAACAGCCAGAATGGGATGATCCAACTCCGTTTTGGTGGAGGCATCTTCTCTGCTATCTGTGTTTTACTGACAGACACGGAGATGTATCTTGCTGAGCCTTGTTTTTAAAACGCCGCTATAACGGTATCTCCAGTTAGTAAATAATTATGGCTAGTTATAGTCAGGTTATTGGAAAGTAAATCAAGCTAGTAGCAAAAGGGAACGCAATCAAAAGGATTCAGTCGCAGAGCTGGATAGGATACACTCAAAAATCCAAGTGTAAAAGCTTCAGAAACTCTTCATAAAGAGGGAAAGGAGATAGTAGTTGTAATAAATAAATAAATAAATGTGATTTAAGGCATTCCAACCCCTTCCTTCACATTCTTGCATAAGATTAACTCAGGATTGTTAAAATCACACCAAAAACACCCTGCCTCCACCTGCTGCCCCGCAGTAAGACAGATTTGCCAATCAGCAGCACATTTCCCGCTCTGCGCATATTTGCTTGTTAAAGAAGCAGACCTGAACTAAGAAATGCGAGTTCGTGTCCCAGCGTGTGGCCCCACACAGCTCCCTGGCCGGAGAAGCCTTACGCGGGGGGGCAAAGCTGCTGACCACACATCAAGGGAAAGCCCACAAAAGCTGGTGCCAACACAAAACCAGCTTAAAAACTGGTGCGAGAAACACAGGCGCAGCTTCATCGCTGTATGTGAGGTCTTAGTAACGAAGTAAAATTGCTACTGCGACAGAGTCGCTATTAAGTGACTACGTGGGAAAACGTTGCTAATTGAAAACAGGCAATTAAGCGGCGCACGCAGTGCCAGGGAGTAGGGAGAGGAGACGGGAAGGAAAGAGGAGCTGCAAGAGGACCCGCGCGTGCCCCAAACCACCCCGGGGACACGAGGGAAGAGGCTGAGCCGTAATGCAGGCAGACAGGGCGACCGCGTGGCAGCACAGGTTGTGTGAGGGATTCTAGGTCACGTCCCCGACCCCACAGCGTCAGGTCCTTGCAATTTCCTGAAAGTCGCGTAGCTGGCCTTGTCCCAGCGACGGCACTTTGACAAAATCTGTATTTTGTCAAACCAAAACCCGAGCTACACCCTGAAGTAAATAATAAAACCAAGGTGTAACTTATCTGGCGTCACTTACACACATACTAAACTAGTGCATTAGCTCTACTTCACTAGAAATGAAGTTCATCCGCTCTCCAAAGCAACGTCGACAATCCTTAACTTCAAAATCAGAAACGAGTGACTTCATTGCCCCACTGGCTGTCTCCAGACCCAGTAACGTGACAATATTCTCTCCCAGTCTTTCCTTCTCGGTTGTGGCAGTGAGTCCGTGCGCACTCACACACGTCTCCCGCGTCCCTTTGGGCACGAGTTTAGCCAGGAGCTTTCCCTGCTGACCGAAATCCCCAGGGATGTGCCACAGAAGCCTTCAGCCTCCAAAGACAAGCTGAGTGCACAGGTGGGACTTAAACACCAGTACGCAGTGAGCTTCTGCTACCAAACTGCCCCCCCCAAAAGTTTAAAGTTAAGGGTCTTGAAAGGAACAAATCCATCCGTAGGCACGCTTGTAGGTTGAGAGCAAAGCAATAACTTCAGGAATGATTTTGAAAGGTTTTGCCAACACCAGATGCTAGATGAGGTCTCATTTGTGTATAATCCAAAATACTAACTCCTCTTCTAACCTGTCCACCAGCCACCAATGGATCGTCCATATGGGACATAAGAGCTATGGCTAATAGTAACTGGGCAAACATCACCTGGAGCCACAATTACTCTGCAGGAACTGACTTTGTGGTTAAGTATATCACCAGTAAGCATCAGATCGCGTGGGGACTCTACAGGGTGGTGATGCCATTAGAGATCCTGCCAGCTCCCACGGTTGCCACCTTTTACTTGGTCTGTTACCACGTGTGGAACGATGCCCCGTGGAGGAAAAGGCCGGTTATGGCCGTTTAGAGCACATCAAGGCTAATCCTGGTGATTCACAAGCGACTCCCCTTCCTTGCACCAACTGCCACGAGATGTTTATGAAACACAGATGAGCAAGGCTGTTCGTTTGTGAACTGATCATTCAGCTGGGCCCTACGTGGCCACAACACAAAGAGCCTCAAATGAAATCTATATAAATTGGAGAGCAGTTTTAAACACCTTTGGTGATGGGCTTCTTGAACCCCGAGCTGGCAGAATCATCTATGATCCCAAACCTCCTGTCGTATCGGATATCATTGTCTCTTAAAATTAAGGCTACGTACTTAGTCTGGAAACTCAAAGCCAGTATCTCTGGTTTTAGTACCTGTTTAGAAAGATGTTTACGTGTTGTTGGTTGGTTTTCTTTTTTAATAGATAGGCAGTGATGATGACTGCTTATCTCTGACTTTATTTCCCAGCCGTTTCAGCCCTCACATCACCTGGCGTGCCAGTCTTAAATCGGCATTTAAAATAAACCGACTAGGCGCAATGGTTGACAGCAGACCACATTTGGTCAGTTACAGCATCGCTTAAGAGATGACCTTGATTTCTCCTCGAAACGATTTCTAACGCGCAGCCAGTGCCTGGTCTCGCTCCGCAGCCTGCAAGGCTTCGGCAGGCAGCGCGGGCTGCGCTGTGCTCAGCCTTTCCCTTTTTAACTGGTTTCCATAATTCAGGACGCGCATCAGCTTTCCAAGCTCTAAATGCCAGTTATCCCACTTCCCAAACCACACGCTGCAAGCCCTGGTTTTTTCCTCCATCACTGGGAAGGAAAAGCACAGGCAATGCCCTTCCAAAGCCCACGTGCCGGGTCTGTTTTTGGGATGGGCTGCGGCAGCAGCGATGCCTTGGGATACCCTCACCAGGACCTGGCTGAGAGGGTGGAAGCCTCGGAGATTTCAGCCCTTCCCAAACAGCCATGGCTCTCCTTCCTTTCTGGTAGCATTTGAAGCAAGCAGCATGCTTTTGGCCTCAAAGCCACGTTTCTCCTTCCCTGTGCACACCTCCAGAGCCACAAATCAAAGCCACGCTGCAGGTTTCCTTAGAATGCAATGCTTTAATGCTTAACGAGCATTAAACTCATCAGCAAATGATTCCCGGCACAGTGCAAAGAACAGGTCACCCCTGGACAGAACCTGGGAGCGATCAGCTCACGAGCATCCCTCCTCGAGCCGAAGGGCTAGACCCCTCTCACCCCAAAAGCAGCAATCTGCCGGCTGGGGTGCGCAGTCTTGCGGCATGTTTAATGCGACATCCAGCTCGCTCAAAGCCTCCTTAACCTACCAGCAAAACCCAGCGCACGATAACGCTCCCAAAAGCGCAAGAACCGGCTCCTTTACCGAGTCCTGTCGCCCCTTCACCCAGCTGAGCGGGACCAGGCAAATTCCAAACCTTTTGCAGTAAATACCCAAATATTCAGACCTGAGGCTGGGCACATAAAGGACCTATCGGGTCTTAAAAGTAGGGAGAGATCTGAAGAGCCACTGGTACTTTTTTCCAGTACGGCAAGCAGGGATGCAGCGAAACCCACACCGTATTCCTGCATCGCCGGTTTTCTTCTGTTCTCAGTGAGTAATGATCACGAAGCCCTTAACAGCCCCTTGACCATCAAGCTGTGTTATTTCTGCTCAGCGGCTAGGGCTAGCGTAACACATTGCCTGCAGTGTCAACACGGTGATCTCTCCGAGCCTCCCGCGGCTGGGTTTGATGTGCGGTTTCTGTTTCTCAGGTAACAAGACAGAGAAATCTATCCCTGTTAAAGCTCAGACCCCTTCCTCTGTGCAGCTGGCGAATCTGACGCCGGGAATGATGTACAAGCTGTGGGTGTTCCCCATATGGTCTAGCCCCAGCGAACACTCGTACATAACCTTTACCACCAGCTCAGGTGAGACGGGCTGCAGCCCCGCCGCGGGGCGCGTTTCCGAGGCATGTCGCATCCATCACCGCCGGCGTCATTCGCGTGGTGGCGGGAGTTTGACCATGACTGCATGGAACAACCCTCATCCACCCCTCGGCAGCCCACCCCCACGTTAAAGAGCCACCCCCAGCACCGTCGGGAGGTCGCTCCATGTTGCACGGAGGAGGGGAGCGGGATCCCTTTGAAGGAAAGGGTCTTTAGGGAGGGTGGAGAACGGGCTCATGTTGTCACACAGCTCCGCTTGAAGGCCCGTCCCCGTGTGTTTGCACTTCCACACGCGCGTTGCTACTTGTGGCGATGGTGGTGGCTCTCCCTGGAGAGCGTGCACGCGTCCGGCCCCAGGCAGAGGGGCAGACGGGGAGATACTGGTGATGGGATGTAGGTGAGGGGCAGGACCGGGAGGGGCAACGCGGTGTGTGCAGAAGACCTCGGTCAGAATCCCCTGTGGCGTACGCCTGGGGCTTTCCATCCTCCAGGTATGTTTCCTCTGGCACCTTCAAATTTAATTGCACGAGCCCTTTTCCAGGCTTAGCACCCGAGTGGGTTTTACGGCTTTGTAATTACGGGCTTCCTACACCACCCACCAAATGCCAGAGAAAACACCCTTATTGACTTTCAGAGGCATCGGATCGGGCTTTATGCATTTCTAAAACTTCCCCGTTCGCACTCAACGAGTTTCAGTAAATCAACAGAGCCGTGACTTCCTTTGTATTCACCCGAGGGGTTTGCTGTAGGAATCTGTGCACAACACCTGTCAAAGCGCGGGTCTAAACACGGGGCTGTACAACCAAAGAGCAAGCAGCACCCGAACAGCCCACACTGACAGATGTAGTAGGTAGAGGCTGTGATTTTCAAAGAACTGGAATGATTTTGCTCAGATCCAGCCACGTAATGGAAAACTCAAGCACTTACCAGTCTCTTTGCTGAGAAGTGCAAAAGCAAAATGCGATTCACAGCAAGGGAGGGCTGGGGGAGGTGGGGAGCAGCAGCTCTCCCCACGCCCCCTACGCACAACTTATTGAGTGTCCAAGAATTTGGCAAGCCGTAACGCCGCCTTTATAATTCTCTGATGTGCTAAGATGACACAGGGACAGATGGCAACTGCTGGGATTTCTCAAGGTCTGATGCTGCCCAACGCTGAGAAATAACCAGCCAGTGCTGACCTTGGCTCTGTCCTGCCCCTGCCCAGCACCGAGGTCTGACGCGCCTCCTCAAACCGCTCCATCACCCTGTGATGCGGTCAACCCCCCAGCACAGCAGCCCCGGAACAGGCTCAGCTTTGCAGAGGGCAGTGTTTTCAAAAAGGATTTATTTTCACCGGGGTTTTTCCCCCCCCATCGCTCTGCCACTGTACGTGCCGCACGGCGCGGCTGCCTTGCCTGGGGAGCTTTCACGGCTTTGCTTTGGCAGGGCTCGGCTCGCAGACACGCAAACTGTCGGCAGGTTTCAAGTCCCTGGGCTCCCATCCTGTTCCTACATTGCAGAGGCTGATTCTGACCCCAGACAATAAAAGAGCTGGCTTTTTCAACTCAGACTTTTTCCAGAACAGCTCCAGCTGCAATGTCACATCCCCAATTTTGTTGCTGCTTCTGGACCCTCCCCTGACTCAGAAATCACCACCAGCTCGACAGCACCCACCCATACCATGAAACTTGTCTTTCTGGAGGACTGTTTCCCAACCTGGACCCGTCTCTTTTCTTTTCTTGCCTGTTTTTTCACTCACTTTGGGATCTGGGGGGAGAGGGGGCAGGCCCCCATACTACAGACACCAAGGGGCAGGGCATCATTAGAAAGAAGGGGGAAAAACCAGCAGTATCTTTGGCTGATTGATGCTGGCTGCTGTTTTCTGTAACTGAGGAGTTCTTACTGAAATTATCATGGAGACTAAAGGATGGAGTCACCTTTATCCCTGTGATAGAGGCCGATTGGTGACCTGAGCCCTGTCACCACGGGATGTGCAGAGCTATCGCCGTCCCCGCGTGCATAAGTGCTGCGGATCCATTTATTCGCTGGCTGGATACTGCTGACACGAGCATTCGGCCCCCGCTGACAATCATGTGCCATCAGGAATGCTTTTAACAAAAAAAGCACTGTTTGGGGTTTCTGTGGGGTTTATCTTAGAGTGTTTTGCAAATAGCTGCTCTGAAAGTTTCTTCAGTTTGAGTGTAGGTACACCAGCGGTTTTCCACCTGCGCTGTGGCTGCAGGACACCGCCCTCCGGCTTTGCTTCCCATTAGCTGACAGCTCAGTAACCCACCAGAGCTCCCTCCGGCAGCAGAGGACACTTCAAAACTACAAACACAGCTTAACACAAAGAGATCTAAATCAAAAAACCCCCACCACATCCCCAGCCTGTACAAACGCTGGGAACGGGATCGTGCGAGGCTGGGGCTAGTGAGACTTCACATACCCAACCGTCTGCTTTACAAAGAGACAAAAACCGTGCTAACCTTCCGTTGGCGGAACACAGCCAGCTTTGCTACCGGCCTACACACCGCAACTGTTAGGTAACATGCTTTCTGCCACAAAATTACAGTTCATTTGTTAAGAAAAGTCATCACTGCGGTTGCATTTCAAATCAATTCCTGTTCGATTCCATAGCTGCTCGCCACTATTTCCCCTTGACGTTGGCCTTACATTAAAGCAACTCAAAACATCCTCTCTGACAGCCACGTACTTAATCTTCTCTGTCTGAATGCTGCAATGACAGTCACTCGTTTACTCTAAATACAAGATTGCTGTGACGATCGTTTTGTCGTCGTGTTGCTTTTTTGGGAAGGATGGCAATTATCCCTCTACCTTGGCAATAGGCAGTGCCACAATCCTACTGCAAGATCCCCTGGTGCCTCGGTACTCAGAATCCTCCCTTCCCTATCAGAATCATCCCAAATCTGTGTGGTGCCACAAAACCCACCTCTCGGGCTGCTTTGGCATTTTGTGCTTTGCAGACCACCCCCTTAGCACTGGTTTTGGTACAAATCCCATCCCATCAGGATTGCTAATATGATCTTTTTCCAATTCAAAGCTCTCCAGTAAATCTTCCTTCCCCTTTCCTCCCCAAGCACTCAGCTAACTGACTCCAGTTCTCAGCTCCACTCTGCTATAATCTCATTCTCTCCACTATAAAAAGTCCATCTTCGAGGGATACACAGCTCAGGTTGTACTAAAGGTAAAGAGCAAACGTGGCAGCATTAAAGGGAAAAGCAGCAAAAGGGAGCCAAGGCACCATTAGGCAGCTCCTTCCACCCGGCTTCCCCAGGAGCTCGGTGCCGCTCACAGTGTTCAGCATCCAACATAATTTCTTTAGCATATGGTACTCTTTTTCCTTGTTCTCCCTTATCTGTGCATTTTCCTGTCCCAGTTTGGGTGCTATTACCTGCTGGCAACGCGGCTTAGATTTCATCCTAAGGGAAGCACCGCTTCTTTTGTGTTCAGTTTTGATGGAATACGTACGCACCTACAGTCCTCAAGCGGCGTGTGTTGGGAAAGTTTGCCGATTCAACCCCTATTTAAAGTCGCTGTCTCTTTTACAAGACCCTTCCGTCCAGAATACACTAACAGAGGGCTATCTTTTACGCTTTCTTTGTAAGCGCCGTCTTGTTTTCTGTCACATGGGCACCAAAAAGGATGCTCCCTGCGCTCTCCTCCCCATTTCAGGCAAACCCCCCTGCTAAATCCCAATTCAACCCATCCATCTCAGGTCTCCCACGTTCCTGCCAGGAATACCTCTCTCTGTTTGCACTGCAGGCTGGTTAAATTTAGCCCCCCTGCTGCACTGAAGGTTGTTTTCTCCTCTGCTCTGTCTTCCTGAATACAAAGTGCATGTCAATGAGAGCCAGAAAATGGCAGCTTGTTGCTATTTATAGGACACAGATTTGTCTGTCTGACCGCGTACGGGAGCTGCGAACAAGTCGGAGAACGTGAGGGAGGACACGGCAGTTGGGAGCGGGAGCGTTGTTTGGGCAACGACACCTCCCTGCTTGGTATCAACCATATCAATATTCAATAGCCTCGTGAGGGTGCTGGGAGCAGGGGTATAAAAGAGCTTGCACCAGGAGAAAAAGACTTTCCAGTGCTACCAGACCACCCCTCAACTATCTAGAACCCAGTTATCATTCCTCAAAGCTGTTCCCACTCCCGCCGTCCCCTCTCGTGCATCGGCCGAGTCTTGGAGGGCTTCCACAAGTTCCCTCCAGCCCTGGAGTCACAGCTGTGGCCACCCAAGGGCAGCAGGACCGCGGTGGCAGCAGAGCCACTGCCCATCGCCTCCGCAGCTGGGACAAGGCTGTCCCGTGGGATCCAGGTTTCTGCCAGCTCGGGGCTGCTAATGAGCCCTTCAGAGCTCAACAACCCGCTGGATCCAGTGGGCAACAGGGACTGGATCCGCTTGGGCACGTTTCTTTCAGACCTTGTCACTTCCAGGGCAGTTTTCAGACACAGTAAATGAAAGATCAAATCTGTTACCCAGCTTCTTTTGCCATTATTTGCAATGCCCCTTTCTCACCGGTCTGTGCTAGGTTTGACTTTACGTTGTGACCCCCTTTGCTGTTTGCAGCTCCTGCTAAAACGTTGAGTGGACCTACCACCACCAAAGAAAAAAGAAAAGCCACAAATTCCTGTGCTACTGTCTCAGATAACCTGGTCAATACACACACAGACACAAAAATGCAGCGCTAAAGATAACTTCGAAACCCATGGACCGTGTCTTACTATCTATTCATCTATTTCCCTCTGTGGTTCTGGCTTGTCCCTTACACCATTTTTTGTTTCCCTTTTCGTTTTCCTCCCAGCTTATACCAAGAACCACGTGGACATCGCCACGCAGGGCTGGTTCATCGGGTTGATGTGTGCCATAGCTCTCCTGGTCCTTATTCTGTTGATCGTCTGCTTCATTAAGAGGAGCAGAGGCGGGAAGTATCCAGGTGAGCGCGTTGCATGGCAATCCTTTGTGCTCATGGTTTAAACATCTCCAAGCATTCTGGGGACTAATCACACTGTACTGCTTTCAGATGCTTGTGATTACAAGGGCTTTTCTCTCTCTTTAGAGGGAACACTATTCTTTGTGGGAAGCATTTCAGTTAATTAAAGGTTGGGTGAGGGCTCTGTGCTGTGCCAGCTTTAGGCTGTGGAGCTGGACACTCCTGCTATGCACAACCCAACCCTCTACTCTGCAAATTTGCTTGTCCTCATCTAGAAAAAGATCTTTTCAGGCAAAGATCTCATTAAATCTTTGCAAAGCAAAGATGAAGCTTAAGTAAACTCATCCTCTTGCTCTATCTGGAGCACCTGTGCCCTGGTTCCAGCGCAGCAGCACCTTTTGCAAGCCCTTTGCAAGCCCTTTGCAAGCCCTCACTGTGCAGGATTTTTTTTAGAGTCAGTGAAAAGCTGCACTTCATCCCACAGGGATTTCACAAAGACAGTCTCAATGCCAGCTGCTGTTACTCTCCGGTAAAGCTTTTACCTTCAGTACTGCTTTTTAACGTGAACATTGGCAATGTGCTTGTTTACAGTGCGAGACAATAAAGACGAGCATCTAAATCCCGAAGACAAGAACGTAGAAGATGGGTCGTTCGACTACAGGTACGCTTCCATCGGCATGTGTACCCATGCGACCACATCTCCCCATCAGCCCCACTCCCAGCCATCACAGACCTCTCCACGCTACCCACCCCTCCACATAACCGCAGCACCACGGTGCCACACAGCCTTGTAAATGATTTCTCCCACTCTCCTCCTCCTGCCTCCTTCCCTCTGCAAGTCCTCTACCAAAGGAAACATTTCCTGCCTAAAACCCTGGAAGAGTAACCAGGCTGTGAGGATGCTGCTACGGTCTCCTCCTTTCCCTGTCTCAGCCTGGGAGGATCAGGCCAGGCAGGGGGTTGGGACCAGCATCAGCTACCCAGGACACAGCTCTCTCCAGCTGCAGGTCAGCGTTGATGACACATACAAAACCAAAACAGCCCCCAAAATTAAACTCTGAAAGAGCCTGAGGGTATTTCAGGTGTATCACCCAGTAGCTCAGCCTCTCCTACCCTTGAGCATCCAGGGGAGAAAGGCCCAACGTTGGTGGATCAGCCCTGAAAGCATGCAAGAGGACCCGTTTGGGGGTCTGACTGCATTCCAGTCAAGGCTTTTCCGTAAGGTCCCCGGCAAACCCTGCAGAAACACCCTTTGAGGATACTTCAGGAAGAGGCAAGGCCTCTGCCCAGCCTGTTGACGTGCAGCGCAGCATCCACAGCTCTGCTGCGGCCAGGGGTTGCTCCCAAGGAGCAGGAAACCATGTCAGGTCTCACTGGATTGCCCACGCTTGACAGACAACGGGGGTGTATTACAGCACACCCAGCTTGCCCGTTGAGCACTTACAGTGAGCTTTGCTTTTCTTTAAAGAATTAAAATGCACACCTTTCCATCCGAGCTGGATCCAAAGCACAAGTAGGCTAGCAGGAATTTTCCTCCCGACTTCAAAAGGGGCGTTAGTTAAACCCCATGTCATTACTGATACTCCTAGCATCACAGATTGAGGTAGCAAAGATAGGAAGACTTTATTTACGATTCAGCAAGGGATGTAACAAGACACACGTGTTCTGCCAAAGACTTTAGAGGAAGCCAAGTGAATATATCTGCCTGCACACGATGCATAAATGGAGGAGGAACAAGTGCAGCCCTCAATCCGATCACCTTTATATTGTTAGTAGCACAGTAACTCTGTTTCAGCAGCAACCCTTTCTCTCCAAAGGATGTTGTAAGCCCAGAGCTCCCCAGACTTCTGACAGCACAATACAGCACGCAAATACACCCCAGCAGGAACCAGAATAAGCCGCATGTTGGAGGGAAAGGTCACCAGTATTTGTTGCCCTAAACACCACCTTCCTCACCTCCCTGTGAGGTTTGCTTACCCCTTCTAGCGGTGGCAAGCCACACCGGGGCAGCTACATTAAGTCCACATACAAGTCACAGTCTGGGGATGTTCCCTTCAGATTCCTGGCCAGGACAGAGAACCGCAGGGAAGAAGTTAGCTCAGCCTGGTCCTGTCACGGCTTTGCCCCGCATCAAACGCATCCCTTCCCAGGCACGATTTCACAAGTGCAGGCAGTGCTCCTCGTACAGATACGAGCCATAACCGCACACTACACAGCTAGCATCCATACCTGAACCAAAACGAGTCCCCTTAATGCTCGGAGTCACCAGAGGGATCCTCTTGGTTCCCAAATTTGCGGGATGGTGTAAACACCACGTAGCAAGCCTGAGACATCGCATCACCCAGGAGCTACCCACATGGGCACCTGGATCTCAGACAAGGTCTCCCCAGCCGAGCTTCTGGCAGTACGCACTGATTTCAGAGACCTGCTTCTCAAGAGCCCGTTGAGGTGGTTGCAGTCAAGATCTCCTCACCCCCATCACTCCTAAGGCAATTGCATTGCCAGGGACCACTTGCCTCACACAGAAGGAAAACCAAGCTCTTGGCATGGCTGTCAGGATCATGGCAGTCAGCAATGCTGCATTACTGCCCAAGCACCATCCAAGGGGCATTGCCTTCCAGGCAATGGGAAAAAATGGGGTAATTCCTTCATCCTAATGCACAGCAGCTTCTGCTTAGCTCAAGCTCAAACTTCTACTGACAGCCCCGTTCTTAAAAGTTTGCAGACTAAAGGCAGAGATCAGTAGAAGGGCAAGAACCAAGCTGCAAGATGCTCCTGTATTTACAATCACACTGTCCCGTGGACTAGATGGGGAAAAAACCCACTAATCAAAACAAGAACAACAACAAAAAAACCCCAACAACCCATAAATTTGCCCCCTCTTCAGGAACAACAGGTTTCATGGGAGAAGCAATTGGAGCTTTCCCTCAAGGAGGTAGAAAAGGTGAACCTGAAGGGTTGATATGAAATGCTGTTGGCTGATTAAGATTCAGAATGATTGCGATGTTAGGCTCAAGGAGGGTAGCAATTAGTATTTCAAGCAAGGACAGGAATTGAGCTGACGTGAGTTCTTCATTGGTTTCCCTCCCCACCTCCACATAGCATGTCTGATATGCTCTCATCATATCTCACGTCCTTAATGCCCTGTGCATGCAACTTTCAAATCTCTGTAGCCTATAATTAAGAGATACTGTCATACCTTTCTGTTCCACTAACAGAATAATGGTTTTCCTGAGCAGAGGCTAAGCTGAGAAGCTTATTTTCCAAGCAGGAGACCATTATCCTTGGACAATGTTCTGTGCCAGTGACTGTGCCTCATTATACCAAATGTTTAAGCTGCACGTGGGGGAGTCGGCTGGAAACCACTGGGAAGGGAAAGTTGAGCAGCTTTAGCTTCTGGGCTCCCGTTCAGATCCAGGAGAGCGTCCTGTGGCACAGGTTACACACTGCGGGCAGTGCCAGCTTGCCCGGAATGGTCCATCTCAGCAGACGTCAAGGCAGGAGGACACAGAGCCATCCTCTGAGCTTAGTGAGGAGAGGTCTGGCCAAGCAGCCTGGGGAAGTGGAGGCTTGTGAAGAGATAACACGATCCTGGTGCATGACTGTATCATGGAAACCCAGCAGAAAGATGGAAGGGAAACCGAGCGACCCATTCACTTGGCCCATGTCCTGCTGCATGTCCGTCCCCAGCAGTGACCGCTGTTCCCTACAGCCACAAGCCCCGTTTGAACGGCCCGATGGCAAACAGTCCGCTTCCCACCTGTGCCATCCGCTGCTGCTCTCTACAAGCTTTCGCAGGGAAGCCGATGAGGCTCATCCAGCTCTGAACAATTATACTGGCTCCATTTGGTATAACGAGGCAATTAGCTCCATGAGGAATGCAGAGAAGTTTCTTTTTGGTTTGTAGCACTGCCCCTGTAAATGCAGACCTCATCATATCTCTCTCTGATCAGGCTCTTTCTGCTTCTCTCTGTTTTATTCCCATTCTTTCTTCTCCTTTTCACCTGGTCTATCCACATGGACCATGAAGGTCTCTTGAAAGGTAGGACCACGTGCTGCCAGAAGTCCGGCACATTCAGCTTTTTTTTTTTTTAATTTTCCTTCCTTCTAGCTATTTATTTCTTTATAGCTGAAACTATACCTTCCCCTCCCTACTCCTGTGCACATGTCTCCACCTAACACATTAAACAAGATCCCTCTAACTCCTGCTGCCATCAGGGGTACCCCCATGTCCAGCGAGTTGCATCTTGCTTGGGAACACTCTGTGGGCACTCCTGAGCACCAGCCAGCCCCCTCTCCCCCCAGCCCCACACTCCAGCAGCTGATCCCTCCTGGTGTAGCGGTATCAGCCAAGGATTGGACCTGGGGACGATGCCCTCGGTGCATTCAGCACGGGACACCCAGGGGATGGTGGCAAGGAGGGACACGAGCTAAAAAATGCCAGATCCTAAACAATCTTCCCACTCTTTGTCTCAGGGCCAAAAACCCTCCCTTCAGCTCATGCCTCCCCCTCTTCTCAATGATTTATGCAACTCAGGATGTTTCCCAAATGGTTTTCATCTGGGTGCTCTGGTTCTCTAATGCACACATCAGCAAACCCCTTGGAAATCCATTTTAACAGGGTTATATTGCATCAAGATGCTGATGAGTATCTGCTTTGCCCTCCTAATGCACTAACAGGATGAGTAGTACTGGAGAGAGGTAAAACCAGGGGGCAGGTTTGGGAAACGCATTGCCGGGGCGTTTGGTGCGGCAAACCCCCTTTAGGGAAAATCTGGCTCTAGATTCAGCTTTAACTAAACCCCAAACCTTGGGAAAGGATATTGCAAATAAAGGGATCTGGGTTTTGCCCCTCTCTACTTGGCAGTTACTGGGCTTTCTAACTGGCAGTCCTGCTTGCAGACTGAATTCTCTTCCTCCTCCCCCCCCCCCAGAAAGAAGCTGCTTTCAAAGCTAACCAGTTATTTTTTTATTGTGATGCCAAGTTAACACAAGGCCTCGAATACTGGGTTTGTATTATCGCTTAATTCACAAAGCACTGATACAAGGAAATACGTTAGAAAGCTGCGCGTTGTACCGCGGGATACCAAATGCCTCCCCCACTGAGGAGAGCTGATGCCTTTCATTAAACGGCACCAGAGAGATTTAATGCCTTCCCCAGCTGAAGAGCATCTCCCTCCCTGGCCCTAGGAAAGCGTTCCTTGTGCCGTCAAGGGAGGCAAAACCTTTGTGTGGACACCAACTCTCAAGGGCTGCAATCAACACCCAGTACTTTTACCAATTTTCAGAAAAATAAAGGACTAGAGTGAGTCTGATGAGTCCCAAGCCAAAACAACAATAAAAAGACAGGAACAGAGGTGGGAGGACAAACACTTAAGGTACATATGTGATACTTTGAGGGATATTACAGGATTTGCATGCTGGCCGTAAGATCAAACGTGAACTAAGGACTAGTTCATATGAAAATTGATTTTTATATATAGCAATCCGCTCATCCTCCACGCAACGTTATCTGTATGAGACACCAGCCCTTGTCCTCCAGAGAGGAAACAGCTTTTCCCTGTTTATTTTTTGTTAAAAGGATTCCTTTAAAGGGTTGTTTATTTCCAGCGGGTCAAACTATTTATTTTTCAGTGACCTGGCTTGATCTTTCTAGTGAAAAAAAAAAAAAAAAAAGGAGAAAAGGATAAAGAATTGAGCAAACAAGCTTAGATGCTCAGAAATAAGCTTGGAAAGGTAAATTCCCATGAGTTTTGGAAGCTGCACGGAACTTGGCATCCTATACATGGCCCCTCGCAGTGCTTTGAGAGTGCTCCCCATTGCATGTCGAAACAGCCAAGCGTGGGGGTTTTGGCAAGGAAACCTGGAAACAAACCTCACTAAACCAGGTTACACCAAGGTTGCCTAAAACGCCAAGAAATAGAATATAAGCAATGACAAGGAAAGGATATTTATAACGTACATCCAGTTGGACTGATCTGAGCATCCTATGTAATATAGGTTAAAAAATGGCTAAAAAGAAAAAGCACGAAGGATGGGCTTGTAAAAATACCAACCACAGCCCCAGTTGCACAGGCGGCTGTGGGCCTCCTACGCGGAGGCTGCCTCCCCACCTTCACGTACGCGTCAGACACGTCATTACTCGCTGTCTGCGGTCAGAGCACCCCATGTTTGCGGTCTCTGGTCAGTATATTTGCACACTGGATTTATTTTTTGAATATCCAGACCTTGGCTGAAGGTTGTAAGCCCCGTTCTCAACCCTTACTGTATCTGTCTGTCTTCTGCTACCCAGCGATGAGGACAACAAGCCCCTGCCCAACAGCCAGACCTCCTTGGACGGCACGATAAAGCAGCAGGAGAGCGACGATAGCTTGGTGGACTATGGAGAGGGAGGTGAAGGGCAGTTTAACGAGGATGGCTCCTTTATCGGCCAGTACACGGTGAAGAAGGACAAAGAGGAGACCGAAGGCAACGAGAGCTCGGAAGCCACCTCCCCCGTCAATGCTATCTACTCGTTGGCATAGCGCAAGGCACTGAAACCGCGAACAGCCTGAGGTGTTTGTAGTGGATGGGGGTTAAACAGCCGCCGCCGCCACTACCTCCAACAGAAACACGTGAATGAAACCAACCAACAAGGACAAACAAACAAGAAAAAAAGAAAAAAAAAATCCAAGCAAACAGGCAGACCAGGTGGCTGCCGATGCCATCTTATCCTTAGCAAACAAGCGAACAGCAAGGACTCCCGGGGCGCGGATGGGTTGTAGCTGTAGCTGAAATCTGGGCTGAGCCAGAGGGGCGGGAGGAGGAGCGGGATGCTCGAGCTGCACCCCAGCTTCGGGGCTGGCCCCAGTGCCCAGCGCCAGCCTGGCAGGGGGCCACGGTGGGCTCAGCCTCCCTGAGGCCTTTTTTGTTCTTTTGGGAGGGAGTTAAAAATTCTTCTTTTTAATCTTTACAGGAAGGTTTCAGGTAACAGGGGGAGGGAGGGGAAAAAAAAAGATTAAAAAAATCAAAAGACAGCTTTGGGCAGAGGGGTGAGCGGGGCCTGGGCAGAATAGCAAGAGCAACAGAAATGCATGAAAGGAGGCAAGTGGTGGATCTTTGGGTAACCACCCCATGGCACTCTTACCGAGATGTCCATCCTCACGGCAGCATCTTGCCCACAGCCTCTCCCAAACCAGCGCCACAACCTCCTTCCCGAAAGGTCAAGCAGCACCTACGCAAGGAAGAGCAGGTCCCCTACGGCTTCTCCCCTTGGCACTGTAACAGTGCTGAGGCTTTGCAGTTCATCCCCCCTGCACAGCCCACGGGGAGGTCACCCGCCCCCCATCACGGGGCTCCGGAGCATCCTCAGAGGACAAGGAGGTTGCCTGTGGGACCTGGGGAAGGACAGTCAGGTGCCGCTCACCCTCCGAGCCCAGGTTAACAGCACTGCTTGCCTGGGTGACTGCAGGCAAACCATCCGGGTTTAGTCTTTGCTTTGTAAGAATCTGGGGGGAAACTGCCCCCAGACCATGCCTTGCTTTCTTTTAAGGGCAACTCCATAAATCTTATGTAGCAAAGAGGGAGTGGAAGCAGGACCAGTATTAACAAAGGATGAGAAGGCCAAAACTCAGTTACTTTTAAATGTCAAAGCCACCCGGTCAGGATGAGAAGCCCCTGCTGGGATCAGGGGGAGCAGCCCCCACTGCTGGCCTGCACCGCAGCTCCCGATCAGCAGCTTGAACGGTTCAGGGACGTGCATCCCTCGGGAGACGCACTCGGGAGCGCAGAAGCCGGGGTCCTCATCTCCCCCCGGGCACCGGGGATGAGCCGGATCGACAGCGTTTTCCACTAAACCCTCCTCCTCGTTTCTGACAGTGGCCTTTCTCCCCTCCATCAATCAGCCCGAGACCCTTCCCCGAGCACCGTGGGACTCCCCTCCGCTGTCTTATTTACATATCAAGACAACACGCGATTAAGTTAACCCATTAACACGCTGTAACGAAGCGTCTCGGATAGGAGTGCTCCTTCACATGCCTTACTCCGCTTCGAACTTCCCACGAAGTTTAATAAACTGATACTATCCCCCTCCACCGCTTACGCTCCCCTAACGCGACGGTCTTCGATCCGCCAGACCAGTAGGAATAGGACGCCTGGGCGGCTCTCCCGGCTGAGACAGCATGGATCATTGTAGAAGGTAGTTTTATAATAGACAGTACTTAGTGGCCAACGCCATGTGTATTCTCCCACTTCCTGCACTTTTGAAACCAAAGGTACCTTCGCTGAGAGAGATCGGATATCTCCGGACCGTTTCACAGACGGCGAATGATGTTAGGATGGATTTTTCTTTCATTTCTTTTTCTAAGGAGGATGGTTTTGTTCAGCATAATGGATTAAATGCAATAGGATTAACGCAATTATTCTTTTAGCTTTCAAGCTGGTTTGCTATGAAGACATATCGCTAACAAGAATACTTCTACTAATACGGATTGTCGAGATGGACTTTGCCACATTCTTTAAGCTGCTAACGGCACAACTATCCTGCGCTTCGGGAAGAGCGTGGACCCGGTCAGCATCTACTGCTGGATCACAGAAAACAGGAGAGAGATGGCTGCAAACCAGGCAGCAAGGGAGTTACACACACCATATGAGCCAAGGAGGGTTGAGGCTGGTGTTAACAGGCAGAGGAACCCCTAAGAGCTGGGGGTGCTACTGGTACCCCAGGGAGGTCCCCTCTGCACCCACAGGAACCCATCTGCCTCCATCGTGTCATCTTGCAGGGCAGGAGCCATACACCTTGCACCGTTTCCATCGGTGTAAATGCAACAAGCCTGTTTCTACTGCTGCCACCGATCCGGTTTAAGGAGAGCATCTCCCACCTCCTTCCCAGGACACGCAGTATTCAGTTTTTAAGCAATGGCCAGGCCAAATGTAACACAGCCCTTGGTCACAGGGATTATCGCTTCCCAAGCCTGTGGCTGTCCTTACACCGTTGAGTTTGTGCAACTTCTTGCCCAAGCACCGGTGGAAACGAGGAGAGAAAGAAACTACAGCCTCCGCTGTGGAAAAGCCTCCTGTGCCAGAGCTGGGCATCCTCATTCACACCCAGCACACCAGATCCTCGCTGCTCTGTGGACCAGCTGCTAACGGGGACCACATGACCCTTGGCAACACCTCCAGACCTCGAGGAAGGTGGTCAGGCATTACTGGAAGCAGGGCGGTCTGTATTCGGTGCCATTTGTATTAAAGCCTGTGTTTCTGTCCTGTCGTGAGCCACCACTTCACTGAGCAAACCTCTTGGCATCCCTTCGGAAACGGAGGAGCGTTTCACCCTGTAGCGCTGCAGCGAGTGCCCCACAGCACCCCGCGGCAAGCGGGGAGGGAAGGAGCTTGGAACCCAGCCCAGCTAGTCCTGTTCTAACCCCAAAAAACCTCACAAAAGCAATTACAGTCCTACGTAACCAGAAAAGGAAGGAGAGGTGTGCAGCAGCCCCGGTGGACAAACGGCTCAGTGTAAGTTACTTGGAGCCTCGTGTTGGCTTGGTGTAAAAAATTACTCAAATATTATAAGGTAAAGTCAAAATTTTAACATTTTTTTGAAACTTCCCCTGGAGTCTTGGAACCCAAAGAAAATTCTCACCAAGTTCAAATCTCATTATGAGCTTAACATTGTTTACTCCCTTTAATAAAGATGCAGTAGATGTTTGCACCTGCAGTTACTGTGTCACAGGGGGCAAAGCCCTCACTTGCTCCAACCACCAAAACCACCGCAGCTCTGACAGGGTGACCCCACGCCGCCCCAAAACGCATTCACCCCCCAGAAACAGGCAGGGCCAGGATGCACCCACACCAGCACCGTGGCCACGCCTCTGCGGCGCGAGCATCCTTTGGGCACTGGAGACAGACGGAGACCCCGCACAAGGGCCGGTGGTGCTGAGGGGTCTTGCCCAGTCTCTGCCCGTGTGGGTGTGCACTGTGCTGGTGGTTGTGTCTGCCTGTCCCCAGTGTCACCCCATGGGAGCTGCTTTCCTTCTCCGCTCTCCCACTCCAGAGGGAACAGGCCAGTCACTCATCTCCCATGACCTATAGGGTAATGCCCAGGTTTGGGAGGGCCCTATATCAGCCACACCCTGCTTGAAGGGCAGGACCCCCCCAAGGGGTCAGTCTCCATCACAGGGGTGACCGTCCCTCTCTGGAAGCTGCACAGCCCCTCTGGAGCAGAGCACACTATCACCTTTTCTTTCCCAGAAGAATCACCTTCATAAAGGGTTTAAATTAGGGGCCAACATTTAATAAATTAGTAATTAAAGAGAGAAAGAAGAACCAGACCTAAAATCAAGTGCCCTCAGAACCTGGGGAAAAAGCAGTTTGGGTCACTCCCAGCTTGCAAATCTGAGCCTGTTTCTAAAGTAGTCTGAGCCAAAACCTCATCCACGTTCTGGAGATGGATCCAGACTCTGCTGACAGCATCCGAGCCCAGGGACACAGCCTGTCCCTCCCTGACACGCCGCCTTTTGCTATTGGGAGCCCGGCACGCCTACAACAGCTGACACGAACCTCAGGAGCACAACACGCGATACAAGAGGACACTCGCTGGGTTTATGTGATCTTGAGGCTGCTCCTGCCCTCCCTGAAGTGATGTTGCCGTAAGAGATGGAAAAGTAGCAGGGAAAACAAATCAAGTTTTGGTACGAGCCCTGAAATCCTGCTCACAGAACCCCCAACTGTCCGTCCTGCCTGGATGGCAGCTCACAACATCCCCACAACACACCCTGCCGCCAGCATCACCTCGCAGACACCAGACCCCGAGTCCACGTCTTACAGTCACTTCTGACCCGAGAGATCGACCTGGGGCTGAGGAGCCGCAGCTCCCGCCGCCGTCGCGCCGGGGGAGCGGGATGGATGCGAGGGCAGAGCCACGCAGCATCATCCCTCGCCGTGCCTTACCTGGCATGCGGCACTCGCTCCATCCACGCCACCGGCCACCCTGGCACGTCCAACACCTCTCCTCGGTGAGCAGGTCCCAGCAGAGCTGCGAGTCCAACGTCCGTCGTACCAGGCTTAGTTGTGTATTAGCAGCAACCGATTTCAGTTAAGCAATAAATAAACCTTGTAAAACAAAACAAAAAGAGTAAAAAAATTAAAAAAAAAAAAAAAAGACCACGTTCTATTTCTTGCACTAAGACCTGTTTTATTAACGAGACTAACGATGCTTTTCTGGTCCTCACAAAATAACCCACCGCATCAGTAGCTCGCCCTCGCCCAGCAGCGCCTGTCTCTCCACGTCCTTCGCAAGCGGGCACCCGGCTTTGGTTGTCACACGCAGTCTGAACCCCGTGTCAAACCTACAGAACAGACTCCGTCCTTCCCAGTACGGCGTTTCCAGTGTTCGTTCCTCCTGCTCACATCGCCAAGAAAGCACTGGATGCTCTTGTTTCTCTTTAATTTGTAAATATACCGCCGTCCATCCATCCTCTCTGTAAAAACCTCCTGGTTGTTCTAAAGTATTCTATGTATTTATTTGCCTTTTCTTTTGTTTTTAAGCAAAAACCAACACCTTTGCGTTAACCCACTCGTTCCAATGAGAAATGTATAGCTGAAGCTGTAAAATTAACAGCTTGCAGCGAGATGATTTATGGACTACAGAAAAAAACGTTTAAGATAAGGACTTACAAACCGACTGCATGAGAGATGAAAGAAGGCCAAAATACTCAGATATCATTTTTTTGAATCACTGTAAAAAGAAGAGACTGGATTTTTTTGTATAGAGAACACTAAACATATAATAAAACATTGTTCAAAACTCATGCTGAGCCTGCTTTGTTCCCATCGGCTTTCAAAAGGAAGGGCCTGGGGAGCGGCGGGTTTTCACTCCTGCTGCACCCCAGCAGGCTGCGGGGATGACCTGGCACAGGCAGGTCTGTCTGCGTTAGGGAAACCACCCCAACAGCAGCAATAACTGCTCCCAGCTACCCAGGCGGGAACTCACGGCCCTTTGCAAAGCCCTTGCCGACCACCTCGGACACCGACGAGGCCTCGGTGCAGGCAGGGGCATCCTTTCCAGGTGGGGAAACTGAGGCACGAAGGAGAAATCCCAGCAAACAGCTCTGCATCCTCACCAGTGCTGACTGCAGCACAAACACCCTTCAAGCACACGATAAAAGCTGGAGAAAGAAGCTCCCGTGGCCCAGCAGACATCAGGGTTTAACCCAGCTCCCCCCCATCCTGACCTGGCACATCCTGGCAGATGAGCGATGCCTCCCCCCAGGGCCAATCCTGCACTCCCCAGCCCTTCCTGCCCCCAAGGCTCCGAAGTGCTCTTAACGCAGGCTCCCTGGTGCAAAGCCTTGCCGAGAATGGGCTGAAGAAGGGGGGAAAAAGCCAGCAGAGCCTATTTGGCTAATGAAGATGTAATTGCTGCGGCCCTTACTAATAGGATGAAAGTATTAGTGCTTCCTGCTCCAATGCTGAGGCTGGGGCTTTGTCTGCCCCCTCCCCACCGCTTACTGGAAGAACAGTGGGGGAAAAACACTGCAAAAAAGCAAAATAACCCCCTTTTGCCCAGTGCAGACTGGGGTGATGGAGGCACCAGCCACTCTCGGTCCCTGCCCCAAGGAAGGATGAAGAAGGAATTGCACATAGCCCTTGATGCAGAAATTCAAGCTAGCTGGAACACAGGGAGCCCTCCAATAATACCCCCAAGCCACAATTTCCCACTGCCCCCCGCCACAGGACCCAGCGGGGCCCAGGGTCTCAGCCTCCCAAAGGGCCACGCTGGCGGCTCCTTCCACCATTCCCATAGGACACATGGGGGTTTTATCATCCAGGAGTGAGCAACAACGGACCCATCCTCATCCTCGCAATCGATACGGGGGAGACATCCACACATTAGCACTCCTCCCTTTTTATGGCCTGATAATGACACCCACTTCTTCCCTGACCTCTGCCCGCCCGGTGGGGCTGGATCGATGCTGACCGACTGCCTCCAATTACCCTCCTCCTCAGAGAGGCAGCTCCAGCCTCTTGCCCATTACCACAGCCAAGAGCCATTCACTGGTGGCGCTGGAATATCCGAGGGAGCCCTTACGGAGCTGCTGCCTCCCCACTGCTATTGCTGCGGCCTCGGTGCTAGGACCAACACCCGAGAGGACACAGATGCTGTTGTCACCAGCAGAGACCCTCAGGGGGCAGACACAGAGGATAGGGGGCAGAGGGCAGGTCCCCTCCCGCTACTGGGGACACTCATCACTTCTCTTGGCTTTCCCCCTGCGTGGTCCCTCCATTAGGAAGGACCCTTTGTCCTGGGGTCAGGATCCAGCTCTGCTCTTCCTTTCTGTCCAGCAAAAGCACCCACTGCCGCAGGCTGTGGCTGGTTTCTCCCAGTCTTACCCCAAAATGGCAGTGAGGAGGGGAGAAGGGGCAAGCTGGGCAAGGGAAAGGGATGTAGGACCAGCAATGCTCCATCACGGCCACCCTCCTGACTGCACCCGTTTGCTGGAGCAGTCTGGACCACTAAAGCTTGGCCAATCAATACAGATACTAATGCCTTAATTACTCGTCTGTAATTGGAGGCCATTAACCTGCGGACAGCCCCAGCGCCCATTGATCTCCTTACATCATTAACAGGTCTGGGCTAGAGCTGGGAGCGATGGTGAGTGCAAGGTGGTCACTGCCACGGTCCCGAATCCTCCGCTTCCCACCTCGCTGGGCTGAGTCTGGCAGCAACCTGCCCCCCCAGCAAAACCCACTGTGGGGGTCCCTCACGCATTGCTCAGCAGCAATGGGACGGGCAGCATCCCTTTCCCCGGAACCTCAGTGCCTGCAGGGTGTCACGGAGGAGGTCCTGGAGTATCCCTGTCACATCCCATAGTATCACTCCACCTGGATAGATGGTCCCCCCCCACCAGCAGCCAGAAAAGACCTCATGGCCACAGACATTCTCTGGGAGGGGCTCTGGGTGAGGGTCGTGGGGGCCACAGCTTCTGTTTGCAGAGTGCTGCCAACGTGGGCAAACCCCTTGCCCACAGCCAAAGGTGGCTCCTGCACACCCAAAAATCCAAAGCTGAGCCCAGCTGCCATCCCTGTGTCACACACACACACAGGGCAGCATGCGGAGCCACCCCCCCTGTCACGCACTGCTGCGAGGGAACCCCGTCCCCCCAAGCAGGTCGGGTACCACCTACAACAGCTCGATGGAGCTTCCCAAAATTTTGCTCTAAATCCAACGTCCCCAGCGTGCACACGCCTGGTTATGTGCGTATATACAGACATTCAGGCTCGGGGGTGCGCACGTATATACAGCGACGGCACACTGAATGGAGGTGGGGGGCCCTGTCCAGATACCCCCCAGCTGGGGCTAAGCTTCCTGCTCCCACCCCACAGACGGGAGTTCAGCCCCCCTCCAGGGCCCACACCTGCTGCAGCCCCAGGGAGGAGGGGGTTCTGGGGGGAGCAGCAGCCGGGGAGGCTGAGGAAGGGCATGAATTATGCATGATGCTGCAAGTCGCTCTGCCTCCACCACTGGTCCTTGGACTGTGGCAAGTGAGGTAAAGGCAGAGGGAAAAAATACCCTCTCCAGGGACCGGCGTGGTGGTTGGCAGCGAGCGAGGGAGCGCGCACGCAAGGAGGGAGGAGAGGGAGGAGCACATCCTAATGCAGAGATGCTGCAGTGGCTTTGGGCACACACATCCACACTCGGGCAGGCACCAGCCAAGCGCTGCCTCGCAGCCCAGCCTCCGGCAGAAGCGGGGCCCCGCGGGCCCCCGGCTCATGGTCACGCATCCACACCGCGCAAGGTAAGCGCCTTCTTCTTCCTTCCTCCCACCATCCGAGCGGGAGGAAAGACGCTCCGGGTTTCAGGGCACCATTCCCCACCAAAGCCAACCTGCGGGCGCACTCGGCTTTGCTCCGGTGAGAGGGAATCTGACGGATCCCGTTTACCTCCAGCGGGAACGGGGAGGGCAAGAGCAAGGGGGTCGGTTTGGGCATTTCTTGGTGGGCGATGGCTTTGCAGGCGATGCAGGCTCTGCCTGTGCCGAGAGGAGCCGGGGGTGGAGTTGGGAGGAAGGGGGGGCTACGGCTGTGTCACTTGTGGCAGGGGCCGAGGTCAAGGCGGCTGTCAGCAGAAGCGTTTTCTATGGACTAAGCCTGGGAATATTTTTATTATTATGAATTATTACTGTTCTGCTTTTCCTGGTGCATTCTGGCCGGGGGAGCTTTGAGAGCAGCAGCTTGAACGCGGCACCTGGGAGGGGCGGGGGGGCTCGCGCAGCTTTTCCTGCACAAAACTAGTTCAGCATCTCCTGCGCGGGCTGGCAGAGCCAAGGGCAGCCCAAGAGAGCTGAGCTTCCCCTCCAGAGGGGGAGGATGAGGAAGACCACCGTGTCCTAAGTCCCCTCCCTACGCACCCCTCGTGGTGGCAGACCCCGGGTGAGGGGTGGCAGGTTGGGCTGCTCCGGCACAAGGGGCTGGTGAGGGTTTTGCAGCGTGTCAGGGAATTAGGGAGCTGGGGGGGGGGGGGCTCAGTGCGAGGCCACAAACAAGAATTGCCCACCCCAGGCCTGGCTGTGGGGCATGGGGGGCCACCAGCAGACAGGGGAATGCTTTGCTCTTTCCCACGTGCAGCGGGATGAATGCTCGGACAGGGGACAGGCTGGGGTGTGCTTCGTGGGGCTCCAGTCCCACATCAACTTTCCAAGCTCCCTCCTCCCTTTGCATGTCACCCACGCTGACCCACGGGCTCCCCCAGGCTGGCACCACTCCCACCAGCCGCAGCATTCTTGTTCTGGCTGGACTGGGGAGTATTCATGAAAGATTCTCCTCTCCCTAGGGAAACACTAGTTGCTTTGAGGATGGGAGGCAGCAGCTACTACATCCAAGAGCTGGGAACAACCCGAGCCCTCCCCAGCCCCAGCCCAAGGCTTTAGCCAGACCCCCAGAACCGCTCTTGCTCCCAGACCGTTTCCAGGCACATCCACAACAAGCTCTGAGGGTACAAAGCTGGAGCACAGGCTCTTGCATGAGGTGCCGGAGCAGGTTTGCATCCACGGATGGAGCCCTTAAGGCTGAATATTGGGTACCGAGCGCACCCGACAGCAACACCGACCCCGAAGCCGCTTGGCTTTGTTAATAGAGGAAAGCATCAGGTCCCAAACTTCCTAGAAATCACTGCACTTTCCCAGGGTAAACTAGAATTATCCAAGACTAAAGAAAACAGAAAACAAGGGTCACATCAAGCCCAGCTGCAGACTAGAGCAGACCGAGACAAAGGGATGCCAACGCTCTTCTCCATCACCCCATCAATTACTACCCAGCGCAGCAACCTCGACTTTGGTCACTCAAAATACATCTGCAGAGAATTTAATGGCCTGCCTTATTATTTTCTCTGCAGATTTACCACAAGCAAATCACAGAAGGCAGAAAACCCAACCCTGTCATTAGGGAGGTATTTCCCACACAGGCACCAAAACACAGTGCACAGAGGATCTGGCCCACGGAGCTGGGAATCCACGTGGAGACTGAGCCCACACACGCTAGTCACGGCTCTTCAGCCACCCTGCATGCTTTGTGTATGTCCAAAATCCAAGCTATCCATAAGGTCATCAGCCCTGATGGGAGGCAGAGCCCTCCCCATGCTCCCTCCCGTCAGCAACCCCCACGAGCTCAGAGGTGTCCCCGCACTTTGTCCACTTGCAGTCCCCACGCCACAGTCACACCCCGATCCGAGAGCTTTCCTTGAAGGTGCTGGGCACGAAGCAAATGCACACAGTCACCTGGAACACATCACATCCCGAGGGAGCCCCCTGACAGCTCCCCAGCTGAGGAGTGCGGGGCTCCCTGCAGAGCAGGGCTGTAGGAGCTGGTGAGCCCCAGGCTCAGTGGCCGCAGGGCTGGCTCCCAGCACCGGACAGCCAGGAGCACTGCCCTTCTGCACAGGACAGGGATGGGGTTTGTTCTGTGCCCTGGGGATTGGCTTGACACAGCGCTGCCTGTAGTTATCCTACACAGCAGGAGGCACGTCTCCCTCCATCCTAAATCGGCATCACGCACTCTCAGCCCTGCTTTCCAGGGATGAGGAACCACAGATGCCCAGGGAGATTTTGGGATAGGTTGATGGCAGCCCTATAGGGCTTTGCAGGGATGGGATCACATCTCTGCACACACCCCTGTCACACCAGGTTAGCTTGCAGTGTTGCCATTTAAATAAATATGCCACATAGGGAAACCCCAGTATTTGGGGCTTTCAGAGATGCCGTTAAAGCACTGACACACAGAGAGGTAGGAGAGGCTTCCCTAGGGAGTCCTGTAAGAGTCAAAAAACATAGGTGGAAGGGAAGAAACATTATTAAAATCTGCTGGGATTGGCTGCATCAGGCTCTTCCTAGACACTTTCAATCTTTTTCCTGACACTAAATGCCTTTGGGTGCTTGCAGAGCTGTAGATAAAGAATAGGTCTTGGAAGATTCAGAAACAGAGTCAGCTCTCCAGCTACACAAAGGCAGCTTCCTTGAACCCCAACTGTTTTCTTTCCAGTGACAAACACTCTTGGTCTCATTGCAACAACCCAGTTGTAGGGCGCGGGATCAAGCCGGAGGGACCTAGGACAGGACCGCGAGGGAGATGCCCCCAAGACCTCAGGGAGCACGAGAGGTATTCCTACCCGCAGACGGTTGTGAAATACTGAAGTCAGCCCCCAGCAGCAGCCTGGGTCCTAAATTATTACATGTATTATTTATTGTACAGCCTGTAGAGCTGTCAGTCCTGCACCAGAGAGCCATAAAACAGGGAGCCTACACTGGAGGAAAGACGAGGGATGTATGCTTGGTGCTGGTTCTTGCTTGCTTTTATAAAGAAAAGAGCAGCTTGGCACTATTTGGAGACCGAATACTAAAAATCAAAAAACCCACTTTGACAGGGGAGAAGGTCAGACAACAGGGATGATGCCTTCCAAGGAGCAAAATAAACATGACACCGTCACAGGGGATATCCTCACCTTCTCCTAGGAGGGAGAGGATTTCAGCACTGCTTCACCAAGGTCCCTCTGCCCGGGGGTATTGCATCCCAGTGCCCATCACCCCTGCAGCATGGCCAGCGGGGCCCAGGCGAGGGCTAGGGAGGTCCTGTGGGGCTGGGGCAGATGCCTGGTGCTCTGCAGGGACCCCCAAAGCACTGAGAAGACTCTTGCCCTCGCTGCTTGGGTGACTTTACCCAGTGACACGGACAGGGCAGCCAGTCTGGCATGATGGGCTGGTAGATGTTAGGATTTCCCCATATAGCACATCACCTCGCTGCGGCAGCCAGGTTTCCCCAAATTCTGCACTTGTTTTCCCTCGTTGAAGCCTCTCCCCGGCACCAGCTCCTGCTAAGTGAAAGGGAGGGGATGGAGCCAGGCTCTCTCGCAGGTAGGGAGCTATTTATACCGGTGCCACATCAAAGAGGTTCTGCTGCTGACGCCACGGTAGCACTAATAGCAGAAAGTGGGTGGGTTTGGGAGGCTGGCAGCACTGTGGATGCCCCGGGGTTTAGGCAGAGCTCTGCACGCTCGATGCGTGGTGCTGTGCTGTAAGAGTAAAGGAAAACCTGCAATGTGAAGCTTTATTTTGGAGTTTTATTTTGGGGAGACGATGGCAGCACGTGCAGGCAGACCTCGACTCCCTTCTGCCAGCGCAACAGCCTGGCATTCGGCTCAGTATCCCCAGACTAAGAACCTGCATTTCCTAGGCAAAGAGGTTGCTTAGAGAGTGGTTTGCAATAACGACTTTGCAGGGGGCTGTCTATAAAACAGGCTCAATATTTGGAACTTCAGCCACTGTAATCAGGGCGTTAACGGGGATTTCATCTCTCAGACACCCGTGTGCTAAACTGAAGTCATTTGTGGCCTTGTTTTCAAAGACTTTGAGCATCCTTCCAGCTGCTATCGACTCAGGCTATTGATTGAAATACAAGTCTTCAGGGAGGGCTTAGAAGCTGCATGCTGGCAGGCTCGATCAAGCGCCATGCTCGTGCCCTGCCTGCAGCTCACAGGGAAACCCCCGCCCGAGCAAAACTTCCTCCACCCCCCTCTGCCCCTGGGGTCCCAAGTGGGTGTGGGAAGGTCTCTCTTAGCCCCCTTTGCTTTCTAAGGCACTGTGCCGGTCCCCACAGCATCTCCTCAGGGCTGAGCTGCTGCTGCAGCCACCCTGGCAGCGCTGCCCGTGGACCCCAAGGTCTTGCCTGGAGGTGACACGAGCAGCTCTGGCTGCAGGGAAGCCTCCAGGTCCCGCCGAGCACTTCAGCTCTAAAACCCTGGGGATTTACCAAGGGCTTTACTACAGCAGAGCTGTGGATCAGGCAGCTCAGGCTGAATTTCCAGCACCCTAAGGCGTTGATTGCAGCCAGAGATGGGATCTGGCCAGTTCAGAAAAAACAAGGAAAAACTTACTGTAAAGCTCAGGTCTCCAATTCCAACTGCTCAGCACAGCAGAGCAGTAAAAAGCACTGGCTCAGGCCCACTCATAACACCACGGGTTTATTACAATTAGGTTTTATCACTACAGCGACTCCAGTCCCAAACCCATCACGCCCCAGCGCTGCGCACACCCCCAGCCCAAGCCTCGGACCGAACGCAGATCCCGGCTTTGTCTCCTGCACAAAGGGATGCTGAGCCAGGCACAAGCAAGGGGGTTTGCCTGGCTGGGGGGTGGAATCAAAAGAAAACTCCCACTGAGACCCTCTTACAATGGAGTGCCATGACCCGCGGTTGTACGTGGATGCACCAACTAATTATTAGGGAAAAGCACTTAAAAGACACAGAGAAAACAGAGCGGTTGAAGACCGCGCCTTAACGCTGCTGTCCTGCTGGGATCGCATCAGAGCGCCCTGCCCGCCCCTTGCGCCAGGACCAGAAGGACTGGACAGGTTTATTGTGCCCCCAGCTGAGGCCAAACCCTTCCCCGCTGTTAGCGGGAGGCGTTCCTAGGCATCAGGGCTGCCTGGTGCACGGCACACCGCATGCTTGGCCCTGTAACCTGCCAGATAAGCCACTCGGAGAGGGCCAGCCCCAGAGCAGCAGCTCTTCTCCCAGCAAGAAGCTCCAGCTCCCAGCCCTTGGCTCAAACGCGGGTCCACCCAACAGAAAACACGATGCCCAAGGCACGAGCACGGCAGCCCCGGCCACACAGGGCTCTCCCCAGTCACAGTGGTGATGCACTTACTGAAGGAGAGTTTCCCGTGTCCCACATGCAGGGCTCTCCCTCCCCTCGCAGAGACTTTTCTTTCATCTTTTCCAGAATATCGGATGACCTGGGCTTCCCCCCCCTGCTGCTCGGAGGGTGCTCCCTTCCCTTCACCCATCTTGGGAGTAAAGAACAGGAGCCACTGATCAAATACCGATCCTTATCAAGTCAATCCTGTTACAATCAAATTAATCAGCGATCTACAAGACACAGCAGGGGCTGGGGCAGCGCACCCACCCCAGCGCATCCCCTCCTCAGCTCTGGGAAAGGGATGCCCAGAGCCCTTCCTCCCCAGGCAGGCAGCGCGCAGCCCCCTGCACACCAAGGCACCAGGGACATTAAATAAATCCAGCAGTGCTGGACCCACTACCGACCGTTCCCGGGTGCCACGTTATCCCACACGCCCCTGTCTGTGCACAGACAGCCCCACGCGTTGAGGTCTGTGCATACCAGCCAGCTGGCTCACCCCCCCAGGCTGCAGAGCCACGGGCTGGTTTAGGCACCATCACCCACACATGGGGCTCTGCCCCTTTCCCACACCAAATGCTACAGCCTGCTGCAGGCTGGAAAAGTTAATTAGGGCCCTGCCCCAGCCCTACAAGGTCTGCCCTGCACTGGGACTGGAATGGCATCGCTCTGGATGCTCAGTGTCAAAGGGAGAAGCACATTAGTTTCCATGGATATGGTGATTCAGAATTGCTCCAGATGTAAATTGGTTTGCAGCGCACTTGGAGGAGGCCTGCAGCATTCCTGCCCAGCCCTGGAAGGCAGGGCCAGAGCAACGAGCCCACTCAACAGAAAGCTACCAGACCAGAGCCAAACCAAACCCCACCCCTGAGCTACAGAGGTGCCCCAGCAAATGCCACGAACTTTTATTTTGGCAGCAAGCAAAGCAGGTTTGCACAGCACACTATCCCTGGATTGGCACTTTATCCCTGGATTGGCATTTTACTGCTTGGCTTCATTCCTAAAAGTACAATATATGTCAGCCAACAGCTCCCAGAGGCAGGCAGGATGCTGGATGTTCTTGTTAGGGAAGGGACAGGGACACAGAGGCCATGTGGGGGGTTAAGAGCACAGCACAGCTTGGGGCAGCACACCCCAAACTAGCAGCAATCACCAAGCTTGTAACCCAGCAGCACAAACCAGTGGGAGCTACAGCCCACACAGAGAACCAGATGCAGCACCAGCACCCAGCGATACCAGCACTGAGGGAACTCAGCCCACCCTTTCCAGTCAACTAAGGAGCTGACACCCACCCCCTCCTGACAGGGTCCTGCCATACTCCCCACCCTCCTCCCCTGGGTGCTTGAATACCCCCAAATCAGACTTTTGCCTCTCTTTTTCTCCCCCTTACCTCTCTCCGTCACGCTCCCTGGTCTCTGCACAGAACTAAGAGAACAAGACCCAGCCCTGCATGTAATTATACTAACGAGGGTGGGTCACAAGTGCCCACACCTGGGGCACAGGGCCAGGGCAGCACCTGTGGCTCTGGGTCAGCCTGGCTTGGGACAGCCCCTTGCTCCTGCTCCCATTCCAGGGCTCCGACCCTCTCCCACCGACCCTCTCCCTTGTCCTTGAGCTGGCCATGGCATCACACCTCTCCTGCCTGATGTCTGCCCAGCAGACAGACGGACAGACTGAAGTCACTTGCTTTAATCCACCCCCAGACGTGAGCTCCCTGTCTGGGGGTACCCTCTTCACCCAGCCCCCCAGCAAAGCCTGACGTGCTGGGCACTGGAGCGGGCAGAACATCGCCCGAGCCTTGTGCCAACGCCTCAGCCCACCGGGCAGTAACAAATGCATCCGGACAGCAGAGCCCCAGCTCCAGCCCTGGATGCGGGTGGCACGGCCAGGGTCCAGCAGGGAGCTGCCAGCAGGGAAGGAGGCCGGGCTGTGAGCACCATCTGCTCCCGCAGCCCTGGCTGGGGGTGTCTGAGCCTCCTGCACCAGCTCCTCCTGTGCAAGCGCAGCCAGGGCCAGAGCTCTCCTCCTCCGAGTCCCCACGCTGTCCCTGCATGCTGTCCCTGCAGGCTGCCTGGCTCCTCGGGGTGACGCTGGGGTGCAGACAGGGGGCAGGGAGCCCAGGGGAGGTGGATGTGCCCGTTTCACAGTCCCTGCAGCAGTGACAGCAGCCACCCCGTGGGCTCTGCTCTGAGTGCGGCTGACGGGGCAGGATGGGGACAGGTGGGTGTAGTGAGAGCCAGGAAAGCAGCTGATGCTGCTCCTCTCCCTCAGCAGCAGAGGAGAAGGGTTATGCCTTCAAATCTCTGCAGGGGAAGAGCCTTTGGGATCTTTCTAACAGGCCAAGAATGACCCAAACCCACCCAGGGAAGGAGAGAGGGCACACAGGGCCACCAAGCTATTGCCAGAAGTGTTTATGGGACACACCTCATTTCTGCCACGGCTGGGGGCAGGTATCAAAGCGATCAGTCCTCATTTGGCCCTTGGAGGCTTCACTGCTTAGGATGTTTTTTGGGTGATCCCAAGTTTTCTGCTGCAGGTCCTGGAGCCACCAACAGAGCTGAACACAAAGAAGCTCAGGAAAGGCTGAATCCAGCGTTTGCAGCTCAATCAGCCGCTCCTGAGCACAGGCAGTTTCACAAGAGGACAGATACAGTACAATAAAACCATTTGCAACTCATTGAAACATGCTGTTCCGGAGATGGACAAAATGTACCTAACCTCGAGCAGGTTTTGCAAGCCAAAATCCAGCAAAGATCAAAGCCTACCCTTTCCATCCTTAATGAAAGGGGCACTCAGCACAGGACCAATTCCTGCGTCACCCACCCCCAGGAGCAATCCCTCCCCAGGGAATGCTGCAGCCAAAGGAGCTGCCCCACTTACACGCAAACGCTCATCTCATCACCTAACGGGAGATTGAATTACACTCCCTTACCCGGTAACAGATTGCACTTTGCCTGTGCTGCCCATGTCATCTCTTGTTAAAGCCCATCTCCTACCAAAAGCCATTTCTGGCTCTCCCACCCCACGCCCGGAGTCCTGCCGGAGTCAGCTCCTCCAAGTGATGCTGCTCCGCAGTCAGAACTGGAGCTGCGGGCGCTGGACAAGGCAGCGTCTCCCCTCCCAGAAGCTCAGGAGGACTCAGGGTCTCTCTGAAGCTCTTTAACTCTGTCTCCGTGATATGGATCGCTCCCAGGGTCTCCAGAGGAAAGGGCTAATGCACGTGTTTTCGAGTGTGCCCATGCCTCCCTTGCTACTGGAAGTATTAATGACAGCATCCATTAGCAGGGATGACAGATCCCCTTTCAGTACAACAGAAGGCTCTCGAGTGACTGTCAAAATACCCTATGAAGAGGGGAAAGAACAGGTCCCCATGGGTCCTCTTCTAATTAAGGATGGAGAACAGGCCTAAATATCAGATGCAAAGCGGACGCCCACGCTTCGGAGAAGTTCAGAGTCAGTTGCAGGATCCCTGCCTCGAGGGTCGTGGCTTTAAGATGCCCCCAGGGTCCCAGCGCAGCCCCAGGTGCGAGCTCACAGCATCAGGCCCTCGGGCATCATTTGATCGTGGCACTGAGGTGATAAGACAATCAGTAACCAAACAGTAGGTGAGAGAGGATTATTTCATCCAGGCTCTAATTGCGAACAAACCCAGCGTCAGCACTCGGAGAAATTACTCTGTTACTCTCTTAAGTGTTCGTTTGCTGTGGTCGTACCTGGAGCTTTCCCTGATTACCACACTCCTGATTTTTTACGAAGGAGTTAAAGCACGGGCTAGGATCAGGCTGGGTTCAAAAGAGCAGGAGAGCAGCATCTCCCCCGCACAAGCCTCCCCACGCACAGCAGCAGCACCCCACGCCTCGCCTTTGGACAGGGCCCCGAGTGTTTTGGGAGCAAACACACGGCTGTGTGCGTGAGAGGGGGTTCGGAGCACTGGAGGGGATGGACACAAGGAAGTCAGAGGAGAAAATGATGTGAACATTAAGGATCAGAGCAGATGTGGAGGTTGGGGTGGAAAGAAGGAAGCTGCAGAGCCAGAGCCGGCAGGAGAACTGGGCATCAAAGCTGTAGTTTACATCATAAATAATGAATCAATAACTAATTCAATAATTCAAATCAGCTTAATTTTTACACGAAACCAGCTCTGCTTGACCTCAGGGAAGGACGCCGAAGGGGGTCTCTGGCAGAAGTATTCCCGCAGAAGGGCACAGCCGCTCACCCCCCTCTCCCTCCTGACCAGGTCTCAGCTCAGCCCTCGGGACCGCTGCTTGTTTAGGCACAATTACCCAGGAGAGGCAGGACGCGATTTGCTCTCGCTCAGATGCAGCATCTCTGTTCCACGCAGCGGGAAGTGTAAAGTGCTGATAAAACCAGAAAGGCGGCAGCGGGGCAGGAGCAGCTCGGAGGAGCCTCCAGCCCCCCGGGGAGGGCAGACGGCCAGCACCGCACTCCCCGACCTCCTCACGCTGCCCCTGCTCCTTATTCAAAATAACAAAAATCCAACTTTCCCACACTCTGTTTAAAAGTGAGAGGGAAAAAATGAGTCGAAGATGCAAAGCCACAGCCGGGCAGTGCCTTTGTGGGCAGCTCCAGGGGCGCAGGCAGAGAAAACGGGGCTGGCAGCGACGGAGCAAGACTCTGACTTTAATTTGCTGCCGCTGGGTGTAGGAAGAGCTTGGATGCTCGCTGTCTTTCACAAACCCTGGGCGTTGGAACACGCTGGTGAAGAAACCAAACTGCAGAGACTTGGAAAAGTCAACTTATTAATTAGTGCGGCTCTGGCGCTGCCCGCAAGCCCACACCGCAGTGCTGCCCGCACGACAGATCGAGCAAAAGGCTGGTCCTTGTCCCAAAGTGCTTACGACGTGAGCACAAGACACATGAGAGAGAAGCGGGCAGAGGGTGAAGGCAGGGGAACAATGAGGCAGTGTTAGCTGAAAGGCCGTGGGTTCGGGACACCATTTGGGGCATGATTCTCGTTGACATCAAGTGATTTCATGTGACTGACTCACGTCAGGGCTGCTGGAACACGCTGCGGGGAGCAGCTTCCATGGAAATGCAGCTCACGCCCTTCTCTGCTTTGTCCCCGAATCGCCTCGGCTCGGCCCCCCCCACTGCACGCTGTCGTATCGCTAGGGCAGGGGTCCCTCCTCCTCCGGCCGCGCAGGATAATTAAGCACCAGCCTTATTTAGGGGCCTGGCGTATAAAAAGTGTTTACCAAGGGTAGGAGCTCGCTAAGGGCAGGCAGGCTGGGCTCTCCTCGGCGCTGCACCGGGAGCCTGGGATCCAGCGCTCTGAGCCAAGCCAGACATCGTTTATGGAATGATGGAATGATTTGTGTTGGGAGGGACATTAAAGACCATCCAGTTCCAACCCCCTACCATGGGCAGGGACACCCTCCACTAGCCCAGGTTGCTCCCAGCCTCATCCAGCCTGGCCTTGGACACTCCCAGGGATGGGGCACCCACAGCTTCTCTGGGCAACCTGTCCCAGTGCTCCCCACCCTCTGCAGGAAGAATTCCCTCCTCATGGCCCATCTCAATCTCCCTCTTCCCGTTTAAACCCGTTACCCCTTGTCCTGTCACTCCCTGCCCTTGGGAAAAGTCCCTAACCTAAAAGATGCTATGAATGATACCGTAAGATAAAAATTGAGGAGGGTTTGGGATGGGGTCTCCTCCCTTTCAAGTGCTGGTAGGAAAATCCTCTCTTTGTGGGGAGGACACGGAAGCCAGGTGGCTCTTCCACCCAGCCAGGGCCCCCCGAGGCAGGACGTGGAGCAAACACGGGACTATCGCTGTTTGCCCAGGTGCCTTCCCAGGGCAGCTTGTTAAAGCAGCGATGCACCGGGAGCTGCCTCCCACGGGACAGACAGCTAATCCCTGCTCGGAGGAGCTTAGGGGCAGCGCTGCCTGCTCAGGCACAGATGGGCTGGGAGAGGAGTGGAAGCAGGACCAGCTGGAGCAGAGGGATAAGCAGCGCTCGCAGCCCACGAGCAGCCTGGCTCTTGGCAGCACCGCCAGCAGCAGCTCACCGGGGTGTGGGTTTGGGGGGCTCCGCTGGGCTGGGGGGCTCCTCGGTGCATTATGTCAAAAGCGTTTGTTAACAAAGAAGGAGGGAAAAAAACCCCAAACCAGCCCAACATCCCCATCAGAGTTACCAGGAAAGAGGTGCGTGTGCTGAGGCTGGTCCCGCTGTAGGTTTGGCCAGGAGGGACCAGGGTCTGCACAAACACCTCAGCGTTTTGTTTGCGTTGTTCTCCTTTGGAGAGATCTTGGAAGACCAGAGACTGTGGAGAGGAGTAGAAAACACAGCTCCACCTCCTAACGTGTGTCACGGCACCAGGAAATGCCGCGGCGCTGCGATATCTCTTGATTAACTATCCCCACGCATTAAAGTGAGAAGAAAATCAGGAAATGACCCAGCAGGCACAGCCCGCGGAGACCTCCCCGTGCGGCCCGGCCCAGGTGAGCTCAGCGCGGATGCTCTGCAGCTGGGATGCCGTGCCGGGCCATGGGCTGGCTCTCCAGAACAAGAGACGTGACACCCAAAAGCGGTCGCTGCCTGCCTGGGGAGTTTCAGTTAAAGATGCCTTTTTCACAAAAGAATGAGTAGGAATTATTATTTCTTCCTCCCCCCCCCCAATACCCTGCGTGCTTCTGGCGTTGTGGTTTTTAATAAAAAAAGCTGGGAAGGAAGCGTTGTTTTTGGAGGACGGAGGAAGAAAAGCAGATAGTAAGGGAGGAATGACAATTTCCCAAGCAGTTCTGCCACGTCGGAAAGAAAAAGCTCCTGCAAACCCGTGTGTCCCTCACCAGGCAGCTGGATGTTTGCTCCCGAGCGACTCCCACCCGGACCCGTGCCCAGCGGGGATGCGTGGCCGGGTGCCGGACCCTCGAGCGGAGCCACAGAAACCTGCAGATAACTCCCCCCTCTCTGTCTCTCTCTCCAGGGCTGCCGTCCCCCCTCGCCCACGGAGGCTCAGCCGCGGGGGCCGTAGCGCGGCCGGAGGCGCAGGATGGGAGGCGCCGCTGGATTTGTCCGCGCATCCCTAGCTGTCCTCGCCTTTCTGGGTAAGAGCAGCCCCTCGCTTCTCGGGCCGGGGGGTTTCCGTGGGACACCCCCCCACACTCCGCACGGGGCTTCTGTGGCTGCAGCGGTGCAGAGCCCGACTCTCCCGGGTGGTTTCCTCAACCAGGGGATGTGCCCGTGCCCCGTCCGCTCAAGGAGGACAGGAATGGTTGACACACAAGTCTCCCCCTTTCTAAACCCAAATTTTGGTGAAATGCAGATGCTCAGGCACTGCCCTGGCAGGAGCAGAGCCCCTCTGCACCCCGAGCTGCCCAGGCTTGTCCCGGCCTCAGCGCAAGCTCATGGCAAAGCCGCTTCGCCTCGAGGTTTTCTAGGGATGCCTTTTTGGCCATAGCCTGACTGCAAAGATTCCCCCATTCATCAGGGACCATTTCGGGGTCTCAGGGAGTCTCAGGCTGCACTCTGAAGGTCCCTTTTCAGCAGGGAGACATTTCATTTCAGACAACTGAGAATTGGATAATGTCCTCATGCTAATTCATCATCCCAGGCAGAGACCGCTCGCCTGTCCTTATAAATATCTAATTACCTTTTAATGTTCTCTGGGTCCCCAAGGAGGCAGAAGGAGGGGTGGCTGCCCTAGATTGGGAGGCAATTAGCCTGTTTGAAAATTGGTCTGACCCAAATCTGGTAGAGGCAGGAAGATGGAGTTGGGCTCTCCCATTAACCAGCTGAGTTCGTGCAACTTACTCCCCGTCCAAGCTGAGCCCAGAAAAAATGACTCCCAGTAAAGCCTTGTGAGGGTCATTTCTCCTTGACCTTTGGATGATGATGCAACGGATCTCGGGAGCCAGCTGGGAGAGAGAGAAAGCCTCACTGGGAACATGAGCGCGGGACCAGGGTCGTCATAACGCCAGCTAGAGATGTGGCTCAAGGAAACACTCCGGAGTGGGAGAAGACCCAAAGCCTCCAGGTCTGGGCTGTTGGCTCCAGCCGTGGGAAGCTGGGCTGGCAGTGCCGCCCCTCCCTCGGCCGTAGCACCGGAAGGATGACTTCCCAGAAGATTTAAAGCTTACGAAGCGCACAGAGGCAACTCTAACGAACAAGGCTGTCAGGAAAGTCTAGAAATCTCTCTGGCCTTTCTTCATTCAGTAAAAGGCACAGAAAATCTTGAAATCTGAGGCTAGCCAAGCACTGTCCCTTTGTTCCTCAGAAAGCTTCTCATTAAAAATAAACCTCTGCTCCTCAGAGAGCTGCTCTTTAAAAATAACCACTTTGATTTTGTGCACGTGTGTGTGTGTGTTCAGATTTCCTATAAAACCAATTAATTGCCCAGCTCCCTCGTGTGCCAAGGCTTCAGGCTGTGGTCAGTGCTTCGGAGCTACGGCTACGCCGCCCGCGCTCAATAAAAGGATTGCTGCTGATGTCCTCATAAACCGGAATGCATCTTGGAAAACGTTCAGCTGAGACATTTATCATTTCCTGGTCTCCAAAGCTAGCGCAGGGCTCAGCACAAAGGGAAAGCGTCGGGCATCCTGGACACCTGGGTTTTCCAGGCCTGACTTTCAGCCTATTCCAACTAATAATAATGCCAAATCACCCTGCCAGAAACGGGCCAGCGCCACTGCCCCAGGGAGGCGCCGGCAGGCACCTCCCTGCTCCACTTTCACCTATTCCTCTTTATTTTGGTGTTAATACTTATTTTTCCTGATAATGAATGCTGTTCTAGAGGCGCAACAGCACATTTACTGTAACTTCTGCTCTCCTAGCTGATTTTAACACAGAAAGTAGGGCTGCCCAAGGCATGCCCAGTTCTGAGCAGGTCACTCTGCTTCTTGCAAATCTGGCTTGCAGGCTTGAAGACCTTTATTTTGGGTGTGTTTCCTCCCTGCTCTCCAAATGACAGAGCCCGAGGAAGGTACCTGTTTTGGTAACGTTAAAAATGAGAGTTCTGGGGTGACAGCAGTAGCCCAGAGCACTGAGACTTACCACTCTGCTTTGCTCTCAATTCTCAGTTGTAACCATATCCCAATCTTGTCACTGGTTAATTACTATTTTAATCTGTTGTTTTGCCTAATGAGTGAGATCCAGGCATTTCACCTCCAACACCAACGAGACACCTTGGAACGGTAGACAAAAACTCATCCGAACCTCTGGCATTGATTACATTTGAGAAAATCAATGCCTAACAGTTGTAGTCCATAACCTTGGCAGAGAAAAGGGGACAGCAGCAGACACCAACAGGGTGCAGACCCTGGGTGGAATCAGAAGGGATGATTAGCGTAATTTGGCTTGATTGGGAAAGTGCATCCCATGGAGAAAAGGCATTCACATCAGTGTTAATAATATATATTTTATTTGTTAAATAAATAGAGATTATTTACCGTATGCTACCTATTAATCTCAAAATGTAAAGCTGTTAAACCTTAATCCATTCACTACCATCTAGCAGAGCACAACTAATACACTACTTTCTTATTAATTCTCCATTAACTCATGGTCATTTTACCTGCTGGTCAGCACAGTTATTTCCAGCTCAGCGCAGCCATTGCTGACCCAACCAAGAGACGAATTCCAGCTTACACAAGCTTCTCCTTTGTGAATATAGCTATTCTAGAAGGAAACTGGCACCTACGGTGATTTGGAGGGAAGACAACCCTAAAAAAGGCTGGTTTTCTCTTAGTCCAAAGTATCAGACCGAGGCTGCAGCCGCTCTCCCCTGTGTGAGACCAGGGACCGTCGGGCTGCCCGCTTGCAGCAGCACATCCCCGCTGCCAGAGCCCAGGGCCCGGGTAATTGCCTGATGCTGGGACGCAAGGAGCAGCCGACAGCTGCTCTGAACCCACTGAGCCAATTAGCGGAGCCCCTCTCCCGTCTCACCCCCATCTCCACATGCAAGAGCAGCCGGAACATGAGACAAACCCTAGGAGCTACAGGTAAAGGGCTGCTTCCCCGCGAGCCCAGGAGAGCTGAGCTGGCCATTCCCTGCTGGAAGTTACTCTTGCATAAAACATCACACTTAGTGGAGTCACTTAATTTACCTAGTGACCATGCTGTGTACTGTGGGGAAGGAAGCAGATTGCTGGTTGGCATGACAGTTTTAAGACAGTTATTAATTCAATTACAAAGCATGGAAGGATCCCGGGGCTAGCTAAGCTTCTCCGAGCTTATTGCTGCTGCAGAGGGGACTGTGCTGGGAGCACAATGCCTTGAGGAGGCTCAGTCCCCGCGACGGGACTGGCATTTCCCAGGGTGCCAGGGAGAGGACAGACGTGCTGGCGATCATGATCCCACTAGCCACTTCTGCAGTCAAGAGATTTCCAGGCAGCTTTCGCTTTGTATCCGTACTGCCATTTCCATAAAGCCTGCGTGGAAGGGGGTCTGCTAGCACTTGCCGTTTATCTGAGACACGGTCACTCGCTGCAGACAGCTGGCCCTTCGCAGTGAAACATCACCTCCAGGGCAAAGGGCGGCCCAGACACAGCGCAGGAGAAGGCAGGCAGGGTCTTGTGTTCCTCTTGTGCCTGAGCCATACTCGTGACAGCAAGTTCAGAACCAAACGCGTGTCCGAAGACTACAGAGGAAGCTTCACGCTCATCCTGTTAGTTCAAAAGCAGAATTGAGAGCTGCAGCGTTGCCTTGCACACCAGCAAACGGCAGGCTGGAGTCACCAAGCACTGATGCTGCTGCAGATGCAGGGATGGAGTGGCAGAGCTGAGAACTTACTGCGAAGATCCAGGTTCTCTCTCCAGTGTTGTCCTGGAGAGACTTAGGATGAACCAACCAGCCAAAGTTTATCTGGAGGAGGTGCCAGCACATCCTCGCTGCTGGGGACAAGGAGGACATCCAGGGGTTCCCAGCTCCGCTCTCATCTGCCCACGGCTTTCCAAGAGGCACATGTGAGCACTCCTTCACCTGCACGGCTGTAAGCATGGCTGGTCCCTCTGGCCAGGAGGAGATGGTGCGAGATGCTCAGTGGGAAACGCACGCTATCTGCCTAAAGCCGTGGTTGGGGCTGGGCGGTGGTGACAGATGGGTTGTGATTTTCACGCTGCTCCTTCTTTTATTCTAGATGCGGTTGTGACACTGCCAGGGACACCCTACAAAACTAAAAATGAGAATTTTCAGAAAAAGCTAAATTAAGCTGAGCAGGTTTCCCCTCTCTTGCAGTTTGGTGCCAAGCACAGAGCAGCACAAGGAACTACGGGCCGGTGTTTGAAGAGCAGCCTGTCCACACCCTCTTCCCTGAAGGCTCCGCAGAAGAGAAAGTCACGCTGGCTTGCCGAGCAAGAGCCAGTCCTCCCGCGACCTACAGGTGAGCCCTCTCTGCACCCGCACTGGGACACACCATCAAGAATTTTGCTTTCCGTCCTCCACTTTTACGCAAAGAAAATCACTAACAAGGTGTTAACACATGGGAATCGTCCCGCGAAGCCTCCTCATCCCCGCGTGATGTGCCATCCCTCCCAGGTCACAGACCAAATACAAATCTAACTCAAATCCCAACATGCCCCAGCTGGAAAAACACACAAACACAGCCTCCTGTCAGGCACCACGGGTGCTGCACTGAGTATTTAGCCCGCTCACCCTTTACACTTGCTCTCGGCAGGTGGAAGATGAATGGCACGGAGATAAAGATGGAGCCAGATTCCCGTTACAGGCTGGTTGCAGGCGACCTAGTGATAAGCAACCCAGTGAAAGCCAAGGATGCTGGCTCCTACCAATGCGTGGCATCTAATTCCAGGGGCACTGTGGTCAGCAGGGAAGCCTCCCTCCGCTTTGGCTGTAAGTTTGTCTCCACAAGGTAAATGAAATGCAGCCACAGTTACGCTGGGGGTAAATCGAGCCCCCCTGCCCGCGTTAACGAAGGTTGGAGACAAGCTCTCCCGTGCGTGGTACCCAACAGCATCACCTGGAGAAATCCCCCAGCGCTTTCCGTTAGCAGGGAGGCATGGTAGAAATCTGATGTGCTACAGAGAAAGTCAGTAATATTTTTGGATCTCCCTCTGTACAACCACCAAAAAGACCAGCCTGCAGCGGGGGGAGATAAAATACAGTCGTTCCTCCACGGACAGGTTTCACTTTGCATGTTTAGTTTTGCAGGAATTCTCCGCGGAAGAGCGAGACCCCGTGAAGATTACAGAAGGCTGGGGAGTGATGTTCGCTTGCAGCCCTCCTCCCCATTACCCAGGTAAGGGTCTGCTATTCTTTGGGAATTTTAGGGCAGCAAATTATAATTCAGATGTAAAGCAACGAAACAGAGGTAGGACTTGGCACATGGGGAAAACAGGAACCACCCAAGGACTAACTTTAACTTAGCCTGGTCTAGACGGGGGCCTGCTGGGTTCAGTCACACCTGGGAGGTCACAGGCAACTTGTGCAGTTTGTTCCTATTCCTTTTCCTCACAGGTTTATCCTATCGATGGCTCCTGAACGAGTTTCCCAATTTCATCCCAGCCGATGGCAGGCGTTTTGTCTCTCAGACCACGGGAAACCTTTACATTGCCAAGACAGAGGCTTCCGACCTGGGCAACTATTCGTGCTTTGCCACCAGCCACATCGACTTCATCACCAAGAGTGTTTTCAGCAAGTTCTCCCGGCTCAGCCTCGCGGCAGAGGGTCAGTGCTCTTGGGTTTTCGTAAGGGGACTGGGCAAAATGCACAATTAACAAACCACCGCAAAGCACTCGGGCTCCAAAGGACTCCAGCAGCGCACAAATCGCCCCCAGTCTCGGGGGGGCTTAAGAGCTTACAGAAATATTAATTGGCTGGAAGGTGGGGGATAGCAGCCCTCTCTCCAGGCATCGCTGCTTGTGCCAACCGCATCCACGGAGTTTCTGTTCCTTTGTAAAAAGAGAACTGGCAGCCTGCACAGGATCACATATCCCTGAAACCACGCTCCTCTGCCTTCGGTGACCTTGCGTTTGTGCAGCTAAAGGTACCTCTCGGGCAGGGTGAAGGGGCTTAAGCAAATAGGAAACGAAAGAGATATAGTCCTGAGATGTTGCAAAGAGGTTTTTAGAGACTTTAGTAAGAGCTGTTTTAAGAGGAAAATGAAACTCAGCCTCTGCCACCTGTAAATTATCCCAACGCACGGAGGTTGTGCAGAACGGTGTAACCTCGCGGCACCTCTGCCCTCCCAGGCCTCACGTGTGCCATTTTAAAGTCATTCATTGGTACTCTCCTTTTAACAGATGCCAGGCAGTATGCACCCAGCATAAAAGCCAGGTTTCCAGCAGACACCTACGCTCTGGCTGGGCAGATGGTCACTTTGGAGTGTTTCGCCTTCGGAAAGTGAGTGCAGCAACCGTGTCGCTTGGGCTCGGGACGGGGAGGGCATCACAGAACCTGCAACTTTCACAGCCCCTCTCTTTGATGGGTCCACTGTAGGCCAGAGATGGAGAGGGGACAGGAGGAGGGAGGAATTGGCTAGAGCCATCTGTCCTGCTGGCCAAGGCCCAGGCTGGGACCCGCTGGCTAAATGGGGACTGAGTTAGACACGCCGTCACGCAGCAGGGGGTACCCGAGAACTGGCCCTCACCAGGTCTATTTTATCTAGCCCTGTTCCTCGAATAAAGTGGAGGAAGCTGGACGGCTCACAGTCCTCCAAGTGGATCAGCAGCGAGCCCCTCTTGCAGATCCAGGATGTTGGCTTTGAGGATGAAGGCACTTACGAGTGTGAGGCTGAAAACATCAAAGGGAGAGACACCTACCAGGGCCGCATCATCATTCAAGGTAACACGTTTAGACACATGCCTTGCCAGAGCACGGCAAGATGCGCCAGGCGATGGGCTGAGCCTTTGGAAGGGAAAGCACCACCTCGGCTCCTGCCTCCTCTCAGCCTCAGTTAAACCTATCGCAAAGCCCTAACAAAGGCCTGCACAGGTCACGGGTACCTTTCCACAGAGGGTACGTTTAGGCTAGGGCAAGTAGAGCAAGACTGCTTAACTTGCCCTCAAATAATTCTAGGAAAAATGAGGCGAACAGGGAAGGAAGCATAGTGGTAAAAACCAAACTTGCCTGGGGTACTTCCACATGGGTTAACGCCTGGAGCCATTAACCAGATCTAGTCAAGTTAGAAAACTTAACCTGGTTCTCTCAGTCTGAATCCAATTTTTCCTGAAGTTCAGGCATGACTGTGTTTACCCTTAAGAAGAAAACCCATAATGTTCTTCCTCAGATCTGGATTCTGCCATGATCTTGTGCAGTCCACATGCACAGCTGCAGTCGGATCAGGCGAGGACTCAGCCTTGCATCGCTGCACAAAAGGCGAAGGCTGTTACTATGGTGAAACACGCTGTGATAGAAAAATCTGCCAGCAGAGATGACACAATGAGCATCCTTCTGCCTGCCTGGCACGACAAACCTCTCATCTGATCTTCTTGGCTCTGCCACTTCTCTTGCTCCTTTGCAGCTCAGCCGGAGTGGCTGAAGGTCATCACAGACACAGAAGCCGACATCGGGTCCGACCTGCGCTGGAGCTGCGCGGCTGCTGGCAAACCCAGGCCCGCTGTCCGATGGCTTCGGGACGGGCAGCCGCTGACCTCCCAGGTACCACCGCGCGGGTCTGGCAACAAGAGCAGCTCAGCCAGAGCACACCAGAACTTGCAGTACCGAACCTGCTACTCCAGACTTAGACCCTTCTCCTGCCTCGCTGCAAATGCATCTCAGCCCCGTTTTATCACCCCACATCCCTATTCCATGTGTCCCCATGAGGCTGCAAAGCGATGCCACAGTCCTTACCGACAGCAAATTCCTTCTCCCGTCACTGCCATCCCAGCCATTGCTTCATGCAACTACAGGAACTCATAGCCAGTTACCAGGGTGGACAAACAGCACCTTGTACCTCTCTGCATGACCTGCACATTGCTGCTCAGGCACGCAGAAGCCTCAGCAAACAGAGCAGAGCGACGTGGGGGAGTGACTAGACACAGAGAAAAAACGACCTATGTTTTCTCCCACGGAAAAGCAGGCTGGCTTCAAACTGGCAAAGAGTCTGTAATGAAACTCAACCCTGAACACACAAGGCTTGAGTTCCATTGTTGGTTCCCTCATCTAACGGGTTCATCCTCTTGTTTGCACAGAACCGCATCGAAGTGAGCGGTGGAGAGCTGAGATTTTCCAAGCTAGTCCTGGAGGACTCTGGCATGTATCAGTGTGTGGCTGAGAACAAGCATGGCACAGTATATGCAAGTGCTGAATTAACAGTGCAAGGTAATTTCTCATTTCCCAGTGCTCTGGGTTTCAATGGGACACTGAAGCGTTTTAGATCTCTTCCTAATATCCTACGCTTGCGGTCTCAGAGTAAGATAAGAGCAGACAAAAACTGCTTCACTCACCATTGAAATATAGTTACTGGTTCAACAAGACACTCTACAACCCTTTAAAATTTAAATCTTGTGTAAATTCAGTAACGCTGAAAGAGAGCAAGGACATCTGTTTAGCTACAGAAAGTGTACAGGACAGACAGACAAACAGCAGCACAACCTCTCTTCCCCACAGCCTTCCCCTTTTTTGGAGGAAAGAGCTGAAAGAAACGAGTTCAGTATCCATCCAGCTTTGATGGATGGTGACTGAAACTGGATTGGTGCCAAACTTGTTCCACAGGAGTCTTAAAGCTTATCTCCTTGTGGTCAGTAGATGACAGAGATAAATTAAAGACCCTAAGCAACAACTGTTCAACATTAACATGCTGCAATGCATGAGGGCAACAGGTAAAACCCAATTCTCTCTCCGCAATTCCAGGAGGAGTTTTAGGCAAGCTGGATGTCTGCACTGCTGACTTTGATCAGGATATTGAAGAGAATATCCTCTACATTTTCAAAAGCAGCTGTTCTTGTGTCTCTCAAAGACCTTGCACTTGTTAGGGTCATATCCCATCGCTACGTACGACACGTGTGTCGCTTAACACCTGCCTTGGCAGGCGTTAGAAACCACCCGGCAGCAGAGGAATCACTCCATCCCGCTCACCAGATACTGCCATGCTTCCCTTACCAAGCCACCTGACAACAAACCAATACCCAGTTAGCTGGCAGTTCAGATGTTCACACAGCAGGGTTTTCTAATCACTCCTTAATCCTCTTTTTTTCCCCTCCTGTAGCCTTAGCACCAGATTTTAGACTAAACCCAGTGAAGAGACTGATACCTGCAGCCCGAAGTGGGAAGGTCATCATCCCATGCCAACCAAGGGCAGCACCAAAAGCCACTGTGCTCTGGACCAAAGGGACTGAACTTCTGATCAACAGCAGCAGGTAGCAGCACAGAGTCAGCTTCCACCTAGAAACCGTAGCTCAAATCATGGGGTTTTTTTCTTGCCAGAAGAGTGGACTTGATGACCCGAGCGTGCTGAAGCATCCCTGAACATAAGCACGTTGTTATTCCTCTAGTTTCTTCTGTAGAAAACTCCTACTGAACGTTTTGCAGTCCTACCTTTATCACCAATTTCTCTAAAATCAGCAAGTGCTGGAAACTGTCCATTGTTCAGAGCAAACAGACACCTTAATCTTCCTCTTGCGTGCTTTCTTTTTCCTTTCCAGGGTGACTATTACCACAGACGGCACCCTGATCCTCCAGAATATCAGCAAATCTGATGAGGGAAAGTATACCTGCTTTGCTGAGAATTTCATGGGCAAAGCCAACAGTACTGGAATCCTCTCTGTTCGAGGTAGAGATGTTTGCCTTGATTTGGGGTCAATTGCGCAAGAAACATCTAAGAATGCCATGATGTGATATTTCTTCTCTCCTTATACACAAAGAATCAATGTAATACTCAGGGAATCAGAGTCTGTGATGCAACAAATCCTCTGCCTGACCCACCAAATCATACCTACCACCAACTGGCCCTTGAGAAAAACATTTCCATTTTCTAAACACTGCCGTCATCTTCCTCCCGTAAAATACAGCTGCTAGAGGGGTGACAAGTTGGAAAGCGTTAGTTGGTCTGGATGCTCTGCAGCACTAATATACAGCTGGTACCTGGACACTTGCTAACAGCCCTCCCTGCTCTTTCTCTCCAGACGCCACCAAAATCACACTGGCACCATCCAGCGCCGATATCAACGTCGGTGAAAACCTTACCCTCCAGTGTCATGCGTCCCACGATCCAACTATGGACCTAACCTTCACCTGGTCACTGGATGATTTCCCCATTGACTTTGACAAGTCAGAAGGGCACTACCGGCGAGCCAGTGCGGTGAGTAAAAAGGGCAATTACACACCACCAAAAAGAGCAGAAAACTAACAGCAGCCTCTTTGCGTGCGCGTTGAATGCTCGATTGCAATCAGGTGTGTTCAAACGCTCTCCCCGCTGTCCCTTCCTCCTGCAGAAGGAAACCATCGGGGACCTCAGCATCTTCAACACCCAGCTGAAGCACTCGGGGCGGTACACGTGCACAGCCCAGACGGTTGTGGACAGTGCTGCGGAGTCAGCCACGCTGACCGTCAGAGGTAATTCCTGTGCCGTAAAGTCCGCTGCTCCTTGCGAGCCTGAAGTAACGGCGCGGTCCTTGCAAGGGATCAGCTTGTTCTTCCCTTGTGACACCTCACCATTTGCACTGGATGGGGTGGGCTTCTGAGCTTGTCTGGAGGCCAACACCGGAGGTGAGGCTTCCTAGCCTCCAGGAAAGAAAGACCTGATTGTAATTTATGACTCGCACAATATAAAGACCAATAAGCCCGCAAATCGTTCATCTCAGTAACACTTCTGTCTGTCTCCCGTCATCCCAGGCCCCCCAGGTCCCCCCGGGGGTGTGGTGGTGAGGGACATCGGTGACACCACCGTCCAGCTGAGCTGGAGCCGCGGCTTTGACAACCACAGCCCCATTGCCAGGTACATCATCGAGGCGCGGACCCTCCTCTCCAGCAAATGGAAGCAAATGCGGACCAGTAAGTGTCTTGATGGCAACGGCGGTGGCATGGCCCGTGGCATGGTCCGTGCTGGCTGCGGGGCACCAGCTCGCTGGCAAGCTCCGTGCTCATACGCTGGCTGCCACTCGCTCTATTTGTTCTCCTCTCGTGTTATTGGATTATATAGATCCTGTAAATATTGAAGGCAACGCAGAGACAGCCCAGGTGGTGAACCTCATTCCTTGGATGGATTACGAGTTTCGGGTAGTAGCAAGTAACATTCTTGGAGTTGGGGAGCCAAGTTTACCCTCCAGCAAAATCCGTACCAAAGAAGCAGGTACGTGCAGATACGCTCGGAGGCAGAAAGGGGAATCGGAGGTACCTGCCCCTACATGTTGGAGGGGGACGGTTGGCTTGCAGCATGCCTTGGTCCCAAACAATTAGTCACCTCCTTGAGTGCTTCTGGAGGTGATGCCACCACAAAATTTTCTCCCTTTTTGCCCATTTAGACATCAAAGACAGAGCGGTACTTGAGCCGGCAGCTAACTCCACCAGCATGAGATACAATACATTAAACCATTACAAAACCTAGCTTCAAATCCTGCACCTTCTGGGCAGTAATGCTTAGAAAGGGGAAAGAGCCCTATTATATCACAGAGCACAGTTCTGTAACGACAAGGTAAATGTCCCAGGAAATGGCTGTGAATGTTCATCCTATCTTCTGCCGCTTGAACGTGCGAGCAGAAGGGATGTAAGAACAGCAGGGGAACTGCTCTCAACATACCACATGCATGTTAACTCCTTTCCAATAAAAGCTCTCCTCCATACCCCTGCTTTTGAGCTTGATTCTTGTCCCCTCGGAGACACGCTGCCTCCAAATAAGCTCGTCAGGCAGTAGCCAGTATTCTAGACCCGATTTTCACAAACATCTGAGATACTCATGGCAGAAAATACAGAGACAAGCCCCACACGAGCTGTCAAAGCCGTCAGATCGCGCATTGTCCGCGCTCATCTTCATCACTACGATTCCCTTAACCCAACCTGTGCTGTCTGCTTCTGTTTGGGGACCCGACAGCACCCACTGTGGCACCATCTGGGCTCAGCGGAGGCGGAGGCGCTCCCAACGAGCTGATCATCAACTGGACGGTAAGTCAGCAGCACGGCACCAGGCGTGGATGCTGGGAGAGGGCCAAGGGGAGGAGCACGTGCCGTTCCTTTTGGGAAATGAGTGCGGCAATTACAATCCTGATACGGGGTTGAGCCAAACCCTGTGCTTAGTCCAAAGTCTTGCTCGTTTGAACCGACCAAGGCTCCTCTCTCCTGCCTCCCTCACAGCCAACGTTGCGGGACTACCAGAACGGGGATGGCTTTGGCTACATCTTGTCATTCCGCAAGAAAGGCACCCAGGGGTGGCTGACGGCAAGGGTGCCGCACGCAGAATCGCTGCACTACGTCTACCGCAACGAGAGCATCGGTCCCTACACCCCCTTCGAAGTGAAGATCAAAGCGTACAACAGGAAAGGAGAGGGCCCGGAGAGCCTCACCGCCATCGTGTACTCTGCAGAAGAAGGTAAAGGGGGAGTGCAGCGACTGAATTCACCGTGCTTTGCCCAACCAACCTGTGTGTCCCCAGCCAGCTCCCTGCAGAGCTGTGTCTGTCTGGGAGCTCAACGACAGCAGGTTTCTTCTGTTCAAGGAGGCAGCTGACAGCGATTTCAGTGTAACATTTATCTTCTACTTCAAATACACAGATAGATGTTCCCCTAAGCCCAGCCGTGACTGTACACCCAGAGCTCCGGGCAGACACAGACCCTCACAGCCCGCAGCTATGGCCCTGCTCATCCTACTAAGTCCCTAAATCCCTTCCCCTCGCTTTGCTCCGTACACATAACACTAGCTGTCTGGCTGCACAGGAGAGCCCTTCGTTTCAGTCCAGCAATTATGCTGCCCAGAGCGACGAAAAGGATTTTATTCCCTTTTGTTGTCTTTTTCAGAACCAAAAGTGGCTCCTTTCAGAGTTATGGCCAAGGCTGTTCTGTCCTCGGAAATGGATGTGTCCTGGGAGCCCGTTGAGCAGGGAGACGTGACTGGAGTGCTTTTGGGCTACGAGGTACAAGCCTGCAATGGGAACGAGAGACACTGAAACTGAGATCGGAGAGCCCAGCAAAGAAAATTCCCCCAGGCTAAGGGAGGTGAAAGGAAACAGCGTGTTGTTTCCAAAGACGAAGGATAATTAATGCACAAGGCTCTAATGGGGCCAGTATTACTGCTCACAAGAGAGATCAGTGAGAGAGAAACATCCCTTTTTTTTCGTGCTTGCCTTTCCACACCAGCTGTAGTTTTATTCCACGGCACACACTAAGGAAAATGCACGGAAACAAATACCAAAGGGTGTCCAGTGCTGGGTGTGGATGGAGTGAGCCTGGTATGTGCAGATGCCTCTATCCTTACTAAACCCATCACACCCGTCTCTATTCAGATCCGGTACTGGAAGGATGGTGATAAAGAGGAGGCAGCCGACAGAGTGAGAACAGCAGGACTGGTCACCTCGGCTCACGTAACAGGCCTCAACCCCAACACAAAGTACCACGTGTCAGTCAGAGCTTACAACCGGGCTGGAACCGGCCCCCCCAGTCCCTCCACCAACATCACGACAACGAAACCACGTGAGTGAGCCCTGACCTCCTCCGTCATGCACACGGGACTCCCTGGGGCTGCTGCTTCCTCCAAGGGTCCCCAGTGACCAGCTAACCGATTACTTCTTTGATCTCAGTGTCCTAACGCCACTTTAAGTAATTCATAAAATAGTTCCCTGAATTTCCTTCGATCAGTCCTGTGTATCGCTTATCTGAGAGGACCTGTGCTCAGAGCAATCTTTGCTGGGCTACTCCCCCTTTCACCAACCACAGTGGTGCCATCAGCCCTGCTGATGAGCTGTAGAGCCTCAGGAGACGGGCTATAACCAGCACAACCATCTCGTTGGCCCCTGACTTACTGAATCTGTCTTGTTTTGTATCTCTCAGCACCAAAGAGGCCACCTGGCAACATCTCCTGGACTTTTTCTGGGTCTACAGTCAACATCAAGTGGGACCCAGTGGTGGCGAAGGCAGACGAGTCTGCAGTTACGGGGTACAAGGTACGGTCAGCACATAGCCGGCCTTCTCTTACAAGTGACCTAAGGAAATCACAGTGACTGTAAATTCAAACTTGCCTCTTCCAACAGATGCTTTACAGGCAGGATTCCCACTCTGCTCCCACACTCTACCTGGCCAGCAAGAGCCGGATCGACATCCCCATCCCTGAAGACTTCACGCACGCCTTCGTACAGATCAGGGTGACGGGGCCTGGGGGAGATGGAATCCCAGCAGAGGTTCACATCCTCCGAAACAGTGGTACGTACACTCCTCTGCCTGCATGTGCCAAGGGTACTGCACAGAACACTGGCAAACGAGCTCTGAGGGGTTAATTTTCAGGACTACTTGCCTGTCATTTGTTCTCTGATCAGTAAATGACAGTCATAGCTCCTCTCCCACCTGGCCATAGCGTGGCATCATAGCAATTACGTTTTACAATCCCACTCTCCCTTCCAGGACGTGGGGGAGGTGTGATACCCCACTGTTTCAGGCTGGGTGTCTGGGACTGGCCTTTGGCTCCCTTGTGCCACTCACTCAATGTATTCCCCTCCATCAGCTCACCTCACCCCAGGCTCTGAGCAACCTTTCAGTCTAGTCTCAATCCACTTTTACGTGCAGCTGAAGCTCTCGAGGCCCCACACAAGCCCCACTTACACTCACAAAGAATGAAATCCTGACTCTGCAGGGCCCCAGCACCAACTCCTTGATTCATGGCACTCAGGGCCCAGCTCCAAGTTCTTGTTTCAAACCCTGGGAGGTTCATCAGAGATAAATGCAAAGCGAGGGCACAGAACCCCAGAATTAACATCTTACCAACCCTCCCGACTCCTTCCACACGACATCAGGTTGTGTCTGTGCAACAAGACGGTCGCTCCTTCCCTGCTCCCTTTCTTTCAGGGACAAGTATGATGGTGGAAGACTCCGTGACGAGGCCAGTGCCGCATGCTGTCGTTATTACAACTAACTCTCTAGCAATGGTGGCCCTGATCAGCTACCTGGAGCTCTGACGACGGCCAGCGCCACACAGGACTCCTGGACACGCTTCCTCCCAAGCCAGTGGGGGAACTACTTCACCCTTGGCTGCTGCAACTTCAAGTCTGTACCACAGCAGCGTTACGGAGAAAGTATTTGACGGCGTCGTTTGAAGGGAGGAAGAAACAGCTTGTTGTTGTTGTTGTTGTTTTGGAAGAATCTAAGCTTTCATACAAGACATGGGTCTTTAACCAATTAAAACTTTTTTTTTAAAGAAATGAGTGAAAAGAAGAAGAATTCTACCCGAATTCTGACCGCCGACTGCCCCACACACTGTACCCAGTAGGTTTTCTGCCTTATCAAGCCATGTACTAAAATAACCAGACTGCTAAACTTGACTTCTTTTTTTCCTTTTTTAAATATGTACAGTGAATTTTGGGGAGGGGAGGACGGAGACTGAGGATTTCACAGGGCTCAGCATGTTCCATACCAATCCCAGTCACAGCCATCTCTAATTAATTATGGGACAGGATTTCCCCCCCGCCACCCCCCATAATATGAGCCAAATTCTGCAGCAGCCAGCCCAAGGAGATAAAGCCACAAGAGAGATTGATCTCTGCCCCATCCTGAAGATGGGTGAACACAGAGTTTGGATTGTGAAAAGCTTTTTTTACGACACTGGCATTACCTTGCAATCCCAGCCTATTGTTTGTATCCACCGTGAGGTGCAACGTTTGGTGTTATCCATATCCCACGTGCTTTTGGGGTGTTTTTGTTATGCTGTTTGCTTCTTTCCTTTTTGTTTGGGAGGAGAAGGGGTAAGCGAAAAGGAGATACTTTTCTAGCATCCACTAATGCGGAGAGGTAGTTCTGCCCAATAACAGAGATGTCAACATAACCGATTTTAATAGAGAGAGGGTCTTAAAGGAGGAAGAAAAAGGAGTATTACATAATGTAACCAAGAACTGGAGACTCGAGGAAGCCATCACTGGGGCAACAAGGAAGATCTGGACTCATGCATCACCCTACACAAACGGTTCCATCCAGCCAAAATGCCAGTCTCAGCTTGGGATTGCAAAATTTAGATCCACCCAAGAAGTCAGCCTGGTTTCGAGGTCCACAGCCCATACAAACGGGAGGGCTGATACCTCAGAGTCCAGGGATGTTGAGGTGCATCATGAACAAAAGCAGTTGGGAACAGATGTTGCATATCAAAACCTCCCCATGTGCCGGTAAAGCGACTGACCAAAGGGCCACTCATGCAGGACGGTGCAATGGCAAGGCACGGCCATGCAGTTTCTGCCCGAGATGCCAATTCCTTGCCAATCATTTTAAACCTGCTGTTTCCTAGGCCTTAGTGAGCATTTGAGAGATTACTTGCACAACTCCCTGGCCTCCCAGAATCATGCCTATTGTCTATAGCCATAGTATCCTATCATGAGTTTTTTTAGCATCCAGCCTACCCTGGAAACAAGGAGGTAAATGCACCAGTAGGTTCATCCACGGCAAGGCTCCGGCCCGAGGAAGAAGGGCCCCTATGTGTTTAGCAAACAAGAGAAAGCTTTTAAGAAAAATAAGCTTAATGCCAGAGTCTAAACATGTAGAGCACAGCTGCAGCCAAAAGAAAGGGCACCTCACTGTTTCCATTACAAATAAGACCCAGGATAAAGTGGGCAAACGGTTCCCACTGATGCATGGCAGACTGAGGCAGCAAAGGCAGGTACAATCACCCCCCAGCCTGGCCCAAGCTTCCTCCGTGTCCCTCCGCAGCTCTCCATGAATTACCCCCTCGGTCCCTTCTAGCAGGTTGAGACAACAGCTAAATATAAATTCTATTTTTGTATGATTTATGTTCTTGAAGATTTTAAAATATTTTTATTGATGTCTGGAAGCTTTGTTTGGCAAAATATTTTATGTTGTTAATTCAGTGTTTTTGTTATCACCTCCATCTGGCTGGGTCTTCGGCCTTTCTCCCAGAAAAGATGGGATGTAAGGAGAATTAGGAATTCAGTGTTAACTCAAAAACAAAGCAAATTAAGGCTTGGGCAACATTTACCTGACCGATACGCAGAACTGGCCATAGCCATAACGACAATGTTTAGGAGGCATGAACCGGACCTGTGGAGATTCAGAGCACTGCTGGATGACACCCACCGCAGCCCTGAACCAGGAGAGGACCAAACGAAAGCAGCAAAGGATCAATGACATGCCCAGAGCCTTCACCGAACGGAGATGCAGACGCCGGAGGCACCCCAGGTCCAATCCTGTGGGGCAGCCAGCACGCGGCAAGGGGGGAGCGGAATAGAAGTCCCTCGTGCTGAAGGAGCCTGCTGCACTCCTGAGGAGGAACTGGTGAGCGGGATTGCTGCTCCGGTGCACAGCCCTGCTGCAGGTACCCGGTGCGTGCTGGTTTCAGGCACAGCCTGCGTGAGGCCAGCTGTGTTCGCCCCATCGCGCATCACCATCCAGGGCAGGATCACAGACTGCTCGGGGCTGGAAGGGACCTTCGGAGGACATCCAGTCCAACCCCACTGCCGAAGCAGGGTCACCCAGAGCAGGCTGGGCAGGAACGCATCCAGGAGGGTTCTCCAGAGAAGGAGACTCCACAGCCTCTCCGGGCAGCCCGTTCCAGTACAGCCGAAACGGCGGCTCTGCCAAGGGGCTGCTTTGCCTGCGCGCCCACGGACACAGCTAAGGCCCTTCAGGAGGTGCACCCCAGACACCTCAGGGCAAGAAGAACGTGTCTTGATGGACCCCGTGTTGGATGGACTCTCACAAGTGAGCAGAGAGGAGCAAGGCACCCCTGTGACATCGGCTGAGGTTCAGCATCCGGCTAGGCCTGCCCATGCCAGCGATGCAACGTCTCTCACAGAAACTCCACCTCAACAGACGCTTCCATGTGTGTCTGACAACACCAGTGGCTTTCCCTGTTGTATTGAACTTTACAGTGCTGGAAAGCGAGACGCCTTATTGCATGGTTAAAACCGTATCTGAACGCTGCAATGACACTGGGTTTTGAACAGCAGCCCCATCTCCCCGGGAAGGTTAATGCATTTTCCATACATGTCTGTGGTAAACTAGATCGCAGCCACCTTTTATAGAAGTGAAAAACTACATGAGCTGGGGTTCAAAAGTCCCAGTTAGCACTGCTCTGCACTGCAGACGGGCTGAACACACTCCGATTTGTAAAACTGATGGGACGGTGTTTTCTAAAGCCTCCAAGTGACAAGTAGATCCCCTTGAAAGTTAAATGTCTCCAATCTGAATTCAGGCTACGCCTCTTTCTTGAAAAGGTAAATCATCGCTACGTATAGTCTCATCAGTATGCATTTTAAATCAAAACACAGCTCAGCTTTCGCAGTGATTTAAGGATTACACACAGAAGCAAAGAGGTATGACCTAGTGATAACCACAATGGCCTTACAACCACTTGCTCCAGTCCCAGCACTGACCCATCTACGGCTCCAAGCAATTAGTTCACCACTTGCTGCAGATTTTTTTGAAATTTTGGGGGGAATTTGTTGATACTCCAAAGCTGCAGAGCAGAAAAGAGAGTGGCACGTTACGAAACGCGACAGGCAGGCACAGGGAAACACCTCAGGTGAAGGACAGGGGGACAGGACAGTTTTGCCACTTGCAACACTGGTAGATGAGAAAGGCCAAGTCCAGGCCCAGACAGTTACAGCCCCAGACAAGACAGCTCTGATTTTGAATAGACACAAGCCATGTTAAGACAAAGACTGCCTTGTCTTAGGCAGCTCACTCGGCTATTTTATTTACCGGGGGATGTTAGGTGACCCACAGAAAAGGATCTGCACATGCTGATGCAGCACTTGTACCTAGTTAATGCTACCCAGGCTATAAAAACCCACATATAAAGCCCAGCCAGAGCCACAAAAAGGAAAAAAAAAAACGTGGAAGAGGCCTACTGTAAAGCAACTTGGAGCTTCCCAAAACGTAGCACAGGGGTTGAGAGGACGGGTGTCCAGAGATGGGGGGAGAAAACTTGGATTTAAACATCTTAATGCAATAGTGTAAACCCAATAAACTCTTAAGTTGCAAATCAATTTCCCACCTCATTAAGAATTCCCTACATTCAATCGTTCCAAGCATCTCCTTTAGAGATTAACTTCCAGGGATGAGTGAAGTGCCGTGGGTTTTGTTCTCAGCACAGTAATGGCTCGCTAAGGACAGTCAAAGTTCACAGGGTCCATCCTACCGTCAGTAGTAAAAACCAACCTAACGAGGGTGCTGTAAGGAGCATGCAACAAGGTGAAATGCTCTCAGACTCCCGAGCGAGAAGAGCTTTACAGTTCTCATTTAGTCCTATTTAACATTAAATAATCCTCTACCCAATACTACTGAACTGGCAGACTGAAGATTGAGCTTCTGGTTTTAGGTTGTCTGGGCTAAATTCAGCACTCAGCTCTACAACTCTGAATCAGGAACAGCTCACACCTGCAGCAGGACATGTTAAGTGGTGTGCCCTGAATGGGAGACACTCGTATCTTTGCCCCAGGGATCAGGGGGATAACGCAGCCATCACATTCAGCTAACGCTTGGGGGGCGTCTAAATCCCATCTGCTCTAAACCCGCAACGCTATCCCCCACCACAGAAACCCTCTGCTGTGAATATTTTAATCCAGCTTCACTACACCCAAACAGGGCAGTTTTCTCCTCGGTAACTTTGTTGTACACTATTTTTTTAAGAAAACCAAATGGGAAGCATTGTAAGCGCACAGTACTTACTGTAATTATGGTTGTTTATTGGCTACAGTAGCACGCAGTTCATAAATAAAGATCCTGGGGACTTTAGACAACTACTGCAGCCTGGAGTACTTCTGTCCTGCTTTAACTGCGATCAGTACCTTGCTTGCTCAGGCATCCCCCTGCCCAGGACTCTATTTTTCCTGACTGCCACCTGCATGTACTAACATGAACAAGGAGCCCCGGGAGAACCCCTCTGCACGGAGCTGGGCCCCTCCGCAAAAGTTAAGTCAACTAAGATACAGTAAACTCAAATTCTATCCCACGTCAGCGATAACTAACCAAAAGAGAAGAGCGTCCATGGCGCAAGGAATTGCGGGTGTTGAGTTAGAGATGTTAATATAATGTGCTCCCTCTGGCTGGTATTCCAACGGCTAGGAAGTAACGCCAGAAAACTCAAACATTTCATGCACCTTATTAGCAGAAAGGGTAACTGATTGTTGGAATAACCTGCCAAAAAGCTTCATCATCAATCACAGCCTTTAAACCAAGGCTGGAAGTCTTCCAGGAAAGATACCCACTAGATCAGCCGCAAGCTAGCAGGCTTGCAGAGGTTCACTTCCATTAGAGAAAATAATTTCCTTCGTTGCAGGAAGCGCTGCATGAAATCACCTCATCTACGTTATGTCAGATTAATTCATCACAGCCATTCCTTCTGGCCTTAACAGAATCTACTGGCTCCCTTCTACCTTTGGGAAGGATGTCAAGAGATCAGTTAGAGATGGCAGGCCATGGGACAGGCCGGAGGGTCTCCGCTGGAGTTAAGCCGAGGCTGGATGCTGTCATGCTGCAGACTGGCCAGACAAGAAACTGGGCTCAGCAGCACCAGGTCATAGGGAGTCTCACCCAAACTCTCTCCTGCAGCCCATCTTGGATGCATTCGCTTTCATACATCCTAAAAGAAACACCATGCTTGGCCATGGGGTGCACAGGGGCACTCCAGTACTGGCTGCGGTGGGACGTGCTCCCAAGACCCCCTCTGAGCCCCTAAGGACAGAGGGATGGACCTGCTCCTCCTTTTCCCAGATGCTACAGCCACCCCCAGCTTGAGGTGACCAGTGATTCTGGTTGCCATAGAGCACTGCCCAGCCTCTGACCTCCGGGTGCCGATGGCAAAGAGACCTGACAAAGGACCCGAAGAGGCCGGGCTCAGATGCGCTCACACCCCAGGCAGGCCCCAGCCCCTTTGCCCCGCGCTCTGCAGAGCTGCAGGCGAGGCTGCTCATCACCGGGGCCATAATTAGCTCAGGGATTTATGTTGCAAAGGGGCTTTGTAAAGGTGGGGGCAGCATCATTAAAGGAAACAGCAGGGAGCAGCCAAGACTAAGATGAATCCCTCCCCAGTTCATCCCCCACAAGGGCACTCCTGCTTTCTCCAGAGCCATCATTAAGTGCCGCTGCACATGATATAAATCAAGGAGACAAATGCGTTGGCGATGACAAAGAGGCAGGTCCTACCGGAAAGCCAAGCGCAGTCCAGCGGGGAGGGCACGCCGGCAAGCCGTGCGACACGAGCACCGGGTGCGGGATGCTGCGAGGCATCGCTTCTGTCCCTCATTCCCCGAGAGCCAGCATCAGCTGACCACTACCACCTCCTGACAGCCCTGCTGCATTTAAGAACTCAAACCAGTTCATCCAGGAGTGCCCGTGTGTTTCCAGTAAAGGCTCCTACACAGGTTGCTGGCGTTATGGCTGTAGGCACTACGAGCACAGCCCTTGCTGCGGTATTTTGGCAGGCCCAGTGCCAAGAGAGGTATTTTCCTACACATAAAGTGGAAATAGATGACTTTCCCTGAAAGCTAAAGCGTTTTCACACAAGGTTCAAATCTGTACGAGTTGCGTGGGGTTTTTCCTGGAGGGGAGGGTGGCTGAATTGCTTCACTGCTCCTTTGTTTAAAGTCACAGGAAAAGACAGTTCAAGCAAATCCATTAAAACTGGTATCAAAACCACCTTGAGAATTACAAGGAATCTGCCCCAGAGCTAATGGTATGCACCCCACCTGAAAAAACATCCTCTCCGTTACTTCCCCACAGGCATTTTAAAGGATTTCTTGTTTCGAGGTCTTACACGGTTGGGTCTCCACGTTTGCTGCCTACACAAGGGAGAGGAAAAGCAGCAGCGAGTAGGAAAGGAGGTACAAGACCATGCCAGCCCGAGAGCTGCACCGTTCAACACATCCCAGCACATCACGGAACTGCTGCCAGCAACCGCAGGAACAAGTCAAAGAATTAAGACAGACCCCCGTGCAGAGGATGGAAGAGTCAGACAGCCCCACCTCGGTGCAAAAGCGGCATATGGGGTTTGTTTTCCTCTTTGCTGCCATTCCAGTTCCAGCAGTTAAGGCAATCGAGTTATTCAATCTAGATAAGCTTCAGTAGCTAACAGCAATTTAAACAGCTGCCCGTGCCTCGCCGTTCTGTTATTACCTCCTTCTCTCCAAGTGCTAATGCCATTAGCAAATTGACTTCCTCCCTCACACAATCTGTCTGGCTTTAGTATGTACAATACTAATTGCTTCCTAATACTCAGGACCGTGAGCAGGCAGTAGAAGTTTGTGCCACAAAAACCCCTCCAGCTGGGAAGTGCTGGCAGGCAGGGTTGGCATGGAGCCCCGCCATCCTCTCCTGCAGGCGAGGCAGACCGGGCAAGTGTGGGAGAAAGAAGTTTAGGCACCGTATTACCAATTCAGAGCAGAGAGAGATGCTTTTTTCTGCAATTCAGCCAGTTCCGTTGGGAAAAACAGGGACAGTGACTAAAGGAAACATGCATACTGCAAGAAGAAACAGAAGAAATGTAGAGATGGGGAGAGTATCCTGCTTGGAAGGGTCGTTGCTTCAGCTGCTTTCACTGACCTCCCTGTACCTCTGACCCCTCCTATTCCCTTTTTGTGACCTTTCTTCCCCCCTGCTCAGACTGCTCTCCGTTCCTCCCCGCCATCCCCCAGCAGACCTGCCAACGCAACGCAGCCAACGTCCTTTAGATTGTTGCAAAACTCAACAAGCAAAGGCAGAAAGTGCCGTTTCCAACCGTAACTATGGCAATAAGAGGCCCAGCCCCATCCTTTCCGATAGCTGGACCCACAGCATACATCACAGCCCTCTCTCTTAAAATAAGCATTTAACAAATGTGTTAGTCTTTCCTGCTCTGGGCATCTGGCTCCCCTCGGAAAAAAAAATAGGGAGAACACAGTAAAATGATGAAGGACCTTTTGGCTCCCAACTCTGACCCCCTCAGCTAAGCAGGGAGAAAATGGATTGTCCTGGAGCTTTCATATAATCTTTCTGCGTTTCTAAATGCGGCTGCCCACAGGATGCAAGCCCCTGAATTTACATGACAAAGAGCAGAGGGGCTCTTCCAGATGGGACAACTCTCTTTGTTGATTTTAAACATTAGCTCCCAATCCGAGCATATGCCTGTTCCAGGCAGCAAAACGGACAGGACAAGAGGAGCAGCAAGCAGCTTCCTCTCTCCTGTGATGGGTCTCTCTCATTTACCAAGTTCAATTGCCCGTTTCTTCACATTCAGTACGCAAAAAGAGCTCTACGTCAGGTGTATGGAAAGTGCCTATTTCACTTCTCATTAACTGTTTGCATGTTTGCTTATACGTATTAAAAGGAGTGGCTGCTCTCTGCACATGCTGGGATGTAGGCTACGGGCACCTGCCACACAGACACCTGTGGACAGGAGAGATCTGGACCAGCTGAAGGCAGACAGCAGCTCCCGAGGAGGCTGAAACGTGGGTGCGTGGTGCTGCTGCTTTTTCCAGGCTGTGGAAAGAGGAGAATTTCCTGGGGGCGAGAAGAGTTTCGCAGGACAAAAATCCAGGGCTCATTGGACGCAGAGTTTGGACCGCGTGGTGTTAAATCTGGGCCAAAGGCTGAGTCAACGTGCTTCACCCTGCTTAGAAGAGGCTTGCGGTGGTTTTAGTCAGGTTGATTAGAAATAGGTGTTAAGATAAAAGAAGCCAGATAATCTGCCCCCTTGACACCTGCGACAGGTTAACAGCAAACCAACGCGAAACACGGAGTTTACTGTCACTTTTTTTCATGCTGATCCTAGAAGCACACTTGACATACAAAGATTTGATTTCACCTCCCATCCCTGCAGCAGAATGAGGAAGCGATTAAGAGCCTTGCCTACATGGATCTCTGTCCCCAGCTCGGGGAGATACTGCTGAGCCTCTGAGCAGTTACTTCCGTAGCAGAGCTACTGCCCTCGGGGACAGGGGAGCTCTTTGGGAAGATAAAGGCATTCTGCATTAACACGAGATGAATGGACTGTTTTGCCATCCACCCTCATTCTGACCGGGTCAGTGGGAAAGCTACCTCCGGAGCCAGCTTACAGGGGGCCCTAGGAATACTCCAGAGCACGAGGGGACAGATTACACTGGAAGTGCATAGACACAAGTCTGCCAGGAGCCTCCCCGAGTACCTGACTCTGCAACCCAGACAGACTACAGGGCAGGGAAGGAGCAATGCCCTCAGCAAGCTCAAGACTGGGAAATACCGGAATAAGGCTCAGAGAAAGCAGCAGATGCTCCTAGCCAAGGAACAGAAGCAGGGAATAGCATTGCAGAGCCTGAGAGAGCAGCCGAGCGAAGACAAAGCCAGCACTGAGCACAGGAGAAACTTCAGTGTTGTGGAGCCGAGTCAGAGGAAACTGATGAAAAACAGAAGCCAGACAATCTTGGACAACTGGATCACCATCCAGGAGCTTCTGGCCCATGGGACCAGGTCACCAGAGAGGACACACAGTCCCTTGCTGTCTGTCACAGCTGGGTGACAACCACCCTGGGTCACTTCCCAGTCACCACAGGCGTCAGGAAAGATGCTCAAGAACTCGGAACTACACACTGGGAATTCCAGCCTGACAACAGGCTTCCTCCTCCACTCAAACGCAGCGACAACCCCGGGGCCCACCGATCATTGCTCTGACACACTTCTTACCGACCTCACTGTACATGAAGATTGGGTTCAGTGCATTTCAGGCTGAGTTTTTCCACACAGGATCCTCTGCAAATAAAGTCTTTACTTCTAGATCCATCCCTTTCTGTATTAAAGCTGTTGTTGTTGTTCTAGTTAAAAAAATAATAGCATGCTTCAATCTTTTGCATTAGTCGTATCGTTATTTTCCCGGAATTGGGTGTGCTACGCATTCCTGTACTTTAGTTCACAGAAAAAAACAAAAAAGGAAACAGGCTTAGTAAATACAGTTGTTTACTGTACAATAAGACACAGAAAGCAAAAAGAGAAGGCACTTAATAGGTCCCTCTGTGGATTCTGCTACCAAGGGGGAAACAACACTCCCTACTGAGTTGCTGCATGTATTATACTTAATCATCAGGAAAAATGAAAGCTCCACAAGCCCACTGAACCCTTCCCTTCCTCCTCCTTTAAAGATTTTAGGAATGAGCTCAGCTCTGAGTCATGATTAAAATCACCCAGTTACGTTCCTAAGCAGCAGTGCTCAAACTGAATATCTGCTTGTACTACCCAATGCTCCCCGCTTCGCTATTCCACACTACAAAGGAAACAGGGCAAACTCCAGGCTGTCGCTTGGAGATACTTTAGTGTTTGCTGGGCTCGAGCAGAGGGAGATAAATCTCTCTAGAGGAAGCAGGCAGTGGTGGCCCACCGCTCGTCCCCACACTGTCCCACGGCTGCTGAGACCTGCCCACCTGGATCGGATGGAAAGGGCAGCAGCCAGTCAGGAAACCTAGTTTGTAGGCCCACCTTGAAAGCATCCTTACTTCTACGCACCTCCTGCCGGGGAAGCGCCATGAAATACCTGAAATACCACATCGCTACCAATGGAGACATTAAGACTCAGTTAATTTTGCTGCAGCTCTCCTTCTCAGGATCTTCTGCAAGCAGAAGAGAGCCATGCTCACCAAGACCCCCCCTATCACTCCACTTCCAACTCCTATCAAGCCTTCATAGAACAATTCTCCTTGCCAAAAGCGCTGCTGCTTTTGCACATCCTCGTGGGTGCTGTTGTCTGGTTTGCCTTCCTCCTCGCTCGCTGCTAACTTCTGTTCCCAGGTCAGGGATTTTTGAAAGTTCAGATCCACTAAGTCCTTGGGGATCACTCTGACCCCAAAGTAGACCCTCTTAATGACTCTGAACGTCTTCAGTATCTGCACGTCACATCGGTAAGTCCCCGCATCAGACTCCCTGGTAGGGGAGAATCTGACGACCGAATCGGGGTTTTTGAAAGGTTTGAACAGCACATCATTTGTGGTGATAAGGCCGTGGGCAAGCCTCCACATGTAGCTATAGGCTCGGCTACCAACGCCAGCCGCGTCCGAGGTCAGGCAGCTGATCTGGAAGGGTTTGCCCGCAGGGACGGTGAAGTGGAGCAAGCCACAAACCCAGCTGGTCAGGCAGTCAGACCTGCGCACGGTACAATTCCTCCTCTCTCCGGCGGGAGTGATCTCGCACATCTCCTCCAGCCGGAAGCCCAGGCCACAGGTGACGCTGCAGGAGGTCGTGTTGACGACAACTTTCGCTACAGCCGACTTCAGCTCTGCCGGGATGGTAACTCCTTCAAAGGAAACTACCAGTGGCAGGTAGAAAACGCAAGATAACGTCCCAAGGACGTGGCTGTTGCCCAAGGTCTTCATGTCAGGGTTATCGGACCCGCTGCTTTCTAAAGCCACGCAGATTCAGGAGTCAAGAAAAGACAAAATCATTCTTCGTAAATCTTCAGTCTAAGCGTTTCTGAAATCCCACCAGCATCATCTTCAAGACCTAATCCTTCCATCAGGAAAAATCCTTCGACAGGCTCGAAGCACAGCACAGCTAGAAAAGATGCAACACATCACTGTATCGGTCAGCCTGTGAATTGTGAGTTCCAGTTCCTGTAACAGGGCAGCAGAATGTTTTATCTGCTACATTCCAGCAATTTGGATATGCTGACAGTTTTAAAAAGATGAGCTCTCTCTTCTCTGTAAGATTTTACATGCTACTTTAGATCAATTTCCACTGTAAAGTAGTATTGATCCAGTTTAATTTTCCCACCAAACTATAAAACAATATAAGTAATCGCTACTGGAACCTTTAAGACAACATTCTCGAGCACAGGGAAATCCTAATTCCTTACGCAGCACCTACACAGCTTTGTCTTACATATGCATACCCCCAAACCTAAAGTGCTCCCCAAATCACCAAGATCCCGACAACATTTCAACCTCTGGATAGTCTGATGGCACTGGAATCAAAGGCCACCTGAACAGTGTTTTAGCACTGACGATATCCATCTCTACGCAGGGGCTCAGTGAACTCACACCTCTGCGAGCCCGCGTTCCCGGGCAGCGGTGCCGATGTCACAATCGGGCTGCCGGGGTCAGAACGCAGCCCCAAACCTTCAGAGGGAGAACAAAGAACTCCCCTACACCTGAGGCCAAAGCCAGCTCTCTGAGAACTCAGCATAAAAGCATCGTGTCAGGCTCGTGACATCGCCCATCAGACTCGGAGGGATCACCGCGAGCCTGGGCCTCGCGCCGCATCACGTGCAGCCACTGACTCCTGAGAGTGATCTGAGCCAAAAACCTCTGCACCTGACTGAGGTGTCCGTGAAACAGAAACCACTCGTACACCCGGAACAATTCCCTTAGAGCTCAAGCGTTCTGAAAGGATAATGTGCTACTAAAAAAGTTCTTCATGATAAAAATCCAAGTTACTTATTTTTGACGGTGTAACTGAACCCTGGTCAAGCCAGTTCAACATTCCGTGTCTCCATACCAGCAGCTGCATTACGGATTGGGAAAGGGTGTGGATTGCCATGTTCTTCAACAGCTCCACTAACAAATATCCCTATTCCTCTTCCTAGAGATCCTTAATTAAGACTTCTAGTACAGGCATTCTCCACGCTGTTTCCCCGGAGGTGCGCTCTGCCCCCGGCACGCTTTGCGCTCCGGTCCCCTTTCGCACGTGTCCAGGCTGCACTCGGGAAACGGGGCTTTTGTTAGCCCACAGACTTACTCCTGTCCCTCGGAAAAGAGACCCTCAACCAAACGCCACCCGGAAAAAACCCAAACACACCACCCCAGCTGTGGTGAAGGCACAACGTTTGCCTTTGCAGCAGAGCTGTCTGGTAGGATTCCTAAACACTGTCACCATAGAAACAATCACGGAAGGATGGAAAAGCCAAGACTTACCCACGGAGGTTAGGAAATAAAACATACCTCTTTATTTACAAACACAAAAAACTAACGTCACCGCTATAAACTACCATCAAGCCAGTATCCGACAAATATGGTACAAAACTACAGATACCACAAAATAAGATCGAAGGTGGAAGAAGATAAAGCGAGGACATATACACTGTACAGAGAAGTTTTAACAGAAACGGAGGCCGGAGACTGCGGCAAACGATACGCATTAATCTAGAGAGCCATTGCCTGCGCATCTTTTAAAGCTTGTTGGCTCAGCCCCACCACACAGGGGTGGATTTACAGAACAGCGTTCCAGGGAAGACGCGAGTCATCCTACAAGCAAAAAGAACAAAGAAAACCACTACTGTACGCGTGGGAATGAATTTCATTACGTGAAGCAGGCCACTGTACCGAAGCTAGAAATTAAAATGCCCATTTTTTTAAAAACTTACTGATTTAAAATGTCTCCTCTCTTCCCACGCTTAGATGTCAGGCAACTACCGCACACTTCCGACTGAAAATTAATAAATCTCTTTATGACTCCTCTTCTTGGCTTTTAATGTCTGCAGGATACTTTGAAAATTTAAATACGTGGTGATAATCTCAGTAATTACAACCGGGGAAAAACTGAAAGTAATTGCATAGGAACCATGTAAGTCTATAAAACAAGGGGCATTAGGAATGAAAACTTTCTTTTCCCAGGTGGCTGGTCTAGTACAGAGAGGGGTCGGGCTGTAGGCAGTGGGTAGAGAAAGCGTCTCGTCCCATTCCCACAAGGAAAATATTACAACCGTCCTTAAGGAGTAAAAGGTTAAAGCACAGCTGGGGATGAGCTGTTAGCAATCATCTTCCGTTCTCGATCCAGAAGTGTGTGAGGAGAAATAATGAGGGTTTCAGTTCAGAGAAATATTGGTTCTGTTTTCCTCTAACTGCCAGTACCAGCAGCTAAGGAGGAAACCAATTGTTTCTGGTAGGGCACCTCATGGGAAAGCGACAGAATAAACACACTTGTAAGGACAGAAGAAAACTGCCAGCACAGCTTTTCGTGTCACAGCAAGCACATAGAGTGAGTATTTCATCTAGAGCCACATTCCCTTGTCCCTTTTCCCATAAGCAGAGTCATCCTTCATGTCTAAAATATTCACAATGTGAAGATTTCATTCTTTGCAAACTTCAGAGGGTGTCTTGGTGCTTCACATTAGCTCTCTATCCACTTGGGGTGAAATCAACCCTGGCACGTAATCAGCAGCAGCGTTTCGTTAAGCACGGCGGCGCAGAAGACATCACGCTGAGCTAACGGAAAAGCTGGCAAGGTAACGCAGCTGGCGTAACGGGCTTACAACTCACCGAAACGAGAATTAACAGCAAAGGAAGGGAAGTTTGCAGGATACACAGTCATACGGCATCAGGAACAAAAATACACACTTTGGGAATTCTTCAATCCAGGAACAAAACAAAAAAATATATATATATTTAAAAGCCAACGGCTGCTAAGCTGTGGAGTGGCAGAGTGTTGGGGACCAGCTCACTTTCCAAACAGTTACGTCTGTCAACACAAACGCAGTCCAGTCAGTCTCTTTGCAAATGGCACGACCTGAGAGTCAGCATCTCCCACTGTTCGACGAAAAGGCAGTTAAGGAGGAATGAAGGCCGTTTCCTCTTCCATTGCTTACAAAAGTCACTCCCTGAATCCATGAACAGTCTGCTGTATTAGTCAGTCCACTCTGACTAAGCATTTCATCTATTTTCCACATTACGGTGCCAATATAGGAAAGAATACAGGAAGATAAAGAAGAGTGTCTTCATAGCAATTCTGAGATTGCACCACCTGCTAAAGAGATCAAAGACAGGTGAAAAATAAGTAACCAGACTCAAACAGCTGTTACCAGAAAACACAGACCACCAAATACGGTAGCATTTCCAGAAAAAACAACAAGAGAGAGCAAGGTTTTGTAGACAAAGGCGTGGTTTTCAGAATGAGACATAATCAACAAGGCACTACCTAGGACAAATCAAGACCTCCGGTACGTCCGTGTTCGTATTTGAGACCTCGCGCACAGGCATGGACAAGGTGGCTAAGGAACACGGAGCTTTTACTCCAAAGTTGCAAGCAAACTTACCTGGTGTCAAGTCTTTTGAATAATCACATCCCAAAAATCTCAAAGCAAAAAGCACAACTGAAAATAAGTTTCACCTAAGCTTGGGTTAAACCAGACTGCCCTAAGATTTTCTTCTGACAGTATAAAATGGATTAAACTTCTCAGTTTGTTTCTACCGAAACCTGATTTTGTCTACAGCAGCTTTCAGAATAAGACGTTTACTGCCCGACAGCACAGCACAGCGACTCACACTCCCACCACGCTCCAGGTCCCAGCCATGCAGCTTGCAGAACAACACCATGTTACGGCACATCAGCAGTTTCCAGAAGAAAAATGCTTTTTGCGTGACTGTTTCAGCGACTGATCAGTTACTTCAGAAAGCAACAGCACAAGGAAGAGGCAGAATTAACAGCTTCATGCACGACAGACAGAAAAGGCAGCCTGGCTCCAGGAGCCCAGGCAGGTGGCCGTTTCAATTTGGCCGTGTGTGGAACACCAGCAACCCCACGAAAAAACTGGCTGCCCAAAGCGAGTGCGAGCCGTACAGAGAACAAAGGCAGACGTGGACTACAAGACTGCTCTGAGTTCGGAAAGATCCAAGTGACAGTTTCTTTCAGTGGACAACCTGTTCATGCTATAACACGACTCATACAGACATCTCCAACGTTGGCCACTGAGACCTACTGCACGGATCTGTTAGATCCTCTGAAGGCAACAGTATAGAATCACAGGCTGGTTTGGGTTGGAAGGACCTTAAAGCCCCCCCAGCCCCACCCCCCGCCATGGGCAGGGACACCCTCCACTAGCCCAGGTTGCTCCAAGCCTCATCCAGCCTGGCCTTGGACACTCCCAGGGATGGGGCATCCATTGCTACCATAGAAACACACAATAACGGGTCCTAAAGAGAGACAGGAGTCCATCACAGCAGTATTATCAGCCTGTATCTCGATCAAGCTGAAGAACACCACCATGGATAAACACTTTAAAGTGCTTACAGGCAACCAGAGCTAAAAGTAAATAGTAGAAAGCCCTACCATCCCCAACAGATGGGTGAAGTACGTGGGGAACTTGGCTCTAAACCCATTTGTTCACAGGAAAACAAAACCTTCCATTTTACAGTGTCCAAACCACAAAGCTAACTGCAGTGGCCCAGGCACGCACACCCCAAGCTCAGCAGCAGTCAAATTCCACTCTTACAGCAAAGTCAGACCATATTATAACAACTGCATGGGAGCGTTACAAGCAAAACGGCACCAATATCCTCCCAAACAGGGCTCTGCAAGGACGTGTTAGAAAACATAAGAAAGGAGTCAGTGTAGAATGTCGTTCCGTTGGACACATGTTAGAGGAAACGGGAGTGTTACTTTCCCAGCACTCAGAACAGACCAATACAACAGTGACAACGAGCGGCAAGAAGGTGCACCGAGGCCGTACATGCAGAGCGAGGAAATCAGTAAAGCAAGGTCATAAAGTTACATAAACATACCCGCAAAAAGCTGGAATGAAAACGCTTGCTGTTAAAAAACTACGGCTCCGAAAACAGACCGCTTACACAGCCACTCCTACGCGGACAAGTCAAAACCCTCAGCACTGGGTTTTAGCAGCAAATGACTGAAATCCGCTTTGGAAGCGGCCCTGTGATGTTTCCAGCGCATGATCCTTTCTCATTTATATCCTTTTGCATACGGTCATGTTAATTAGCAGCACGATAAAAGGAAGCAGTCAACAGGCCTGCTGATGAGACTAACAGATATACTAACGCGGCCTTCAAACCGGTGTTGTCCGTCCAGTAGGGTACCACAGAGCGCTCAGGATGCACAACAGATGCCAGCAGAGACACCTGAGGATCCACACGCCCCAGAGAATTCCTTACTATCAGACTCTAAAACACACTGGATGCCCCTAATGACTCTGGGTGCCCCTAACGACCTCAGAGATCAAGGGACTCACCCTGTCGGGTAAATCGGACACTAGAAGCTCATCGGTACCTCCCAGGCCACAAACAAGGCCTAAGGCTATTCTCGCCTGTTTAATTTCTGGATTTTGCAAGGTGCAGCGTGAAAGGTTTACAGGGAAGCCCAGAAAACACCCGTTGCGTTTTTGCACGTACAGACTAAGTTTCCTTCATCCCGTTCCCTTTTCGTGCGAACAGCAGTTATCAGTACTGGTACAAGGAACGTACAGGAGCTGAGCAGGATGGACAACGAGCAAGGAGGGGAGCACAGGACCAGCAGTGAGGGAAGAAAGGTGGGAATAAAATCACTTCTGACCAGTCTAAAATCCACAGCAGCAGCTGCTGAGTTCAAGGAATTGCAAAATTTGATATATCAATTATATTGTGTCTTTGAAACTGTTTATGTGTCAACTCCGAGTTGTTCATTACAACCTAAAACACTCCACATCACTCAGCCCAAACACATGCTTTGTTTGCTGCTCTTGAAGGAAGCTTTCCCAAATAAGCAGCTGAGATAGCAAATGAGACAGATAGGAAACACTCAAGTCTCACTGAGACTAAGTCTGGTCCCCAAGAGAGACGACTGCAACCGTCCTGTTCTAGTACACAACCACCAAAATATGACACACAAACAGGAGAAAGGCCCACCAAAACCTGCCCTCATTTACAGCAACTGGGCTTTCTGGAATTTAACTACAGCTGCTGCGTAGCTAGGAATAGAAAATTCACCTCCTGAATTTTAACTCAGAGTTCATTTATTGCACGCACCGTTACCGATGCTCCGCTTCCTAGTTCGGCTTACGGACCTTTTCTTCACCACCCCGCCCAGTATCGATGGCACGAAATGGCAGTTTCAGCTGTTCACTACTGACATTCTTCCCCCTTCAAACCTGACCCACCAAACCCCGACATTATTAGGGTTTGTGTAAGACTTGACCGAAGTTATGGAAAAGCTTGAAGTCACCAAAAGATTCTCTGCTTTTGAGACAGCGCTCAGGCTATTAAAACCCTACACGCTCTGTACAGGCAGTAACACGGGCATGGGCAGCAGTTCCATCACAAATACGGGAAGCACTTTCACTAGAGTGCGACATTTCGCCTACCCCTGAGAGCAGCTAAACATTCAGTGAGCAAGTGCCAGTTGGGAAGGTAAAACGCTGCGACTGTATTAAGTCAGGGTCTGTACAAAGCAAGGCCACCAAGCAAGGCAACGACGCTCACGCTGGGTTCCTTACCTGTCAAAGGCTGTCCCAGCTCCGCCTGCACTTTACCCTTCGCTGCTCCTTCCAGAGGTAAAGAACCTCTGTCCCCTTTGTAGAGTTTCGGTTTAAATGGAGAATCTTTGTCTTTACCTTTTGATCCTTTAGGCCTGCCTGCTTGCTTCTTCTTGGATTTACCATCTCCCTTCACACCCAGCAGTGGATGGACCTCTGTGGAGAGAGGATGTGTCAGCACAGGGCGTTATCCCTCAAGATGCTTATATCAGCACACACAGCCCTTGGTGTTAGGGATTAAAAATTAACAGTTTCAGAACTTAGAAATTAACAAAACTACAAACATTTCAAGATTTTAAAATGACAGCATTAAGAGTTACAGTGTCAGGGTGCCTTTACTCATTCCTAGCTTGCAAAGCACCAGCCCAATTGCAGAGTTGGTGGCTAATAATAACTGTTGTAAGAAGTGACTTCAAAGGAAGGAGAAAATTAAGGAGTGATGTGAACTTCTGGTCTTCAGGCAAAGCTAAAAACCAGCTCAGATGCAGAGCAGGCACTGAAACAACGGCAGCTTCTACGCACCATCGTTAGGTACTCCTTGGAGTTCAATGTTGGTGGTTTTGGGCTTCTTCTTTGGTGCCTGAGGGCCATCAGAGGAGGACTGCCTCTTCTTCTCAGAACCTATCCCCTCATCAGTTAGAGAACTCTGAACCGCATCGGGTGGGGGTCCATAGGGGTTTTCTTCTGGATCTTCAACCTCAGGAGCGATGGGTAAGTAAAGCAGAGCCTTGGAGTCCTCTAGTTCTTCATCGCTGCGAAGGAAAAAGATTTGCTTTCGTTTAACAGGTTATCATACCGTATTGCACAGGCAATGCTAGCGATACATTCTGTATTCATGCTTTAAGCACACTCCTCTTTCACCTGCTACAGAAGGCAGCTATGGGATCCACACTAGTTACATCCACTTCTTCATCTTCTGCAGCATCAGCACCTGAGAACCGGGGAAAAAACAACAATTAAAGAGAGTAAGGAAAAGACCAAATTACTTAGAAATAATGTTACTGACTGTGCTTAGATGTCTAAGCATGCAGCAGTGAGAATTAAAGCAGAAAACAAACCTAAAGTATTTCCCCTTAAATCCATCCATTTTTTATTTTTCCATGTTCTACTACACACCTATTGTTATAAAAACCTAGTAATAAAGATAGATAAAATATTTAAATCTTTTAAATGTCATCTTGCTTTCACCAAACTAGTTCTACATCTGGTGAAATTTATTCTAATGCTTCATTCCCACAAGCCAACGCTACACTTGAATATTAGAAACTGCCCAACAATCAACCTAAACGTGAGAAGTGCTGCAAAGCCTGAGCACTCTGTGGTATGCTGGGAATAATCCTTCCTTCTTTCCACGGTTTAACCTTTCCCACACACTATTTTTTGGCACCACCCAGTGGCCAAAGTTGCACTGCTACCGCTCCAAACCCAGCAGTGCTGCTGTGCAGCGCCAGCCTGTACAACCACACACCTCTGTTGGCTGCTGCGTTCTGCTTACACACCCATGGGAGAGGGAAGGCATTTCTCAAAAGTGTTGTACATCAATGGGCAGGGATCATATTGCCTGTGTTAGCTCATACATCTTCATTTATCTGCTCCTGTTTTGTCATTTAACACCCATGTATACTACTACGACCACTAGTTTAATTTTTACTACGGTCACATACTGCAGACTGTTCTGCAGAAACACGGTTTATGCAGTACCTGTCTGTTCTGGTTCACTCTTATCTTCATCTTCAATGTCAAACTCTGACTCTCTCTCTTCGTACTCGACATTTTCATCCAGCTCTTTGAAGTCAGGTGCAAAGGCACTCCAGTTTTCCTAAACCACAAATTCAAAAGGATTTCTACCTTATGCAAAGGAACAGCAGCCACAGTGAGGATTCGTGCAATTACAATCTCATTCTGGGTTAAAATCCACCGAGACAACCAAAAGACCACAAAATAAAACCCAAAAAACCCCGTCTCATTTAGGTCCACATTTACACAGCACATAAGGAACTGCACCAGTTAGCTCCTACTGGAAACACAACATCGTAATATTCCTTAAATATGGCAACACCCATCACAAAACAAAGCTGCACGTTCCCATTCAGCCACTTTGGTTTTGGCCTGCTCACTCAGGTTTCCCATACTTCAACACCACATTCAGAAGGATACTGTTCCCACGTCAAACTTAGCCAGGCTGGAGAGCTGGGGGGAGACATCGGATGCAGTTCAGCAAGGGCGAGTGTGAAGTGCTGCATCCGGGGAGGAACAACCCCCTGGATCAGCCCAGGGTGGGGGCTGTTCTCTTGGAGGGCAGCTCTGGGGAAAAGGGCCTTGGAGTCCTGGTGGCCAACAGGCTGACCACAAGCCAGCAGTGTGCCCTCGGGCCAAGAAGGCCAGTGGCACCCTGGGGGGCGTTAGGGGGAGTGTGGCCAGTGGGTCGAGGGGAGTCCTCCTCCCCCTCTGCTCTGCGCTGGGGAGGCCTCCCCTGGAGTGCTGTGTCCAGCTCGGGGCTCCTCAGCTCCAGAAGGACAAGGAGCTGCTGGAGAGGGTCCAGCGCAGGGTCACTGCGATGGGGAAGGGCCTGGAGCCCCTTCCGTGGGAGGGAAGGCTGGGAGAGCTGGGGCTGTTCAGCTGGAGAAGAGGAGGCTGAGGGGATCTGATCAATGCTGATCAATATCTAAAGGGAGGGTGTCAGGGGGAGGGGGCCAGGCTCTGCTCAGGGGTGCCCAGTGACAGGACAAGGGGCGAGGGCCATCAGCTGGCCAACAGAAGGTTCACCCTGAACGTGAGGAAACCCTTCTGCCCTGTGAGGGTGCCAGAGCCCTGGGACAGGCTGCCCAGAGAGGGGGGAGTCTCCTTCCCTGGAGACTTTCCAAAGCCCCTGGACTGGTTCCTGTGGGATCTGCTCTGGGTGATCCTGCTCTGGCAGGGGGTTGGACTAGGTGATCTCAGAGGGCCCTTCCAACCCCCAACACTCTGTGAGTCTGTGAAACGGCCCTGGGATGATATTTAAGACTTAACGCAAAGCTTAACTAGTTCAGCAACTGAAGTACGAGTACCCTTCTCACACACAGCAAGATGGCAAAGGTATGACAAGTAAGGCAGATGAACCTAAAACTCCTGTAGAATAGAGATGTAATAAAGGATTTCATCATGCAACCAACCACTTGGTCTACTGAGATGGAGACCACGGGGGAATCCTCTTAAGGAAACGATTTAAAACACTTACCACTTGATTCTGAGCCCATATCGACACAACACCACTCGAAATCGAAGCAATGATCGGGCGGACAGGATGCCACTAGATTTGAAAGAGGAAAGAGAAGGAGCTTAATTGGTAAATGGAGTTAAGAAAGCTTAATTATCCAAATTCCAACAGACATAGTAATGGCAGACAGCGTTCTTACTGCGACATCCAAGAGCAGCTCTCCCCGGGTCCCGTGGAGGATTTTCACTAGGTTTCCTATACTCTTCTCCCAGATGTACAGGGCGTGCTGTCGTGCTGAACCTGCCACTATGTATTCACCGTCACCGGAGAAACAGCACTTCTTCCACGGTGTCCTGCGTGCAAGGACGGCACCACCAGTTCAACGGTTCAACGAGAGCACAGCATGGAGGGCTGCAGGGTGGGCTTGTTCTTACACACGCCCACCCATAAATAATTATTTAAACCTCAAATCAAATTGCGACAGATGGGTTTCAGATGAAAACCTCTGTCCGTTAGACTGAGTAAGAGCCCGACCTGCCCCTTCTGCTGCCTCTTACCTGTTCACTAAATCCTGCAGCTTCTGCATCGGTTCAGGCTCCCCATCTCGTCCACAAGTCAGAATTTCACGGCCATCGTACACCCTGATTATCCGGTCCGCTGTGTTTATTAAAAAGCAGCTGCAGGAAGGAGGGGACAGAACGTGAAGGGCATTAAAAGACTTAGAAAACAAAAATACTCAGAATACGTTCTCTCAAAGAACTGGGGGGTCAGGGTTGAAGACCTCAGATGCTCTTTGAATCTACCCTACAGTTTTCTATTCATCCTCAACGACACCGCTTGGCAGCTGAAGTAACTCACCTTCCTTTCCGAGCAAATTCGATCGATTTAATAGCTGTGGTGTTGCTGGTTCCAGTTGTCACTCTGAAGGAAGCAACAAGATCCTGAGTGTCTGTTTTTAAGACCAAGATCTGAAGATTAAGGAGAGAGAAGGCAATCAGCGGCTTCATTCCAACTCATTCCCCTTTGGGGATCTTTCACACACACCACCTAACCCTGACAAAAGCCTCAGCAACAGGAATAGCCTCAGCCATCTACACAGGGATAGCTGGGATTCTGCAACTCTAGTTCTACTACAGTTTGTGCAACAGTGCTGTGCCGTAAATATTGGTTTATTTACAGTGGAAAAGGATCCAAAAAGACAAAAGCAGCACAAAGACCTAATTCAGAGCAAGATTATAGTCTGGAGATCTTCAAAGATAAAGCGTGATGCTCTATTCAGACTGTATCAACGCAACATCAATTATCCAAAAGGCATTCCAGAAGCCTTATCTGAATATTGAAACACAGAAATATTAAGCTTCTTGATAAAGACCGGAAGGAATCTAAGCCACTGCATCCGGTGGCGCCTGCTAAATCTCACCTTCCCCTTGGCATTGCCCGTATAAATGTATTCCCCTCGCCTGTCAAAGGAGGCCACGACATTGAGATCAGAATCATCATCCACAGGTAGGACAACGTGTTTGGAGTCTGACAGCGTCAGCATCACCGGCGCCGACTTCATGGGACAAACCAGAACTCTGTTTCTGCAAAGCAGAAAAAGAAGAGTTGGTAATTTCTTCTCTGGAAATGAATTTTCACATTTAGAGGCAGAAAAAAAATCTCAGCCTATATCAAGAAACACAGACTACCTTCTGTGTTTTATTATATTATTTCATTTGTGTTACAAAACGACATTAAGCTGGTTTCTATTTCAATGTCCTTTCGTTCTCTGGGCGCTTTTCCCAGTGCATGCAGGAACGTGTAAACCCAACAAGCCATTTCTACACACATTTCCAAGAATCATTCCCTTGGTTACTCTCCACCCGTCCTGGTATTTTCATGACATAGAGAGCCACAACAAATCCAGTTTGGGTCCTAACCACAAGATGCTACACCACAATCATCTATTAGATTTGGAAAAATCACTTTGTTAATTGCAGTAGAAGCATTTTATTTCATTTATTTATTTTAATAACTGTTAGGTCTACCAAAACGAGAGCAGTTCTACCCTTTTTACACTGGACTTACTGGTCTCGAGGGTGGTACTGAACTTTCAAGATAGGCGAAGGAAATCGAAATCTCTGGTCGCAGTCTCCAGAGAGCACATCCCACTGCGAGACAATGTTATCGGTCGAAGCACTCACCAGTTTGTGACCATCTCGACTCCAGCTACAGTAACGAGAGCAAATTCGAGTCAAAATTACTCTTTAAACGCGTAAGACACACCCACGCTTGTCAGAGCAACTTATCAGGCTCCAATATCAACCTGCCAGCCTGAAAACAACTTAACAGCCAAAAACCGAACGGGCATAACTCATTTCCGAACTCTCTTACAGGAAACGGACTCTGAAACACAGCATCACGCGAGGGGCTGGCACTGCCATCGCCAACGCACCCAGGCGTTACGCGCCCGATGCTCCGCAACCACAGGTGTGGCCAAATTCTAACGAAAACAACAGCTTTTCACGCCTAGCGCGTAGGCTGCGACGGCCGCCAAACACCCAACTCGGGTGTGCTCAGGAAAAAGCGAGCCTTTCCTCACCACAGGGAGCAGACGGGGTGTATGTGAGCGCTTATGATTTTGGCGATGCCCCTGGTCAGGAAGTCCCAGATGACGATGCGCCCGTCGTTGCAGCCCACGGCGAGCAGCGTGCCCCAGCGGTTGAAGGTGCAGGTCAGGGCCATGCTGATGCAGTCCAGCGTGCCATCGGCCTCCTGCGGGGAGAGGGCAGCGGAGGGGGCGGTCAGGCCGCCGCCACCGCCCCGCCCGAGCCGCTCGCAGCAGCCGGCGGGCCGGGGGCAGCCCCGCGGGGCGGGGGGGGGGGGGGGGGGGGCGGACACACACGTTTACCTCGGGGTAGTTCTGGCCGAAGGACTCTGCAAGGAAACGCAAAGACAGCGGGTGAGGGAGACTGGCCCGCCGGCCCCGCTCCCTGTCGGCGGCTCCACGCTGAGCCTACGCGCGGCCCCCCCCGGCCCGCCCCCGCGGCCCGGACCCACCGAGCAGCTCCAGGTTCATCGCGGCCGCCGTCCCGCTCCCTCCGTCCCCGTCGCCGAAGGACCCCTCTGAGGGCCTACGCCGCGCCGCGCTGCCCCGCCGTTCGCCTGACGAATGGCCGTTCCTTTCCTCCGGCCCCGCGTCCCACCGGCACCTCACGACCCAGTTTACGATCCGAACGGCGGCGACCGGACCCAGCGCCGACCCTTCCCCGAGCGGCGGCGGCGGGCGGGAGCGCGGCGGGGATCAGGCAGCGAGGCGGGCAGCCCGGCGCCTGCGCGCTGAGGGTTCCGGGCGGGCCCCGCGGCCGCACGCCCGAGGTTCCGGGGGCGGCGGAGGAAGCACCGGGGGCGGCGGAGGAAGCACCGAGAGCAGCGGGGACGGGCCGTTCACAGCAGCTTTATTGTGGGGAGCCCGGTAGGCGAAGGCTGAAGTCAAGTCGCGTCTCTTACAACACGCGGGGTGCGGGGGGGGGGCGTGTAGGACCGCGCAGGTCGGATACAAACAACAATAAAACGCAACGGGCTGAGCTCGGCCGTCCCGGTTATTGCACTTGCTCGTACGCGCTCGGTAAGCTCGTTACAGTTTCCTATACCGCCGTGGCACACACCAGTGCTCTCCCCCCCCCCGACCGAGCACGCGAAAACCGCTGCAAGAACACGTAGTGCTGTTGTATTTTAAGCCCCGGGGGAGGGTGAAGCAGATAAAGGGCCGCTTTCTGCTGAAAAGGGCAGCTCCGCTTTAGAAAACAACGACAAAAAGAACAGCTACTCGTGATTTAAAATCAGTGGGGTCGGGGGAGGCTGCTCCCCCCTTCCCCAAACACTCCACCGTGGTGGTGCGAGTTCCCACGGGTGAGAGCCAAGCCCCCCGGCCAGCCCCGTTACAGATAAACACCACAGCTGCTTTTCACACCCAAACCAAGGTGCTTAGTGTATGTAGCCACCCGCTGCCGTAAGGCGAGTGGCTGGTGCTCAGAGACACAGCGGCCTGCAGGCTTCTGCTCTGGCAGCAGGACACAGCCAGAGCAGCGTCCCGCTGCCACAGCCCTCCAGCCCGTTCCTCAGCCCCTGTAGTGCCAGTACATCTTCTCCCAGCTCACCCCACTAAGTGCAGTACGAAGGAAAGGCTTAAAACAGGCCTGGGGAGTCTGAAACGCAGAGCAAGTTCCCAGCACTCTCAGGCTGTATCTTGCACTGACTCTTCTAGCAGAGCCACGGCAGCAGGTAAACCTCACACCTTTGTAAACAAAGCTGTTTTCTAAAATCATTTCAACCCCAACCTCCACTTCAGATGTGCAGGGTGGGAGAGTGGAGGTTTACTCCCCCCTGTTAACGGGATTCAGCCTCTGAGATTTAGTGTAAGTGGCAATGATGGCAGTACTGAACAGCACACGCTGGTTTGTGCCCATATGACAGAAGCCAGTTCACTGGTTACACGTGGTACAATGCACAAGGTGCAAGTACCCTTTCACATGTTAAAACGACCCAAGATGTTTGTTACAGTGTGACTGAGCGCTAAAGGTGGCCTAGGAGAAGAGTACCTGCTCAGCTCCGACTCCCTGCACCGGGCCCAGAGGGGGCTGAGCTCGGTACCACCGTCAATTTACAGTCTGTGAAACCTTTCAAAGTAGTAATTATTCACCTTGTTTTCCTTGCTCTAATGCGTGGGGAGAAGACTAGTTTTAAAGATAAACAGGGTGCGTGAAATCTCTCAAAGCAAGTTCAGTCAGGAAGACTTTATACCCAATGGGGAAAAAAATCTGCAGCTCTACAGTGCCACTCATGCAAAAAGACAGACCAAATGGAAACAAGACATCCAGGCAGCTATAAACAACAGTAAAAAGGCATCAGATAAATGGCTGGAGATGGCTACGCAGGAAAAGCTATACAAGACATTTCTGGAACTGCATACACAGAGATTTAAAGTTTTATTCATACATTTAGTATTTACACGAGCTACCTCTATTCACTGCAAGAGACCTTGACTCTCCTAGTTTTAAATAAGGTTACTAACTGCCACGCACGGTAGAACAGAGTTAATACTGTTAGTGTCATTGGTGGCGTGAGCGTGCACCGAGGCAGTGCAACGCCTACCGATTCTACTTCGGAAAAAGTAGTTGTTCTTCTGCACGTGGGGTTCTTGGTTGCTGCGCTTTCAGCTGGAGCAGCTGGCGAGGCTGGAGCTCTAGAACCATACTGGCAATGCCATCACACACCAGAAAAATGCCCACACGTGCAGGTAAGTAAAAAAAAGTCTTTTTTTTATATATATATAAAAAGCATTAATTCTGTTTATTGCACAAAGAGAGGAAGATTTAAACTAAACTAATACTGCAGGGTTACGTATCCCTTTCCTTTGTTCAAGCTGTTTAACAGGCAGGCTATGGGTTGTAGTTTTGCTGTATAGTAGCCAAGAAATTCCAGCAACAAGGTGCAGTAATTCCACATGCCTACGCTACTTGGGATGCAGCATGCTAGCTTTTCCTGGGAAACAAAGCCATCGCGTGCCCACCCCCTGCAGCTGGGAGGAACAGTAAACCCAGGGAGAACTTGCCAACTCAGTATTTTCCTCATGTAGTAAACAAGGTGCATTTTCTATTTCTGCCTCCACCCCACAGGTACATTAGGATCAAGCAATCTTGCCCCAAAAAGGCAAAGGGCAAGGGTACTTTTTTCAGCAGCCCTCCTGGTAAGGGCGGCAGGACCGCCCCAGCCCGTACCTTTCCTGCGAAGGATTCCTCCCCCCCCCATTTTTTCATTCTTTTCAATACAGCCAAATTTGAGATCCCAGAGTGAAACGATCAGATGAACGGACACAGCCACAAGACACAGAATGAATGACCTGCTTTCCCTCAAGTATGCTCTCACCAAGCATGTGACTTTAAAAAAAAGAGCTGAAGAAACCTTATTTTTTTAAAAAAATATGTCTCATCATAGTTAGCACAAATTTAAAACTGTCATTGCCTTTACAACTAATTCAAACTCCAAATTTAATTAAAATGAATTGGCATTTTCCCCCGTGGACAGTCATTAGTTGTAATGACTATGTTTCGGTATGACGACGTAATCGCTGAGCAGTCTTCCGTTTTACCAGAAGACTGTAAAGGAAAGGTCAGGTTTCTTCAGACATTCAAATGACTATTATGAAGCAAAGTTACCAGAAAAAGAGCTTGTTTACAGAAGTAAGAGGTGAAGGGTACGTAAGAGATAAATAGCTTATAACTCGGGGTGTTTGCACTGCAGTGGAACAGTAGATAAACCCCCTTCGGTAAAACACGGAAGCTTTGCTCCTGTCAGTGTAAACATTTTGAGTGTTGCAAGACGCCAGTACAGACAGATGCTCTCAGCTTCTGAATGCTTTCTAGCCTAGAGCCTCTGCTTTCTCTTTCCCCTCCGATCGCACCGTAATCGGTGCCGATCGGTAACCGATTGGGACAGTTACGTGGGGACCGAAGGCCGCTCGGGACCATCAGTTAACGGGAAGAGCTTTTACTTTACCGAGTAAAGACTGTCACAATCAACTCCTAGCAACACAGACGCTACCTGGAACACACAAGATGCTTTTCTTTGATTGGTCTTTGTGTGGGATTGGCAAAAACCCCTTTCAGTTCAAGGGCGTGGGTTTTTCTACCTTATTTGCACAACTCCATAATACAAGCGGCAGTGGGGTAAGTAGCGTCAATGGAGTGTACCAGGGGAGACTTCTCTGGCCACTATTCAAGGTGGAACATCCCCGAGGTCTCACCACTGTGAGCAATCTTCTGGTTGCTATTACCTGTCCCACTCAGGTTAGCCACGAAGAGCTACATGTGAAGAAGCCACCTGCAGAGTTACGGGTTCAGAGTTCTCCCACAATTAAAAATTCTTCTGTGCTTCCTTTTCAAGTAGAGTCATCCAAGCCTTTGTTTGGGTGCTCAGAGCTTGACTTGCAGAGCCTGTCCATGATCCCCTGCAGCATAGGCTGAACGATCCCTAAGAGAGGGCGCTGGGAGGAGTCTCCATCCCAGCAGGCTTCCATCAGCTGCCAGCATTCCTCGTCAAACACCGGAAGACGCTCCGGGCGAACTCCTGGGAAACAAGGAGGGACCTGGTTACCATCAGCACACCTCAAACCTGAGAGAAACGATGCTCATAACGTTGGTGCTGGCTGAAGTGACCGGAGTGGACTGTGGGGTATAATGCTCTTGACAGAAGCTCACATTTCAGCGGTGCCACCAAGACGTCTCTGGGAGCATCGCTGAAGTCACTCAGGAGGTCATGCACGCTCCCAGAGGGTGGCCAACACCGGAGCCTTCTCTTTCCTACCATCTGGGAGCAAAAGGAGTACCCTCCTCTGTAAGAAAACAAGTCGTCCCTCCCCACCCATGGTGGTGCCTTTGGGAGCAAGTTCATCTTGAGAAGAAGCGGTGAGCACAACCTTCTGACCAAATACAAGCCTCGCTCACCCGAGCTAATCTCTTTCACATGAGAAGGGGAGAGATTATACGGACAGAACTGAGGACACAAAGCAGTAAAAGCATTCTGACAGCGTGAAGGATTAAGCTACCACGAAACACAGTACTACACTAAACCTCCACAGCCGTAAGTTTATATTTTGGGGAAAATCTAGGTGTGTTTTACTCCACACCCAGCCCATCAGTGATGGCTTCCCCAGCATGCTGCACGTTGAGCACTCGAAAGGACAGATCTCCACATCCTCCAGAAATTGCAAGGGATTAAACATTCTTTAGGGGATCAAGCCTGGCTGGTTCTGGGCTCTGCTTTACATCAAAGTGTTACAGTGCTCTGCACGGTTTAAGCGGTGCGTGAGCACAGCTCCTGTGACACTACGGCAAGGAGGTGGTTAACTAAGCCTTTTCCTACCCCTGCTGAGTTTAGATTTTCAGTAGAGCGTGCCCAAGTTCAGCTAGATAAATGTGACACTTCAGACTGTCAGTGAGGCAATACAACTTGTATTTTTACCTTTCAGTTACTAGAGGGTGAAAATGGGTTATCTCCTCAAATTTTACTCAAGCATAAAGTGTCAACCAATAGAATTCAAATAAGCCATTTGTACCTCTTCTCACATTGTTCCAAAGGTGATCTTTGCTTGCACATCTCTCGAAAGCCTCTGGTAACTTCACGTGTCCCGAACAAATGTACCAAAACAGAATGCCAAATGCATAAACATCCACTGAGTTATCATACTTTCCTGTAACAAAAATACATTTGATCAGCAGTGCAAACATTTTCATCACTGCAAACCGAGCGGTCTGAGAGCTAATTTCAGCGTTCTACTTCCTCAAATTCAAACCACAACTTCACTGCCAGAAGGCAAGACTCGTATCGAGCCTAGAAACGTATCAGGAAGCACTGCCAAAGATGGAGGGATAAGAGTTAAGACCTTCCAGTTCTCAGGGGGTTTATACCTGTACCAGCAGCTCATGAGCTGAGGTTCACGGACCACTCGGGCGTATTTCAGAGACCTGAACACCAACATTCATGAGACTATCAGTTCAGCTCAGCTCTGCTGCCCCAGGGTGACAGAGCTAACACCAGCCTCTCAATACAGAAGTTTGGGAACTACTCATTTAGATCAAGTTCACCCACTGAATATTAATTAATAATAAATATTAAGCACAGTGAGTGCATAAGGGCTAAGCCAATGCCCACCTCCAAGATCAAGGTCTAGCCCACTAGTCACAAGTATTTCACTGTTAGTAGTGAGAACTCACAAATACTATTGTCTAAATTAAAGATAAGTAGGGATTCTTCAATCTGATTGCGATCTTGTCAAAGCAGGGATGGAATATCAGAGCAAAAGGGTTCTGGTAAGTGTGGCACGGATCTCTAAGTGCTACTCTAAGATGCTTGCTCTGGGGAAAGCGGTTAGCGAGCACCTGCCAGAAGCACAATGTGCAATGAATCTGAACACACTCCACGTTAGTAACAGCTTGCAAATTCCTTACTTGGTATCTACACAAAAAACCAGGGGATCCTTCCTGAAGAATTTGCCTATGATAGCCAATTTTTTCAGCTTCCTAATGACAAACAATTTAACTTTCCAGTTGTAAAAGGATTAATCACTTCAGCAAAGCTTATGAATCGCACAGTTCTCTTTCCAATGAAGAAAAGATTGAAGACTGAAACTTAAAAATACATACTAGGCATTGTAAGCAGTTAGTCTTCTGATCTATTTTAATTTGTCCCTCATAAGCAAGTTGAGATATTAATTCAAAGTAATGGCCTTCAGAATTCAAGCCAGAGACAGTAGTGGATTCAGTCAACAAGCATACCTGTGAAGAGCTCAGGAGCCATATGAATGGGTGTGCCTACAATACTGCCAGACATCATGGCTTCTGGTTTGCAGAACCCCAAGTCAGTGATTTTGGCTCGATTCTTTTTGTCAAGCTGTAGAAGAATTCATGCACAGGCAGCTGATAACCATACTTCTCACTTTCAGTAATGCATTTAAATATTAAGGGTTTAAACTCAGTTTCTGTTTGAAGGGTAGGACGCTTGTTTTTAAGTAAGATTCTCTGATTACTTGGTTGCTCTTAGACATACACCCAGCTAAGCTCAGTAACGAGACATGCCTTCACTTGTCTTCTACGCAGAGGGTGTGGTTGGGGCTTAACAGAACTGGGAACTGGAAGTCCTACTTGTAGCTCAAGCTCTCCACCTTCAAGAGAAGTCACTCTACCACTCCCTTTCCACTAGGCTTTCCACCTGAGTTAGGGACACCTCACTGCAAGGCCAGCTGTGGCTAACAATACCACAAGTTAAAAGATCCTGTATGAACAAAGCTATGCCTCCTCTTAGATTAAGCTTCTCTCTCCCCCCATAAGGGCCTCATAAAACTTCAGGATTAGCCAGATACAAAAGTTTTCCTTACCAAAACATTTTTAAGTTTGATATCCCGGTGCACAAGTCCCTGACTGTGAAGATAACGGATTCCTTCAACTACATCCAAGGCAATCTGTAATCGTGTTTCTAATTCTAGCCCAGCCTGGAAAATAAACAAATACAGATTTAATTCCTACAAGTGGAAGTTACTATTGCTTATTTTTATTTGCCAAAAAACGCTGAAGACTACGCAATTTTAGCTTTGTTTTACAGATTAATAGGTATTTAGATGTGGATTTTTGAAACGTATACATAGAAGAATGTATATACACACACACAGATTGTTGTTACCTTTAGTCCTGTATAGAGGTCCCTGTGCAACCGTTCCATGATCAGTAAGACGGCAATGCTGGAGCCTCCTCCATAGCCATAATCTATCACAGAACCGTGGAGGTGTACGAGCCGCTCATGTGTCTGCAGCGACCTAGAGAAAGTTCAGAGGGAGCTGGTCACTTCTGTCCTTCACTCCACCCCAGGCCAAGCCTCCCTCGTAAGGAAAAATGCCCAGCAGCTGCAGGTTTAGTACAAGATACACCTACAGCATGTGCCAAACAGTAAAAATTCACGGCACACCACAGTTCGGAGGACCGTAACGATCTATAGCTGTCTGATCCAATTAAACTCAAGGAGGCCTATAAAGGTTATAGTACCAAGGAAATACTGTCTTATTTCAGCTGTCTGTGCTGCAGCAGCTGCCTGCAGCTGTTTACTGAAAAGGAACTGGTTTCTGCAGTGCAGACCCATCATTTTCTTGGGTGAACTTAGAGAGGACAAAGATTGGGAAAGGAGGGACAATTCAACACCAAAAAAATCAGGAGAAAAGAACTGTGTGGTATCATACTCTTAATTCTGGTTTACTCTGCAAAATAGCAAGTGTGTGAACAGCACAGACACTGGAGAATCAGATGAAGACAGGAAGAAGCATGTCTGCCTACCATCCTGTACCCGTTACAACCCTGCAGTGGCACTGGCACGCTGTCTTGCCTTTGCTAGATACGGAAGCTTGGCACTTCAGGAGGCCAGATCACTGACTGCAGGGCAGAACTACAGCAAGCGAGGTTCTGCCTACCCAAATAACATTTGTTTGCAGCAGTGAAGTTCAGGAGAACCTTGTGGAATGAGAAAAGCGCTTACAAGACACACCTCATATAGTGAAACTCAAGTGCAAGGTCATTCCAGTGCTTCTCATCCGGAGGCACAACAGATTTCAGCGCGCACGGGAAATGCCCTCCCCAGCTGTCACACAGATAGACCACGCCGTACTGTCCTCGGCCCAGCTCACGGCCCAACTTAGGTTTGCCTGTAAGGCACAACATCCATTTAGTCAGACATTAAAACACGTTTCTCTTCCCGTACGCCATCAGGCTGGCAGCCCAGAGCTTGTCACAGACCAGCAGCTGCGCAATTCAAGGTACTCGCTATGTGTCAGACGGAGACTCGCTGAAGTAGCTGAGCAAAAAGCAAAACACCCCTCCTACTCCTTTACACCCACTGACTGCTTCAGGAGGCAGCAGAGGATCGTACAGGGAACATCAAGCACAATGCTCACCATGTAACAGCACATCCTGGAGGGATCTGCTCTCCAGCGAGAGTCGCGCTAGCCGAGGAGCGTGATCCTTGCGCACCTTCAGCCACAGGTCTTCTGTTTTTTCCAGCCTGCCAGAATGGCCGTCTTCTAACTACAAGAGATGTCACACATACACTAATACTGCCCGGTTTGAAGCCCTAGTGTAATGAGGTTGAGGGTCTCAGCACAACGGGGTGGAGATCCTCCTTCAAGCATGCCTAGTTTAAAACTAGCAGCTTGTGTTGGGGCACTCGGAACAGCCCTGCCACCTTTACCCTACTGAATGGTAACAGTAAACTGCACGAGCTGCTCTTTTCGCACTCTCTGCAACTGAAAATCCTCTCTCTGTAAGCAGCAATGTACGAGACTACTTCCTTCTCAACAGCGCTACACGCTCACCTGTCGCAGAGAAGCTGCAAAAGCCTCGTGGGAACTGTTCAGCCTGGTCCGGAACTGGCTGCAGATGCTCTTGGCTAACTTGGACGCACTGAGGCTCTCAATAGCATCCTGAGCAACTTTCCTCTTCCAGTCACTGGTGATAGCAGGTGGGCTGACCCATGTAATCCGCTGGATTATCTGATAAAACAGGAAACAGAATTAAGGCACTAGCACAAAAAAAAAAAAGCAAAGGGTCAGTCGATTTAGTCAGACTGCTTAGAAACCTTGTAATAATGCAGTCATCTGCACACAGAATTGCGCTAAATAATTACCCAACATAACTACGAGGAATTTGGAGGTCTTGATCACAATATTGTACACACACACAAAGTAAGAGATTTGATTTTTTCCTGAATATCTGCTCAGTTCACTCCTACAAGCCAGCCATCCTTTCACATCTGACCAAGAATATAGATAGGCAAGACACCCGTCACTTGGAAAACCACACAGTTGTGGTGCAGGCTGTGGGCTGGAAGAACAGGCAGCATAAGCAGTGACCCAGGAAGAGAGCTGTTCCTGAACTGGTGAAAGCTACAGTGAAGCAGTGTTTTGCTGGATGGACCTGCTGTCAGGCTACGGAAGTCCTGGGTGTGGGTATGTACCACTTCCCTTGAACTGCTGGGTGATTAAATGCCCTGCCCCACCCTTCTTTAGAAGCCACAGCAATCCAAGTGCTGCACAGCCAAGCTGGATCCTTCTCCCAGGCAGAAGGAGGAATCTGAAGGTTTGTTACCGCTCAGTCTGTACTGCACCTACTTGGGAAAAACTCTCAGTACTCTCACCCATCCATACAAGGAATCTCAAGAGGGAGAAGGCAGTAAAGGTCATCAACAGCTCAGAGCAGGAACTTCAGAAAAGATGAATGCTTCAACAGACAGAAATTGAAAACAAAGACCTGAGGAAATCTGGTCTGCTCTGGAGGGAGAAGAGTGAATTGACCTCACTCAAGATACACTGCAAAACAAGCAAACAAACCCACAAGAAACCTCCAAACCCAAGTAAACAACCAGCTATACAAAACAAGTAGCAAGAATTTCAAAACACTGATCATGTTGCTTTGCTGTTTCAGAACAGAAACAAAACACTAAAGAGGTATTTGCTGTAAATCAAATCTTAGCACCCCCAGGAATAAACTATACACACCGCCTCAGTGCTGAGCGGGGAAGCAACAGCTTTCCAATACACATGCCCAGACTCCAAGTTTAGAGAGCCCCTATGAGTATTCACGCTATTCCTCACTCCAAAAAACATTTCAGTATCATTTATTTCTGGTATGTGTCACTGTAAAGATGCCCATACCTGTTTGATCTGTTCCCACAGCATCCTGGTTACTGTTGAGCCGGAGTGGAAAGTGACTTCAACATGATAGGCTGCGTTTAGGATCTGGAAAGCAGGGGAAAGTTGAAAGCATGGGAACTTTACAAGCTACAGTCACTAGAAAATTTGCTAGATCCTATGAAAATGGAAAAATAAATCCTAAATGGGATACTCCGTGATCCACCTGGTTCAATTCGTTTATTGTGTTAAGCTCATACGTGTTTCTAGGCTGATCTGATCACTACACACAGATTTAGGAAAGGTAAATACCAGGCCTTTAAGTGACTGTTCCCCAGTTTTAGCACCTCCCTCAATGACACCAGACCCACACATACTCCAGAGCTGTGTTCCTTTAATTTCACTGAGCATCTTGGTCTCCTACCACCCTTGCTGGATGAGGATAAAAACAATTAAGAATATTCTAGACAGCCTTTTAAGCCACCATACCTGTTTGAGATAATTGCTTGTGATGTGTACAGAAACATCCTTTGACTTCTCCAAACTCCTTGCAGGATGTACTGAAACCTCCCAGGACTCCTCCAGGCTCTTCAGACATCTCTCCAGAGTCCCTACAAAGCTCTCTCGCAGGTAGTCCACTGAACTAATTAACTTGTTGGCAACTGCTTGGTTTAATCGAGAAATAATCAGTTCCTGAATTTGCTTAATGCAACACTTTATGTCCTTGGAACTGACAGGTTCCCCGTTCTCAGGGATGATGATATCTGTACAAAAGAGAAGAAAGAGGCATCTTTTGTCTTCAACATATCACTGGTTTTTGAATGTTTTGCAAAGGAGCTACAGCACAGCCCCAGTCCAGCCAGGGTCTGCTCCCAACACCTTCACTGATTTGCTCCTTCAGAGGTTCATTACGTTACACCCAGATGACAGAAACACTGTTGGCTTCAGTTTCTAAGTCATACAACAAAGTCCCACACACACACACAGTCCCACACACACACACAAGCAACAGAAGAACAAATGTACCGACTACAGCAAAGGTTTTTTGCCAGCCTGCCTGCCTACTGCTACAGTGCCAGTCTTCCATGAGGTCCCAAACCCAGTCCTACAGACCTTCAGTAATTTGGTATTCCATGACAGAAAGTACTAAAGCATTAAGGTAGCTCCAGCAACACACAACCGGTTACTCCAGTTTCAGTGAAGCTAAAAATCACACCTGAACAACGTGGAAAATAATCTGTTTGCTTCCATTCACCAGTGTCGATTTCCCAGGAGACTCAACTCACACCCGACAGTCTCTGTACGAGCATTCTGTATCTACTACAGGGTTACAGCGGTACAGTGACAATTCAGCTCTTAAATTCAGCAGTTAAAGGACAGAAGAACAAAGCTGTCTTTTCATTTAAAGAAGTACAGCTGAGGAAACTCTTCCAGGCCGTGCTGCAATCCACAAGCACTGCCGGATGCAGAATGTTCTGAAGAAAGTGAGGTAACAGCCACATGACATTTTTTCCCTGGTACCTTGAAGATACTGATTACAACTTGGTATTTTTAAACAAACACCGAGCAATCCCTGCTGACACGCTGTAACCACCCCGAGCGATTCTGCATTACTACCAGGAGATGAAGAACTTGGCTCTGGATTTTGGCCAACAGTCTAGCCTGCTCAAAACAAATCCAGTGATCGGCAGATGGCATTAGCTCCTCAGAATAACACGTTCCTTCTTTTAGGATATTTCTTCAAATACTGATAACCAACAAGATGCTACACACTCTAAGTGATATTTGTTGTGCAAATAAACATACACACGTTTACTGCACGTTTATCTCGTGCTGCCCCTAAACATACTCCTGCACATGCAGAATCCTGAACGCTGCAGTGCCTCTGTGAGGAGTGGTCGAGACAGAATGCAGGAATTCTTACCCGTCTGGATAATGGAGCAGTAGCAGCCCTAAACAGGTAGGATTAACACACTGTTAGCATATGCTAATTTTGGGGGGTTTTTTTCAGCATGCAAATAGGTTATGCTGCAATTAAAACAAGCTCTTTGAGGACTACATTTTGTATGGCCGCTACAAAGCAAGCGTTTCAAGAAACAGGAAAGATCTTATCCATTTCCCACCTTCAGAAGCAAAAAGATCCAGATCCTAACCTGCAGGATTAACATAATCCATCATTCCTCCTCTTCGTCCCAGGAGACAACACTCCAGTTTGGAACTGGGATAAAGTAATTCAAGACAAGCAGAATTATCTAGAGTTTTGGCCACGCTCATATGCCTTGGAAGAGCATTCAATTCACAAGTCATTTATTCCAAACCAACAGCCTAGAGTTATTTCTGATTTTATTTTAAATAGAAAAATCTTTCCCCATCAGCCCAGTGAACTGCATTTCCTTCGCACAGAAGTGACTGCTGCTGTAAACCGCTGCTTAGCGAGCGGAGGAAGAGAAAGCTGTGGACTATCAACCTACAAATCTTCACTCTGACGTGTACGACAGACCAAATATTCCTGCAGACAAAATTTGGACAGCCTCTCACCCTTCACAGCTTACACATCATTCTTTATGCTTCCAGCTCGTGTGTTCCTGGAAGTTCAGTACTAGATGTAGTGAGAATTTTCACATTTCCCAAAACCACACGCTAAGTGCCAAGCGTAGGCCTCAGGAGCATGATGCGTTCCCTTGATTTTTTTAAGGAAAACCTTACCTTCCCAGAAGGTTTTCATTTCAGGAGGTTCTATGCCTAAAAGTCTTACACAAACATCTCAAAGAAATCAAGCAAAAAATACAAAACGAGCCTCCACCGCTAAAATTCAAACAGCGTTTTTCCTTAGGCAGATTTATTCCCAAGTCTCAACACATCCACTGAGGCAAAGTTGAGTTATTTCTTCTTCAGCAGAATAGGGAATTAAAGCAGAAAAGTACAATACCCTAACCCAGAACTGTGCAGCAAGCTCCAGGGGGGGAAAGAGTCTGACTCATAAGAAACCAAGACTTAGTGTGTTCAGGCCTCTCATTTAGGGACAGTGCTGCTTACCCAGGAGATATCCTACAGAAAAACTCCCTGTGTTAGTTCTGAATTTTCTTGCAAAGTCACTTGTCCAGCCTGTCACTCAACTGTCCCTCAGCAGACACCACCCCACCACTCTCCTCTAAAGCCCCTAACCTCTTCGTTCCCACTTCTCTCCTGCCGGTAGTTACCTTTGAATTCCATATTAGAAGCATCTTCCAAGAGCTCCTCTTTCATATTGCTAAGAGTCTCTACGATCATGTCCTTCATCTCCTCTTGTTTGCGGTTGGCAATGTTCATCAGAGACTCATAGAGCTCGTTCTCCTTCCTGCGGGTATACTCCAGCCTCTTGGGAGTGATTTGCAGGTCTCGCTGCATGTCGAAAGCCTGATTGATGAAGATGTTCAGGCAGCGGCAGTGCACCTCATTTAAACTGGTAGCTGCTTCCACAAGATGCTTCTGAAGCACCTGCCTGGAAAAAGCGCTTAGGAGACGGAGCTTCTCCAACTGCTCCACCAGCATGCTTTGGGCATCAGCGTCGGGAGCGGGTGCCCCACAGCTGCAGTGGCTGGTACTCAGGTACTCCAAGTCCATCAGCTGGTAGTAAAGGGAGGACTTTTCATTATCAGTTTTTTTGGGAGAGATCAGGTCAACCCCCGACTCTGGCACTTTGAAGAAGAAAATGGGCAAAGAGAAATTCTTTTTGATTTCGCGCAGTTCGTTCTCATCTGATGAGGAAAGTTCAGCCTCGCTGATGGCAAAGATGACAATAGGCAAGACTTGGTTCATGTACTCTCCCAAGGTGGCTTCAGCAGACTGGAACCCACGACACGGTGCTACCACAACGTCCACCTCCTAGCAGGTGAGGAAGTAAAAAAAAAAAACTAGGTTTGTACAGATCCTTTTAAAAACCGGGACATGCAAAATGCACTGTAATTCATTCCAAGTGCCAAACCAGAAATGTTCAAACCCTTTAGAGCAGCTGTAGAGTCTCCCATACAGCATCATGCTTTAGTACATAGCCTACCTGCAAGGCTGATGACAGCCCTCTCGCAGGAACGCAGCCAGACACGGACTCCAAAACTCTGATTTTCTACCAAGTGCCTTTGCATTCTAGCCTAGTTCAGAACAGAACTTGGAGCAAGTTTCCCCAGTCAGTGCTATCGCAGAATAGCTGCTATTCTTCAGCTTATAGCTGTCCCTTTTTGCAACACCCTCTCCCATTGATGTTTACCAGATCTGTAGCTCTTTGAGGAGGTATTAATGCTGTCAGTTTTCAGTGCAGCTTCCAACAGCAGAAACGAGCCACGACTGCCAAAACAAAGGCAGCACAACAGATTCCAAAGAGTCCGCATCCAAAGGACAGACAAGGAGGAACAGATGGTTGTGACAAGCTGAGTTATGACTTCCTTCAAATCCAACCAGAACCTAAGGAGATTTATTTTATTTACTTATTTTCTTACTGCACAGAGTTTCACTGCTTGGGTCATATACTCCTGCTGACATCACTTCTTATTAACCCTACTAACAAGGGCCACTCCTGAACCTGCTTTTTGCCCTTCCAAGAAGGACGACAAGATTCACCTTTGAATATGCAAGAACAGTGTTAAAATTGCATATGTCACTTCTAAAATAAGGAAAGAAAACGTCAAAGGCTTTGAACTGAAGACAGAATTCACATCCCATCTTCCCCACTCGCATTTTTCTCCGCCAGAAAAATGAGACTTGACCACATCTCCTGACTGCTGTTAGGGCTCAGAGGAAGTCACTCCTGCCACAGGCCTCCCCGGCACTGAGCTCAGACCTGTCGGATGCAGAGGAGGTTGGGCAGAATGGGATGTGCAGTGCTGCAATATTCACCAGGAGGGATGACTCACGCCAGCGACTGTAAACAAAGGAGGAAGCCAGTGCTGTCTCTAGGAGACAGGGAGAAAACCGACACAGACAACCAAATACAGCATGACCAACTAGTCCTTCTGTTTCCAGAGAGGCCTCTCAGGCTTTGCCAAAGAGCATTAGCAACATTGTCCCCCCGTCCCCCCGCACCCCTTTTTTTTTTTTTTAAAAAAAAGTGTCCTACAGAAGTTTAAGAAGTGTCTACGCAACTGCATACTGCTTCCCATATGGGGAACACCTATGACTCACACTGGATTCCCCAGATTTTTAAGCTGGTTCTTACGAGGTCACACTGCTATAAACATACTTGATCACTTCTGACAGAGCTGTAAGCATGACACTGCTGTTCAACTTCATTCATCTTTTCCTTAAATAAAAGGCCCTTTTTAAAATAGCAAAGCCTCCCAGTTTGCAATCTGAACACCAGGTAGGCAAATAGGAGAGTTACAGCTCTTCCACTTCAAATACGAGGCAGAGGCGCTGTCAACAGCGGCACAAAAAGAGACAGTTTAAAGAGAACACCACGCGGAGACACTACGCACTCATCTACGGTGCCATACGTGCAATGCCAGGATGACCGCTGCATCCCATATCCCAGAACAAAAGTTCAAATCAAGGATCAAGTAGGTCTTGACCTACAATAAGACAAGCAGAGTCTCACTAAGTGCATTCAGGGAGCACTGAAGTGTGCCATTTTACCAAGTCAACAGACAATTCCTCATTTCCAAATCAGTCAAAAAGCATTTATTTGCTACATCCCAAGAGGACCTTGTCCTGTTTTGCTGGGCTTCAGGCACTTGAATCACTGTTTGCTCAGTTAACTGAGGGGCTGAGAAGCTAACCCAATTTAATCAGATTTTCACCCAAGCTCCTACCAAGCAGATTATAACTGAAGGCCCAGCTCAGTCTTTTTCTAAGCCAATTTGAATATTCTGCCTTCCAAGAATAGTCTGTGAATCACTCAAGTCTGACAGTTACTGCATTTATTACATGTGAGCTAATTCCATTGCCTCCCTGTTAATCTGGGGGACCTATGTACACCTAGATTCTACTTAGAATTTTTTTAAACACACACTCCCTCCCAATTTTTCTGAAGGCTTGTCAGTTAATGCTGTTCCCATGGGGACCCGAGTCAGAAGTTCAGCAGCTCTGCTCTAGAGGGAATCCCAGGTAAAACTGAACTATCCCTCCGCTGTCCTTTACAGAACATAACCGCTCTGATGTTGTGCAGTGACCCTGAACCCCACCCTTCACCAGGGAATTTTTACCTTTGCCGAAAAGGCCAGCCCAAGAAAGCCAGCGCGGTGCACGCACTCACACGACAGCGAGAAGCAATGCTCCCTCTCTGACCATAAACTCTTCCCCTGCACGAGATCTATCGCTACGCAGGCACAACTAGAAAGAGAGAACGGGTTTCACGTGCGTGGAAGAATAATTTCATGGTGCTGGCATTTCCAGCATCTTCCACCCTCAGTTACGCCAGCATAAAGGGACAGATGAAGACGATGTTGGGTATTAGATGCTGGTAGGTGGCAAGAACACTGCAGCACGCCCCGAAGTAAACTCACACTCCACGGAGGGAAGAGTGCCTGAGCCAATGTGAAAGCTATTCCGTTTCTGTATTAATGCCACAATCAAACACGTTATAAAAACACTTTCAGCAAGTTGATCAGGGCACGTTCTTCCAAGTTTTAAGCAGGATGTATATTAAAATAACCGCCCAACGGGTACTTAACCACGTCCTTTACTACTTGTAACAACTACTAATTAACGTGACCTGAATCACTGCAACGATAAACCCAAACTAAATCAACTCTGTTGGAGCTCGTCTTGTGCTTCAGTCATTTTCCAGCTTTGTCAGAGCAGCTGAAATATCTTCTTTCCCTGCAAGCCCTGGCTAAAGCTTTTCAGCCCAAGACTCATGAAGCACAAAGCAAGAAGGAGGCATGAAAAAAGAAGCTTTCAGCTCTATTACCCTCCTCCCATTCAGCTGTACCATCCAGATAAAAACCAATACTTCAGAGAAGTCCGTGTCGGCTTCCAGGCACAACTGATAAGATTTAGGGAAAGAGCCAGCTGTTTACTCCCACTATAAATCTAATGATCTGTCTGGCTAGATGGATTATTCCCCATGACCTAGATGTATTCCTGTGCACAGTGATCCCGAAGGAATAGAGCAGCTTGGCCAAAGTTTTTTTCCTTCCCTGATAGTTTATTTAAAAAAAAAAAAACTAAGTTCACATACCTATTAGCACAAGGTAGTGTTCTCACAGCAGCCGACCCATGCAAATGAAATTTTTGGCTCCCTCCTCCTCACCTCCTTTTCTGTGAAACAAGTTTTGATTAAGACATCCTTCAGCAACACAGAAAAGCAAGCATGGTCCCATCCTGGATATCAGACTACAGGAAAATAAAAACCCTCAGGGTGTTCCACTTGCAATATTAAAAAGTGGTATATTCTACACTTATTGAATTTACCTCCCAGTAAACAAATAGTTTAGTTAATGTTTGGATACTGTTAAGTTACAAATAACTTCTTTGCTGGAGGAATGGCTACTGAGTTTGGATTTAGCAATCAAGTATCTGCACCAAGCAGCATGATTCAGCAGTAAGTGCCCGCACAATACAGCGGCAGGTAGCCAGGTGCCCAAGCCTGCCTGTGCCATTAAGCCTCCCGGTAAGAGACACTCAGGCCTGTAAAGCTGCAGGGCATTCCCCAGGTGCTGAAGTCACTGCCAGCTCCTCTGCCAGCTGTCTACTGACAGATAAGCATCCCCGCTCATGGGAATGAATGACAAATCCACTAGCGACATTCTCATCTCCTCTAACTGTTCAAGTCCACAATAAGGACCGGCAAATGTCCGGTACAGATGGAGAACGCAGGGATTCTAGGTAACAAGTGGGGTAAAACTTAGATTGGGTTCCCTCCCTCTCTGCCCAAAAGGTGCTGAGCTCCTTCAAATTATTTGGTTTCTGGGCAAAGCTAAACCCTTAAGATCTGTACTAATTATCAGGTTATCATCAAGCACGTAAATGCTATGAGAGTACCAGTTTTGTTTCACAAATAAAGAAAAAGCAGAAGTTCCTTAAGAGCCGTTCTGCAGACACGCAACTTTGGATAGCATCCAAACAACCTCATCCGTCGCCGCTCCGGGTATCTGTTCCGTGGTTACAGGAGCAGTGCCTGCAACCAGCGGGTATTTACTTTAAAAACTTGGTTGTCTTGGTGCACGCTGAGCAGAGCTGGAGAACGCACGTTAGCTGGAAGGGTGGGAAACACCACAGGTCTCTCAACAGCAGGACAAACTCCTGTAAGTTAACAGGAAGCCGTCCCTAGCCCTGCTAAAATGCGTTCTTTTTTCCTAACAGCCTTAAAAAAAAATGGTGTTCTTCCTTTAGCCCCTTGAATTCATGTAAGGAATCCTTTGACTCCGTCGAGGTTAGCTGTGATTCACCCTCTCTCTCCTTCTATTGGAAAGAGTTTTTTATTTCACCAACCCTTTTCACATTAATCTGAGTAGCTGTTTTCATCTAAGTGTCCTAAATATAACCAAATCGAGACAGAGAGATCTTTGTCACTCACTTGAGAGATCTGAAAGAGGGTTGTAAAGTGCAGTGTGTCTAAACTGGCCCAAATAAAAACATAACCAAGTAAAATAAATGTAAAGCTAAACACTCTTTTAGGCATAGCAAGGCAGGATTTCACAAGCAGAAGATGCGGAACAGGCATTTGCTTTGCAGCACCAGCAGCTGCTCTGGTGCTCTTTGGGAAAGCAGTGGATGCCTCACATTCAGTTCATACAACCATGGCACTAGTGTTCTCTTGCAGCGGAGACTGGAAGCCCTAAACGCCCTACAACACAGCACTGACTTGGCTGATCTTGTCAGGATAGGTTTAACTTTAGCTACAGACGGGGTTTGGAAAACGTATTTCAGTGATGAAGATAGACTAGGTCTGCGTTTCCTGACAATTTACAAATCACATCTCGATTCATATGCCTAGAAAAGACCACCTTGCTATTTTATTTTTCAAGTATTAAGTTCATACGCTTACTCACGTGACAACAGATCACTCTTTGCACTTAAGCAATTTATATTTAAGAATTGAGAACCTACTCCAGATATTCAACTGCCAAAAAACAATGCTCCACAAGTATTATACTGCAATAACTAAGGCTCAACATAAGATACAAGATGCAATGAAAGCTATAAAAAAGCTATGAGCTAAAACTCACACCTTTGAAGATATTTACTGAACAAGGAACCGCACCACTCACGGGACAGGAACGTGTTTCATGGACAAGTGAAAGGAAGGTCACAAAGCAAGACACGAACACTGTTAGAACCAGCACTGAGAACAGGCTTCCACCTCGTTCTTAACACCTTCAACTTCTGGTGACACCACAGGAATGTAGAAAGCCACTCTCTGAAATGAAGTCAGGTCATTTTATCACATGTTGGAATTAAGCTTTTTCTGACAACAAGCTCTTTAGGACAGAGATAAAAAGGTACATATCCTTATACGACAGCTTCTAGCTACTATCAGATGGCAAAGCCAACTCTGAATGGCCCCGAAACTGGAGTAAAACTTTAGAAGACACTTGGAGTTACAGCACAGTAAGCTTAGCTTCCGAGAAGGATGGCAACATTACAGAGGAATGATAACGCCAAGAATCAACGTTTAAACAAAAGCATAGGCAATGATGTCCAATTAAAGCCTAACATCAGCTTTCCAGCTTCTCTTTAAGTAAAAAGCAATCCTATACCTGAGCGTTTATACTGTTAGCTTCATTAGGGACTATGAATTTTATACTTGGAGTATGATGACGGTACACGGACACCTAGTTACCTTTAGTAGCGAGTACGGCAGCATGACCTCCAGCTCCGCTATCCGGTGAGCGGGATCCTCATTGTCCCCATGAATTTCTAAGTCCTCCTCTGGTATCGTGTCCCATTGCCCTCGGTGGGCTGCCATCATATGGACCAGTTCATACTGCTCAGGCAGCGCTAAGCTAATCCGTGTTTGTGTGCCGTGCGTGAAACGGATCCGTCGCCTCTTACAGTTCTCCTCGTTGCTGATTTTGGTGGTAGGGAGCAGCTTCTCACCGAGCAGTATGTTGAGTAACTGGCATTTGGCATTACAGTTCTGGCCAAGAATCAGAAGGCAAGGGTGCCAGCTCACAGTCCGCTGGAGATGCTCTTCCTCATGGTGAGGGAAGGAAATGAAATTCTGCCCTAAAATTGAAGGCAAGACTGCGTTAGAACAGGTTGGCTGAACACTAAGTCTCATATCCCAGCCAGCTGAATGCAAGAGTTCAGCCATCGCTGCCCCGCAGCCCACCAAGAAACCCACATAGCACCAAGAATTTGCTTATGTATCCTGAAACGAGCATCAGCAATTCAGCATTTCTACCCCACCAACACAGAGGTCCACAGCAGGCTGATGCTCAAAGCCATTAAGACAACATGCTGCTGTTCTCCCCACCTATTTCACTGGAACACCTTTAAACAGAGCTCTCTTCAGGTCAGTGGAAGGCTACAGGTAGGCCCTAAAAGTCAAGGGGAAACAGTTGTCAAGGTTGCAGCAATCAAAGGGCGAATTTTGCCTTGGGTTGGAACAGCATTTTGCCTTGCTCCAGAGTTCAAGGAAGCCCAATGGGTCACTGAGGCTAACTCTTCCCAAGTTTTGATGGCTTGGCTGTACAGAACGTTCCTGTCACATACCAGAAATAAATTCAATCAGCTATGAATTAGTGACAGTTCCACCCACACAGTTAAAAATGTCAAATACTTTGCATCTACCAAATCCCAAGAGTATTACTGCACAAGCTTGTTGACCTAAGTCTAGGATCGGTGACATTAAAGCAGCAAAGCCTCCTTTCTAGCCTCAAGGAAAGGTATTCTTGCAAAATTATTTCTCTACATGAAGCAGATGACAAGACCAAGTTTGCTGAGACATGATAGCAGAACTAACAGCCTCTACCAGCAATTCCCTCGGACAGAAACACCATCACAGCATCTAAGGAAACCGTCACGCTTTCACCAGCCCAAGGGAAGACACTCTTTGCTACCAGCCACAAGGTTCCCAAGGCACACAAACACAATAAAAGGCTTCACTCTGATCACGCTAAGAGTACATATCTGTCCTAACCTACACAGTTAACTAAATAGGCACAGTTTTCCAAATATTCTTCTTAAGAACAACATTTAAGCTGCAGAAGGAAATTACTCAACATCTGTTTCTTCAGAGCAGCCAGGACACCCCATAATCGCCCTTTACACATCTGCCACCAGCTGTACCATCCCACTAACCAGGCCCTCTGAATTTAGTCCATGATGCTGCAACTCTTTGCATTTGCTTTACTATATCCATTCGGTCTCAATACTGAATTTAGCTTCTGTGTTCTTTTACAAGTCCTAAACACAGCTTTTCCCACGCTCAGTCATCTAAGCTGAAGTCTAAGAAGCTCTGCGTTACCTTATGCATAGCAACAGAATAGCCCTGGTAGTACAAAAAAAAAAAAAAGGATACAAACAAATTCCCCATCTGCTGCACCTGAGCACAATCCCTGCGAGGCCAAAACAGCCAGCATTCCAGTGGAGCCAGGGAGCTGCCCATGTTCCCAGATCTGAGAGCAGATGGCACCCAAGAAAGAAATGGCAGACACACCAGTCCCCAAAAAAACTGCCAAATCTGAAAGCTATAAACCAGAGCGATTGCCCTGATATCGGGCGGACTGACAAGAATGGCAGTTTAAAGACAGGCTCAAATACAACACAGCAGAGAAGCACCAGCAGGATTTTGTAGGGGGAGGTTCTGTTTCACCAGGGCTATTAAAATTCCTTTAATGAGTCATGTCCTGGCAACCAAAATTGTTTCAGCATCTCAAGCCCCAAGAAAACAAGGCACTCATATACCAAGATATTCCTTAACACTACTAACCAAATTAGAGATAATATACAACAGCTACTCTTGGCCTCGTTCTGACAGCATCCCATTCCTCTACTTTAATTAAACCCATTCAGATCAGGAGCAACACCACATGTAGCTGGTGGTGCCTTAGACAGTTTAAGGCTTTTTTTAACATCTTGCCTGAGATACACCTTTCCTTCAAACCTGAAGTCTGGAAATAGGACTGCTGGAGGGGTCCTCTCCATCAGAGGAGTCCTTCCATCCCACACAACACCGAGGGGAACCCTCTCCTCCACCTTTGCAGCCCCAGACACTGACCCCCAAAAATCATCAGTTGGGAAAAGGTTAAGAGAGTCATCACTTCAAGTGTGACTCCTCACAGATTCACACAGAGTGTTGGGGGTTGGAAGGGCCCTCTAGAGATCACCTAGTCCAACCCCCTGCCAGAGCAGGATCCCCCAGAGCAGATCCCACAGGAACCAGTCCAGGGGCTTTGGAAAGTCTCCAGGGAAGGTCACTCCCCCCTCTCTGGGCAGCCTGTCCCAGGGCTCTGGCACCCTCACAGGGCAGAAGGGTTTCCTCACATTCAGGTTGAACCTTCTGTTGGCCAGCTGATGGCCATCGCCCCTCGTCCTGTCACTGGGCACCCCTGAGCAGAGCCTGGCCCCCTCCTCCTGACACCCCCCTTTAGATATTTGTAACTTTCTTAAACAAGCCTTTCAAGATCCACAACCATAGCAGAGTGGCTACTGTGCAGCTCACAGCAGATAAAAGTCAGCAAAACCCCAAAACCAGCACATTTAAGCCTTCATCTACAAGAATTTCTTTGATCTGGTTACATCTATCAAAACTTCCAACTGGAATTCATGCTCGTTCTTCAGCTACCAAGCATGAAAAAAGCAGTTCAGAAGGGGCTGTCAGGCCGTGAAGCCTCCTGTGCACAGGCTTTTGAAAAGGAAAGAGGAGGCAGATCGCACCCTCTCCTCATTCTGGGCGGCCTCCGCGTTCACAGGTACTTAATGCCAGCGCAAAATGGTTGAAATAGGGCAGCTTAGCTGACATTGTCGAAGCATGGCATGGATATAAACACTACATCTTTAAAACACCTTTCATGCACACAGCCTCCTCGTGATCCACGCTTATTCAACAGGTTCACTACAAGCAGTATCAGTAACGAATCCTTTACACCTAACGTCATGTCACACTGCGATATTCCAAGTACGCGGAGTACAAACCGGGAACCAGCCGCAGAAGCAAGATCCAGCCGTATCACGCCTAACCCAGCGCACCATCAAGGCACCCAAGTCACGGCAGTGGTTTCACTGGGTATCTTACGGTGACCTCACGGCCTCAAACCTGGAGTGAGTTGCACAGCGGTGGAGCTACTGCTCACCTTTTGCACTGCAGAAAGTACATTGCTCACTGCACATCAGGGTAAACACACTCATCCGGTACTCCACAGGTGATGCCGCTACTCTGAACACGAAGAATTCAGGTTGGGAGGAATATGACCTCCCGTGGTACCTAACGGAAAGCAGATTTAGAACTTGCTTACTGAAGTGATGTAACAATATTCCCAGATCTATGCGAGCAGCTCCTTTGCGTGACAGGCCTTTTGCCAAAGACTTTAGCTGGTGGTACATAGTGTATCCACATACCGTATCACTGGGAGACATGTGATCAACACTTCAAAAAAAAATGGCTGCAGGGGGAGTCCTTAAGCGCGTGCATCCTATTAAGCTCCTTTTGATGAAAGGAGGCCTGTCCAAGAACAAGGATGTCTCTCACCAAGACTCACCTCAAAATTCAGTCAAACACTTGTTAGAAGAATCACAGGTTGGATTTATGGAATTTACAGAAGCTCTAAGCATTTACTCATGCCCTTCACACGACAGCCAACTACACCACCGGTCTCGCTCATCTATTTTCACTAAGACATGCGGACAACAGTGCCTAAATAAGGCCAGAGCCTCCTTTCCTTGCACATACTGATACCTTCCATGAAACCATGACATTTCTGTGGCGTTGGCGACGACCTGCAGCCCGCTTTAACCACTACAAGAGTTACAATTACCGCTTCTATAAACCAAGCTTTAGTTCCACCCCGCTGCGCATCTATCGGCACGACGGTGTTAATTCCATACGAACGTAAGTGACTAATCGATATCCCAACAGGAGCAGTCGCCATGGTCTGAAGAACCACCTTCTGCTTAACTCGAAGCTCATCAGCAATTGCCTCTCCCATCTGTTTGGGGAGTTATTTCACAAGTACCCTCCCAACCACCTCTTCACACCTTATCTAGGCTTAAAACCCACCTTCTTCTGTTGACATACCTAACAGCACAATAGGAGTCCTAACCTTTTGAGGATCACAGCAATACAGGCAGAGCAGTCACATTTTAACCAGGACATATACCCTCAGTCAATAGGGCACCAGGATGAAGACTCCCAAACCCTCTGGTTAATACATTCACCCCCAACAAAATACATCTGTGTCTGGAGTCACTGGGCTGCCGAGCCTATGGCTTTCCCCCAGCACACACTCAGTAAGATAACGCCACAGCTGCTGACCAAAATCTGCCGATACTGTGGCTACAGCACAAGAGGTACAGCTGTGTTCACAGAAATTTGTGAAACAAGGTGAAAGAAGTATTTTAAAAAATTGTTCCCTAGGTCAGAGGTCAAATTATTAAGTACAGGATGAAGAAAACAACTACAACTAGCAGAAAGCAGGGTTGCTGGGGCTTTTTAAGTATCTTTACATCATAGAATGGATTGCGCTGGAAGGGACCGTAAAGATCATCTAGTTCCAACCCATGTATTTTACATGTATTAGTAAAATCTGCTCCCACGTCCTTATTGAAGGTTTCCTTCTTACAGAAAGTCAGTACAAAACACACCAGCTAACAGCACCAAGAATAAAGAGCTGTCAGACCTGTGCAGGCCAAAGCTACAGGATTGTCCCAGCACTTGAACAAGTCATTCTCAAAAGCCTGTTCACGACAAAGCAGACCTAGAAGATGTTGCTGAAAGCTTCAGCAACGCAGAGTACAAACAAGACTTTCTACCTCCCCTCAAACAGTAGCTGGAAGGCAATTATTTTTTCCCTTGAATGTATTTAACTTCTCTTACTAAGAGGAGTATGTCCTTGGTCCCCACAGAGGGAACATTTGGTCAACAATCCTTTACTGACGAATATTGCCTGTCATCCTCCTAAACAGAGGAAGGTGGGATGTAAAATAAAGCACACATTTGCTCCTTCAAGCACCCAACCCTGACTCACCCAGCTTACCTGAAAGGTCAGTGGCTACTACTCAGCTTAGCAGATACTAAGGACTGATTCTGGACAGAGTAACCCAGGCTGTACTCTCGGTTGCCCGAGCTGGGTTGATCTGAAGGGCAGTTACCCTTCCATGTTGTTATACTAGCTGAGAGGTGTCTCAAAAGCAAACCTCTTCACGTTTGTTTTGTTTCCAAGACATCTAAATTTACTTTCTCAGTTTATTTTTCCACTTCAACTGTAGGCAGTAAGCATCCTGTCCAATTCACTTCCCAATTCCTTTGTATTTCACAAAACGTTAGCATTTGCACCTGAACACACTGCAAAACTGTTCAGTCAAAATTCCTCTCACTTTGATCCCGCCTGTAGGTCAGATTTCAGGAAAAAGTGGTGCTGAAAGCAGTGACAACAGTGCTCCTTAAACCCTCTGACACTTAAGATAACCTCCCCATGCTAGACAGGGAAAAAAGCTTTACTGCCAGCCTTAAGTTTCAGGGGGTACTGGACATGCACAATTCAACTAAAACGTTACAGAAACAAGCAGCTCTGTCCACAGGTGATTGTTCAGACAAAGGTAATAGCCAATGCCAAGGCTCTGGGTTTTAGGCAGAGGCTATGTCTTCTCCTGTCTTAAAATAATCATCACTGGTTCACAGTTATTTCGCAGTAGACTTATTTAAGAAAACTGCCAGACTCCGTTATTTTACCAAGCCCTGCCCTTCATCCCCTCCCTTCCTCTTTCCACGCTCCCCTCCAGACCACCACCATGACTTCCCACCTTCTGATGTGGAACAGATTCATTCACTTGGTCTGTGCCCCACCTGGAACACGTCACCACTTCACCAGTTTGAAAACTACTGATGGGAAGTTTTATTTTTAAGACCAGTAAATGTTATGCAGCCTCTGCAGTCTGAAATCCCGAACCAGGGGCCTACACTGTTACTACTGTTTGGATGATCAGGCTCTAAAGCTGTCAGCCTTTCCTCGAAGCCCTGCAACTTAAGGGCCAGTTGGTATCACATTCAGCAGTAAAGTCAAACTGGATCGAGGCGGGTATTTGAAAACTAGAAGGTTTTGAGCACTATATGAGAAACAAGGCAACATATGTGGCGAAATATCCTATATCCTATTAATATTTAATTAATGACAAATCCACATCTATAAGCAGACTTTGGAAGATGCAGTGGTATTTAACTAGGAATGTTTTACAAGACGTAACCAAACAGAGAAGCAACTCCAGCGGCGTGCTACCATTCAAACAGCACTGAGACCCACAGAAAACAAGTGAAACCAAGCCGTTCCTACTTCTTAGAAGTCCCAGAAAGATGTAAACAAACACAGATGTGGCATTTTTACGAACCTATCCACTTCTATTCTGACAGTTTACATGGAACGCTTTGAACACAGACTGACAGAAGAGCTCAACACTTCAATTTTCAAATCAGAACTGTAAGCAGAAGAACAGCGTGGACAAGTATCTCGGACAAGTAGCCAACAGAGATGACTCATGAGCCATTCGGAAATGAATAAAGAAGATCTTTATATATATTTAATGTCACGCTAAACGCTTCTCACAAGACAGTCTTATGAAAAGACGAAGTTCTGCACATGGCAGGAGGGCTCCCAGCAGCAGCAGTGTTTGTCAACAGTCCCAGATGAGGATAAAGCCGATGAATGAATCCCAGCAGGATTCCCACAGAGCTCCGCTGCAAGGCACGCGAACCCTGCAGACACCCACTCCCAGCTCCTAGGGAGCCGCAGGGTGGGGGGGTAAGAAGATGGGCAGAGAGGCCCATCTCCCTGACAGCCCCCAGCCAGCTCACGCCACCCCACAGAGCCTCTCACACCCCCAAGGCACCCCCGCTCTCCACAAACACCCTCCCCTCATCATTACAGGCCCTACAGCCCCTCAAAACCACCCTCTCCCCCGCTCCATTCACTCCCCACCGCCTCGCTGCCCACAGCTCACCCCACGGGCCCCCTCGCCCCCCCCAGAGCCCCCCGTTTACCCGCACAGCCCGCTCCCATTTCTCACACACCCCCTCCACGCGGGCCTCCCCGCCCGCCGCAGGCCCTGCCCGACTTCCCTCGTCCCCCTCTCACCGCCGAGCGCGGGGCCGTCCCGGGGAGCCCCGTCATCGGCGAGCAGGCCCTCGCCGGCCCCCACCGAGGCGAAGGGGTGCCCCTGGGAGTACTTGACGTCGCGGAAGAACTTCTTGGTTTCGCGTAGGTTTTGCTGCAGCCGCGCCAGGTGCCGGTTGTAGTGACCGAAGGAACGACAGAGTTCGCGGATCACCCCGCCGGCACCCCGCCACGAAGGGGCCCCCTCGCCCTCCATGTCCTCCGGGTCCGTTCCGCTATCCCCTCCCCACCGCGGGGGATACTCGGCCCCTGCCAGGCTGCCGCTCCCGGCCTCCCCGCCTTTCCCGGAGGGAACGGCGCGCGCCCCCGGCGGCCGGGCTTTAGTCGTCTTTCCCCCCTCCCACCCCTCCCGCCTCCCCTACCCCCACCGCCGCCGCCTTCCTCCCGCGGGGCAGCGCCTCGGCAAGCCGCGCTGCGTGCGGCGCGGAACCTTTATCGGGGCGCCGCGGGGCAAAGGGGGAGGAGGCCGGGAGGACCCCGGGAGCGGGGCATGCCGGGAGCCGTAGTTCACCGCGCGGGGGATGCTGGGAGTTGTAGTCCCGAGGGGCCTCCGGGACTCCGTCCTCCCGCGGGTGCTGAGCCCTCTCCGGAGCCTCTGAGGCAAAGCGGCGGTGGTGCCTCGGCCGCGGCGGGATGGCTGCGCTGCCCGGTTAGCACCGGCGGGCTGCACCGCGGGGGGAGGGAAGCGGGGAGAAAATGAAACAATTGATTACAGTAAAAAAATGTATTAAAAAAGGGGGAAAAAAAAGGGTAGAGCCGCGCCCCGGGGTCAGGGCAGCGGCGCACCGGGGTGTCGACCGTCTCCGCGCTGCGCGGCCCGGGCCGGGGGCGGTGGGCCCGGCAGCACCGCGCGCTGCGACAGCTCCGGGTCGCCACCGCCAATCGCCGTCGCCGGCCCCGCCCAACGCCCATCGCCATTGGTCGGCGCAGTCGCCACTCAGGCCCCCGCGGCGGCGGCGGCGGCGGCGGGGATGCCGATGCCGGCGGGCGCGGAGCCGCCGCGGCGCGGAGCCGCCGCCCGGCCCGGGCACGGCGGGGCAGGCGCGGGCGGGGCGGGGGCGCGCAGCCCGCGGGCCCCGCAGCGGCCGCCCGGGCGCCGCCCGCCGCCGCCGCCACCGCGGCCGTAGGCACCCCCGCCTCCCGGGGGCACGCCGCACCGGTATGAAGCGGTGCCGGTCGGACGAGCTGCAGCAGCCCGAGGAGGACCCCGACGCCGCGGGGGAGCCGCCCGGCCCCGCCGCCATGGAGGCCAGGCCCGGGGAGGCGGCGGCGGCCCCCGAGGCGGGCGCTGTCCCACCGCCGCGCACCAAGCCCCCCGATCTGAAGGTGAGCCGCGGCGGATACCGGCGGTTTGGCAATGAGGCAAGCATCCCGGTGGGGTCACCGGGGGGGTGACGGCCCTTTAGGGTCAACAGCGGGGTTACCAGTCGAGCAAGCATGGGGTTACCTTTGGGGTTACTGGTGTGCTGAGCACCCAGCATGGTTACCGGTGGGATGTACACCTTGGTGGGGTACACCCTGGTCCCCACGCTGCTACAGGTGTGACCTTGGAGGATGTGGGATGGACCCAGGTTGGGGATGGTCCCAGGATGGGGATGGTACCAGGGTAAGGATACTCCTGCAGTGAGGATGCTCCTGGGATGAGGATGGTCCCAGGATGGGGATGGTACCTGGGTAGGTATGCTCCTGCAGTGAGGATGGTCCCAGGATAAGGATGGTCCCAGGGTAGGGATGCTACTGCAATGAGGATGGTCCCAGGATGAGGATGGTCCCAGGATGGGGATGGTCTTGGGATGGGGATGGTCCCAGGGTAGGGATGCTCCTGCAGTGAGGATGCTCCTGGGATGAAGATAATCCCAGGATGAAGAGTTCCCAGGTTGGGATGCTTCCAAATTGGGGATGCTCCTGCACTGGCGCTGCTCCCAGGGGAGGGTATGTCCCTGGGGTGTGGGTGCCCCCACAGTGGGCCATCTCCCAGGGTCGAGATGCCTCGTGGTAGCTTGCACAAGCATGCACGGGGCTGGGCACTGGCGGGGCTGTGGCCCTGCTGCAGCGTGGTCACCAAGAGCAGCGATAATAACAGGGCAGCGGTGGGAGAGGCGGGAGGACCCTGGTGAAACCACCCAGCTTAGGCAGGTCTGGAACAGGGCTGCCATCACCCGAGCAAGCTTTTTTGGGGGTAACAGGGCTGTCCCTCTGCAGAGAGGCTGAGCAGACCCCGGTAGATAACTGCTGGTGTCACCCCAGTGCTGAGGGTGGGGGAGATGCTCGGGGGACCTTCAGGCACGCTGGTAGGATTAGCGCTGCGGCAGCCGGGAAGGAACGGTGGATAAATGGCCCTGAGGCTGCTGCTCCTGTGCTCTGGGGCTGTGTCCGGTTAATGAGGAAAACAAGTTTACGCGGCACTGCAGCGCTGCGGGAGGGAAGGGAGCCGGTCCCCAGCGCCAGGGCACGGGCAGGGATGCGAGCAGGCAGGATGGGGCGGTCCTGGGTGAAATTGGGCAGAAATTTCCTGTGGGTTTGCAAGCGGAGCAGCTCTGACCCCCAGCCAGATGTTCAACAGGGTCCCGCTGGCGTGGATGCGGTGGGGTTTGATGTTGCAGAGGTGAATTCCCTGCTTGTAACTTCAGTGTTTTCAGGCGCTGCAGCACGTTGCGGCCGCGGGCAGAGCGTGCTCTTGGCAGCGCTGTCAAAGGTGATGTGGCAGTCACGCCACAGTGGTACGGAGGTGCTGCTTCCTCTCTTTGGTTTCAAAAAGACCTGGATAAAAGTGGAAAACGTCCCTGGTCACCCAGGGGCAGCCTGGCATGCAGAATGGAGACCTCTGTTGTGGAGCAGCCCAGCCAGTCTGCCACTTGGCCTAGGTCTTACCAGCACAGTCAAGGTCACGCGGGAGCTGGGAAGCACAGCCAGGACTGCCAGACTGCTGCCGTGCCTGCATGCCTCCCTTCCAGAAAGGCAGCCAGGACATAAACCCCCTTGTTCTCGTAGGAAAACTTGGCTACTTTATGCACAAGAAGCCCCATGGTTGCAGGACTCAGCTTGCTGCAACACACGGTGCCTTTTCCTCGATGTCCAAGCAGCAGCTTCTGCTTCTGAGGCTGTTTTGGCTTTGCTGACGTGATGTACAGCTGCTGCTGCCCTAAAAAGAGCTGGAGGGGAAAGCCCTGTGCCAGGGGAAGGCAGATCCATGGGGATGTGGTGCTCAGGGCCATGCAAGGCTTGGGGGGGTGGGACACACTTACCCCAAGAAGGCTCGACTTGGCTTGTTCAAGGTGGTGCTTCTCATCCCGATCATCCCCCAGCCTCTCTCTATCCCACCCAGGGCCCTTTTCACCTGCACAATGAACCAGAAAGGGGTGGGAGCGTGGGGCAAAAGGAACTGCAGGTTACGATGGGGGTGGTCAGCAGCCCAAGTGTTCCTTGGTCAGTGCGTCCAGCTCTGAGCTGGAGCTCAGCCTGGTCTGCAGCCCGGTCCAGCTCACCACAACAGTGGCCAAACGCCCATTGATTTTATCGACGCAAGTAAGATACCCTAATGCAGGTTTGCTTCATGATGCTCACCTTTAACAAGCTCACAATTAATTGCCCACATGGACTGGATCCTCAAACTTGCTTCACTGGGCAGAATGCATGAAAAATTGCATCTCGGTGCTGCCCACAGCTTCCGTGGCAGAGCCGGGCACTCTGCCTGGTCCCGCCACAGACACCACCGATTCAGCCACTTTGCCTCCTGTTGCTACAATTAGTGGCATCATTAATATAATCTTAAAATTTTTCTGCCCCAAACCGCCTCTGGAGCTAGTCTGCATTCGCTGGGGGGGGGGGGGGGGGGGGGGTTCAAACAAGCTGGTCCTTGACCCCTCTGCTGTCCCCAGGCTGGCATGTTGCCATGTCCCAAGATTCATCTCCCCGTGAACGGTGAACTAGCATCAGATGTAAACTTTCGTTTGCTGCCAGCTGAAGATGGATTTAAGTTGGCAACCTGGAAACAACAGGCTGCCTTGTGTCATCTCCATCCCCTAAACCCAGCAGATCCGTGGCAGATCTCCGTTCCCTAAGAGAGCAAGGGCTCCATTAGGGGAAAAGAGAAAAAAAAAAAAGGAGTTCTGGCAAGAAGCAAAGCAGATGCATGACACACAGTTCTGCTCAAAAATATGTTGGGTGGCAGGGATTTCTGTGCTCTGCAGCAGAGTGACTGGATCCATACAAAACACTGCAGAAGGAGACATCCAGCCTTTTGTGGCTGCCGGGGTATCCAGGGCATCCCACCACCGAGGCTCGGTCTCACTCCCACTTTCCCTGAGCATCTCCGAGCCAAGTATTTTCTCTGGGTCTCTCTCTTTTTCCCAAATGGGCTGATCTGGGCATGTGTTGGAAGTTGAAGTCTGACATCATTTTCATCTCCAGTTTCACAATCTTGGTCTTCATGGTTCCCTCCTTCCCCTAATTTGAACCCGAAAGCCAAGATCATCAGGAGTCCAGAGGTACTGACGTGAGCCCTTCCCTCTTCCCAGGGCCTGATCCAAACCCCGCATCCATCGACAGAAAGCTTCCCCTGGGCTTCCTGGAGCTGGGGAGCCTCTCCTGGAGCTGGAAAACCTCTCCTGGAGCTGGGGAATATCTCCTGGGGAGGAGAGAGATGAAGGACATGGGGACGTCCCACTATGGGACGTGCAGACCCCAGCACAGGTCCTGCCCTGAGCAATGGGGTTGGGACGGGGGTGGCTGGAGGGCAGTGGGTGAAGCATTAACCTCCCATTTCCTCATAGCAGCTCAAACCCACTCAGTTAGTTTATTCCTTCTTGAAGGTCCCTCGCTACGAAGGGATGGGTCTGGGGGTGGAGACCCCTGATGCAGTTCAGAGCTCCCCCCATGCCAGTGCCTGTGCAGGCTGCTCACTGCAGGGAGGATGCGGAGGACTCCTCCTCTCCATAAAGGTCACCGGCCCCTATTCTAAACCCTCAGGTACATTTATATTTAATCCCTCACACGAACAATTTTCCAGGCATATTTTGGTCTTGAAAGGACACTGCCAAGGTGAGCCGGCTCCCCTGCGGTTAGTGGGATGGAGCTGTTGTCAAGCAGCTCGAGCAGGAGCAGCGCAGTCCCTGGAGCGGCCGCATCCATCATCTCCCCGGGGCATCGCTCATCAAAAGCTCTCGGGCTGCTGGCAGGCACCCTGGTGGGTCCCCGCTCTCACTGCTGCAGAGCTGCACGCTGAGCCCCCCTGGCACCCCAGGGAGAGGAGAGCATCCTCCCGGGCAGGGTGCAGCCAGAAGGACATGGTGTTTCCCTGGGGTTTGTGCGGGTGGAGGGGCGAGAGCCAAAGCTGGGCCACGCTGCCCTCCCGGGAGCCGTGCGATGCTTCCCAGCAGACCGTGGGTGTGGGCCGCTTGGCTGAGGCCAAGAGCTCCGTGCCCAGCTGCCTACAGTCCCAACACCACCCCAGATGTGACTCCCCAGGATCCCCATCCTCATTTCCCATGAATTTCAGCTCTCGGCATCCCTGCAATCCATTGCGGAGAGGCAGAGGTGACGGCTGTGGGAGCAGTCGTCGGCTGCCACTCACTGTGTTACCGTCCTGGGACCACATCTGGCTCCTCTTGGCAAGTCTCACCCTGCAAATGGCACCTGAGATCAGGAGCTCACGGGGGTCTGCAGCCCCCCGGGCCGGAGCCACACCTGGGCAGTTGGCGCCGGCCCTGCAGATGTTATTCAGAGAGCGTTTAAGGAGCTGTGTGTCACTACAGCGTTTTGGTAGTGCATTAAACAACATGACTAACGTTTGTCACATGTTTGTTCTCTCATCCTGTCCCCGGGAGGAGAAGCGTGTGTGTGGGAGTGCATTATTTTCAATTTTAGAACATCTATACATTTTCCTTGGCGTTTGTGGCAGCGGGAGGAGCGGCAGAACGGTGGCTCAGGGTGCTGGTGTGAGATAGGGCTGTGAGAGGCAGCTGGGCTGGCTGCCACCCCACGGGGCCAACTCTGCCCCGGTCCCCAGCATGACTGCTGGGAATGGAGTGCTGGGTGGTGGCAGGACCCCCTTGCTTGGGGACCCATAGAGCGTCAGGAGAAAGCAGCAGGAGGACTAGGAACCCCATGCCAGGTTGAGCAGGACCTCCCAGGGTCCTGCTGCTGTTTGCAGGGCTGCGAGCTGCTGTGGGGTGGCCTTTGCCATTCCCGCACGCTGCGGGAATGCCTCCCCATGCCTTAAAACATGGAGTGCTGTGGGATGGGATGGGATGGGATGGGATGGGATGGGATGGGATGGGATGGGACAGTCTTCCACTGTGTCTGTGCAATGTCTCCAAAGGGCTGCAGAGTGTTGGCTGGAGCCTCTGGGCGGGCCTGGGACATAAATAATTAATAATAGTAATAAGAATTGAGCAGGATTTTGCAGCATGTGGCTGTGCTATGAGGTCATGGCAACAAGATCCCCTCCTTGTGCGTCTGAAAGCCGAGTAAGAGGTTTGGATGTCGGAGCAGAGGTGGAAAACCATTGAGTGAGAACCTGGCAGGTCTCAGGCTGTGTGGCTGTTGGGCAGCAGCAGGAACGCTGGTCCCTGGAGTGGAACGGGGGGGATGCAGAGCCACGGGACATTGCCAAAGAGCAGCGTCCCAGACAAAACAGTCATCCAAGTCACTATTTTCCTGCAAGATAAGTTGTTTTGGGTTAAAATGGACTTTTTCAGCTCTTGGCCAGGCATGGCTTGTCCCTTCTGTGTCCCCCATGGCTGAGACTCTGCTCTCAGTGCAGACAGGGCAGTGGGATGGGTACAGGGGGGTTCGTGCAGCTCCCTCCTGGCTCCTCACAATTTAACGCTTAGTTTCCATGGGTAGATAAACACGTAAGAAGGAGGCAGAGAGCGTGTCCATGGCCGGCCCAGAGCTGTGGTCAGCCAGACCGTGTGCCTTTGGCTTGGCCCCGCCACAGCCAGCAAGAACTCATCCACTTACAGGGGCCGTGATGCCAGAGCCACTCCTTTCAAGTCCATGGAAACAAGTCCCCGCCACTAAGCAGGAGAACCTGGCTGTGTTAATGAAAAAGACGAAAGAAATAAAGATATTTTTGTATTAATTTTAGAGGTTTATAGCTGTCTACACTGAGAAATTAATCTCCGTATCCATTGCATTAGTTATTAAGCAACGGCTGTTCCAAAATAGCCCGTACAGATGCTCTGTTCTGAGCCACGGGTGGTTTCATGCCAGAAAAATGCCTCTGCTTTGAAAGTGCAATCATGTCCCGGAGTAACGTAAGAAAACAGAGTTTTTACATTGGCAAATTCTCTGCGGAATGGGTTGTTCGTGGTGACCGTTCCCCACAATTCTTTAATGCAGACAAGCCTTTAGCTTGACAAGCCGTCTCTCCGGTGGGGTTCAAGCCCGGATCAGCAGGGCTGGGATTCCTCTTGTGGCTTCCCTCCCCCTTTCTCCCATGCAGATGCCTTACCCAGAGCCCTTCCTGCAGAGCCCATGAAATGCTCTTTCAGGAAAACTTGCAAAGGGCCTGAGAGTTCCTTTTAAAAGGTGAATTTCTACCAGATCGAGCTGTCGGGTGGCTGGCTTCCACCTCTGCTGCTGGGAAACCCTCCGCTCCTGTATCACCGAGCTCGCTTTTATTTTGTTTTCTTTACCCTCAAGGAAGGGAGTTGGTCGTTTCTTTTCACTCGGACCTTCTGAAGGGCTAACTCTGCATCCAAGGCTATGCCGTACCCTTGGTGGTAGAAATCTGTGGGTTTGTAGTTATTACCTATCTAATGCTGTCTCTGTTTCCATAGAGACTCTATAAATAGAATAAAATTTAAATCACAATTTCCTGAAGTAGCAATTCTCACTGTAGATTTATTATACATTTCTCAGGAAAAAAAAGCCCACAAGGATAGAAATTTTCATTATGAATGGATAACAGAAGGATTAAAGGGTTTGCCTATCATGTTTAGTGACACAGGATCCAACTGCTGATTCCTTGTCCGTGTTACAGGTGTGATGAGAATTAGGCATTACAGATTTGGACCTTGTGGCACTAATGCCTGGGGTTTTTAGGAGATGGAGTTCTTTCTGTATGGCTGTGAAATCCTCCACAGTCTGCAGCTCCTGGCAGTCATGTCTCAAACATCGCTGCTTTTCCAAAAGCCGGGGCTTTTGCCAAGTGTCCGCTGGGGCTATAAGTAGCTCCCGGTTCAGAGCCCGCTTCACACTGGTTTTCAAGCATAAGTAAATGGCAACACCACAGTTACGGGAACCAGCATCCCTGGGGAGAGTCCCAGCCACAGTAAATCAGTGGTGAAATGCCCCTGAACGTCAGCAGGGTCAGGGCTGGTGTCCTCAAAGGTATGGTGCTCGGCTTAACTCCAAAACTGAGACAGAGAGCAACAGGGCAGACTTGTGCCTTGGAATCTGCTGGGTTCCTGGTAGCTGAGGCTGCTCTGGGAGGTGAGATGATCTTTCCATGTCCCAAGGTCATTTACTTGCTGCCTGGGAGCTGTGATGGACTGGGATCTGGGGGTCCGCTGAGCCCTTTGCAGATGCTGGAAGTTGCTGCCCATGCCTCTGCCTCCCCCGTTGACCATGCGCAGGGGATTGCGGCAGACACCCAGCCAGAATCTCCCATGCATGCAAATCTGGGCATTCCAGTGGCTGCAGGGAAATCGCTGTGGGCTGACCCGGCTGTAATCAAGATCATGATCTGTTCCACCATCCATATTGCATGACTTCACTGCGGCCGCGGCTAAGCATCCACCCGCTTCCCAGGAGCAAGCACGAGAAAAGCACATGTGCTCTGTGGGAACACGAGTCGCAGCCTCCTGGGAGAGGAAGACTTGGGGGTTCCCTGGGGACCAGCGTGCCCCCATCTCCTGCTGGAAACCAGTTGCTGCCCAGCGGGGACTGGATTTGGTGGCACTGGGCCATGAGGTGCAATTTCACCCTCGCAAGTGAGACCAGCGGTCTGTGCTGTGCTCGGAGTCCATGGAAAATCCCCTGAGCAAAAGCCCTGCCTGAAACATGTTTTGGAGAGCAGGTGGCTCCTGGCAGCACGTCAGTGGCCGAGGCTTCAAGGCTGGGAGCAACCATGGCTTTTCTAGCTAAGGAAAAGCTGCTCCGTCCCGGCTGCTCACAGATTCGGGGTCCCTGCGCAGCACATGTCATTGGCTGCAGCAGGCACCCCCTCCCTCAGTTTCTCTGAAGGGTCTTTCTGCTCCTTTTCCTACTTCTAGGGGTAGCCAGTGCTCATTGGAGACCTTGCCCTGGTATGAGCAATGCTGTTGGAGCTCCATACCTGAGCTGTCCCAGCCTGCATGCCAGCAAATGGTCTCTAATGTTTAATACTTTTCCATGGTACAAATTGCAGTGCTGGCAGTGAGGCTTGTTCCCTTTCGCAGAGCCTTTTGGGGTGGTGGGGGGTCCCCAGAATGCTCCAGAAGCTCTTCAATCCCTTGAGCTTCTCATTTTAGTTTGGTGTTACCTTGGGCACCATCCTTCAGAGCTGTGTGTGCCAAAGCAGGACAGTGCCATCGCTTCTGGACAGTAACAGGGCTTGTTTTCTCTCCTCTCCTGCAGAAAATCCAGCAGCTGTCCGAAGGGTCCATGTTTGGCCATGGCCTGAAGCACCTTTTCCACAGCCGCCGGCGGTCACGGGAGCGGGAGCACCAGAACTCGCAGGACTCGCTGCCGCCGCACTACGGCATGTCCGACCACGACTCCCCCGATGAGAAGGAGCGGTCCCCGGAGATGCACCGCGTCTCCTATGCCATGTCCCTGCACGACCTCCCGGCGCGTCCCACCGCCTTCAACCGGGTGCTGCAGCAGATCCGCTCTCGCCCCTCCATCAAGCGTGGCACCAGCCTGCACAGCGGCAGCCGGCGGGCCAAGAGCGGCTCGCTGGAGCCCCAGAAAGGGAGCCCCCACCTCCTCCGCAAGGCCCCCCAGGACAGCAGCCTCACTGCCATCCTGCATCAGCACCAGGGCCGCCCCAGGTCCTCCTCCACCACCGACACTGCCATCCTCCTGGCCGAGAGCGGGGCGGTCTACCTGCTCACCGAGGACACTGAGTGCCTGGCCGATAAGGTAGGGCTGCGCCATGGGGACATCCCTGAGTGGCTGGGGGCCACGAGCCCGCTCTGTGTCTGGGAAGGACTGGGTGCGGAGCGCCCCAAAACGCTGTCGGGAGGAGATCGTCTCTCAGGGCAGTGCTGGTGGCATCGGGTGTGCAGGATGGCGGACGGCAGCTGCTGCCTGGGAGCAAGTCGGGTCCAGAGGCTGCTGGGGTTGATGCTGCTCTCACAGGGAAGTGAAAGCAGGGACATGCTCTGATCCAATTCCCAGAGCAGGATTTGAGGGAGAGAGAAAGGAACCTGGAAAGAGCTCTGTGCCAGTGGGCTGGGACCCCCGGTGCGGGTCAGAAGGGATCCCAGGCACTCAGCGCTGGGCATCTACAAGGGTCTGGCCTGGCGTCTGCAAATTGGTCCCGTCCAAAGTGATTTTTAAACTGCCTAATTGAGAGGATGGTATTTCCACCTAGCGTTTAGCCCCATTAATTATGAAGCAGCTGAGATTAGCGCAGCGGCACAGCACACTGAGGACACAGTGTGAGCAGTGAGAGGTGCTCCAGGTGCTGGTGAGATTCTCTGTGTCGGCTTCTCTCCTTGGCCTTTGGAGTTCAGGGGGTGTCATGCTCTAAACCCACTCTCTGCAGTCCTGTGGGCTAGATGCATCCTCTTTTTTTTTTTAATTTACCCGAAAATGTGAGCAGTGAATTGGCAAAGTGGCAGGGCTTGGGGTGGGGAGATGGGCAGGCATGCTCTGTCCCTCTGTGGGGGCTTGTGGGGGGTTGCTGGATGGCTTTTACAGGAATAGCTGTGTAATAAGGGCAGCAGTGGCCAGGCAGAGCTGCTGGGGTGGGATAGCAGCGGGGGTGTCAGGTCCATGCACTCCCCCCAAGCAGTGGAATCCAGCGGGCGAAGGGGCTGGGGGTGATACTTCCCACATGGCCCCCTACCCAGCCACTCCTCTCTCCTTGGCACCGAGTCTCCGAGAGGGAAATCTGACTTGGAGACTCCTACTGCCCTCTGAGCTAATGAGAGAGGATCAGCCAGATAGTTTTTCTTTCTGTTCTCACTCGGCAGTTTCAGCAGGTGCCAGCGCTGCTCCCCTGCCACAGCCATGCGGGGATGGGGCCACCACCGGGACGTGGGAATCTGGTCCCAGAGGATAAACACGTCATTGTATCAGCTTTGCAAGGAACAGCTGCCCAGGTCTTCCTCTCCCCACTTCACTGTGTGCAAATCAGGGCACCCTGACCCTTCCCTGCCAGTTCCCACTCCTCCCCACCTGGGACCCAGTGCCCGAGCAGCGCCAGGGGCCATTCAGGTTGTTAATTTGAGCACCTACAGACACAATTTCCTCCATCTGGCTGGGCATTGGCCTTGCAAGGATCCCGGTCCTGCCAAACCCTCTGGGGTTAGGGCTGAAGCTTCCAGCAGAAGAGGTTCGCAGCGGGACAGAAGCACCCCGAGGGAGGGGAGAGCAGAGCGGGTCTGTGTCCGCTCTCAAAGCAGCACAAAGCGCAGAAAGAGGATGAATAATTAACTGCATATGAGACAAAGAGTAATAAGGAGAGAAGCGATACTGGGGCCTTTGTGGGGCAGTGGAAAAATAACCTATTTAGAGAAACAAGAGCTACGTGATATTCTCATGCCGTATTATTTTTCCATAGCCCTCAGGAAACCCAGCCTCCTGCCTTCAGCAAACCAGCTCCTTGTCTGCAAGGACGGCTGGTGCTGCCGTGCCCTGGGCTCCAGGAGACCCAACACGGCTCCGCTGGACCCCAAGCCAGCGGTTGGCACTGGGGCTTTGGGCCAGCAATCGCTTTGCATCGCCTCTGCCCTGCCCTGCCAGGGTCAGAGGCTCCTCCGACCCGTTTCACGCTCAGTTTGGAAACTGCCGCCCTGGGCGTGCACAGAACCCCTGTGAAAGAGCCTTTTTTCCCCAGAAATTTCATGCTGAATTTTCCATCCGTTGTGTAACGGCCCGAGCGCACGCTGGATTAGTCCCTCATGGGATCGCTCAGCCTCAGCAAGCGCTTTTTGAACAGCTATTGATTTCCCCCTCCCCTTTTTTTTGTTTCTTAATTAGGTTCTTGCAGTTTCCCCCTCCTTACCTTCACCTGCACCGATTCCTCACCCTGTGATCCCCATTGGCGCTGGAGCACCCTCAACACGCACGGTTCCCCACCCTGCACACCCTAAGTCCCCCCAAGAGGTGTCCCCCAGCCTTCCCCACCGCACTCTGCCCACCTTGTGCATGCAAAGAGCAGCTTTCGATGAGGGTAGGATGATGGTTTGGTGGCCCAGATGTCCCCCGCCTCCTGCTGGCAGTGGCACGCGACCTGGGACGGACGTTTATGTCTCTGCTCCAAGAACCGCAGCCGTGCCACGCGTGCCCATGGGACACGTGCTCTCTGCTTTGCCCTAACGTGGATCCCTGCGAGGCTGTCTGGTGGGCTGGAGCATCTGTGGGTACCAACACAGCTGCTCTCCCACGCATCCCATCGTCCCACACGTCCCGTTGTCCCATGCATCCCGTCGTCCCGTGCATCCCATCGTCCCACACGTCCCATTGTCCTATGCATCCCATCATCCTGCACATCCCATCGTCTCGCACATCCCGCCAGCCAAAGCGAGGTGGTCTGTTTGGGGCGTGCGTTGGTGTGTCCGAGGGAGCGCGTCGGTGTCGGTGTTCCACATGAGGATGTGCTGGCTTGCAGACACGGTGGTATGTGTGACAGCGGTGGTGGCAGCGGCACGGTTGGGGCAGGGGGAGGCTTCGGGCAAGGGCCCATGAGTGGCGATGGGAACTGCTGGAGCGCCTTCTCCTTATCTCCCTAATCTCCTGGTGACCCGCCAGCGCCCCGTGGAAGAGGCGGGCAGACGCGCGGTATTACCGGCCGGGACGGCCGCCGAGGCCCCGGCGCCGGCAGCAGCGGGGTCTCCCCGCGGCCCCCCAGCCCCCGCGGCGGTGGGGCCAGCGCCGGTGCTGGCGGGGCAGAGCATCCCGGGGGGACCCTCGTCCCCGTTGGAGTGGTCGGAGCTGGACCGGGGCGGGCGCGGGGTTTTGTGCCTGGCGCTGCCGGGGAGCTGCGCGGACGCCTGCGGGGATTGCGGGATGGTCCACGTCCAGGTGAGGCCCCCGCGTTACACCGGGACCCCTCCGAGCCCCCGCAACCCGCACTGGGAAGCGGCGGGGGGCGAGCGGGAGGGGAGCCCGTGCGACCGGGCTGGATCCGGGGCCGGTGGCCGTTAGAGGGCAGCGTTACCGCACCGGCGCGCGCGGTTGTCCGTCCGTCCGTGCGCACCCGCAGCCGCCTTCCCCCCGCATCCCAGCGGGATCCGCTCACAGCTGTCACGAGTGCAAGTGCTCAGCCCGGCCGGCAGCGCGGCTCGGACCCGCGGAGTGTCCCGAGGGGTCCGGCCCTGGCCGGGCTCGCTGCCCGCCTGCCCTCGGTGTCCCTCGGCAAGTGACAGCACCAGCTGCCCACGGCCCCCCCTGCCCCCTCCGCCGCCGCCTTGATCCCCCGGCACGGATGCTTCTCCCGTGAGACACAGGGGAGGGACGGGGGGGAGCAAGGGGGCTTCGTGCCACGTCTTGGCTTTGGGCTTGCAGGCCAGGCCGGCTGCTGAACAGCGGTGAGCCACGTTATTTATGCACTCGTAGGCCAAATGTGCCATTTCCCTGCTCCCATCACCTCCCTCCACTCCCCTGCTGCCTGCCCGGTCCTTGCGGGAGGTGGTCTGCGGTCCCGGGGCTCTGCATTGCAGGGGGCACCTGTCCTCCCAGTACCGCCGTCCTGCTGCCGAAGATAGGCCAGGATTCATCCCGCTAAATTTAGATGCTCGCTGGGTCAGTGGCTATATCAGGGAGAGTCGGATTATAGTGACTGGGGAGAAACCAGCGGGTTCTGAGCATCCACCCCAGGGTGGCAGTGGGCCTGGGCGTGGAGGGGTTTGGGCGAGCGGTGGCCGAGAGGCTGCGGAACAGCTCAGCCCTCACCCCCACAGCTCAGGGCTGTCAAGTTCATCTCCTCTGCTTTTCATCTGCTTTCTGTCTTCGGTGTGTCCAGCTCAGCCCTGGCTCCCTCCGGCCCCGTCGGCATCCGACCGCCTTTGGTTTCAGGGCGGGGACGTGGTTTCTTGCCTCCTACGGCTCCGGTTATCCACAACTGGTCTCAGTCAACAACTGGGATGGGGACAGGGACGGTGACTCTGCACAATTCAGCCCTGATCTCCCAGGGCCAGCGTGGCCTCTCGGGGTGCTGAGCAGCCCCAGCTTGGAGGGGAGATGCCCCAGGGCCGGGGGCTTGCCGGTAGGAAGCCGGGTTTGCTCCACGGTGCTTCCTGAGTATCCTTTCTCCCTGCAAGGGGTGAGGACGTGTTGGTGGCAGGGGAGGTCAGCCGGGTGTGCTGGGGTGGCTCGGGCGGTGGGATGCTGGTGAGTGCTTTGCTTCCCCTAAAACTCACTTTTGATTGGAGTTTCGTGGAGCTGGGTCCAAAAGTCCTAAACCCAAAAGCCTGAAGCTGAGCTCCTGAGCAGGCAGCCTGCTTTCTGAAGGTGCTGAGCACCTAAGGATCCCCAAGGAGTTGGCAGGGGATGCAGGACCTTCAAGGCTCGCTGCTTCTGGTTGCTGTCACCAAATATCTAACCCTGGCAGGGGTTTTCCCTCGCTCCCTGACTCAGTTTCCCCAGCTGCGCATGAGGGACCAACATTTCCATGTGTTGGGTGAAGTCTCTTGCATCTCTTTAGGAGGATTTGCTGACGGAGGCAAACATCCTCTGCTTCCACCCAAACTCTGGATGAGTTCTGGTGTTAAAATCCCAGAGGAAGGAGCTAAAATAGGCCAGGGGTGACTGCAAAAGTGACTCGAGGGAATGGTGGTGTAAAGCTGCCCTTCCTGCAGCCCCATGGCTGGCCATCCCCTCAGCATCTGGGCAGGGTCCCGAGGGGGTGAGCTGGGGAGCACCGGTGTGCAGAGACCCTGCGAGTGCCACGGTTCTGGGGGGGAGCTGCTGTTCTCGGCTGCAAACTGAGCCCCCGCTGGGCATCAGGAAGGGGAATGAGAGTCTGTGAGTGAAGGGTGGTGGTGGGAACTCGTTCCCTCACTCCCATAGGGATGGTGCTTTTGAGGAGCACTTTGGGAAAAGCAGATAATAGCTGCAAAGACAAAGATATCCAAGATTGCTGCTTAATTAATTCAGGAGAAGAAGAATATCAGACTCTCGTACTGATTCACCCCCTAGCAAAAGACATGGTGTTCCTCAGCCTTCGGTGACATATGGCTGTTGTTTCCAGCCCACCAGCAGCTCCCGCTCCCTGACAGGCAGGTGCTGCAAGGGCCGCCTTGCCGCCTGCCCCGGGGTGCTTGGGTCGAGCGGGCGGCTGGTGTGCGGGCTGGATGTCCGGGGAGGACAGAGCAGGGCTGGGGAGCGAGGGTTCATGTCTATCCCACAGTCTGTCGTGTCCGTGTCCTGCTGCCATGGGCTGAGAGCAGGATTTGGCTCCTGAGTCAGGATGAGCAAAGCAGGGTCCTGCCTTGTGACTCCTCACTTCGCTCCATCACCTCCCCCTCAAACCCTTCATACAAAAGCTGCCAAAAATCCCCCCCCCCGGGCTGCACAGCCACTCTGTTAGAGGTGTCGAAACCCAGCAGCAGCACAGGCTTGGGGTGCTGCTGATGGTTTTCATGCTGTGTCACCCAGCAAGTGAAACAGCAGCACCATTGCGGGAGCTCCCGGGGTTACTCCCTTCAGTAAAAACAACAGCGGGAATTTTTCCAAAGGTTCTCCAAGCGTAGGCAGGGCCCTGAATAGCTTCACTAGTGAAGGCTGATGTCCCTTCTGGTGACCTGTAAGCCCAGGGCACAAGGGACATTCCCCAACCTGGACGATGTGGTGTCAGATTAGGGAATGCTGGGGTCTGCATGGTATGAATGGGCACACAGGGACTCCTCGTGCCCGGGGCAGGCAGTGGGGATGGATCCCTGCTACCCCAGGGATCTGCCCGTCTGTTCCAATGCGGAGGCAGGCACGCTCCCCGCCTGCTGCCACTGAGAGCAGGGTGGGATGGTGGCACCATCCCAGCTCGGGGTGGGGGAGCGGGGAACCACAGCGGCTCGTTTGTTTGGCTCTGCATCGTTCGGAAGGCAGCCGGGCCAGGCAGCGCTTGGCGGTGCTGTTTGTTCTCCCAGCACAGTTGGAGGAGCAGGACCGGCCCCTGCGGCACCCAGCCTGTTCCCGCTCCCCCGGGCTCCCTCCCTGCTCGCCAGCCTGTGCTGCTTGTTCTTGGCTGCCTCAGAGCCTCGTAGTGCCTCCTCTGCGAACGCACGTCTTACCATCCTCGGCCCCTTCGGCTCCTTAACCGCAGCCATGGCAGAGGGAGAGGATCCGGCCGCCTCGCGGAGCACCGGCCCGGCGCTTTGCAGGAGTGACCAGGGCATCCTCATGCCAGAACCACATCCTCCCGACGCCTGTCCTGGGAAAAGGATATTGCTTTTAAATTCTCTGCTGGGTGTCTTTGTAAGTACCCCCCCTCCGCTGCTCTCCTTCCTGCTCCTAGGCACCGGCAAGGCAGGATGCCCAGGAATAAGGGGTGAGGACCAAGGTGGTATCTGCAGGTGAAGTTTGGGGTGCTGCTGGGCTCCCTGTGGCCACTGCTTGCAAGGGTTGATCTTAGCCGAGAAGCCACTTGCTTTGGGCACCAAATGCACCAGGGGACTTGAGATTAAGGAGTGGTGGACTTTGCAGATCCTCACCTGTATGAGCGCCCTGGCTCCTCATAATCTGTATGCAGCTTTTCCAGCCCGGTCGAGGACACTCTAGTGCAGCTCGGCTGGTTTTCCTTCTGGTTTTAGTACTTGCTTCTCTACACTAAGCTCAGGCCCTTGCGTTCCTGCCAAGCCCAGCCCCAGCTGCCATCCATGCTGGCCAGCAAAGCCAGCAGAGCCCGAGCCCAGAATTGCCGTGTGCTTGTGTTGCATGGTGAGGTGACCTGTCTCTTGGTTGAGATGCTCAGACTGGGATTTTGTAGGCATTTGGGTCCAGACTCTGCACCACTCAGCACTGGAACACACTGAATGGGCTGTGATTTTGTGTCTATCCAGGGATTTCCTCTGCATGGGAGCTGGGGTTTATTTATTTTTTAATTTGCCTCTTACAGGCCAGCCTGAAAAACGTAGCTGCCGCTTTCTAAGCAGCGGACTAAATCCCCTAAAGCAGAGCTGGTGCTAAGGATGAAGGGGAGCCCCCCTCCAGCCTCTCGGGTAATTTCCTTGCAAAACTCCTATTTTTCCCATGCCAGTGGGGTTTTTGCATCGTGTCGAAGGGAGGCTGTGCCCTCGGGAGGAGAGATGCTGCACCTCTGCTCCACCTCGCTTTGCTGGGGCATTAATAGGCGACATTCTTGCTTCTGCAGCTCTTTGCTAACCCTAACCTTCCCCTTGCACTGGGGAGCTGAGAACAGGCACTTTGCTATGAATAAGCTGCCTGAGGTCCTCAATAAATATAAAAAATCCTCTCCAGGTCTTGTTGCAGCAGGCTGCCTGTAAAGTCACATCCTGAGCTCACTTCTGGAGCCTCCTATGGGGAAATCTGTGTTCCTCCATCCTCCCCCAAGGCTAGGACAGCCTGGCAGGTCAGGCGGGGTTTGCTGGGGGACTGTGGGCTGGCAGGAGCTGTGGGAGGTTTGGGGGGGCCATTAAGATAACCACAGGCTGGGAGGATTGAGTCGCAAGCGCAGAAGTGGGGCTGAAAGGTGCTTCCCTCCACAGCACGGCTGGGAGCAGCTGGCAGGAGCAGATGGGCTTTGGGGCTGGCCCCAGTGCAGAGTTTGGAGCAGGGAGGGTGTTTTCCAGAGTGGCTTGTGCAGCTGGGGATTTTTCCTGCCCTGCTGAGGCAGCAGAACAGTGATGGGAAGTGACCTCTGGCTCCTGTGCTAAAATGAGACGTGATGCTATGAGATACGGTAAGCCAACGATGAATGTCCCTCAGTAATCTGCTCCGTGTCATGTCCGAAGGCATCCATGGCTCAGGGCTTGGCCAGACTGCAAAATCCACCCTTATTAGGATGGGAGGGATGGACAAGGAGTGGCGCCTACCTGTGAGAGACACACTGCTCCAACCCACGCTGGCAAGGAGCCGTGGGTACTGCCAGCACTGGTCCCCGTGGGCAGCATTGCGGCACTGCCCACAGGGTCTGGCCATATCCCACATCTCCAGGGTGTTGGTGCAGCACCGGGAGGAAATTCTGCTGCTTTTTCACCTATCCCTGGCATGGCTGAGCACCGTACGGTAGGCACAGCTGGTTTCTGCTCCTCGTGTGTTTAATTTACTGGGAAATCTGCTCTTCTCTGTGCCTTTTGGTATGGATGGTACCGCAGCGCGCTGCCAGTGCCTGCAAACGGTGGGCGAGCGCGCAGAGAAGGGGCTCAGTGCCGCTGTGCACAAAGGTCGCTCAAGCAAACTCACAGCCAGATGGGGAGGAAAGGCTTTTGCCTACAAGAAACCTCAAATCCATCCATGCCAGGTCAGGCTGATTTTTTTGCTGCCCGCCCCAGCTGCTAAACCCGGGCAGGACCAGCTCCAGCACGGGCTGTGCACCGTAGCTCAGACGTGCAGCACTGCACCCAGAGCCTCTCCAATGAAGCAGGTTACAATTCCAGGACACAGATGGACAAAAGGACAGCCCAGGAGATGATGGGAAGCACGAGGCTGAGCGGGGGTTGGCTTGTCTCAGCTGTGGGAGCAGCACAGTCTTCCCCATTAAACATGCATCTAGGTCACGATCGGCTCATCAGTCCGGCCTGTACAATTCAATGTGTGACTGCAAATACTTCCTAAGCTGTTGTTGTCTTGGGTTTTTTTTTGAGAAATAACTAAACCAGAGAGCTCCAAACAAGCCTTTCTTATTTAGCTCACTGTGTGCGGCTGCACAGATGCTCTGATCCGCAGCCACTGTTGGGTTGAGGTTTCAAACAGCCCCAGCATCAGCAGGTCACATCGAGGGCTTTGGTCTGGCACAGCCTAAGGCTGTGGGCTTGAATTCTGCTTCCCTCAATCGTTCTTATCCAGGCCGGGTCCTGCAGCACTGGCCGCATCGATCTTGCTCTGTGCAGCCCCGCGGGTTTGGGCTGAGTCAAACGCACAAGCTCCAGGTCCCCTTTCTCACCCAGGAATTTCCCTTTGGCCCCTCACCAGCTCCCCTGGCCCCAACATAAATGCAGCGCCTGAGGGGTGACTCCAGAGTGCCATGGGCTCCGGCAGAAGCAGAGCCTGCTGTCAGCCTCCTTCTTTTTCAGCCATCCCAGTTCACATCTTTTTAATTGCACGTGAATTATCAAACACTTGTTCCTGATCAGGCGCCTGGATGAGTTTTCCACACATGGCATATTCTCCCATGGCATGATCGGGTAGGTGCAACCTTTCCCATTGCTCTCCGTGGTGTGAGCAGGCTGGACCCGTGGCCATCCCAGTGCACAGCCAAGACGCTACCTGGTCCCCACAAGTGGCTGGTTCCTGGCTTTCAGCCCCCTCGGGCTGCCCCGCTCCTTCCTTGGTGACTGTATTTTTCCCTGTGCATCCATCCCACCCGGGGTTTTGCTTTACACGTGCCTCCCCCCGCCTCTCCCGGGTGTTATGTCCTGGTATGTGACACAGCGATGACAATGTCCCCATCCCGACCCTCTGCGTCAGGGCACAGGCAGCGTATGGGGCTGGAGGCGTGGGAATATCCCGCCACAGGGACGAGGGGGGTTTTGCATGACAGCCCCGAAAGCTCCAGTCGCTGAGAGCTGTAAACAGCTCTGGCAGATTTCCTGAGTCGGCAATCCCGCTGCAGCCATCGGATCAGTCACTGCGCCTTCGGGAAGCGCGCGGGGAGCGGGGCTAGCCCTGACAGGGGTCTGCAGAAGGGCTCTGCTCCTCCTCCCTCCCTGCTGCTGCCCCGAAACTTTGCTGCTGTCAGCTGCCGCTGTGCCCTGGCCAGGCACCCTGCCATGGGAGCCAGCGCTGCCCACACAGCACTGCCAGGCTCCGGGACGCCGTGGGGACGTGGCCGAGCAGCCTACGCCAACTAGCCCTGGGGGACCCCAGCCCTGCCCGTGATGGAGGTAGGTCCCGGCAGCTGTTTGGGTTAGAATAAGACCGTGGGGAGGATCGCAATGGGTAGAGGGACCCGCAGGGGCTTTCAGTACCTCTGTTTCTGGCGCTCGGTGAATGAAACCCCCTGGTACGATCCGTGCCGGCGTAGCAAAGACAGGGTGGGAATCTCCGCTGTGAGCTGAAACCCTTAACGTGCCTCCCTACATTATGTAAGGAAAATTATTCTCAGGCTGGTAAATTAGCAGAGGCAGCTGCTGCTGCCGGCCCGTTGTGTCCCTGTGTCCGTCCAGGGATGTCACGGGAGCAGACAGGAGGCAGGGCACGGAGGGGGACACAGGGCTGTCTGCTTCGGTCTCTGCTGCAGGCTTGAAAGGAGGGTGGGAAGCGTGAGTCAGGGCTCCTGCTTCTATTTTCAACGCCTGGGGTGGGTAACGCGGTCTGGTGGGAATAGCGGCTCCATGCCGGGAGGCACGGGGCTGCCAGCACACCTGGGGACAGGACTGGGGACACCCAGAGCATCCCCTGCTGTGCTGGGCTAATTGTAATCACCAACTCACAGGATGGAAGCTGTCCCAAATTATGTTTACAAAGTGCTCTGGGGAAGAGAGGCCGTGGGAGCACCCACATTGAACGACTGCCCCAAAATCAACCTTCCCACCTCCACTGCCCACCTGTATTTCTCTGCAGCCGTGGCTTCTCCCCCGTGGCTTTCCACAGCCACCAAGGGCGTGGGGCATGGTGACACCAGCGCCGCGGAGCTCCCGGATCAGTGCAGCATCCCTCGGCAGCTCGGTGGTACTTGTTCTTTCCACACTTGAAGGTGCATATGGTCCTTCCCACACCCTTTTTGGCCCCGAGTGGTGTTTCAGCTGGGAACCACGGTCACACTTCCCAGGGAGAGTGCTCGCTCGGGGTCGATGCAGCAGGAGCCATGGCGTTAGCTCATCCACTCTGCTTCCTAGTAGGCTGTAGGGTATGGAAAACAGAATAGTTCAGGGCAATAGTCCGGGACAGTTCAGTGTCTGGAGAGTTTGGTTCTGAACTTTGCAATAATCACACAATTTCTTAAGAATGGGTTTAAATCCCTCCCGGTCGTGGGTGTGCTGGGAGACCCACCGCCCCGCACCGGGGACATGGCCAGGAGCGAGCTGTCGGGGCACGAGCTCCTCACCTGCCCCTGGGCTTTCTTCCATCAAACCTGCAGCGGCAAATAAACCAGCATTGCATAATTGTGCCTGGCCGGGGCCCTCTAAGTACTGTTTGCTCAGCTTATTAGCTTGAGCCTTTTGCATATCTCAGCTCTCCTGGGTTGAACTCTCTTGATAAGAATGATTTTTTCTTCCTGCGTCCTGCATTCCTCCCGCATCCCACATCAGCCCCTGCTCTCCCCTCCAAGCCCGCCTGGAAAACAAGCGCTGGAAAACATCGCTTTCATTTCGATGTGCCTACCAGAAGGTTTTCTGCATGTAGGGAAAGTGTGGCTTTTACTAATCCCCCGGTTAAATCCACTGCACAGTCGTTTAGGCTTGCTGGGATTTAGCCCGCGCTGTCTGTTAATGCTGCCGAGATCGGTATTGTCTTTTTTTGGTGGTTGTTTTCAAAGCAATAACCTGATGTGACTTTCATGTGCCGTGTCCGAGGGAGAGCAGAGCTTTCGGTGGGATCTGGGGAAAGAATTTCACCCCAGCCACGTCAACGTGGATGAGCAGTGTCGGATCCATGCCGTTCACCACCCATCCTGCCCTCCCTTCCCCCCGCACTCCCAAATATACTCCCACAAATGGATCCAAAAGGCTGTTTTTGCAGAGGCAAAGGTTTGGGTGATTCCCAAAACTTCCCCTCTTTGGAAACAAGTTTGAGCAGCTTCTCCCATTCTCTGTCGGGGTTTCCCATTTCGGCATCTCCAGGGCTGCCTTTTCCTTTGCCACAGCTGGTTTGTCCCTTACTGTACATGGAATTGCACATCTGGGCAAAAAGTCTGTTTCCTGCTGCTTCTAATTCCTGCCCCTTGATAACAAACCAAAGCAAAACCCTTCGTGGGGTGGCTGGGGGCCCCAGCCCAGCCGAACGACTAAGAATAGTCTGGCAGCGGGGTCCGATAACTCCGCAGGCTTCTTGGGAATTACGTTTTTTTAGGAATTCTGCTCCAGCCAGACTGAAGCCAGGTCCCAGCTCTGCCCCACACCCACCTGTGGACTGAGGGCCACTGCGTTCTCCCTCTTGCTCTCATCCTCCAGCCCCTGCCCCAGTTTGCTTTAGCACTGCTGCAATGGAGAGAGAAGAAAAGCTTTGGTGAGGGGGCTGGGGGGTGCTCCAGCTGAGCTTGTGGTTGTCTGCTCTTGCCTGAGACCCCTGCATGAAGCAGCAACACCGCCAGGCTCCCAGCAGGACAGCAGTGCTGGGGAAGGAGGAGATGCAAGTAAATAACAGGAGGGCAGTGTTTTCCCCTGCTTCGCCGAGCCCCGTGTGGGACCTGCTACAGACGGGAACGTTTATAAGCAGCATCTTGAGAACATTCCTCCCTCCCTCGCAAGGCATTTCCCAGTGATAACACACTCCTAAGCAATGATCTCCCAGCATTATCCCTATTAAAGGGTCATTCGGGGAAAGTGTGATGGAAATTAGAAATTATTCAGGTCTGCCAACAGTATTTAACTTTCAAGCAGCTCTTAATTAGAAGCCAGGAGCCATTTATACAACCACTGAGATTTGCATAAAAATCTGCATATAAAACCCAGCAACTGGAAAGATTTAGTGATTTATGGGGTTTTTCCAAGTGGCAAAGCAGCGCGCCCAGGTTGGAGAGCGCAAGGGAGGACCCTGGGTTGCAGTCCAGTTGATTTTTTAAACGTGGCCTCAGGCAAGTGATTTCCTCTCCTGAAGCTCCAATTTTTCCATCTTTAAAATGGAAATCAGCATGTGTCCGAACTTTCTAGGTGACAGCTTGTGTTTGCAAGAGGAGTCTGGCATTGCCAGGTGAGAAACCTTGGAAATGAAAGCGAAGGAGTCCCCGCGGCTCTCTGGGGATCAGGAGCTGCTCCTGAGTCTCCCACAAAGTGGGTTATGGCAGAGTTTCTCTTCAGCTGAAAAACCCCTGTGTGCATCTAGGCTAAAAGCTAAACTCTGGAAACAAGACGGAAATACCTCCGGGTTGCTCAATCCCTGCTCTCACCGCTGGTTTGGTGGGAGATTTGTTGATGGGTTCCAGTTTTAGCTCCTTTTTCCCTGGCTGGCACTGGGTGTCCAGCAGCCCAGAAACGTGGGTACCCACCTCTGCACAGTGCGAGGGCGGAAAGTCAGAGTCGAGGTCCTGGTGGCGGATGCTCCTTGCTGAAAGCCACTGCCCAAAACCAGCCCCGAAACCCTGATTATTTTGTTGTTGTGCCCTCTAACTGGTTTATTCCCGGGATGCCAGCAGTAGCAGTGTGGCTGGGAAATGCTAAAAAAGCTGGAAAAAAACCCCAACTTCTCACTATTGCTCTGGTTAGCTGTTCTCCAGCCTCCCTCTCCCTCCTCTGCCCCCACCCCATTCCTCTCCTGCCCTCTCCCTGGGGCTGCCTGGGCGTTAAGCTCCCTCTGTTGAGCATCACCCTCCTTTTTCTCTGCTTGCAGCTGGACAAGGGGGATGTGACTGCACTCAGCCTGCCCTCCACCGCTGGGCACGGCGACGCCGACGGCACCGTCTGCCTGGACGTCCCCGATGGCACCCCTGACCCTCACAGGACAAAAGCTGCCATCGAGCACCTACACCAGAAGATCCTTAAGATCACCGAGCAGATCAAGATCGAGCAGGAGGCTCGGGATGACAACGTGGCTGAGTACCTGAAGCTGGCCAACAACGCGGACAAGCAGCAAGCCTCCCGCATCAAGCAGGTTTTCGAGAAGAAGAACCAGAAGTCGGCGCAGACCATCGCGCAGCTGCACAAGAAGCTGGAGCACTACCACAAGAAGCTGAAGGAGATCGAGCAGAACGGCCCTTCACGGCAGCCCAAGGATGTTTTCCGGGACATGCATCAGGGTCTCAAGGATGTGGGTGCCAACGTTCGCTCCAGCATCAGCGGTTTCGGTGGTGGTGTGGTGGAGGGTGTCAAGGGAGGGCTCTCAGGTCTGTCCCAGGCCACCCACACCGCCGTGGTCTCCAAGCCCCGGGAGTTCGCCAGCCTCATCCGGAACAAGTTCGGCAGTGCAGACAACATCGCCCACCTGAAGGACACGCTGGATGATGGGCACCCGGAGGAGGCTTCGCGGGCTCTCAGTGGCAGTGCCACCCTGGTCTCCAGCCCCAAGTATGGTAGTGACGACGAGTGCTCCAGTGCCACCTCTGGCTCGGCTGGTGGCAGCAACTCAGGGGCAGGACCTGGTGGCTTAGGGAGCCCCAAGTCCAACACGCTGGACAGCCACCACAATAACTTCGACACCATCCTGGAGGAGCTCCGGGAGATCAAGGACAGCCAGTCGCACCTGGAGGACTCCATGGAGGACCTCAAGGCCCAGCTGCAGCGGGATTACACCTACATGACCCAGTGCTTGCAAGAGGAGCGGTACAGGTAGGGATGGGCAGGTGCCAGGGTGGCTTTTTGGGGACCACAAGGCCACCCTGGGCTTGTCCCACTAAGTTCTGTGTGTCAGAGACATGGGGAGATGCAGTCCCCACTGCCCTCCTCACTGCCAGACCCCCTGGCAGCACTGGCCCCGTGAAGGATCATCATAGAATGGTTTGGGTTGGAAGGAACCTTAAAGCCCACCCCATCCCACTCCCTGCCATGGGCTGGGACACCCTCCACTAGCTCAGGTTGCTCCCAGCCTCATCCAGCCTGGCCTTGGACACTCCCAGGGATGGGGCATCCACAGCTTCTCTGGGCAACCCGTCCCAGTGCCTCATCATGCAATGCTTTCCCTTCATCAGCCATAACCAGCTACAACCAGGGGTGGGTCGGAGGGGCCGGGTGGTTTCCCCAGTGTCAGGGGAGGGAGGGCAGGGGGTCTGCGGGGGATCTGCCCACCCCAGCGCTCCTCCACCCCCTCATGCGCAGGTACGAGCGGCTGGAGGAGCAGCTAAATGACCTCACCGAGCTGCACCAAAACGAAATGACCAACCTGAAGCAGGAGCTGGCCAGCATGGAGGAGAAGGTGGCCTACCAGTCCTACGAGAGGGCACGGGACATCCAGGTAGTGGAGCGCGAGGGCTCAGCCCCTCCTGCACCCTCCATCTGTGGGATGACGCACCTTGGGCTGGGAGGGAGGGTGGGCAAGGGGGATCCCTTTCTCAGCACCCACCCCTGATGCTGTCACAGCAAAAAGCAGGTAACTAAGCCATGTCCCCCAAACCCCCATCTGTGCCCCAGAGAGTCCCCGCTGTGCCAAATCCCTGGGTGCTCCAGGCAGGATAAGGCTCCGGGTGGGTGACTGCAGCACTGGGCTGTTACAAGCCACGTGTGGGCCAACACAGACCCAAACTGGGACAGCGGGGACATCTCCCCCACTGCAGTAGGTACTCCCAGCACCGAGACCTTCCCCAGCACAGGCAGCGTGGGACAGGACATGCCTTGCACGTCGCATGGGCGAAAGGTTTGCAGGGGGAAAGCCCTTCCCAGCCATCACCATCACAAGGTTGGCACGCGTTGGAGCTGTGCCAGCAAAACTTGGCAGCAGCAAGGTCTCAGAGCACAGGGCAAGTACCAAAAGCCCTTGTGGGGCATCCCCAGAGCAGCTGGTCAATCCTGATGTGCTGTCCCTGTGCTGTGCCCGGCAGGAGGCGGTGGAGTCCTGCCTGACGCGGGTGACCAAGCTGGAGCTGCAGCAGCAGCAGCAGCAAGTGGTGCAGCTGGAAGGGGTGGAGAACGCCAACGCCCGGGCGCTGCTGGGCAAGTTCATCAACGTCATCCTGGCCCTGATGGCCGTGCTGCTCGTCTTCGTCTCCACCATCGCCAACTTCATCACCCCGCTCATGAAGACCCGCATGCGCATCCTCAGCACCGCCCTGCTCGTCCTCTTCCTCTTCTTCCTCTGGAAGCACTGGGACTCCATCACCTACTTTCTGGAGCACGTCCTCCTCCCCAGCTGATCCGCAGCCCGGCCACTGCGGCCCCGGGGGCTTTCCATTTCCCACAGAGGAGAGGGCCGGGGAGACGGTGGTCCGAAGCCTTCGGGTTGTTTCTTCACACGCTTGGTTCGGTTGCTTTCCCAGCCCTCCATCCTCGCTACAGCCGGCGGTGATTGCTCGGAGTGTGGCCTGTCAGAGCCGGGATCCGTCAGTCCTCTGGGATGTTTGGGGAGGGCAGGATGGGGAACGAGGGGGAATTTTTGGAAGGAACTGGTAATTTATGGGGTGATGGGTTTTTTCTAGGGTTTTGGGGTTGTTTTTTAAATGTCATTCTGTTCTGAAAGTCGGTGGGAAGGAGGTCTTCTGCAGAGCTCTTCTGTCGGTGCGAAGGATTGGGCTGGATGAAACCCAGCTCCAGGAGAACCTTCTGCAGGGAGAGGAGAGAGGTTAATTGGGGCTGGGTTTTCCCTTTCATCTTTGAAAACCAAGATGGCACAAAGCTCAGTCCCGGGATGGAGTGAAAGCAAAGCACGTGGCAAAGGAGAAAGCGGGTCCAAGGCAAATGCCGCAGAACACGCGCATCCCACCAGCTTCTCCCCCTCACCACAGCCTGGCCAGGACAGAGCAGGGCTGTGACCTTGTCCCAGTGTTCCCATGGGGGTCTGGACAGACACAGGGGAGCTAACGCCAGAGATGGCACTGACACAGGAGCTCCCCTCCGCTGGTTTCCATTTATTTATTTCCCCCTTCTTTGGCTTTCGTTGATCTGATCTCTTCAGGGACACCTGGACTTTCCAGCATCACACCTCTGAGTTTTCCAGCCTCTGCACCGTGTTGTGTGTGTGTGTGCGTGTGCAGTTTTTAATTTAATTCAGGACTCTGTTTCCATTTGTGAATCAAAGCTGGTAGAGCAGGAGGAGGCAAGCAGCTGCCTTCCCAGCCTCCCTGGCCCTACACAAGAGCACAGCATGCTGTCTCGGATGTTTCTTAAATTATTTCATACATATATATTTATGTAATATACCTATACACACATATATATATATAAATATATATATATAAAAGTATATGCACAGTCAGATCCTCCTCTGGTGCTAAAGGGTGACACTCCACCGACTTTGGAGGCCCTGAACCAGTTTGCCTCAGCTGAGAATTTGGCCCTTAACACTCCTGTGGCATATCCCAGCACAATGCACTGGGCTGGTGTGGGACACGGGGTGCTGAGGAGGGTTGGGGGGGTCCAGCAGAAGGGGCAGAGGCAGTTCCAGCATGTGGAAGGCGATGAGGAGTGTCCTCCATGCTCCCAGGACCAAGCCTGCCTTCAGCCCATCCCCTTGGCACTTGAGCATCCCCCCTCACACGGCATGACTCCCAGTGTGTCCCAGCAGCCAGGGCTTGGTGCAGCAGCTCTGCATGGGGCAGTGGGTGCCTGCAGGAGCCCGGCACTCTGCCAAAGGAACCAGCAACACAAGTTGGGGGGGCTGCAGGGAGGAGGGCTGGAGGATGCTGGGCTGGAGACCCCAGCTTGTACCCTGGGGCTGCAGCTGAGAGCTCTGAGCAGGAGCCCTGACCCTGGGGTGCTGGGTCTGATGCCTCAGCAAGAAGTGGTGGAGAAGGCTGAGGATGGAGGCTTGTGGAGGGTGACAACAGCAAGAGGACCCCACTGTCCTTGTGGAGACCTGGCAGCAGGGCCAGCAGGTACCAGATGCATCCCAGCCCATCGGTTTGCACCAAAGTTCAACCTCACGTGCTGCGAGCTCGCTCAGCGTGGGGGAGCGGGGGAGACAGCCGGGAGATAAGCCTGCAGTATTTCTGCAGCGCAGCAGCAGGCTGGGTTTCAGCTGCTTTGACCTGGAAAGACGGCAAATGGATCTGAACTGGCTGCTGAGCAGACACGGATGGAGAGAAGCAAGGCTGCGGGCTGGGGGGGCATTGAGGGGCCTATAGTACCTCTGGTTTGTGATGGACTGGGGCACACAGATGGACCTCACTCCCAGGCATCCCATGTACTTACTGTAAAGGGCATCTGGGTGACGTGTGTTTAGTATCAGAGACAAGGCACCCGGGCTGTGGGTCACAGGACAGTCAGGGAGCGGGAACCAGGCAGGCAGGGACATCACAGACCTTTGTGGAGGGTTCCTGAAGCCTGGCCCATTGCTGCAGGTGGCATCCAGGGCACATCCTCGCTGGAGCGAGCTGTCACATCTCCATGAACTTCATCTGAGCACCGTGGGCTTGCCCAGAGCTGAACTGATTTTGGGGTGCAGGGCTGGGGAACCCCAATGTTCCTGCTCCATGGGCTGCAGCTCTCACACCGTCAAATATCTGTAAGAACAAACCAGTGAGTAATTGAATGTCAAAGTCTGAGCTCCCTAAACCCATCTCCCTTTGCTGCTCAGCTCTTGCCCGGAGCCAGACCCTGAAGCCCGGAGGGGGCAACAGCCCCACCGATGCGAGCCCCACGCTCGCAAGCAGGCAGGCAACAGGGAGAGAGAACAGGGATAAACCTTTCCTGCCGTTCTCAGCGTCCCACGGGGCAGGGACCCGGTACAGACGGACCCGCGGCCGCAGGGGGGCCCCCGACCTCCGCCGCAGAAGGACCGGCGGCGGGCGGCGGCCCGGGAGCCGCCCCGGAGCATCCTCCCTATATGCCGGTAGGGACAGGGTGGGGTCCCTCATCCCAATTAGCGCTTTAACCCCTTCCTGCCTGCACCGCGGCACTGCCCCATCTCCCCTGCTCTGGGGGTGGCTGGAGCAGCGAGGAGGGGCTGCCCAGGGCGTGGAGGGGGTGTCCTTTCGTCCTGGGAAAGGGGGGGATTTCTGCTGTAGGCTGCTGTTGTCTCAGGAGGCTGCAGGCTCCCTTTGCAGTGGAGAGTGCATGGAATAGGGTGTCCAAGCATGGAGAGGGCGGGTGCCACAGCTCAGCAACTGCTGTGTCCCCTGCGAAGGGGCAGAGGTGTCACCATGCACGAGCCCTGCCGCCTCCCCTTGCTCCAGAGAGCTGAGGGCAGCCTGGGACATTTTGGGGCATTCCCATCAAAAAGCCTGTGTCCTGGCACCAGCCATCCCCCACGACCTCCTTGGTAGTGACTGGAGCAGGACCCGGTGCTGGGCCAGTGAGCAGAGCTCCTCCAGCATGCTGGGCACTGTCATCCCAGACTTTCTGGACCTTTGATACCTCCTGTCCCTGGAGCTGCCTGTTCTCCCTGCCCAACTGCCTGGATTGGTCCCCACTTCCACTCCTTCTTGCCCTGGGGAGCAGCAGAGCCCGTGGGCTGGGTGGTGCCAGCCACCAGCAACATCCCTTCTGCCCCTCCAGCATCCTCCCTCCCCAGGGCTGGGCACCTGGCCGAGCCCCCTCCCGCAGGCAAGCAGCTGGCAGACGAAGCCTGCGGCATCTTCCCATGCCCAGCAAGCGGGAAGTGGGAGCCAGAAAATCTTGCGCAAGGAGCCAGGAAGCTGCCGGTGACATTCGTGCTGGTCGCAGGGACAATTCCCGGATGGCATGTCGAGAACGGGGCTCCCTGAGGACTCGCATTCTGCCAGCGGGAACCGGCACAGTGGGGCCTGGGGGGACTCATAACAGCCCCCTTTGTGTGGGTGGCAGGAGAAGAGGTGAAGCTTTGACGTCAGCCCATGAGGAATTCCTTAATGCCATTCAGGCCTCCCTCGCCCGCGTCGCTAATTGCGTTTTATGTAATAGCTGCAGCTGGGCTCCCAGTCCGCTATTGAGAGCAGGATAAGGCAGAGTGACAGGGGCAGTGGGGGCCGGGTGGCCGCGAGGCACGCCGAGCTGGTGTCACCAGGCACGGGGACCCTCATGGCCCCACATCCTGGGGCCCCTGGGCTCAGCCACCCCTTCCCTGGTGTGGGGAGCAGCTGGCATCCATCGCGAGCCGTGTGGTGTGGGGCTGGCATGGGTGTAGCCAAGGACAGACGTGGGGAAAGCCAGAGGTGGGTTGGAGGGTTTCTGCGGGGGTGAGGGGCACCAACACTGTGGCCGAGCCAGTGGGGTGGGAGATCTCCGGCCGGCACAGCGCTTCCCTCGGTCAGGTTTCCCCTTGGTCAGGTTTCCCCTCGCTCCCCGTTTGGGGCTGGTTTGCAGCGTTGCAGCCACAGCACCGGTGCCACCCAAAGGCACCCTGGGCTGCCTGAGCCCAGTGGCGTGGGGTGACCAGGCAGCGCTGCCCCCCTTCCCCTGCCTCGTGTGTCTGTCAGAGCAGCCAGCTTGGGAGAAATAGCGATAATAAATTGTTGTGGTGTCCAAGGGGTAACTGCACTTAATGGAGACAAAGGGGGCGGCGGTTTCTCTCGCTAGCGTTACGGCCGTCGGGTTTCCAGCTTTGGACAAGGAATCGATGTATTTGCTGCCCTCTGCTCTGCTGGTGGAACTCCTAAAATATCCCTGCAGCATCCCCATGGCTCTGGGGATCTCCCCGCCAGCCCAAGGAGAGGAGCACCAAGAGCTGAAGGCTGCTCCCTCATGCAGGGACCCAGAGGAGTTCACTCCCTTTTCGGGGTGCCGCTGGCATTGCCTCCCGCCCAGCTTGCCCCCCCCTCACCCCACTGCAAACCCTGGCATGGAGACCCTCGCCCGGGCATGCCATGGGGGTGCAACGCAGAGTGGGAGTTTTCCCAAGGAGGGGGAGGATGAAGAGGAAGAGGGTTGGCGTGGGGGGGAATTTTGGCAATCATCAGTGGGAAAGACGGCTGGGACCCCAGACTTCCCTCCCCCCTGCCGGCGTGGCCAAGCTTAGACCGTAAAAAGAAAGAGCTGGTACCAAGGATAACATGCTTTGCATTCCTGCGCTGTCTCCGGGGGGAATTTCGACTGATCTACATGAAAAATACTCACTGCCCCCGAGGTCAAAGTGTCTGGAGGAAAAATTTCCGAGCGGAAAAGCTTAAAGCAGTGCAGAGCTACAGCCGGAGCTCGGGTCTCACCTGGTGCAAACGGTGGTGGCCAGTGCCTGTGCCACCGTGGCTAGTGGCTGCGCTACTGTGGGCAGTGCCCGTGCCACTGTGATGAGTCCCTGTACCACCATGGCCAGTGCCTGCACCACTGTGGCTAGTGGCTGTGCTACTGTGGGCAGTGCCCGTGCCACTGTGATGAGTCCCCGTACCACCATGGCCAGTGCCTGCACCACTGTGGCTAGTGGCTGTGCTACTGTGGGCAGTGCCTGTGTCACTGTGACCAGTGTCAATGCCACCATGGCCCTCCCCAGGGCACAGCAAGGTGCAAGAGGCTGCTGCCCCCACCTGTGAACCCGTCCTGCCTCCCTCATCCCCACTGAGGCTGGGCGGGGGGTTCGGCCTGCACCATGTCTGTTTTGAGGACCCCCAGCTTTCCAGACCACTGCCCTCATGCCCTTGGATGAGGTACTCTGGCTGCCCCTGGGGGTGCGTGGACCCCTCCCAGGGGTTGCTCTTGGCAAGCTTAGCGCCCATCACCCCACGGGCTGCAATGTTCTCCCTCTCCGGGGTTGTTGCCGGTGGCGGGGAGACCGGGACACCGATGCACATGGTCTGCAGTGGTCAGGGGCACATGGGCCACACCATGGAGCAGCTCCTGGAGACAGTGGGTTTTGGAAAGGCTAAGGCCTGTGGCTGCTGGCTACTAGACACGTGCTGCCCCTCTGCCACAGGCTGGTCCCAGGCCCTGCACAGGGGTTGCCAGCCCCTGAGCCTGAGCTCCCTGCCCTGTGCACCCACGCTTGGGCACATGGGGTGAACAGAAGCACCTCAAGCTCATACGAATCCCGCAGCCCACAGCTCAGCTGCATGGGGAGTGGGGGCAGGGGGAAAGCCCTCAGGTTACCCCCTGAACTTCACGGAGCAGAGCCCCGGTGGATCTGCCTGCTGTTACACTCATGGCCAATCTAATAATTTAATTGCACATTTAAAAATAAATACTTGTCTGGGGTTGGGGAAAAGAAAGGCTTATAGAAAAAAATTAAGAGGAATTTAATTAAGGGCAGTGCTGGGAATGTCTCTACCACAATAAAGATAAGGAGGATCAATTGCTTCTTCCTAGGATCAAAGCGAAGGGCTGGAGGGGGGAAGCGGGGCTGTCGGGCGGCTACAAAGCGCAGGGGAGGGAGGGGAGGGCAGGGAGGGAAAGGCACACAAGAGAAAGCAGGGGAAAGACAGCTAGATAAGATTAGACAAATAATTGATCGCGCAGCTCCCCGAAGGCTGCCCGGACTCGCAGGTCGATCATAGTGTGGTGAAGGCTGGGGGGGTCCGTGCTGTCTCTCCGGCTGCCCAACAGCCTGGCGAGAACCACCAGGGAGGAGCAGGGGGAAGGGGCAGCCCCATCCCTCCCGTTCAAACTGCCTTGTCTCAAGGTACTGACCCAGCCGGAGTCACCTGGGCACCCCTCAGCTGAGACCATGGTGTGGGGGGGCAGCCCCCTGTCACCCTCGTGGGGCTGCGCAGGTCCCAATGTAAATTAAATTAAGCCTTCTGTGCTTATCATCAGGTACCAAATGGCCAAAGCCTCTGGGTCCTGCTACCTCCCCAAGCTTCCTGAGGGGGTCTGTGATGGCTCTTCTGTCCCTGTCCCCCATGCCCATGGGCTGGTGGCCTCCTGGCTACCATAGCAGGGTGCTACAGGCAGATGCAGGCAGAGCACAGAGGTGTGGGGCTGCCCCATGGGCAGCTCCCCAGCTACAGGCACCCTCACCCCGACCCTTCAGCTGCTCGTGGAGGTTTGCGCAAGCCACTGGCCATCATCCCTCGGGCAGTGTGAGTCCCTGGGGTGGCCTGTCTGGGGCGAAACCCTGACAGGGCAGTGACTCAGGTGACCCCGTGGGACACCGAGGTTTGCAACACCTTCTCTCACGGCTGCGTCACCGTGATGACATCTCTGCAGTGTCCAGGCCAGCGTCCCTCCAGGGTGCATGGCTCTGCTGATGCCAGTGCACCGGGGGAAGCCAGACCCCGAGCAAGGCTGCACCCCAACACCGTGACCCTCCCAGCCGGGTCTGCACCGGCAGCAGGCACAGGGCTGCCGTTAGCCAGCACAGAGGGAGCAGGAGGCTCCAAAACGCCTTTGCCAAGAGCCATTGGCTGGGAGCCTCTGTTCCCTGGCTCAGCGCTGTGAGGAAGCTTGTCCCGTGTCTCACATGGGAATGGAGGTGATTTTCCCAGCATATCTGGTTGCCTGTGAATGCAAAGAAGCACCCAGACAGGTTTCTTGAAAGGGCTGGACCTGGTGGATCCCGAATCTGGGAGGCTGGTACCCAGCCAACCAAGGCAGTGAGGTGACGCTTTGCATCTTCAGGCACCCAAGTGCATGACTCCAGTTTCTTCGGGTGTAAAATGGGAACGCCAATACCCATCTTCCCACAAGACCTACCGCCGAGTTGCCAGGAGGCCTGCTTCTTGCTCATGGTGTTTGCATGGGTTGGGACATCATTGCCATGGCAGGAGCAGGTTTGCATCGCGGCTGGGAACTTCCCGCAGCGGCGGCACTGCCCTACGCGTGAGCGGCGCTGAGCCCCGGCCCCCTCCCAGCCGCTGCCTCCGGAAAAATGGGCTCCTTTCTTGCCTCACCTGCTTTTGCAAGAAGCCGAGCCTGCACCCAGAGAAAGCGGTTCAGCCGGCTCCGGCAGGGAGGGCCGAGCTGGCAGCCTGGCAGGGAGGCAGCATCTGGGTGTGCCACGTCCCTGCAGAGCCCGATCGCAGCCCGGCTCTCGCCAGGCTATAGCAACTGGCAGCCCCCGGCACAGGCAGCCCGTGACAGAGCGTGGAGCTGGGAGATTGAGCCAGCGTGGCTGGTTTGCTGTGTCTCCGCAGGAGCCCTGCCAGCTTTGTGCCTCCCGTGCCTGCCTTGGGCATGTATGAAACACCTGAGAAGCGATGGGGGTTTATTGCCATGTGGTACTGTCCTTGTAGCCGCATCCAGCCCCGGTGGGGGCTCGGCAAGGGACAGGCTGTGCTGGGCAGGATCTCAGGTGAGGGCATTTGTGGGTCCTGCAATGCAAGCACGGCGCTCATCCCACCAGCTCGCAGCAGGCACAGCAAGGGTGGACAACCCTGCAAAAGTCAGGCAGGACAGGAGGTGGCCTGACAGTCCCCTGGCTGCAAACCGCGGTGCTGGCAGAGCACTGCACCCTCTCCCAAACACCCCTGGCCCACCCTGCTGCAGAGAGGACCAAAACCCCAGCACTGCACGCCCCAGGACTGCGGAGCTGCTGGCCTGCATAGATGGGCAGGATGGTCCTGCTCGGAGAAATCCCACCGGCTGCCTCCTCCGGCAGAGACCCAGCAGCACCTCAGCTTCGGCGCTCAGGGTAGTTACCAGCACTCGGTTATCTGGGTCCCCAGTGGGGTCTGGGATTACATTTTCAAGTCTCATGCTGAGATGTGATGCAGCCCTTCTTTGTGCTCCAGGGAAACAGGATCAAAGTTTCCGGGTGCCGCTTTCTCCCCTTTTTTTCGGCCGCTCCAGGCTGCAGCAAAGTGCCATTGAAGATGGGAGGACTTTCATGTGGGGATTTCTCTTCTTCAGATCTTCAAAGAAATCCAACAATCAAACAGGTAGTAGTGGAGGCACCTTAAAAAAAAAACAATAAAGCCCCACTTTGAAAGCATCACATGCAAGAAAACATCTAAACTTTGTTGTGTTAATTGTGCTGGCACTCAAAGTTATGACAAAATGGCTTAGAAATATTGTTGGCTCTGGGCCCACGATGTGTCAGACACAAAAATGTACAAGCAGAAAACCTGAGGAAAATTAAAAAAACACCCCAACAACAGGAGATTCCTACAGGAAGGAACGATGATGTGGCTCAGTCACGGCCACGGAGAGATGACAGCCAGCAGATGGCTCCTGGGAAAACCCCAGAGCACCTGGGGCATCCAGCCGCATTTCCTTGAGCCACTCCATGCCCTGGGCATCCTGGGGAGCTGGCAGCTAAGGAGAGCTCTCCCTAGGAGCCCTGCCACCAGCTCCTTTCCACCCGCAAGCGTCAGCGGAGATGCCAGCTGCACCCCTGAGCCGCTGTTCAACACGCATCCAAATGGCTTTCGCTGCAGGCTGTCCCTGGGGGTCACAGGCACCACCCCAGGGAAGGCACATGTCTCCCTTTCCCACGCCTTGTCCCCCCTGAGCCTGCTCTGCCTGCCCCGCTCCAAGCCCCAAATATGGGCTGGGCGCATCCGGGCTCCCCAGCACAAGCCCGGGCAGGAGCGCGGGCCGTGGGGTGACTCAGGGCGCCGGCAGCTCCCCGGGGCCAGGGGAGCGCCGACAGCTCCCGTGTGCTGGGAAACCCAGCCCGGGCAGGAGCTGCTGGGAGTGGCGGTGGAGCCGCTCACTTTCCCTCCTCCAGCCAGCCATCCTGGCTCTAAAAATACTCTTTTCTCCCCCTTTTCAGCGCACACAGGCCCAGGGGACGCTCGCAGATGTCACAAGGGGACGTGGCTCCCGAAACACACCCCCCCCCCCGATGAGCAGGGTTGTGAGTGTGGGCTGGTGCACGGTGCAGCACGCCTGGGGTGCAAGCGACCCACCAAGCCACAGCCACGCCATCCACCCCAATCTCCCAGCCCCCTAAAGAAATCCCTGGAAACACCCAATTTTCATGCCTGAAAATCCCCACGCCTGCCCTCTGGCAATGCCCACAGCACCACTCCCCGGGGTGCAGCCTGTGGGGATGCACCAGCTGCACCCCCGTAAGAAACCAGCACCCCAGGGACCGGTGGGAGGGGGTCCAGGCTGTCCCCCAAGAGCCACAGTGTTTGCTGCAGCCTGGCTTCACCTGGATAACCCCTTGGGACAATGACAAGGGAAGCTGGCACCCGTTGGTACAAATCCACAGGGCACCACGCTGTGCTCCAAGCATTACCTCATCATCTGGGGCAATTCATCTTTGGGTGTTGCTCCCCGTTTCCCTCTCCCCCAAGTCAGCCTGGCAGGAACGCAGCTCCGCTCCCACACGCCGAGGCAACACCGCCCGCGCTGGCAGCGAACGCAGCAGGTCGGCTGAAGTCACCCCCAAAAAATGGCATTTTCTCAGCAAAATGCCGCTGAGGTCATTTTCACCCACCTCAAACACCCACGGGGGGGGCGCCTGCGCCGTGCCAAGCGGCTCCCGGGAGCTCGGGAGGCAGGAGGGAAGCAGGGGGGGTTGCGAATCCTCGGGATGAAAGGGCTGAATAAAAGAGCCGTTAATAATAGCCGTGGCTGAAAGGGGGCTCAGCCGCCGGCTGTTGGGGGCAGCCACCGTATGGGGGGCAGAGGCAGCGGAAATCGGGGCTGGGATGAAAAGGCTGTTTCCAAGGGCTGGCGAGGGAATGCCGGGAGCATGGGCACAGCACAGGGAGGGGGACACCAGGAGGGATGGGGGTCACTGCGGCATGCAGGTGCCTTTGGGCTGAGATTCCCTCCTTCGCCCACTCATCCAGCCCTGGAAGTCTCCGACTGTAATCCTCAGCCTCGCACATCCCTGTGGAACCAGGACAGGGTGGGCAGGGGCTCCGCTGGCTGCCACAGCCCCGGGGAGGGGGGTGCTGAAACTGGCACTGAGAACATTTTTTTGCAAATCATTAGTGAAACTGGACCAGAGCACCCCAGGATGCTCCATAAACCAACCCCTCAGATGCTTTCCAAAAAGGGGGGTCTATCCCTCGGCGGCTGTTAAACACTTAGCCCAACCTGACCTCCACCTTGGGTTGCTCCACACCCCGGACCCATGGGTGCTGCAGCCCCCGGTTTGCCCCATCCCACCTCTGCAGCCCACGGGGCACTGGGACTTTGCCCTGGCTAAGCTGGATGCCCTCGGAGCAGCTTTAAGCGCTCCGGTGTTTCTTAATGGCGCGGGAAGCACGCAGGGAATGCGCGGCGGGGGGCATAGCGAGCATGGCCCCCGCCACGGCTTTAGCCGTGCGGGACGAGGGGTGACATTCCTGGCAGGCAGCCCTGCCACCCTGCCCCTGCAGCTCAGCCTCTTCGCAGTGGGGCGGAGGAGACGCGAAATGTCTCCCATTAACCCAACTGGAAACGGGAAATTGTTACAGCGCTTTATAGAGCAATAAAACTGGTTTCAATGTCGCAGCGGGAGAGAATAAATGATGCTGGGGGAAAGGGCTGGAGAGCAGACAGCTGCGTGGTACGTGCCACAGCTGAGCTCCGGCTGCCGCACTCACCCCTTCCTCCAGCAGAGGAACTGGCAGGCACTGGGAGAGGAGAGGGTAGCTCCCCCCAGTGATGGGGTACACACACCTCCTGCCCTCAAGACCTGCAGATATTTCACAAATCTAAACCCAGCCACCACCAGCATGGTGAAAGCGGTTTGGGAGCAGAGCTGGGACAGCTGGGCTGCCCACAGTGGGGAGGGGGGACAGGTCCATCATAGAATCATGGAGTGGTTTGGGTGGGAAGGGACCTTAAAGCCCATCCAGTCCCACCCCCTGCCACGGGCAGGGACACCCTCCACTAGCCCAGGGTGCTCCCAGCCTCATCCAGCCTGGCCTTGGACACTCCCAGGGATGGGGCACCCACAGCTTCTCTGGGCAACCTGTCCCAGTGCTCCCCACCCTCTCCAGGAAGAATTCCTTCCTGATGGCCCATCTCAATCTCCCTCTTTCTGTTTAAACCTGTTACCCCTTGTCCTGTCACTCCCTGCCTTTGTACAAAGTCCCCCCCCAGCTTTCTTGTAGCCCCCCAGGCACTGGAAGGGGCTCTGAGGTCTCCCCGGAGCCTTCCCTTCTCCAGGCTGAACAAGCCCAACTCCCCCAGCCTGTCCCCATGGCAGAGGGGCTCCAGCCCTCGCAGCATCTCTGTGGCCTCCTCTGGACTTGCTCCAACTGGTCCTGACCATCCTCAGCAGCCACTCACCTCCATCACAGCTTCTCCAAAATTCTTGGCTCTGCTTGTCCATTCCCCTCTAGGTCAGGGGCACAGCACGGGCAGCATCACCGTACCAGTGCCAGGGTACCCCAACAGCAGGTTCTGCCTCCAGCCAGCCCCTCCTTGCCAGGTCACACAGCTGCTCAGCCTTGAAAACTACAGCCCAGCACCCTCCCCGTGGGTGCTGGGCCCCCATATAGGGCATATGCCAAGTCACAGCTCAGCACCATGCAGTGCTGGGGGGAAGGCACCAGTTTAAGGGCCCCCCCCCCCAGCATCCTCGGTGCCATGCAGAGCCCTGTCCCAGTGGGAGCCACAAACCACCAGCGGGTACAGGCAGCTGGAGGCAGCAGCACCCCATCACACCTCCCTGCCCCCCGCATTGCTAGAGCAGGCACAGCAACCAAGAGAACAACTCGCGTCTACCATTTGCTTTTAATTTAATGGTTTTCTCAAGACCACTTGGTAGTAAGGAGAAAACACATACCCTGGGGAAGGGAAAGGGCCAGCGAACGCGGGGCAATAGTGCAACGGAGCTGCGACATGCGGCACATGAGACAATGGCACAGACCCCCCACCCCCCTCTGAAAAACATCTGGACGGCCGTTCCGGAGCCAGACCCATCCCGTGCTGCTCAAGTCTTACATCAGGTGGGACAAAGGCAATAAATAAAGAAGCCGTGCCTCGCCAAAGGCACTTTTTTTCCTCCTGTCAACATAAAAAAAAGCTGTTGGCATCAGAGCATGTTTTCAGACTGGGGTTTTGGCCAGATCCAGTTGGGTTTCTCAGCGCAGCAGAGGGACAAGCTGGGGTGGGGGTGGTTGGACCCCCGTTGCCAGCACGTCCCGAGAGCGGAGCCCACCAGCAGCAGTCAGGGCAGCACCTTTCAGCCCCTCGCCCACACCCTGCTACATCTCCAGCTCGTTTGAGGTATATCACCCGCCCCATCTGTTCTCTTGTGCAGCCAAAAAACAGTGCAAAGAAAAAAAAATCCTCCCATCCCCTTGGTTTCCCCCCCTAGGATGAGATGAGCCTGTTTACAAGGGGAGAACAGTAGTGAGGAGCCTCTGGGACCCCCCAGACCCTCTATGGGGGTGGTGGCTGGATCACTCAGGGCTTTGGTCCATTTAATGTCCTGGGGTGTTCCCCCAACCGACACCCCACAGCCACCACGGCTCCCTCCCCGCCTGCACCCGTGCTCCTCCCTGAGGGGCACAAGGCTGCAAAATAAATACGTGGGACGTAGCTCCCAGCACCTGTAGCCCCGGGGCAGGAGGGCTCAGCCCCCACCCCAACACAGCCCACCCTGGGGAGCCCTGCCAGGAGGTACCCTCAGCTCAGCTTCATGCCAATGGCCATGGCACGCCGGTAGACCTCGGTGACATTGTCACAGCCCACCAGGGACAAGCTGCTCTCCCCCAGGGGACTCCGGCAATGGGTTACAGTCCAGCGGCGCAGCCTGCGCCCTTCCTCCACCTCCTCCTCCTCTTCTTCCAGCCGGAGGAGGCTGTCAGCAGAGATGCAGCCCCGCATACCCCCACCACCATGGGGGACACGGGTGGGCAGGTCGAGCTGGTCGAAGGACTCTGTGGAGAGGATGCTGTCCTCGCTCACAGCGCTGGATGGACGGGCACGGGGAACCTGGGGCAGAGGCACCTCAGCGAAGCCCCCGAAGCCCTGCCCAGGGGGGCTGTCTGGCTCAGTGCTGCTGGAGGAGTACTTGCCATTGTGCTTGAGGATGCCTTTCCGGCGGGTGGGGAGGCCCTGGGGACCTTGGTCCGGGCAGGGGGTGTCAGCAAACACGCTTCCATCAAGGTCCAAGCTCCCTGCATCAAGGACATCCCCGGACTCACAGCATTCCAGGGATGAGTAATACCCCGACTCCCTTGTCGAGGGCTTTTTCAATATTCCCTTCTTGGGCACGGCCACGGGCACTGCTCCATCACCTGTGCTGCGAGGGAGCATCCCAGAGGACAGGATCCGGGTGAGACCTGCATCAGCCACCTTGTCATCCTCACCCCTCGCCTCTCCCGCGGGTGCTGCTGGTGGAGGACCAGGGCCGGGCACCTTCTGCTCACAGGAGTTTCTCTTCTTCAGGATGCCCTTGGGCCGCTTTAGGATGGATTTGGAGGGGTTCTCTGGGGCCAGGGCCACCTCCTGTAGCGTGTGGGAGACGTCGTTCTCCTTCTTGGACTTCTTGAGGGAGCGCTGCCGCTCCAGGGCCACGCCAGGGATGTGCTGCTTCAAGAAGCATCGCACCTTGGAGCTGTTCTCCAGGAGGGGCCGGGAGGAACGGCGAAGCCACTCTGCCACCGTGGCCAGGGGAGACTCGCTCTCCCGCAGCAGCTCTTGCTCCCCGACGGGAACTTTGTAGCCCCAGTTCACCCACCAGTGTGTGGCGATGTCTTCGATGGTGGCACGGCGCTCCGGGTTCACCATCAGCATCCACCGGATCAGCCCGCAGGCATCTGGGAAAGAGGCAAGTCAGGCACTGAAGGGAATGCAGGGCAGGGAGCTGGGGGGGTGGAGCATGGGGGCAGTGGGGAGTTGTCTACCTGACAGCTTCGTGGGCTCCCGGTAGTCCCCACTCGTGATCTGCTTGACCAGGGTCTTGTAGTCGTGGCCATCGAACGGCATCGTGCCATGGACCAGGATGTAGAGGAGAACGCCCAGGGACCAGCTGTCCACCTGCCAGGGGGAGAGGCCAGCCTGGAGGGGGGCAGCAGGACTGGGCTGCCCCAGACCCCCCTACCCAGAGTCTCAGCAGCAGCTCCCATGGTGGCAGCAGCCACAGGGCAGGACCAGCTCCAGCCATTCGCATCCCACCACGTGTCCCCCCCACCCCAACTGCCATACGCCAACCATGCAGCAGGCACCTGTTACCCCAAACCGCACAGGCCCACGATGCTCCACTGGAAAACACCCAGCCCTTTCCCGAATCCAAGCAAAGAGGCAGCAAGACATTCCCACACACAGTGGGTGAGGCACAACCTACCTCCGGGCCTTTGTACGGCCGCCCGTTGATGATTTCGGGGGATGCGTAGAGAGGGCTGCCGCAGTAAGTCTGCAGAAGCTTGTCTTGCTGGTAAACGTTGGACAGGCCAAAGTCTGCAATCTAGAGAGCCAATCCTAGGTGTTACTGAGCAGCACAGTTCCCCTTCCAAGGCACAGCAGCATTGCCACCTGAAGCTCTCCAGCTGCAAGCTTGGCTGAAGCCAGGGCTGCCCTTGGCACCTGAGTCCTGGGCGTCCTCAGGGAGCAGCAGCAGCCTGGCCTTCCAGCCCTAAGGCTGCTCCCATCCCTTGTCCCCTCCTAAAACCCTTGTCCCAGCCACCACAGCAGCAGCCCCGCGGCTCTGCCCCTCCAGCCCCATCACTGGCGTGCAGCAAAGGTGTGGTTAGAGGGAGAGCTACCGGGCTCTCCTCCAGCTCATTCACAGGCACACGAGGCCGCTTCAGTCCCTATCTGCTCCACCTAGCACAGGCACTCATTATCCTCATTACACCCGTCACCTCTCAGTGAGCAGAAGGCACAGTCCCTGCTTGCGAGCTCCCAATTGCAAAATTACCCCTTACAGACACAAACCCTGCAGCCGGTTTATCACCGACCACACCGATTCCCGGCTGTGGCTGTGCCCTTCCTCCCTGGGCAGCTGCAGAGCTCCCAGCCAAGGCAAAAAGCATCGCTCGGGGCCAGCAGAGCTGGGACGTGCCCCACACCTCCCTCCACCAGCCTGGCTGGCGCATGCAGGGAGCGGGACTTTCACTGAAAGAGCCCTTCCTTATCCAGCCAGCCATGCTTTGACCTCACTGTTCAGACTTTGCCCTCTTATCAGCAGTCAGATACACAGTTATGGCTTTAATATAGGCAGGCCTGAGGCTCTGCCTCTGCAACCTCTCCCACTCAGCTGCCAAGTGCAGATAGCAGGGGGCACGTACAGGCACCCTCCTGGCTCCCCGTCTCCTGGGTAAACAGCAGCCTAGGCCGATGCCAGCGGTCCCAGAGCTGACAGATGCTTCCCAGAGCTGTGGAAAACCTTGGGGACACCAGGGTGTTGTGGCCACCCCCAGTCCATCCACGCTGGGCAGCCTCCCTCAGACCCCTTTGGTGGGTGACACCCAAAGCGTGGCCAGGCTCTGCCAGCCTCTCACCTTGATGTTCCCGTTTGCATCGAGAAGGATGTTCTCCAGCTTCAGGTCCCTGTGAACGATCCCATTCTGCATGAGGGAAGGGAGAGCTGGCTTGAGTATAGGGTGTTTGAGGAAGGGAAAGTCAGAGAGCACGGGAAGGTCACTGCCGTTCACCAGCACGCAAACAGGACACAGTGACAGCAAACAGAGGAGCAGTAAACAACCCCGGGTGCGTGGATGAGGACGGGCTGTAAACCACGTCCTGAAATGGGTGCTACCAGCTCCCCGAGCTGCTTGGGAGCATGAGCAGGGCGGCACCCCTCATCAGTGCCCTGTCAGGCACCACACTGGGTGCCCGCACCCACCCCAGCCACGTATCTATGAGAGTGGCTAGTGCCAGCTCCCGCAGGGCACAGTGGGAACAGCTCCATGTCCTTCCAGGGCCTGCTGCTTCCCAGCTAAGCAAGACCACATCTGCTTTAGGTTCAGGACATGCCCTGCAACACCCCCTCCTGCCAATGGTATGCAGGACCAAGGCATGGCCAGGCCTTAGAGCATCCTCCAAGGGAGACCCAGAGGCTCGAGGGTCCTTCCAGGGCAGGCACAGCTCTTCCCACAGCCCCAGACAGGGTCCTGTAGCTTTACATCCTTTCTAGGGGACAAGATGGGTGATTCAGGGCTTGGCTGTCACCCCAGCAGACAGCCCTGGGCGGGCAGGAGGGGAGTCAATAACTCCTGGCCAGGGTTAGTCAGCCCCACGCCCCAGCAGCCAAGGCAAGGGCTTTCCAAAAGCTGCTCCAGCACTGCCTCCACTAAAGCCCAAGGGCTGCCACACCCCTCAGATAAGAGGCAGGATTAACCCCCCTTCCAGGAAAGGCCAATGGCCATGAGCTTCCCTCACCTCCCAGCCCAGGCTGAGCCTTCCCACCAGGCACTGGATCCCTACCCAGCCCCGGCTGCACCTCTGCCCGGAGCCAGCCCTGCCGAGCACACTGGGGCCAGTCGCTCAGCTCTCCCCCCTGGAAGGCAGTGGGAAGCAGGGTGCTGACCCACCTTATGGCAGTAGTAGACAGCCGACACGACTTGCCGGAAGAAATGACGTGCCTCCTGCTCCGTCAGCCGCTGCCGCTCGCTGATGTAGTCATACAGGTCGCCCTTGCTGGCGTACTCCATCACGATGACGATCTTGCTGCTGTTCTCAAACACTGCACGGAGACGGGAAGCCACAGGGTGTTAGGAGGGATGCTTGGAACTAAGGGATTTCTCGTTAGCACATGCTTTTTAATGAGCAGGTAGAGCTCTGACCGACTCTAACACCCTGCCCACCCCATTGCTTCTGCCCTCAGCCTGTTTTGCAAAACAGAAGGTGTCGGGGTGTCTGCAGGTGCCTGCCCTGTGGTTGGACAGGGGAGGCCAGAGCTGCCACCCGTGTCCCAGTGCCACCGGGGCGGCTAGCCAAGCAGCCCCCACAGCCACAGAGCTCAGGAGAAGGGGCTCTGCTCTGCCAGAAGGTGACAAAGACGTGTGGTTCTTAGCTAGTTAGAGCCTTTGCCAAGGGGGAAGATGACGGAGCTATCGGCTGGCACGGCCGCGTGGCCTTTCTGCGTGTTCCCGTTGCTCCCAAACAAGGCTCTGGCTCAAGCCAAGAGATGGAGCGTTTTCTTCCTGTTTGCAGAAAGCTACCTCAATATTTTTGAATTCCAGCAGTCAGTGTGACTCAGTCCTTGCAAACACTACGTATGGGCTGCCAATCCACTTGCTTTTGTTTAGAGGACAAACAAAGGGCCTCTGGAAACCTCACCTACCCCAGCGATATCGCCGGCACAGCACGGTGAACCCCAGCAGAGCCAGCCCCGAGGAAGAGCATGGGTCACACTGGGTTTGTAGCCAAAGGACTCAGGGTTTAAGCAAAGACTGATCCTGCTGGAGATTCGCTCAAGTCCAGTCACAGCTAGAACTTGAGAAATTCCCCCTCGGTTGGTGTTGCCCCGACACCCCGTGAGCAAAGCCCAGCCCTGGCCGTAAAGCCAAGCCCAGCAGCACCAAGAGCTCTCCCAGTGCCCTGTGGTTTGGTTTTTCGGTGCCCCAGGGGAGGGAATGAGGACTCCAGTGCTGAGATTAGCTCCTGCCTCAGGCTGGGAGCAGGACCACAGAGATTCCCACTGCTCTGGCACTTGCCATGGCTGGGGCGAGCATCCGGCACAACCAGAGCCACACATAGCACTGGGCTTTGCGAGGGACCCTGGCCACCAGCTTCCCCCTCCTCCCCCCCCCCTCAATGGCACAGCCTCTCGCCGGCAGCAATGACGAGGCTTCCAGCCTCAAAGGGACACATACTCTTGGAGTTGGCTTCCCTCTCCGGGCAGGAGGGGATGGGATAGGAAGCGGCTATTTCGGGAGCAGGTATTTCCCTTCGCCGCTGCTCTGCATGCAGGCGGGGGAGTGCGGCGGAGAAACCACAGCCCAGCAGCGTCTGCTCTCCCAGCCAGCGCTGGCAACGGCAAACAGCTTCTGCTCGGAATGAGCGGAAGGAGGAGAGCGTGGAGCGCTGACCCCACTGCTGCAGCCCCCCCGGGGGTGCTCTGTTGAGGGATGCTGCTGGAAAGCAGAGGGGAGAGGAGGGCTCACCTTCGTGGACAGCGATGATGTGGGGGTGGTTGAGGGAGGACATGATCTCAATCTCTCTCCGGATATGGACAAGATCCTGCTCATCCTTGATTTTGTCTTTCCGGATTGACTTGATAGCCACCTGCGGATGAGCACATGCAGAGGGTCATCCAGCTGCTGCAGCTTCCCAAATCTTCTTGCAGAGCAAGAAACCCACCCACCCCTCTTCCAGGAAGGGGCTCACAAGCAAGAGATCAGCAGCCCCGCTTCTCCACCCAGGCGTGCTTTATCCCAGGGCCATGCTGCACGGCTCCACTGAAGAAACTCCAATAAAAAACCTAATTAATTAGGTTTTTATACCTTCCAAGCCCTGTTGCTGTGCACGAGGGAGGCTCCCCCTGCTTCCCCCTCCACGGGAAACCTACTGCCAGCTCCCCAAGCCCCCTCCTGTAGGTAGCACAGCCCTGCTCCTCACTGACGTGCCGTGGCTTACAGGAATTGTGTCCCAGGCTACGGCGGCTGCTGGACCGCAGCCAGCCAAAGGAATGTGACCTGCACACATGACTTGGAAGATAACAACAACGTCTTCTTGGGGTCATGAAAACGTAATAAACAGGTTTTGTTTTCCTCGCAAGTACTTATTTCAAGAAGCTGATTATGTAGAGGTAAGAGACAGTTTGGTATTAAGGTGCAGACCCCTCCACACTCCAGCCTGCTGAGAGACCCAGCACCAGCGATGGGAGCCTCGTTCCAGGCTTTTCCTTGGGTTTTCAAGTTATCCTCTACAAGGAAATTGAAAGGAGAGGAGAAAGAAGAGTAAGTACTGGAGAATAGATGCCTTCTAATCCTTTTTCAAAGGGGCTGGGGAGAGACAATGTGCTCCTAGGGTTGAATTTACAACTGAATCCAGCAGAACCTCTTTTTTTGTATCAGACAAGAATGCGGAACAGCATTAATTCTGTAAAGGGACCCCTGCACACAGTCTCCTAGCAACGGGGAGAGGGGCCACGGACACCCACCGGTCCCAGCTGCCAGCACAGGAGTGATGCTCGTGGCTACGCTGAGTGGGGACCCTCCTCCACCTTTGGCTGGTGGGACAGATGCTCGGCCTCGTCTCCCTCTGATTTAGGGGAACTGGAAATCTCGCTCCTCCAGCCCCAGGCACATGGGAGATGGCCAACAGTGTCTCTTTGGCCCCAGAGCACATCTCTGCTGCACTGGACCACTTCAGGCCAGCACTGGCCATGGCAGGGGTTTGCCTCTGTGCACCAGAGGAGCATTGTGCCTGCACGAGCCCCATGGGTTGAAGCAACCAAGCAGAATGGACTCTGGCCATGGAAAGTTCAATAACCCAAGCCCCAGTTTCTGTACAAGGCAATACTGAAGGCTCTTCATAGCTCCTTGAAAGCCAGGTATTCTTTTCCCTGACCTTTGTGCTAGGTGAACAGTTTAAAGTTTAACAATTTTTTGCTCCAGCCCTTGATTACCTGACCGTCACTAGAATGCGGGCAAAGCATTTATGCAGCAAGTCAGCCTGCTCCTACCCTCCCAAACTCCTGTTAACTCACTCTATTCATCTACTCCCTAAGGCTCGACATCCAGTCCAACAGCCACAGCATTTTGGGGAGCACGCAGCATGTTAGCGCTCATGTGCATACACTGCCGAGCCAGCGCTCAGGGCGAGATTCACTGTCCATAAAAAGATAAAGTGGCTCCAGGCTGCCAGCATGGGAAGCCTTAGGAGGTGCCACTGGCTGTATTCAGAGTGCCAGAGGATGTGGTTGTTGCCTCTGAGCCCGGCAGTTAGTGACCTTCAAGGCAGACGACTCGCCCTGCAGCAGAGCAGGTTTAGGGCACTGTTAGAGCCCCGGGGCTCTCCTTGCTGAGCACTGCCTGCAGCCAGGCCAGGTCAGGCACAGTGAGGACAGGGCACTGTTGGGGTCCACATCTCATGCAACAGGGACTGAACCAGTTGACAGGCAGATAAATCATCCCACCATGACAAGGCCTGCTAGGGATGCTAATCCCTTGGCCATCCCATCCTTCCCCAGGGGTTCAGGGAAGCAGCTTTGTTCCAAAAACGTCCCCTACCTAACGGTGCTGGGAGCAGAGGAAAGAAGAGACAGAAAAGGCCATGCACAGCCACCCTGGAGTTGGGGACCAACAGCTTCAGGGACAGACACTGGTGCAGCCTACACTCTCTCCACCAATGCCATGAGAAGAATCTCCTGCAGGAAACAGCCCCAAGAAGTGCTGCTGCAGGGGCCCAGAGAACTTGAGAGTACTTTCCAAGTCAAAAAGGCTTTTAATTAAAAGGTTTTTTGGGGGCAGAACAGGTATTTTCAGCAGCAGCTGAAAGAAGCATTAAGCTACAACCCCAGGCAGCACTTTAGAAGTTGTTCCAGATTGCGAGTGCGGTGTTTCATGCTCCATGAAATATGGATCACAACCCGCTACGGAAGAGACCGGGTTCACCCCTTACTGGAGATCAAGAGAGTCTTTGCCGCTTTGGAAAATTCCAGGTGCTGCCTTCCCCTTGACACCACACAAACCCACAAATACATTTCTGACACTGCAAGGGAGTCCCAGCGGAGGTTCCCCTTTCCATCTGACTTGGCTGCTGGCCAGGGCTTGGGAACCAGGCTAGGAGAAACACCAAGCTGGGAGGAAAAAAGGCCAGATGCTGCCATGCAAACAGGTGCCGGAGCCAGTTTGTACCACCACAGCACACGCTACTGCATCTTCAAAAGATGAATGGGAAAAAGGAAAAAAATGAAATAAAGAGCCAGCAACTTCCCCCCCACAACCTGCTTGATATTGCAGGGGCACAACAATTTTCCAGGGACTGGGAAGGATGCTCAGCAGAAGTACCCACCAAGATGCATGAGCATTAGTTCACTGAAGGATTTCTAACCAGAAAACAAGATTTTAAGACAAAGAGCGTTGCCCAAAAATCCTTCAGCTGCAGGAGCCTGATCCTCCCTGCAGTCTACCAACTGATCAGACACACCTCGCTCCGAGCTAAGGCCAGGTAGGTTGGTTCAAATTCAGAGGAAAAAGAAAGAGGTAAAACGAGATGGTTCGATATTCAGTGCGTCTGACAGAGGCAGTTTCTGATTAGCCAGAGGCAAAAACCACGCGTGGAGCAGCTCCAGCTTTACAGCCTCAGCCGGTAACGTGGGATCCGCGGAGCCCACGAGGGATAACCGGCGGAGGCAGCAGTACCTGCTCTCACACCTCGGTGTTTAGGAAGTGAAAGCCACTTAGAGAAGGAGCAAATAACAACCCGGCTCAGGATAAGCCTGAAGATTAAACAGGTCTGGAAATGCTGAGTGCTACAAGAAAGAATTTGTGGGAAGAGGAGAGATTTGTGGTTAAGCCTCCTGTTCCTACATGGCCAGCTCGCTGGGGTACTAGTTAGTCAAGCCTCTATATCCGTCATTTATTGAGGAGTCGTTGGCCTGTGTGTTTAATTAGCTCTATAATGGGCCAATGCTGCTAGGCAAACAGTCCCTGTCCTAAGGGGCTTCCACAGATAGGTAAAATCCCTGGGAGCTCAGAATCCCTGGACAAGCTCTGTCAGGGGCAGACAGGGAAAGCCAAGTCCTCTCACCCATCCCAAGGAGAAGGATCCTTCTAGGTCCGTGGGTGGGAGCTGCATTTCAAGGCCCTGATTATGCAGCAGAACAGCAGCTTCTTCAGAATCAGCGAGGCTAATGGAAATGGCAGATCTGGCTTAATTAAGAGCGGTTGCTTTACACAAGAAAACCTCTCTGATTTACAGTTTTTTGCCTCTGTGGCACCTCCATGACCCAACCTGCTCAGCCCTAAGCCTTGCTGGACCCTCATCGCTCACCGCATGGTCTTACATGGGTTGGTGTGGAAGTGGGTCCCATCCTGCACTGCAGGACAGGGTCAATCACATCCAAGTCTGCCCTTTAAACCCTTCCTAAAGGACAGGGCGGCCAGGACAGCAGCACCCTGCTTTCCAAGGGTCTCCCACCTCTCCCTCACATTTCCAGCACACGGGATCGCTGTGCTCTGGGCTGAGCTGTGCATTGCACAGAACCACTTGCTTTGGAGGGGCTGAGGCGATGATTGAGTCACGATTTCAGCCAGACACTCCGAGCTCAGCTTTGCTGGAGTGTTGCACACCAAGAGCCAACACACCGACCCAACCCCGAACCAGGGCAAGAGGAAGGGAAAAATCCTTGAGACTCAAGTGCAATATTTGCTCTTCACTGCCGGATCTCTCCAGGCTCCTTTCACCAGGAAGCCCGACACGGTCAAGTGGGCGAGGGGGGCTGCAAGCCCCCTCGGGCTTCCCCCCACCTGCGACACCAGCCTGGGGACAGCAGCACCGCATCCTCCCCGCACGCTGCGCCAGGAGCGGGGCCGGGCGAGAGATGCGGCTTCCCGGTTACCGGCTGGGGAGAGCTGGGGCTGGTGGGGATGCACCGGGGCGAGGCGGGGGGATGCACCGGGGCCGGCGGGGATGCACCGGGGCGAGGCGGGGGGATGCACCGGGGCGAGGCCGGGGGGATGCTCAGGAGCCCCGTACTGGTTCACGGTGAGGATGTACCGAGAACAGGGTGGGGTGACGAGGGTCCTTACCAGTTTGCCGGAACGCTCCCGTGCTTTCTTCACCTTCCCGTAGGTGCCCTTCCCCAGCGTCTCCAGGAACTCGTAGCGATGCTTGAGGTTGTGTTTGTGGTGGTGCCGCTTCACCGCCTGTTTCTTCATCAGCGGCCGCGGAGACTTGATGAGCCCCTCGGCCAGCGAGGCGGCCAGCGCTGCCCCTGCCCCCGGCCCCGCTGCCCCCGGCCCCCCCGCCCGCTCCATGCCGCGCTCCGGCCCCGGCTCCGCCGTCTCCCGGTACGGCCCAGCCCGGCCGCTAAATGCGGCGGCCCCGCCGGCCGCGCCCCCCCGCGCCCATTGGCCGCACGGCGGCGGCCGCCCCGCCCGGGAGCCGGTGCGACGGACCGGGGGGGGGGACACAGGGGAAGCGACTGCGGGGAGACCCCACGGGTAGGGGCGGAACGGGGGGGACCCACGGGGCGGGTAGGGGAGAGCGCAGACTACGGGGAGAAGGGGGAGCGGCGGAGCAGCGTGCGGGGGGGCACCCACGAGCTGGCTGCAAAGGGAGGGTGTACGGGGGGGTGGGGGGCAGGGGGAGCCCAGGGACAAGGGAGAGAGACAGAGTACGAAGCGGGGGGCTCAGGGGGTGCCCTGCAGATTGGGTGGGGGAATTAAGGGTTTTCCAGAAGGTGATGGGGAAGAGACTCGCATCTGGAGGCTGGACCAGAGTGCTGGGAGGATGCGGAGCAAAGCACACGGGTGGTTCACACCAGGAGTGATGCAGGGACAGAGGGAGACAGACATACAGCCGGCCAGGACACAGACAGATGTGATTTGCTTCGAGGAACCACAAGGCACCCAGAAAAAAATACGTATTGAGGCCAAAATCAGAGAGAGGAGAGGCCTGGGCAAGCATGGCCCATCCATGCTCGCCAGAATCAGAGAGAGGAGAGGCCTGGGCAAGCACGGTCTGTCCACGCTTGCCACAGGACAGTGCTTTGCCCCCCCAGACCCTCAGCCTGGGCGGGAGCAGCATGCTCCATGACCAGAGCCCGCAGGCTGCTCAGCGTTCCCACGCAAAGGCTTTTTACGGACGTTCCTGGTTAAGTCGGCAGCACCTTCCCGTGTGGTCTTTTTTGCCCCTGTGGTAAATCTTTGTTTTGAGATATTAAAAGAATGCAATTATTTCCCCAAAGCAGCCAAAACAAAAGCTCTTGCCTGGCTCTGGCATGTGTGAGGACACACCGTATTGATTGAAGAAAGAGATAGCTACAGCATTACTCATCCCCGCACTCAGGCCTGGATTTTCCCACCACTTCCAGCAGCTCAGGGCAGGGTGAGGCGGAGCAGGGGCTCCCGAGGGTCTGTGAGGGATGATCTAATCCAGCACCAGCTTTGTGTCCCCCTGCACAGAGGTGGCATGGGATGGAGCTGTGCACTGGCCCAGCACGCACCCTCAGCGTATCATGGCTATGTCTCTATGGCAGGATGAGACCCAGGCAGGCATCCCAGTTCCCTGGCAGTCTGGGAACCAGAGGACTGAGATTAGAAAACGACCTGTTGAGGACATTTGCCATGCAGGGGAGCTGCGACAGGCACCAGACTCCAGGTCTTGGAGGCAGATGTGAACCGAACTTGTGCTCATCCATCGCTGTGATCTCCCTCGGCGCTGGAACGACTGCACATTAGATACCATTTGGATAGTTAGGACAGAGGTACCTTGTCCCTGATTTTTATTGCCAGTGGCCATGTGGCACCTCCATTCCTCACAGGATGCCAGGGATAAACAACCTCTTGCAGCTTCAGGCTGGTCCTGCATTATGGGGTGGGGGGGTTGTCTGCAGAAGATACTGTGCTGAAGCAGAGTTGCAATAATGAATTATTTACTGTGCAGTAACAGGAGCTGCATTTCCATTGCAAGTGGCCAGCGGGGCCATAGGGAGGATAAACAAGCCGTAGATGAGATTAACTAAACTGCTGCAATTTCAATGTCAAAGTAAACAGATAGGATCCTGTTCAGGCACAGCCCAGAGATTGCAGAAGAGCTGAAGGGGAAGGTACAAACCTGCCTTATTGCTACAAACCTACCTTATTGCAATAAACAAAGCAATTTCACTTGACGGAGATGGAAGCGTCTGTGTCTCCCGGACACAGCAAACCCGCAGAGTAATGCTATCCACAGCCTTGGGATCGCTCGTGGTTTAGCCCACCAGTCCAAGAAAGCACTTGAGCACGCATTTAACTTCAAGCACATGTTTAATACTCCTGTTGATTTATAAGGATGCTTTCCAGAGGCTTTCCTCATGATGAAAGGAAGCGGAGCCTTGGGTAGCTTCTCTTTCTGTTTTCACCAGATAAATTCTTTTCTGCAATTTTCTGTGTCGCAGGCTTAGGTATGCTTTTGTTCTAGACTGGCTCAGGAAGCCTATTTTAATGGAAATGTCAAGGGACACAGATCTAAGTCCACTGGAATCCACTGATAAGGATCCTCTATTGTAGCAGTATTGCTACTGCTTTCTCAGCAGTGGGGAAATCCACCAAAAATTCCCCCTGCCTCCCCCAGCTGCAGCCTTAGAAATCCTAAGCAGGGTTTCTCCAGTGGCAGCCCTTTGTACCACAGGCCCCAGTGCGTGTCCGTTAAAACCAACATGAAAGCCGACAAGGAATTTGGCTCCATGTCAGGTAAACCTGCTCACAGCTAGTCTAATCAACTTGGTGCTTTGTCATAGCGGAAGCTCTATTTACTTGCAGACTCCTAACTGTGTGTTTATTTCTTATTTTAAAATAAATGCCACATTACCTCAGTGCTAAAAACATCCACGTCCTGGTCAAAACTTACGGCTCTGCCATCGACAGGCCCTGTTCGCCCCTGCTTGTGGACTGGGGAAGGAATGAACTTTCCCCAGAAGACAGCAGTGAGCCCACGGAGAGGGAAAGGAAAAGCTCTGCTAGGCATTAAAATGCCAAAGACAACAAAAAGTGTAATGATCACCTCTTGTTAGTGATCTTCCAAGCTGGCAGCATTCCTCACCTGCTGCTGGGTAGTGCTCAGGCAGGTGTGAAACCCATTCCTCCTCTGAAACCACTAAGGAAACTGGTTTTTTGCTCTGATCCTCCCGATTGGGTGCCCCATCCATCAGCAGAAAAAGGGAAACACATTAGCACCAATAGGAACCTTTTGAAAAGTAATTTATGGCCTATCACATCTAATGACTGCAGCAGAGGCCACCTCTGCACCCCACTTCCACCGCAGCTGTGGATTACACCAGCCTGCAGCCCCCAGCCAGCCCACCCTCCGCTCAGGACATGCAGCTGCTCTGGGTAAAGTCAAGCTCATTTTTTTCCAGCTTGATAACTACTCGGTGGGCAGATTTGGTGCCCAGGCCAGTCATTTGTAAGGATCGTTTTGCAAAACCCTGTTAGCCTGATAACGTTTCACCGCGGTGCTCATGAACCGAGGTCCTGCCATCTCTCCTTATCGCCGCCAGCGTAGAAGCACGGCAGGCAGAGCAGAAGGGAGCTGCGTGGAGCTACGGAGATAAGGGATGTGCTGCAGCCAAGGATGGATCACCACTGGAGAAGGCAGAAATATTGCCCCATTCGGCTGGATGGAGTAGAAAAAAGCATCGCTCCTCGGGCTGCTCCGCGTGTAGGAACGTGAGCGGTGAAGCACGCCGAGAAAAAAGAGGGAAGCACAACTGTGGTTAGCAGTGACATAATTTATGCACAGCCCGTGGGGAAGGACAGGCTCCCAGGTTGGTGTCCTGCTCGCTCAACAGCTGGACCAGCCACAGGATCGTAAAATATTTTAGGCTGGAAAAGACCCTTAAGATCATTGAGTCCAACCGTTAACCCAACTCTGATAATACCACCACTAAACCACATCCTTCAGCAAGAAGATCCCAGGACCTCATCTCCCAGCTGCTGGTATGGAGCGAGCCACCCCAGGTCAGTGACACACATCTCCTTTAATCACTGGATTTATGAGCTTTTTAGTCACTGTGATGAACTCAGGAACCAGCCGCTTCAATGTAAGATCTTATTTGGATTTTTAATTGCCATCGTATCAGATGATAACACAATCTTTTTTATGGTATGATATTGACCTTAGAAATCCCTACGGATAGATAAGAGAGATGTGCAGTGATCTGAATTACACTTTAACCTAAAAGCTTGTTGAATAAAAGCCGAAACAGCAACCCCCATCCAACTCAAGTCCTGTACTTCAACCACCACAATATGTGTTAACCCTATGGCTGAAGCCTCCACTCACAATCAGCAAACCCCAGACAAGGGCTGGGCGGGGATCCATACACAATTTTCTGCTGTACTGGTGAGTTTGGAGCAATTCTCCAGGCTTCGCCTTCCTCTGGTGCACACGCCAATGGCTCACTCAAACACACAGTCAGTCGGAGTTTGGTGCACACACCAGCCGACACAAGTTACCCACACCAAGGACAGAAAATGTTATATATATAATAAATAAAATGCATTATTTATATGATTCTTCTATTGTACCGTCTCATCCAGGGTTCTCCTACCACGGATCAAACAGATTGTACAAATCAAACGACCCAGGACGCCCCGTGATACGTTCCCAGGCGCTGGAAAGTCGCGGCGGGGAAGGTTACAGCCTGCAGCAGCACATGGGGCTGCAGAAATGCCGAGGCATTTATAAAAAATAATAAGCAAACTCTCCAAAAAAAGCTGGAGCTTTTATTTTCAGGGCAGGAAGCGTCTGTATTTCAGGGTAGTGACTTGATATCCGTTACAGCGCCGGCGGATGCTGACGGAGTGGTTTGTCTGCTGGCAGCGAGAAGGGCCGGGGCTGGCTCGGCTGCAACTGGTGTCCCCACTGGGTTGGGGACCTAACGGGGCCAGGGCAGCGTGTACAGCTGTGGTGTATGGGGTTGGCAGTGACAGAGGGGTCCTGGTGTTTCCCAGTGCCACTGCAGCTCCGGCAGCACGGAGGAGCTCTACTCCCAGCTATAGACAAAGAGAAATTCGGCCCTGAAGCTGTACAACAGCGCTCACACAAAGCTACTCTGGGTCTATGTTTGGGAAGTGTTGGCTGACCGATGGCCAAAAAGCAACACTGGCCCTGAAGAGCATCTTCCCCCAACAGCCAGGACCAGCTGAGGAGAGCAGGGCCATGCTGTGTGTGTTGTGCACCCGTGGCAGGGTACAGGAGTCCTTTCTGCTCCACAACCAGACCTGTTAAAGGTTGTTCTAAGGAAATTTCCTGTTTATGCAGACAAAGTCTGCTCGGGGACAATGAGAAGTGGTGTTTTTTGGCAGGAAAGCCACTGCAGCCATCGGACCACGCAGCGCTGTGCCGGAGCAGCCACCGGCGCTGGTACTGGAAAGCCTGGCTTTCAGCAAACACAACTTCGAGTATCGGGAGTTCAGGCGAGGACACGGCGGAGGCCAGCTCCCGGATTTGTTGAGCCCCATTAGGTAGCTGGAAAACTACAAGAGCTCAGCTGGGTTTCAGATGAAGGCGTCGAGAGAACAGCCCGTGGCTGCCGAGGAGGTTGGTGGGCACCGGCCCCTGGTGAAACCTGGGTCAGAAGGACCAGCCCGTAGCTCTTTGCAGCTCCTCGGAGACAGGAGGAACTGGCTGACAGATCTACTGAAGATCAGTAAGAAAGAATGTCACAATGGACTGTTCAAAGCACTCGCTGTACTGAAACGTGATCCTGTTTCAACGCAAGGCTGAGAGCTAATACATATATTAAAAAAAAAAAAGATACTGCAGACAATTGCCAATCCCTTCTCAAGATTGCCGACAGCAATTCTCCAAGGCAGGTCACATTTACCATGTATTCTGCAAAGGAAGCTGGATTGAAACCCAGTTATTTTATATTGGCTTGCTTTATTTCTAAAAGATTCCCCTTGCACCACCATCCACAGTGGTTACAGCAATTGAAAGGTTTGGTTCAGTGAACGTGCTTTGACATCACCAGGTCTTCTCCTACGCTGAGGTCTAAGCACAGTCCATAAATATACTACGGAATTGACATCTAAAATGATTTTCAGCGTCAGACAGACACCAGTAATCCTCACAATGTGAGATGAGGTGGACACTTCATCGATTCCCTGTCCCTGAAGAACAAACACTACGGCTTGTTTTCAGCTGGCCTTGAGAACCCTGCCCAACATACCAGGGCAGCAGCAGACAGCTGAGGCCACCACCTCTCTGTGTGAGCAGGAACGACCCCAGCCACAGCTCTGAGACAGAGCAGGGAGGAACGTCGCCACCCAGGATGGTGCGGTAGGACCTGGCGTGTCACCCACTGAGCTGGGGCAATGTGAGGATGTGTGCAAGTACCCTGAGCTCTCTTGCAGCAGCTCTGTGTGTCACGGTTCAGACAGCAGTGCCTGCTGGGGGTGACAGTGGCTGGCAGGTATGTGCTCTTGTAGCACGGGACAAACCCAGCCATGAGCGCAGTATGGGGGGTGAGCTGGCAAGCTGCCGGCTCCCCAACCTGCTCACCGTGGTGGCAGTTTTGTTGGCAATTCCCATCAAAGCCCCTGTTCTACTGGGGTGGTTTGATCATTGGGCTCAACCTCCCAGCTGAGGCTTTGCCTCGTCCCTCCAGGCACAAGATCCATCAAATATCAATTTCAAAGATGGAAGCGCTCAGCATCATATACCACAGGGATCTGGGCAAAGAAACTCTGCAGCTATCTAATCTGTGGAGATTCACTGCAGAGCTCGGGGTGCTGCGGCAGCAAGAGCAGGATTCAACCACACAGACATTTCCTTGCCTGACTCTGTGCAGCAGCGTTGAAGCCTGGAGGACCTGAGAGGAGAATTCAGCTCTGACATAGCTACTGCAAGGCATTTGGACTCAGAGGCAATGTATGTTCATGGGAATGAAATCCTTCAGGTTGCATCCTTTTCACATCAGTTTATTCTCTGGATCCTTATGCTGTTAGCCAAAATCCCTGCACAAACCAAAATGGCGTTTTGGAGCCAGCCTGCCATCCCACCAGCATGGTCCAGCATCACTGGGGCAGGGCAGGATGCCTGCGGGGAGGTGCTGGTCCCGCCTGGGCTCAGCCCAGGGATGCCATCTGCCGTCCAGAGCACTGGGAGGAGAATGGGAGCTCATCCAGCACCGCTCAGCCCAAACACGCGCAGCACCGCTTAAAACCGAACAACCCTACACACACAGAGTCAGGGTGCGTCTGGTTTACCCCCTTGCTCCCCAGCCTTGGCTCCCGGTCCTACCTCCATCACCCAGAGGCAGGCACGGCCCTTTTGTTTCAAACAAAAGCAGATTCTCTCCTGCAGCCTGCTCTTTCCCTCAGCAGCAGGAGCGATGCGGAGAACTGGCAAGATTGAAGGTGCAGCTGTGAGAACCATCAGTGGAGAGACTTAATCCGCCAGCTCGTGTCTGCCAGCATGCTGGAACTAGTGAATGCCACCACCGAGCCCGTAGAGGTAATGGGAAAGTTGGAGGATTTCTCCAGCTCCTGAAGGGAATCTCAACCCACTAGAAGGGATTTCCCATGAGCGAGAGGAGCCAGGGAAGGGCTGCTGGTTCTCCAAGGAGGCTGGGTGGCTGGCAGGAAGTGGCTGGGTGCTGGAGTCTCACAATATCTCCTTCCAGTCTTTAATGAGCCCAGAAGCAACTTTAAATAACCTGGTGCTGCCTAACAGCTCACTGCTGATTGCTGGGCACCATCATCCCCAAGGGGGAGATGCCCTGGGTCCAGAGGAGATCCATGGGTGAGCCCCCAGAGAAGCCCAGCAACACCAGGGGAGCCCAGGAGGAGTTGGGGGGGTCAGGAATGGCATTGGCTGAGCCATTTTTGGGGTGCAATGCAAGTGCTGTGGATGGGGTGCATGCTTACCTCCAAATCCCTGCAATTAGGTCATTTTTTTGGGGTCATTCACACTGCAGACGTGGACACCTGGGGTCGACACTCAAATAGCCTTGACAGGGCAAGAGGCTGTAACGTACTCTGTGTTTTGAACTGTGGGTTGATCTTCCCTGGCCTCTGCAGCAACCTCGTTACATCTCTTATTGCATAATTAATTAGCAGAGCTCCTCCAGCCTCACCTTGGTGGCTCTGCCACACAAGGACCGGCTGCTCAGCCGCAGCAGCAGACCAGCTCAACAGCACGCTTAAGAAAAGTTTGAAACCTTTTCTTGAATTAATTAGAGACAATCAATTTGAAAACATTGCCAGGCTCCTTCAGCTGGGGGTCAGGCACCGGCAGAGCCACTTCGGGACGAGGCTGAAGCCAAATCCGAGGGGCTGTACTGAGGTGGTGGGGTCCCACAAGCAGAGCCCAGCACAGGGACACACCAGACCTACCCTTTAAGCCTGGCTTTCGCCACTGACCACGTAATTATGGATATGACTCTCCCCACTTTCCTGCTGCCTGGTTAACCGCTCTGTGTTTGCAAAGCCTTTTATGATCTGCCAGTGAAAAGCAAACGACATTAGTAGCAGGGAAAGTGCTCCAGTTCTTTAGGTACAGAGGTCTCCAAGTGGGTGTAATCTGGAAGCACGGTGCAGTGAAGGCGTGCTAGAAGTGTCTGAAGTCTCGGCAGCTGCCTTTCCGGGCAGATTTTGGGGAGAAGCCAGCAGACAGAGCGGGAGGTGGCTGCAGAGCATGCTGCAGGTCACAGCGAGAGCTTACGGCTGCTCGGGAAGCCCCCAGCCCCTGAAATCAGGACAGATGTGGAAATAAACTCCTAGGAGAGCTGCTCACGGGGGGAACTACATCTGGAAAAGTCCAAACATGATCTAGGTGTAAAGCTTTTGTAAAAGCTTGGATCTGCTCAGCACCACCATGGGGAGAAACATCCGCACAGGAGCACCAACACCAGTGTCCTGTCGCTGGCTGGGGACATGCCAGCTGTCCTGTTTGGTGACAAGAGCTTGGGTTTCACTACAAAGGCAGCTGACCCAGACCTGCTTCTCGCTACGCTGCCACTCAGAGGACTCCTCTTTCTCTCCTTCTCTAAATGCTCAGCACATCCCCAGCTTTGATTACCGACTGTCTCCCCCCAGCCTGGTCCCCGGTCCCTGACATCTCTTCATTAAGTCCTGGAGCGGGTTTATTCCCATGACGCTGCTTTGTCTGTCACTCTCTTCAGCCTTTCTGGAGGGAGAAAGCAAAGGATCAGCCCCCCAGCTGTGCTGCAGCCAGACAAAGGGAGCGGATTCCTCCTCCCCTTGCTCCAGCTTAACAAAGCCAGTGCAGCAGCACCAAACCCTGAGCCGCGACCAGCGTGGCCTCGCTGCAATAAACAGGGCTCAGGGCTAATGAGAAAGCAAGAGCAGAGGAGCATCAGGCTGTGCTGTGTGTGGGAAAGGTTCCTTGAGGACAAAGGAAAACACTTCATTAATAGCTAGAGACTCTCGGCTGTGCAGGGGCGGCTGAAATGGAGCTCTGCCGTGCTGGGAGACAGGGGATTTGTTCTGGAAGAGAACGCTCCCTCTCTCCCTCCAAGCCCCCTCCAGTTTTCATAGTTCAAAAGGATGTTTTATGAGCTTTCTGGGGTCAGGAGGCTGCACCCCCAGGTCTGCACCCCCAGAGGGGGTGCTCTTAGCACCCTCCTTCAGCTCTGCTAGACCTGGCAGACCCTTGAGCATCCAGGGATGCTGTTGACAGAAATGCCTGGCCCCAGTGCGCTGCTCACCAATCCCTGCAGACTCACCCCCCAGCAAATCTCACCCTGGATCCCTCCCCAGATACACCGTGATTGTCTCAGCCAGGCCTCATGCTCCTTTCCGGGGGCCTGGAGCACAACCCAGCGTGGCTGCGGGCAGCTCCTCCATCCCGGCCGGAGCTACGCGTCTCCATCACCCCGGCTCCTTCCCGCAGTTCGGTATTTGCATTTACACAGCCTTCCAAACCACGGTGCCTAAACGAACACAGCATCAGGGCCACAGATGGGAACATGACAGGGGATGGGGACATGACAGGGGATGGGGACAGGCGCTGTTGTGCCTCTGTACGAAGCCAGAGACAAGCAGGTGGGATGTAAATAATTAGCGAGCAGGTTGTTTGCTGCCGAGGCGATGCCTTTCTCCTTTCATCTGAGCTTGGAGCTGACAGGGCTGTACTTCAAAAGGAGCCACTCGCTTCACCGCCTCCTAGCAAATACCGACAGACGGGAAGCCCCCCCCTCACTCCCGGGAAGGGCAGGAGCCAGCCCGGAGGGCACCGGCCGGGTCTCCCCGCTGAGCGATGCCCGGGGAAGGTGCAGACGGAGGGGCCGGTCCCTGCCCTCCGTCTCGCCCGTGCCAGCCTGCCCGCCCGGGGGGGTGAGCTCCGGCCCCCGGCTGCCCCCCGCCCCAGCCGCCGGGGCCGGCCCTGCGGTTGCCGCGGCCGCCGCACGGTGTCCTCGGTGCTCCGCAGCGGCGGGAGCGGGACGGCGGAGCCCGCAGCTGCTCCGCTCCCTTCTGGGCGGCACGGAGGGACTGCCCCCCCGGCTCCTTCCAGAGGCCAAGAGATGGGACACCTCGGAAAGGAACCGGCGATGGGGCAGCGCCCAAGGCACGGGACGCCCCTCCGACCCCGGCAGCCCTCTCCCAGCTTTTCCTACAAACACAGCCCATAGCACAGGCCGGGCTTCTCCAGGGGTTTTCCCAAGACAGCTTTTAATGGTGCGACTGCTACAAGCTCTAATTGCAACGTGGTGGTTCGGACAGCCGTCCGGCAAACCTCCTGTGAGGAACGAAACCAAAGAGGAGGTGATGCCTGGGGTCTTCTTGCTCTGCTGCCGGCAAAGACGTCGCCAAAGCCACGGCCTGGCCCCAGGCTGGGAGTGCTCCAGGACCAGAGGCAAGGCTCGGTTTTGTTCCTTTCTCCCAGGGCTGAACAGAAGATCCCAGATCATTAAAGGAGCTAAAAACCAGGTTGGGACATTGTAGGTTGAGGCCATCTCTGTAGGAAACCCAGCAAAGGCAGTATCTGTGCTAGTCCAGTGCCAAAAACAAGGTTTTCCCTCTAGCAGAAAGAGTCCTTTGGGCATTCATCCCTCCTAGGAGCATTGGCAGCCCCTTGCTCCAGCTCCTGGCAAAGTGACAGTCAAATGCTACAGGTTTGCAGGAAAAGCCTTGCTACGAAGGCAGAAAAATGATCCCCTGAATCTGGCTGCAGGTCAGGAGGTTCCCTTGTTGCAAGCCAAGGGGATCCGTGCAGGGAAGCACGCATGGATCTCAGGATGCTGGAAGAGGGCTACATCACATCAGCTCTCCCTGAACCACCACTGACCTGCCTGGATACTCCTAACACCTCCAAGCCCGTTGCCTTTGGTAGTGGGTGAGGATGGTAGCAGGGAGTTGCTCACCCGTGCCCTGATCCCCAGAGTCCTTCCCGATAGCAGGAGACATGGCACACCAGCTCTGCAAGCAGTTCCTTCACCTGGATTTCCCCACAGAGCTCTGAAGATGACTGGAGGGGACTGTTGGCCAAAGCACAATTTCCCTCTGAGGGGCCGGAACGGGTGCACCCAGGAGGGAAAGGAAAGCAGCCCTGGCTGCAGGGTGCTGCCAGCCACAGCTCCAGAGCAGGGCTGGGTTTAGCTACCGGCAGGCAGACCTGAGCTGCCAGGTTCCCAGGGCAGCTCTGGGGATGCTCACCCAGCCTCAGCGCTGCCGGGAGCTCCCAGCACCAGCACCACCGCTGCTGGAGGCAGGGTCCTCCGCCGGGCAGGAGCCAGCTAGGAATCGGAGAGGCACAGAGCCTCCACGGCACTGCTCAGGCCCTGGCTCACCCCGCCGACGGCCAGAAGGCAGTTCCGGACCACGATGCTGGAGCAGGCACAGCGTGGGGTGGGCATGGGGGGCAGGTTCTCCCACTTGTTCTTCTCGGGGTGGAAGGCCTCTGCGGACTCCAGGACAGTCGGCTGGTTTCCTGGAAGCACAAAGCGAGGCACTGAGTCACTTGGGAAGCACAGGCAAGCATCCCATCTGCTCTGGCATATTGCCAGTGCTCTGGAATTCATCCCCTTACGGCGTCATTTTCCCTGCTCCCTCAAGCCAGCCAGGGCCGTGATCTCTCCCCTCTGTAATGATAACACGACTCACAGCTGCTTTTAAAGAGTTACCACTGTCCCCAGCACCTCACCTAATCCCCCAGCCACCACGACCCTGCCTTTCAGGTAGCCAGCCACGAAGTCTGCTCGCCTTTTCTTCAGGTAGAAGGAGCGCTCCATCTTCATCCAGCCACCTGGGAAGGACAGGACAGACTAGATATCACAGGAGCATCCCCTCCTGGGAAACCATCTGCCCCTCTGACCTCCTACTTGCTTGTAGGAGCATTGTTTTGCTGCTGCACCTGGGGGGAATAAAACCCCATGACACAGGGGGTCAGCTTCCTCACCACCGTGGCAGGAGGGAGCTGTTGAACCCAGCTGCCTTGGGAGCATGGTCTCCCCTCCTGTTGCCCTGACTTGTTAGTCTTGACTGCAGGCTGGGCTCAAGGCAGCAGCGGTTCAGGACTCCGCAGATGAGAGCTCTGCAAGGACAGCAAAGCCCCAGAGCACAGCCTGGCACGCCACCCACCCTGCTCCTCTGAGAAGGACAGAGCTGGGACAGCCCCCACCTTGTTCCATGTCGAACATGTCCACGGTCCTCATGAACTTGGGCTGCCGGTAGAGCCTCCCTTGCCGCAGGCCGCCGAGACTGAAGAGTTTGTCTTCCGTGGGCACGAAGCTGGAGAAGGCTCTTTTGTTGGGGATGTTGGGAAACTTGGTCCATGACCTGGTCTCTGTGTCAAAGACCTCGAAGGCATTGATCGCGTACTTGGACTGCCTTCCACCTGGGGCAGGGAGATAGAATCACAGAAAGGTTTGGGCGAGAAGGGACCTTAAAGCCCACCCAGTGCCACCCCCTGCCATGGGCAGGGACACCCTCCACTAGCCCAGGTTGCTCCCAGCCTCATCCAGCCTGGCCTTGGACACTCCCAGGGATGGGGCACCCACAGCTTCTCTGGGAACCTGTCCCAGTGCTCCCCACCCTCTCCAGGAAGAATTCCTTCCTGATGTCCAATCCCAATCTCCCCTCTTTCAGTTTAAACCCCTCGTCCTGTCACTACATGCCCTCGTAAAAAGTCCCCCCCGCCAACTTTCTTGTAGTCCCCCCAGGAGCTGGAAGGTGCTATAAAGTTAGAAAGAAAAGGGTCAGCTTGGCTCAGGGCACTAAGCCAACAGCAGCAGGAACCAGAGGAGCCTCCTAGGGCAGGCTGAGAGCGAGCTGCCAGCTGCTATGATGTCCCAGAGTCTCAAGTCATCTGCATGAGGGCCTGGAAACTTCTCCTGAGCCAGGTAACTTCTCAGCCTTGCTCTCCCTCTCCTTTAACTACAGGTTCGTGACATGAAAACACTTCACTTTTCAGTGCATCGCACCCTCCGTTTCCCTCCATGCCAGCAGCAGCAGGTCACCCGTGCAGGCAGGTGTTTAGTATGCAGGGGTTTAATCAAGACAAATTCACAGCAGAGCAGGGATCAGTGCTCAGGGAGCCTTTGCAATTCAGATGAGTTCAGCGCCAGTGCAAGCCAGCAAGCCCTGGCCTCGCTGCTGAGCTCCTGACGGAGCAAGAGAGCCAGAGCAGCTGCTGCTACCACTGCCAAAGATGCATATTATTCTTCCATCCATCAGATGCAGATGGATACAGCTATTCTCAGCTCAGATGCTCAGCGTGCCTTTGAAGACAGAGCCTGTGCTCGCTACCGGGCCCACAAACCGTTCGCCAGCGGCAGGCAAACTGCAAAATAGATCAAAGAGTCTTTTCCAGTAACCCCTAAAGCAAGCCGGGGCTGTCTGGTGGTTTGAGCAAACTCCTGCGTTTTCATCCTGATACGCCATTTGGCCACAACCTAACAGCAACATTTCTCTGCCTCAGTTTCCCTTGTTGTAACACAAGACTGCTGAAAATTGTCCCCTGCAAAAGGCTTGGCCCAGCATTTCCCAGCTATGGCAGGTCACTCCTGTGCCAAGGGCAGACCCCCTCATGGTACTTCGTTGATATAAACCGCATAGAAGCATTTTTACTCACTACTTGAGTCCAAGGGCTTTTATCTGCAAATTGAGCAAAGACCAGCTGCACCCTCGGCTGCCAGCAGCCGTGGATGGGCCTGGGGCAAGGGGGTCAGTTGCCCGGCACAGAGATGCTGCGAGACCCACAAGCTCCCGGGGTGGTACAGGGTGCTGTGGAGGTGTGAATCCAAACCCAACGCCAGCCCCACTCAAAACCCACAGCTGCAAGCTTGGTATTTCTGGATGCACGAGAAAGCAGGCAGGGATGGAGAGGAGCGTTCCCCAGGGCCTCTTCCAGGGAAGTTTCTCAGGAGCTGCTGCCCAGCGGTGCCCAGGGAGGGGGAGGCAGGACTTGCTTCTTACCCAGCACGTAGATCTTGGTGCCTCGCAGGAAGGACGTGGCAGCGTACCTGGGTGTGGGCATGGCTGCCAGCGACACCCAGATGTCCTTGAGCATGTCGTAGTGTTGCAGGTAGTTGTGCGGCCGCAGGTCAGACCCCATCCCACCAGCCGCGTAGACTCTGTAGTCTGCACAGGGCCAAGAAATAAAAAAAAAAGGCCACAAGGTTATTATAGGAGAACAGCTGAAATATCCCCCTGCAAAAACACACGTGCCGTTGTCTGATGTGGACCCAGATTGGAGGGCTCGGAGCTGAGACGAGACACTGAGGCTACTCGTTCCTCACCAAATCCGTGTCAGCTGTATCTGTCTCTGGCTAACAGCAAACCTTGGCTCTCCAAACCAAAGTCCTACCCGTCCCAGCACCCACATAATCTCCTTCAACAAGCGCTCACCCCACAGACGAGACTGAGGAGAGCAGCGGCAGCAGCCTTGCCCTCGCAGGCAGCCCTACACGGCAGCTGAAACAGCAGAGACCAGCCCGCACGCTGCAGGGATTTGGGCAGCTATTTTAGTTCCTGGCCTCTTGCACTAAACTGACCCTGCCGTATCAGTCAGGCAAGCTTATACTCGGAGCAAAAAATCATCTCCAAGATGGTAAACATTATTTTTAAACATTTCTTGATGGTAGCTTTTAAACCCACTTAAGCAAACAAACCAAGCAGCTTTCAATGAAGCTGCCTGGAGATTAGATTCGTAATCCCAGGCACGGTGGGAAGCTGGTTGACCTCAGGCACGCTGCTTGGGAACACAACTCCCAGCCCCAGGCTCTTCAAAGCACGGCAGAGCATGCTAAAGGAAATCAGTGCTCCACATCTCTGCTTGGAAATTAAAAACCAAGATGGGCTGATAAGGCAGAGCCTCACAGGCATTTAACAAGGCCCATGTAAGGCAGTGGTTCAGCTTAGGGAGGGGAGCTATGTGGGAGCCCCCCAGCAGCTTCCCCTCCTTGTACAGTGATTTGAACCCATGTCCGTGAAGCTGACTCCCCCCTGGCTGACTCTGGGTTTGGACCAGACGTGTCTCTTCCAGCCAAAGCTATTCCATGCTCTGAGACCTTCACCTCTGGCTCCACAGCTCAGCAGGGATACTCCCAGCCTGGCTAGGCTCAGCCAGCAGCACCGTTCCCAGTTTTCCAGCACGTGCAGCGAACAAGGACCAGAATTTTCTACAAAACCCTGGAGAATTTTGATTTGAGACTGTGGAGCTTTGTCCTGTCCAAAATACCCCAAGGAACCAGCACAGTCACAGCCCTCATGGCTGATCATACGGTGCAACCCTGGGTTTATCCACCTTAAGCCACCTCCGGAACAGTCATCTTCAGCAGGTGGGATGTGACAAATACACGGGGGCTCAACTGCTAGAAGCACGCAAACGAGTTTGGAGAACAAGGTAATCCTGTGCCATTGCCCAGAAAGCTTTTGTGCCCGATGCATCACCCATTGCAAACCCCTCCCCATCCCATCACCCCACAGGCATCCCTCCTTGAACCCTCCTTGCCTTTTGCCGTCACGGAGATGCCCATGGCTGCCTCCCTCAGGGAGTTCCTCTTCTTCCACTTGCCCTCATCTATGTTGTACATCTCCACTATCTTCAGTGGCATCTGATTCACTCCGACCCCTCCTATCACCATGATCCGTTTGCCCAAAGTGGTCACCGCCACCCCCGCCCGGGCCGTGGGCATAGGGGGCAGCGAGGTCCACTGGTCAGCCTCAGGGGAGTAGACCTCGAAGCAGTCCATGGGGACCCCGTTGTCATCGCAGCCCCCGATGGCGAACACCTGCCCACCGGCTTCCACCAAGGTCGAGTAGACCCTGCGGCTCGGGAGCGGGGCGAGGGTTTTCCACTGGAAGTCTTTGGTACTAGCTAGCTCCATGGTGGTTGGCGGGGTGAGGCAGCATCGGTCCCGGCCCACGGGAGGGGGCTGGCTACGCTGGAAAGCAGAGCAGAGAAATGCCAGGGAAAACCAGCAGAGAAACACGGAGTGCAAACACCATCTTCCCCCTGGCAGAGCTGCAGACAGCCAGGAGCAGAGCAGGGATCGGAGCATCCACACCATGCAGCCGCCCGCAGCCACCCCCCGACACAGAGCAGCAGCGACCGGTACCTTCCATCGCGTCTCCGTTAATCCTGCAGTTCCACATCTGCCTCAGAAGCTCGTGCAGAGACCGATCCTAAAAATAAAACAAAACAAAAGAGGGGGGGAAAAAAATGGCAAGAGAGGTTGGAGTCTGCCTGTTATCCTGTTCCCTGAGCATCCCCGCCCCCAAGCGACATTCAAACCGAGGAGGCTGCAAGCCGTCTGCTCACTTCCCCGGCTGTTTTCCTGTCTGCTGGGGAACTTTTCCTTGCATCCTCCTTCTCTGACCTGATCGCTCCTCCAGACCCCTGTGTACATCCTCCGGCAGCCCCTGGGGAGGACCCGCCCCGGTAGCCCTTGGCTGGGGAAGGTGAGAGCAGCCTTCATCCCTCCAGCCCCGACCCACGGGCTGTGCCGCGGAGCTGTAAGGGACCCAGGGGCGAGAGGCACAAGCTCTGGCTGGAACCCACGGTCTTTTTTTTTCATCTTCTCTCTCAGAATGGCCGTTAAGCATGCAGATGAGATTAATTAGTGCGGAAGGACAGAGAGAGGGCAGATGGAAAGGAACAAAGGCAGTGGCTTGCTCACTCACCCAGCATGGAATAAGGTGTGTTTTGCACTGAGCATCTCTGCCTTCATTGTGGAACCGGGGTTGTTTAACAATTGTCCTTAAAACAAAGGGATTTATCTTTACCCTGCAGCAGCCTCTCCCAGCACATGCTGCCTGCACACACATCTGTAGACAGGACTGTAGGGTAGCAGTGGCCAAAACCCTCGAAGAAGTACTCCTGGCTGAGCACTGCTCTGGCCTCACACAGCGTTGTTCCCTCTTTTTCCCATGCACAGACTCCTGAGACTTTTCCCTGGGGATGCTGAGGTCCCACTGAGCCCCTGGAAAGAGTTTCCCTGGCAGCAGAGCAGGGCTGGCTGGCTCTGCTTTCTGGTGGACCATAGTCTGAAAGTCCATGGAGCAGAGGTTCGGTCCTGGACCCACTTCTCCACCTCCTGGCTGACACCAGCCCAGGCCCTCAGCCCGTGTGCTGCTTGTGGGTATTTTTATTTCTGATACAGCAATGTGGATGTGGGGTGGGATGCAAAGGGCCAGCTTGCTCTCTCCTGCCTAAGATACCTCTAGCACAAATAAAGCAACCAACAGTTATGGTCCTTGGGGTTCTCTAGGGATGGAGTCCCTTCTCCCAGAAAGGAGAACTTGTTTCCTGGTGAGTAAAGTGGGAGCAGAGAGTAAAGTGGGCCCTGCAAAGCACCCTGACCCAGGAACAGTCGCCTCCATCCCACATCCCACTGCCTTGCCCTGCTATAACATTTACACCCCAGGTCTGACCACAGCCCTTCAGCTCCCAGAGCCCTCTGACAGGCAGAGCAGACAGAGCCTGTAGCTTAGCAACAGCCACCTACAGCAGCCTGTTGTCACCTGTCACTTCGGCTGATGATCTGGTAGGTATCCTGATGCTTTCCATGGACCACAGCCTGGAGCGATGAGGAAGATCCCCTGGAAGGGGAGAAGCCCTGGGGTGCACCAGGCTGCACGCAGGGCAGGGGCACACGGGTTGTTGCTATTCATCCAGACTCACCCTGCGTGTAGCACACAAGGGATGCCACGTTTTTTCTTCTATAAATAAACGCCTGTTGTGTTTATCAGGTAAGCAGGGAGCGAGGTGCCCTCCGGACCGCAGCCAGGGCCTTTGCTGCTATCTCAGACACTTACAATGCCGTGTCCCCACAAACTCCTCGTCTCTGCCGCGGGGTCAGCCTGCAAGGACTGTAGCCTGCAGGGCCCATCTGAAGGAGACATCACTTTCCATGGTCATGTTAGTTCCTACATCTCCTCTGAAAGCGTGAATTAGAGGAGGGCGACGGAAAAGCGTCAGTGAAACAGGTCTCAGGCACCTGGACTGCGATCCATCAAACTCACTTCACATACAAGTCTGAGCCGGCCTGAAAACCAATCAACCCAAGCTGGGCTGTTTGTTTTCACTTATCCTCCCAAATAAACTTCCATAGTCAGCTAAACATTATTTATTGCATAAAGGATGTGGTTAATAAACCCATAAACACTCCTCGGGCTGCAACCCTCCAGCAGCAGGACCCAGGGCGGGCACATGCGCACATCCCCGGCACGGTGGGGCTGCGGCACAAAGCAACACAAAGCAACAATAAAAAGCAGCAGCAAGTCAAGCCACGCTTTGCATCTTCCCAGCAGCTGAGGAGAAAGGGGCAAACAACAGAGTAGATCCCCAGCTGCTGTTCTCCCCTCCCGTCAATCCCTTGTCATCTGATGTGCACCACCACCCGCAACTGGATCAGCTCAGGGATTTTTGCCTTGGCAGTTTAGCAGCTCTGGCCTATTGCTTTCATGAATAATTGATTTTCTTTCCAGGTGAATTTTCATGCATTACCATGGACAAATTCAGCACAGGCCAGCAAATTAGAAAAGCAGAGCCAGCTCCTGTTTCCAGGAGCGTGACAGATTTGCATCCTGACCTCCAAGAAGTCATTTTCCTACCCTGTACCTCAATTTCTTTAACTATAAAGTGCAGTCCTGGGATGAGACGCAATCAGCATCACTCAAACGTCTGACAGGAGCAGAACCTCACGGCTGGTGCCAGTTTCTCTGCTGTCATTAAGGCTATCCAAAGCTTGAGTGTAATTGCCTAAAATTGCCTGAAAAAAGGATGATCTTTTTCAACATACCAGCACACAGAGTGTGATTCAAAGCACTTGGAGGTGGCTGGGTATTTCTGTGGGGTGCTGGGCAGGTCCTGCATGAGAGCAGGCAAAGACCTGCCAACTCAGCCCAGCTGTGGTCCCAGACAGCAGGAACCAGGGGATGGAGAGGGCCACCACCCTCAGCAGCAGTAATGCAAAGCTCTGCCCCAATTCAGCTGCCTTGGCATGCACGTAACGTGATATTCTTCTCTTTCATGCTCTTTAAAGAAAATCAGGGTCAGTCTGAAACACTGAATGCCCCACACCCTTTGTCTCCATCTCTCCAGCATCACCTGGATCGCACCAGAAAGCAATGCCAGCGCTGTGCCGTAGGAGATGGGAGCTGACAAAACGTGCTGACCAAACCCACCCCTGTGCTGCAGCCATGTTCTCCTCCCAGGCAGAGGGAATTATCACCTAATTATACCAAACAAATTGGAAGCATTAACATTTTTTCTTAAATGGCTGCATTAAAATCAAAATGAATGGTAATTGCTTCTGTATCAGAGATGGCAGACACAGTGCGGAGCCCACTCCAGGGCCCAGCCCTCACCCTTGTAGGACAGAAGTCCCTGCTTTAAGGGCTCAGGGAGCAGCACAGCACCCACGCACCCTCCCCTCAGGGTCTCTGCCAAGGGGCTGTGGAGCACAGCTGGGCAGGGAGAGCCCCACAGCACCCACTGAGAGGGAGACGGGGTTCAGGTGGGAGAGGGGGACCCCTCAGTGCACAGGGCTGAGGTCCCTGTGCTGTAACACCCAGATGCTCCCTCCAAGGAGAGGCCATTCCTCACCCTGTGAGTGACGTCAGGCTCATTTTAGAGAGCTCCTGGTTCAGTGACGTGTATTACCTGCAGTGATTTGTGATTCATAAAGAGATACGCTGGTGGGTATTAAAGTGACAGACGGGCTGAGCAGGGCAGAGAGATCTGGGTGCTGCTGAGTGCAGCTGCTTTCACTTTCTGTCCTCTCTCGCCGCTCTCTAGGATTTAGAAGTTTTGCTGCTCTGGGTTTGAAATTCCCTCAGCTGCAGAGGGTCAGCACATGGCCCAGACGGAGCCGAGATCTCCACCCTCCAGCCACCAGCCTGTTCTTTCCGCTGATGCACTATCCTAAATATTGCATTGCAATGCCTCTGCATGAGCACAGGGTGAAGAGGGGGTCCTATTTACACCTCTCCAAGTGGAAGGAAATGCAAAAAGGCCCCAGAAGACGAAAAGCCATGGAGATATCCCCAAACCTTCTTTTTTTAATGTTCATGCTGAGGATATACAGCCCCAATGCATCACTGTACGCGCTCCCAGCCACACTTATTCCAACACACGCTCCCTCCAGAGAGGAACTCAGGGCTAGAAACAGAAAGAGACCCCTAACCCTCACCCAGCCCGAGGCAGACACAAGCTCACTACGAACTGATCCTGTACCGGGTTTGTCCAACTTGCTCTGAAAAGCCTCCAGCACTTCTGCAGCCCCAGCAGCACATCAGTGCTGTGTCCCAGAGCCTCGCCTGCTCAAACCCTCACTTCAGGACCAGTGTTCATTTCAGGGACACCACAAAGATCTGGGAGACAACCACGCTTCTTCCTGGCATCTCATCACAGGTTCACTTGAGCCAAACCCAGCTGACCCTCAGCTTTGCTGACTTCAGTAGTGTGACCCCAGATTTCCATCACTGCAGCTGGGGATGGGTCAGACCCAGGATGCCCATCACAGCCCCATTAGGAGCTGTGCTCCCAGAACATCCCTGCTCCCCATACCATCTCCCACCTGCCAAACACCCACATGCTCCTTGCTGTCACCAGGAGCAGGTTAGAACAGAACAGACAGCCACCAGCTTGACAGAGAAGCCTATTAGAGAATCTACTGCCTTGAGAGAAAAAGCTCTTGTACTCACCTAAATGTCACGCCAGATAAGCACGGGGCAGTCCTGCCATGTGGCAGCCAACACAAGAAAAGGGTCTGCGGAGCAGAGCTGAAAACAGCCTGCCAGCCAGCCAGCATCACTAGCCAGCACGGTAACGATTCCCACTGCTCTGGGGACGGGCGTCACAGGAGAGGCAGGAACAGGGGCAACAGTATGCTGGAAATAGCACACAAACACAGAGAAAAAAATCACAGCTCCTGCTCCTCAGCACCAGGCAGGACTCGACAGCTTCGTTCCAGCCCTGTCTCAGCTGCCTGAGCTCTATTTAATAAAGAGCAGGGAGAGATGACACAGCACAGACTCCCTGAAAACAGCTGAAAGGAGATTTTTCAGTGCAGGGAACCCATTTTTGTCCCAAGGAACAGTCACGGTACAAGGTCAGGCGAGGGGACGTGGAGTGGAGATCCCCGCTGCCAAGGAGGGGTGTGAGGCGCAGCCCCGCTCTGCCCTGCCTGCTCCTGACTCTTCCCAGTGCAATTCCAGACTACAGCAACACGCAGGTGTTTTCCCGGTGCTGCTCCAGGCACAGGATCCAATGCACAGTTGGAGCAGGGACCAGCCCCTGGGCACCATCAGTCTCCTGTGGATCAGCTCTTCTACTCCCAGTGCGACCCCAGAGCACCCAACACCGCTCCCCTGCTCCCAGGGCCAGAGATGGAGCAGGGGAGAGGTGGCAGGAACAGGATTCCCGGGATGCTGCGCACAAGGCCCCAGCACACCTCACACAGGCAGGATCTCCTGGCACTTTTGTACCTGCTCTGCCCAGGGCTGGGTGCTCAGTTCACCCATGCAGGGGAGGTGCTTGCTCACAGGGCAGCTGGGAACGGGGCAGGTAGGGACCCCACATCTGCCCCTCCTCAGGAACCCCAAGGTAAGTGGCTAGAATCAGGGATTTGGTCAAGACAAACAACAGCAAGTGTTGAGAAAGGAAGGGAAAAGCACTGATAATTTTTTTGGCCCTGTTTTCACCTACGCTGGAAGTTAGCAGGATACAGTGCATCTCAGATAACACATCCAAAAGTTCTGGATGTGGGAGCAGCACCTAAACTTCCCCATTAATCACTGTAATTGAAGCAAGCTGCTTTTCCTCCTGAAGCACATAAATGTCACGGTGTAACCACCCTTTGCACCCTGGGATAAACATCAGGGCAGCGTGAAGAGGCCCTGTCCCCGCGGGCTCAGGCATCAACCTCTGCTGTGAAAAAAAATAATGCATCCTTATTTCAGCAACGACACAGCCAACAAGAAACACAGCCTTCACAGGGAGGGGCAGGTTTTCCAGAAATCCATATTTCTCAGCACCCAGAAGGGAGCCATAAATCCCTTCTCCTCCACCCGACACACAGCCGATTTTCAGAGAAGCCCAGCACCCCTTTGTACAATAGCCCAGAGGGCTCAGCACCCCCACAGACAGGGCTCTCTTCAAACCCTCACAGCTTATTCAAAGCTCTGAGTGGGATCAGGGTCTTTGGGAAAGTCTGGCACCTTTGTAACATCCCCAGCGCGGGACAAGTCCGAGGTCCCATCCCAAATGCTCGCTCTCATTTCTTGGTGACACTCAGAACAAGATCTACACAGCTTTTCTACAAGCTTTTACTATTGTACACTCCTGGCCCACAAGGTCATGGTAACACCAAGTCTAGGTTTTCAAGTAACTCCAACTTTTAAGCAGAAAAGGCTTTTTAAAAAGCCTTTGAAAACTGGGGACTCTGGTGCCTTTACTTGCCCCTTGCCCAAACCCAGGCAGCTGAGGCTTTAAACAGAACATGCATGAAATTTTCAGTCTGGTATTTCTGACCTCCCTTCACACTGAGTCAAGTTTCCTTGCCATAGTAACAGCTACCCAGAAAAATAACAACCAAAAAACCCCCCCCTCGTTCCCTACTTTTCTCTGTGAATCACCCAGCTGGCAAAAACGACTGCTTAGTTATAAAGAAAAAAAGCATTACAATTACAAGAGAATTAATTGTACCAAGCAAAGAAAAAGCAGCAGCACTCATGAGCAGTTCGTTTCACTCCTCCTGTTCCTCAGCATCCCTCTTTGCAGACAGACGTAGGTGCAGTTTGAACGCGAAGACAGCAGGCTGGGACCGAGCTGACCCCCTCCCCAGCATCACCCCTTCCCCCGTTACCACTCCCTCGAGATCATTTCCAGCCTCATCACGCCAAATGTAATTTCCTGCCGTTGCTAATAGGAGGAAGGCAGAGAGGTCGTGGAAGGAAATATTCCACAGCTAACAGCACAGCAGTCGTGCATCAGAGGGATGCCAGGAGCTCTAGCAGGCCACGGGACAGGGAGAAAAGCGCTTTCATTTTTTTGGGCATTCATTAGCACCAGGAAAGAGCCCAGACCATCCTTTTTTCCCGGGTAGGCTGAAGAGTCAGCAGAACAAGGTAAGATTTAATCACATCGCAGTTTGTCTCGAGAGAGAGCTATAATTTAACAAAAGATAACCCACCTCCGAGATTGAAGGTTACCCCCAACTCCCCGCAGCATCCTGCATCCCCTCGCCCCGAAAGCTGCCTCGGGTCCCTGCACAAACAGCTCCTCCTTCACACGGGTCAAACGCAGAAGGTCTTTTTCAAGCCCTGCAGCCTGGCTGGGTATGTTTATAAAGCTCCTGTTACTCCGTATTTAGGCTACATCCCTCTGGAGAGAATGTAAAGAGCTTGGGCCAGATCTCAGCTGGGGGTGGCTCAGCACACAACCCCATCACTGCCAGGGCCTGCTCCGGGGAAGAGGCTGAAAAACTGGGATTTGGGGACTGCTGGAGGGGAGTAAGGGGGGAAAAAACATCTTCCTTAACCCACTTTTTTTTTTAACGAGGAAATAACTCAAAGCTTTGTTTCTGGTTGCCCATTAAAAGCCTGGCCTGACACTGGGAGAAAGCTGTCCTCCTGCAAAGCATCCTCCCCCCAGTAACCCGCTGACCTCCAGTGAGAAACTCCCTCCCTCCTGCCAGGAGAGCTCGGAACGCACGGCTATACTCACAGCTCGCGGGAAGGCACGCCGAGTCCAGGTGGAGCACGGCTCTCGGCTAGAAACGCTCTTCAACTTCAACACCCAAATCCTCGGCACCCACAGAGCATCCCCCTCCTCCCCGGCTCCCTCTGTCCCTCCCTGCACCCCGCAGCGCTGGCGAGGGGGACGCGAGCGGCGATGGGAGCAGCCGGGGGCTGGGAGGGCTGCGTGGGAGGGATGCGAGAAAAAAAAAAAAAAAAACAGCATAAATCCAGTGGCCCTAATCTTCACCCTCCCAGAGATGTAGGACAATTAAGAGGGAGCGTGTTTCCCCATCTGGTCTTTTCCGCGGTGCCGGCAGCCGGGGGTGTGCGTGCGTGTGTGTACACACTGCGCTACCAGACCCATACTTCAGCCTTTTATGGCTCCCCACGCTTGCACAGGATGTTCTGTAGCGACGGCCTCCCCCCCGCCAGCCCTCAAAACAAAACTCCTAGGAAAGGGAGACAGGCAAAAATAGGGGAGTAGGAGTTGGAAAGCTGGAGCTGTCTCTGTGAGGAGACAGGGACACAAACGTGCTGCTGCGGCGTTCCTCGGCGTGCGGTGGGAAGCGCTGGGGGTCTGCCCCGGGTGGGGGCCCAGCTCTGGGTGAGGAGACCGGCCACAGCTCCGGGGGAGCTGAGCCCAGCACCGCTGTGCACATCCGATGGACACGATCCCACGGACACCCACGCCGCGGGAACAGCGGGGATTGATTCAGGCAGCAGCACCCCCAGAGCTGCTGTTCTCCGCAGTTCCAGCTCTGGATGTCCCATAAAGCCAACACTTTGCTCTGAGGGTGCAGAGATGTAGGGCCCTTGGAGCCCTGGCCTTCCCCAGGGAAGATGTTCCCCAGCCTGCCAGTTGTCCCAGGCTTTCACTTCCCTGACCTGCTCCTCTACTCCGTTCCAAAGGTGTTGCAGAAAAATCATTTCTAAGCCAAAGCCAAACAAGAAAGAACCTTTTAACGCATCTTCCATCGAGCTTCCAGACTCCTCCCCAGAGATGCATCCGCAGTTCAGCCCAGCAGATGTTTTTAATCCTTCGGGAACCCCCTGAGCTCAAAGTCCCCGACACCCCCAGGGATGTCTGCTCTTTCCAGCGGTGTGCCCGTGCAGCTTTGCTCACCGGCGCACGGTGGCACCCCGGGTACCCGTGCAGCAGCGGCAGTTGCTTGAGCACTCATTGAACCCACCACTTCCAGAGCTGGAAGAGCATCATGTTTTCACCTCAGAGGGACTCGCTTCACCAGTGGCCACTTCCCTGCCGCTTGGACCAGTGACAGGCTCCAGAGGTGGCCGCAGGAGGTTTCAAGTTCAGCCCTGGCTTGCCAAAACCCCTCAGTGTTGACCCCGTTTCAATCCAGACAAGGTTTATTCTTGCCGATAGCTCACGCTGGTTGAGATAGGAAGCTATTATAAAGCAGCTCTAGCCATAAAATAAGAAAAATGAGGAAATCAACAAGAAGTTGAGTCAAATGAGTCTACATAAAGCAAATTCTCATCCCCTACCAGCTATTTTAATCTCCTGTTAGCTTTCCGGTGGGAGGATTCAATTTGCATTTAAATAAAAACCTCAAGCACAGGGCCAATCTAACATTAAGATGTTCATTACAAAGGCATTCACCTCTTCAGAAATTTTAAAAGACCCCATCAAACAGGATTTTAACAGGGGGGCTATTAGCAGCCTGGCATTATTGGACACTTAGTATTTGTAAGTTATTATTTACCAGACTGTTTACAGATGAGCCCAGGCAGCTCCCAAAGGAAGGTTTCCAGCAAACGTGCAAGCTCCCTGCTTACAACCCAGGAGATAAAGAGAAATATCACAGAAGGTCTTCTCAGATCGCTGAGCTGACTGCAGAAAGCTCAGTTTTGTAGGGAAGGAAAGGGGAGGCCAGAGAGACGAGCTGGTGCTTCAGCCACAGGGTTGGCAGCCCCTCTCCATCCCCACACGAAGCCACGGGGTCCCGTGCTGGGCTCAGCTGCCCGGCGATGGGAACCTTTGTGGATGGTGGGGAAGGGGTTGTGACGGATTGCAGCTGGCCCTCGCAAGTGGATTGCACAGCGGCTTCCGGGTTAAAAGCTGTGGTTTACAAAACCCACTGAAACACAACAGCAGGCTGGTGTTTCAAAGCGTTTGGGAGCTCCTGCTTTGTGGGCTGGGGGCCAAACAGCACCTTGGCCCGGGACACTGGGTTTGGTCCCTGGTGGGTTTTTGGTTCCTTGGTTGAGGTTATTTTTTGTGGGGTTTTTTGGGTTGGTTGTGAGTTTTTTACATTGCTGTTTGATCTCAAGCCCTTCACGTCTCCTTTCCGTTTTCCTCCCTGCTTTTTGCCTGCCCATTTCACCTGTTGTTTCGTTGCTGCCATTGGGTTCCCCCACGCTGTGTGTGCAGCACCTGGGGAGTGGGGTTCTCCTGTCAGCCACGGCCTCCGGCTGGTAGCAGAAACACGATGGATTGGGATAAAATGGGGAGCAGAGACTGTGTGACACAAGCCAGGGCCCTGGTACAGCACTGCTAGGAAGCCTTGATAATCCTCATGGTCCTACATGTCCAATGCTAGTAACTGTTATTAAAACAAATACCCTTTCATTTTCATAAGTATTTAATTCACCCAATTAAAAACAAGACAACAAAGTAAACCCCCAAAACCACCTTTATTCCCTCCCACTGGCCCGTGTAAGTTCTTAGACCAGTGCAAGCAGCCTTACCTTCCCACGAAGAACAGTCTGCACCACGCCAACATCTGCAAGAGAGAGAAACGAGAGCTGAAGGCGGGGGAAGAGGGTGGGTTTAAAGCGGGTAAAAGCAGGGAGACAGGTATGGCATCAAGCCCCAGGCGTTCAGCCCCTGACTGCCAACTTGGCTGGTGGATAAATCAGACCCGATGGACGGAAAAGAGCTGTCTGTCTCAAAGGGACGGAGCTTTCGCTATGCTCTTCAGAGACCCCAGCCCTCGGACAAAGGCAGGCGTTGGCTTTGCTCAGCAGATGCTTTTTGAATGGTGAAAATCGCATAGCACTACGCCCCAGTAGCCAGCAAGCCCTTCCCAGGGCCCAGGGCTTGTGCAGGGAAGGAGGGAGGGATGCACTCTGCTCCCCACCAACAGCTAGGGAAACAAACCCACCATGGCCGGGAAAGCAGAGCATATCCTCTTCCCAATAGCATCTTTTCCTGGCAGTGTCTTGCTTGCCACGTAAGGAGACCTCTTGGGATACCTTGAAGAACTTGTAGGACAGGGAAAGCCCAGGGATACTCCAGATTTGTGCCTCGAAAAGGGAAAGAACTTTTCCAGGCTGCTTGGAAATGATAAAGGAGGTGTCACTGCTAAAGGGGAAAATAGTCCTGAAAACCTGTAGCAGTTTCCTGCAATTCAACATCTGTTTCCATGGGAACAGCAGGAGAGTTGCAGGAATTCCCGCAAATTACACCAATAAGCCAGACAGTAACATTTTATTTTCTTCTTTCTTACCTGCAATGCTTCAGGTTGAGCCGACTCAATCCAAGGAGCACTCTTGACCCGAACACTTCGCCTAAGCGTTTGGGAAAGGTGCATTGAGCTGCAGCAAGCAGGCCAGGAGGTCAAAAAAAAGAGGGGAAAGACAGCAAAAGGCACACCCAGAAGCCCAGCAAAAGACCTTTCCCTAAGAAGAGATCAGAATCTTGTAGATAAAGGGGAAAACCATGCAGGAGGACCAAGACCTGCCCTGGCGCTTCTCGGTGCCAGCACAGGAGACCACGCTTTGGCACCAGCAGTAGTGAGCAATGCAGGGCGATTAGAGACAGTGTTCAGTCCTCTCCTGTCACTTCTTCCAGAGATTTGGCAACCTGACAGTTAATTAACTAGTTAATTAATTAATTCTCCCTCCTGCAGGGCCCTGAGCTGGTTACAGTGCAGATAGTCACCTTAATAGGTGGAGACAGGAGCCAAGAGCTTCAAGATCTCTCAATCGGAATATTTAACCCACAGGGAGAAGTCCACCAGCTGTGTCTGCCCCTTTGACAAACACGGAGAGACATCATTTCAGGGCAGCCAGGCACTTTGAAAAGACAGTTGCTGGGGAAAAAAAAAAAAAAAAAAGAACCACCTAAAAAATACCCCACATGCCCGGTAACATTCAAAATTAGCTACCGTTAGCAGAATTTCCTGAGCAGCATGGAAGAGCTTTAAGCTAAGTTAGGCTGTGGGTGCATCTGGCTTTGCATGCTTTGTATAAAACCAAAACATAAATCCATGTTTATATACACGTCTGGAAAAAAAAAAAAAATGCTGTTTGCTCCCAGGAAAAGGGTTTATGCAAGGCATAGCAGGGCTGGGAAGAGCTGATGGCCACGCACGGACAGCAGAATACTGAAATAAAGCAGTGGTTTGCTGGCATGACAAGCTGGATTGCTTCTGTGTTTTCTAAGAGAGGGTCTCTTGTAATGGAAGATCACATCTGCTTTCCTGACCGGTCCAACAAGTCAATATATTCCAGCGAGGGTACAAAGTACCCAGGGTTTTCTGCAGAATGCCTGAGCTGAATGCCTGAGCAAGAAAAGGGACTTTGAACAGCGGCGTTTTGTTCTCCAGTCTTCAAAGAGAGCGGGGTTAATCATTCATGGACCAGGCAGCGATAAGAGACACGAGCAGACTGTGTGAAGAATGGATCTGAAAGGGGAATGTGGGTAAAAAACGTCAGTGTATAATTCTGATTTTCAAGAAAAGAAATAGTATTTTAATGGATTTTGGTGAATTAACTCCTAATCTGCCCCAAAATATTTCATTTAAACTGCAGAGAACGTTGTTTTTCTTTCCTTTGGGGGTTAAACGTTGAAGCATTTTGTGCTTTTTAAAACAGACCAGTTCGACAACGCGCTTTCAGAAGCCCAGATGTTTTGTTTCAAAGGTTGCCATAATGAAATGCTTCCATTGCTCAGAATTCTTCTCTTTGTTTCACTGATCCCCAAAGCTAAGTTTCATGGGCAAACATATTAATCTGTAACAATGTACTTTTCCCTCACCCTCTCTGGATTCAGAAGTTCTATTCTAGGCTCTATCACACGAGGCTTTTGTGACAAGTCACCAAAACCCTCCATGCACCCTTAATTCATTGCCACCTTGGCTGGACCATGGCTGCTCAGCAAGCACCTCCGACCAGCCTCTCCACTCCTTAGAGATTAGCTCCAAAACTGCTTCTGCGCCTGCAGGATCTTCAGCATGGCTGCACGTAGCCAAAGGCCAGCAAAGCCAAAGGGAAGCGATGTAGACATTGCAGCAGCAATGGAAAACCACCCCCGGGAAGAACACAGCAGATGCAGAAAGAGGAGATTGTCTCACCCATCATTAGATTAGATACAAGGGAGAAATTCCTCCCGCAGAGGGTGGGGAGCACTGGGACAGGTTGCCCAGAGAAGCTGTGGGTGCCCCATCCCTGGGAGTGTCCAAGGCCAGGCTGGATGAGGCTGGGAGCAACCTGGGCTATGGAAGGTGTCCCTGCCCATGGCAGGGGGTGGGGCTGGGGGGGCTTTAAGGTCCCTCCCAACCCAATCTATTCTACAATTATCTAAGCAAGTCTTGTCTTGGGTAGCTTCCACTCTCCAGACATCCCCCAGCCCCAGCTGCTGCCCACCCTGGGCTGTCTCTGAGAATACAGAGATGTGCTACAGGAAAGTTGATTATAATTGACCTCACCACTACAGCACTTCTGCTATTCCCTAGTTAGCATCCATTTTGCTGTCATTACTCTCCCAGAGCTATTTCTGCCAGGCACAGATCCTTGCTGACAGGTCTCTAGTGGAGAAGGCTGCAGCACATAAAATTAGAGACATGGGGGAGACAGCTTCTGAGAGGAACCTGCCAGCCGCCCGTGGGGACTCCGGGTGGCGGGGAGGGCGGGAGATGCCCTGGTTTGCCCTAGCTGTGGGGCAGGGGTCCGCTGTTAAGCTGGAGAAGGTGGGCGGTAATGGGATGTCGGTTCACCAGTGATCGGATGATCCATGCTTTCAAGGGAATTGAGCAAAGCAGGGTAAGAGGGGCTGGGGGCAATGACTGAGACAGTTCAGGCGAGAAGAGGAAAAAGTGCAGACCAGCGACCAGAATATCTTCTCTGCTGCCACCTGACAGAGGTGCCAAGTCCTGCTCTGCTTTAGACCTAGAGGTGCCACATGTGGAGGGCACAGACCCCCACGAGTGATGTGCTCCTTCAGTGCCACCCTACTGGAGTTCTCTTTTATGGGGAAGAATGGAAATGCACTTGGGTTTTCTACCTCCTGCATAGAAAGGAAATTCCAGACCAAACCACTTAAATCCCTCCTTTAGGGTAAGAACCTCTATCTCGGTTTTAAGTATCATCATTTTTCCTCAGCAAATGAAGCCACATGCAGATTTCATCCTGAATTCCAACAAATCAGAACTGGGTTAAGACACACAGCAGTCCCCACCCCAACCCCACGGGGACACAAGCATCCTCAGCCAAATTTAGCAACCTACTGCTGGAAGTTCCTACCAGCACGGGAGCCAGCAGCGCGCCTTGCATCGTTCATCAGGACCCCAGCCGTATGTAAAGGAAGAGCCTATCGGTGCCCTCGGGCACTGGTATTTTATCAAACACAAACCTTTTATGGCCATGCCTACTGCAACGTCTGCATTTCCAAGTGCTGACAGTTTCAGCGAGAGGCAGCCAGTCCATTCCTAATTCCAACTGCCTAATGCAAGGTTGCTTCCGAGGAACGGTGACGCCTTCAGCAGCCCAGGAATCTGGCACCCTCTAAATTCCCAGATTGAGCAAGAGCCACCTAAGATCGCCCAGAGCTGAGCGGGATTTGTTTGCCAAATCAGTTGATCTCATACATTTCCGGCTCCACAGCAAACATCTGTGATCCCTGGCATTATGCGGGGCCAACGGTGACGGTGATGTTTTGCTCCCGGTCACTGACTCCGGGGCAATCAGTGCAAAACGCAGACACAGCAGGGTTGGGTACCCTGCGAGGTCCATCGTTGATTTAAGAGGTGACACAGCATACCGTGCAAATCTCACTAAGTGTAAAGTAATATTATGTCAAAAAAAACCCCAACCCCGTCACCTAACATAGTGCCTTACCTCCACGCTACTTTTAGAGCGGAACAGTTAGGAATTGTTTATTATCTCTGCCAAAATAAAGTGGATTCAGACCTCACATCTGCCAACCAAAGCTAGACAAAGCCTGTAACCTCCAGGAAGGCAGTTCTGTCCTCCCCATGTGTCTTCCTGATAGCAAATAGAGCCAAAGCCAGCAGGAAGAACCATTCACCTAAGAGATGCTGTAGGAAACAGGAGCACCCAGCTAGAAGAGGGCCAAGACACCTTTCAAAAATGCATTTTCACAAATGAACTGATGGATCTGTCTTCTAGATGGCAAACTACCATGGTAGGGTTCTACTTACGAGAAAAATCACTGTGACCCATGACTGTCATTAGCAATCCCAGTGCAGTCCTCGACATCCCCTTTCGTGCACAGCAGGCAAGGACAGAGCGGCATTGCCTCCTTATTTTCGTACCTTGCATCTTGGCTAATGCTGCTAGCAAAAGAAAAAAACCCACCCACCAAATTTAGTTATTGTACATGTTAAAATTTATCCCCCCAAAAGCAGGTATTCCCTTTACCTGTGATTTTCAGTGGCTAGGATTGCAGCTAAGTGGGAGCAGGGCGGAACGGGGCACAACTTGCCTTCTCCCCGTGCAGACAATACCTATGTGATGTTTGTTTTGATGATCAGTTCAATCAAATGAACAAGCACGCTCCCCAGGAAAGCGGAATCGGGTCCCACTCTGTTCTGGCAGGATTATGACTCTGCCTTATTCATTTCCATGGAGCCAGAGGAGCCTTGGCACAAACTGAACTTCTCTGGGGGTGGAGGAAGCTGTATTAATAATCCAGTATTAACAAGACTTACAGCTCAGTACAACTTTCTTGAACAAGGTCAGGCAGTAACAGGGAGTCAGTTCCATCGCCTGAGGCTGGGACAAAGCCAGCGATAATTGCCATTTTCAATAAGCCCAGCAAGTCTACCTCCTGGGCTACACAAGAGCCAGAGTGGCAGCTTCTCTTCCCAGCGTGGCTTAAGCTGCAGCACCTAATGTGCCCAGGAGCCTGGTCTAATTCTCCATCTCATGACAATTAAGGTAAGCGATTAGGAACATTTGCCCACTAAGCATTTGTATCAGAGAAAAGACCCAATAAAACAGCATCAAGCAGTAACATGCTGATTTCATGTAACATATCAGAACAGCACATGTCCTTCGACATGAGTGCACACCCCCCCAGCACGTTGAACAGCAGGGGATTAATGTTTTTGTTACCCATTGCCAGGAGGGTTTCACAAATCCTCATGCCTGGAACCAATGCTTTGCCATCCTCAACTGAAAGGAGGGACTAGAATAAATCACCAAACTCAGGATAGAAAAAACAAAAAAGGGAAAAGGCATGTTGGGTACCTCCCAGTGCCCTCCCGGTGAGACAGCTGATGCTAAAGAGGAGGAATTCCACCTCATTTCATACATGGTCAGATGAGAGGAATAAATGTTTCACGGTAAGAACAAGGTTCTGAAGTTAGTTAGGAGGAACGGCGTGACTATACAGCCCTTCACCACCCTGAATAACCAGATCAAAGCTACCACACATCCGCTGGGTCCCTCGAGACAAGGCTTTGCACAAGTGCAAGTTGGCTCCACGCAGTGGGGGCACACAAACAGCGAAGAGCAAAGCCTCAAAACGCGAAATAGAGCTGACAGGGTCCATCAGCTCCTTAACAGGGAAGCAATGGTATTTACAGAGCAATTTGAGGCAGCTAAGAATTATTTTCCTATGAATGCAACTTCAAGTAAAACCACAGCACATTCCAGCTTTCATCACACTTGCTAAACTGGAAAGTGAGCTTCAGAGAGCAGGAAACGTTTGAGAATAGCGCTAACACCACACCTTGGTGGAAAGCCAGCCACCTTAATTGCACTCGGACTGTTACAGCAGTCAAACCCCCCTTTTCCATCTATCACCATTTATCCTGCTTCAAAAAAGCAGAAACCTCTTACCTCACACTAAAGCCATCGCCAAGATTTGGGGTAAAGATTAGAAAGTGCACACATCTTAAAGATGAAGCGAAAGGTCTTAGAAGGTTTAAGGACACCATTCAGTACCTCACACCCCTCGCTTACTGTGTTATGACTTACACAGGGAGGATATTCCTCCTAAACCAATGTCAAGTCTAAAGGTACAAAATTCTCTTCCTTGGCAAAGTGGGCACAGACAACAGGAGAAAACCAGCAGTTTTTAAAGTCAAATGCCCTCAGCAATGTGCTGGTTTTAGGGTTAAACCACAACAAGCGATTTTAGGGTGCCAGGCTCTAAGTTCTGCATTTCTCCTGTGAAAATATACTAAAAGGCCTCAGCTTGATCCTAAGCCGTAAGTCATTTAAGTGCCATGATTTGAGAACATTGTACACAAATTTAGGTCCTCTTTGGGCGAAGAGCATCAAGCCAGCAGGGAGATCCTCACTTTCACCATCCCCCCCTTTTCAGTGACATTTATAGAGCTGCAGGGGCAAGAATGGTTTTCCCCCAGAAGTGGTTAAGATATAGTAACTCCTCCCTTATCCCTCATGGCTTGTTTCACACCAGAGTTATTACCTGTCTTGCCAGATTGGCAAGCAATTTGCTCCCTCAATTTATAGCTGGTGTTTCTCCAGTACAAGATAAGCAGAGCCTATAGAATCTATAAGCTTTCAATGCTGCAGTAATCCCAGCCACAGCCACGCAGAACTCCAGACACCTCTGAGCGAATAAACTCTCTAGTGGGGCACAAAATGTGCAAACTTGGCTTCGGCAAAGGAGAAAGAGCAGAGCAAGTCACACTGTCAAGAATTAGGAGCTACTGTATGCAGTGAACACCAGGCAAAGACAAGCCACAGGCTGCTTTGACCCTCCTACCAGCCTTTCAATTCACTGCCTGAAGAGCTTGTGAACAAGTAGCAGGGAGAAAAGTGTGCATTCTTCAGTTCTGCAGTCACCACTAAACACGGCTTATGTCATCAGGACAGCGCGTTTATTTTCCTCCCAGGGTGAGGTCTGAGCAGCCCGTTTGCGTTAGCCTCCATTAATCACATGCATGAGGATCACAAACACAAAGATGGCCAATATCACGATCCTTACAGGCGTGGGTATCAGACTTTCGCTGTTCTCTTCCTGTGCTGCTTCTGCTTGGTTCTTCCCGTTTTCCAGCATCAACGCCACTTGTTCCACTTCAGCAGTCTTCGTGTTCTCCCGAGCTGGTGACTGCCGCCTCTCTCTCTCTCTACTTCTCCTACTCCATCTGTGACAGCAAATAAAGAGTTGCTTCAGGACACCTGAAATCTCATTGCTGACCTTTCAGACCCAGCGTCTGTTATCTTTTAGACTTGGAAACCTACCATTAGGTGAGAAAGGAACCTTGCAATTAGGGCAGAATAAGAAAAAACAAAAACACAAAGCAAGTCTCCTGGTTATAAAACAACCACCTCTCAAAATTAACCCAAGTACCACCTTCGTGCATCTGGCACGGAGGGATAGCCCAGTGCTGCTCAACTCTCATCCTGGACACTTCTTACACCTCAGGAAAGGTGTCTGGGATGCAGCAAGGAATTAAGAATGGCATCCTGGGACGTGCTTGCTATCTGCTGCTGCAGAACTGATGGCAAAGCAGCAGTAGAAGCACGCTTCTCTGGTTAGCCACTAGCTGAAACAAGATCCACAGGTCAGGACCCCTTTTTTTTCATGTATTCCCATGCAAGAAGAAAACGCCACTTTCATGATTTTCTAACAGCAGCAGGAGACAGTCTCCCAGGGTTCCCTCTTCTGTCGGTGCAAAACGCTGAAGAATGGGAGTATATTCTAACAAAGCTGTAAAAAAGGAGCTCAAACCTGAAAGAGAGTCTAAGGAGTCTGTGGAGACTACTCTGCATTCACTAAGCAGTTAAACCGTAAAAAGGCCACCCACGCTTCCAACCTACCTGAAGTTCAGCCATTAAAGGAAGTGGTCCCCTTCTCCCCTCCCCGGCTGTTAATATCTCACTTCAGTGCACGCTCAAAACACGTTTATTGAAAGGGTGTCCCTCAGGCAGACAATGCCGCTGTAAGAAACCAGGTTTTCTGAGCATCACAAAGTGCTTTATGTCTCTGCATCACTGCACCAGCGTTAGATGCTGAGGAGGGCAGAAGGTGCTGAATGGTCTGGCAGGTCCAGTACGCAACAGTCTCCTTGCTGTCTGTCGTCGTACGGCGGTGGGCTCACGGAATCCCACTGAAACTCCAGTGCTGCCCTTAAGGCACTCTCCAACTTCAGAAAGTCTTTTTTTGCCTAGCTCCAGGAACTTCTCTGCTAAAGCTTTCTTTTCTAAGCAAGAATTTCATAAACCCTCTGCTTTCCAAGCTGTTAATCTGCAAAAAATCCATGAGGGAACTTCCCCACAGTGGGAAAACAAGCCAGAGGGAAAGTGGTTGATGCCAAGAGGAAAAAGACGTGTTAAATGCACGGTACCTGATTCCTCTGGGAAGCAAAGCATCAGAAAAGCACGTTGCACCTTGGTCATTTTCGTCCATTCCATCACTAGATGTTGCGCTCGTCTGATGAAAAAAGAAAAGACGGTGAGAGATCCAACAAACTTAACGCATAAACTTTTGATTTCTAGTGAGCAAAGCTACCAAACAAGCCGCAGGTTACTGGCACAAGGCCACCTCAGTTTCAAGGGGGAGGATGCTTCATCTTTTGGGGGCCTGGTGTTATCAGGAGGCTGCGAAAGAGTGAACGGTCACAGGAGTCTAATGGGGATGGTGCCCTGGCCTAAGAAACACCACGTTACTTCTTGATGAGAAGCGATTCAGTGAATTGAAGCTGCCTTGAAATGGTCTCATTTAAAGTGGGCCCTTCTTCCGCAGATGGCAAAAAAGTAAAAGCTTTGGGAAGTACTTAAAGTCACCAAGAGATTAGGTTAAAATAAAGGCTGTGGACTATGCTAACATGGATGCCTCTGGAATATTAATTGTATTCAGGATATCATCATACTCCTATCCACTATTTTTTCATCCTGTTGGGAGCAGAAATGATACTTTAAACTCATTGCTCATCAGTGAGTGATGCACAGTAAACAGTACTTTGCCTCTAGACACGTCATGTAATCACAGCAGCTCAACAAAAAGTTATCTGCATGCAAGGAAAACAGTGCTATAACCAACATCCCTGTTACATCAACACTCCCCACTCGGGACCGGCGTCCTGTTGTGCTGGGTGCCACCAAGAGACAGAAACCTTGTGCCAAAGAGACCGATGGCCATGCCCTGCAGAGGTTTAGCCACCCTCTTTAACATCACACAACAGGGTCCATTTCCAGGACTGAAGCCTGAATACTGTACCTTTCAAGAGATTATACGTGTAACGTTAAAAGTGCAGGCTTGGGCAAAAAGATTGACTCAATCTCCTGTTTCAAAGTGACCCATGGCTGAATTTTAAATGCTAAATGGCATGTATCCTACAACTACACTAAAAAAAAAAATCTCCTAAATATCCTCTTCAAAAGGGAGCACCATCTTCTTTAAGATAGCCATCTTCTACGTTACACACTATGTCGGGAAGGAAGTGGAATGCCTTGAGGGGAACATCTGGCTACCCTGCTAGAATTCCTCCGGTATGAGCAAGCTCACTTGCTCAGCGTTGACTCAGGAACCTTGCAAAGTGCATGTTAGATAAATTCAGATAAGACGGAAGATTTCTAAGCTTAAGACTAAGAGACCAAGGGATGCGCTTCTGTACCACTGCATCAGTGAGCGAAATGAGATTCCATGACTCATGGTGTCATTGGGATGGGGCACAAGCCTGAGGGTTGCTCCCTGGAAGCGTTTTGTGCCCAGAGGAAGTGCGGAGAGGTGACTGTTGTAAGTTAACAAAGCCATATACCCTTTTCCAGCAAACCACCTTGAGAATGCCACGGGGACTGCCGCCAGCTGATCTCTCCTGTCCCTGCATCTGGTCTGTCGGCAACTCATCCTCCAGCAATATTTCTCCTACCTGTTAATATTTCAAGACAGACTCATTAATGCAGGCTGTGGGCACGTAATTACAGCTTCTCGTCGTGAGTTACCACAGAGTCCTGAACAACATACGACACAGACCACGTTCGCGTTATTCATACCGATTTAAATTAGAAACTCCTTACAGTTCTTATACCTGCGACAAGCCTACACGTACAGTTACGATGCAAAGTTGATCTAAATGTATGGAACTAGAAGCCTGAAGTCATTTACGTTCCGTAAGTGAGGAGCAAAGCAATCCTCAAGGTAGCTTGTACTTTATCACTCATCAGTCATCGGATACGTACTTATTCTTACTAAGCAATCCTTTACCTAATTCTTTTATATATTTAAAAATGTAAGGTATGGGAGGGAGATGGCCCGTCATAAAGTGGCACCGATTTTCATTGCTGTTAGCCACCGGTTTCACAGTTATTCTTACAAACATACCTAGTACGCACTGACAGCTACCAGATCATCCGAACAGACGGCGTACAGGTAAGCCCAGGGTAATGTTCCGCTGCCACAAACGGCCCTTCCTTTAATCACCACGGCTGGAAAGTCAGGATTAGAAGGCTGCAAACCGTGATGGAAGTGCAGTTTAAGCTCACTTCTAGACTTAAGGACCGCTAGGTGCAAAGGCATAACAAAATTAGTGTGTAACAAGGACAGATACTTCCCTCTGCTATTATCTCAGCAAGACTGTAATCTGCATCAGGCAACAGAAGTCTCATACGGTATCCAGCCATTTCCAGGTGTGAACACTAGGAAAAAAAAAGAGAGAAAACAGCAAGGTGGAGGGATGAAGCAGCAATAACTTTCACAGGTCAGTGTATTTTACAATAGCATAAGAAGAAAGTGCTCCCTCGGCGAAGGAGCTCTAGAACTGTGAGTTTAACAAACACTCCTCTGGCAAAAGAAAGCCCAAGGAAGGGGAAGGCAGGCCACCGAAAGATGCTATAATTAACCGATTGGAGGCAATTGCTGCATGCGTCATGAGCTAATACAAAGAACATCGGTTCATATCAACTTGCAATTTCCTTCCCTTAGCTGTAGAGACACGAAATCCTCATGCATGAGCAGATGAGTTACTGCAGCACAGCCAGAGGCACCGCTGCTGTCACTTCGGGTCTTGTTTCAAAGGTTACTCCAGTACTTCTGCCTCAATGAGGAGAAAGGGGGGGAAAAAGGGCCTTAAAACACAAGCGAATTAGCCTGACATATCTACGCCAGGCTGCATACTTTGATACTTCAACAAGCTACAGGTCAGGCCATCTTTACAAATCACATTGTTTAATTATCCTCTCGTGCGTTCACGGGGCGTTCCTCGATTGCAGACGCGCTTTTGTGCGCAGGTGGAAATGGTTTCCATCAACCAAGCAGCATCCAGGCAGGCACCTACACGCCGCGATTTCAAAACCGGAGGGACCGCGAACAAAGCCAGCAGCGAGCAACAGAGCCGAGCACCCAAACGCATTTGAGTCCCCAAGCGAAAGAAGCGGTTAAAAGCCCATTCATCTGCTGGGGATCACCAAAACCAAGTGATCCAGCCTCACAGCTAACCCAGTAAATCATTTTTTCCCCTTAAATCGTTTTCAATCGCTGTACAAAGGAGCCGTGTTTGAACCAGCTCCGCTTTTGTTATGACAGCTGCTCTACTGTCAGATTATCCAAGGCACAGCTGTTGGCTCAGTGTGTTTTTCCAAACATGTCTAAACCGCTCAGGATTTTGGAAGATTTTATTATTTTTTTTTTTTTTAAACAGTAACAGAAATCACCCCACCAAGGTAATTGCTTAAACAAAGCTGGATGTTTGCTACAGTCTGTAGAATAAGTGGGAAGTTCGGCTTCATCTTTGAAGAGAACTTCAAAGGACGTAACAATAAAGAAAAGGTGGGGCAAACAGGCTTTTAGTACTAAAGGAACTCCCGAAAAGGCTTTTTGAGATTAAACCACTGAATGTTCTACTTGAGTAAAAAGCCCTTTCAGCTCAGATTTTTCAGAGTAACGCCCCTGAAATGGTCCCCCCCCCCCCACTTCATTCTCCTCATTCATCTGATCATCCAGAATGCTTCTGCAGCAGGATTCGATTTTCTTCCCATACAACTCCCTGCCGTAGCCTTCATTTAGTTTATGCTTCCAGTGCGGAAGGTATGGCGTTCACGTGTGTCAGCCTACAAGAGGCATACGCATACAGATTAAGTACAGCCAAGCAATGCTGCCTAACTCCAAGGCAGACTGCCCGTGTTTATGGGATATATCATACAGGGGAAAAAGACACGCAAAACCCACAAATCAAAGATGAGCTTTGTTGGGGCTGTATGAACACAATAGGTTATTTTCAGCAATGCTCCTGCAGCACATTTCCATATATATTACCCAGGCTAAATGAATCATTTCCAGCACAGAAATATTGTGCATGACTGCATGCAACAGCTGCTCCTTCATGCATCGGTCTCTTGCGATCCCAGTTTCATTTGCCATCCCGATTAAGGGAGGGACAGAAATAAAAACTCCAGAGACCAGAGGTTGTTTTAAGGGGCAAATTTCCTAAAGCCACACCTCATTTACTTCCCCTTGAAAGGATGGAGGCTTCAGATCTGCTCTTTAACACCTTTCTGGATGGTTTTCTGGGACAAAAGGCTTTCCTCACTCTACACCAACAAGCAAAGCAATTGGGATGAGACAAAACGAAACGACCTCAGCGACATTCACGTAGGCTTTGTTGATGTTGCTATTTCTGTGTGGCTAGTGAGTGACAGGTACCTGTCCCACAGGACAAAATCCAAGTCCTGGGTACAGACAAACATCACCAGCCAACACGCAGACGGAAGGTGGTTTAGAAAGATGAGGTTTATATAAACAGAGCGCCAGCAGCATCAGCGCTCCCTTCACTAGAGCCTCACCAACTATTGGCGATTTTCCCATTTCATTTCTCAGCACCTCCCAGCGTGAGTCAGGAGGAAGCCTCGGGAGCAGCCCTGGGAAGGCTGGCAGGGGAGCCCGCATCACCCCCGGCACCCCGCATCACCCCTATTTAGGAGATGACCAAACAGGGGAAGAAAGATGAAAGATGGGCACTGCCACCCACAGATCACAGAGAGAACAGACTACACAGATTCCAGGAGATCCTGTCGCAGTCCATATTTACTGTATTTACCCTCACACTTTATTTTCCCTCTAGTGAAACTAAAGAAAAATAACAATCACATGTCACAGTGCGTTTGACTTCCACAAGAAGTTCTGTCCCGCTGGTGTCAGTCTTTCACAAACTATTTAGACCTGGCCAACCTTAACCATGGAATCACTCTAGAAAGACCACTCCAGCTCCAAGTGCTCCCAGGTTTGCCCTGACCAGCACCACAGCTCTGCTCCGATGGGACATTTAGCCAAAATAAAAGGCTCCACTACTGCAAGGAAAGCACTTACCTCCTCATATGGTCAGTGAGACCCCTGATTGCTAATTACAGCAGGGACAGAGGGTGTTGGAAGGGTGTCCTTTCCCTTCCCCTGCTATTCCACGTTAGTGACTTCTCTGTGATGTCATGACTTCCCATGGCAACCGGTGGTGAAATCAAACGGAATGAAATGTCACTGAGATGGAGAAAATCCTTCTCCTGGAAGAGCAAAAGTTGGAAGCATCATCAGCATCATAAGGTTACATCAATCTATCTGAGAAAAAGAAAGCCAACCCTCATCTTTCAGAGGCACAAAGTTGGGAAGAGACAACCAACCATTTCTGGGAGAAATCCAAGGAGATGTATCAAAAAGCAATGCAAACACTATTTTTTGTTGCTTGGGGGTTGGTTTTTTTTTTTCTTGACTGACAAACAAATGCTGTACTGTGGACGAGGCTGGAGAGGGCAGGGTGCAATAGAGAACAGGGGAACACAAGAGAGCATCAAAAATAATTAAGAAACTAGAGGAATCGATTAAGTTAGCATGGTGAAGGGAGGTGAGAATAAATACAGTAGGAAGAGGATGACTAAATAACTTCTTTCCAGGCTGATTACACTATAAAAAGTCTTTCCAAAAGAGCAAGAGACCCCACGCTTGAAACCATTAATGAATACGACCAGTTCCTGAAGATCACACGAGAGGGAAGGTGTTTGCACCTTGGACAACGTTAGCTGATGGAATAAAACCCCGGCCGTGCTGTATACCTACTCAATGTAAGGCATGAAAAGACAGGAAACAGAGCGTGGAAAGCCGCGTGGAAGCACCGATGTTCCCTGAGCTGCGTACTACCCAAGCTCGCTGGAGCTAGCTTGTACTGGAACGGTTTTAAGCGAGGAAGTCCCAAGCAAGAGGTACTTTCTGCAGAATCCATTCAAGGTGCTTTTACCCTGAACCAAACGTGTAGTTCACCCTAAAACAGCATTTACTAAGCACCTGCCATTAAAAAGTACATGCACAGAGAAGCCTTTTCATTGCAATTACATTTTTAAGTACTGAGCAGACAACAGCTTCCACTTCCCATCACCCTGTTCAGTCAGCACCGAACGTGTCGGTGAAGACTCAGGCGAAAGCACAGCGGCTCCAGAACATTCCTTGCTCCACAGACACGTGGGTGAAACACGCAAACAAGACCCAATCACAGCAATTGTTAATCATGAAGGATAGCTTCCTCGGGAAATTTTCATTCAACAATTGTCATCTTTTGGAAAAAGCTGTTGTCTCAAAGGGAAAAAACCATCTCCAGCAACCTGCAGAGCTTTTTAACAACAACAAAAAGGCTTAAATATTAGTTACAGAACACTGAGAAGACACTCAGGTTCTACAAGTTATCCTTTTAAAGGGTTCTGGTCACTTGCTTCAAGCCCAGCCATCCCTTCCTACAGCCCAGGTAAACCCCAAACCAATTACACACGCATTTTAATTAGCAGCCACGGAGCAAACACACGCAACCTATTTATGCAAACTTCCCGAGTGAGGTTTAAACACACCCCGCAGTCGCCTTCCGAACAGCTTTTATAGGGCACGTTCCAGGGAGCACATCGCTGCGGATACACACACTTCCAGATACGAGGTTATTCTTTTGCCCAGCCGTTTTTCCTTAATTAAAATCCTATCGGTGAAGGCAGCGCAGGGCAAAAGAGACTCAATTCCTATTTTAGTCTGGTGCTATTTTTCAACGTAAAGGTAATCTTTGTGGCAATGGAAGCTCAAAGCATCATTCCTACGTGCTATTATAAAGCAATGAAGTTCAAAAGAAAAGCTAGTCAAGACAAAAGCCACTTAATGGAAAGAGATCAAGACTACGGAACTCAGGTGCACATAACCCTTCATCTGCTGAACAGGTTAAAGCAGTTAAAGTTAACAACCACTTAGAAGCTTTATCCACCCTGCAGATTAGACTTTGACTTTATTGTTCCTTCCAAATGTAAAATAGTTGAAAATCACAAAGTGCATGTCTGCTTCAAAGCTAGAGCGACTTCTACTGTTGTACAGGCAGGAAAAGAGTTGTGTACAGAGCACTGTGTGTTATATTTAATTACAGGTATCACTAATGCAGCTACTGCTGGGGTTCTCTGCAAAAAAAAAGGCATCGCTTACTTCACACAGCACCACAGGAGATGGACATGGTCATAACAGACTCACAGGATGGTTTGCATTGAAGGGACCTTAAAGCCCCCATCCAGTGCCACCCCTGCCACGGGCAGGGACACCTTCCACTAGCCCAGGTTGCTCCCAGCCTCATCCAGCCTGGCCTTGGACACTCCCAGGGATGGGGCACCCACAGCTTCTCTGGGCAACCTGTCCCAGTGCCCCCCACCCTCTCCGGGAAGAATTCCTTCCTGATGGCCCATCTCAATCTCCCTCTTTCCGTTTAAACCTGTTACCCCTTGTCCTGTCACTCCCTGCCCTTGGAAAAAGGGGCCCCCAGGCACTGGAAGGGGCTCTAAGGTCTCCCCAGAGCCTTCCCTTCTCCAGGCTGAACCCCCCAAACCCCCCCCCCCATCCTGTCCCCATGGCAGAGGGGCTCCAGCCCTCAGAGCATCTCCGGGGCCTCCTCTGACCTCGCCCCCACAGCTCCGTGTCCTCCTGCTGTTGGGGGCCCCAGAGCTGGAGCAGAACTGCAGGGGGGGTCTCCCCAGAGCGGAGCAGAGGGTGGGAACACCCAGGGTTGTTTAAACTTGCTGCACTGACTGGTGGCTCAGTTTCCTTTATCCTCTCAAAGCCTGTTGCCAAAGCTCCCTCTGAGCCTGCACAACACAAGCATCCAAAGACAAAAACATTCCTAAAATATTACTTCCAGGAGCCAGAGGATCCCAGACGATGCCGTCTTTCCGGACCTCTACCCACCCACGCAGTACGCCAGCATCCCTAGGACCAAACCCCGCTCACAGCCCCAGCAATTTGGGCCATTTCTGGGTAGGATTGGTACATCGGGAAGATGGCATTTCCCACGGGTGTCAGAGCGGAGCTCCACCACCGTTATTCCACCTAAAACTGTTTTCCTACGCTGTCCTTGGGAGTAGCGCCCAGACTGGGAAACAGAGCTGTAGTGAAATAGTTCTGCCATCCAAAGTTTCTTCACTTACGCCCCCAACAGCGGCGCTCCCTGATTTTTCCCGTCTCCCCCATAACTGGACTTCTGTTGCTCACCCCTTGGCTACTTTATACTCAGGGCACGCTTCGGGCACTGCCCCGGGGCACCTCACGCTCACCCAGAGCAAAAAAAATAGGGCCCAGGAGTGGCCTCTTCCCACCCCCCCGGCTCCTTTCGCCCCCCTCAGCTTCCCGGCCCAGTGCCCCTGGGGTACCCCGAAATCGGCCCCGCAAAAGAGCACCCCTCCGGGGAGCCGCTGACCCCGACGTGATTCGAACACGCAGCCTTCTGATCTGGAGTCAGACGCGCTACCGTTGCGCCACGAGGTCCCGGCGGCAGCAGCTCCGGCCTGCCTCCAAGAGCTTATACACCGCCCTGCGCATGCGCGTCTTCATGGGTCCTGCCCCCGCAGCCTCCGTGGGTCCCGGGGCCTTCCCGGGATCGCCCCGGCCCGATTCCGGTACCGGCGGAGCGAGCCGCAGTCGCTCACGTTCGGCCGCTTTAGGGCTTTCAAGCCTCCCGCCCGCCCCGGTCGGCCACGCCCCCCCCGTGGGCTGTACCACCGCCTGGGGAGGGGCTGTCCCGCGCCTCTTGGCAGGGCCCACCCGCGCCGGGGGGGGAGGAACCCCCCCCATCCCACCACCTGTGGTCTGCCCCGGCCCCGGCCCCCTCAGAGTTAAAGGGCCCAGCGCCGAGAGCGCCAGCCCCGTTACATGCGCTGAGTTGGGGGGCGGCCGTTCTCAGCCGGGGCGCTGCCGTGGCAGCGAGGAAGGGCTGTAGGTGTTGCAGTACGCCTTCACTGCCCTTTTCAGTGTGCTTTGCTTAGGGTTCACGCAATTCTGACCGTCCTTACGAGCATCGCCTTTGTTCACATGCTCACCTCGGGGTCTCCCCCCGACAGCCGCTTCAGGAAATACTACGGGAGCTGCTGCTGGGTTTTACTGCAGCTTCTGCTTTGCACCTGCAAAATGCCTTGACTTTCCCAGAGAGCGGGATTGGGGAAGCCCATCTCCTCCCAGCTCTGCCCATCTCCCACCACACTCCCACCAAACCCCTTCTGCTCCGGCTCAGGGCCACAGGCAGCACACGCGAAATGAAACCCATCTCTCGGAGGGGGGGATCCTAAAGCCGGTTTATTCCAGCAGCTGCTGTCGCTGCTTCCCCGCGGACTTGTACAGTCGGGCCCGGAAAGTGCTTGCTCCAAGTGCAAAGAGACGTAGCAACCGCCCGCAACAGCGCGGTGCTTCCCAAAGCAGGGCCGTGGCCCGATTGTTAACCAGGAGGAGAGAGATCAATAGGCGAGTCTCAGTGCAAACCGCAGTCCTGATACGCATCTATAATTTAGAGTACAATCTTGTAAACTAGGTACGTTACAGCAGAAGCCGTCGGGCTCGGTGTATTTACAGCTCCAGGGTACCTGGCAAGCATTAAAAGGAAACAGTCTCCATCGTCTCCGCTCAGCAGAGGTTTGCTGATCACATCCCAAGGACACGGCGCTGGCTGGGATGCTCCTGGACCCCCAGGAGCTGCCCCAGCATTTGTACCCCCTGAGAAGGGCAGGGAGCAGCTGGGGAAATGCCCCCGTGGGCCGGATCCTGCCGCAGGAACATCGCGGGTGTTTTAAGAAAACCCCCCATGAAAAAGATGCTCTGCCCCCAGCTCCTTTCCCTCCTGCTGAATTAATTACCCGGCCAGCGTTGCTCATGAGCGTGTAGCCTGATAATTACTCGGACAAATGTGTTTTTCCATCCTATTTCAAAAGCTTTTGGCTGCGAGTCTTTCTGATAACGCAGGAATGAAGGGCATTGTTGTGGGGCTGATTTATGGTTGAAGTACCGCCGTGCTCTTACCCGCACTGATCGCATTTCCAAACCCTGGTAATTTGTATTACGGGCTCTTTTGAAGAACCAGCTCAGAAAAGGAGGAAGCTTGTCATACACCAAAACCCCTGATCTCCAAGTGTCTATAAAATCCATACTCTAAAGGTGCATATAAATATTTTCTCCAGCGTAGGAGATACGCTAGGAAGCGATCTGCTCTGCGTAGATACGTGTGCCTATTTACAAATGCCACATTTATTTTCTCAAGCGTACGGTGCTGTACGGGAGAGGACGCCCGCCTTGCCGGAGACGCTCGTTTACCATCCACCAGCACGCAAGGCTGACCTGGTCTTCTGTCTCTCCAAAGCAGAGAAAAAGTCATTTACTGGCATCATGAAAACAGACTAAAAATAGCCGGTTTCTATGGCTACTGGGGCTGGGAGACTCCTGAGGAACATGTCTGGGTAGGTCCCTTCGTGATGAAATCCAGACAGTGGGATAAAAGAAAAGGACAATAAAAAGAGGTTCAGTGCTTTGATCCTCGTTAGGCAACATTAGGGAGATGCTGCAAGGCCGGTTCTGTGCCTTCCCCCCTGCCTGGTCGTTGCGCACTTCTGCAGGGATCGATACAGGTTTATTAGGGGAGAATTAGGCAGATTTATTGGATGGAGCAGAATCCCAAAGCAAACACTTAAATTTAAGCAGGGCTTTGTTGAGCCAGGGCTTCCTTAGCGGGAGCCCGCCCTAAGCCTGCCTTTGCCTCCTTGTGCTTGTTGTTTACGTGGTTTTGCATAGGGATGGGGCTGAGACAGCTTAGGAGAAATCTGAGGGTGTTGTGGTCCAGTCCAAGCTCACCTTGAAAGAATTAATATTTTTGTAGATGTCTCAGCGAACAGACTGTCTCTCTGGGTTTACACCAGCAGAAAATGAAGGTTGAACTCGACCCGTATCTTTACACTTATAATAAACTTCAGTGCAACGATTAATCCGTCGAGGTTTAAGTCCACGAGTGCATCACTCGTGTGGTCACCACGCGGTACGGGAGGGCTGTGCAAAACTAAAGTTACATTCAAGAAATACGCTTTGTGTTTCACCAACTCTCTATTATTATTTTTTTTTTTTTGGCCCAAAGATAAATCGGAAGGTCCTTGCCAAGGACGGCGCTGGGGCTGCAAACCCTGAATTCGGGAGGCTGTGCTGATGTGCAAAAATAGGAACAGAACAAGGTCAGCAGTTTCCCAAAACGTCTGCTTCCCCGTGCCCACCTGGAGCTGCCTGAAACAGCAGGTCCTCAGAGTCACCTTCTGAAAAACGGGGTGTTTTGGGGCAGCCACAAAGACTGGCTGTATTTTTGAACTATGGGAAGGCTGATCCGCAGGGAGGCAAGCAGGCAGGACCAGGAGGATCGACCCCGACCGTGAACTGCGGGTTTTATCGGGCTGCCTGAAATATTTCCTGGCACTCGCTAGCAGGAGGGCAGCGGGTCAGCACGGGAACATCGAGCAGCTGGAAGAAAACCCTGCCCGTGCGAGGGAGAAAGGGCGGCTTTGACCAGATGAGCTCTGAAAAAAAAGCATTTATCTCTCAGTGACCACCTGGGATGCAGCGATTGCCCTGCCTGTAGCAAACGCAGCACGAACATCCAATGTGCTCCGTCAAGCTGATGCTAGCGGGGCGTTAGGGTGGAAGCTGTCTATCCTGCTGCAGAGCACCTGCCTCCGGATCACCGGGGTTATTTTTCTGGTCCTTTCTCACATCTCCAGCAAAACCTTTAGGAATGTGTTACAAGAGTTCAAGCTGCAGCTTTTCTTTTTTTTGGTGTTTTATTTTTTTTCTTGGCTTGCCTCCTACAATTTGTGCACGTACCCTTCCAGCTCGCTGCACAAACATTTCTTCATCTCGAGCCGGCGCAGCACACGCTCCCCTGGCAGGACCACCTCCCTCACCAGCAGGTCTGATGGAGGCTGTGCCCCGCGCCCCCTGCGCCCCCTGCGCCCCCACGTTTTGGTCCCCAACCCTGCTATTGTCATGCAAATAAACATCTGTAGGCTCCCTGGATCCCAAGTAAGCCAATATTTACAAAGGGGCTACACTGTCTATCTTGGGAGTGAGCCTGAGGCGATGCGCTGGTTATTTTGATCATTAAAACCGATTTTTCCTGACACTCCAGCATCAGCTCCAGACCCTGAACCCTTGGTACAGGCAGCTTCTCATTTCAGATGACGTTACTGCTCTATCCCCAGGGCTGGTGCACGGGTGTTGCTGGCTGCTGCCAGCTTCACTCCAGCCCTTTGGCACTGGAGAAAAAGCTTGGGGTGCATGGGAAGGGGCCGAGCCATGGGACGTCCCCCCCTCAGAGCTCCAGCGAGGACCTGACCAGGGCAGGCACCGGCTGTACCCACAGTGAGAGGGGCCACCCTCCTCCGTGCATCCCACCATCCGCTTCAAGGGAAGTTGGATGCTTTCCTTAGTGTAATAGGATTAATGAAGGATTATTGCTGCTGGGAACAAATGCATCTTTCGGGAGCACCGCTCTTCTTTTCCTGAGGAGTGATGGAGGTGGAGGCTCTTCTCCATAAACCCTGGGAACCCACGGTACAGATACGGCTCGTGTTGTACGGGGGGATTTGCGCTGAGCCAGCTCTGTAACGGAGAGGACAATCGCAGCTCGAACACTTCCACTGCATCCTTTACCCCAAGGATGCTTGTGAGCAGCCAGGACACGGGTGATTGTGCAGCCTCAGCTTCAGGCTCAGCCGTGGGGGATCCCTGTGCCCCCCTTCCTCTCTCCAGAGAAGGGAAAAGTCTCAAAAAAGCACTTGGAAACCCCTGGATGGACGACTCCAGCTCATAGCTCATTGCCACCAACATTAGTAAGATTTATGTAGTACAGTATTGCCCAGGTGCAGTCACTTCTGGAGTGGAGATGTGAAAGCAGGATGAACAAGTTAAAGGCAGGGAAGGCAAGAGGGAATCTTCAAAAATAAGCAAACTCCCAGTTTATAAAAATGCCAGGGATTGTGCAAACGTGGGGGAGAGAGAAAGAGAGACGGAGCGAGTGTTTGTACTGTGACAAGAGCTGTCGACTTCCCAGCCGTCGCAGTTTCAGAAGCATAGGCTGCCCTATTAAAATGCTGCCACTGGAAAGAGAGAGGGGAAAAAAAAACCCAAATCCGTTCGCTTTTGCCCACTGCAAATGTGTCAGTGGGAGCCGTCTGGGCAGCTCGGAGGGCGAGCGGCGCGGGGCTCAGCTCTTGGCAGGTTTGTTAGGGAAAAGCGGCAGGCTGGAGTCTGGTGGGAAACTGTGCGGATGAAAGGACCTTCAGCCATAAATCTAGAGGTCAAGTCATTATGATGGGGGAATCAAAAAGCACCACAAGCCATTTATGAACACAATAGAGGTCAATCCAGGAGCAAACCATTTTGCTCGGAGCCATGGTGGAAAACATATTGTTGCTTTGAGAGCTACATCCATCCAGGGAGGTTGGAAGTTCTCTTTAAAAATAACTGTAGCTCGAGAGCTTTAACATTCCTACTGCACTTGGTTTGTTTATTGTGTTTTCAAATGCACATATAATGGGGGTGGTGAGTGTCTGCCTGTCTCAATTGTGCGTGCTACATTCATTAAACACCTGGCTTGGGAACCCCTTGCTGGAGACAGGAATATTTGAGACACAGGGAAATCCTGAACAGGCACACGGCGTGTGCAGTGCGTGCATAGCGTGTGCACAGCGTGTGCTCTGCGTGTGCATAGTGTGTGCACCGTGCACAGCCTGTGCACTGCGCGTGCATCACGTGCAACGACAGCACGGCATGCACAACGCGAGCACAGCGTGAGCACGGTGGGTTTCCAGCTCATCCCAGAGCAGCCTGACAACTGGGAGCCCCTGAAGCATCATCCTGTCATGCACCAGCCTCATCTCCAGAGCTGCTCTCAGTGCAGCGCGGAGCCTCCACCTAGACACGCAGGCCCGGGGCAGCTGTTAGCTACACGTCTTTAATGCCCAAACCATGATGGATCTGTAATCCAAGAGGTTTAGCAGCAAAGGTTATGCAGTAATGAACTGGGCCAGCCCCCCTCAACCCCACAGTAATAATTTAGCTTCTGTAAAGCCTGACTGAACAAAGCTGATGATGATTCTCCCCAAACCTCTGCTTCTGATGGTCTTCCTGGAGCACGCGCCTGCTGCCTGACCAGCCCCAGCTCTCCACGCTGCACTCACAAGGGTGATGCCTACCCACATCATCATTAGCAGGGTCCCAGCTTGTGCCCCCCAAGGAATTGGGCACCCTCAACCGAGCCAAACATGGGTGCATCAGCATTAACCTCAGCCACCCTCGGTGCGTCAGCAAAGCAGCTCCTCGTGCACCACCTAAGGAAAAGGTCAATAGAGCCCCAGAGGTCCCAGAGGAGACTTTAGTGCCGACGCTAACCAGAGTTTTCCGCTGAGCTGCCTGTGCAAGGCTGAAATCTGCTGAGCTCGATGGGGACAAATGGCAGGGGAGCCGGACTGCCCTCCTGGCTGGCCCCCCACAGGGCACCTCCCATGCCACTGAGTACCCTCTCCCATGCCAAAACCTGGAGCCTAGCTGGGAAATACCTGTCTGGGAAAGCTGCCTGGGAGCTGCACCGCCGAACCCCACGGCTCACATCGCTCGGGATTAAAGAGGGGGAAAAGCAAAGAGCCCTGAGCCTCCCGACCCCGGGGTCTGACACTCAGTGACCACGTGCAGTCCGTGCCTGGTCCCAGCTGGCTGCCACCTCCAATCCAGCTCTGAGCAGTGCATCCCACACCAGTCAGCTGCTTCCCACCACAGCCTGGACAACGGGCACCCAGCAGAGAGGATTTAAAGCTCCTCAGCTGCACCTCGTGTTATTGGTGCTCCTGGCCAGGCTCAGGTTTTTGTGCTAAATCCTTTGGATAAGAAAATAAAATAATAGCTGTGTTGGTTCTGGATGTTGGCTGAGCCAACAAATCTCCGAAGGGGAGCTGTCAGTGGCACATACAGCTCTGTTTGCCGAGCGTGGATCTGGTCTGGGAGCACTGGGCAAACCCTGGAAAGGTCAAGCCAGTTCATCTCAGGGGGAAGGATTTGTCCCACCACAGCGGGCGCTCCTCGGGGGTGCCAACCTGCTCAAGTCAATACCCCCACAGGGCCGACAGGCATCGAACACAGCTGCCCCCAAGCATTTACCCTTTCCTTGGGGCTGTCCCTACTGTCCCCCGGCATGTCTTTCCAGCAGGAGCACTGGGGCCATGGCAGCTGCTGGTGCCTGGAATGAGATCTTGAATGTCAGTTGTATTCAGAGCCAGGGAACCAGGCATCGAGCCCCCAAGAGTGGTCCCCAAACCCGGGGGGTGTCCTGGCTCACCGACACTCACTGGCTCTCCTGTGCACAGAGCCTGGGGCTGTCTGGGGGGTACCTGAGCAGGGATGTCTGTCTGAGACACCTCCAGGAAGGCACAACACACAGGGAGCTCCTGTATGGCTTAAGCGGTGCGTGGGAAGGACGCACAGACGGGGTTGGGGACAGAGGGGGACCGTGGGGACGGCCACGTGGCGCAAGGCGAGTGTTTGACCACCGCAGGAGGAGGCAGGAGCAGGACTAACCCTGGGAGCGAGCAGCTCCTGCCAGGCAGCCCTGGGCATTGCTTTTAGCTGCAGGCTCAGGAGATCTCCATATGGACAAGGGAAGTGCAGTATGGAAGAATATAAGGATTTCTGCTCTGGAGGACACGTTTGTGCTATATATGTCCTTGGAGTGAATCCTGGGTGTCCCAAGCTCAGGGATTTTGGCCCATTTGCCAAACAAGAACCACCTTCCACTGAGCTCAGGTGTGCAGGCGGTGGGGGTCAGGCCCCCTGTGGCATGGGAGCTCCTGGTCCACACTGGTCACACCAGTCGCAGCGTCTGAGCAGGGTCAGCGTGTCTGGCGCCTCCAAAATGCTCTGGTGTGCTGCACCCGCAGGACCAGGCAGGGCAGAGGCATGGAGAATGGCTTCTTGGAGTCACAGACATTTGCTTGAGACAGACTTAAAAAAAAAAAAACCCAAACCAGTTTGGTTTTAACATTCAGCCAATTCTGCAGCAGCAGCAGGACTTACCAGCCAGGGGCCAGCCTCTCCGGCACTATGACTCCAGGATGGACAAGGTCTGGCCCTGGCTTTTGAACACCCCTCCAAGGTCTGTCTGTTGAGACTTGTTGGAGCAAGGGCAGGTCATTTGCTCAGGAGGGAAATCTCTACCCCACTGGGATGCAGGGTCCCTCTGACACCAGCTGCTTGGGTCCCATGGGCTCAGCACCCAGCTGGGCTGGGCATCCAGGAAGAATTGTTGCAGCACCTGGATAACATCCACAGCATCTGCTTCTGCCTCTTGGGAAGGTCATTCCCATCTTCGGCTCTTCCCTGGCCATGCAAATGTCTGGGAAGAAGGAGGGGAGAGAAAATGAGTGAAGCTGCAGGGTAAGTGCGTTAGAGCAGAATAACCAGCTCCCTCCATGCTCTCCCCAGCCCACTGCTGCTATCAATGAGCTAACCCGCTGCTCAGCCCTGGGCTCGCATCGCAGGCACATCAGCTCGGCCGAGCAGCCCCCCAGCCCCGCTGAGACACCCTGCAAGTGTGCAGGCAGAGGGTGATGTCCCGCGGTGGGAGCTGGTTCTTGGAGAGGTGAGAAGAAAGAAGGCAGCTTATGTCCCCCTGGCAGTCCCAGCATACCGATGGCAAGGGGACGGAGTCCCGAGGCACCACTCGGCAGGGCACACGGACAAGTCTGCTCCTCACACCGCTGTCTCCTGTTCCACGCTGGACTCTTCTTTCTTCCTCTTCATCTTGCAGAAGCCATGGAGCCCGCAGAAGCAAGCAAAGGTGAACTGGGGCATCACCTGGAGCAGGAGAGGTGTGGGAGCACCCCTGGGAGACCTGGATGGGGACAGGGAGAGGAGTCAGGGCAGCTCCTGCAGACGCTTGGGGGATTCATGGTCTCGAACATCCCTTGGGTCAGTTGGGTTCAGCTGTTCTGGCTGTGTCCCCTCCCAACTCCTCGTGCACCCCCAGCCTACTCACTCACAGGGGTTGCGAGAAGCAAAAAAAGGCCCTGACTCTGTGTCAGCACTGCTCAGCAATAATGAAAACATCCCTGTGTTATCAACCCTTCAGCACAAATCCAAACCACAGCCCCTTACCAGCTAAAACCAGCACACCCACCGAGCGAAAGCCGAGATTAACCCCCCGCCCTCCCCCCCCAGCCCCTCTCCTCAAAAGCAGTGAACAATCGGGGCAGACGTGGGGACAGCTTGCAGTGCCTAATGCATATTCGAGGGCTGGGAGCCGAGGTGCCCTGGGAGCGCCCCGGCGCAGAGGCAGCACCAGCGGTTCTGGCACAATGAGGCACAGCTGAGAGCGGAGATCACTCTTTGTGTCCGTTTGCAACGGATAAAATAATGCCCCAAAGCACAGGCACATTATGGCCCAACAGCTGCAAAATGTAATTATGCAAATGAAAGGCTGTTTTTTTAAAAATAAATAACAAATACTCGCAGAAATACTGTCTGAAGCAAAACCTTCATTTTCTCCCTACTTTAATTTTTAGCTTTTGTACAGTTTGCGGATGATCAGCTCTAATTCTGCCCCAGAAGAGGCGGTTTCTGTGCTCAAAGGGAGCGTCGCGTTGCCCAGCAAGGCACGTCCTCGCCACCACGACTGCGCCATCCTCCAGCCACGCGGCAGCCACAGCGCGGTGACTGCCTAGGGCTCCCTGCAGAGCCTCAACTTGGCGTTTGCTCCCCACCAGCAGCAGCGTGGACGGGGACATATTGGAGCCTCAGTTTACCCAGCTGTGAAATGGGTGCGATGCTCAAGCTGTCGGAAGAGCAAGTGGAAATGTCAGCAGAGGAGGTGCAGTCAACTCCCGAGGTTCACAGCCACTGACAGTAGTGAGCAAACAGTGACCCCCACCCTGGTAGCCCAGCACTGCTGAGAGCCCACTGCCTGCAGCCCACAACCCCAGCAGAGTTTGGAGCAGCCCCAATTCACAGCAGGGACAGCTGGGAGAAAATTAACCATGAGTTAAAAAGCCAAAGCAGGTGGGGCCTATGGATCCTCACAGTCTTCACCAGTGGTGATGCTGCAGGGGGGTGATGCCATGTCCCTGCCTTCCTGCTTTCCCCCTTTCCAAGGAGCCCAGCTGCAGCACAAAGCGAAGGGCAGCAGCGAGAAGCATCCCATTTAATTCACTTCTGCCGCTGCCCCCCCTTCCCCAGCCATCTGGGTACCTGCCTAGTGGCTCCCAAATTAAATAAAGCTACCTCTGGAGCTCACAAATAATGACAACAGGCTCTTTAATGAGTCTCCCGTTCTGAATGGCTTCTCAGCATAGCGGCAGGTCCCCGCGTCTCTCTTTGTGCTGCTGCTTTTTGTTACCAGCCTGAGAATGGGATTTTGGAGGGAACGGCTGGTGTGGAGGGGGGCCAGCCTGCCGGGGTGTGGGGCCGCTCACCTCCCAGCCTTGCAGAGCTTCAGCCGGAGCGGAGCAAACCCACTGCCACTGGGGAAGGGACGATGGGAATGGAGAAGTCCTTTGGCGCCCCGATTTGACACGCTGGGTCTGATCCGGTACTGCCAAACCCAGACTTGGCCAACACCTTCCTCACCCGTGCAGGGCTCCCACCCAGCGTCATCCCCACTCCCCAATACCCCCTGTACCAACCAGGCCAACACGCCTGTGCCGGACCTCCCAGGCAGCCTGGGCTGAGCTGCTCTCAGTCCCCATGGATGCCTGTTCCCACTGCCCCGTGCCACCCCACGTCCTCCCGTGCCCTGCCCAGCGTCCCCCATTGCAGACACAAAGCCGCCCCGAGAGCCTGGGCGGTCCGGCCGGGACCCCAGCGTCCATTTGGGAGCTATTGATATATTTAGAGGAGCTTGTAACGCAGAGGCTTTTCAGGCTGACCCTCTGCCTCCCATTCAGGCAGCAGACAATGATGAATGAGCCTCGGAGAATAGAGGCAGCCCAGCTGAGGCTGACGCTCCTGTTCTTCTTGAAAAGGTAGAAAAAGGATCCTGAAGGAGCAAGGAATAATTAAAAAATAAATGAACTGGCTTGGGCAGTGCTGACAGAAGCCCCGCTTGATTTGCAAGGGCTGGGTATGCTTCACAGACCTGTGCTGCCCTTTCTATTCAAGGGAGAAGATCCTTTGGATAAAACTCCACTGCAGCAGGGAAAATGCGAGGAGCATTAAAAATGTAAAGCTAGAGAATTCTCTTTAGTCAACTGCATAACCCCAGGCCGTGTTTGTCACTGTCACAGTGATGAATTGGGAGCTGTCTGAAATCAGCATGCTCACTTTAATAATGTCACTTTTCCCCAGCCCTAAAAAATGTCTTTCTGAACCAGCTGGACAGTCTATTCCTTCACCCAGCATTTATCCGTTTCCCTGGGCTTCGCTGGGTGGCCGGCAGCTCGCACCAGCGCGTCCGGCAGCTGCAACGGGACAGCTTTGGGATGGGAGCCCTGGGCAGGGAGAACTGGGGGTGCAGGCAGGGATCAGCTGCAGGGATGGGGCTGGCAGGTGACACCGGTGGCTGCCGGACCCAGAGAAGGGTCCTCAGGCATCGGGAGCTTTCATCACAGCTGATTTCCTTCCTCTGTCCCAGCTTTTCCTTTTCTGAGAAACGCCATGGAATTAACTTTTCGCTATTTGGTTGGAAAAAAACCCAAAACCCAACATTAAGTTTTGCATTTTAAATGCTGAATTTCAAAGCTGCATTTTGCCGCCAGCGTGTCGGGGTTTTTTTCCCGGGAAATGGGATCATTTGCAATGGAAATTGGTCCCATATTTTTGCAGGGAACCGAATGGAATTAAATCATTTGTAACGAAATGTAGAAAAGTTCCCAGAAATTTCATTTCATTTGCCTTTCATGATAGCTAGTCCCTCCACCCCTACAGACAAGATTTTCAGGAGTGACTGAAGATTTGGGGATCACCAGCTGTTTTTTTTTAAATTCGCAGTGCCGACACCCTGAAAAGTCCCCAGAGAAGGGCCAGAGGCCGCAGCTCTGGGCTCACCCGACCTGCAGAGACTGTCCTCTGAAGCACGGCAGACCCGTGCAACCCTGACGCTCCATGCACAGAGGGATCCTTGCCTGGGACTTTCGGTCATAGAATCATGGAATGGTTTGGGTTGGGAGGGACCTTAAAGCCCACCCAGTGCCACCCCCTGCCACGGGCAGGGACACCATCCACTAGCCCAGGTTGCTCCAAGCCTCGTCCAGCCTGGCCTTGGACACTCCCAGGGATGGGGCACCCACAGCTTCTCTGGGCAACCTGTCCCAGTGCTCCCCACTCTCTCTGGGAAGAATTCCTTCCTGATGGCCCATCTCAATCTCCCTCTTTCCATTTAAACCTGTTACCCCTTGTCCTGTCACTCCCTGCCCTTGGAAAAAGTCCCCCCCAGCTTCCTTGTAGCCCCCCCAGGCCCTGGAAGGGGCTCTAAGGTCTCCCCAGAGCCTTCCCTTCTCCAGGCTGAACCCCCCAACTCCCCCAGCCTGTCCCCAGGGCAGAGGGGCTCCAGCCCTCAGAGCATCTCCGTGGTCTCCTCTAGCCTCGCCCCAACCAGCCAATAACCAGTCCTTTCTTTCATAAGCATCAGACGTGCAGGTCCCACATCCCCGGTGCTCACCGCTGGGGCAGCCTGTCACACGGAGGGGGGGGACAACCCCTTTCCCACACTCCCTATCCCCCTCCTCACAGCCACAGGATCCATCCAATTTAGCTATTTTTCAGCCAAGCTTTCAAAACCATTATTTCCTGGGGTTGCTTTCCCCCTCACCCCAAACCTTGGCCATCTTGCTGCTTACAACCAGACCTCAGATAAAACCAACTTCAAAGCAGTTTCTATAATGAGCAGCAGTGCATGAGAAACCCAACAACAGAGGAGACGAGCCCGGGATAAAACTAACCTGAAAAGAAGCGCCATCCCTTTAAGGAGAGATAATGAACGGAGAAGCTGTTGCTTGGCATGTTTGCAGAGAATCGCTAATTAAAACATCGCTTCTGTAAAGTATGCTGATCCCATTGATTCTTCCCCCCACACAGTTAATTTGCTGCTAGGAAGGCAAAGTCGCAAGGGTCCTCATTATAAAAATTTCACTGGCTGCAGCTAATGGTTGTAATTAATAGGTGCAATAAATTTCAAATGGGCAGCCGGGGTGTTCATTAGCTGTGGGCTGACTCAGCACCGGGGGCCTCACCAGTTACTAAATAACCCATTTCCAAGCAGACGGGAGGAGGAAGCTGCTCCGTGGCACAACCGGCACATCCGTAACTCCCCGCCGAGAGCAGAGCTGAATAAATAATTCCGGGCAAGTCCCGGATTTGTCTCTTTTTGTCCCGCTGGTGAACTGTCCGTGCAAGCCTCCTCCAGCTCTCGGCCAGCTAACTGGGGCAGGTTTGCTCAGAAGTGCTGGTGCAGCCAAGTGACCTGGATTTTGTGGGGGATCAGCACTCGAGGAATTGAACCCTCTGATGCAAAGGGCGGCTAAATACCCAACGATAACATCACGTAGCCAGGCACGGATCAAACCCCGGGGAAGCTGTTCGTGCAAAGCACAGACCCACACGTGGGTGGGTCTGTCTGCTGGGGACGTGGGCTGCAGTGTGATTTTTAATGTCCTGGTCCTTATCTGGGCATCCTACGCAAGGGCTGAGTTTTAAAATCTCCCTGGGCTCCTGCTGAGCATCATCGCCTCCGTAGGAGGTCCCAGTGCAGCCCCGTGATTGCACCAACCCTCCTGGGGTCCGGGTGCTGCTGATGGGGTGCTGGGCATCCCACCATATCCCATTAGGGCTGGGTGCTGTCACAGCTTTGATTAAAACCCCCAGCTTTTCAGTTCATTATCATCTGGCTGTAATTAAAATATTAATAATTGGCACTCTTTCCCCAAGTTACCTCCTGGGACCATTATCTGTGGGGCTGAGCAACCCAGCAAGAAGCTGGTGCTGCTTCTGCTGCTCTTCCAGTGCCTCATTGATGCTGCATGGAGACAACCCCCCCACCCAGCCCTGCGTGGGCAGCAGCGGGCAGTGACCCCATCCCCATGTGATGTGGGAAGCAATCCCTGCTCATCCCTGCAGTATTCAGGAGCTAATGCCCTGTGCACGAGCCGGGTGGTCCTCGCATGCCTGAAGCCAAAATGACGGCTGCTGCCATGAGGGATGCCTGGGGGTCAATCCAACAGCGTGGGGGCTCTGTCTTGGGGCACGTGGCTGCGACGTCCCCTCCTTGGGCAGTGCAGGACAAGCCTGTGCCTCACCCATTGGCAGCCCTGGGAGATGGGAGCTCAATGCCCAGCTCCCAGTGGATGCCTCACTCATAAATGGCAGTTATTATCTGCAATTAGTGGCTTGTCCTGCTCCACACATTCACTCCCGGGAGCTCAGGAAGGACTGGGCACTGCTGGAGGGGTCCAACCGCTCCGGTATCTTCCTTTGCTGGGTGCTTGTGGAGATGGAGCTCCCCGGGAGTGCCTTTGCAGCGGCTCTTCTTCAAGCTCACTTCTCTGGACCAGGGATGGGATTTCAATGGCTGCCTTTTTAAAAATAGGTGTGTGCCTAAGTTCTTGAAAATGCTTTGAAAATGCCAACCTGATCCACTGCTTTATTTAACGCTGTGAATGTTTTAGCATGGCAGCAGAGGGTTTTTGCCTTGCCTGGGTCTGGACGTGGGCAGAGGCTGCGCTAATTAAAAGGTGACTGGGGCTGCTGCTGGGAGCTGGATGCCAGACAAGCCGAGAGCTCACCTGGCGCTGGCAGCATCTCCTCTCTGCCATGGACCTTTTCCAGGGGTCCCTGCCAATGCCTTCTGCACAGCAGGGCTTTCATCGAAACCCTTGTCCCATGCATGTCTCCTGCAAGCCCCAGTCGGGTGTCCCCCCGGAGAGTAAACAGACTGAACACCACAAGCCAAGTGTTGCCGCTTGTGCATTGCCAGGGAGAACTGGAGCTGGACAAACCAGGGGAAGGAAGAGATCTGGCAGAAAGTCACTGGCCCTAGCTCACCACCACCAACACCCCGATCAACGTGCCCACTCGGTTTCCTCTCGTCCCGCTGCTCTTGAACACAGCGCTGCAGAAACACGGCGGCTTGTGCTCCCTCCGTTTCTGTCCTGCTTAATGCCTGCCTTGCTAAAAGAAAAATCAATAGCATAAAGGATAGGGAAAGCAAGTCTCAGGGGTGGAGTATCTCGCCAGCTTAGTGCAGACAGGCTGCCAATAATCCTGCTCTGAGCCGCTCTGCCCAACAGCCACTAAATATTAACGGGGTGGCTGCTGCTCCAGCGTAGGTGTTTGCATCCCTCCACGGACCCTCGACGAGAGGCAACTGCCACTCAGATGTGGGGGTCTGTGCCCCAGCACCAGCATCCCTCCTCCCCAGCAGCTCCTTTCCCAGTGCTCTAGGTGATGGCAGGGGCTTTTCTGGGGGGGCTGGGGGCTGTGCCCCCCTCAGGGCAGCATCCACCGGGATCGGTCCGAGAGGAATTTGCTTATTACTTCACCAACACAACATCTTGGGTTGCAACAAGGAAAATGGCAAAGATGGGACCAAAAATGGATGATAAATTGGTTAATTTGCTGGGCTTTCCCCTTTTTGGCAGTTAATGATAGGAGCGGCACCCTCGGTCCCAGCTCCCCATCCCCAGGCTCACGTCGGGTCCAGAGCAGCCCCGGGGATGGAGCAGCAGGGCCAAGCCATGCGTGTCCGCCGCAGGGACAGGCCCTGCTCGGCGTGAATGGCTCCGGGCAGCCATTGTCATGGGTGAATTTTCTGAATGAGCAAATCCTCATTAAAAAATAATTAAAACAGCCTGGTGAGATTGGCTTAATTCCTTTCATTTTGACTGATGGTGTTTAGTTTTGATGATTTATCTGCCACAGTCTTGCCAGCTCTCATGCTTTCATTGTTGGAACTCATGGGATTTCATGATTTTCTTCCTTCCACACCTCCTTGAGTCATGGGATTACAGCTGAATCTCAGCTTTCAATTTTTTCAATGACTATTATTTTTAAAGATGCATTCCAGGCTGGTGAAATAAACTTGAAAGCCTGACACCTAATGACTCAAAGCTCAGGAAGTGAGGGGAAAAAAAAAAAAGAATAGAGAAATTGCTCTCTTCCTGCTCAGCGGAGGGTGGTTTGTAACCCCCAACTGCTTTTCGGGTGCTGACGGAGGCAGTGGGATCTGTGGTGGTGGGGTCTGTGGTAACAGGGTCTGCAGCAGCTCCCTCCTTTCCCACCCCATCCAGCCCAGCTCTGCCAGCCCCCCATGCTCGCAGATATTGCCTTTGCACATTTTAAATGTGCAAATTTGCCAGGTCCCACTGTATAATTAAACCTGTCCTTCTCACATGCTCCTGGCCACCAACTCCCCTCCAAAGTCCTCGTGGCACGGGGTTGGCCATAGCCTCGCAGGCACTCCAGGGACTGATCCTGCCTCCTGCAAACTGGGTGGCTCCACGCTCTGTGCAACCCACTGGGTCTGCAGCATCCCTGGAAGGGGCATGGTGTGGTGAGGAGATGGGGCTGGAGGTGCCCAGGCTTTTCTCATCCCCCCGCAAGCCCCTGCTTGGGCAAGCCGACAGCAACAGAAAGGGCTCCAGCCATCACCTGGCAGCTGTTTTGGTGCTGGGTTAGGCAGCGTCCGTGGCCCTTGGAAATGCCCTTGGTCTCTGGCTGACGCTTTTGTTCCGTGGGGCTGCAGGTGGGGATGCTTTGAACCGTATGAGAAAAGCTCTCTGCCAAAGAAAAGCCGTTCCCGCCGCCCTCGCAGCCCCCTTCGCCAGCACCCGGCGCCGCTGAGCACCCTTTCAGCTCTGAATGGGGACGACGGCGCCTGAAAGGCCGTGCCCCCCACCATCCCTGTCCCCCTTTGTCTCTCCCTCTGCTCGCCACCCCCTGCCCCATCCGTCTTGCTAAACCTCTAAGGCCTTGCAAGGCTTCAATGCCCCCTTTCACTCGTTATTTGTTACCAAATAAATATGGGTGATTAAAAAGGGATCAGGAGTCCGTGCGGTTTGCAGAGGTGCCTGGAAGGTGGAGTCCCTCCTCTGTGTAGCCCATGGCTTTTCGCCCTACATGAGTTAGGAAAAGCAATCACATAGGAATAAAAAGCCATAGACCACAGCAGAGGACTTACCCAGGATAAGCTAGCAGTCTTTGGGGAAAGAAAAGGGAAAGGAGGGGAAAAAACCAAAGTAACTTCTCTAAGTTGTCCTCCCTCCCCTGCCCAGCTGGGCGGACAACCTGCTCCCTCCCCTCATGGGAATCGAAGCCCCCAGCACGACCCTACAAAAACAGGGGAACCTTCCACCCCAAACACCCCTCAGCACCACGGCATGCCAGGCTGGTTTCTCCTGGGTTGCTCCCGTGTCAGGAAGGAGACAGCCAAACCTGCTGTGTCTGTCTGTCCCCTCAGCAGTGACCTGCCAGCACAGTGGCCCGACCCCGGCAGGAGGACACAGCGCCCTGCCTTTTCTGCTCCCAACGCGGTAATGAACTGTGATTGCAGGGACAACAGTCTCTTGCAGAAGAGGTGATGCTTAGAAGACAACATGCCATAGCCTGCATCAGTGGCAGCGTGCCCAAGGAGCAGGCAATGGAATGGTTTCTTTTCACTCTCCCAGCATCCCGGCCAGAGCTGCACCTTATCTCTGTCAGTAAGACGGTATTCCCCCTCACATCTTCTTGTGCTGCTTTTAAGGATCCCGATAAACCTGATAAACCTTGAGTTATACACCAGAGTCGCTTTGGCTGCAAATGGAGCAGCACAAATTTACGCCTGCAGATCAAGTGTCCCTTTCCAGAGGACCACCTTGCTCCTCGGCAGCCGCTTCCCTTGCAGCAGCCCACGATCCCACAGGGTAAATCTCTTTTGCAAGCCAGGGAGGGAAGATGCTCGCCCTGGGGTATAGCTGTACCCTGTCCTATAGCTGTTTTGAAAATCTGACCCTTTGGGTTACTGCAGCACTCGCCCACAGTCACGGAGTTGCTCAGTAGCAGAATCGAGGAGGGAACAGAAAACCTTCTCCCAGTGCTGGCCCCAGCGGCTCACCTGGCTGCATCCAACAGACCCGCCTTTGTCGGCTCAGACAAAGGGCTAAAGAAAGGTCTGGCTGCAAACCCGCCTCCCACTCGCTTCTCCCGCTGCTGCCTTCCCCTGCCACCTTCTCCGGAGAGCCTCCATCTCCATACCCACAAAAGAGGCATCTCAGGGCAAGGTGATGCGTTTCATGGGGAGCAGCTGCTCCAGCAGCTCCTCCGAGAGCCACACACAGACCTTATTCTTTAGCAAAAGCCTCTGCAGCTCCCCGCACCTGGGGGAGATGCTCCGGTGTCACCAAAACTGCCCCGGTCCTCCCCAGGAAAGCACTGGCCTCTGCCTTCATTCTCCTCTCCTGCCAGGATGCCGCCTCGTTCAGCAGCAGTGACTGCTAATTGCCGGGAGCTGATGAGGTCAGTTCTGCTATTGAGTCTAGGAAACTCCCGGTTTTGTTGCCTTAGCAAGAATCCTTGGGAAATTGAACGTTTCTAAAACTATATAGCAACCAGATTCGGAAGTAGGAAGGGTTTTGCACCCCATGGTTCGTAATAGCAGTGAACATGACTTTGACCTACAAACCCAGCTTCTGAAGCACACGGGTAGCTCTGAACTGGCATTTTCCCAAGGTCTTTCCTCTTTTCACACCCATATATGAATGGCAAGAAAAAAAGGCCACCGTGTGCCCCACCTTCTGACACAGTCACCCTCCCTTCCCGGCCCTTTTGCTCTGCGGGCAGCGGCCCCAGGACCACGCACCCCCCGGGAGCCCGACACACCGAGCATCGTTTGGCCCCAGCGTTATTCCCTTGGGTGCAGGCGCTGCGCTGGGGAGGTCTGCAGGCGAATACCCCGGCACGTGCCCATGGGTGCTGCCCCCCAGCCCCACACCAACCCAACCCATGTTTCCGGAGGTGCACTAAGAAGACAGCCCCCAGTTTCATTGCGCATCACACATTTGAGGGGAAAATCTGTCCAGCCGGACTTCATGGCTCTTTGGAATATGGCCCTGTGGCTCTGCCTTGGCACCCAAGACCCTCCCAAGGAGGTTGCACCCGACGCAGGGCAGCTCCAGTGCCAGGCTGCTCCCCCCAGCATCGGAGCACGAGAACACATGCCCGTCCGAGAGCCACCAGCCCCACACCACAGGGACCCAAGGACAGCCCAGAGCCGCCGGCCGAGCGCGGCTGACCTCACCTTTGGCAGCGCGGCATCCTCTCCACAGGAAGGGCACCATGCCAGCGGGCACGGGCCTTTGGATGGCAGACACCATGGCATCACCCGCTCCGTCCTCTCCTCCCTGCACCACCCTGGGCCCCATCAGGTGCCACAGGGATGCTCGGGGAAATGGGTACCCAGCACTGTCCAGGCTGGCTGCCCCCACCACCTCCAAAGCCCTGGCCGGCTATGCGGGGGGGTGTCTCATTTTTTAAGTCCCTTGCCAGCAGCTCCCACTGCCATCCCCAGCACCCCGTCCCCATGTCCCTGCCGAGCCTCGCTGCGCAGTCACATACTTGAAATGATTGTGCACCGAGGGGCTGGGAGAGGAGGGAGGGAGCGGGGGGTCAGGTATTTCTCCATCCCAGCTCCGGACAGCCGGTAACAAAGGCGCTATTGAACTGCAGCCTCTCTGGTCTGTGAAGCAGAAACCTCTTGTATCTACTTCACTGCCTTTGATCTAACTCCCCCGGTGGGATGGATATTACTCATGTCCTGCTGCTCGGGTACTGCTGCCAGAGTGGGACGGGGGGAACAAGTCCCCGCTCGTCACCCTGGGTTTGGGAAGCATCCTGCCAGCACCGGGCAGGGGCACACAGCTCCCGCCTCCGCTGCTGTCCTTCCCTGTGGCCCCTCTGCCACCCTGCTCCATCCCCCAAACCTGCCACCCTCCCAGACCCCAAACTTCGGGGGATACGTGTGGGTGCCCGGTGCTCAGCTAAGCACAGAGGCGGGAGGAGCAGGGCTCTGCGCCTCACATTCCTCTTCTGTAATTAAAGCCGGTGCGCTGGGTGGAGGGGGAATTTCCCAAAGGGTTTTACTGGCGTCTGGACAAGGGTCAGACAATGAGAACATTTGACAAGGTGCCCAAATCCGCTGTATCTTGGATACGCTCAAAGCCTCCCCCGTGCTGTTCGTCCCAGGCTCTGGTTTGTGGGAGGTGGGGGCCGTTTGGGCAGGTTGGGCGGTGGGGAAGGTGGGCGGGAGCTTGGGAACTCTCTCAAGACGTCCCCGCAGATTCACCCCAGCCAGGCTGGCCCAAAAGTGCAAAAGCTTGAGCAGCACCAACTTGCTCTGAAACTGCGTCCCCACCAGCATCCCCCAGAAAATCCTGGCTACAGGCGTAAACAGACCTTAGACAGGCGCAGTACGTAGAGCTGTGCTTTAAAAAGTACTTTGCTGCCTTCAGCAAGGTACCTGCCATGCTCCCCAGGGAGCCAGGGGCACTGGGGGCTTAGCCTGGTTTTGCCAGTCCCGGGGGGCACTGGGATACTGTGACAACCTGGCTGGAAACCATCCCAGTTACCCAAAAGCACTTGAGTGCTTTTAGAAATCTTATTCTCCTGCCTTTCCAGCTGGGTTGCAGAAAACCCTGTGCCTGGCAGCTCCCACCGGCACGCGGAGAGGCGCGCGTGGGCATCGCCTTTGGAGCAGGCGGGCCCCCGGGGTGCCCACATGACAGTGAGAGTACCCATAACTACGGCACAAGAGGAAGCCTCCCTGGGGCCAAGGGCTCTCAGCACGGCTCCCCCTTCTCCCAGGGCTCATCCCCTCCTTCCCCAGCTCCCTGCCCGTGTCTCGGGTGCACAGAGCCTCGCTGGGGCTGCCTCCATCCCTGCTGCAAGGGGGAGAGACATAATACATAACCAACCACTGGACGGATGGATGGACAGATGGATAGATACTGGATGGATGGACGGACAGATGGATAGATACTCAAGGACAGAGACTGACCAAGCTGGGCACACCTACAGGATTTTGTTTTCCGCAGAAACCCGTACTAGTTGCATCCCCAGAAGGTGCAATGAGCCTTTCTTTTAGGGATCATCTGCAGTTCCTCCCTCCCCATCCCCTCTCTCCCCAGCTACAGCCTGGCTCGTGCCCCAGGGCACAGCGCGTGGGACCCAACTTTCACTGAGTTTTATAAACATTAACTGTTAGAACTTGGGGAGCAGTTGAAGCCAGAGTTGGGCACCGATCCATTTTCAAGCTGTCTTAACAACTGGCTCCAGCACAACAAGATTAGATCTACTAATCGCATTTATTAGGCGCCCAGGATCATGAATTGGGTATTCGGAGAATTTTGTCATTGTACCAATGTCATTTCCCAGCCTTCTGCGGGCATTACCTTGTCCTCCGAGCCGTTATGGTTGGACCTTTTGGCTTTACAGAAGCATCTACTTGGGGAAGAGGAGGCTCAAATGCATTTGTTGTATCGGTGCTCTGTACAGCTAAAGGTGCTGTCACTTGGACATGCTGTGGATAGGGTAAGGCTGGGGTTATTTATGGATTTCAATCAGTTTTCTCATCCCCTGATTTTGTACTGATAGCTGCTTTAAGAAAACAGAGATAACCCAAATCTTTCCAGAATGCTACATAAATCCCCCAGCTCTTACAGGCAATCAAAGGGGGGGTCAGGTAAGCTGAACGAGACCCCAGAGAGTGCATCCTTAACGGTGAGCTCAGGAAAGCAATGCACATCTGCTTCCCCGTCGCTCCCCGAAGCAGGCGCCTGACGAGGAGACCGCGCTGTCTACAACACCCGTATCAAGACATGCCGGAGAGATGCGTTCAGCACATCCACGTCTGCAGCGACGACGGCGATCGCAGCATCGCAGCCCCTGAACAGCGGCTGCCGCCGGCTGCGAGCGCTGCAGCGGCGTGGGAAGGAGAGACCAGACGGAGCCCAGGCTCCCTTCGCAGGGTGCTCTGGCAGTCACAGAAAACCCACGGTCCAGGAAGGGTCAAAATGGTCCTAATTTTGCAGGTGCACACGCAGTCACACACTCCTTCCAAACCACAGAATACAGCATAAAACTGGTCTGATTTGTATTAAGGAGAGAAAAGAAATCCTTTCATTTTTTGGCTATTCTGCACTTTGCTTTATGCCCGTAAGGGTGCTGAGCCCACCTCTCTCCGAACCAGCCTGACACCCTGGCAGCCCATGAGATGTGCCTTCCTCTTCCCCAGTTCTCCAGGGCCTGGCTTTCCCTAACTCAGGGAAAGTTGGAAAACTGGGGCTGGCAAGGTGCTGAGGGGACAGGGCTGCAGGGCTGGGCTCCGGATGCTCTGGCACAGCTCAGCCTGGCACCAGGCTCCCAAAGGACTGGCTTTTCCATTGGGTGCCTGAGGTTGCTTTAGCAAGCAGAAATGTTCTCCCTGGAACAGGTAAGTTTGAGTCAGGAGGAATATTTTGCAATCCAGATGGTTTGCACCAGTCAGCTTCGGGTACAAAATCAGCTCCGAGAAGTTGCAACCTTTCCTTCCTACATTTCCCTTTGGAACAGCATGCCACTTCCAGCTCTCCTTCATTCTTACCAAAAATATGGATTTTAGGTGACTAGAAATCTAATGAAATTATTTTCTCTGGGTGAAACAAAATGTTCTCCAACCCTACATGATTTTGTTTCTCAGCTTGATGAAGAAAAGTCAGAATAAATTCACTTTGGTTTGACCCCTCGGTGCTCCTGTGCTCTGCAAACTAACAAATCCGTCCTCAGCAGGACCTGCACCTGAACCAAGCGACCCTCGGAGGGGCCCACCCGGCCCCAGGACCCCACGACTGTTACCTGTGTGTCCCGGGTCACAGCCCGTCTGATCCCGCCGAGCCCCAAACCCCCCTGCTCAGCCCCACTGCACGCCGTGGAGCATTGCTCCTTCCTCTGGCTTTTTTCCAAGGTGGAGGGATCAGAGAGGCAGAGAGGGAAGGGACGAGATAATGACCCAGATCTGTTCCTGCAAACTAGCCATCAATTTGCCACACAGCCCATTAAGGGAGGGCAAACCAGCTCGGGAATCCAGGTAAGTCACTCGCTAACAAGACCCTCCCGGGCCTTTTAGCACATTCCTGGTCACAGATATTTCAGCTCCCGCAGCCCCAGCTGTAATTAAGTCTGGGCTGCGAGGCAGGAGATGCTGCAGCCGGGGGGGATTTGTCTAGATTTGCCGGAGGAGCACGCAGGGCTGCTGAGCAATGGTCTCGCTAAGGCAGGAGATGAGGCGGGGGCTGCAGCCCGAGCAACCCGTGTGGTGCCGGGGCTGGTCCCTCGCTCGAGGCGTGAGAGGGTGAGCGCTGCTCCCCTTGGATCTCCAGCAACTTGGGCTTGGTAATGGAGGGAGAGGGAAAGGGCCGGGCTGAAGGGGATGGTTCAGTGATCAGGAGCGACTAGAGCAGAGGGAACAAAGAGCTGGAGGAATTAGAGGGAGAAGGTGAGCAAAGAGTCCCGTGGGGGTACGAGGACACTTTGTCCAGAGGTAGAAAGCGAAGGCAGGATAACCATCACCTTCGGTCCTTGGGGAACCACTTCCCTGGGCTCAAACCTGCCTCAGGTGACTCCAGTGACTTCAGGAACGTCACCGTGGGCACAAGCTTGGGAAGAACAGACATCAATCCACCTCCCACCATCATACAGGGCTGAACCCACTGGTGACAGGCAGTGCTGGGGGAAGCAGACCCACTAAGGTGCCTTTCCCCTCCCCTCTCAGACCAGACCCTAAACGCCCTGTGCATGTGGCTTCACATGCACAAGCTCAATCGATTCCTATAAAGGCACAGATCCAGGTCCCTTCTGGGACAGGAGCAGAGAGCTACCGGTGCTCATCTGGAATTCACACCACAGCTTCACACTGTGTCTGAGGAAGGTTTACCCACCCATATCCACTGAGGTTCCTTTTCCTTGCTGGCATGTGGGATTCGCACTGGTGCAAGCAAGAGAAATTGCAGCCTCCTTTACAAACACCACTGCCCCATGCTGTGATCCCCACACTCACCCAGCAGCCTCACTGACCCCCTCCCCAGAGCCCCCCTCACTTAATCTGCGCACACCACGGAGGATTCCTGGCAGATATTCCCACCTGGTCTGTCCTGTGCAACCCTGTGTGCCTGCAATGTGGGCCACTGGTGTGCTTCCCACTGGGGATCTCCCTCTGGATGCACGAGTGAGGATGGTGGGGCAAGGAGAGGTAGCAGATGAAGGCAGGGATGCTGGCAGAGCTGTGGGGCTGAGGTGACTCTCCCCACATGCCCTCGCTGATGCTCCCCATTGCTGGTTTGAGATGACCAGCCAGAGCTGGGGTGACTGGGATGAAAATGGGAGGGGCTGATGGTCTATCCACACGGGAGCTGCCGTTGTGCGCCTGTGCATGTACAAGGCAGGTGGTTAAGCCTCATGCAGCTATCCCCACCCTCCCGGGGTCTGGTGAACCATGTCAAGGCATGGAGAGGTCAAGCTTGCTCTTGCTTTGGGCTTTGCAGGATCTCTGCCATGGTTGTGCTGAGCTGGCAGCCCAGAGGGAAGAACTCCTCGGGCTCACGGGCTGTCCTCTGCTGTCATCAGCAGCTCCGTGCAACAGGCAGTGTGCAAGGGCAGTGCACCCTGCAAGGAGGAAAAGTGGGGCTGGAATAAGAGGCAGCACATGGATTAGCCCCTGGAGAGGGAACAGCATCATCCATGTCTAGAGGTAGGTTTGTACGGTTTGAGCAGCGGGGTCTGGGGAGCATCGCGGGTGCATCCTCCGTGTCAGGTCCAAGGTGATGCAGACGTGAGATATTCGTGTTTCGTCTGCTGTTGGCCCTGTTGTTCACTGTTACCAGTGATTTGTCATGTTCTGCTGACAAGTCACCGGGGACTTGTGACATAATGTGACACCTATTAGCATGAGGAGAAATTCTGGTGGAGAAAGTGTCTTTTTTCCACTTTGGAGACCTTTCCTCCATTGCTCACCCTGCTGAACAGGCCACTGGGGTCCCACCACTCCCTCCCGAGGGACAGCTACACCTTGGGGGGAAGACAAACCCCATGGGGAGACCCATAAGCACAGTGTGAAGGTGCTCCAAGCCTGTAGCCAAGCCTGTTCGCTCCTCCTGGAGCCGTCCCAGCCTGGGTCCCACCCAGCCCTGCAGCAGAAGGTCTACCACTGCTCCCTGGGGACGCGCAGACCTCTGCAAAAACCGGGAGGGTATATCCCTTAGGTCCCTCTGAGCACCAACAACCAGCTCCCCAGAGGGAGGCTGAGGGGGCTCTGCCACCCTCCCCTCTCCTCGCTGTAGCTGCCAGCAGAGAAAAATTACTATTTTCCTTGATGGGCTATCACAGCCCAGACAGGCGAGTGCACCCAGGCACTCGCACACACACACGAGCCTCTTGGGAAGCGTTTGGTTTCCCCAGACCCTGCCAGCCCTCAGGACCCCATCGCCGGAGTCCCGTTGGTTTCGGTACCCCAGCACATCTGAAATAACGACAGGAAACAAACGACACCGAAATCAAAGCAATTCCTATCTCAAAGTAATTAATTTCCTTTCCCCTCGCTGACATCACCGTTCAGGTTAATACATGCACCACTTCCTTTATCTTTCTTCGGGATTACTTCATCGGAGAAAACCCGGAGAGCCTCCCCCTCCGCTGTGCCGAATACCAGCACTGCTGTCGGAGCTGCAAGTTTGCAGCCGGAGGAAGGATTGCTCCAACGCGGTTCCACCCGCACACCCAGCTCTTCCGACCACACCGACACTTCATGCTGTTTTCTTACGGGGTTCAGTGATATCCAGCAAGGCACAACCTCCAACAAATCTGCTCTTCACCCTTCAGGTCACACTCATCAGAAAGGAAAACCCACTTCTGCACCAGGCAGAGTTTCTCTTTGCCTGCAGTCGGGGGTGGGGGTGATGCACTGGGTTTATACACGCTACAAACAATGCCAAAGTGTTTGCACACACACAGACGCACCCCGTCCTACACAAACACCCCCACTTCACGCGTGTGGTACCTGAGAAAGGCAGAAAACATCATCCATGTGCACGAGCTTCTACTCCTTCACGGGAACACTCATACAAGTGTACACCTCGTACTGAAATCCAGCGGTTAAAACGCTTACGTGTGATTTAGCTGATAAGTGCGTTGTGTGCTGAACGCAATCGTGTGTCAACACAAGCAATGTGAATACACGTGAATATATATACACGTATCTTCACCATATATTGGAGAATTTTGACTATTTGGTGATTATTCTCGCCTAAAACAAAGAGAATTTAATTTTTTTCAGCTAAGCACATATATATCGACCAGAATATACCTACTGCAAGCCCCCCGCGCGTCAGCTACAACACAGCGTGAGCGGATGTAAATATCCATCCTCACATACACAAACACATCTGCAACGTCCGCGCCAAACGGATAAAGGACTCGAATTTCTTTGGGAAGGAAACACGCAGGCGTTGCCCGCAGAGTTCGAGTTCCCCGGGGTGGTGGCGGGGGAGCCGCACGGGTAACGCACGCACAGGGGAGCCGGCGGGTGCAGGTGCCTGCGTGCGGGTTGCATGTGCTCGTTAGGAATGCCCATCGTACACTGAGCGCGCAGCCTGTGCACCCGCTCCTACCCACTGCCTCGCTCTCTCACACACACAACTCCTCTGGGCAAGACTTCAAACAAAGGGAGAAAGAGAAAAACGCCGTCTTACTTTTTTTTTTCTTCCTTTTTTCTTTTTTTTTTTGGTTTTTTTTTTTTTGTTTGTTGTGTGTCCCCTCTCTCCTCCCCGACGCCTCAATCGCGGGACTTCAATTCTTTCGGTGGAGGTTATGAAAAGCAACTTAACCAACCGCCGAGCGCTGCGCACAGCCGTGCGGAAGGGAAGAAGAGCTTTGCCAGCAGAGAAGAGAAGGAACAAAAGCCCAGCGATGCCAGAGCGGTGCTGAATAGGTGTCTTCCTAATTGTAAGGGGATTGTGTGGCTGTGTGTGGTTGCAGAGTGGGAGGAGGCGGGTGGAAGGGGTGATGGGAAGAGGCCTCCCTCCCACGCTGGCTGGGGACGGCCGCCCGCAACCCCAATCTGAGGTTAGTGCATAAATTATCTCCCGGCTCTCCCGCTTTCCCCATTGGGTCGCGGAGCCTCGCACACGTCCGCATCCCCGCTGCTCCGCTCCGCCGACAGCTTCCCATTCCCCGCACAGCCCGCAGCGGATGCCCGGTACCCACGGACACGGCCCCCCGAGTGCCCCCCACCCGGCGCAGGGATGCCAGCTCTCCCCATCTCGCCTCTCTCCTGCTTTCTCCCTTTCTGCTTTGTCTTCGGCCCCGTCTCCCAGTCAGACACAAAAGAGCCTCTGACCTGGGAGGAGAAATACCCGTTTCCAGAAAAAAAACCACCCGAGAGCGCCGGTGTGTGCTTTCAGCAGGCAGGGAAATTAAAAATAGCTGGTATAGCTTGAAATTGGAGGCAGCATTCCTTCCCTCGTGAGTGTAATTAGCAGAGTGAGGATGGAAGCGTGTTTCCCCGGCTGTTCCCTGCATCCTTCCGTGTCTCCGAGTGCCAGCCTGCCTGTGCTCTTCCACAGGATTTTGGGAAGCGGCGTTTTTCCGCTTCCAGGAGCTACTGGAGCGGGAGCTGTGCTTGGATGCAGCTATCCACATGCACTTCAGCTGCCTTAAGCTCTCTCCCTCCACCTCCGTCTCAAAACAGAGGGGTTCAGACAGGATTAAATCCCCAAACACACATCCCGAGTCCTGGAGCTTGCAGAAGGAAAGACAAGTCAGATTTGGGACCTTCTCTTTTTTTTTTTCTTCCCCTGCTCATTGCTTATCCATCCACTTTAGCTCTCATAAATCCCGAGCTGTCAGTGTAACAACGGGTGATTCAGTGAGGATTTAGCCAGGCTTCAGACCCGTGGAGCGAGCCAGATCCTGCTCCCCTGGCAGCACCCGACCGAACATGAGCACGGCATTACCTCACCCCATGCTGGGACACGGGGCATTGGGCTGCTCACCGGTGGGGAGCCAGGGGGTCCCTCACAGGGGCCAAGGACCCTCTCTGCTCTCTGCCTTGTGAGCAGCTCCCTCAGCACCCCTGTAAATCCAAATTCTGCCAGGGATTAGACTAACCATCAATTTTGGCTGCATCGGTTTGGTGAGAGCAGCGAGCGCCTGCGACGGGATGAGGATGCAGCAGAGTCCACTCCAGGCATCTTTCCCCCCAAACAGCCAAGGGGCAGCAGATAAAGCCTCATGGGAGGGCAGCACCTTGGGAGACGTGTTGGGTGGCTCATTAACTGATGGGCCTAATGACCTGCTGCTGATGCAGGAGCATCTGGACAGGGTGACACGCTGGATCTGGGCACAGGGCTGCCCAAGCAGGCGGTCCAGCTGTGCCGCCAGGCTGTGGCAGGCCCGGAGCGGCCAGGGTGGGCTGCGGCGTCTCTCAGCATCTGTTCAGCTCTGACATTGTGCTCACTTGGGCTTTTTTTTAATTGTCTTGATGTCCCTCATTTGCATAATCCCCATAATGCAGCGCAGCAGGACTTTTGCTCTGAGCTAATAAATAGATGACAAAAATAAATGTGTCATGTAAGATTTGCTTCCATTTCTTTGCTTTGTGAGTGAGCTATCACCAAGAAATGATGCTCGCGGGGTTGATCTCACAGGAACTGTCAGCCCGGCCTGCCATAAGCAGCGATGTTCGCTTTGCCCGTGGTACGCAACTTTGCCAGATGTTAGATGCGAGCTGGAAGCAGGAGGAAAAGGAGGCTGCGAAACGCGAGGATGTGCTCCTCACTGCCTGGGGCTCGCACCCCATCAGCCCTCCAAGGCTCTTCCCCAACAGTCACCCCAAAAGTGGGCTGGAGAAGGGCTGGTGGAAGGACTGCAGACCGTAGAAAGGTTCAGCGTTGTGTCCACCGCGTGTTTGTATCCAGCAACAGCCAGGCAGGCACCTGATGTGCCTTATTTTAAGATGTATTCTCTTCAAAATTATGAGCTAGTGTGGTTTCTTCTCCTCCCTAACACTGTGGCCAGCTCTCCACCCGCAGTGGAGTTGCACTACTTAGGAAATTAGTTCCCTTAGCTGAGAAAAAGAGTAATCACTCTGCTGTGAACATCCAAGGGGACTCAGGAGGCTGGAAAGGCACCACGTGTTTCCTACAGGACAATTTACCCCTTGGATTTACAAGAATGTATTTATCACCTCAAAGAACTCGGCTGGATTGCGCACAGGGCATCGATGGGAACACCAGAGATCACACCCCAAAACAGCCTTAACGGGCCCAAAGTTTTAAAACAGGCTGCAGTTATCACTGGGGCTCTGCATCCCGGGAAATCTCCACTCCAGGACTGGGTGTTTTCCTAGGCTGGAGCTCAGCTGGAAGTGAGGGAGCTGCTGGGCATCACCCCCCGCATCAGGTCAGACCAGAGGATCCCTTCTGAAGGTCAGGTCTGTGAGGCGATGGGGTTTGGGTCTGATGGAAGATAACCACGAGACCCGTCAGGTTTCTGAGCATGTAGCAGGAGGTGGATACTTCGCAGAGGGTGCTGGCAGCTCTGGAGATCGCATCTCCTGCATTACAGCAGTCGGTATTTTTTGCCTTCTTGCAGCCCTGTGATTCTGGAGGATTCTCAGCTCTTATATAAAAAGGCTTTAGCATTTCCAACTGTGTTGTTTGTTGAGAAAACTCTGAAAACATGAATCCTACGGGGTAAAAACTAGAAGAGAAATAAAGACCTGATAATGTATGAGCTTTTTTTTTTTTTAGCTTTTTTTTTTATAAAACCCTGACCAACTTTAAATCATTTCTATGACTGTACATAACTGCCTTCTGGCATGCGAATGCTTGAGCCTGGCGTTACCGTAAAGATGGACTCACAACCACTGGTCAGTGGAAGAAGAAGCACTGCCTGCGGTTTCCACAACGCTCAGATCAGGCTGCGAGAGGAGCTCATCAACCTCATAAAGCTGCACTTAACTGACATTTAACAGGTCCCGGGATGAGGCTTTTGGCTCATGCAAAGGGTATCCCAGTGGGGCTGCTGTGATGAGGCCTCCCCCCATGTTGGAGGTGGGATGTGTTTGCAGCAGCCGGGATGCTCAGGGCTGTGGGGCTGCCTCATCCACGACAGCGGCCCTGAGGAGAAGACGCCCGTGCAGATGGGAGCTCGCAGGGGAAGCAAAGGCAGGGGGAGAGGAACAAGAGACAAGGCAGGAAAGCAGAGGAGGAGGGAGATGTGAGCAGTGGCGAGAGGCTGGATCAGGCCCCTGGCTGGTGCTGACCCCCAGCGGGACAGCTTTCCGCCACCAGCAGCCAAGATCTGCAACAAGTCCTGTCCCAGCAGTGAGGTCTGCACCCCTGATGGGCCGGACCAAGCTCAGCTGCCTCCCAGCATGAGCACCACAACCACTTCCCAAGTGCCCACTGGGATGGTGGGGTGCTGGGACAGTGGAAGGCAGAGACCCATAAGGATGGAAAGAAGCAAAAACCAGCGAGAGAGGTGGAAATTAGATGAGCTACTGGAACAAGGCACGGAGGACTGCAGAGCATCCCTCTGGGATGCAGCAAATAATTTTCCCCTTCCCCAAAGCACTGTGGCGTGGGGACGGGATCATCCGTCTTCATTACATCACCAGGATAGGCTCTGTCAGATTACACTGTAAAACTAATCAATATTCCCTGCGGCCTCGCTGGCCGCAGCTCCTGCCACGCCAGCAGGCAGCCGCGCAGCCGGGGCGCGCACCGGGCACGCCGGCACACCGGGCTGCGTGCCGCACACGTGTGCTGGCCCAGCCGGGCGCTGCCCCCTGGGCAGCACAGGTCCCCATGGTGCTGGGGGTGCAGAGACACACAGTTATTGCCACACGCTGTCTATACATGCCTGATGGTTTTTAAAACAAGTACACGCTCTTTCTTACCTGGCTACCCAGGTATTTTACTTTCCCCTTGCCATAACACCCTGACACCCGGCTGCTTATTTTCTGTAGACAACTGAACAAACCTGCAACAAAACCCCACAGAAGTGCATCTATTCAGGGAGCAAAAACCACCACGGAAAGCCTTATTTGCCCAGCTGCAATCACACAACCCCACTCAGACTGCAAACCTAACTCACACGCAGCATCCTAGAGCCCATGCACAGAGCCAGGCACTTGTCCACGGGGACAAGGGACACGTTGTGCTGTGAACATTGCTCAGCTCCTTGGCGCAGCTTGGACCAGCCTGGCCAAAGTGCTCAGTACCCAGCTCCTGACCCTGCGCCCGATGCACCCAGCCCTCGCGTCCGGCCCTTGCGCCCGGCCCTCGCACCCAGCCCAGCCAGGCATTGTTCTTCCCTGGTGCAAAATCCCAGCAGTCCCAGGGCAGCACTGGAAACGCCCCTTGTCTCATCGCTGCCTGGCCCTGCTCCGTCCGCACGTACAGGGGCAGGGAGTCAATAAACCCAGGAAATAAAGGTCGAGGTTTAATCATCGGGTGCTGCTGAGGGCAGAGCAAAGATGCTAAGGTTTTCGATTGCCCGTGGTTGAAAAATGACAGAGAGGTGCCGGGGACATGCCTGTGCGAGCAGAGCCATTGGAGAGCCAGGCGGTGTGCGGTGCAGAGGGGTTAACCCCACCAGCACTGCCTGGACCAGCTTCAGGGCTCACCAGAGGGTGCCTTTCCCAGGGGAGCACCTGGCTGCACCCAGAGCTGGGGCTCAGCAGCATTCCTGCTGTCCTGAGAAACACCAGCAAGAAGACAGATCCCTGGGATGGGAGACCTCAGGGCAGACAAGACCCTGACCACCACACAGGTGTGTGGATTTTACCGGGGGACGCTGGACTGTATCGGGGTCCCTCGTTGCAGATAACTGCCCAGCAGCAGCCAGCCCACACCGACTCATACCAGCCTCCTACCTGGCACAGCCCAGTCCGTGCCCATCCCACGAACGGTTCCAGGGGCAGGAGCAGGGGCCCCAGCTGTTTTCAAGGCAGCTTTCAAAGCTCCCACCCCGCACCCAGGCTCCTGCAAGCAAAAGTCTCACCCAAGACAAGCCCCATCCATCTTACTCTGAGCCCGGCCACGCAGCTAAAAATAAGCCAATAAAGTAGCAATCACCTTGGAGCAGCAGCAGCTCTATTAAAGCAGAGCAAGCTGCGGCACCTGCGCCCCGGCTCTGCCAGAACCCCGGGAGCCTCCACCTGCCCTGCTGCCGCGACATGACGGCGGTGGGAGCCAGGACGGCAGCGCCTGGTCCTGCCCCACAGTCTCACGCTCCTGCCAGGCCCTGGCTCTGCATCACCAGACTTCTCTGGAGATGCTCCTCGCTGCCCCATGGAATGGCCACAGCTGTGGGAACAGGCATAGGGTGCAGGCAGCTCTGAGCCTCCGGCACCAATCCTGCCTGCTGGGAGGAGGGAGGAGAGGGCGTTATTGCAGATTGCTTCACACTTCTTCCCTGTCCCAGCAGCTTTCAGGCCCCAAATTGCCCATCCGGGCTTCTCCACCCACCATGTGCCCTGGCCACGGGGGACCCCCGCTCGTTGGGAATATGCCTCTTCCCGTGCAGATGCTGTCTGAGGGGCAGATCCATCCTGATCTGATGTGCTGGATGTTTGCATCAGCTTCCCTTGCAAACGCTCATTTGTCATGTAGATCTCCTGGCATTTTTTTAAAGGGTAGATTAATTTAGGGGAGCTCTCAGATCCAATTTCCTCTGGCAATGGCTCTATTAGGCTGTGCACAGCAGAGATACAGGCTCCCGTCCTCCTGCTGCTACTGATGGAATTTGATTCCGCGCTGCCAAATCTGCAGGGCTGCAAACACATTCTCACTCTTGATTAATGTGAGTAATTTCTGCTTGAAAGAAGGTTGAAATGAGCAGCCAAGGGGAAGCGAACGGTGAGGGTTCCCCCCCACTACCCCTCCTCCTCCCCCCATCCCTCACTGCTGTTTGCATTTTACCAGCTCTGGCATGGGCTAACAGATAAACAGAATCGCTGGCCCCGTTTCAAGAGCAGCAGAAGGTGCGGGAGGCGGGGGGGCACCGCGGCGCAGGCGGGATGCTGCTGGGCTACGGCTGCTGTAATGCGAGGGGCGAGGGATTGCCCCCCACCCCCGGGGATGGGAAGGGACCCCGGATCAGGGGACAGTGCTGCCCTGACCCCACTCACCTGCCTCTGGGGGGGGTACGTGTGGGGTGCACAGGGGGATGCACGCAGGAGGCACAAGGGGGTTGCATGGGGCTGTATATGGGGTGGCAGGTGTGGGGCTGCACGCAATAGGGGAGTGTCTGGGGGGGGTAGGGGGTGAGTTTAGATGTGAGGTAATAGGTGAGGCCGGCCATGAGGGGAAGAGGGGTCCCACTTGGGTTCAGGTAGGTCCATACGTGGGGAGGGGGGGTCCCTCACGCCTGGCTGCAGGTTGGGGGAGGGTGCGCTGCTTCCCCCCATGCAGCCACGCCAGGGCAGGCGGCCTTGCCCACAGCCTGGACTCGGTCACTCCTGCTTTTTGGAGCGATGCCCTTATCCAGGATGCTCCAAGGCCGAGATGCTGAATGTCTCACCTGTCCTGGCTTCCCGTCCTGCCCACCCACAGGTGCCCGTGGGTCCAGCCCAGTCCCAACAAGCCGCAGGGACTGCCTGCTCCCCTGCAAGGCACCAACACTGTCTGCTTTTGATTCCTTCAGGCATATCACACGGGGCTGGAGTGGGGACCTGAGATGCCCTGGTTGGTTTTGGAGAGGGAGGACCAGTTGCCCCTCAGCAACACAGCGAGTACCCCCCGCCTCAGCATCCCTGCAGCACCTTCCATGCAAAAACCTACCCCGCAGTCAGGGTCTTTGTAGGACACTGTTGTAGCATCAGTGAAAACGGGAGTTCTTCCCCAGCGAAACCCCGTCCCCTGCATCCTCTCCCTCGGGAGCAGCGGTGGCTTCGCATCTCCTTTTCAATTTATTTTTATAAGGAAGGAGGGAAAGAGAGAGTCACATCCTAATCTGGCAAAATGTCAGGGAGTGATTCAGAGAAGAGGCGAGCAGCAGAGAGAGGCAGCCCACACAGGAGACTTGTTTCTGATTTCCAAATGTCAGCATGTCCTTTAATTAAATGCTGATTAACAGGGGACGTGCTCCCTTGCGCTGGAACCCGGGGCTGCTGCTGGTAACACCGCGCTCCGCAGGGAGCCCGGGCGATGCCGCCAGCCTACTCGCACCCATGGGATGAGCCTGGCACGCAAGAGAGCTGGGAGAACCATGAGAGCTGGCCCTGTCTGAGCAAGGCAGCCTTGCCCCCAGGTTTGCATCACACTGAGGGTACCAAAAGGTGCTGGTTCAGCTGCTGCACGCCTCGGTCATGGCAGGCAAACCCCACTGTCTTGTCTAGCCTCTGAGCTGGGATTGCACCTGCAGTCTTTCTGTCTCCAAGTGGAAGTTGCATTGGATCTAGCTTACTGAAACTGCATGCAAACCCTGATGTGGATGCTCTTACTTTAGTCTGAGCAGCTCTTTTCTTCCTCAGCTTCCGTCTGTTCTCTGTACACTTAAGCTAGGCTGGAAAAAACGTTATTGCATTTGGGATCTCCGAAAAGAACTTCCGTACCTAATAATGTCCCTAAGCATTATCAGTTACAATGCTTCTCTTTGTCCTCCCAAGCATGCCTTGTCTTTGAAGTCAGTGGGAGCGTTATCCTTGAGGCTAGGAGGGCTGTGCTGTGCTGTGGGCTGTGTCTGCCCTGGGAGCGTGGCAAACCCTCACTGACCCTGGCAGCGGAGAGCAGAGACAGCCAGGCTGGAAGACGGGCAGGTGCTTCGGTCCTGGCTGCCACCGCGCTGTCTCTGCCCGATGCTGTCCCCAAGCACCGGGTTGATTCTCTCCTGTGGTGCAGGGTGGGATGGAGCAGGTAAGTCTGGGCAGCACCATGCCTTGCCGAGTGCTCCCGCAGCGAGTCCTGGCCTGGGGAGCTTTGCATGGGCCGTTGCTATGTACAGACCCTCCTGGTGAGCTTCACTATGAGCCCTGGGGTGGGTGAGTGCCCAAAACCCAGCTCTGCTCTGGCCTTCAGGATGGCTTGGGCTGGCCCAGCTGCAGGTTTTGCTCAGGGCATTACAGGGTTGGGGCAGCCCCACTGCAGGAGCAGCAGGTTTATCAAGACAAAAGAGGTACATTCTGCTCTGCATGCATCTGGCTGACCATAAAAGCTTTCCCGAGCGTACAAAAGCTCTCTACACTGCACAGAAACTTTTACCTCGGGCAGCCTCCTCCACAGACCCGTGTCACACTGCATGCACGGAGCCACTCGCGCAAGCAAAGCCTGCCAAGGAGGTTACAGGCCTGAAGTCACATGCCAGACAAGGCTACGTCTCAAGAAATAGTCTATAATTAAAATCACCCTTTTCAGTGCCAGAGCTGAGAGAAAAAGCTTTTCACACTTATCTTCCCGTCTCCACAGCCGTGACTGCTCTGCACATCCTTCCCAGCACCTGCAAAAAGTCTTTCGTCCCTTTCCTTGTCACCTCCCGCCAGTCGGTGGGGCTGGAATCATGGGCTCGGGTGGCCAGTGGCTCTGGGTGCCACATTTCCCCATGCCCTGTGCAACGTGTGTCTCGCAGCAACAAGTGCTTGCTCTCCAGACTTCCACAGCCACGCTGCCTATTCCCAAGCGCCACCTGACGGCATCATCTCCAGAAAGGGTTTGTTGGACAATATTTATACCGGCACAGCCACGGGAACCAGCTCCAGCACCAGGGAGGGTGGGAGAGGAAGCACCCCGGTCTCAGCATCCTGCCCCGTGCCCATCCCAGGGATGGGGCTGACCAAAACTGAGTTCAGCGAACGCACACACCAGCTGCTCTCTTCTTCTCAAGACCACAGAAGTTCTCCACAAGCTACCCAGGAGGCAGGCAGATCCTGCTAGCCCTGGTTGGGGGATCCCCACAACTCTCCCCCCCCTCCCCCCCCCCTTTTTAATTCTCCTAACCGTGCCTGAAAAAACAGCTCTGTGTTTATAAACGTGAGACTGAATTACACAGAAATCCTGGGGGCAGCAAGCCCTGAACACCTCCCACACGGCATTGGGAGAGAAGTCACTTTCTCCTGCTGCCAGACAAGGGATTTTGCCACACCAGCGTCATCTCCACCTCCCTCTGTCTCCCCAGAAAGGTGCCACCCAGGCATTTGTCGGGCACGCTTTATCTGCGATAGCCAAGCAGCAGGTCGGGTACCCCCCTGGCCAAAAGGAGAGGCTCTCCCCCGACACAACAAACAGCCCTGGCTTGCACGACCAGCAAGAGCATCGAAGAGACAACCCTCGGTCAGGCCTCCCTTCCTCCCCGCTCCCCAGACCAGAGCCTGTTCAGGGCAGGGGCCTTAGGTGAGGTGGACACAGCGCTGGCTCAGGGTCCTCCTGGAGCGTAAAGCCCTGGGAGGGGGGAGCCTAACTGCCCATATCCCTACCCCACTGCCTCCCTCCCCTGGGGGCGCCGGGCACCTGACACTTGTGGGGGGAAAGGCTTCCATTTGGGTAAGCCCCTGGTTGCACCCCGAGCTCCCGTGTGCTGAGCAGGGCAGTGCCTGGCGCCCCAGGGACAGGTCTTACCAGCCGGGATCCCCGCTCGGCGCCTGGCACAAGCCAGCCTGCCAGTGCCCCGGATCCAGAGCCCATCGACCCCGCGGGTACCAGCCTCCCTCCTGCCGCTCTCCCCAGGTCTCGCTTAGCCTCCGCTCCCGACTTCGGCACTCACAGGAACACTAAGACACCCAACATTAAGGCACCCAGATGGAGAGACTGCAGCAAAGTGGTTTGTGCTGGGAGGGATGGGGAGAGGACGCAGGGGAGGGGAGGTGGTGGTGGTGGGAAGTGGGGGGGGGGGGATGAATCATTTCGAGGGAGACAGATTTCCATATTCCCCTGCTGGAAAATTAAAGTCTGCTCTGAGTTTGCATCCCAAATGTGATTGCTTTCGGATCCCTGCCTTGGAAGGCACGTACCTCTCTCAGCAGCCAGCCCTGCCGGGATCAGTGTCCATGCTGTCTACCTGCCAGCAGGCTCTTCCTTCTGTTCACGCTGAGCATCATATTTTCTTTGAACACCGAGGTAGTTAAAAGCTGCAACTTAAGGACTCGAAGGGGGGGTGGAGGTGGACGGACTCACTGAGCATGAAAAGCAGCTATTGGCTCTGCCTCTCCGGCTGCTCTGCCACTGGGTTGGGCTGAACATGTGTCATCCTTCCCCTTATTTCCCCTTATTTCCCCGTCACTGTCCTTCCCCGCTGAGCGCCGGGAAAGGCTGGGGCGGGGGGGGCGGGAAGGAGGCGAGTTATTGCCGGGTTATGCCCCCCCCGCGGCAGCGTGCGTCGCACCTGCCCCTCTCGGTGCCGCTCGGGCAGATGCAAACGCTGCTCGAGATGCTCCCGTGCCGGGCGGCATATGGCGCGTGATTTTTAATTTCCTCGGGACGGGCGGTTCGTATGGCGACTGGCAGGTTTCTCATCGCGCTTTTAGCAGGCCTTTGATTAACCCCCGGTAGATCCTCACATGCCAACTGTCCGTATGGGCTGAACAAAGCACTTCCCGATCCCACCGCTCCCTGCTTCCTTCTCATTAACTGGGAGCTCTTCGTTTGAGCTCCGGCCAGGGCAGCGAGACCGGCGTCCTGCCTTCAAATCTGCCTCTCCCCATGTCACGGCAGGTGAGATCTGTTGAGGGGAAGAGGAGCCGGGCTGTAATCCTTTTTCTAACCCTGCCTACCTGTTACCTGTCATCCCCGTGCAGGATCGATCTTGCCAAGTGAAATAGCTGGAGGTTTCAATCAGCGGCAACGCCAGAATCCAGCTTTCCTGCAGGGCTGCTCTCCCAGGCTCTCTGCAAACACAGGTGGAGCCGCTGAGTTTCACTCTGGTCCTGCTGGGAAAGCTTCCCCTGCAACCCCAGCCACTTTTCTTGCAAAATTTGAGGTCCTTAATAACATGAGAAATTAGTCCACCCCTTTGACAAATCCCTGCGTGGTTACAAGGAGCCGCGCTGTGTCTCTTGGGTAACAGGCACCATTTCCAACAACATATATTGTGCTTGCAGATCAGCCGCAGGTTTGTTCACTCTTCTGCATTAATTACCCATTCCTCATGGGAATAGCTTTCACTCTGCAGGCTGTTCAAACTGAGACTGGGTCGGGGATTGCGTGTTTGAGCACAAACGGGCAACGAGCAGCCCGGTTGTCTCTTCTGAAAGGTTTCTAATAGGTGCGGCGTTGGCTGTGACAGCGGGAATGTCACTGCTTTAACTCCATCTCCCATCAGCCAGGCCCCACCGCTCCTGCCGTGTGGTCCTCGGTGCAGGGGCAGCTCGGGGAGCAGGGAGCCCCTCGCCTGGGGGGCTGAATGATCACGGAGAAGCAGCTGCTGCCTCGGTGAGGATGTGCGCACGCTTCCCACCTCTGACCCAGCTCTGCCGCCTCGCTGCAGCATCGCCACGGCACGCCGGTCCTCTCGCCGGCATTGGAAGGAACAATCACGTTGCGTTTTGCACGCAAGGAGCATGGCAAATGGATTTGCCATCTTCATGGACTTTGTTTCTTAACAAAAGCAAAACCTACTAAAAATGTAATCACTTCACGCCGCTGCTGTTACAGAACAAAGCTGAGTCTCGCTCATGCCTGGCCAACACTGAATCATCCACCTTGTCCAGGCCAAGAGGGGACCATTAGGACAGCAGATGCAGCAGCAAAATCCCACCTGTTTTGTTCTTCAGCAGACCTCGAGGTTGCATGAACATCCCCGTGTGAGATCTGAGGGTTTTGATGTTTGCTCGATGCACAGGATGAAGATTCTGGCAGCACCTCTGGACCTGAGACACTGCTCCTGGAGCTGAAGCCCTTGGCGCCCCGGCTGGAGGCAAATCTCCAACAACAGGTAAAGCTGCTGACAAATGGGCATTTCTGATGCTGCTCCTGAAGGACAGGTCACATCAGCGCAGCACTTGGAGTCCCTGCAAAGTCGCAGGGTAGTGGAAGGAATCTGGTTAATAGGGTTAGATTGTGCTGCTGGGCAGGCACGGCTGAGCAATGCATCCCCAGCTGCAGGAGCTTTGCAGCCTTGCAAGCTGCAGGAGAGTTGCAGCTCAGCTGTAACTGATGTTGAGAAAGCTGTTGCTAGAAGAGTGGTTACAGCCTCTAAAATATACATATTGGGTTGGATTTCTACAGCACTTGCTGAGCTCCACAGAGGGCAGAAATGAGGGATAGTTGTCCATCTGTGGGGATATTTCAGAGAGATACAGCTGTCCTAAACCCCAGTGTTCCCACCAAGGCCCACCTGGTTGCTGTAGCAGCGTGTTGAGGGGAAGCACTGCCAGGTTTTTAAGTGTTTTTCCAAAATCCACCCGCTAGCGGGCAGCAGGACAAGAGGCTGCTTGTGGGAGAAACGAGATGTCGTCTGAGAATTGCAAGAGAGGGACCATTTGTCTTAAAAACGTTCAACATGAAGTGTAACAGTTGTGGCCTGGAAGAAAACCACGGATGTTCCACCCCAATCCTGTGTAATAACCAGCCAAAATCTCTGTGTCCTACCAGATCTGTGTGCAAGCCAATGGGTTTTTCCTGGAGCATTAAGGCCCAGGTAGCTCCCACAGTGGAGCAGAAGCAGCTTGCCCAGCATTTTGGACGGTGTTGGTGGCAGGGGTGGGATGGGGACCCACATGGGGGGGTGATCCCCCCTCCCTGCAGCATTTCCCACGGGCTAAGGAAGATTGCATGGTGAAGCCCTGAATGTCGCAAGGTGCCCAGCGCTTACCATCCTGCGCTCAAGGCTTTTCCACTCCTTCCCCACCCCACCTGCCTGTGCAGGCAGATTCCGGAGGGGAACCAGGAGTGGCGGGCGCTGCTGTCCCCCGGCAGAACGGGTTCGGCAGCTCCAGCACCCCAGGTTGAGCTTTTGCAAGCGCTTGTGTGCACACCTGGGCTGGGAGGATGGTGTTTTAATAGCCCATGGGCTGCTTTAACTCCTCCTCAGCCCTACAGCAGCAGGGCAGCCCTGAAGTGCGTGCTTATCCTATGGGATACACCGTGCTGGCTGGTGGGTACATCGCTGACAGGGTGGTCTGCGCTGCCGGCAGCATCCAGGCAGTGCCAGGGCTGAGCGGAGGTACTGGGTACCCCAGTTAGAGCAGGCAGAAAGGGTGTCATGGCCTTGTTTCTGTCTCAGCTGGGTTGCATGGGTGCAGGCTGGCATGTCCCAGCCAGTCATTTCTGCAGAGGGCCACGAGGTGGAAGCATTTTCCAAAAACTCCTGCGATGACCTCAGAGAGTCGGGGCAACCTGCCCCTGGCTTGAGCAGGGGAGCCAGGACAGCCAAGGAGCTGAGGAGTGCTGTGTCTTGGAAAGAAGAGCTGAGCAGGCATCACGTAGGGGCAGAGGTCACAAGGGTAAAAGCCACTTCTCCTGCAGCTATCCATGATGTTAACTGCCCACCACCCTGGGGAAAACGTCTTGTATTCCACACCTCAGAGGCAGAAATGCAGGAGCACACACTGCACAGGGCCACGCACCCTGCTCTGGACACCCCATGCTTGCTCTGTGCAGATGGCCTGTCCGGTTGTCATCTGTGTGTAACTTCAGGACCCCAGATGCTGAGCCCAGGCATCCTGGAGAGATGACCAGGTTCCTGTTCTTCCTCCTCTAAACAGAACTCCTGGACACCTGAACTGGTGGCAGCTCTGTGCAGCCCATTCCCTTTCACCGGAGCACCAACACAGATATCCAGGAGCCTGTCCATCTGTCTCCCCACACACCACGTCCTGCTGCTCAGAGCCAGCTAGTCCAACCAGCATTCCCTGCGCTGCAAGCCTTACTTTCCCTCTGATTTCCAGCCCCAGGAAGGCAGCACAGACAGGACCTGCCTCTGCCTGCATGGGAGGACCAGTGCTTTCACGTGGGCTCGGCACCGGCCAGGTAACACGGCCAGGTAACACAGCCAGGAGCAGGGCTTCCCATTTGGCACGGCATCACGCTCAGCCCTTGTTCACCGTGCTCGACACAGGCTCAGGGTGCTGAGTCACGGCTGATCTTACCTACCCCAGTGAGCTGCTCCATCCCCCCCGGCCGGGCAGGAATCGCTGGCACACTGCTGAACGCCTGGCACCAGCCTGCCGGGAGGTTGTCTCAGCGCATGGAAGATGCCAACTGGTGCTCTCCCAACCAGGAGAGCTCGGCCACTGCCAGCCAGGGGCTGGCACAAAGCAGGTTGGGGACAGAGCCCCTGTAAATGCCATTCCTCATGGCCATCACCTATACAACAACGCTATGCCCTCCCGCAAAACCTCAGCCTGTGTGCTGAAAGCACACGTTTCCCTGAAATGTTTTGTGAGGCACGGGGAGGAGAAAGGACTTGGCAGCAGTGAAACAGAACCGACATTTGCCTCTGTTGTGGAGGGCTCCCGTTCGGTGCTGTGCCCCTCCACACGGTCCTATTGACCCTGGGCAGGTCCTGTCACCTCTTCTCCACTTGGGACATTGGAGTTGGGCATTTCCTTGTTAGCTGCGGGTATGGAGGGGTTAAATATGGTAAAAGCCAGGGAGGAGATCATATATACAGACAGCTAAATGAGTACTGCACTCCTTTGACAGATGATCCCACAGTCAGGAGGCGCTTGGCTTCCAGATGTTTGGAGAGGGGATTACCAGCAGCACCAGCTTCTAGGTAGGACCTGCTACACCCCCAGCTCCAAGAGCAAAGAAGTCGTTTGGTCCAGCATCCCTGTATGTGACAGAATAAATGTGCAGGGTCCAGCTCAGTATGCAAAAATGCCTTGACATTTAGCCCTCCCTTGTGTTTGTTTAATAAGTAAACAGCTAAAAATAAGTTGGTTATACCCAAGGGGCTTTTGGGTAGCACTAAACCAAGAGAGTGAAAGCTGTATGCTGGGTAACAGAACTGGTATTTTCCTCTCACTCCCAGTTCTACATCAAAGTAGTTTTATGAACTGACTTTACTCCTGACTTGAATCAGCACCGAGCACAAGGAGAATCAGCCTCAGCATCTGCAGACCTCTTCTGTGGTGCTAATTGATTTAATGTGTGAGACAACGAGAGAGCAGATTTACCCAGATTTATCCTGCCTTAAACCTGTCTGGGTTTTTTTTCCTCTCGGAAGTGCCTTACTCAGAAGAAGTGGCATCAAGTGGCCGGCCTACTGGTATGTCCGTACTGCCGGACGGTGGATCAGTGCTGGATCTCCCCAAGGCACGGCAGAGAGGAGAGGAGAGCAAAGCGCAACACCAGGATCGCTCTGATTTCTGACCCCCCTGAGGGTTATGCTGGCAATGAGCCCTTACGGGGTCATGCTTGTACCATCCCATCCACCGCTTCCAGCCCTGCCCATCTGGCAGAGCTTGCATGAGGTGCGATGTGGGGTCCTTTGAAGTCCTGCTGTGAAGCCTCTTGGATGCTGCTGGAGCCCAGAGGTGGTCTCTTTTCCTGTATTGCAGGGCTTTAAATGAGCAAGTGCAGCCTCCAGCCCTAGGACATCCTGCTCTGGTTCAGAGTATCTAGATTGTATGAAGCACCATGACTGGGTGAGCCTCCAGAATCCTTTTCCTCAGCATCAGGATTTGGAAAGGCTTCTGCTCAAGTTATTTGATACACAGGGATGATAGGCAATGGAACGACCTCATGCTTTACCCCAGAGCTAGAAACAACTGCAAAGACAGTATTTCCCTACAGCTACAAGCAGAGCATCAGCCGCGATGCTGTGGATGGGATGCTGAGGTGAGGAGCTGTGCAGCTGTGAGGGATTTCACTACGCTGTGGAGGCTCAGCGCTCAGAAAACTAGACAAGCCGAGGGCAGGATCAGGGCTGAGAGCCGTGGAGAGCGCTGGGCTGCGGCTGCCCCATCCACCGAGCACTCGGCATCTGTCAGAGTGAATCTTGAGCGTCTTCCAGCAAGAAGTCAGTGAGAAAGCTTCCCTGCTCTGCAGTCTGTCAGGGAAGATGATTTCAGGCTATGTTTATAGCAGGTGTGCAGCATGTGAGCAGAAGAGGAGACTCAACATGCCATTAGAGCACTTATAGCTGGGGAATTACAGCGCTAATGAAATAATAGGTGCATTCAGCTAGGAAGAGGCTTGTGCTGTAGATTCTCCCCAGAGACAGCCTTGCAGGGAGCTGCCTGCCACCAGCCCGCTGGTGGTTTTCTCCTGGGCAGAAGCCTCAGCACCAGTTAAAGCAAGTTCTGGGTCACTCTCTGAAAGCGGCTGGGGAGGGCAGCCCAACTCTCATCTCCGTCCTGGAGCAGTACCCGTGCTGTGTCCGCACAGCGTACCTACCCCAGGGATGCCTAGGGTTTTCCCGGGGGTGCAGGCTGTCCTGCAAGGCTTTGCCACCGGGTGTCACCTCCAGGAATGTCTCCCTGCCCATCATAACCTTGGCTACTGATGGGTTTGCTAGCTGGGAAGGAGGGACAAGCTCCTTGTCTCAGCCACTTTTGTTTTCCCCCAGGGAGAAGTGAGGAGGCAGAAGACTGGAGCAGTGCTGCATTTGAGCACAGGTTTCCTTAAAGCCTGCTGGGATGAAGACAGGAGCTGACACTGAGGTGCAGGGACCTACAGGAGCTCACGCAGCCCCCCAGGACAGGAAGGAAGAGGGAGCCCGGAGCTCCTGCAGTGCCACCAGTGCCTTGTCACACCACAACAGTGCCTTGTTGCTGAACCGCCATGCCCGCTGTGTTCGTGGCTGCCCTCCCTGCAGCTCCCAGCCCCCAGCTGGGAGTCTTTGGAGGATGTTGTGGCTGCAGCACCCTGTCCCAGCAGCCCCCCCTGATCATAGCAGCCGTCATCCTCCTGACTTGACTAAGAGGGAAGGACTTGCTCACAGCAAGCAGCAGCTGTGTATGAGATTTTCCTCTTTTCAGCTAACTCTGCTGCCATCTGCTCCAATTCCCTAATTATAACGGCAGAGGTGGGGGATGTCAGACTGGATAGCAGGCAGTGTGTGGTGCACATCAGCTCTGGCAGCCTCGATAGATCCGTGTGGGCCGGAGAGGCTCCCAGACGCCATGAGCTTGGCTGGCACAAGCACCGGCACATGCACCCACTCCTCTCCCAGCTAAGCCAAGCATCTTTCTTGGGTATATCCCTACCATTCCTGCTGTCTCAGGGATGCTTTACCCTGAGCCCCACCATGTATGTGTCCAGCACTGCAGTTCAAGCCCTTTCTTGGCTCTCTTTTTTGGAAATGTTCTCGCATTTATCATCCCTCTAACGCCCGCTGAACTTTCTGCCTGCATCAATGTTTTGGGAAGCCAAAGCTGGGTTGGATTCCTCATTTGGGCTGAAAATAGCTAACAGAATGTGAGGCAAGCAGCAAATCCTGGCTTGGCATCCTGAGGCTGTCATAGTCAGCAGTGAGGGAGTCCCTTTCTGGTGCTACCCAAGCTGTTCCTGCTGGATGTTGCCAGCCCGCTGCCGTGGCTCCTCCCTCTCCATCCATCCCTGTAGCCAAAGGCTTGGAAAAGTCCTAATCATTCTCCAGCCAGACTTCCTGCACTGCCTAGGCCAGAGGATTGCAGCCTGCTAACAGGGGTCTTACTGGTTCCGTGCGGAAAAGCCTGTCCAATGCTCTGTTCTTAACCGCTGGGTATTTCTTGTACAGCTGGTCTCAGTTCAATCAGGGACTCCCGCTTTCCGTCAGCAGGAAAGCACCAGACACTTTGCTGGTGTTTCTGGTGTACCCTGGCAAAGAGAAGCATCTCTGTTAGGTTTGCCCCAGCACATTCCCCTGCAGTACTTTAACCCCGGTGCTCCTTTCTCCCAAAAGGAAGCAGAGATTTAAGCCCTGGGTGCACTTACTCACCTCCTTCTGGTAGAGAGGACTGACTGCTCAGCCTACAGCTCACCCCGTGAACTGCCATGGAAAGGGGAAGCTTGTCAGTGAGTCAGTGGGAGAGAGATGGATTGTTCACTGAAAAAATAACTTATCTCCTCCCGGCACTTGCTTCACACAGGGTGACGAGGGACAAGGTCCACTCACAGGAGCAAACTCCTTCAGGGATGGCATTCGGTTACTTTTGAACTGCAGCACTGGCGCCTGAGCTCCTCTCTGTGGAGCTGAGATGCTTTAACCCCTGTGAAACAACTGCTGAACCCTCCAGGGAAACCTCCAGGCTCGGTTTCTCCAGGACCCATGGCTGGGTGCAGATCTGGCTGGTGTGGTATCAGCCCCGGTGCTGCATGCCAGCCTTACCTTTGCATCGAGGCTTCCTCTCTCTGCTGTGTACCAGGCAGCAGGGTGCACGCAGCCCTAAGTGAAATGCCAAAACCAAAGGCCAAACTCACCTTCCAGCCACCCTACTGGCAGGGCAATGGATGCTTTTGTTCCTGAGCTACTTGCTGGGGTAGAAGTTCTGGTATCCGTCAGACTCTGCATTTTTCCAGCTTTGCCCATCGTGCTGATGGAGTTTTGTGCACTTACAGTACGATTGTGGAGGAAATACTTTGTGCATAATATTTACTTTCTTTTATAATTTGGCAGCTCCTGGTTGCTAAGTGCATGAATCTCTGGTGTGGATTGGTGGATGTGTTGTTATGGTGATGCTCCATGGGCAAAACGAACGGGAGTTGCTGCTGGCTTCACCGATTCGCAGTTAGCCTGATGGCTGCCATGGTCAGCTGTGGTTTGGCCGACTGTGCTTTGTGCACGGTGACTTTAATTTTGTCAAGCAGCCTGTTGAGTTATATGGTGATTTACACCGAGTTTAGTTTCAGGGTGACTGGTGTTCACAGGGAGTCAGTTCTTGTGTGGGACAAGAGTAGAGTGCAGTCCATCTGGGCTCAGTTATGAATGTGGTTGCGGGACCTTGAGGAACTCCCTCAGCCCTGGGAGCGAGCACTAGCCTGCGTTAACAAGGATATCTGAGCTTGTCTCCATCCCTCCTGCTCCTCGGTTTACCTGCCTGTAAAATGGGAATAGCAATAGTCCTTTTGTCTTGCCCATTCCCATTTTGGGAGTCAGTGGAGCTGCAGATGCCCACCAGAGATGCAACCTAGGGGGGTTGTTGTTAAATAAGGGTGATGTACAGCCACTGTACCCCTTGCTAGCGCCGTGCACAGTCACAAGCACGCGCTGAGCCTTGTGATGCAGCAGCAGCCACCCTCCCAAGGACAGCAGCGGGTGCCTTTGCGCTCCCCAGCACGCGGTGTGAGCAGATCCTGCCGTGCCAGGCTGGGCAGTTCAGCATGGAGCCCGTGTGCCAGTTTTCCTCAGCTGAGCAGCCAGCCTTTGAACTAAAGCACTCCGTTGCTGAAATGCAGCGCTGGTCTCCGGGCAATGATTTCCACATGCCTGCGTGTGCACAAGGGAGAACGGACCACGGGCAGTGGAGGCATTGAACACATTTTCTTTCCATGACTCGGTGCCTGCGTTACTATTGAATGTCAGGGCAGCGGGGAAGGGAACTGCTGCCTGGATGCAGTGACTGTAAAATATTCCCTGCAGACCTACACACAGCTGCTTGCCTTGGAGCAGCACACATGCATGCCCATGTGAGTTTAGTAGCGGAGAAAACGTGCCTCTGAGCTGCTGGGGAGCTGCAGGGATCTGCAAGTCGGACGCTGTTCCGTGTAGCAGGGAATGAGGATGGAGGAGCTGCAGGAAGAAAACAGGTGAAAACCCCCTGGAGCTGACCTGCGTTTCCTCGAGAAGTCAAACACACTCATGTTGCTGCTGCTTCTCTAATGCTCCAGTCTAGGCTGTCAGCTTCAATATACTTCTGATATTTACTGGGATTGCCAGGACCCAGCGAGAGCGCTGGGCTGCGGAAAGACGCTCTCTCTAGGGAGACAGCGATGCCTACTGGGTACAGCACTGTTCAGTGGCCATATCTTTCTTAACTGACTCTTAGTTGGCTTGGTGCATCATTACTTAGGGTGTTTTGACATCTTTGCTCCGTTCAGCTCCTTGCTAAGCATATCCAAATGATTCCCACTTTGGATTTGACTCCAGCCCCCCACCCCCCCACCCCCCCTGCTGCCTGGATGTTCAACCAGGCGAGCTCCTGCCTCTCTGCAGGATGCTGCAAAGGGCATATGCAGTGAAGACAGATGGGCAGGGCTGCCCCCAGTTCAGGGGTGGGGGTATTAAATGGGGGGTAGCAGCTGACAGCAAAAATTACATGTTCTTACACCTGTCTGCAAAGGATGCTTGGCAATGATGCAACAGAGGCCAGGCTGCTCCCTTCCACTTTTATGCATTTGGAGACCTCTGTCCCCTCTGCTCAGCTTTTTGCCCTCAAGGCTAACCAGCCTGAACTGTCTTACCCCTCCTAAGGCAGGTCTGCCAGCCCTGCCTGTCCCACCGCCACCCTGGGCATTCTCCCTCCTCTCCCAGGGCTGGATGAAGCGTCCCAGCCGGGGCCTCACCATGTGAGGGAGAAATGGGAGGATTTAGTGTCTGGCCAGGAGCCACGCTGGGAGCACTCCTGGAGCAGGGTGGATTTACAAGACAGGCTCTAGCTCCATCAGTCCGTGCCCTGCTCCCACTGCCCCGTCCTTGGACAGGTTTGCACAGGAACAAGGAGTGCCCAGTGGAATCTCGTACCCTGCGCCAGCCGTGGGGCTGGGAGTGCTCTCCCCACCACCCCAAGGCCTCACTCACCCCGTGGTCCCTCTCTCACATCTCCGCAGTGGTGTTTGCTGACAAGGAAGGTTCTGGAGAGGAGCAGCCCCAGCAAACCCCCTGGGTCTGTGATTGAAATGCCGCTCAGGATGCTGCCGCCTTCCCTGCTGCTCCTGAAAACCGCTCCAGCCTGCACGCCGCTTGCAGCCTGTGAAACAGAGGCAGGATTTCCCCCTGGCCTAGCAAAGGGGCCCAGCTCAGCAGCTCTGGCTGCTGTGTTTGTGGAGGTGGCTTTTCAGGAGAGGGGAAGAGGGTGCGTGACCGCCTGGCGTACAGAGGAAACGGGATCCCTTCGACCTGGAGTAAGTCTGATGGCATGAACAGCTCGGAGCCATCATCCTGGGTTGTGTGCATCACAGACCCGCTGGGTTACAGCATCCTGCCAGCTTTGGATAGAGGCTGAGCCGAGTGTGGAAGTCTCTGTCAGACCCAACTGCTTGCTGCAGCCCTCTCCCCTTCACATCTCCCCCTTCTTTCCTCTCTCCAGCCAAATGCGCAGCTGGGCTGAGGTGCTGTTTGCAGGAAGGTGACAGCAGCCAGGCCTGGGGTGAGGAAGCGCAGCCTGTGTATCTTCAAAAGATGCAGTTTATATCAAAAGGGAGAACAGCTGTGGGCTGCAATCCAGCACTCCCCCAGCTGCACTAGGCAAGGGACATCCCAGGAATTGCATAACAGGAGGAGGACAAGGATCTGCTGAGCAAAGTCTCCCCCAGCACAAGCTGAGGTGATCACAACCTCACAACTCAAAGTCTTGTAGTTTCCCAGCCAGACCCATTTTTTATGAAATATTCCTACCTACAATGAGCCCATTTTCACGCCTGATTTCCCCTAGAAGTCCATGAGGCTATGTGATTTCACTGTGACAATACAAAAGGGGAAAAACAACCCCAGAACCCAGAGTAATTTCAGGGAGAAAAAAAAAAAAATCACAAAAAAGCCAGCAGTCTGCCTTTTGCTCAGCCATTAAGTTGGCATGTTTGAAAAACGCCCTGCAGGCAACTGCCTTGCAAATGCTCTGCTCACTATTGCAGAGGCATCCGCTGCTGGGTGCCAAGTTCAACACCAGCGACCTCAGCCCATGTTGCCCTTCACAGAGCACACATTAAGGGACAGTTTGCTTTGGGCTATTATTGGTGGAACGGACCCAGCCCCATTACACAGTGTAGAGTCTCATTAGTACCACATCAGCCTGGTAGTGTTCTTGTCCCACACGCTGGTGAGCATCCACCACAGCGTAACGCAGCTCCTCTCCCATCCAGCCTTTGAACACGTGCGTCTAGGACTCCCCGCGGGCTGCAGCAGCTGGGTGCTCTCCCTCTCCACATCCTCCTCCCAAAGCCATCCCTGTCAGGCTTTCAGCGAGCCCTTCCTTGGCATGCTGATTATTGTAATTTATGTTTATGAGGAATGTTACGCACCAATAAGCAGCTTGTGTGACACAGCCACTGAGCTCGCATCTCTGTCCACTAATTGCTTACAACATTCTTGCCACTTGCACGTTGCTCTTTCTCTTAGAGCTGGTTTCTCCGTCCATCTCCAGTTTGTGGGCTTCCTCTCCCTAAGTAGCCAGTGCTTTTGCTGGGGATCTCCTTTGCTTTCTGTTTTAAAATGGTCTTTCAGTGCCAGGTGGTCTCATAGCTGTGGTATCGAGCCCATGGCAGCAGTTGTTACGCCAAAGGCTGCACTGTGCTGGGAACGGCACGTAAGTGTTCGAGACATCTCCCCTTTAAACAGAGGGGACGGGTGAGGATGGAAATCAGAGGCATGCCAGAGCCCAGCTGGACTGCTGGGCTGCGGCCAACGTGCCAGTGTCTGCGGCCAGTGGCATAAAGGGAGCGTGATGGCTAACGTCACACCGAGCTGCCGCTGACTTTGCAGCCCACATGACCAGGTACTCATTGACCAGGGGTTAAGGGAGGGCAGTGGTTCACGTGAGCCAGCCCGCACATCCTGGGTCTTATCCTCTGCTGCTCCTCCCTGAGCCCTGCAGAGCAACGGATGCAAATCCCCATGATGCGGGTGAGAAGCAAGCTGCTTGCCCTGTGTCTCAGAGGACTGACCCCTGCTGCAAAGCCATCACACCCCAGCCGGGGTAACGCGCCTCAAGCCTGAGCCCCACATCTGCTGCTGGAGGGGCAGCTCCGGCTCAGAGCCCGTCCGTTCAGCCCTGTCTGCTCAGACGAGCCTTTGCTCACGTGCTCACTAAATGAGTTGACTGAAGAGCTGGTGCCGAATGTTTTACCCCACTCACAGAGCACACAAGCATTACTAAGGGCTTCAGGTCTTGGCTGGGTGTTGCCATGGGACAGGCTAAAGCGAACAAACACAACGGGGCCTGGTAAAAGATCCCTGTCCTCCACCGGGCCTCAGCTTTTACGATTCTGCAATGCCATCTGTGAACCACTTTCCTGTTCCTTGAAGTGTCTCCCAGCAAACTCGATGGTTCTAATATAAGAAATGAGAATCAGCAAGTCCCCCAAGCCTCCCACGTTCAGAAAAGAAAAAGGAAAAAGGAGTTCTGTCAGCAGCAGAACTATGGAAGCCCATGTGTGTGTCTCCTGGACAGTTTTCCTTGCGGAATCTCAAATGTCTGGAAACACAAACAAGCTTCCCCGTGACAGGATTTCCACCCCCTCTCCTCCTCCTCACTGTGACCTCTCCCACTCCCCATACTCTGTGTAGACAGATTTTATTCCTTCCCTGCCCAGGTGTCCTGCTGGCATCCCTCTGCCTTCCCCGCCACGATAAACCTCCTGCACGTCCTGCCTAGATTTAGGCATAATACCCACTAATTACAAAAATGCTACTGACAGACAGGACAGTCTGTAGAGGGAGGGTGAGGATTAATATAGCAGGGGATATAAGAAATTAATTAGTTTCAGACAGACAATGTTGGCACCTCCAGTCAGGCTGATTTATTTCCGTGGCTGGTCTATTTTTGGCAAACGGAGAATGTTTGGCTAAATATACGACAATAAATAGCTGGAATGGAAGGTGAATCTGTTGCTAACTACATAACCCCACAGGAGTGACACAAGCTGAAATTTCCAAGGCTGCCCAAGGGACAGGGGCAGCCCCCGGTCCCCAGCGTGCCCCCGGTTTCGGGGGCTGCCCCCGCTCACACGCATCGGCCAACAGCCTCAAGGACGAGCAGGAAGAGCTACGGGAGGGAACTCCCCTGACCCGTGTGCTGCCGCCGGCATCTGCGCTCGGCGGTGCGTGAGCAGGGCCGGCTCCCCCCGCAGCGCTCCCGCTCGTCCCGGCGCGGCCCCGGGCCGGCTGCGAGGGCGGCGGGGCCGAGCGGGCTCCTTATCCCGAGGCTGCGGCGGGGAGGAGCGAACGCCGCACCGAGCGAAGCGCCGGCACCGCGCCGGGTCCCGCACCAGCACCGCAGCCGCACCGCCTCCGGCACCGCTCCAGCCCCTTCCGGCACCGCTCCGGCTCCAGCACCGGCACCGCTTTTGCTCCGGCTGCCGCACCGCGCCCGCATCCGCACCGTCTCCAGCACCGCTCCAACCCCTTTTCCGGCTCCGGCATCGCTCCTGCTCCAGCACCGGCACCGCTCCCGACTCTCCCCGGCCCCGCGGCTCCCGGAGCGCCGCCCCTGATTTTCCCCGGGACCCGGCGTGGCGGCGGCAGGAAGGAGGAAGGAGGGCGAGCGACCTGCTGGGCGGCCGGTGAGTGCCGGGATAAACACCGCGGCGGGCCGGGGCCCCCTGCGCACCCCGCCCCGCAGCCCCGCCGGCCGGGCAGCGCTCGGGCGGGGACGGCCGGAGCCTTTGGGACCGTTTGGGCAGAAAGTGCTCGGGGAGGGGACGGATGAAGTTGGAGGAAGGGTGAGGGAGGGTTCAGCTCTCCGCCAAGCGCAGCGAGAACATACGTAAACCTGTTTGCTGGTGGAGGAGATCCCCACGCGTGTTTTGGTCCCAAACGCGGTGGTTTAGGGAGCGCTGGTCAACCCTTCGCTCGCTATCGACCTCTCGGACAGGCGCCGTTTGGTAGACACCCCTGATATGGGGTGAAGGACCTGGGGGCGGGGGTCCTCAGTGTGGAAGTTTCCAGGGGGGGCTTACACCCAGGGTCTCTCTGGTGGGTTCCCCTGCTCAGGGTGCAGACCTGCCGCTGGCTGGCCGGCAGCATGGCATTCCCCTTGCGCTGCATTTTTTTTGTGGCTATCGGTATCAGCTGCATCTCTCCAAGATGCCTGTTGCTCTGCAAGTTCCTAGAGACGTGGAGAACTTGCCCCCGGAACGCTTGGACCCCTCCGTGTTGGCTAGGAGCCCCCCAGACAAGACCTGGTTAAGGGATGGTCTTGCTTCCATGCCAGCACTAGCTCCTGTAAAGTCAGGCTTTCATAATCTGGCCCTTCTCTCCGTGAAAACACACTGGAATGAGCACGCCGGCCGGTGGGCGCAATGATGGCATTAGCTCTGAAAGGAGAAAGCATCAGGGTCAGGCCTGGGGCTGCTGGCACTGGGGGGTTTTGTGCTCTGCATCAACCGCATGAGCGGTGCGACGTGTGTGCTGGGGGTTGGAGATGGCGCCTTAAGGGGGAGAACAAGCAGCAGGCAGCAAGTTAGTGCCTCGGGATGAGATTTGTGAAAGAGCAAGTACCATCGGACAGGATCTTCTTTCTGCAAGGAAATGGGATTAATTTCCTCCTCAGTGGTAGAGGGGCAGCGTGTAGATCTGCAACACATGCTAACACACAGGGCTGAGAAGGGGTAAATGCAAGCGGAGTCTTGTTTTCCAGCCCCACGAGGCACCGACAGGTCATCTGGGCCACCCCGTCTGTGGAGAGGTCATGAAAGCCATTTCCCATGATCCTGGAAAGATTCCCTTGATGTGAACACCAGGCCATTAGATAATTGGTCAGCAGGAACACATCAGTGGTGGCACGTTGAGATCTCAAAGTGCATTTGTAGTCTAGAGCATCTTCCCTCTCTGGAGAAGCTACAAGTGAATGGGATGTGACGTGGCCGGGAGCGTGATGCAAAGAAGGAACAGAGATGGGAAGAGGAGGGGACCTGGTTCACCACGACATGTTCACCACCCATGAAACTTCACTTGTGTGTGTGTATGTGTGAGGCATCAGCTCGCGGTTTGCTGGTGTTTAGATTGTCATGCCAGAAGACTTCTGCGCAAGTTTTGGTGCCCGTTCTGCGGATGGGACCGCTTTTGATGGGGTTTTGCAGATTTCACACATTTGTTCCCAAGAGCCCAGACCTACTGACTATTTCAGGGTATAAGGAAGAAATTACTCATGGTGAGTGCTCAAGGCCAGGCTGGATGAGGCTTGGAGCAAGCTGGTCTAGTGGAAGGTGTCCCTGCCCATGGCAGTGGGTGGCACTGGGTGGGCTTTAAGGTCCCTTCCAACCCAAACCAGTCTGTGATCCTATGAAAGTATTGATACCATGTCCAAATGAGGGTAATTAATAAATGAGTAGTGGAACAATTTCCCCAGCAATGGCTGGGAGTTCCTCCTCTCTTACCCTGCTTGGAAAAAAGAGGAAATTTCATAACTAAAGAACAGGATGCTGGAGATCTGACCCTGTCCCCGGCCTTGCCACGGATTCTGTCTGACCTTGGACACACCACCGTATCCCCATGTCTGAGTTCCCCCATCTGTTAACACTTGACCTTGCTTTGTTCTCCGAGGTTTGCTCCCTGAGACCTATAGAGCCCTGGGATGCTGGCAGAGATAGGCGTGGAAGCACCGAAATCCTCGTCTCGATGCTGCGAAGGCCCCTTTCACTGAACAAGCACTCTTTGTGGTCCCTTGAATGGACCCTTCAGACCGGCTGCGCTGGCAGGCGTGTGACAGAGAGCGAAGTGATGCTGTCACATATTTGTACGTTACAGGTGACTGAAACGCAGCCAACGTGCCCGGCTGCTTTTTACTGGCTTCCAAAGCAGCTGCTTTAAATCTTTAGCCTTTCCTAGGCATTCGTTGCCGGGTTGTTTATCGCCGTCAGGCACGGGCTGGGGTACACCACGAGCACGGGCACAGGAGGGGGCAGCTCTTGCCTTCTGTTGCTGGCACTGTAACTAGACAAGACAGATGAAGGCAGCTTCATTTTGCATATGGGAAAGTGGAGAGACAAAGTAGCTTGTCCAAGGTGCTACCAGGAGCCGGCAGCAGCACAGGGAATTGGGTTTTGTTCACCCAAGTCCATGAGGATCCCTCCGTTCCCTCTGTGCTGCACCCTGCCACTGGGTGAGACAGAGCCCTGCGTGTGTACTTTCCATATGTTGTGTGTGCATTAAAACATCCACGTTGCAGTTTCCACTGAGACCATCCCCTTGGTCTGGCCTTCTGGAGAGAAATGAATGTTTGGTCAATCCTCGTAAACCCGGAGACATTCCTCTGGCTTCCTTACAGACCTGAGGTTTGGGCCAGGAGGTCTGAGAATCTCCAGAAAACCTGGGACACGTTTGGAGTCATGTCCAAATAATAGTAAGAGTTTCCAGGAATGTTTATACGCAGTAAGAGCCTCCCAAATTCTCCTTCCACACTCAGGGAAATCGAGGCAAAGTTAAAGCTGCTTCTCCAGGCAACAGGATGGGAGGGTCTTGGCTCTAGGGCCAGCTACAGAGTTCAGAAAAGATCCTGACCCAGCCTGGAGTGAGTTTCTCTCAGGGTAATTAGTGTACTGAAACCCCGAAAGGTCAGCCCTGGGTGGTGACACGGTCACCGTTTGCATCTTTGCAGGTAGAAAGCCAAGAAAAGGTCTGTGTTTAAAAAGGCCCTTCAGCTGCTTTCGCAAACTCTGTCCATACCGAGGCTTGACCTGCTGGTTTGCTTTTCTCTAAATTAACTTGCTTCTGCTGTTTGTAAAGGGAAAACTGATAGCAGAAAGCAACCTGTTGATTAATGTAGATGCAAAAGCCCAGATTACAATCTGGTGAACAATTAACTTTGCAGAGTGGATCTGTAATCAGAGGAGCATCTTTTGCTCTCTCTTTACATTTCTAATCAAGGTTCCTTTCCAGGTAGCATTTTGCCCACAGCCAGTGTTGCTCATCTGCTGCTTGTTTGCTCAGAATCTTCGCTGGTATCTTTGTTTAGCCAGCCCGGCTGGAAAAGAAGCTGGTGTGAAATTATTTTCAAGCCAGGGAGCAGAGCCAGCAAGCCTTCAGAGATGGCTGAGGTTCATCTGTGCTTCTGACACGGCTGCAGTCTCTCATCTCTCTTGTTCTTTCTTCGCCTCTCTCCTTTCGTGCGGCTTATTCCTGCTGCGTCTCCAATCACAACTCGAGATCTGTGTTCTCTTCCCTTCTGTCTTGCCTCGCTGTTTCAGGGATGAGCTCCAAGCCACCACAATTAAGGCTAGGGTTTTGCAGGCAGGCTGGGCACGCCACATTCCCACTGGGAAAGGTCCACATATCTTCAGCACAGCGTGCGTGCCCGCTGGGCTAATCTCTGCTGAAAATTTGACCATTTCTTTTCACACCTGAGCAGCGGCTGGGCTCTTGTTAAAATTCTCACTCGTGTGCTGAATGCATAATGCACCAGAGTTTCAAGTGGAGCCAGGACCTGCGGGAATACGGTTCGTGAAGTGGAAGGATGCTCCAGGCTTTGGGGCACTTGGCTCAGCTGGATGCAGATGCCAGCACCAGCTCTTTTGGTTTTGCTTGTGGCTTTCCTGTGCCTCCGTCTTGCGTCAGGTACCGTCCCTGCCGCCTCAGGGTGCCGGGGGGATAAATAACTCTTAAAAGCGTTCACACTGTGGAACGGAGGGATGTTTGACCTGCTGCTTTCCAAGATGGATGCTCAGTGCTTTTTGGGAGCCAGGTCTCCCAGGGCAGCTCGGGTGGAGGAGACATTTCAGAGCATCCCAGGCTGCGTACAGAGATCTCGGGGCTGATGCTGAGCCGCGGTTAGCCTGGCCCTATATTCTGCTTCCCGTTATCCTCCTTTGTGGATTTAAGTCAGGAGCATTTTGAAGCAGGGAAGATTTCTCATCGCTGCCTTTTGCACAGCGAGTCCTCAGTCTCTGGGGCCAGCAGGCACTGCCGTAACAAAAACAATAAATCATCTGAGTCGCAGGTTTCTGATACAGAGCTGTCAGTGCCTGGTACCAGTCACCTCTGCCAGTGCAGCCAGAAGACACGGTGTCATCAGAGCTGTTACTGCTTGTGATGTGTAGAGGAGGAAGCACACAGGACGGAGCTGTGTGGGGTTTACTGCCCTTTGGTTAGCGCAGGGGGAAGGGAAAGCGTGGAGCTCCTGTGTGGACCAGGGGGGAAGGGCTCTGCTAGCAGAGACACTTCATTGCCAGTGAAAGGTGTGTTCAATCCAATTATTTTGTTGCTTTTTAATTGTGTTAATTACACCTTAACAATTCACCCTCACAACACCCTTGAGCTAGTACTATCTTCATTTATCAGGTGGGAAACTGAGGCAAGGAACACATACCTGGTGTTAGCAAGGTCCATCACCGATGGCACTGGATCTCAAACCTGAGGTCTGATGCTCTGACGTGTCCTGGTTTGTGCTGGGCTGTAGCTAACAGCCCATCTCTCTTGCTGTGGGCTGCCCTGACAGAAATTTTGTCTTCTGGGCACCCTTTCAGTTTTCATTCATCTCCTGCCATGCAGTAATGTTTTTATTGCTGAAGACTTCTGCATCAACCAACTCTTTCTTCCCCAATCTGTGAAATGCTCAGCTGTTTCCTTTAAAACAACCCAAATTTCCCCAGCTGGGGGTCTTCAGGGTGGGGCGGGGGGGGGGGGGGGGGGGGGGGAGGACTGGATTTGACCAGTTTCACAAGGTGCTGCTTTTGGTTTGATGACTTTTAATTGAATTGCTAAATTGAAAAGGAGAGGTTGTTGAAGCTGACCATAAACACTGAAACCTCTGAAGAAATCAAAGTGTGCCTTTTTTGGGAAGCAGAAACATTCCAAGCGTTCCATTTATTCCTGCTATTTCTCTATTTTGATTTAAATAGTTTATTTTTACTCCATCTAATTATTTGGTGAGTGTTGATATGCTGGTCACTCAGGGGTTATGATTCATGGTCCCAGTTAGATTTAGCTGCGGCCCCCACCCCCCTCGACACCCACTTCTCCCCAGCACTGCCTGCTCTTGAAGCTGTATCATTTTTAGCTGCTAAATCTGACAGGGTTTATGAATGGGAGCCTTAACTCTGTGAACATGCACATGCATAGAAATTCATCGCTCTTGGTTGTTTTCTGTGCGTGGAGCATCACCTGGAGCTTGGTTTTCTGCCTTCTAGCATGACTTGAATTATTTGGTGGGAAGCCACTTAGACTGGCAGCTTATGCGCTGAGCTTGTGCTGGAGCAAGTGCTGCTGACCTGTAGGTACCCAAAGATGCAGCCAGGGACCTACAGGGATCTTCAATAGCACTTTGTTGGGGTTTTTTATTTATTTTGGACTTTAAAAGTCTGGTTTGAAGAGTATAATAGCTGCTGAAGTAAGATCTTTTCACCCAGAAAATGCATTCTGCTATCAGTAGGTTACATTCCGCTTTCTGCCTTACTTCACCACGTGCTCAGTGGTGTAAATCAGCATCGCTTTGCTGAAGCCGATAGACCCACAGCAGCACAAGACATGGCAATTCCATCACCAGCCAAGGCTGTGAGCGTCACAAATCCTCTCTAGTTTTGTAGTAGGGTCTCGGTAATGCGTGCTCATGTCATCTCTGCTGTCACCCAGATAACACAGAGAACTGGAAACGGCCACTCCTTCCTGCAGTACCAGCATCGCCGGTGACCCGGCAGAGTGTGCGCTTCGGAAATTCAGGATCCAATCCTGCTATGGTAGATCTATAAGCAACAGACCAAAGGAATCGGTGCCGCAGTAGTGGTTTGGAGGTGCGATCCAGGGCCGGATCTCCTGGACTGTGCCACTGACTTGCTGTTTGACCTTGGGTGCGTCCCATCCCATCCATGCAGTTCTGTATTTCCTGTCTCTGGGAGGGGGTGGTAGCCAAATCCACAGCTAGGCTGAGGTGCAGTTGGTATTAGTGAAATGCTTGGCTATCCTTGAACGAACAGTAATCACAGAAGGGTGAGGAACCGTTCCTGTGTTACCATAGGCATAAGAACCTTCCTGGCGTCTGTTCTCCATGCCTCGAATTGGAGCAGTGATTTAAGGGCAAGGGAGAAGCAGTAAGGAGAATTGCATTCAGCATTGCTCCTTCTGCTGCACATATTCCTGAGGTTTGGTCAGCTTGTAATTATTAACTAATTACTGCACAGTAATCACTGTGCCACAGGATGCAGGAAGTATAGGCAATCGGGAACAAGCCGTATCTCACAAATCCCAGGCTATTCTTATCTGTCCTTTGTATTTTGCCCGTCGTGGTGGTATCTGACTTCCAGCCCTGCCCAGCCGGCTCCCAGAAAGGACACAACAAGTCAGCCTGTGGCTGGGGACCTCTGTGTGCCGTTTGCTTTTCGTGTTTGCAATTAGGGGACTGAAGGCCAGTGTTAGTCCGGAGCAGGGAACAGCTACATCCCAGACTGTGGCTGTGAGGAGGACCACTTTTGCAGGTCTGCCAACGTTCCCCATCCTGCTTGAAGGAGACCACATCTAGGGGCGAGCCTTTGCAGCCCTCGCCTTCTGCCCCTACAATAAAGGCATTGATGTCGTGTGTTTCCTGAGCACGGCACTGGCCAGAGGAGGGGAATTAGCAGCCCCAGAGACTGAAAGCCTCTGTTTATCCCAGGAGCGGGTTCGACACAGATGTGGAGCTGCTCTGCCAGCAGTGCCGCACTGGAGTGCGGTGGGCTGTAGGCATCTCCGGCATGGGATGCGGTGGAGTCGGTCCCTATGGTCCTTGGGATGGATGTGCTGAGCAGAGCTGCCTGTCACTGGGCGTCTGTGGGACTTGGGGGACAACACAGAGCCCGTGTCACCCCTCAGAGCAGCCTCAGACGGAAGAACCTGCACAGTCTATCAGCTGGCATATTTTCTTTCGTGAGGAAGAACTGGAGACTGAAATGCTGCCCAAAACCTCTGCGGGGCCAAGTCTCGCTGTAGGCGTGTGTGGTCGAGGCAAGAAACCTCTAAGGGATGCCTCAGACTGCCCAGGTCAGGGGAGCCAAGGGGTTTGTTTTTCTGCTGGTTTGGTTTTTGATTCAAGACAGAAAACTTCTCCGACGTGGGTCTGAGGTGGGGGAGGATGGGCTGTCGGGGCCATCACAAATCATCTCAGCATCAAGAGCCGCTGCTGTGCCGAAAGGAGACGGGAACACGGGGACCTGGAGCTGCAGGAGTGGTAGTTTGAGCCCTGTGGTCCTTTCGTTGACCAAGCGCCCCTGGAGGCATTTCAGGTCTTTGGAGGGGTCCGCGAAAGGCTGTGGATGGTCTGGCGGCACCTGGGCAGCCTTCCTAGTCCTGGGCTTTAGGCAGGAATTTGCAAACACCATTTGCAATGTAAATTGGTGAGTGTGGGACACAGAAACAACATTACCTGCCTGGGAGTCTGAGGAGAAGGCAAAACGTGGGTTTAGTGCTCTTTTTGGGGAATACCCAGGGGTTGTTTTGTGTCTGTCCAAAAGACATTTAGAAATGCAGAATGCCTGTGTCTCCATTCAATGAACCATCACAACACCCCGCCACACACCTCCCAGTACCACCTTCACACCCTTCCCTCCCACCGTGATCCTCCTGCTTTAGCAAGAGCTCCCAAACCCCCTGGGAAGGGCAATAGCAGTGTGGAACCTTCCCATCGCTCTTGGTGCTGCCCTGTCCCTAGAGATCCATGGCTGGGATGTGTGGAGGTGCCCGGCACGCCACTGAATTCCTCTCAAACCCCATCTGCAGCTATGCCGCGATGGAAAAGGTATTTCCTCCTTGCAGGAGGTGCAGAGGAAAGGTCCAGTTGAGTCATTTTAATTCCAGGAAAACATGACACAGTATCTGAGGGAGAAGGCGTGTTTTTATAAATTACCATTAGCAGCATGTGTTCTATTTAAGCACTTAATCCCTTTCAATCCCTTCTTATTAACGATTAATTGTGCAACTAATCGCACTATGATAGCAGCATCGCGAGCGCAGTTCGTTGCAGCGCGTACAGGCCACCCCACCAGTATTAAACCGGATGAGAACTGGGTGCGGCGGTGAGAGGGGGCCACCTCGGCTCGGCTGATGCTCCTCTGTGTGAACACGGGCCAGATCGCCCGTCTCCTTGGGTCTCAGGATTATAATCCTTTCTGACCTCGGGCGTTTGCTGTGAAGCATACAGTTTATCAGCTTGAGAGGCAGGCGAGGAGGAGAACCGAACACAGCCGAGTGAGCGTCCAACAGCCCTGCGTGATGTAGTCCCTTTTCATCTCGCTTGCTGAGCTTGGAGTCTCCTTGACTCCCGTGGCCTGTTACTGAAAACCGCATGGAAATATGTCTGTGTTTTGATTTGGAGGTGAGGGGGGGGGCTATATTTGGAGTTATTTCCAGATGTACTTCTGGTGTCTTTACAAAAGGGCAGGGGACTGCAGGCCATGGGTCGCCGCGTGCGCAGCCCAGCATCTATCCCTTCCACCCCTTCCATCTCTTCCTAACGGTGTCCAAGGACTGCGGAGTCCCACCGTGTGTTTTCCCGCTCTCTTTCCCTGTTTATCTCATGCTGGGCTCTGTTATCTCCCCCAGTTGCCAAGGCTCGTGCAGAAACCCATCGAGCTTCTCAAGGACACCAGAGCTGCGGGCAGCTGTGTAGGGGACTCATCCGGTGTGCGGTGAGAGTTGCGATAGTTCTTGAAGTGCTGAGGGGGTGTGAAGCAAGAAGGGGAAAAACGAGCTTTAAAAAAAAAATAAAAAAGAGATAAATTTTTCATTTTAAAAGCCACCAAATAGACTCGCTTTGCCAGCCATCCCGATGGCTGACACTGCAACTTTCAGGACCCCGAGCGGCGAGCTGGGGCTTGGCTTGGCGAAACAGATGATATTTACAGTTTAACAAGGAACAAGGTTTATCTAAACGCTGCGCGCTTGCCGAGGTGCCAGAGACACATGAAACGTTGCCCTCCGCAGGGGAGCGAGCAGAGGGTTGCAGGCACCGGGGCATGCTTAATCCGTTAATACATGCTTCATCTGGGATATCTCTATTTGGTATCCGGATGTGCCTGCGTTTGGTTTAACGTGAATCTGTTGCAGTCATGGTGGTGCTTAGCTTAGGTAAGGGTATTAGGGAGGTGGGTGTCACCAGGCAGTGCAGAAGGATGGCTGGGGATGCCCTGCAAGCCTGTGCTGCTCTCTCCGGGATGGAGGTTTCCTGGAAGGCAGCATCCCACTGGGTTTGGGATCCTGGAGGGATTGCACCATCACAGGGCCTGGGCTGGGCAATCCCACACTCTCCTTGTAGCATCCCTCTGTTTGAGGAAAAAGGTGCTCCTGGTGCAAAATACCTGATAAAGAGCATCCTGAGCAGAGGACGTACAGCATGGACATAGCAGGACAGTTTGATCCCTGTCCCAGGCTGCCCAGGTACACGGGAGGATGTCAGGATGGGGAACAAAGGGAAGGGAGTGTCTCTGCATCTCAGACCAGCCTCCTGTCTTTCTGCTCTCATAGCTTTTCCTAAGGTGGAGGAGGCAAGACAGCTACTGAGAAGGTTTTTCCCATATGGGCATACATCCAAGCTGGTTGGCAACCCCCGGGTCTGCTGTACATCATGGGGAGCCTCTTATTTAATGCTGCTTGTGCTGCTGGAGCAGGACTATTTGAGGATCCGCTTCATTTGCTTTCACTGGTGGTTCCCTGAGACGTTCGCTCCTGTGAAAATCTCTTTTGGTGTTTGTTTCTGCATTATTCCTCCCCTGCATGCGGCCCAGACAATGTCTGTTTTTTTCACTGCGTTGCTCAGCCCCTGGGTCTTTGCAAAGTGGAAATGCTTCATGTGCAGAAATAAGAAGCGTAGTGTTATTGGGGGTAATATCAGCGCTGAGATCTGAGAGGCCAGGGAAGGAATGGCAGGGACACTTGACTGCCCCCGGATTATGGAGAAAAACTTGAGCCTTGGAAAGGGGAGAGGGGAGGGAGCACAGGGGACAGGAGGGCAGGTGAAATCCTTCCGTAGGGGAGCAGCTATAAGAGTTTGCAGCAGCAGGGCACAAGCCGTGCATCCCCCCCGAGGCGGGCAAAGTGCGGTTGGCTTTCAAGGTGGTGTGCGCGCACGGGCTGGGGGGCAAGGGAGAACCATCCCTGGGGGCTGTTCATGCTGATGCGAGGGTGTCTCAAAGCCTGGCATCCAGGCAGCCACGCAGAGCTCTGGCCAAGTTCCGTGCCTCAAACCAGTGACGTTATCACACTGGGACCGCTGGCAGCCACCTCTTGGCTCAGGAAGCTTTTTACATCTCCTGCCTTCCTCCAGCCCTGACAGCAGCTTAGTGGAGCAGAAGTCCCTGATCACCAGCTGGAGCGAGGACTGAAGCAATCCCTTCTCTCATCGTGAGGATGAGGTGTGGGCTCTGGATCTGGGAAGCAAAACCAAGCCAGGAGGATCACACAGATGCCCACTTTGCACATCTCACCCCCGGATGGGGCTCTGAGCACCCCTGCGGTAATCGTGGTAAGGCAGGGTCCGGATAAAAGATACTGCAGCATTGCTCTTCCCGTTACGGGGGGAGACAGGGATGCCAAAGGTAATTACAGTTTGTGCTGTGCTTTGAAATCCTCGATTCCTCGAGCGTTGGCTCGCTCTGCTCCCTACCTGTGTGGCTGCATCTCCCTCCCATCTGCGGGAGAAATACGTACGCACACGTGCGCAAAGCCCTCCAGGGATGGGTGCACAACTGGTTTAAGATTAAGTACCAGATTAGTGCAATCCTTGGCAGAGTAGGCTCGCGGTGTTTGCTCCCTACCTTACTACCATGTGACTATTCCAGAGCTTTAAATAAAACAGATTTGAAACCCTGCTGCAAGGAGTTTTACGTGTCTCACGCCAAGCAGTGGTACCGCTGCTCCAGAGCGCAGTCCTGGGGAGAAACCCTGTGCTGGAGTGGGGAGCAGCAGGTCAGGAACCCCATCCCCTTTCATCCGTTTCTTTTCCTGTTGTTGCACAAAGCTTTGTCCGAGGGCAGTTTATTAGCGATGTCGGCTCCAAGGAGCTGCTGGATTTGAGCTGGGAGCTTGCTGGGGGAGGAAGGAGTGTTAATCCTGTACGAAGCTGTTTGTACAGTCTCTCCAGCTCCTCCTCCCATTGCCAGGATTGGGTGGCATAGAAATCCAGGTGTTTATGGATTGTAGAGCATAACTGGCAGAGGTCTTGGCCCTTTTAGAAGTGCGGTTTATCAGGGTAGAGCAAGGCAAGCTGCACTCTGCCTTTCTAGTCTAGAAAATGCGTGGCAAAGAGCCGAGCCCTTAATTACTTGGAGTGCTTGTGGTGGTGCAGCTTCTTATACACGTTGTGCTTCTGTTTATATTAAAACTGTGTTCTGTTTTTCCTTGAAATTCAATCCTGTCAAGATCATTTGATAGCAGGGTCCCTCTGGTAAGACTTTTCACAAGGATCTCGCGTTCATTTCTTCTCCTCACCTTTTCCTTGTGTGCTGGTTGCCGTCCCCCTCCTTTTCTTTGCATCAGAGGTAGCTGCATTTCACAGATTCCATGCGACTGTTGGGTGTACAGGATGTAATTTCTGTTTCTTTAAATACCCTCCCTAGGAATGCTTTTGGAAAGGGGAGCCGGGCAGCAGGACTGTGTGATCCCCCTGCTCAGCTGTCCCTGCGGAGCTGGGGCCGCTCGATGCCAGCTGAGCCGTGATCACACCCCTGGGCAGCAGGTCAAAGCTGACTCCTCCGGCTGCCTTCCACTCTGCAGCTGAAGAAATGGATTCCCCCCAGTCCTCATGGTGCACTGGTACCTTCCTTTCAACCTGGTTCTCGCGTGCCAGAAAGAGGGGTCTTAGGTGGAAGATGAAATCATGGGTCACAGAGGAAAAGTCCAGTATTTTCAGTTCAAGAGAGAGGGCGACAACCTCTCCTGGCTCCTCCTGACAAAGCGATTCCTGGCTTTCCAGGAGCTCCTGTCTGCATGGCAGTCGCAGACAAGCTTGCAGCTCTGGGAGCTCTGCGTGGGCTGGGGAAAGAACGAAAGCTCTAATTAAAAAAAAAAAAACACCCAAAAACTAAACAGGAAAAGGAGGAAAGAAAATAGCAATTAAGGCGGCAGCAGGCCCCGTGTATGCCGTGCTGTGTGAGCGTGCGGATGACGGCATTGCAGAGCTGCATCCAGCGGGATGGAGCTGCAGGTGTGCTGGGGAGAGGCTCCATGGGACTCGGTCCTTCCTGCACCACGGATCTTCTCCTGTAACATGGATCCTCCTTCCCATCTAGCAATAAAGGGAAGGCAGGTGCTGACAGCCTCAGCCACAGGTTAAACACTCCTGGGAGAGAAAATAGGAGGCTTTGTGTTACTGGGAATGACTTTCTTTGGCAGCTGGAAGCTGGCACCCTCTCTGCTGTCACCCAGCCACCCGGGAACGCTGGCTGCCAGCCGTGGGGATGACAGGGCTTGGTTCCTGTTTCTGGAGTGTCTTTCATTCCATGAACGGTTTCTTGGTTGTGCTTGTATATTCGGGAGCCTCTGTCACTTTGCGGTGTGACATGAGAGCCAGGTAATGGGGAGGTGATGCTGGGAGAGAACATCAGGTCTCCAGGAGGCTCCTGAAGAGCAGGCAGGCCTCGGATGCTGCTTGGATTGTTAGTTAATTGGCAGTCAATTATTGTTTGAGTGTCATAACAGGCAAGGACCAGACTGGCCGCTGCTGGTAACGTTCCCCTTCGATAATTGTGTTGATGTTGTAGTAGCTACTCCCTGTGCTAGGAGCCTGGCATACACACAGCGTGATGCTTGTTGTGAGGGACGTGCCCGCTGGGTAATAAAAGGATGAAAGGAGAAGGTGAGTCACGGAAAAGGGTGAGAGAATGGCTAAATATCACACACCAATCAGCAGCACCTCCAGGAACATACCTGAGCTGTAAAGTCCCAGCACGGCACTTTGCTCCCAAGCAACACGTTACAGCCCAGGTCTCCTGGGTCGTGCCTAGCACCGTCGTACGAGCGAGACCGTGGTGCCGTCCCGGTGAACTCTGCCAGTGGGACACGCGCCCTGAACTCCCGAGCGACCGTAAATTAGGTCTCAATAACTTAGATAGTTGTCATAGCAAAATTGAGTATCAAAGGGAGCGTCTCTGCCTCGGAGCCAAGCGCGGTTGAGTTGAGCTCTGGGGGAAAACGTCGTGCGCTTCTGCTGAGACTCACCTCCCGCTGGTTGCCGGTGCAGGGATCTGGATGGGTTGGAGCAGGGGATCTGCTGATCTTCGGCAGCTGCGAGTCTGGACCGCTCATCCCCTGAAGATGACGAACGTACCATAGAAACACTGACACGACCACCTTCAGGGCAGCTCCGTGGGGCTCCCGGACAATGTGGGCACTGAGCTCCCACCCGTGACTGGGATGGCTGTGGTGGACGGTCTGGGTATTAGCAGTCTATTGTTGATCCAGCCAAACACTGGACACTTTTCTCAGGTTAGCCTCGGCTGAGGAATAACTGCCTAGTGTTTTGAGGCTGCTGGAATAAAGACCGTCGTTTTAATGCCTTCCTCGGAGCTGCCCTGATCTCACCAAGAGCCGGGAAGGGAAGAGCCAGGGGAGAACTGCTGACTGCACCGCACAGGGCTGCAGACACAGAGAAAGGCAAAACATACAAAGGCAGAACAAACCTCCTTTGTGTGCTCTTGTTACTGGGCTCATTGTCAGGACTGGGACAAACGAGAGGGGAAATGTGCATCGAGCGAAACGGCGTTCCTTCCCATTCTCACCCGGGCATCAAGTACAGGTTATAGTGTCTCCAGGGGCTGGGCTTGCAGGAAGTTCTCCCTAGCATTCACCCTTCCCAGGCTATCCTGGTGTCTGTCAGAGTCTTGGAGATCTGTACCTGCTCCACGTGGCTTGGGCTTTGCCTGCATTGTCTTATAACTCGGCCGTAATGGCAGTGCTGCAGGTGAGGGATGGAAGCGCTGCTGTGCTGGGCACCGGGCACCCCACAGCCCAGGCTTCTGCCTGCAAGGGTCCCACAGCCATGGAAAATGCCACCAAGCGGGAAGAGAGGAAGGATGCATCGTTATTGACTTAGAGCTGGGGAAGCCAAGGCACGCCGAGGGTGTCGGAGCCGGAGTGGGAGCCAGTCTTGTGCATTTGCTACAGGATCATTTTTCCTCCCCGGCCTCCTCTGAATTGCAGACGTGAGGACAGTGATCTCCTGGCTGCCATAATCGCATTCCTGGTGCGCTGCGTTTGTTGTAATCACGGAAGCCAGTAGCACAGAAGAAAAAAATTGCAACGCGAGGGTGGGACTGACTCCCTGGAGACCCCAAGTTCCCTTCTCAGTCATGCCCAGCGCAGTCGCTGCGCTGGGATGATGGTCTTGCTGTTTGCTACAGGGCTCCCGTAGATTAATAGGAATTGATTGCACTCCCTTCCCCACAGGATCTTGACCTCCTGGCAGGGGCTTTGCTCCCTGTGTAGGAGGGAAATGTCAGGCCCGCTGAATAGCAGAGCTGATCAGCAGGAGGCAAATGTGGAGGGAGGAGAGCTGGCCTTGCTCTCTCCCCTCATCACTCACCTTTCGGGGAGTGTAATTGCTGCAAACGGCTCAGGCTGGTGGCAGGGTGCACTGCCCGTCCCGGAGGATGGGCAGCGTGCGGCCCCAGCGCTACGTGGCCCCGGCCGCATCCCAGAGCAGCCTCTGTCCATGTGAGCTAACCTACCCGGCACCCAGACTGTGCTTTGCAGCATCTGTCATGGGGAGGGAGCGGCTGGGAGCTTGTTACCCCAGGGAGGATTTCATGCCGACAGCTGAGCAGCCAAGGAGACGTTCATTTGGTGGTCAGGGGCTCATATCCTTCCCTGCCCCTCCAGCCTTGCCCTGGTAGGAATCCCAGCTGCCGCAGAAAATTCCGCATCGCCCCTGGGGTATGTTGGTCATGCCCAGTGTGCTGAAATTTCCCTCCGACTCCCCAGAACAGCCTCAAATCTCCTCCCGTCCCCCCCCCTGCCCCCATCTCCCGAAGACCTGGCTCTGGCCCTGCCAAGGAAATTTGCAGCGGAGGAGGAATTCGGGTTGTGCCGAGCTCCTGTTTGCACAGGAATGTGCGCCATGGAGCGGCCGAGATCTCTCCCATCGCCTGCGCGCAGCCGTCTTGGCAGCCCACGCGACCCTTCCCTGCCCCATCCCTTGGTGCTGGAGCTTGGGGGGGAGCACATCCGTTGGCCAAAGCAGAGACCCGCTGCCGGCCGGTGCAGAGGGCGGCTTGGCACGAGGGGCTACGCCGGTGAGCTTTGTTGGGTCTGACTGTTGTCTCCATGCCTTGTGATGTGAGGAGGGGCACGTATTCAACCGGTGCCTCAGTTCGCTGTTTGTTTAGCCCTGTAGCCACATGCAGCATTGCATGATAGCTGTGTTTGCAGAGCAAATAAGGCTGTACGAGCAGAATTCACCATTTCTCTGGTACTTGCAGGAGTGAATCAATGCTACCTAATAGCTAGAAGCGTGAGCCGTAACTGCTGAATAGGACTGTTCATTTTGCCTTGTAAACACAACTGCTAATCTCTCTGGGGATTAAAAAAAAAAAAGCTTAAAAAAAGCATACTGTCCCCTCCAAGCCTTCCACCCTCTCAGCTGGGAAATGGGGGCAGGAGTCTGTTAAAACGGTAAGAAAAAAATGGAGCCACTTATCATTTGTGGGAAGCAATGAAGTGGTTACTGCTCGAAAGCCTTGCTTCTGAGCCCCTGCAATGTGCTACGGGAGAAAGGGAACAGTTTCACTGATGAGGGCTTGTCTGCGCCTAAAATACCTGCCTCTTGAATTCCACAGCGGAGAGCCAGCGGGGTTTGCTGTACGAGTGCAAGAGAGATTCGTGTGGATAGTCGCAGCACGAATGCCTATGGGAATAGCTGGCTGAAAAATAGCGAGCGTGGTTATTGCCAGTGCAGCGGATACAGCTTTGAACGCGGTGTTTAGAGAATCGTTAGCATCTTGTCTTGATTGTGTGCTGGGCTTTCCTGGATTGGGCTTTGGGCTCTTTGAAGTGTTTCAGCCAAGTATTTACTATCTGACTATATTACAGTAAGGCAGATCATTCACACTGCTGGCTTTAATCCCTGTTCCTTGGCCGAATTCCAGCTTGAGTGATTTCATTTTTGCCTGTGGATGCCTAAATTCCTTGTTGCCATTTTAGACGGCTTTTTCCCGTCGTGCCCTACCATGCACCATCATGTTTCTGTGTGTTGTTCATCAACCGGCTTCTTCCATCCCAGAGATGACTACAGTTAAGGGGTTGCTGTAATTCCCTTCGAGATCCTTCAGGCTGTAAAACAAGTCATGTCATTGCTTTGCTTAGCAAGTGGCACTTTCTCTCAGAAAGTCAATAAATGCCTCCACTTCCTTTAGTACGGCCCTGCAAAACGTGGTGGAAAACAAGAGGCGGTCGCTAGCAACTCTCCCTTTGCAATCCATGCCGTGGGAGAGGGCTGGGCTGTAAAAGGGGGTGCCTTCTCTCGAGAGAAATGCAGCCGGAGTGTGGACAAAGACCCTTGCACCCTGGGGTGCTGCCCAGGCCAGCGTGCAGGGAGAGGTGCCCACGGGGAACCCCGCGCTACCTCCCCACGCGATGTGCTGCAGCCTTCTAGCGTGCAGGTTGCAGGATGCTGTGCTTGCAGGAGGGGAGCAAATCCCAGGTTTAGGGCACCTGGATCCAAACAGCTGCTCAGGGCAGGAGGAATTCCTCTCTGGGAGGAGTGGAGGGCTGAGAACAAGAACAGTCCCATAAATTCCAGCTGACAAACACTTTAATGGGAGCTCCATTGCCAGGTGCCAAGTAGGTCCAGGTCTAGCTGGAAAGAACAGCCACAATCGCAGAGTCATAAAAATAATGAGTTCAGGGCAGGTTTGTGCGGAGCTGGAGAGGTAGCTAGCGATGCCCGTGCTATTTTTACCCCCACCCCACTTCCTCTGCGAGGGGGTTTATATTTAGCAGCCTGTAGCTGCTGGCGCTCTGGTAGGTAACAAGGGGGAGAAGGATTCAGACTGCAGTTTGTGGAGCATGGATTTTTGTCGGTGCTAAGGTGTTTGCCTTCTAAACCATTTGCAGTTTTGAGATGGGTGAGTGGGCAGGGAGGGAGGTGGAAAGACCCCTGCCCCTCATCCGCTTCTTTGTTCACCTGGAGATGGAGTATCTTTTATATTCCCTGTATCTTTCCTGGTCCTGGAGTGGAGGTTATGAATTGGTGTGGTGGGGGATTGTCAGAGCTCAGCAGCTCGTGATTAGCACCTTCCCGTCACCTTCTGGTCCTGCGCTGTGGCTTGCTCTCCAGACCATCCCATGCCATTCCCTGCCAGGGTGGGACCCTGACAGCAGGGTGACTGCTGTCCTTTGGGCACAGCAGGCGTGGGGGGTTTGAGTGGCTCTGCAGCAGCCCCCAGCCCTCCAACCCAGTCCCTCCCACTCCCAGGCAGGGTGCAGGAAAGGGGATGGTGCTCAGAGCTGGCATCTGTCCTCCTTGGTCCTGCCAAGCGTGTTATCCAGGATGTGGATACACTTCTTTCTTCCACTGTTGGGGGTGCACAGCGTTGTTAAATCTCTGGAAACACAGAGCCTTCGTCCCCGTAATTTAAGCATCCTGGGGTACTGGTGAGGGACAATCTCATGCAGCCCTTTTTCTCTTCCCTCCCAGTTTCCAGGGAAGGCAGCCGGTGTCTTCAGGTGGATTTGAAGTCAGGTAAGGGCTGCACTTGCTGCTGCGAGTGTGTCCTTGCACTCGCTGTGTTGCGGACACGTGCACGGGTCGCTCAGGGTGCTACCAGCGTGCAGCTCATTAGTGTAGCCTTTACCAGAAATGTGTGGGAGCGTGCTTGTGCCCTCTTCTGAAAGAATAATCTCTGGGGCTTACGTGAACGTTAATGCGGAGAGATTGCCTTTTGTCTGAGGCTCTGATGCACCTGCTGGGAGCAGCAGGATTTCCCCCAGCTCCTGTTTGGGAATATAACAGTGTGAAAATGGTCTCCAAAGCAAGTGTCAAGCTTTGTCTTCCCATCAGAATGAACAACGCTGCTTGGAGACTGTTCTTGGCCATGAGGAAAGCCCCAGCATGGAGACTTTGTTAATGCAGCATTCGCTGGTGCCAGCATCTGGTGTCAAAGCATGTTCCTGTAGTGCCCAGAAAACACGTGCATGTCTGAAACCTGCAGTGGTTGTATCTAGCATCCTCCTGCCTCGCTTTGCAACCCAAAGCGGCCTCCAGCCTCCCTTCCCACCCCCTGGCCAAGGTTCCCAGCCCTGGTTCCAGGCACACGCGCATTGCTGGTGAGCCTTCATCTTTAGGGTTTTTTGTAGCATTAAAGGTGGGAGATGAGTGGGGATGGTTGAGGGGTGTGAGTCCCCAGGACTCAGGTGAATCCCAGGGATTTTCAGGGGATGGCACCCACAGCGGGGGACCATGCCTGCAGCAGAGTGTTTATATTGCTGACGGATAATCTTTTAAGCTTTCAGATGCAGGCATGTCAACCCAAGTGTTCCCGTTGCCCTGGCGACGCGATGCATTAGCTCCCGGATGCTGTGTCTGATCGCATCAGTCTGGAATGTGATCACCCTTTGGTTGTGCTGATAAGGCCCCAGAGGGGACTGGGAGGGTGGGGGAGAGCCAGGGAACAGGGCTGCTCAGCTACAGCCGGGACTCCAGGAGTGCACCCACCTCCGGGGGTGCGGGATGTGTCGGTGAAGGAGAGACCCACTCTGTGTAGCTTTTGATGCCTGTTTGGTACCAAGGGATAATTCTCCCCCTTGGGTTGGTGGGTGAGAGCAGCACTGAAGGAGTCCAGTGCAGCTAATGGAAAATCCCCCACCAGACTGGTGGAGAAGCAGCCCTGCGCTGATCGGACTGGGGAGGGGGACAGACCCAAACCTCCTGGGACTGGAAGGGGCAGAGCGGTGGCTGCTTGGGGGTGAGACACTGATGGCTGAGGTCCGGGGTGCAAGGCTGTTTGCTAGGTCTGTGCTCTGCAGGAGGAATAAACACCGCCTGAGCGCAACGGGGCTGGTGCTAAAGGCCAAACCGAGCACAGGCAGCTCTTGCAGCCCGGTCCCTCCTGCCTGGCAAGAGCCGAGGTAGGAAAGGCAAAGCGTGTGGCTCCGAGACGCCCAGAGCGGGTTCCCTCGGCCGGCTCGTGTGGCTGCTCAGCCTCAGCACGCCTCGCCATGTGCTCCTGGGGGGGTTTTCTTCCTTTAAGGGGTTTATTGCTTTAATCAGATCCCTGGCTAAGGTGATTCTGATGCCTACACAGGATGAGTCATTCCTGCTTGTGAGCAGGCTGACAGCTCCCAGCGTCTCCCCTTGCTGCAGCTCTCGGGGATCCCCCCAGCCGGTACTGGCTCCACGCAGCATTTTGCTGCTGGATTGGGAAGTCAGTGTTGCAAGGGCAAAGCAGAGACCAAACTGCCGGGGGAGAGGTGCCTCCTTGTACAGGGATGAGTGCGGTATTAAATCTTTTCCGTCACTGTTTATTCTTTCGTGCTTTCCTTCTATTTATACTCTTGTTTTCCCTGTTCCCGGCATTCCTGGAGTTTCCAAGGATGCTGTAAGGCACAGCCTGTGTTGGGTCTCATGATTCAGTGTGCACAGCCCTGCTCAGGGCATATCTCTGATAACTAGCTCCGAAAAAGCCCCCTGCACCTCTTGGCCACAGTCAGCTCTTAAACTCACGAGGAGCCCAATTCCCCCAGTGACCACATGGCTCCCCTTTTGCTCTGACACAGCAGCGGTGGCTCGGAGAAGAGGATGTCCGCAGGGATCCCTGATCCACAGGAGGAGAGATTCGTGTCAGGGTGCTGGAGGGAGCTGGGAGCAGGAGCTGTGGGGCTGGGGGCCATCCCGTGCATCGCCCAGCCCTCTCAGCCTGTTCTCTCTCCTTCCCCGCAGGGCTCTGCCGTTCCTCACAGCACAAGGTAAAATGAACAAGATGAAAAACTTCAAGCGGCGGTTTTCACTCTCGGTTCCGCGGACGGAGACCATCGAGGAGTCACTGACGGAGTTCACGGAGCAGTTCAACCAGCTCAACAACCGGAGGAATGAAGGTAAGGACCCCCCTCCGGGCCCCTGCCATGGTGCTGGGGCTGGTCAGGAGCATCTGGGGTCAGCGCTGCCAGCGAGCATCTCCACTCCGGCCCCCCGGCCTTTCTGTGGGCATGTTGGCATGTGGAAAGTTACTGTCCCTTTGTCTGTGCTGCTTTCCCCATCTATCCATCAGGATTAGTAACACCTTGTCATTAAATCTGATCTGAAGAGAGATTTGTACTTGCATGAGGAAAGCCTTATAGGAGGGAAAGGAATTTGCACCAAACGGAGAGGAATGACACATCTGTGGTTAGGGTAGAGTGTGAAAGCGTGGAATCTCTTCCTGCCTCCCCAAAAGTGGCAGTGGTGTTTGGCTCCTCTCCAGGGCTACAGACTGATACTTCCACCAAGCCAAAGATGCTGTGCTCTCTGTTCAGGGCAGCATCTGGGGCTCGCCGAACCATCCTTTGCTCCCAAACCCACAGCCTTCTCCTGGGGTGCAGTTTTCAAGGTCTGGGGGAGCAGGGAGGTTTAGGGTTAACACCTCCACGAGCAGAATGGGGCACATCCCTTCTGCAAACAGCAGCCTCCTCACTGCAGGCTGGGGCAGGCTCTGCTGTCTCCGGCTGGGGGCATATGGAGGGAGAGGCAACGCTGGAGGCATAAACCGGGAGCAGACCGCGCCAAGGCAGCTGTGCATGGACAAGCAGGCGGACCCACTGACAGGCGTTTGGAAACATGACAGAGTTAGACCTGATTCATCCAGGGGTAAAT